>OX463231.1:51049146-52319146 GCA_949820135.1 Sylvilagus floridanus | reverse complement strand
ATAGAATAAGGATTCTAGAAACTGCATTATATTACTTCTCATGCTGCAATAGAAATATTTGCACTCATTGAATAAATCCATTTGGTTTACTCAGTAGAAAGAACAGTGGAAGAAAAAATCTCACAAGATTTAAAAAAATTTTTTGTATCAAGGGGAATTTTTTCAAAATTACCTGCTGATATTAACATTTTTTATTTATAAATCTTTTATTTATAAAACATCTTTTATTTATAAATCAGCTTCATCCTTTTATGATAAGAAGCCCTAAGTAATGCCTTTTAAAAACCAGTTACATAGAACAGTAGTTGGAAACCACTTTGGGAATTCTACCATCTCTTACTAAAGGAGGGGAGACCTAAGGCTGTTATCATTCCCCAACAATCGTGACATTTGATCACTTTGCTTGAACTTTCTTATGGGAAATGTTCAAAATATGACTATTCTACTTATAGGCCAGGATGAGTGCTACTAAGTTCTTTTGAGTCAATAGAATTCGTGTTCCTCAAAATTCTACTGACCTCTTCATGTTGTTTGTGTTACCTATGTAATTTTTAGCTAAGACATTCATTTTTCATTGTGAGTGAAAAATATTCATGCTTTTATTACTGTTTAGTGCTACAAATCTTCAGGAATCTATTGATAATGAAACAATAGAGATCTTATCTCTCCAGATCCCTATGCTCTCTATTATTCCTAGGCACATAATCACTCGTGACGCTGCCTCCAGTTGTGCCTCCTGTGTGTCTGGTGATTCTCTGAGAAGTTGCCTCTGTACACAGTTATAGCCATGCATGTACTTTTGATTCAGATGTGGAGGTACATATGAACCAATTAGGTTAAATTTCATTTTCCAATCAGGTTAAATTTCCCATTCAGAATTTTAGAGCATGAGTAAAGAATAAGACATCATCAAACCGTAACTTTTCTTCAACTCTTTCAGCCATAGTCATTACATTTCCAGATGTGACCTTTTTAAATGTGGGTGCTTCCTCTGCCATCTAAACACTGCCATCAGCAGGCAGGGGGTAAAGGGCCCAGGGGCAGCACGAAGAGTGGCCCTATTCTACAAGAAATGTACACATCCTTTGACAGTAGGTAATTAAAACCAAGTCTGGGGAAACATGACATCATTATATTAGTAGAAAACAAGTGAGGATATTGAGCAGAAGAGCTTATTAGTATTAGAGAGTAGTGATCTTAAAAGGTCTCTGGGGAGATTTATATGGCTACCACCAGAGAACTCCCTCCCTGTTAGTGTGGGACCTACCAAGAAAAGAGGTGACAGTTTTGGCAAAGGCATGGAATCTGCAGGGTATAGAGTACCTGCCATGGGGCTGGGGTAATGGCTTAGTAGGTTAAAGTACCCTTTGTGATGCCAACATCCCTTATCAGAACACTGTTTTGAGTCCTGGCTGCTCCACTTCTGATCCAGCTCCCTGCTAACATGCCTGGGAAAGCAGCAGCAGATGTCCCACATACTTGGGCCCTGCTACCCATGTGGGAGACCCAATTGGAGTTCTTGGCTCAAGGCTTTAGCCTAGCCTAGCCCTGGATCTTGAAGCCATGTGGGGAAATGAACTCACTCTCTCCTTCTTCCTCTCTATCTGCTTCTGTCTCCATGTTGCTCTGCTTTGGGAATAAATAAATATTGTTTTAAAAAAAAAAGAATACCTGCTAAAGCCTCAGCATTGTTGGAACATGGCAGCAGAGAGCTGATGCCTGGACCCACAGGGTTTGAATCTGTAGACTATCAGTAGACTACTGGCTCATCAGAAACCTGAAGTCACCCTTTGTCCAATCTGAAAGAACATCACTCAAAATCAGTTAGGTAAGATCCATTTTTGCAGCATAATCCTGCCACATCCTCTAAAAGAAATATTGCCTTAGGGAGAGGGAACGCTCGCTAGGGTGCTCTCCCACCGTTAGGACAGAGTCACCAACTGCTGAGATACTTGTGACTCACGAAGCTCCTCAGAGGATCTCATTGACCCCATACTTGTGATAAACTGTGAGAGGGGGGTCCCAGTGGAAGAAGGAGTTCTATGCTGTTCTGGTCCAGACTTGGGGCTTCCCACGCAGATATCCCTACAGATCCTGGCATATCCAGGCCCAAGAGTCATGTGGAAAATTTTAAGGCAGGTACTTGGAGCCTGGGATCCTCTGAGGCCTGGGACCCAGCCAGGGGCTTTGCTTTCCTAATTGTGAAGATCACATTGCCCACAGGAGATGCTCAATTGTGTGAAATACATTATTTTCTCTGCCTTAAGTCCTCTTGTCTTTTCTAAACTCATCCTCACTGATTTCCTTCTTCCCATAGCAGATGAATGCCTCACTTCAGATGCCTTTCTTTATGGGTGTGACCATCTGTACACAGGCAAAGTCGTTTCTAATTAGGTTGTGCTTGTATCATATCTGTTGTTTGTGTATTTTGTTGGTATTCACATATTGCATAGTAGAATCTGTTGTCACTTGTCAAATGCAAATGTTACCACCCAAGCAATCATAGTCAATTTGATGCACGTTTAAGGCTCATGCATAGGCCCCTAGCTGTTCTTTTTTTTAATTGGTACCAATCATTGGTGGTTTTTGAAAGGAAGATAAAAACGAACTAGCTTTGAACAATTTAGATTCAGGGATTTAAAGACAAATTTAAGTTTGAAACATTTCAAGGTCACTTTAGTCAGGTTCTAATCTTGAATTCAACCTCATTTAAGTTGACATTTCATTGATTTGAATAAGGAGTTAATGTTCTTTATGACTTCATTGACTTTTTAATTTGTTTATTAAATTGATTATGTACTCTTTTTAAACCTAATAAAATGTTTCATTGTTATTAGCATCATTGCATTTTATTCTTACTTAGCTGCTTCAAGAGGTATTATGTCCCTGAAAGAGCTAAACGATCTTTCATTTTTAAATGAAAAGACTAGTTTGATAAATTTCTCTGTAGTCACATCAGTTTATAGGTGGCATTTGTGATAGCAAGTCTGGGTCATGGTTTGGAAAACTATCCAGTTCTGTAACATGTATTGCATCCAGAAGTATCTGGGGCTGTAGCAGCAAGGCAGCCTTCTCAGTGCTCTTGTTCCTTAATGGTGTGTTATCTGTTGTGTTGTTGATGCTTAATACATGAAACATCATTAAGATTCTTAAATTTTTAAATGATACTTGGAAAGTGGATGTTTCCAGAAATCCTGGTTTTCAACATTGTTCCCTATTAGAATCTTGTTGAAAAAGCAGAGTTTCTTCATACCGTGTGCTGAAGGGGACTTCTGGCTATGGTCTTTCTGTCATACATGGATTCCTCATGTCCATGCTTCTCTGAATTCTTTGAGACTTTCAGCCTTAAATCCACTTTTCAGCTCCTTTGTCTTAACTCTGTTCTATGCCCCTCTAAATACCAATCACCTGCCTGTCCCATCATTACAAATTTGTTCACGGATTGAGCACCAGTTGTGAAAGGAGCTACTGACTTGTGGCAACTGTGGTAGTCACATAGGCTATGAAGCAGTGTGATCTCTTTCAAGGAGATGTCCTTGAAGAGTGCATTCTACTGGTAGACAAGTCCAGTTACAGAAGAAAATGAGAGCTGATGCAGAGATTCCGGAGAACTTAGAAGCAGCTGCAGTTGGTGTGTTTGAGACATTCCGTGAAGATGATATTTAAGTCAAGTTTTCAGGAAGCCAGAGAAGAATCAAAAGGAATAACAGCAACATGCAATCTGGAAGAATATGGTAGCATTGGAAGACTTATGTAACTGGACCCTAGATTCATATGGGAGAGAGGATGGTAAGAGCTGATACTGGAAAAGTAGACAAAGTACCTTTCAAAGAAAATGAAAATGAGCATTCAAGTTAGGATTGCAGACTAAAAAGAGAAATCAGAAAAAAGAAACATTGAGGAAGGAAGCTGGCAAGATAGGAAATGAGTATGAAGATCTAAGATTGAGAGAAATGGGAGAACCAAGAGAAAATTCAATCCCAACAACAAGTTTAAAAATGTAATAAAGGAGGAAGGACTCAGTAGTGGAATTGGCAGGAGGGATGTGAAACCAAATGAGAAATGTGAAATGAGCACTGAATTTTAGAGCAAGATTTGTTACAGCTGACTGGCAAGGAGAGCAAAGCTTTGTAGGGTGAGCAATATAATGGTTACAAGAAAGAAGAGATAGTGAGTGCTCAGATTTCCTGGAGGAGAAGAGAGAAAGGAAGTGCCAGCTGAAGGCTTATCCAGGCAGTATGTGCATTTCCCTTCTAGCTAGAAACACACTGATCACATTTATTGTGCAAAGGAAAAAGGAGCTAGAAGAAAGAAAGGCAGTGGAGATACAGGAAACAGAAGAGATAATTGCTTTAAATGAAGGTGTGCAAAATCTATCCATACCTTTCACACATCAACACCACCCTTTCTGCTCTCTCTTTATTTCCTGAATAAAACCTGACTCCTCTCATGGGCGTAATTCTAATTCACCAGCAAGGCTATTATTTTACTTCAGTCTCAGGACTGGGCTCATCTTTTCCCTAGTGGATGTCCTGTTTCATTCCCCAGTTACAGGTCCCACGTGCATATTCATTAAATCATTCTCTAATGGCCAAGAGGATGATTTTATTATAAAATTTGTATTGATAGCTGAAGAAAAGAAATTAGAATCATTATAGGGTTTGACACAAGTCACTGAAGCTCTGAGCCTTGGCCTCCTCCTAATTAAAAACTTGTTGGTTTTGACCACATTATATCTAAGGTGTGTTTCAGCTCAAAAAATTCTCAGATGATAAAAGAAGGCAGTTGAGAAAGTTATTAAAAGATAAAAATGACAATTATGAAATGGTTTGCAAAGTCAAGAAGTCAGAAATGTATGGTCTGATTTTGGCTTCTTACATTGTAGTTTTGTGTCCTTAGCTAAGTTATTCAACTCATTAAGTACTTACATGACTGTTGATTACATGGCTGTTGTGAAAAATGTGATCTGTGTCAAATAGCCAGCACAAATGTGGTGTTAGGTGGGTGCTTCATGACTGTTTGTCACTCTCGTGTTCCATCAGTTACCTTTGGTCATTGATGTTGCCTTTCCTCAATAAAGAAAAAAAAAACACTTAATGAATCTTTACTAGGAACCAGGTATTAAGCCCTTTGTGTAAATTAATATATTTAATTCTTTAAAAAAAAAAAAAACCCTGTGAGATAGGTATTATTTTCATTGACGTGAAATTTTGGAGGTAGGCAGAGGTTGAATAATTTGCTTAGGGTAACTTGTATATAACTCAAATTTAATTCCAAGCTGGTCAGTTCTGGAGCTAGTACCTTCCGTACTTTTCTACAAATTTATGAAATAATTTTCAGTCCAATCTGTGTTTGGTAGATATTACATTTGATATGAAATTCAGCTATATATGGCTTCCAAACTTTCAAATGTAGTTTCTCATATAACTTGAGATATAGCAGAATTCCCAGTTTGTCAGTAATAACTAACAGAAGACTACAGATCCCAGAATGGTCATGCAGTCTGTCAAAAGTACTTTCTGACAATGTAGTGGTTGCTGTACTTGAAAAGAGAAATACTGATATGTTTTATACAGTTGGCCAGATGAATACTTTGACATCTGAAGCTTCCTTGATATCTTTACTTGTCCTGAAAACTTAAATAGCAAATCCATCAAAGAAAAGTCACAGAAATATTTGAAGAGATAATTCTGAGCATGGTTTAATAAACACAGGTGATTGTATTCTTATAAATCAGTAAAATTTGAAGCATTAAAATATTTTTGTAATGACTTGAAATGAAGTAATTTACTTTTATAATTAAATTACTATCCTTGATGCCAATATTTTAAATGTTCTGCCATTGAAGAAAGTTGGATTTCTCTACAGGGGGTGAATAGTTAACGTAATTATTATCAGGCATTATTTGATCCTGATCTGTATTGATTTTTTTCAGTTAACTAGGAAGTGAATTCTATTCATTAAAAAAAAAAAAAAAACGTAGTTTGGATTTTGAGATAGTTTCTTACTATAGAAAAGTATGTCTAACAAAATGAACATTTGACCAGATTTTCTTAATTCAGATACTTTGGTTTTGTGTTTTGGACACATGAAAGGAATATTAAATATATGGTTCAGGGGCAAATGTTTGGTTTAGTGGTTAAAACATCGCTTGGGAGTTGCCCATATCCATTATAGGAGGGCCTGGGTTTAAGTTCAGTATGGCTGTATTTCTGGTTCCAGCTTCCTACCAGTGTACACCCCAGGAGGCACTAGGTGATGTCCCAAGTACACTGGTCTCTGCCATTCATGTGGGAGACCTGGAATGAGTTCCAAGCTTTTGGCTTTGGCCTGGCACATCCGTGGCTGTCATGGGCATTTGGGTTGTGAACCAGCAAATGAAAAATCCCTCTCTCTCTCTCTCTCACTCGCTCTAGCTGTTTCTCTGGCTTTCAAAAAAAATCAGTAAAATTTGGGGGTCAGATATTTCCATTTACAGAATGCAAAAATAAGTAGGAAGGATTTTTTTTTTGGAAAAAAATGCCTTTAAATTTATGTATGTTGTATTTAAGATGTCCTTGGGCAGAGACTAGATCTGAAGAGGGTGTTGGGACTGGAAGTAGAAATTTTATTTCATTTTGTTTTTTGCATGGAAGTATTAAGAACCTACAGTGTTGTGGCCCTCTATCAGAAAAAATAGTGGTGCTGAGGAGAAAATTCATAGGAAAGAAAAAATGAGAAATGAAGAAGCTAAAGTACCAGTGGAAAGGGAATAGAATTTGAGTTTGCTGTCTTGGAGGTTGAGTCCTTTGGAGTTAAGAGAAGTCTGAATTAGAAACTTCCTAGAAATTGACAGCTGAAGAAGCCTTGGAGATGGATGTCACTGGGGTCGATCATATTATAGTATCAGGCCAAAAAAAAAAAAAATTGAGCTTCCAAATAGCTAGGAGAGTGTTATCTAGTAGGGACTTTGGCATGAACTTCTTTAGAGCTTTTGATAAGTAGACTCAGAAAGCTGAATTTAACATAGAAGAAATATGCCCCATTAGTTGCCAAGAGGTTCAAATCTGAGTAGTTCATGATACCTAACAATTACCCTCATATTAGAGTTTCTGGATCCAACCCCATCCTGCCTTGCTTTTATGTAAAATCTTGGATGTCACCATCCGGCTTTTAGTTCGCCCAGAAGATGACCAACTATGAAAAAGCAATATATTCATTATTTTGTCGACTAGTAATAGCTGGTGTTCTTCATCCTTTCTTGTTGTACCAGACACTATACAAAGGACTTTACATCCTGTTCCTTTTGAGACCATTCGTCAACCCTGAATTTGATGACGTCATGAGAACACTGAGGCTCAGCTGAGCTATGTAACTCGTTCCTGGCAACAGTGCTGATGGAGGGAAGTAAACATTCAGACTTAGGTCTGTCTGACCTCTAAATTAAGCTGATTATGTCAAAGCATATCAAGAATTTAGTATGCTTTTTATGTTCTAAGCAATAGATGATAGAACATGAAGATGATTTCCAATGAAAAATAGAGAATTACTTTAATTTTGAAATCTTGTAGTTAATTAGGGAAAAGCAATGACTTATTATATATCTTTATTCATGAACTTTTGAGTCCAACTCTACTTCTTGCTTCTTTTGTGAATATATGTCTTTCTCTAAGGGATACCCAAAACCAAAGTCTTACTAAAGCTAATGATAAATTGTATCAGCACTGACAGTGACTTCACTGAGCAAAACTGAAAAGGAAATGATTACAGGTCAGGATTTTCAAATTACTTGAAAGCTGATGAGTGGTGGTGTTTGGTTGTCCTTTTATCTTAAAGTTCTCTTCATCTTGGTTTGAGAGGTTCTATTTCAATGGATAAACTCACAGTCACATGAGAAGCTGTTTTAAAAGAAAAATCCTTGATGGCTAAGCAGTTGGAATCTGTTGAATTCTTGCTGTGGTTTAGAATGACTGTCAGTGGCCAAAATGTGCTTGTGGGACACATGTGTTACATGATAGCACCCAGACCTGACTTAACGTACTAAACAGATTGCCTGTCTTTCCCACCAGCTGTTCATGTCCTTTTCGTTGTTTGCATTGACTCTTCATGAACAACAGATAAATCTGCACATTTCAGCAGCACATGCATGAAGAAATTGTCAGAGTGAAAAGAATACATGAGTTTCTGAGACTATCATCCCAAAGTTTAAATCATCCTAATGTTAGAAACAGATGAGTGCTCCCATTTGCTACAAAGGCATCCAATGACATAAATATGACATGATTATGTGATATTTATCTGGTTGGTGTACCTTTCAGTAACCAAAAATCAGAGAGTGCTTTTTTTCCCGCCAAGTGTTGGTCATTACTGAATCATGGACCTTAAAAATCTAGTAGGGGAGCCAAATAATAAACAAGATAAACAAGCAAAAACATATAAGGGTACTTCATAAAGTTCCTGGAAGATGAATTTATTTGGTACAAAACATTTTTAAATCTATGTATAGATTTTTCATAATATGCATTTACATGAACTTCTTTGGTCCCCTTTTGTGCATGGATTTTGAATCTTTTTTACATGAAAATATACTTATTTCATTTCATTTCCACATTTTTTTTGAAAATAAAAAAAATAAAATAAAATAAATTTTTTTTTGAAATACCCTTATGTTTTGGACAATGGCAAGAGCTGTGGAGATAGATAAAGCAGAAAAGTCAAAGGGAATTATATTGGGAATACTGGTGTTGCAATTTTTAATCAAATGTTTGTCATTGATTAACTCTCAAATGTATTTTGACAACTTTATATTGCAGTTTTCCCAGTGTACACAACATATATATTCATCCACTTAATTACATAACTACATGGTATCCTACTCTTAGATTTATATCAACCAACATCTGTACTCACATTAATGAATTAAAAATGCTAGGATTTAGTGGATTCATCAAGCAGGTGTTGATGGGTAAGATTTTTCAGTAATTAGACACTATCACATTTTATGTACCAATTTTTTTTTTTTTGACAGGCAGAGTTAGACAGTGAGAGAGACAGAGAGACAGGTCTCCCTACCATTGGTTCACCCCCCAAATGGCCGCTACAGCTGGCGCGCTGTGTCAATCCGAAGCCAGGAACTAGGTGCTTCCTCCTGGTCTCCCATGCGGGTGCAGGGCCCAAGCACTTAGGCCATCCTGAGCTGCCCTCCTGGGCCACAGCAGAGAGCTGGACTGGAAGAGGAGCAACCAGGACAGAATCTGGCGCCTCCACCGGGACTAGAACCTGGGGTGCCCGTGCTGCAGACAGAGGATTAGCCAAGTGAGCCATGGCGCTGGCCTATACCAAAATTTTTAATGTTTTTTTTTAATGTACCATACCTTTTAAAAACATGATGAAAAATTGATCCTGAATGAAAATGATTACAATTCACACATTTTTATATTACTGTTACCACCTCAATATGAGTGAAGTGGTTTTCTTGAGGATTAAATAGCAATTTCTAGTTGCGATTTTGATGCACAGGTGAACATGCATGGTTGCTCTGCTGTAGAGATTAGAAAGAATACACATGTCGTCTTCTACTCAGATACTCTGAAGATTAAACTCTTGCGCAATGGAAAAGACTCCATACAAAGTGTCTTCTGTTATCCAACCCAATCATTGCCTTTCTTCTTCCTTGAAAAGGTAGGCAGACTTTATCAGCCTTCACAGTCAGTACAGATCATATCTTGTATACTTTCTGTATTATCACAGCTGAATCAGCCACATAAAATAGCCGCTACATTCAAGGTGCTTCTCAGAGGACATTATTTTAAAATCACTGAAATGCTGATGAAAAACTGAAATGAGAGAAAGAATGTTTAGGGAGGCTTGCTTGAATGAGATGCACACCATCCACACCTCGAGATTGAGGGTTGCAAACTCAAAGGACTACAGAGCCTGTTAAAGTAAAAACAAATTGAATGAAGGCAAGGCATTCAAAAGAGTGACCGCTATTCTAAAGGTCTATGGTTCTTCAGCTGCGTAAACCACTCTGTTGGTGATTCCTGCCAAGGAGATGCCCACCTTACAACTCTGTATTTCTTTCTTTATTTTTTTTTTTAAGATTCATTTTATTTATTTGAAAGAGTTACAGAGAGAGGTAGAGGCACAGAGAGGTCTTCCATCTGCTGGTTCACTCTCCAGGTGGCTGCAATGGCTGGAGATGTACCGATCTGCAGCCAGGAGCCAGGAACTTCCTCTGGGTCTTGCATGTGGGTACAGGGGCCCAAGAACCTGGGCCATCTTCTACTGCTTTCCCAGGCCATAGCAGAGAGCTAGATCAGAAGAGGAGCAGCCGGGACTAGAACCGGAGCCCATATGGGATGGGCTTCAGGCCAGGGCATTAACCTGCTGTGCCACAGAGCCAGCCCCACAACCTTGTATTTAAATACACTGCAACCTTTCTTCTGATTAAGATGGTCTGTAAAAGATGAAGTCCTTAAACCATATTATTCTAACTGTAAGGAAAAGGGGCGCAGAACAGAGAGGAGGCAGGATACCAACTCACAGCCAAAACCACTTTATCCGCGGAGGTGGCCAGCTGCCAGTGTGCTGATGTGCTGAACACATCGAAGTAGGCTAGGCCTTTTTATATCTTAGGGTGGGCCGAGGTCGGAGAGGAGGTGGGGAATGAGAGAGACAGGTGAGTTTCTCCATTCAGGGTTTTCAAGTTTGTCACCAACTTCCAGACTTGAAAAAGAATTCAGGGGTTGGGGTGGGATGGGAAACAACGCAGGGTGTGAGACTGAAGGACGCAGGAATAAGGGGTAAGTTCTGGATTTCAAAGGATGCAGGGATAAGGGAGTAATTTCCAATTTTATTGATTTTCAGGCAAGGAGCTAGAATGGCTGAGGTGTATGGCCTTGTTCCATCACTAGTCTCTCTTAAAATTCCTTTTTTTAATGTAGTAATGTATTGTGATTCTAATAATTTACATTGACGAATTCACAAAGTAATTTATGAAGCATGTGGCTCTGCTTAGTATTTTTATTCATCACAGTGTTCTCCAGTGAGGACCATGGGAGAACTTTCCATCTGGTCTTAGTGACAGCATTACTTAAATGTCACTGTGAGCAAATGGCTATTTTTATATTATGGATAAAATAAGTAGGTTTGGAAGCTACCATCTTATTCCAAGAGCTGCTGGCTTTTCACATGACCATTCCACTTAGATGGGTGTCTTTGTCTTTTTGAGTTGTATCTTGAAACTTGATCTAAATTCAGGGCCAATCAGTAGTCAGGGGACCTCGTTTTACCGTATAAATTCCGACTGCAACTTGATTTCTTTTTCTTTATTTTCCCTTTGACCATTTCTTCATGCATTTGTTTTAAATTTCATATTATCCTGTTTTATAGCCTGTAAGTATATAAGCCACCTTAGAATGCTTGGGAATAAGTGGAATTGAAATCCTTGAAGTGGGTGTTGTGGCACAGCAGGGTAAACTGGGGCTTGGAGTGCCTGCACCCGTTATCAGAGTGCAGGCTTGAGTCCCTGCTACTCTGCTTCCAATCCAGCTGCCAGCTAATGCACGTGGGAAACAGATGATGGTGGCTCAAGTACTTGAGTTCCTGCCACCCACGTTGGGAAACTCATTTGGAATTCCTGGCTCCTGACTTTGGCCTGGCACAACCCTGGATTGTTGTGCCATTTGGCAAATGAGCCAGGGCATCTCCCTCTTCCTCTCTTCCTCTCTCCCATTCTCCCTCTCTCCTCCTCTTCCCCTCTCCCTCTTTTGCTGTCACTCTGCTTTTCATATAAATAAATAAATAATACATTTTAAAAAAATAAATTGATAGGGATGGGCGTTTGGCATAGCAGTTAAGACGTGACATTGAAATCAGAGGACTCGTGTTTGAGTCCAGCTCCATTCCTCATTTCAGCTTTCTGCGAATTCTCACCCTGAGAAGCATAATTATAATGAGATCTTAATTGAGACTGTTCACTTTCTTCAGTGTGATAAAAGAGGTACACTCACATCTAATGCTGGGAGTGTCGTGTAAACAGATAAATTTTTCTTTGTGTGTATACATGACTGCCACCAGCCCATATGGTACCTTTGCATTCATTGAGAAAAGGGTTTTTTTGTCCTCCCAAAGGACATGGCTTTAGGTCAGGACTCATGGCTTTGTCCTCAGAGCACAGAAAGGATTTTTTTTCAGGCTGGTAGTTGTTAAGTATTAGGGAAGGCACAGCAGAAGCCCCTATTAATAGGTTATATGTGAATTTCACCAGGAGGCATAAATATACAATTTTTTTAAACAAAGTGGCTGCAAATTGCCCCATTTTAGGTGATACTGCAGCTTTTGGTTAGGGAGCACTGACTGACTCATCCAGCCATTTGTTCACTAGAAGGTTCATTGTGTCTCTGTGTGACGATGCTTTCTCCTGCCCCATGCCTCAAACACACAAAAATCTCACCTGACTCAAACCACACTCTGTTGTTATACCACTGAACATTTCTGGACAATAACAGGAAGTGTTTTCACTGTTCAAACAATGAATGTGAAGATGAATTTCATTATCCATCCAGCTCAGTAGTTCAGATTCTACCGAACACATTGTGGCGTTTAAGCATATGTTTAATAGAAAAGTCAGGAGCCAATAAACCATTATATACCAGTTAGTGAAATATTGTATAATCACCTAAGATGTCTGAGAAATTAATAATTACCTAGAAAATTATTTGTTTATATCTTTAATAAAATGATCAAAGACTTCAGTCAGTATGATTACAACTTAAAGAAATAAAAAGGAGGGGAGGAATGACTAACAGGTGCTATAACTATAAGGAAAAGGAGAGCAGAACAGAGTGGAGACAGGATACAAACTCACAGCCAAAATGAATTTAAACAAGAAGAAAAATAAATTTGCAGAGGTGGCCAGCTGCCACCGTGCACACAGACCAAATACCTGGCAGGGGGCCCAGTCTTAGTGTGGGCTAAAGGTCCAGAGTGGGCAGTGAGGGGAGGCAGGTTTCTTCATACAGAGTTTTCAGGTTTTTTGCAGGCTTACAAATGGGGAAAAGAAAGCAGAGGGTGTGGTGGGAAGAGTACAGAGTGTGGGGCTGAACTCATTTTTTTCCTTCATTTTTGTTACACTGTCCACCCCCCAGATTGTTATAATAAGCGTGTTTTTCTTTATGGTAACAGTAGGAAAAACATTTTATTTTTAAAATATGGAAAGCTTATTGGAGAAAGAAATTCTGCATATTAGTCAGCTGTAAACTTGAAGCAAAGAGATCATATTTCTCATGAATAAGTGTGATGATATTATACAGCATGCACTAGTCTTGGGACAGAGAAACAATTAGTTTGGTGATTGTTGAGGTTGAATGTCTGAGACAATTAAGTTGTGGCATATAATGGGATGTTGAAATTTGTAATTTTCTCATATTAGTAAAAAAGCAATGAACTTTGAAAATATGAATTTTTAAAAAAAATTCTATGTACAAGCCTTTTGCTGCTCTACAAATGTGAGAATAAATTATTGGCATATATACTTAATTTTGTTTTGTAATGAGACGTCTGTGGTAATTGGTTACATTTCTTGTTTCCTCTGCAAATATTGGTTTGGTATAGATGTTATTAAACCATTTAAATTTGTGGTTTGAGGCTTAAATTTTGTCACAATTCTGAAAAATCTCACCCAGAGGGTGTGAATTAAATTTTTGGCTCCTATGCATGATTTGAGTAAAATTACCACTAAAATAACATCTCAAAGAATATATAACTACTATTCCAGTAAAATGAACATACTTAAATGAGTTATTTTTTAAATTATTTATCTATTTGAAAGGAAGAGTGGTGGGGAGGGGGAGAGATCGAGAGAGAGAGATCGATCTATTTTTGATTATTTGGTTCACTCCTGAAATGGCTACAACAGGCAAGGCTGGGCCAGGCTGACGTAAGAAGCCGGGAAATCATTCCGGTTCTCCCCTGTGTGTGGCAGGGGCCCAACACTTAGGTCATCTTTTGCTGCTTTTCTAGCCTCATTACTAGGAAGCTGGATCAGAGGTATAGTAGCCAAGACTTGAACCGGCATTTCAGTATGGGATGGAGGTGTTGCAAACAGCAGCTTAACCTACTGTGCCATAATCCCTGCCTCCACAAGCAAGTTATTTATAGCTGTATACTCACAGACATTTAGGACTGCTGAAGGAGAGAGCTTTCAGCCATTCTAAATTATTGGTTAGTAAGAACTAATGTGTACAGCTGGACCACCGTGTCGTACAACTCCATGAAATTCAATATGAATTAAGTATTAACGGTATTCCTTGGCATTGGGACGTGCAGATTAGGCTTTGTGCCATGGTTTCCTTGGGGCAGTCTTTCTGGCCTTCTTCAAATCTAGTATAGAGCCTTTTGGTACCCCTTCTACCCCTTCATATTGAGCCCTCCCATATAGGAAAAGAGTCATTACCTTTTCCCTCAATGAGCTCTTCTATTCAAATATCTCAGATGTACATCTTCTAAATTAGCCTTTCTTTATTTTCATCCATCAAAACATTAAACCGTCAAGGACGATTTAATTCAGACTCTTGTAGTAGAGTCAAGACATTGCAGTGAGTCAAGATTATACAGTAGGGAAGGGAGATTCTTTGAGTTCCATTGTATCAAAACACAAGAGCATTTTTTTTTTTTTAGAACTTATTTTTTTTTTATTTTATTATTTTTTATTTATTTATTTATTTATTTATTTATTTTGACAGGCAGAGTGGACAGTGAGAGAGAGAGACAGAGAGAAAGGTCTTCCTTTGCCGTTGGTTCACCCTCCAATGGCCGCCGCGGTCGGCGCGCTGCGGCCGGCGCACCGCGCTCATCCGATGGCAGGAGCCAGGAGCCAGGTGCTTTTCCTGGTCTCCCCATGGGGTGCAGGGCCCAAGCACCTGGGCCATCCTCCACTGCACTCCTGGGCCACAGCAGAGGGCTAGCCTGGAAGAGGGGCAACCGGGACAGAATCCGGTGCCCCGACCGGGACTAGAACCCGGTGTGCCGGCGCCGCAAGGCGGAGGATTAGCCTGTTGAGCCATGGCGCCGGCTCACAAGAGCATTTTTAAGAGTTGGGAGAAGCCATTAGAAAAATCCTGGAGAATATTAGCAAGGACGTTGTCAATGTATTTCCTAAGTGGCAACGTAGTGAAGTTAGGCTTCCACCTTCCTAAAGAGACTGAGACCGGCCCCAGCTTTCTGAATGGTTAGGTTTCAGTGGTCCCAAGGTCACTGAGAACTTCTTCCTGAGTTGTAAAACTGACAGGAGTCTGGGGAAGGATTTACATCTCAAAGGGGTAGGTTTTCTTAAGTTTTTTGAGAGAAGGAAGGTCAGAGGCCCTAACTGTGAAAGAACTTTGTCTAAAGTGTAGTTCAGTTGACAAAATACTTAAGACCATGCTCATCACCTTGATTTTTTCCTGAGAGACAGCTTGGAAGTAGAGAAATGGGTTTTATCCTTGGTTCTGTCTTAGCTATGTTTCTTGGGTGTTGATTCCCTCTAATTTGTTTTGAATGCTCATAGCAATGGCCACACACTTAGCAGCTCAAAACAACACATTATTTTTCATGGTTCCTTTGGGTCAGAAGCTTGCTAAAGATCTCACTAGACTGCAGTCAAGTTGTTGGCGAGGACTGGGCTGTCACTGAGAAGCTCAGGTAGGGGAGTGTCTACTTCCCCACCTGCCTGTTGGCTATATTCAGTGTAATTGTGCATCTACCTTCTTCAAAGAGAGAGGTGAGAGAAAAATACTAGGGCAACTCAGACAGAAAGGACAAGTTTAGCATAATATTGTGTAATCAAGGAGGTTACATCTCATCAATTTTGCTGTAGTCTTTTGGTGAAAAGCAATCATGTGTCCCATGGACACTCAAGGGAAGACATTTACACACAGCTGTGAGAACCCAGAAAAGGAGATCATTTGAGTGCTTTCTAAGAATCTATGTCACATATCCCTTACCCACAAAATTAAAGCAATTTCGCTAATAATTATATCTGTACTCCTTAGGAGTCCATTTAAAAGAGTCACATCTGGAGCAATTTGATAATAGAGGTGGGTATCCTCATGTTCTATGGCTATGTCCCTAGACCTGCTTCAACCTAAGCAGCATGTGGAAAATCTTTAGGAATTTTTTTTTTCTTTGCTTCCTCTTCCTTCTCTCTTTAAATGGAAGGATTCCATTTCCTTAAAAAATAAAAATTGCTTTAGATGAAGTAAAAATTTATAACATAAGTTAGCAAGAACTAAGATTCAAAGAAAATTTAAAATTAAAACTTGTGTCATCAATTAAAACTTGATGAATTTGACCAATCGTGGTTTCATTACTTAAAGCGAGAGCTTAAAGATTCTCTCTTAGGCAATTAGGCTATAAACTGGTAGCTTAGATTGTGCAAATGCACATGGAACACAATGAAAGCATAGTTTTCCAAATAGTTTTTATCTTCCACATATCCTTTGTCTTTCATAGATACTCTTCCTCCAAATAGATTATCTCACTTGTAAGTCTAAAATCCCTAGCAAAATTTTGGAGCATTATCAAGATGAGAAGAGATCAAATAACATGTTGCTATCATTCTAGAATAGTAACTATCCACACTTGAAAGCATAATTGTTTTGAACTTTTCATTTGTACTGTTTCATTTGCAAAGTTATCTTTGCCATCCTTTGCATATGAGAAATGGAACATATGCTAATACAGTGTTACAGGCTGTATTTTCAGGCTTTCTGGAGGTGAGGTGCAGGTGGGAGGGAACACAAGAAAAACATTTCTTTAGCAATTATTTTTCTCATTATGTTGTTTGGCATCCCATCACAAGTCATCTTGGAACACACTTTTTATATGCATCTGTACATTGGACTCTATCGCATATGAGTGTTTTTTTAATATTTCAAACCTTAAGGATACCATTTTTAAAAGTCTTGTATTAATACCGTCTTGAGCTGTGGATTCCAGTTGCTGTTAATGTTTTATTAGAACTGCCAGTCCTCTTCTTTGAATTGTAAAGTGGGAGCATATGACTTTTCCAGGCCCCACCACAGGTGGAATACATGAAGTTGTGACTGTGAAGGTTGAGGAACAAGTGTGATTTGGTGGTCTCTGATATCCCATGTCTGGCAGCTGCATCCCCTTTCTACAAGATGTGCTAGGGCCATAACCAGGAAGAAATATACTTAAGTGAATCCAACAGCGGAAGCTGTCTTGGAAGGGCGCAGTGTTCTTTGGGTATATGGAGATCAGAAGACTTCAGTGAGCATCTCCAGGGAACTCAGAATCTAGTTGAGTGAGAAGGGTGTGGGTTATGTTGAGAATAAATAAAGTATAAATAAGAAGCCAATTATTTTCAACTGAAGGAATGGGCCAGGCTTCGTGAAGAACAGAACATTTGATCTGAGACATGTAGAATGAATGGGATGAAAATGGAGTTTTTAAGGGTGAAAGTATTTTCCATCATTAGAAATAGCATTAAAAAAGACTAGTATGGATATTTGGTGGAGTGGATAAGCCATTGCCTGGGATGCTCATGTCCCATATTGAAACTCCTGGGTTTGAGTCTCTGTACTCTCCATTCTAGCTTCCTGCTAGTGCACACTCTGGGAAGCAGCAGTTGATGAATCAAGTATTTTGGTCGCTGCTGCCATCAGAGGCTCACAGTGAGTTCCCAGCTCCTGGCTTTTGCCTGGCTGAGCCCTGACTGTTACGGGCATTTGGAGGGTGAATGAGTAGACAGGCCATTTGAGGGGAATAATGGCCCTTTATCCTTTCTGTTAATCTCTGATGGTCATTCTGGATACCAATAAGAACTGAATCTTGATTTATGTGATTTAGATTCATAAATATGTTTGGAGGTTCAGGTTATGTCCAAGTTAAGGTTTGCAATTATTGGAAGGTTGACATATACCACTCAGAAAGCCATGAGAATACATCACAGGAAGGATAACATAGCAAGTATCTTAACATCCAAAGCAAGAAGTTATCTGCTAAAGGCTTGTCAAGGTCAGAGGTACAGGTAAGACTCAGAAATGGATCTTAGCTCATGCCAGGATTAAGTCAGTTTGGTCACTGAACCAGTTCCTTTAAGTAGCATCTTGTGTTTTCTATGGTGCTTATAAGGCTGGAGGAGCAATAAGTTGGAAGGGTCAGTTTTGGTTCAGTGAGTATCAGGGAAATGCATCAGTCAAGGACTTCTTCATCAAGTCACAGAAGCTGATTTGCAAAAATAAAATGGAAATATCTGAGGATAGTGCACGTTCAGTGAATCAGTGGAAATCTGGAGACCCAGACATGGAAAATAGAGAAGAACCACAGGTATACCATCGTGCAGATCAGCTGTAGTCATAGTACAGATGATGTGGGCTTCGTGCCTCTACTCTGACATACCCATATTTATCACAGCAAATGCCCAGCGTTTAAAGAGTCTAGCACACCTCAAATTCACCTGGACTCTTCCCGGGTTTGGCCTCTGTCTGCCCTGAACAGGGAGGATAATGAAGAAATTACCTTCCTTTGTAGGAGGTAGTCACTATTTCTAAGATTGTGCAATGTAAGTGGGTCTCCTGAAGCAGACATTGAAATCCTAGAAAATATAAGAGTTTAAATGTTAGAAAGATCTGTCCAGGAGGCACTGAGGTGAAGAGGAAGGAAAAGAAGACAAGGAGTAAAAGCAGGAAATGGGATGGAGAAGGCAAGCTTCTGGGAAGCTAGTTTCAGTATCTATAGCAAATTGCTGTGTTCAGAATGGGTCCAAGGAGAAGGTGGGAACTGAGTTGATCCTAGAAGATAAAAAGAAAAGCAAACCTTTAGAGTACTTTAGATGGTAGGATAAGCATGAGTAGAAGTATACAGTCTCATGACAGTGCCTGCTTTGCTAGCACGTTAATATTGAGAAGCTGGGTAGTTTTAGGTGGCTTGCTTTCTGGCCTTTCTGGTGAAAGGAGTTAGAGTGGGTGGCCATGTTGACTTCAAGTTGCCTTTGGTGAAGAACAATTTGCAGAGGATATATTTAGGAAATCGAAGAAACCTGTCCTCCCATTTTGTTTCTGGTGAAAATCTCTTACAAATCCTATGTATATTGAGAAAAGGAGATGTTTGTCATATTGCAACTTAAAGAAGTGGAGGCTCAGTGGGTACTTAGTGATCTTATTTGAAGAATGTAGATTTACAAGAATCTTGGCTTGAGATTTAGGATCAGCTTCTCTCATCTAAGCTGTAGGAACCCATGAAGCCTTTCCAGTAAAAATCATTATTGAGATTTTACCCAAATAGTATCTCTTAAAAAAAAAATTCCCTACGTAAGTCATTTCTCAAAAATGAAGTGTCTAATCTGTAAAGATCCTAACTGCTTGGTGGAATGACTTCTCTTTGAGAACAATGGTAGAAAATAAAATAATAATTTTAATTCTTATTAAATAATATAGCACTGATATTATTTTATTTCAGTTTTTATCTGAGTTACAACTTTATGTTTTTGGATTGTTCATCATATACCCCTTTGCTTGCTATCATTTCCACATGGTGACTATAATGCATGTATTTTAATATTCTTCATATGTCATTTTAATGTTGTTCATATGTTAAAACTGAAGTGACTTTTTTGTCTTTGTAACATTAGAATAATTTAAAGGGAATGTTTTGAAACATCATTCTAATTCATGGTAAAATGGGCCAAATGCAATATTTTTGTTCATTTGGGCAGCATGTCAACAGCCATGTAGCTCAAGCAATAAGCCTAATTTCTTTGAACATTCTGAAACAGTTCAGATGTAGGCAGCCTATGAGGCAGACCCATGACTGAGATTTGAGACTACAGTTGAAAGGATTCAATGGAAGAAATCTCTGAGTCTTTAACTCTTCCCCCTTGCCTAGCCCCACACTCAATTAATCACCAGGTTTTATCATTACTAATTCCTAAGGGTCTCTCCATCCCAGTACCACCACCATAGTAAATGGAGCATTTCAGTGAGCAGAGAAACTTCAAGACATGACTGGAGATGATGTATGCCCAGACACTGGTGGCCAAAACTTCTTCAGATGAACAAATTCCATCTGTTCTCCTCCGTTACTTAACCGTGTCTCCAAAGTCCTTTTTTTTTTTTTTTTTTTTTAATATTTCCTACTTTATGTTGGTTGGAAATCACTGGTTTTAACTTCCTGCTTGAGCAGGAACATCCCAAATTTTAAGAGCAGGGAAATAGCAGTGGAAAGTGAAGAGAAGCTGAGTTTGGTGGCTCACCTATCCCCCCACCTTTTAAGTCAGGCCACTCTTGCTTGGTTGTATAGAGAGGGATTGAGGCACAAACACTGAACTGACCAACATGTTTAACTGATGTTGTTTGTTTTATGATGTACTCATCTTTAACTGGATGTGAATTCTTAAGTTGTGGCCTAGTAGCAATTCCTTGAACTAAGTAGTTTTAACAATCTTCTTTGTTATTTAGGAAATAGTTTATTTTATGTAAATGTGATATAGCTGTCTTGCTCTTTAGATGATCAAAAAGTGTATATGGAGTATACAGTTTGATAATTCTGTAAATTGCATTTTCAAAACATTTACGGGTTTACCTAGCAAATGTTTAAACTTTAATACTGACATATTTGAAATTATTTTCAATATTGTTACAATGTTATATTAGTCCTGTTATTTAGAGGTGAAAGAAAGAAAAAAAGAAAGAAAGAAAGGGAAAAAGATGATTCAGAGAATTGTATTCTAGCAGTTAAGAACATAGACAGTGGGCCTGGATTGCCAGGGTTCAACTCCTAACCACATGGGTGCTTGCTCTGGGATCACAGTTGTGACATTTAGAGTCTCTGTGCCTTAATATCCTCATTTATAAAATGTGGATAATCCTCATGGGATTTTAGCAAATATCAATAGACCCTCCCAAAATGTCTTTACTGATGATTTTATGGAGGTGTGTTCCATATATATATATATACATATATATATATATATATATATATATGTATTTCCTTTTGTTATGAGAGATTGAAAAATGTTGTTGAGGAGTTTATAATAAAATTAGAAATCCTAAATGCTTGTGCTAGGCCATAAGTGCTGCATTCAGTTCTCAGCCTGTTCTCAGCCTGTGGTAGATTTTGCTCTAAGTCAACACAGAGCATGGCGCACTGCAGCTACAGCCTAGGATGGGCTCCCTTATGTGACCTTGGCCATGTTTCTTAACCTCTCTCACCCCTCTTGTCTCATCTAAAGAAATGCTAACTTGGGCTACGTGATCTCTAAGGTGTCTTTCAGCTCTGAATGTCTATGAATCTTTCAGTATGCTTTTACATAATGGGTTTTGCACATGGAATCCTCTTGAAAGCGTTTAGTCTTTTTTTTCCTAAAACAAAGACTTTTACAGGTGTCTCCTCCTCCTCCTTCCTAACCCCCCTGTTTTTCCTCTGTCCATTATGTAGAATTTGTAGATATTCCAGCACCAACACTGCTTTCAAGTTGGATAAATAATAGGATTTCCATTTCCAGCACACATTAATTGAAATTCCAAAAGATCAAATTTATAGTAGATTAATATAAAAACAAAATAAAAAACTTAACTGAAGCATCCTAAATAAACTGATTTTTCCTAGATTCTCTAGCTTTCCAAACTCCTTACTTCTCCTGCTTGCCCTAATGTCATGAGTGGTATCTCTTGCTACCCATCTTCCCCAGTCAGAATTCTGGAAACTATCAGAGAAGTATCCTGGTTATCTCCTAACCCATCCACAGTACTTTAGTAGTAGTCAAGGTTTTCCACTTAATGTATATAATAGCTCATCCTTTACTAACACTGCTGTGTTAGTTCAGTTTGTACTCAACTAACTTGTTTTCTTTATTCAGATCTCAAATACTTTTAATAAATTCTACTTCTCAGGCAGGGTGGGATTTCCTGGTGTGTGTATCTGATTATTGTATCCAACTTCTTACCAGCTCTTTTGACCGTCCCCTGCCTACAGCACTTACTTTATTAACGTTATTCCCAACTTCCTCTGACTTGCTCTACTCTGGCTATTGCTGAACTATTTTCTTTCCTCTAATCCTCCTTGTTGGTACTCACTGCCTAGCTTTATCTTCCAGCTTTCACTGTCTAGAAGAGCTTTATTTTCCTCATCTTCCCTATTTCCATCATGTGAGGACCTACTAACCTTTCAAGACTTGGTAAATGTCTGTTGAGTGGATTCTACCCCTGTGAAACTTCTCTTAACCACCACACCTGCTTATACAACCAGAAATGAGCCTCTGCTGCCATTTGTACTGCTCATAATCATAAATAAAGTTGGACATTTATTCATAATATAATTCAGATGTACAATAGACACATGTATCTTAAACTGATATGGTTATCTTCCCACACATCCACATCTTCTGACTCACCATAATGAAAACATAGATATGATATATTCAACTGACTTTCATATCTCTAGGAGAAAATGTTCAATCTCTGATTCCTTAGCCATTCGTATTTGTTTCAGTTGTTCCTAGTTTCTATATAAGGAGTTGAAGATGAGTGGTTTTCATTATCTTGTAAGAGTGGCTTTTGGGTACAGAAGCACCTGTTGCCTCTACTCCCTGGGATGATGATTCTAGTCTGTCTGGTTGCTGATCTTTGCAAGAGAGGTCAACTACTCCTGGGATGCACACCTGGTGTTGAAGTTTTCTCTTAGCCCTTGTGTGATATAGAAACTTGTGAGCCTTTGAGGCTCTTGCACATGGGTCTGACTCTGTGAGCCTTGGTATGTATTCCATCCTGTGTGTTCACTACAATGGGGGCTCTCCAGCAGATCCAGATACTCTCAAGTCAAGTGGAAGAACATGCAGGAGGACCAAGTAGAGCCTCTCCTCTCTTGACTGCTCCATACACGGCAAGATGTGCTGACCGAAGTCCACCTTACCTTCCTGCTTTCCTCCACTTCCCTCGTGATGTTAAAGGAAAAGCGTTTCTCTTTATGTGCAGCCTCCTCATATATCTTTTCATGATGTTCTTTCAAAGGCTGAGGACAATTAAGGGTGAGAAACGGAAGTTTGATTTCAGTTGGGTGCTTGCTTTGTTTGTGTATGGACAATCAGGTTTCCCTTTCCTCCGGTCATTTCTTTCTTCTTCACTCACTCTTAGAGAGAGGCCCTAATGATAGAATGGGATGTTTTTGTTGTGTTGTGGAACAGGTTCCTGCAAAGATACAACAGTCTAGGAGAGACTTATCATGGTGGTTTAAATATGTTGTCTCATATCATCCTCATAATTCCCCTGCAGCCTAGGTGCTGTCATTATTCCTGAGTGACAGAGGTTCGCAGAGGCAGTGACTGTCCCATGGTTCCTCTCAGCCATGTGGCAGAACCCAGCACTCCTAACATAAGGATACGCTGCTCCAGAAGCCTCTTACATATAAGGCATTTTATGCTCTTTCATCAACATCATGTATCATTACTCTCACCCTCACTCTGTATGCTGGAGTCAGACTTATTTTCTTCCCATTTCAACAAATTGTCATTAAAAAAATCTGGACCATCTGCTTTTCACTCAGTTTGAATGTTTTATCCTCCCACATCCAGCAAGGATAAAAGTCAGTTCATAAACTCAGGTGGGCAAGAGATAAAATGATCTTTGTATCATAATTCAATTCGCTTTCTGTTACATCCAGCATTCTGTCAGACAAGCAATCTTAATGCTTTTTTAGGGCTTCTTTTTTTTTTTTTAAAAAAAGTATATTTTTTATTTATTTGAAAGGCAGAGTTAGAGGAAGGGAGAAGGAAGGAGGGAGACAGAACTTGCATCTACTGATTCATTTCCCAAATGGCCACAAGGGCCGGGGCCCTGCCAAGTGGAAGTCAGAAACCAGGACCTTCATCTGGGTCTCCTAAGTGAGTGCAGGGGACTGGGGGCTTGGGCCATCTGTTTTCTGCTGTTTTTCCAGGTATATTAGCAGGGAGCTGGATCAAAAGTGGATCAACTGGGACTAGAACAAGCACCCACATGGGATGATAGCACTGCAGGTGGCAGCTTAACCTGTTACAGCACCATGCTGGGCCCATTAAGGCTCCTTTTTATGCTCACCTAACACATACCCTAGGATTATATAAATCTAAAGTATCGCATTTGGGTTGGTGGCTATGAGAATGCACTTCACCAACTATAGGGAGCATCACCCAAGGACCCTGACACCATCTTCTGAAATCCATCGCCACTTTTGCAGCTTCCCAAAGGCTGCTGCAACCAGTTAACAAGAATATTAGGGATAGGAAGGCAGGCCTGTTGTAGATGACACAGGATCCCTTTGCTGGGTAACTTTGGTTTAAGAACTAGCTGACCACCTTGCTGAATCTTCTTTAGGGGGTATACAACCTGGTATACCTCCTCTCATGGCCTCTGTCCCTGTCTCCTGTTTAAATGAGACTTGTGTTACAGACTGGAGACAACTACAACCTTTTAAGGCTCCTCGTTTTCTTTCGTAGGTGTTTCCCTTAAAATATTTCAACATTTAATCCTGTCTTGGTGTCTATTTTTAAGAAAACCCAAGGGGATTTGGTCAGCAAATAGTGTTCTTATTACTATTACTGAGAAGTATGTCTCCTGGTGCATGTTACCAAGGTCTTCCAAAGTTGCTGGGTCTTAGCTGGTTTGTTCCATGAGATTCTGGTGCAGGAATCCTCTGTGGTCCTGTGTGCACACTTACCACAAAGAACTGAGAGCTTCCCTGGGCCTTGCTGATGTCAAACTCTTCCTGCTCACTGGGAAAATTCAACAATGAGATGAAAGAATTATACATAAGTAAAATATTACAATTTTTAGTCAATCTTAGACAAAAAAAGCAATAGAAGTATAATAAACACAATCTGAGGGCAGACGGTGGCACAATGGTTATGAGTCCCATATCAGAGTTCAGGTCCTTGCTCCACTTCAGATCTAGCTACCTGTTAATGTATGCCCTAGAGAATAATAGCAATGGCTCAGTAATGGAGTCCCTGCCAGCCACTCAGAAGACTTGGATTGCATTACTGGCCACTGGCTTCAGCCCTGGCCAAACCCCTACCCTTGTAGGAATTTGGAAGTAAACCAGGGGATGAGAACTCTGTCTCTCTCTGTATCTCTGCCTCTCAGTTAAAAAAAAAAAAAATAAGCATTGGGTAATGCTACAATGATATCAGGAAGGTTTCACTGAGAAGGTGGCCTTTTGTTTAAGATTCGAGAGAGGTGATAATTATTTCTTAGGATCTTCTATTTAAGGTATAGTTAAATAATAGTTTCCAACTTATTAAGAAAGGCACTGAATTTGAGGTCAGGAATGTGTTCGCAACCAAGTCTTTTCTAGCTATTAGTAAAATCTTGGGCTAATTATCAAACTTTTTAGGGACTTAGTTTTCTTATAGCACTTTGGCTAGGTGGCACCTAAGATTTCTTCCCCTCCAATAGTCCCCAAATCATGAGTATATATACGAACTGACTGTTGATGTAGAAGATTGATCTGGCCAGCTCTTTCTCCTAAAATCATGTTGTTTCATCATTAACATTTATATTTATCAGGGCACAGTGCAGTAAATCAGAGATATATGGATTTCAGTAGTAACTAGTTTTCATCTAAGATGTGTGACCTTGGTAATTTTTTTAAAAAGTTTTTTTGGTTATAAAATGACAAATGATAGCAATTTTCATGCTGTCTCTGAGAATGGAGATAATATATGTACAATGCCCAATAAGAACTAGTATTATTTCAGTACGAACTGGATGCTAAATAAGCAGTGTTTCTTTCTGTACTTTGTTGTTTAATTTCCTCTTCACAAAATCTTCATTGAATACAAGTTACTGTCTGCGCTATAAAATGTAGACAGCTCAAGCACAGAGTACTGAATCTGCCCAGCTGGAAAGAGCATTCGTCAAGTTCATAGATTCTGTCTTGGCTTTTTTATAATTTGTTTTCAACATGCAATTTTCTAACAAAGAACTTGTTTTTAGTTTCACAATACATACAACCATGTGTGTGTGTTAACTTATTAAAATTGCCTGATATATTTTATTAGATGAGTATATTTGGGCTACCTTAAGCACATTAGTTTACGGATTTAATTTTTGTACCTAATGCTTAATCATAGAACTTTTTAAAGTAAAATGTATTTTAAAGAGAATTTATTCTAATACCTTCATTTTATGAGTGGGAAGAAAGTAGTTAACACAAACCAAACATCTAACTAAACTTATTTTGGTAGAGACAAGTTGAAATTAGGCATTTCCATTGATTTTTCCCTTCTGAAATTCACTGTTATGGTATGTAGATCTGTTAACTATTAAGCATTTTATATTTTTGTGAAGTTACAAATAAGATTAAAACCTCTTATAGTTGTTGAAAGGGTAAAATAAGATGATCTATGGTCTCTGAATATGTAAACACACATTTTATTATTTTAATTTAAAATCTAATAATTGTAGTTATTGCTGGATGGGACTTCCTCTCCTCTGACACTGTGTATTCTGAAGAGCTTCTTGAGAACAGTATTCACCCGGGATTAGACTTTCTTTGTTGTACTGTGTTTATTATCTATGTTGACATGTCATGAATAAGTAGCATTGAATGAACTAATGGTAGAGCTACACTTTCATCCAAAAGAATATCCTACGCATTGCTTCTTTGAAGAAGAAATACTGTTAAATTTTGCTGTATAACCAAACACCCTCGAACTACCATTTATTAGCAACTGCTCTGTGGCCAAAAGCTGGAAATGACTTTTTCTCTGCTTCATGCGTTTTAGTTTCCTTCATTGATTTGTAGTCAGACATCAGTGGGTTCCTGATAACTTGTCACACTGGCTGTCAGCTGGGCCTTATGTCTGTAGCAACCTAGCTTAAACCTGAGAAGCAAGGGACCGGGTGGACTTCAATGTTAAAATGTCATTGAGGTATCTGATTATAGAGTGTGAGCAATTTTCCATTAGCCAAAGCAGGTGTGGGAGGAATCAGTGTGAGACGCACAAGGGGTTGATAGCATGAAAAATCATTCATTGGGGTTCTTTATTGTAATAATGCACTTTATTATATTTTTAGTTCTTGTAAAAGTATTTTCCCATTCATGAAGAATAGCATGCATACCATTAAACTTGATTTTAAAGATTTTAATCACCATTATCCCTTCCTTACTTAGAATTAGTCCAACATTTATGTCAGAATGTGATTGAGAAAAACTTTAAAAAAATTTAGAGACAAAGAGACTGAAAGAGTGCTCCTAGCTACTGGTTTACTCCTCCAGTGCCTGCAACAGCTGAGACTAGGTCAGACTGGAACCAGGAGGTGCCGGCGCCCGCCATGGCACACTAGGTTAATTCTCCGCCTGCGACACTGGCATCCCATATGGGCGCCTGTTCTAGTCCTGGCTGCTCCTCTTCCAATCCAGCTCTCTGCTATGGCCTGGGAAGGCGGTGGAGAAGGGCCCAAGGACTTGGGCCCCTGCACCTGCATGGGAGGCCAGGAAGAAACTCCTGGTTCCTGGCTTCGGATTGGCACAGCTCTGGCTGTTGCGGCCATTTGGGGAGTGAACCAGTGGATGGAAGACCTCTCTCTGTATCTCCCTATCATTATCTGTAACTCTACTGCTCAAATAAATAAATAAAATCTTTAAAAAAAAAAAAAGGAACCAGGAGGTGGGAACTTAATCCAGGTTTCCCATATGTATGGCAGGAACCCTGTTAGCCACCATCTCTACCTCCTAGGGTCCATATCAGTAGCAAGGTGGAATTAGGAGCCAGAGCAGGGTATGAAACTAAGGTACACTGATATGAGAGACATGTGTATTAACCTCTAGGTCCAGGTCTCACCCCAGAGTTGAATTTTAATAGCCATAGCTGGTGGTCTATACTAAAAGAGTTTATTCTACCCTTGATGATGAAGATGCTAATGACGGTAACTATGCCTAATATCCAGTGAGCTCTTAACCTGTCACATTGTGCTAAATTCTTTCCAAAGTATCTATTGTTTTCACTATAGTCTGTTTTTTTTCTTTTTTTATAGAAAGCCTTTATTTAATAAGTATAAATTTTGGATTATAGAGGTTCTTCCCCCCATTACTACCCTCCCACCCACAAACTATACCATCTCCTACTCCCTCTCTGATCCCATTCTTCATTAAGATTCATTTTTAATTATCTTTATATACAGAAGATCACCTCTATACTAAGTAAAGATTTCAATAGTTTGCACCCACACAGACACACAAAGTAAAAAGTACTGTTTGAGTAGTAGTTTTACCATTAATTCTCATAATACATCATAATAAGGACAGAGATCCTACAGGGGGAGCAAGTGCACAGTGACTCCTATTGTTGATTTAACAATTGACACTCTTATTTATGATGTCAGTAATCACTCAAGGCTCTAGTCATGAGCACCAAGGCTATGGAAGTCTCTTGAGTTCACAAACTCTGACCTTATTTAGACAAGGCCATAATCAAAGTGGAAGTTCTCTCCTCCCTTCAGAGAACAGTGCCTCCTCCTTTGATGGCCCCTTCTTTCCACCGGGATCTCACTCACAGAGATTTTTCATTTATGTCATTTTTTTTGCCATAGTGTCTTTCATTTCCCATGGGGTTTTAAGCCAGCTCCAAATGCCTTAAGGGCTGATTCTGAGGCTAGAGTGCTGTTTAGGGCATTTGTCATTCTAAAACAAGAAAGTGAAATATTAAGAGGCTAGTGAACTTCCCCAGGTCATATATTATATAGTAACCAAGTGGCAGAGGTCAGAATTGACATCTCTTTCTCTGATGTCAGCACATACATTGTTATATATGCTTGTGTCTATTTTCAATACATTATTAATTGTATTTTATTATAGATAATTGCCATTATATAATTATATTAATTATAATGCTATTGTGTTTTGCTAAGTTTCCCAGAAATTCAATAGTGATCTCAGTGAATACTGGGAGTCAATGTTACACGTATTACTGACACAATTAAGCATCCTTTTCACCATCATATCCAAAAGGCCTCATTTTCACCATCATATCCACTGGCTTGCATACAGGTATAACAGTGAAAACATGTCAACTTGTGGGTGAATAATAGTCTAATAATAACTGTGTATTCTTGTAGAACATCAGTGGTGGTGTCATAAAATGATTCTTAAGACCTTGAATTTGGCAGACTCAGTAAAAATTCAATTTGGCTTGCTAAGCAGAGGTAAAGGCCAAAAGAGAGAAAAAAGGGTAGAGCTGTAAGGGACTGTGTATTTATGGTGGGTGGTGGAGGGGGGTTTAGAAATGAAACTTTTCCTAATGCAGAAATGGAACATGGAACTCAACTCCCAAAGCTAATAATCTAAAGTATTTAAATCTACAAATCACATCCACTTCACTGTTGCTATTGTAGGAAAGTGTTTTTTTTTTCATTTAGCGTAAAGTAAATGAATTACATGATGACCTGATGTCCCTCGGGCTCATATTCTTCTTGGAGAACTTGAAAACTTTCATGGCTAAATATTTATAAAATAACTAGAATATTTCCTCATTGAAGTAATTAAGTTGCCTGTATCCTTATAATATAGCCTTGAGTCTAGGCTAATAATTCCTAACAGAAAAATGAAAAAAAAAAAAAAAGAATTTTTTCTTGTTTTTTTTTTTTTTTTTTTTTTAGGTACTATGAGCTATAAAGAATTTACTATTTTACTTAGAATTGATTATGTAACTATATCTTTGCAATACATTTGACATCTGTAGAATTGGCCTAGGGGAGTACAGAAAGTTCATGGAACAATGGGTTAAAAGATGCTTTTTGGTACAACAGTTTTTTTTTTTAAATCCATGCATACTTTTTCCATAATGCAGTTTCCATGAACTTTTTGAGGATACTGCATATTCTTGTGTATATATATTTGCATATATATTCTTGTGTGTGTGTATATATATACCAAAATGAATGGTTAAGAATTAGGTAGAATAATATTTGTAAGATGTGCTTTTTACTGAATATAGATTTGTGAGATCAAACATACAGAAACAAGACTCTTCATCTCCTGCTATGTTCTTTATTAGTGGTAGATGCTAATAGTTACTATGTATTGTTCATACCCTAAAGCCCTTTTAGTTACCTAGGGTGCTCTCCATCATTTTTCAGAATGTTACAATTATTCAGAACATTCTGTGATTTTATTAAAGATGCAGCTAGGTAAAAACCTGACAATCATCTTTCTCTCCAGAACTGATACCTGTATTTTTTTTTCTTTGCTTGCCTGAGCATTAGAGTGTGAGAAAATTTATTTACTGAGCCAGATCCTGATTCAGATTTCCTTTGGGTACAATACTAAACCCATAGTCTTAGTTTGTACAACAAAATAACTAATATATGGCTAGGCTACTACTAAAGTGATGGTGAGGACTTGGTGAGCTAAACGTATGATCAGAACATGGCAGAATGGCTGCTGCATTGAAATTGCTGAATCAGTGTTAGCCTTTCTCAGTTATACTAAACCATAGCTTGTATTAAACACACTGCATTTTGGAGGAAAACTAAAACCTTAAGCGAATAGTTTTTGATATGTAATAGGTTTTTAAAAGTAATTATTTTAAATCAACAAAGTCATATTATTACCTCAATTATTTGCATCTCTCTCTCTCACACACAATCGGAGATGGGTCTCTTTTTATCCATTATTTCAGAAGTTGTGTAAATTTATAACTTTTTAACACCTAGTTTATTTAATTTTATTTATCTGAGAGGTAGAGAGCTCCCATCTGCTGGTTCACTTGCCAAATGCTCACCACAGCTGGGATTAGCCTGGGCTGAAGCCTGGAGGCTGACACTCAATCCAAGTTTCCTGTGTAGGTGGCAGGAATCCAGATATTTGAGCGATGATCCCTGTCTCCCAGGGCCTCCATCAGCAGGAGGTTGGAGTCAGGAGCAGGTGCTGGGAATGAAATCCAGATATTCTAACACAGCACATCAGTTCATTAACAGCTTGCCTAAAAGCTCACCCCTAGGAATTTCTGTCTTGACAGCAGGGATGTACTGTGCTAATGGTCAGAGACATGCAAAACAGTAATTTAATTTTTTCTTATTTTAATAAGTAAAAATGCAACTTAGGATATTTTGTTGCAAAAGACCTTTAAAAAAACAGCATGCTGTGCCCAAACTGGAAAACTTAGTATGAAATCTTCAATTTGTCTTGTTTTAGTATTGTTCTCACTAATGTAGCAACCTGAATTTCTTCCCTAACACAACTCTAAATAGTCCTATTTTTGCCTAAAAAAGCTAAGATCTGTCCCTGGTGTTCTAGCTACTCCACCCCCAAACCCTCTGCCTGTAATTCCCTTAGGGCATCAGCGAGCTTCATCTGTACTCTTCAATGATTTCCAAGCAAAACGGCCTTTTACTTCCTTTTCAGTTCCTAAACTGCTGAGAGACTTGCCTTAAATCTGTTCTTTACAGCTCTGTAGCTTGTAGTTACCGATGGATGACTAAACATTTGATGGATGGATGAATGAGTGAATGGTCATTTATTCTCTCAGTGGCTCCATTTTGAACATCCTTGAATTATACCTACAGGTATAAAAGTGGGTTAAACACTATTTAAAACAATGTGCCTTTTAAAAGGAGCCTTTGAACTTAAAGTGTTTGAATAAATATAAGAAACGATTCTAGCTCAGAGGGCCTGGCGTGTATTCTGGTGCTACTTGTTCACCCCTTTCTGCCATTCTCCCCTTTCCCAGTTTAGCCTCAATGATCATGGGTTATTGGACAGGAATCAACACATTAATTTTTATAGCAAACAAAATCTGTCCTGCCACTTTAATTGACTCTAGGAAAGCCAAGCAGAAAGGGATTTGAGAAATTAGATGCATTCTAATTTTAAATTAGATTAATTGCATGATTTGTATTTATAGCTTAATCAAAGTTACCTGTGATGTTTTAGGAAAGAAAGAGAAAATGAAGATGTGCGTTTACTGCCTCCCAGATAGTCAGAGGAAAATAGGTTTCTTCCCTGAAAGCTTCAAGTAATTATTTTCTAGAAATGGATTCTAGATTCAGGTAAATATGTTTTGAGTAAATTATTTAATGAAACCAAAATGACATTAAAGATGACACTCTCCAGTTAGGCTGCTGCTTGGAATGCTGGCATCTCTTATCTAAGTGCTGGTTCATGTCCCAGCTGCTCTGCTTCCAACCCAGCTTCCTGCTAATGTGCCTGGGAAGACAGAAGGTGACCCAACCGTTTGGACCCACGACACCCATGTGGGAAACCAAGATGGAGCTCCTGGCTTTGGCCTGGTCCAGACCTGCCTCAGCCCCAGCTCTTGTAACCATTTAGGGAGTTATCACCAGATGAAAGAGTCTCTCCCTGTCTCTCTCCCTACCTCCTTTTCCCTCCTCCATGTTCCCCTCCTCCTCCCTCCCGCTACTCCTTCTCCCTCTCCCTCCCCACTTGTCTCTCCTCCTTTCAAATAAATAAACAAGTCTTTAAAGATAGCACTTTTCTTTTGTACTTGGGTCTTCTTAAAATTCCTTAAGATAATTTAAAAGGGAACGGGTGTGACATCTTTATTATTTAACTTTGTCTGTTCTATCTATTTTACATTTTAGCCAGTGAATCTGAGGAATGAGTTGCAATCTTGGTAACTTTTTTAGTTATGAGAAATTTTAGATAAAATTTTTTGGGTGTTTATTCATCTTTAAACCCCACCCTCTAAATTGGATTAAATTACTAATTTCTTTTTAATAGCAAAACCACTGTTGTGTGTCTTTCCATGGTGAATTACAAATCAGTTTGGCTTTAACCTTTGGCAGATACTCACTTGGTTGGTAGATCAAATCTGCCTTTGCTTGGGTTCCTGGCTGCTCCAGTAGAGCAAAAATTGGAAATTTGCCAAATATTTTTTTGACTTGTCATTTTTGCTGTTGTAAAATGTAAAATCAAATATCTGTTAAAACAGGAGTCTCAAATATCTGATTATTCAAACTTTTTTTTGCTTAGTATTGATCTAGGTTTTGCATTCTCCATAGTTTAATTTTAGTGTTTTGCTGGTCAATTCTTTCAACTTCTTAGTCACTTTAAACATTTTTATACAAAAATGTTTGTTTCTGAAGCAATAATTTGATTTTTATTGCTTAGGTAATGACTGATTAGGTTGATACTACATAGTTGCATTGGTAGGCTGATAACTGTTTTCTAGTCAGAAGGTATTTTAGGGTGATCTTGTAGACCATCAAATATTGAAAAGATTTTCTCTTTCAAGATTGAATACGTTTTTGGATATAGAATTGAAATATAACTAAGAAATTTTAGTTAAAATGCCAGCAAATATATTCTTCATTAAACCTAATTCATTTTTTTTTTACTTTTAACAAACATTTTTCCGTAGTTACTGTAAACAAAAGTAGACTAATCTTCAATCTCAGGTTTTTATTTATTTATTTGAAGGTCAGAGTTGCAGGGAGAGAGAGAGAGAAAGAGAGAGAAAGAGTGTCTACCATCTGCTGGCTCACTCCCTAAGTGGCCGCAAAGGCCAGGGCAGAGTCAGGCAAAAGCCAGGGCCCGTGTTGGTGCAGAAGCCCAAAACCTTGGGCCATCTTTCATTAGCAGGGAGCTGTATTAGAAGTATTGTAGCTGGGACTTGAAATGGCACATATGTGGATGCCAGTGTCACAGGCAGTGGCTTTGCCTCTATACACATACAATGCCAGCCTCAAACTAAGTTCTTGTTCTGAGTTGCTGCTTCAAAATTTTCCTTGTATCAGATCAATTTTACTAATTTCATATTTTTTATAATTCAAAAAATTTTTCTTATTTCAAAACATACAAAAGTGAAAAACAAAATAATAATAAACAAAATAATAAAAATAATAAAATCAGATAGCTTTAAAATAGGTTTCCCTGATGTGACTAGGTGATACCGAGTATATAAGGCAATTAGATTTCTAAAGTGGAAAAATATAACCTTTTAAATTCAGAGTGTTTTTCCTCAAAAAGTGATGTTAAATCTTCATTAAAGAAGATTTAAACATTTTAAAGATGTTAATTAAAAATAAATAAATGTGATAACAGTGCCAGTGTATCTCCATTCAAATCTTCCCCATCTGTTCCTATTGTCCATGACTATCCATTCATCATTCATCTATTTTTCCATTCACTCAACATCATTTAATAGCACAAAAAGTGATGTAGTATTTGGCCATGGGGTCAAAAAAAAAAAAAAACCCTTGTCATCCATTTAAGAAATTATAGATATCAACATTTTTTTTTTTTTTTTTTTTTTTTTTACAGGCAGAGTGGACAGTGAGAGAGAGAGAGAGAAAGGTCTTCCTTTTGCCATTGGTTCACCCTCCAATGGCCGCCGCGGTCGGCGCACTGCGGCTGGCGCACCGCGCTCGTCCGATGGCAGGAGCCAGGAGCCAGGTGCTTTTCCTGGTCTCCCCATGGGGTGCAGGGCCCAAGCACCTGGGCCATCCTCCACTGCACTCCCGGGCCACAGCAGAGGGCTGGCCTGGAAGAGGGGCAACCGGGACAGAATCCGGTGCCCCGACCGGGACTAGAACCTGGTGTGCCGGCGCCGCAAGGCGGAGGATTAGCCTGTTGAGCCACGGCGCCGGCAATAGAGTATATCATAAAATGTGTTAACAAAGCCCTTTATCACTTCCTCTCATCAATCACAGTCAACTCTATTTCTATGAATTTACCTAATCGGAATGCTTCTTATAGATTAGAGTCTTTGATCTGGCTTTGTGTTTGGCCTTTTTCACTTAGCCTGATGTTTCCGAGGTTCATTCACATTGCAGCATGTAGCATTACTTCATTTCTTTGTGACTATACATTTTATTCTATGTGTATACTGTTACATGTTTCTCCATTAGTCTACTGATTGGTATTCGGTCTGTTTCCACCTTTTGGCTATTATAAGTAGTGCTGCTGTGAATATGCCTGCATGCATTTTTTGTTTGTTTCTCAAACCTGTTGGTTAATTCTTAGACATATAGGAATATGCCCAAGAGTGGATTTGCTGGATTATATATTCTTACATTATAGTGATATTAGAGAAAATTTTAGATCTTTTTGTGAATACTCAGCCTTTATCAGTTTGTAAATGTTTGCATTAGTAAAAAGTTATTTTTAAGTTAATGATTTTTTATTTAATAAATCTATCCCATTGCAATTATTTTCTAGCTTATATGTATTTAAAATAGAAAGTCACTTTTTGTTGTTGTTGTTGTTGTTTTTGACAGGCAGAGTGGACAGTGAGAGAGAGAAAGTCACTTTTTTGTATATTGGATTTAGCCCTTAAGATTTTTATCTTTGGGGCTGGCACTATGGTGCAGCAGGTTAAGCTGCCATCTGTGCGTTGGCATCCCATATGGGTGCCAGTTCGAGTCCCTGCTGCTCTACTTCCAATCCAGCTTCCTGCTACTGCACCTAGGAAAGCAGTGGAGAATGATCCATACTTGGGCCCCTGCCACCCACTTGGAAGATCAGGGTAAACAGTTCCAGGTTCGTGGGCATTGCAGCCATTTGGGGAATGGATGAAATTCCCTCTCTCTCTCTCTCTCTCTCTCTCTCTCTTATTGTAACTCTGCCTGTCAAATAAGTAAATAAATGAAAATTCACCTTTTTAGTACTCTAGTTTATTAAGATGATTCTTGACTTTGGAGATTTTTATTAATTCCACTGTCAGTCTCAGTTCCATCATCACCATATTCTTATTCATCCTCATCCTTGACATTTCATTGTCATGCTTTAACAAATTGATAAATGTAATCATGGAAGGTTTTTACCATTCTCCCTGGCCTCCTTTGTTTACTGGGATGTTCTCCATTTTCTACTGTGTTCTTTTACTGCCTCTAATCTGAAATAGCCCTGAATCTTGCTGCTAAACTCCATACTATTCAAATTTTTTAACTGCAACAATTCAAGTTCTATTCCTCTGGCTTACTTTATACCCCTTTTCCTGGCCCATCAACCATGAACTGGCAGTGTCTAGAAATTCTGCTTTGATGGAAGTCCAAACAATTAATAAAATACATATATAACCAATATCACATCCTTTTAGATTATTTATTGAATTCCTTTCACTGCCCCAACTTTATTCATCATTCATATGGCAGAGATTTCATCTCAGTGAGAAATGCAGGGATTTTATTTCAAATGTGATGAACATTCCATTTGATCAGCGAACAAATCACAGGAATCGACACAGATTTTGTTGTTGATTTTTTTCTTGACACAAAATTTTTTGTGCAAATAGTCACCAAACTTTTAGAGGTAATGGGATTACTCTTAGCTCCTTGGTGACTGGGCAGAGTTTACATACAAGCAGACTGTGTGGGGATACCTTTTATTTTCATTAGTTTAGCAACAACTTCTTGACTCGTTCTTGTGCTGAAAGCTTACTCATCTTTCTTTGGTGTGGCTAAGTGGCTTCCATGAATCACATTTTCCCCCACCCAAAGACAGAAAAGCTTTTTTTTTTTTTGACAGGCAGAGTTAGTGTGTGTGAGAGAGAGAGACAGAGAGACAGAGAGAAAAGTCTTCCTTCCATTGGTTCACCCCCCAAATGGCTGTTGTGGCCGGTGTGCTGCGCAAATCCGAAACCAGGAGCCAGGTGCTTCCTCCTGGTCTCCCATGCAGGTGCAGGGCCCAAGGACCTGGGCCATCCTCCACTGCACTCCCAGGCCACAGCAGAGAGCTGGACTGGAAGAAGAGCAACTGGGACAGAATCTGGTGCCCCAACCAGGACTAGAACCCGGGGTGCAGGCGCCGCAGGTGGAGGTTTAGCCAAGTGAGCGTGGCAACGGCCAGAAAAGCTTTTTAGCTTAACAATTAAGATGCTGGCTAAGACACTCATGTCCTGTTTTGGAACACTTGGTTTTCACACTTGGTCTGGTTCCTGACTCCAGCTTTCTGATAGATAATACACACAATATGAGGCAGCAGTGATGACTCAGGTAACTGGGTCCCTGCCTCTCACATGAGACCTAGATTGAGTTCCTGTCTCCTGGCTTTGGCCTGGCCCAGCCTGAGCACTTGAGGGCATTTGGATTTTGAACCGTAAGATGGGAATGTGTTCTCTCTGTGGGCCTTTCAAGTAATAATAATTTTTAAAAAGGAAACCAAATTGCTTTCCCAGGAATGTAATCCTTGAGCAGAATAACAAATAAATTTAGTTTTGATCTTAGAAGGCCCTGGAGAAATTTCCCACTCAGATCACCATCCCTCATTGATTTATTTTTTTTTTCTGTAGTTTTGTGTGCAATTCTGCATCCTCCTTCCAAAGGTTCTGTTTATGCTTGGAAGGACTACCTGTCCCAAATACTAAAGCTATCTTACTAAAAATAGCCTGTGAGAAAGAACCCATTGATATTCAAAGGCTTAGGGGAAAAAACAAATGTGTCTGAGTCTAATAGAAAGTTCATAAGGAAGTGTGAAAGGTAGGACTGGTCAGCAACCACACAGCCATTTCATAGCCTGGCTCATATAACTAATAGGAAGCACTCAAAAATTAGTCTGTTACTAATCCAAAATCCTTTATTGAAAAGTGCCAGATCACAAAACATAAACATACTCTTTCATTTCAGAAATATTAATTTTTATAAAGATTGATTTATTTGTTATCTGAGAGGCAGAGTTACAGATCAGAGAGAGAGAGAGAGAGAGAGAGAGAGAGAGCAATTGATCTATCAACTGATCTTCCATCTCCTGGTTCATTCCATAAATGGCTGCAATGGCCAGGGCTGGCCAAGACAAAACTGGGAGCTGGGACTCCCTCCAGGTTGTCCATGTGAGTGGCAGGGGCCTAAGCACTTAGTCCAACTTCTGCTGCTTGCCTTCCCAGGCACATTAGCAGGATAAAGAATTTAAAGTGGAGCAGTGGGGACTCCAACCAGTGCTTATATGGGATTCTGGTGTTGCAGGTGGAAGTTTAATTCCCTGTGTGTGCCACATTGCCGACCCTTCATTAACATCACTTTTTTCTTCCATATAATGTAAATACATCTAAATGAATCTCAAAATTTTTGAACTGGGCATTTAGCCTAGTGGTTAAGATCATGCATTCCACATTGCAGTGCTGGTTTGATTCCTGACTCCAACTCCTGATTCCAGCTTGCTACTAATGCAGACCATGGGAGGCAGCAGTGATAAATCAAGTAATTGGATTCCTGACTCCCATCTGGAAGATCTGGAATTTTTTTTTTAAGATTTGTGTATTTGAAAGGTTACGGAGAGAGAAAGAGGTCTTCTATCTACTGGTTCACTCCCCAAATGGCTGGGTCAGGCTGAAGCTGGGAGCAAAGAACTTCATCCAGGCTTCCAATGTTGGTGCAGGGGCCCAAGCACTTGGACTTTCCTCTGTTGCTTTCTCAGACACATTAGCAGGTAGCTGGATTTGAAGTGGAGCAGCGGAGACGTGAGCCAATGCCCCATATTGGTGCCTTTGCTGCAGGTGGTAGCTTAAATTGATATGCCACAATGCTGGCCCTGAGAACTACATTTAAAATTTTATTTTATTTTATTTTATTTTAGTTAACTTATTTGAAAGGCAGAGGAAGACAGAGGTTTATTCCATCTGCTGGCTCACTGCCCAAATGATCACAATAGCTATGACTAGGTCAGGCTGAATCTAGGAGCCAGGAAGTCCACATGGGAGGCAGGAGCTCAAATACTTGGGCCATTATCTGCTGCCTTCACAGGAGCATTAGCAGAAATGATGGATTGGAAGTGGAACAAATGGGACTTGAACTGGTGCCATGAAATGGAATGTTGATATTGCAAGCAGTGACTTAACCCACTGCGCCTCCATGCCTCCCTAGGAGATCTGGATTGAGTTCCCAGTTCCTGCCCTGGCCTAGCCATTCTGGACATTTGGAGAGTCCATCAGCGGGTATCTCTCCCCACCTCCCCTTTCTCCTCCCCTTCTTGTTATACTTCCCACCTCCTGCTCTCTCCCTCATCCCCCCCCTTAAATAAATTTAAATTAAAAATAAATCTTCCTTTTTGTTCTTATAACACACTACAAAATAGTGATACACCAAGTGAGGCCCCAGGTCAGCAGCATCAACAGCATTTGGGAACTTGTTAGAAAAGCAAATCCTTAGGCTCTACCTCAAATCCATTGTTTGAGGCTGTGGGGGTTGGGCCCAGCTCTCTGTTTGGCCACCCCTCCAGGCGATTCTGCTGTACTATCCTGCAGGCACATGTGGAATACTCCAGAAGTAGTAATGAGTCACTGCACAAGAGGAATCAGGACCCTTCATAGGCTGAGGGAGTACTCTGAGGTTGGAAGAACATCTTAATGTCTCCTAATGTTTCCTGTCCTTTGATGCATTTCTCAAGAATCCTCTGGGAAGAGGTGGCCTCTAAGGCTGACATTTTGCTTTCTCTACTATGGTCTGCCATTGAACTCTACTCCCACCACAGTCCACACCATGCACATTTAGAGAGAAATAAATAAAGCAACACCAAAGCAATGGAGGTTTTTACTTGAAATGCTACACCAAGAAAACAACAACGAGGAAAGGAGGTTGAATTCAAAGGGAATGACTGGGTACCAGCCAATAAAAACAACTGATGTGTGGTAAGCAGAGGCAGTCAGAGAAGGAAGGATTTTAAAAAATAAAGATCCCCTGAAACAGACTTTGCTGGAGCCCTTGGTGAATTGAGAAAGCCAGTCCTCAATAATAAGCACAGGCCTACTTTCCTTCTTAATTAGAGTGAAATTGCCCATTAGGGGACTCACCTTTGATTAAGAACCAGCGGCAGCCAAAAAGTAAAGTACTGGATGTGCAAACCTTAAAACAAGTTAAGACTGCGTTTTAGCTTTTCCCCTCTTCCATGGGTTGAAAATGTTGATTAGAATACACTGCTGCTAATCAGGGAGACCAGGGACTTCCAGATCCTCTTGAGTGAATCCCTAATTTCAGGGTTTTTTGTTTGTTTGTTGTTGTTCTCCATATATTAAAATGCATGCAGCAGGCTGTGCTGACTTGGCTGTCACTTCACTTGGCACTGTTAATGGAAGGGTCCTTGAAAGCTGCCCAGTGAAGGAACTCTCCTGACCACTCAGTCCTGCAGTGCAATTAGGCTGGGTTGCCGGCCTGCTGGTGGAAAGGTTAGACACTTGTTGACTTTTAGTGCTGACTCTATCCACTTCAAGTAAAACGTTCTTCATTATCTCCAGGTTAAAAAAAAAGTTAGGTTGAAAAATTTATGCAATGAGCAGATAATTTGCAGAAAGTGATGTTAGTCATCATTTATTATTTAGCTTAGCACAATGCTTTACTGATGAATTACAGTTGCTTATATTTCTACGTTGAAGCAAGTGAGGGTTTCTTTTGACCAAGAGAATCCTAGAAGGAGCATTTATTTTAAAAATCCAAGTGGTGAAACTTGAATATATGGCCCTGTGTGTTACTGCTATATTATTCTATCTTCTGATGACTAGAATTATAGCATAGATATTTTCAGGAGCACATAGTAAATATTGACCTTTTTCTTTTAAATATTTGGACAAGCTAAGGGTCTCTACTATGATTAAATAGGTAAAATCTAATGTATTAAACAATCCTGATATAGCTCCTGATGAATGGCTTTCTAAATTATCATGTGTATCTTCTCTAGTAAGTTGCAGTTTTCAAAATTACATCGTAGTCTCATATAATTATCACTTTACATTAGGACGTCTTCGTTCTAATATGGAGTGTGGTCATGGCTTACTGAGATGTCATAATTCATCACATCTTTTTTCCTCTGCATCTCATCTCCACATCCTTCCTGAACTGTACACTATAATTTTTAGATTGCCAAGTATGATCTATCAAAATAAGAACTTGGGTGTGGTATAAGCAACTTTTAGATATACTGACAAAAACCTAATGTTTATAGAAGACTGGATAATTTTCTTTTAATATTCACAGCCTTTTTGAACTTCACATGAATATGTACCATGGGAGGGTGAGAGAAATTGAGATACTTTATGTTTTGTGTCAAGCTGGTCTCATGTATCAAATGATTTTAGAGGACAGGAAGTTAGGATCAGGGATATTAGAGAATATAAGATAGAATTTCAAAGACAGGAAGATGCCTAATGTGAGACTATTTAGAATGAATGAGTGGAAGTTCTCGCAATCTAAAGGGTGATCATGGGGAAGTGAGTTTGCTATTCAGCAAAAGATGGTGAGAATGAAAACTGTTAAAAAATACTAGAAGCAGGATGTCCAACACAGACCATGATTCAATGACGTATTTTACTATGCTATCCTTGTGTTCATGTAATACTGAGACTGAACCCCAGTGAGGTAAGGGCAGGACAGGGCCTTTCATTTGTCTTCCATAGCCCAAGGTGTCTTCCCTGTCCTTTATCAGAAGGAATTCGCTGAATTGAGGCGGTGGTAACTGCTGGTCTAACAGGGTTCTAATCAACATACTCCAGAACTCCTTAGCTCCTCTAGAAGATAAAATCCTTTTGGCCAGAGGGTAGTCAGGGAAATCCCAGGTCTGGGGTAGAAGGTAGTTACTGACTACATGTAATTCCTAGACCAGCTGAAGCCCACCTGGCCATTATAGAAACGTCCTGATTTGGTCGGTATCACTGAACAATCAAAGATCACAATTACCCGTCACCAACCAGGAACTTGAGTATGAGCTGAACACATATCTCTCAGTCCCAATTTCAGCCCATAAGAACCTTCACCCCTAACACCTTGGGGAGACCAGGAATTAAGCAGTAGCTCCCCAGCTCCTTGCTCTGCACTTTGCAATAAATTCCTGCTTTCTTTCACCACCCTGATGTCAATGATTGGTTTTCTGTGCTTTGGGCTAGTGATCCAGATTTGGGAGTTCTGTAGTAATACCTCCAAGTACTTTGGGGGTGTTGCTTGACAACAATATCTAATGAATATTCTATATTTTCCGAGTTATTGGTTACCCTGTATATATGGTTAGTATGTAAATTAACATTTTAGCTCAGTAATAGATGATGGATTTTTTAAAAAAAAGATTATTTTAAAGGCTGAGAGAGAAACACACACACATACACACACACACACACACACAGATCATCTATCCACTGATTCACTCCACAGATGGCTGTACACAAGAGCCAGGAGCTCCATCCTGGTCTCCCACGTGGATGGCAGGGGCCCAAGCATTTGGGGCATCTTTTGCTGCCTTCTAGGGTTCATTAGCAAGAAGCTGAATCAGAAGGGTAGTATCTAGGACCAGAACTGGTACTCCAGTATGGGATGCTGGCATCACAAGCTGCAACTGAACCTGCTGTGTGTCCCCCAAATGTATTTTTTTATAGAGAGGACTTGACAGATTCTGACTAAGTGGACCCAGTGGGAAATCGTTTTTTTTCACTTTTTGTATGGGACAGATATTAGATCAGTATTTTCAGATAGTATCCGAGATGATAGTATTTGATTCATTCAGAGAGAGATATATTAATCCTGGGAGTTCTTGCTTATTGAGGAGTTGAATTGACATTCTTGCACAATTTGTATTTCACCTGTTACCTTTTAATTTTTTTATTCTCTTTTACAACCTATTATATATGTTGACCTTTAATCCTAATTTGCTACATACACTTTGGTGATCAATATATGGAAGGGTCTTGTTAAGAGATGAATTATTTAAGTCAAATCCCTTGGACAGAAACCCAGATGGAAGAGATGCTGCATTTTCTTAATATAAAAAGTTAGTCTGTCCTCCCTCCTCCCCTCCCCTCCCCTCCCCTCCCTTCCCCTCCTCTCCCCTCGCCTTTAATGTCATGTCTGCTTGCTGGCTGGCATTGCTTGTTGATTTAAATGCTCGGTAAAGTTCTAGCAATGTTGTCAAGACCACACTATACTTTTTTTTTTTTTTATTGCAAAAGCAACTGTTAATCACACCTGGATTTCTCTAGCAAAGCATTGTCTCCATTTCTAAAGCTCTTAGCATTGCCAGATGTGCAGTTCAATGGTCACTTCACCTTTCTTACAGTTTTTGCAGCATGTTGTTTTGATTATGGATTTACATTCACTGTAGCAGTTATGGTCACCACATGCTTGTTAGGGAAGATATCTCAGCTGATAGATGCCAGCTGCTTGGGAAAAAAAGTCAACACTAGACTCCTATTTATCTCATTTTAACCCTCAAAGGTAACTTCAGCTGGATAAATGTGTTCCCAAGCATCTTTTGCTGATAGGAAACACTTCTGCGTGAGCACAGCTCAACCAGCCATGTGAAGGCCAAAGTCTACAGCCATAGATCCCCATCTTACCACTTTGGGCTATTGATAGTCCTTTTGAGAGAGGATCCATTAAGCTAGAGAATTAGAAGCTGAGGTGTGATGAAGTAAATATATGTGGAAAGTAAGCTTTTGTAGTTGAGAGAAAAAGGGAACGGAGGGAGGTAAAGATTTGTTTTCAGAGAATATAAACAAATTCTAGGGAAATGGACATTTAATGATTTAAATAACTATTAGTAAGCTATACAATTCAATTTGTCTTCCCTAATGTTATCTTCAGGATAATACAAATATCTTGTGTTGTGAGAATCTGGGATATATATATTATAGAAAATGCAAATACACGATTATTGCAGGAAGAAATTGCAGAAATAAAACTTTGAGAATTTCCATGCTTTCTGGCATGGTTTTGAAAACTCCTATGAAAGGAGAAAAGAGCAATTTTAATATTTAATAAGAAGCAGGAAAATTGTCTTTATGAGAGAAGAATCCATCTCATCTCATTAGAATTATGCAACTTTCTATTTGTGTGTTTGTTCAAGGTTTTGGTTTGTGTTGTTTGCCTGTTTTCCTCCCCTCCTCTCCCTTCCCCTCCCCTCGCTTTCCCATCTCATTGCCTTTCCTTTCCTCTTTGTCAGAAAGTGTGCAAAGTTGGCTATGTCTTCCCATGCACTGTGTGATTGTGAACATCCTCTGTTCTTAACACTTTTGTTAGGAGGGTCTGGAGTGAGTCAATCCATTTTAAAGAGTCCATGTTGTACCTGATGGTCTCTCTCAGAGCATGCTAAGAGTCAAGGAGGCATATAATACATTATCTTTCATCTTAAACATTTTACCTATCATCCTGTTTGCATTTGATAGAAGAAACTGTTGTTCTATTATGTCCAGCAATGTTTGCAAGAAATTAGATTTTACTTATGACAATGGATATAAAGGCTCCAGTGCAGCCGGGAAAGGATCCTGGCACATTGGCTTGCATGTATGTGTGACAATGGAAAAGTGCGTGTGGTTGGTGCAGAATCTCTGCAGCTACAGAAGCAGGAGCCATGAGTGGGACCACCAGGCACCCGTAGAGTCACCTCTGAGGTGAGAGAGACAGGAGGAACCCACCAAGGTGGAGCACCTGGCTAAGCAACTGAAAGAGAAAGCCCCGGTGTTAAAGAAGCAGGATGCAGTCTACAAAGAGCAGCTGTGTCTACTGGAGGAAAGGGGCTCAGAGTTCTACAGATTACACTGAGCTGCTGAAGAGGCGGCAGCAAAGTTCCAGCTGTAAGAAGACCATCCAGCTTGTGCTTACCTGCAGGCCGGAGTTCTCCACTGTTACCACCAGAACACTGTCAGCCCCTCAGCTGCTCTGCTCTGGCCAGCCAGTACACACACCGTGTCAATCATGCCAAACAGCACATGCTGGGGAAGGGCAGACAGAGTCACCTTGTAGAGCCCAGGGAATGCCTTCAGCATTGGTTTTCCAAGAAACAAAATAATTTCTTTAAAGAGAAGACCAGGAAGAGCTGCACTGGAAAGCATATTCAGCAAAATCCTGTCACGTCCTGGATCAGCAACAATTTGACAAGCCAAGGCCATGGTCATGGATCAGTCATCAAAGGACACAGTTCAGGATTCATAAACCACAAATATGGTGGGTAACAGGACAGAGCAGCCTTCTTCACCTTTTTGTACCTTCTCTTCGACTTGTATTCACCATACCATGTTTCTCTTTACACCAAGCTGCATCACTGGTGGACCTCAGCTTCATAGAGCCAGGAAGAGGGAAGCTTGGCTACTGGAGTGGAGAAAGGGGAGCGTGAGCCCAGTGGTGGTGCAGGGAGCCATTGTCTAGGCTGTGGCACCTGGGCTTTCTCTCTCTCTCCGTCTTTGTTGATTGTGTAAGAGGTATTTCATCTTAAGTTATTATTGTTACCATGCAAGTAAGAAGACAAAAAAGAGAAAATGTGCCTCTTTTATTATAATAATGCTTATGGTTAAAAATTAAATAAGGGCCGGTGCCGTGGTTCAACAGGCTAATCCTCCGCCTTGCGGCGCCGGCACACCGGGTTCTAGTCCCGGTCGGGGCGCCGGATTCTGTCCCGGTTGCCCCTCTTCCAGGCCAGCCCTCTGCTGTGGCCCAGGAGTGCAGTGGAGGGTGGCCCAAGTGCTTGGGCCCTGCACCCCATGGGAGACCAGGGAAAAGCACCTAGCACCTGGCTCCTGCCATCGGATGAGCGCGGCGCCGTCCGCGGCAGCCATTGGAGGGTGAACCAACGGCAAAGGAAGACCTTTCTCTCTGTGTCTCTCTCTCACTGTCCACTCTGTCTGTCAAAATTTAAAAAAAAAAATTAAATAAAGCATTTTTATCAGTATAATAGCAACCTTAATATTTATGCAACTTCTGTCATGAATGTCCTTGGCTACCAATAGCAAATATATTTTCTGACAAGGACAGGCAAACAGAATATGAAAAGAAATTAAGTGACTAATAAGCCAAGTTGGATGAAAATCCAGATTATTTTAAAAGGTAGCATTAGGGCTCATTTCTTTGATTATGTAGTCACATGTCATGTTACAAGTTCACATGTAACATGTTGATAGATTTCAGCTCATTCCGGTTTTAGCAAGCCTAGTGTGCTTTATCCCATTTTGCTTTGGCTGTGCAAATTTTCTCCATATTCTTGAAGTACATTACAGGCATTTCCCCATGACTAGGGAGATATCTGGCATTGAGAGTGGGATTGATTGATTTCAAGACTTCTTGTTGCTATAGTAGAAATTGGCAAAGAGAGGACTCTTGGCTGCAATACATGTTTTTGGAAACTTTATGAGACCAGTGGGAACCTTGTAAGATTTTTGTGTTTCCTTCTATCTTACCCCTTTTCCCATTTATGCCTGAACTGAGCAGTATCCTAACTATGAAGTAGATATACTGCTCATCCTGAAAATGCAAGAGTTGACTGACAATGAGAATGGAAAGCTGAGGTCCCTAAAGGACAAACTTCCTGCCCTTAGCTGACAGTCTAGTTTATCACCAGCTACTCAGTAGCATGATATTGGAAACTTATTTTTATTCTGTTTGTGGACTCTCTTTAATTCATGGAACAATATAATTTGTGAACGAAGACAAAATAGAGTAAGTTTCAGTTGTCAAAGATAATTATGCTTTTTTTTCCTGCTCTCACCCTTTGCCTACTCACTACCTTTTAGAAACTACCTTTTAGAAATATTGTATGGGTGTGTTGCAGGGGAACAAGAAACAAAATATTTTGTGTAAATAAAGTGACAGTGTTGGTACCAAGCAAACAAACCATCTTAGACTTACCCACAGCTTTCTACTATGTTAAAATCAGAGAAGCCCTTATGCATGAGGGAGTTTCAAAATATTCATGGGAAAGGAACTTAAAGATGTTTATTTTGGTTAAGAAAATTGATATATATATATATGTATATAGACAAAACATCTTTCACAAGTTCATAAATTGAGAAAACTGACTGGATTTACTTTTTTTGTCCTAAAACTTTTAATTCCATTTTTCATGAACTTTTTTGAAGTCCTTTCATTTGTCTTATGTTGATAATGTCAAAATATTTTCTGAGTATTTACAGAAATCTGTTGTGCTTTACAACAGTATGCTTTTTCATTCAGCTTTTCTCATATTTCAAGCATTTAACAAAGAAAAGGGAAAATATTTTAGGATGATATGTGTGTAGTTCATAAAACCAATAAGCAAGGGATATGTCAGAAATAATTAGATAACAGCTTCTACTGAAATCATCAATCATTCTTCCCTTCTGAAATTTCAAGGAAAGAAACTCCTGGAACTCCAATTATATGAAAGTTAAGGGAATGTATATCTGGAAATCAATATATTTGCAAAAAAAAAAAAGGTGATGGGCTAAAGAAAATGAATGACAATGTCATTAAATGCATCAAATGTCAGTAAAAGGAGATATATAAAGAAAACTCTTCTGGTGGGATGCAGATAGAAAGCCAAACTTTGCAGGATTCACAGAGTTCACACTTTTTAAAGAGTGTCTCTGATGCTTGCATCATTTATGGTTATCACAAACTTAATTTGTAAGAAAAGAATTTTATTTCTCACAGTTCTGGAGGCTGAGGGGACCAGTATCAGGCCTGTGGTCCCCGGTTACGGCCTTCTTCGGGCATCCTCACATGATGGCAAGTAGAAGGCAAGGGAAGGCTGAATTCCTTCCATGGACCCTTTTACCAGGATACCGAGTTCTGCTCATGAGGGCTCTGCTTTTGTGGTTTGTTCACTTGCCAAAGGTCACGCGTCCCAGTGTTGTTGCATTGGGAATTACATTTCAACATGGAATTTAGAGACTGGGGGGAATCATAGCAGTGTCTGTGGAAGGAGTATTATTTTCCAATTGTTGGTCTCATTTTATTTCTGGGGTGTTGAGATCAGGGTCTTTGTCCTCAGCTGGGATAATTGTGTTCTGCACCACTGCAGAGGGGAAAGGCAGTACAACTACAAGCGTTGGTCTAGAATCACCGATTTTGTTTAGTTGAATATATAGATGATGCTCATAAATTTTGTGTACTTTCATGTTGCTTTCTCTACAAATGCTTCCAAGATACTGCCTTGAAATTCCCTAATTATATTTTACTTGATAAATATAGACCAAGCACTAAGTAAAATACTCAGAATAGTAGAAGACTTATTATTGATTCTTATGTTTTCTTGGTCACATTTGCTAGTTTCCCATTTTTGTTGTCATGCCTTCAGATGGATTGAATAGTAAGCTGTATTGCTGAACATCTCACCCTTCTCACCCTCTTCCCCTGCCCCAGTGCACACAGTCTGTTGAACAGTATTACCAGAGTTCCTAGGAGAGGTGGCCTGCTCTGTTAAAGATCAATTTTTGAAGCTATTGATTCAGGTGGCTTTTTTGGTGGTTTTCTAGAATAGATGTGAATGTTAACTATATTATATATTTAAAATTTTAAACGTTGCTAAACTGAAATATTTTCTGAATAATAGCAATTAATTTAATTCATTTCGGGGTTAAAATAACAGATTTATTATATTGCTATGCAATAGAAACATAAAGTTTAAAATAGAACTGAAGCAGATGTTTTTACAGTTTCAGAAAGAAGCCCAATGTATCACAAGATTTCTGAAATTAAGCAGGTAACAGGTACCATTTAAACTCTGAACAGTTAAGAGCAGTGGTTCTATGTTAAGTCCTAAAATGCTTGGCATATGAACGTGTATAATATTAAAAGTATTAGTTATACAATTGTCAGTTTCTGCAAACAACATATTTATGATGTCTTTTAAGAACTTGTGCTGTGGTGCATCATCCCATCCTTATATTAGTAAGTTTTAATTCATATATAATCTTCCAAAATGATAAAATTGGCAAGGAAAGAGTGGTAAGATGATTATTTTAATCATGTTATATATTGTTACATCTAAAATTATTCTGATTTTCATAAGACCAAACTATCATGACTCACTGTATGGTGCTTTTCTTTACAATTATAACATAGTGTACATATGTATATGTATGCCAACTGGAATATTTCTTTAAAGTATGTTTAAGAGTGAAAATGTTCTTTTTGATACTTCATTTAGAGTTGTAGTGTCGACTGTCTTACTAGAATGTTGAACTTTGTCTGGCAAGATTAGTCAGGTGATTTGGTTGTAAGAAAATGACTGTTCTTTCTCTAAGCATGTGTATTTTTGACTGTGGGGGTTGAAATCCTAAAAGGGCAAGTAGCAACATGTGATACATACAGCATTTATTTTTCATTATGCGCCATTGTTAAGAAAACTTCTGAATTTGATGAATTTTATTTACTCAGTTAAGTAAGCCTGGAAGATGGTAATTGTATGCCACTGAGAACATTTAAAGAGTTACTGCTTCTCTGCAGTATTTTCAAAAATACATCAACTGTTGTATGACTGTACCCTTTGTAGTAATCATCTGTCTTTAGGAGTGAGCCAGCTGCTTTACCTCTCTTTAGCTTGCTTAAATACTAAAATAAAGACATAATTTGGCTTACAGCCCTTTCAAATATACTGCACACCTAATATTTATCTATGCATCAATATTTTTCCTAGATACTTGAAAAAATTATACCAGTATATTTGGTAACAAGTATACCAGTTTATTTGGCAACAAATATTCTACAACAGACTTAGTGTTTTAACAGCTTGACACCAGTTCTGGAGAATAGTTTTAACTCCATGCTAACTATCTTATATTATTCTCTGTTATTTAAATTTCCTCATTATATTTGAAGACAGTCTGAGTCATATTTACAATGGATCAGTATAAATTTTTATTTTAAATTTATTTCTTGAGATTTAAAGGAACTTCTTAGGTAGATGAGGAATAATCCAGAAATGAAGATTCTTGAGATACAATGTGGAACTAATAATGTCCAATGTACTTTCAGGATGCATTGGTAAGGAAAAAAAAGAATTAAGAATATGACTCTTTCTTTGTGCTTCTAACTATTACAGACTAGCAAGCATCATTTACCTCTCCTCTACTTCTTAAAGAACCAAAATGTGGACAAAGTATGTAAATTAATATTACTCAGTCTATCAGACACCAGAAAGAACATTTAAGTGGTCCTTGAAAGAATCAGAATGAGAGTGAGGGGGTATGATTATGGCATTTTTCTTCCTGGCAGTAGTATCCAGACCACAGGATAAGGATGGAGAACCCAAACCCAGAAGTTCTGCTGAGTTTTAGAAATTGAGACCAAAATTCAGGAAAGCCTAGAGGTTTAACATTTTAGGTACAGGGTACCCAAAATGAAGGAATTAGAAACAGATGGAATGAGTATTAAATCTATAGACCTGCAGAAATGTTCCCTTTATCTTTGGTGGAGGACTTATCTGTACATCTGTGAAAGGAAACAGTCGAACTCCAACAAGAACCAACAAAAATGAATAATGATAAGTAATTAATGGAGCTCATACAGAGTTGAAAATAGTTGGTATTCCCCCTTAGCCAGAGTGGAGAAACTAGTTCATACATGGTATAGTCCATAAAAATGTATTTATGAGTAGTCCTAAATTACCCCAGACAAGTAGTGTGAGAAGGTCTCAGAAGCAACTCATGTGCCATTGCAAAATCAAATACGACTTATATGTCTCCCATTCAGTAAAAAATTGGCAAGAATGTAAAAGACAAAGTTAATGTAACATGACTCACATTCAGGAGAAAGAAGATTCAGATATATATATATATATATATATATATATATACACTAAAAACTGACAGAAATTATGAAATTAGCAGATAATGAAGTTAACATTTCTATTTCAGATATGTCTCATATGTTTAAGAAGATTGAGGAAGACAAAAATATGATGAAGAGAGAATTGACAGATATAAGGGACATAAAAATGGAACTTTCTTGAGATGAAAATCACAATAACTGAAATAGAACACACTGGATAGGATTACAACAAATTAAAATACTGTAGGAGTAAAAAACTAGTAAACTTGAACACATATTAGAAATTAACTGAATACAAAATGAAGCACAGAAGGTTGGGGAAAATACTTAAAAAATTAAGACCATTGGTAACCTGTAGTACTAAAGGTGGTGGTCCAATACATGTGTAATTGGTGTCCTAGAAGGAACAGGGAAGGTAGAAAAGATTTTTCAAAATAATTATTAAAAATTTTCCAAATTTAATTAAACTATAAAGGAGGCCAATTAACACAAAACAAACAATAGCAAAAATGTGATTGCAGAAAATTAGAATTACAGAGAAAAATCTTAATGGAAACTGAGTAAAGTATCTAGGAAATATAAATAAAAAACAAAGGTCAGATTTATAATAGACCTTATATTCAGGAAAAATATTCCTTTTGAAAATGAAGGCATAGTAAACTCCTTTTTAATCAATGTAAAGTTGTTATATTTACTCTCCAGGAAATATGTGATAAAAGAAATGTTATCAGAAGTTTTTTTAGGGAGAAGAGAATCAGATGGAAATTTACACCTACATAAAGGAAAGAAACCAGAAATTAAAATTATGTGGATAAAGCTCATTGTTGTTCCTTTGTCATTTCTCCTTTAAAAGATAATTGACACTAGAAGAAAATAATAATAATGTTAACATATTTGGAAGAAAATATATGATAAAAACAATGCAAGAATATGAAGAGAAAATAAAATATTTTGATGCTTGTACATTATATATTAAGTGGTACAATATGATTTATAGTGTACTGTAGTAACTTAATGGTTTATGTGAAAACCTCAAGGGCAAAAACAAAAGAACAAGATGAAATTTATTAGCTACAGGAAAGTCACTTTATATAGACACAGGTAAAATTAAAAAGATGGAAAAGTAATACCAATCACTAATCAAACTCAAAATCAAAATATTTTACAAAGTGTACTTTCAAATAAGGAATATTACATTTAAAAATGACATTTCCTGATGTGTGTTAAAGAATTCGATTCATTAAGAGGAAATAATAATCCTAAATATATACAATGTTAATAATAAAGTTTCCAAATATATACAACACAAACTTACCATATTGTTAAAAGACAATGTAGACTTGGCTGAATATTGTGAAGAATTTGCAGTGCTAGATTTCACCCTGCTTGTAAGCTAACCTGGCACACATCCAAGGATGCTAGCGGAGTACATGAGCTTACATTAGCTCAACATCAATGGCAGTTTATTATTTACAGCAACAACAATCGCTGAGATAGCATCACTTTCTTGTACTGATTCTGTTTTATAGAACAGCGTGACAAGGGACAGGTGATCCCTGTGCATGCAATTGGTTGAAATTTGAGCTCAAGAAAGAGAGATTGTTTATAATTAGTTGCAAACAAACCTGTTACCTTTTATTCTGGAGGTCGACATGGCTTGTTGTTTTCATCCCAAAAAAAGGACCATAAGCCCTTTACTCCACACTGGATCATCATCTTTATCTCCATGGTTGTGTACTCAAATTCTTAACAGGGAGTTTAACATAAAGGGACTGTTAGGGCCTCTGCTCACAGACTGCAATAATATGAGAGGCTATGTGGAGAACTGTCTCTTAAGTGAACTGTGGGCTAGGAGAGGCACAAAGAGAGAGGTCTTCCATCCACTCCACTGGGGTTTACTCCCCAGATGGCCATAAGAGCCAGAGCTGGGCCCATCTGGAGCCAGGAGCCAGGAACTTCTTCCAGATGTCCCACGTGGGTACAGGGGCCCATGCTCTTGGGCCGTCCTTTACTGCTGCCACAGGCCACAAGCAGGGAGATGGAAGAGTAATAGAGCCGGGATTTGTACTGGTACCCATATGGGATGCCAGCGCCACAGGAGGAGGCTTAACATACTATGTCACAGCACCAGCCCCTAGGAGACAATATTTTCACAACATTTAACTATAGTAGGGCCTGTATATAAAGAACTGTTAAAATTCAATAAGGAGACAAACACAAACTCAGCATAAGTTTTAAACAGCTAATTCATATTAAAGATGTTATTTGCATGGCATTAAACTCATGAAAAGTTACTCATTAGTACGTTATTAGAAAATTTCAAATTAAAATTGCTGTGATATACAACTGCACCTCACTAGAATGGCTGAAAGGTTGCAGTATGAAGTATTGGTGAGTATGTGGAGCAGCTGGAGCACTCAGTCATAACTCATGGGAGTTCAGACTGGGAAAGCAAATGTTTCCTGCTAATAAGTTATTTATACATGAGAAAATAAAGCAAATATCACAAGCCATAAAAATATTTATAGGGGCTTGTGTTGTGGCATAGAGGCATCCCGAATGGGCACTGGTTCGAGTCTTGGCTGTGCCACTTCTGATCCAGCTCCCTGCTGACATACCTGGGAGAGCAGTGGAAGACAGCCCAAGTGCTTGGATCCTTACATCCACGTGGAGGGTCCGGAAGAAGCTCCAGGCTCCTGTCTTTGGCCTGACCCAGCCCTGGCCATTGCTGCCATCTGGGGAGTGAACCACTGAATGGAAGATCTCTCTCTCTGTGTCCCTCCCTCTTTCTCTGTAGCTCTGAGTTTCAAATAAATGAATACATCTTAAAAAAGAGAAATAACTTCAGCCATACAGAAGCACCTACTAGTGCACATTCCAATGTGGATAAATCTCAAAAGCTATATTCAAAGTAGAAAAATATCAGACACAAAAATGTTATATGATATTGCTTATTTTGAAATTCTAAAAACAGTGAAATGAGTATAAGTAAGCAGCTCAGTCATTCCCTGGGCTGGGAGAGAGACTTTAACTTGAATGGGAATGAAATAACTTTGAGAGTAGAGGAAACAGTCTACATCTTAATAGTGGTGCTGGTTGCATTGACTTATCTTCTTAGAATGGTTGAGTTCTATTATGGTTGAATTTCTGAGCAATCAAAATGTGAAATGGGGCCATTGTTTTGGCACAGTGCTTTGAGCCTCTGCTTGGGACACCCGTGTCACTTATTGGAATGCAAATTTCAGTCCTGGCTTCTCCACTTGTTGTTACTGCTACACCCATACCCAGTGGGAAGCCATAGGTGATGACCTCATTACTTAGGTCCTTGCCACCTTTGTGGGAGATTTAAATTGAGTTCCAGGCTGCTGGTTTAGGTCTGACCCAACCTGACTACCATATGGGAGTGAACCAACTGATTGAAGAGATCCTTCTTTCATCTCTCTTTCTCTCTCCCTCCCTCTCTTCCCCTATCACTCCTTCTTTCTCCCTCTCTCTCTCTCTCCCCACTTTCCCCCCTTTCTCCCTTTCGCCAACCTTCTCTCTTTCTCCCTCTGTCTTTCCAAACGCCTTTTAAATAAATGAAAATAAGAAATGTGATCCTCCTATATTTTAGCAAATATCAGAGTGGACTAACCAATCTTGTTTTGTCTTTTAGCAAGCATTCTTTTGTTGTTATTTGACAACTGATTTTTTTCTACTTTCGTTGTTACAAGTAAATGGTGGTTAATAAATTATAATCTCATGAAGTTTAATAGCTATTAAAATTTATTTGGGAAGGAGAGAGATAGAGTAAGAAAGAAAATTTCCACTAGCTGGTTCCCACCCTTCCCCTCAAATGCCTGCCATGGCTGGGAATGGGCCAAGCCAAAGCAGGGAGGCAGGAACTCAAACCAGATCTCACAGCAGGGTAGCAATAAACAAATTACTTGAAACATCACTGGCTATTTCCTAAGGTCCTCATTAGCAGGAAGCTGGAGTCCAGGCATTGAACTGAGGCTCTCTGATGTGGGACACAAGAATCTCAACCAGTGTATAACCTGCTAGACCAAATGCTCCCTCCTTATTTTTATTTTAAAATTGTGATATTAAAATTTAGCCACTGAGATGGTGATTGGCCTGGTGATTAAAATGCTGATTTTGGGGCCAGCACTGTGGCATAGCTGGTAAAGCCGCCGCCTGTGGTACCCAGCATCCGGTATGGGTGCCAATTCAAGATCTGGCTGCTCTACTTCCGATCCAGCTCTATGTTACGGCCTGGGAAAGCAATAGAAGATGACCCAAGTCCTTGGGCCCCTGCATCCATGTGGGAGACCCAGAAGAAACTCCTGGCTCCTGGCTTCGGATTGGCGCTGCTCCGGCCATTGCAGCCAATTGAGGAGTAAACCAATGGATGGAAGACTCTCTCTCTCTGCCTCTCCTTCTCTCTGTGTAACTCTGACTTTCAAATAAATAAAATAAATCTTTTTTTAAAAAAAGATGCTGATTTTGACACCCATGTGCTTGCTTGGAGTACATGGGTTTGAATCTGAGCTTTGGTTCCTAATTGCACTTCCTGCTAATGCTCACTATGGAATTCAGCAGTGATGTGATTGGAATCCTTTGTATCCACATAAGAGACCTGGATTCAGTTCTTGGCTCCTGGCCCCAGCCCCAGCATTAGACATTATGAGCACTTGGGGAGTAAACCAACAGATGAGAGTTTTCTCTCTGTGTTTATCTGTGTGTGCCTATCTCTTGCTGTCTCTAAATAGCAACTTTTTTTTTTTTTTTTTTTTAAGCCCTGTTGGAGAGTTCTAAAAACTCCAGCTTGTCTTTAGAAGGTGTTTCAGGAACCATCACCTCTTTTCCTGTAGATTTGATGGGGGCAAAGGGGAATTATAAGTGACTTATCTCATTTTAGCTTTCAGAATTTTCCTTCCTAGGTCAGTACTGTTAACCCAGTGACCCTGCTTGTATTATACCTCTACTTTCCTCTTTAATTCTTGACTATAATATTTCCTGTCATATTAATGGATAACATTTACTGTGCACTTATTATTTGCAGATGCTTCAAATAACTTGGAACAATTTATTTTCTAAATTCTCACAGGACCCTTGTGAAGGAAGTATACTTTTTCCCCCATTTTATAGATTGTGAGATGTGAGGCATAGCAGCTTGCAAATTCACATAGCTTATAAGTAAGGAAACAGGGATTTGATTATAGGGCAGTCCAACTTTAAGCCCATGCAATAAACTATCAAACTTCAAATTGCAAATTCTAAATTGTAGTGTATGGGAGAATGAGCTTAATAAATGTTTTATTAACCCCTTCCTTTTTCCCTGTAATTCTTGGTGGTTTGGGATGAATCTAGTCATTGATAGTTTTACAAAGCGCTCCAGGTGGTGGTTTGGTGAATTCCATTTGAGAAAACTCGTTTTAAATTTCACAGGATAATATTAAGGCACATCAAAAAGTTCTTGGAAAATGCATATAAAAATGATGCATGATTTTCAAAGTTGAAGTAAACATCTTTTAATTGCATTTTCCATGATCTTTTTGAAGCTCCCTCATATACCTAGCAACTGTGACTTTGAGATAATTTCTGAAATTCTCAGTGCCCTTGTCCCTTGGTCCTCAAAATGCAGAGGTTCTTTTAGGATAAAATGGTTTGACAGCTTCTGGCACAAAGTAAATCTTCTTTAATAGCCAGTTTTGTTGTTCTTGCTGTTGGATGTTACTGCATAGAACGAGTTGACAGTAGCTACTTTTTCCACCCTACATTTCATTCATGATGAAATTGTCTGATATGCAAAGGGCATTTGGAAGAGAAAAGATATCTTACTGCATGCAAATGTTATTTTTCGATTTGACTATTTCAGAAATCACAGTGTGTTCTGTTGCAACATATGCTCCTAAAATGCCAATTAGCTCATTTGCAATTGGTAAATAGGTCAATTCTGCTGGCAAAATGGACAAGTTGTGTAGCTTTTTATGTGATTTATGCCCGGCAGTGGAAAGCAGAATAGCCACAGTAGAAGTGTAACCATGGATGGGAAAAGAAAACCCCAGTTTGAATGCTGTATAGTTGTCGGGAGCCTCTTTGAGTCAGTTCTAAAGAAATTAGAACAGCAACAGGTGCCTGTGTATAGTGCTGTCTAGTCAAAGGGACACTCTTCTGGCCTTAGCTAACTCTTCAGTATTTGCAGATTGTACTGACTCTGTGCTCATTTCAATGGCAAGCCCTTTGGCTTGGAATTTGCCTTCCAAGTGATTTTTTTTTCCCACAAATTTTAATTAAAGTGTTGCAGTACTTGTACTCAATAGCATTTTAAAAAATGTAATTCTAGATTAAAGTACATTCTTGGGTGGTCCAAATTATCTTCTTAGATACTAGTGATATTTTTACCAGTGTTCTGCTCTATAAATTGTGTATATTTTGAATGGTCTTCCTAGAATCTATTTTTCCCCCAAGTCCTATTATTTTAGGTATGTCATTTTGATTGCAGTGTGAGGTTTACGGGATGCATGTGTCTTGTCATAACCTAAATACCATTTTAGGAGCATGAACCTCTGCAGATCTGAAATAACTTATGGCTTCTGGAAATTTTGGTGTGTTGAATGGTTTGTAAATTACATAGTAACTTCCTTCCTTAGAGAGACAGTTTCATTTCTTTATCACAACTAGTACTGCATTTGTTTCTTATTATTCCATTGTGAATAGCCCACTTGGGTTACTTGGTTACTTTTTTTAAGTCTGCGAGATTCCCAACTCCCACTAGAATTTCTTCTATTCTACATCAGCAAGAACATATACATTTTACTTTATTTATTGGGTCTTTTATCAGAAAATTACTTTTCCTCACCTAAAAATACATAAATTTATAGAGCTAGGGATAGTAAGCCAAAGTATTACCATGTCTTTACTGACTTTTTTTATAGTAATGGTTTTGATTCTGATAATTGGCACTCTTTATTGAGTATATATTAAATATCCACTAACTTTTCTAGTTTTGCTTGAATTATTGAATTGAATTATTATTAATTCTGATGGTAACATTTTTATATCTGGTGAATATTATATAGGCTTTTAAATGAAAAGAAGTTAAATGATTAACAGACACCTTCAATAGAAACATCAGAGAGATAAAATCAAATTCCTTTTATTTTAACTACTGTTAAAATCTCAATGACAAACTCCAATGATTTTTACCAAATGATGGAAGAATCTCTCTGTACCCATCATCTACAGATACTTTCAGGATCATAATTTATGTGCATTAAATGTTTTCTTAAAAAATTATCCCTTGCTTTTGTTAAAGCTCCTGCCTTGCTTGTACTAGAAGTGAAACATGATCTTACAACAAAATAATTTTTCAAATAGAATCAGTTTCATTTATTATCATTGAGTATGCATTTGAACGTGTTTTAGAAGCTTAGAATGTTAAGCTGGACCTCACCTTGAGTCACCAGGTTATGTTATATTGTTTTTAAACTTAAAATCGTAGTCTGTTTCATACATTTGGTCAAACTACTCAATGCATGTGAGACACAGTTGTCACAGCCCTGTACAGTGCAGGAAATAAACATGCTTGTACTTGGAATCATTGCAACAATTAATTGTGATTATGTGTCCTGTAACTGCTAAATGATATATTATAAGAAAAGATTAGTTGTGAATATTTTATCTTCATTAATTTAATATAGGAATTACTATATATTTATTGTCCTGCTCCCTCCCTGTGTTTGCTATTTTCCATAAACTAGGCAGGCATGGAGTGGCGAATGATTTAACCACTTTAGTTAGTTGCAATATTGCATGAACTTAACCTGGTTTCCTGGGTTGAAACAGAATGAACACCGTGGCCCGCGGCTGTCAGTAGTGAAAAATAGCTGGAAATCAGACAAACAGCTTCATTGCCGAGATTGTTTCCGGGCTAAAAGTTCTTCCAACAGCTGTTTGTTTTGGCCATTAACATGTCCATTTTTTTAAGCTGGGGGAAATACAATTTGCTTTAAAAAGAAAATGCAGGCTGGTTATTTCTGAAATCAGGAAGAACTCCTGTCCCTCCACTGTTGTGGTGTTTTGGCTTCTTTGACAGTTGGACTAAAGGGCTTTTCCTTTTGTTTTTCTCCTCTTTTTTCACTCTCAAAGCTCAGACTCAAATTGTAGTGAGAAGAGAACACAAAACTAGGAGCTCTTTAATCCCAGAGAAGGGACTTTGTAGCATGTACCTTCAAGAAAAGTTTACTCCCCCAAAGGAGTATTTAGTATTACATAGACACTGACTCACTGAACAGAGAGAGAACAGGGGGTGGGAGGTGTGAGAGCAGAGAGAGAGAGAGAGAGAGAGAGAGAAAGAGAGAGAGAGAGAAAGAGAATAAAAACATCAGAGTTCCAGCCAGCAAGAAAGATTCTTAACAACAATGAAGGAAAGTTTTGCTTTTTCCTGAAAGTGATATTATTAGATTTTTTTTTTTAATCAGGATGACTGCTAGTTTTGTTTAAAGTATTTGTTCTGGAAATACTAAAGTTGGAGTCTACCAGACTGAGGTAAGAAGCATTTTCTTTGGCAGCAAGAAGATACTTTTATAGAAGCCATGCCTGTACTCGGGGTTGCCTCAAAACCGAGACAGCCAGCTGTTGGGTCAAAGCCTGTTCATACTGCTCTTCCGATACCAAATCTTGGCACTGCTGGGGTACGGCACTACTCCTCAAGCCCTTTGGAACTTGCTGAAACAGAGAGCTCAATGCTTTCTTGTCAGCTCACATTAAAATCAACCTGTGAATTTGGAGAGAAGAAACTCTTCTCAGCAAAAGCCAAGGAGAAAGAAGACAGCAAGGTTAGTAGCTGAAGGTTACCTGTCGACTTGTACATCTGAGTGCAGATTTCCTTTTAGGTGAACTTGAAGGCACGTTGTACAACAGTGACTAGGAGAGGAAACCACTGTGAGAACTAAGTAGTGAGATACTGAAAAACTGAATATTTAGCTGATAGAAAGCCTGCCTGTATTTTTAGTTTATATTTGCAACAAAAGTTGTGAACAGAATTCTCTGAATATGTGTATATTGTAATCAGTTAGTATTGCATGTTAAATGCCTGGTTAGTTGTAGCTACTGCTGTATCACTAATAACCATAACCATTCACAAATGTGAGAAAAAGAGAGAACCTTTATTCATTCATATTACAAGGTAAAGGGAGATTTATTTCTAATAATATCTATGGATACTGGCACTTTTCTGTAAATGGCATTTGCATTTTAAACAGTTTCTGTTTGAATATTTATATCCTAGACTGCTTAATTCATTACATTATGAAGGAAGATGAAATATTATTTTTCTTGATACTACACATTTGTCTGGATTTTCACTTGTAAATTGAAACCCTGCTGTTTTACTTATTACTGACATCTTTAGTTATTTAATTTATGACAGTTTGTGAGCAGTAGTTCGCAGCTCTTGCTTTCGGAGCCATGCCACACTTGTTTTCTCCAGATGCTGGGTTCTAGAGATGCTCTATAGCTGAAGGACTGCCTGGGCATTTAGCTGTACCTTGATATGCATCATTTTTTTTAACACAGCAGTAACTGATGTCAAGCTTTACAAAATCACCATTTTCACCTCTGGCTTCTTATGAAATGTTTAAATTTTACTTTCTGACCCAAATATAATACAAGGAATGAAAGGAAAAATATATGTGGTATAGAACTCAACTCTCCACATGAAAAGCAGAGCCACTCCTTTGATCTGAAATGTTCATTCCATCTGTATTTACCTGGTGGTGTCTTATGGCTCCAGTCCCAATGCAACTTTCTTTCTAAAGTCTTTGTTGCCTCTCCCTCTTTCTCCTTTTCTTTCTTGGGAGACAAACTCACAGCCCCTTTGTCTATCATTGTTTAATTATGTGGACAATTTCTTCCAATCCCTACTAAATTGAAACTATATAAAGGAAAGGGCCCACACCTTATTCATTGCTCCAGCTCTTGCCTATCCCAAAGCTTCATACCCAAGAATTAAATAGTAATTGAATGAGTTAACATGGGCATGGGTAAATCAATGGATGATTATAATTATTCTAAGGATGATTAAGATTGTCAATCCTTGAAGCATTTCATCATAAAACAGTAAGATTGGAATGGATGATTTTTTACAATTCTACCTCTAACAAAATACTGTCAGAAAAATATCAGTTAGCAGAAATAAATTTATTATAGACTTATAGGTCTCAGGCTAGTGTGAGCAGTTCAGAGTGAAGATAGGAAGGTGTAAATTATCAATAAGACCTAAAATATTCAACTTCCTGCAAATAATTAAAAGTGAGTGGCAGAGAATTCTATCGATGTCCTATGTATCTCCCATGCCTTGTCTGTGGTCAATGAAAAGAATAGGTAGATCTTTTTACTCTGCTGACTGTGGCTATCCTTTTGGCAAGTTTAACCCAACTTCCACTTTGCTAAATGGCCTTGGCCTAAGACTTGACCACTCTGTGTACTGTTTTCAATAGAATTTTGGTTGATCTTTTGGTTAGCGAACATATTAATCAAACATCTGATACTCCAATAAGACTGTGGCAAGCAAAGTTGCATTTATAGGAATGTTTTGACCATGCCACTTATCAGCTTAAAAACTTTTTCAAACAAATGTAATGAATGCCTGGTCAGCATTTCAGACCATTTCTAAATGTTGACAGAAGTGTAGTCTGTGTTTTGTTTTTAGCTTTTGAACAAACAAAATTGAAGAAAACAGAAATGATCAAGGTATTTATATTAGAGAAGTGAAACTTGCCTGTAAGTAGTGGAAAACTAAATGTAACTTTGGCATACATAAGATAGGAGTTTCTTTCTTTTCCATGTTAAAAAGTTTTGGAGTTAAGCAGATTGTACCTAGTAGGGTGACTTTGTGAAGCTGTTAGTGAACTAAGTTCTCTCTGTGTTGCACATCAACATTCACTTATATCCTCTACCTCACGGTCTTCAGTGGGCAACTGGGCTCCACAAAATTAAAAGGTCACACCTTATCATATCATTAAGGATTCCTCCACCTTCATTAGCCTATTTGTAATTCTAAGACCTTACCTAGCTGCAATGGAGAAGGGCAAATGTAGTGCTTATTCTAGGCAGGCATGTATGCAGCTAAATAATTATGGGCTCTATTTTTAAGGAAAAAGAGATCATGGATAGGACCCACAATAGATGGCTATCATTAAGAAACATTTATGGGGAGTACTCTACTCTCCATTACACCAAACCATCTTAAAGTCTGGTCTGAGAGAAAAAACAAATACGACAAGGTCAGCATTGTGTGTTAAATCCAGCATTCTCTTGTCTTATTCTTGTTTTTAATTAGTGAAAATGCCATTACTCCAGGCATTTAATCTTGAGTCTGTAGGCTATTATCTGATGACATACATCACTGTCTTATAGCCCATAATCTTCCAGGAATTGGAGATTTCACATTAGTATTATATCTTGGGTTTATCCCCTCCATACACCCCCAGCCTTTGGCCCTTCTTCAGTTTTTTTTTTTTTTTTTATCAGTTATTTCAATAGTTCCAGATAGGTATCCTTTCCTCTTGTTGCCTCTCAACTGTCAACCATAGAATGAATTCACCATCCTGCTTAGTTTTAAAACCTTTAGTTACTTCGCATGTTTTGCAATTTCATCACACAAGTATTCCAGTCTCCAAAGTGTTACCTTCCCTTAATGTCTCATAGCTCCATCCAATTACTGTATCCCTGTATGCTTTCCTGCTGGGTGCCCCCCAGATTCTTCAGAGTGCTCAGTCCCACTATCTTTTAATGACCAAAACTAGTTCTAGACTCCATGTCACATGCAGTTTGAAAATTTACCATGGTATTTCAAGGGTTTATGTTTCCCTTAGCTGTATATTGTTGTGATTTTTTGCTTATCTTAAATTTTCTCTTCTTTATCCTCATATGGATTCATTTTTCCAGTCCTCCTGGGCTTTTACTCACTTGAGGTACAAAGTTATCTTGCCTTGGAACCATTACTTAAAAATCTGGAGATTAGGGTTAAAAAAAAAGAGAGAGCTCTGTTTTGTCATAGCCCAGCAATCAACATTGTTGAGCATTAGATTAGATCCCTGTTCATGAAAGTTCTTTGGCCATACATACCATTGAGAATGCTTGTTGCCCTTGTCTTCTTAATTGCTAGCTTCCTCTCACTTGGTCCACTACCTCTCTTTACCCCTACTCTGATTCTCTGTTTAATTTTTGTCTTGGGTACACTCACTTCTCTTCTCTTGGATTACCTCAAGATTGTTTTTTTATGCTCTAGAATGCCCCCCTTTTTTTGAGTACTTATGCTGTATATTATAGGAAATGTCTCTCTTAATTCTCATAACATTTCAAAGAAGGCATGTTATCAACATTTACTGAGAAGTAAACTGAGGCTTTGAGAGAGTAGTGGATGCTTCATAAGACCACAGAGGTAAAAATCCAGATTTGATCTTCTGAAGCCATTTTCCTCTGTCAATTACTAGTCCCTCTTCATAATATTACTGCAATTAACTCTTCCAAATCTCACCCACTCTTTAACATTCATTTCAAAAGTCAAAAAGTGTAAAACAGGTTAAAATGGATGGAAATTTACATCCAGTTGGGACATCTGAAGGCAGCTTTTGAAAGAGTAGTGTTAATGCCACGGCAGTATGGGTTATTGTTGTTTTCCTACTTACTATACTAGATGTAGGGGCAATCAGAATAGATATTATATTTTGTTTATTTAGGGCTATACTGATGTTTTGAAAACAAGATACTTGAAAGCATGAATGAGATTGAACATAGAAGAATAACCACAAACAGCAATATATACAACCACATATATTGTATGCATAGGATTCTTAATGAGGACAGTTTTTTTTAACCTTTTATATTTATTTTCATTTTATTTGAAAGATCAAGAGTCAAAGAGCAAGCAACTGAGACAGACAGAGATCCTGCATCTGATGGTTCATCTCCAAATGCCTGCAATAGCTGGAGCTGAGTCAGAACCAAGCTAGGAACTGGGAACGCAATCCTGGGTCTCCTATGGGGGTGACAGGGACCCAGCTCCAAGAGCTGTCACCAATACTTCCCAGGGTGTGCTTTAGTAGGAAGCCAGAATCATAAGCAGAGCCAGGACTTGAACCCAGGTGGTCTGATGTGGGATGCAGGCCTCCTAATGAGTGTCTTGACTGCTGGGCCTAAAGTCTGTCCTAAAGGCCATTCTTTTGTAGGATTTAGAGCTGATAGAGGTCTTGTTTGGGTGGAGCACTCAGAGAAATCTTTGAGTTGTTGGAATTTGATGGGCAGATCTGGATTAGGTAAAGATTGAAAAGCATTTTTCTAGGGAAGGGATTGCATACGTTCTTAGAATTGTATCTACACATTGAATCTGTTAAAAGCTAATTAAGAATTAAACGTGTTATAGTGAGTTAAGCTGCCAACTGTAATGTCAATATCCCATGTGGGCACTGGTTGCCCATATGCTATGGCCTAGCCCCTGCCATTGTGGCCATTTGGAGAGTGAACTGACAAATGGAAGAACTCTCTTTCTCTATCAGTACCTCTCCCTCTCTCTAACTCTTATTTTCAAATAAGTAAATAAATCTTCAAAAAATTTAAATAACATTTTAAAAAAATATTCCCAGTTATAAGTCATATTTATAAGTTATATTTTAAGCAGAATATTAATGGAAATTCAGCAGGTTTGGATCAGGATGTCAATGGAGGTAGACTTTATTAGATAATGGGTAAAGGTTCTTATGTCAAAATAGGACAAAAATAAAAAATCACACGAGTAATATTTAGGAGAAATCACTGGAAAGTCTGATATGAAGTAAAGTTCACAGAGGCTTGCTACACACCAGGTCCTGGGCCAGGAACTCATGAAATATTATATTAATTCCTGATAGTAATTCCTTAGGATATACACATTATTATTCTCATTAACAAATGAAGAAACGGAGGCTGGGAGGGTCTATATTATTTGTCACTATCTCAATGCGATGGTGTGGTAGATGGGGATTCAGACTGAGGCTGTATGGTTATAAAAAACGTTAGCCTTAAACAGTAAACTGAACTACTGCAATCAAAGCTTCTGCTGAGGTCAGGGAGAAGGAGGGTAAGGTTTGATTCAATTGGATTCTATACAGAATGGTAGAGTGTAAGTATTAAATTAGACTTGCATTTGAATTGTAAATAAATCACTGGTTGCATGCAAGTGCCTAGAATTATCAGGAGAAAACCATTAAGGTGACACATAGTCTCGACTCAATTGTATGAATAACAGAAATAAATAAAAGGAGCACCATGGTAGAAATATTGCAGCAGATGTCAGTAGAGTAGATGGCAGGCTCTGGCCTCCAGCTGTTTCCTATTGGAGAAGTTGTCTGATTGCTGAGGACTGTCAACGCTCCTGTTGGCTTGCTCACGTGGTAGCATTTCCAGAGCTGGCCAGGCCTACAGCTGCATAGGTCAGCTCTCAGGTCCCTGGACGATTCTGGCTTCCTTGCCTGTTTCTGCTGTGCTTGCACATTCAGTTATGTAGATTTAAAGAAACATGATTATTTCTTTTTCAGCTCTTGCTCCAGGTTTTACAGTCAAACTGTTAAGGTCATTTTAATTGTTTCACCTTTGTGGTAATAATGGTACAAGAATGTTGTAATCATGCTTGAATTTTAGCATTTTCTGTATTGGCACAAGTCTCATCTTTTCAGAATCATTACTTTTCTGTGGCCTTGAAATCACAATTGGTGGAAATATGGAAATCTAATACTATTGTTTATTATTTTAGTTTGTGATTTGCAAAGTCTTAAAAGATGTATATCCTGTGCTTTAAAAAATTAGATAGAATGCTATATCAATTATATGTGGGTAAATATTATTCAAAAATATGATATAATTTTCTTGGTCTTTTGCCAATGTAAATATTTGTATACTTGATGCCAGTTTTACAAACACAATCTTCTTAATTTCTTTGTTTCCAATATCATAGCTATCTAACTTGTTTTAAGAAAAAGGCATTGAATATGTTGTAACAGAAACATAAAGGTAGTAAGTATGATACTTTAAGCAAACTGCTTGCTGTATTGTTTGAGGTTATGCTATCATATAGTAATAATTAGCCATAGCTAATTTTCAATTTTAAATACTGGTTATCATAAGTAAAATAACTTTGTTAGAAGCTCAAAGATTTGTATTAAACTTCAGCTAAGTCTTAAAATGATAAATCATTTAAGCTCTCTGAACTTCATTTCTGTATAGAATTAAATAAAATGAGGATAAGTGTTCCTGATAACTAAAGGTAATATTCATTATCTCCTCTCTTTTCCCCTTTCTGATTTTGTCCTTTGAGTTATCTCATTTATCTTATATTTTAAATATATTTTCAGTACCCTTATTTCAAATAGATTCTTTGGAATCTTGACCACATTGTCATTAAGATCTGATAATTCTATGCTTGAAGTAGGGGAGTGGGGCTGTTCTGAGCTTTGTAGGATATTTAGCAGCATCCTTGGCTCCATCCACTGAATAGTAGTGGCAATCTCTAGTTATGACAACTGAAAATGCTCCAGATGCCTTGAAATCACTTAGTGGGTGGGTGAAGGAACAGGTAAAATCAAACCCAGCTAAAAACACTTATTTAGAATCAACGTTAGCTTCCAATTATACTTAGGACTCCACTATTTCTTTCTTTTTTTTTTAAAAGAAAGTTGCTTTTTTAAGAAAAGATTTTTCTGTCTATTTATTTATTTGAAAGGCAAAGTGTTGGAGCTAGAGAGAGACAGAGAAAGATCTTCCATCATCTGCCGCCTCACTCCCCAAATGGCTGCAACAGGACAGGTCTGGGCTAGGCCAGGGCCAGGAACCAGGAACTCTATCCGAGTCTCCCAAATGGGTGATGGTTCACAAGTACCCATTGGACCATCAGTTCATTAGCAGGAAGCTGGTTCAGAAGTGGAGCAGCGAGGACTTGAACTGGCCCTCTGAATTGGGAGTGCCTCCACAGCACAATGATAGCTCCTGGCCTGGACTGTTTTGGATAATAGAAATAATAATTTTTTGTCCCACTTATATGCAGATAAATTTCTTGAAAGAATAGGTTATGTTGATAACTACTATCCAAAGCTTTACTTTTGCTTTATATTCTTGACCTTAGACTTCTACTTTGTTTTAAAGACTACTAGTGGCTTCTGAAAAGACATCTCTTTTTGGTTAATAATTTACTTCCTGTCTTGTCTGCTTGCAGCATTTGGCATCTGCAGACCACAATATTCTTCCTGAAATGCTCTAATTATTACTAGCAAGGTGAAGTTGCCAAGTCAATTAACATGTCAGTCTCATTATTTTGTCTATAAAATGAGGACAATAATCTAAGCTTGTATACATGCTCAACATTTATTACCTATTAGTATTATAATAGTATAAAGTACCTGACAAATTAACATGGAAATTAATAATTACAAACAGGAGATGATGATTAATTCTCCATCTATGAAGAAAGACACATTTCAACCTTATGCTTAAGAATGAATTTGACTTACCAAATATAATGTGGAAAAAACAGAGCATTTTAAAGAGAACTTGCATTTTCCAAAATGTGAAATACTTTGCTAAGTTTATAAAATGATAGAATATTCACAAATCCTGGGATATAGAATACACACATGTGGGTGGGGTTGATTAGAGGTGGTGGGGAAATGGACATTAAATGTCATAATGAGGCATAAGGATGCCACGTCTCATAGTGATATGATGAACTAGAATATGGCAAAACCCAGCAAAGGGGAAAGAGCTCTAAAATGTAGAGAAGGAAAGTATGAGATCAAAATTTTGAATGAAGAGCCAAGCTCAAGAGCAATTGAAGAAGGATAAATCTAGTGAAAGAAATTACAGATGTCTGGATTTATAATTGACATTCCAAAACTTCTAAGACTTGAGGATAAATACATTTTCTTCACATAAAAATGTGCAGTTGAGTTGGAATGATAATTGTGAACTCAACAACCATTAGCAGTTAAAACTACTGATAACTGCTAAGCTTTGAGTATTTTCTGCTTGCAGGGTGCTATACTCAATTTATATCCCAATAATTAAACAGATGTAGAAACTGACTCAGTGAGATGTTATGGTGGAGTCGGAATGCCCACCCACTTCTAGGTCTGTTTGACTTCCATATCTTTATTCTCTGTCTCCATCCCTATCTTTCTCTAACAATGCATAAAGAGCAGTCAAAAGCAATACTTCCTTTACTTTCTTTGTGGAGGCCTACTACAAGAAAAAAGAAAATTGTGAATTTTTGCCAGGAGTGCTAAATTTGTTTTTTTCTAAATTTTTAAGTTATATAAATGGAGCAAATTTCATGTATCTCATACATACAGTTTTAAGAACATAATGACACTTTGCACCCTAACCTCCCTTCCTAACTCTCACCTTTCCTTCTACATCCTTTCTTTAATTGTCTTTCAATTTTTATAATACTATATTTTCCTTTTTTTCTTTGAGAACAAATTTTATCATTTATCAAAGAAGCACCTAAGGAAACAAGCAATGGAATTGGCCACTTAGGCTTATTTAAAACTTATGAAATATAAAAATATCCTCCACTTAATATTAACACTAAAAGAAAGTAAATCTTTGAGAACAAGTTTTAGTATTAACTCTCATAATCAACACTTTGAGGACAGAGGTCCTGCATGGGAAGTTAGTGAACAGTGACTCCTGCTGTTAATTTAACAACTAACACTCTTATGTATGACATCAGTGATCACCCAAGGTTCTTGAAATGAGCTGCCTTTACATTCCTACCAACAGTGGATTAGGGTAACCTTTTCTCCACATTCTTGCCAGGATTTGTTGTTTGTTGATTTCTTCATGAAAGCCTTTCTAACAGGGGTGAGATGAAATCTCATTGTGGTTTTATTTGCATTTCCCTGACAGCTAGTGACGCCAAGCATTTTTTCATGTGTTTCTTGGCCATTTGGATTTCCTCTTTTGAGAAATGTCTGTTTAAGTCCTTTAACCATTTCTTAGTTGTGTTTTTTGTTGTTGTTGTTGAGTTTCTTGATATCTTTATATATCCTGGTTATTAATCCTTTATCAGTTGCATAGTTTGCAAATAATTTCTCCCATTCTGTCAGTTGCCTCTTCACTTTGCTGAGTGTTTTGCATCACAGAAGCTTCTCAGTTGGATGTAATCTCATTTGTCAATTTTGACTTTGATTTCCTGTGCCTCTGGGGAGTTTCCCATGAACTCTTTGCCTGTGCCAATGTTGTGCAGTGTTTCCCCCAATGTACTCTAATAATTTGATGACATCAGACCATAGATTTAGGTCTTTTTTTTTTCCTTTTCAACTTTTATTTAATAAAATATAAATTTCCAAAGTACAACTTTTGAATTATAGCAACTTTTCTCCCTATAACTTCTTCCCATCCACAACCATCCCATCTCCCACTCCCTCTCTCATCCCATTCTTCATCATGATTATTTTTCAATTATCTTTATATACAGAAGATCAACTTAGTATATGCTAAGTAAAGATTTCAACAGACTGCACCCACAAAGACACACAAACTATAGAGCACTGTTTGGGTAGTAGTTTCACCATTAATTTGCATAGTACAACACACTAAAAGCAGAGGTCCTAGATGTGGGGCAGGTGCACAGTGATTCCTGTTGATTTAACAATTGACACTTTTATTTATGACATCAGTAATCACCCAAGGCTCTTGTCATGAGCTGCCAAGGCCATGGAAGCCTCCTGAGTTCACCAACTCCAATCTTATTTAGACAAGGCCGTATTCAAAGTGGAAGTTCTTTCTTCCCTTCAGAGAAAGATACTGCCTTCTTTGATGGCCCGTTCCTTCTGCTGAGATCTCACTTACAGAGATCTTTCATTTAGGTTTTTATTTTTTTTACCACAATGTCTTGGGTTTCCATGCCTGTGAAACTCTCATGGGCTTTTTAGCCAGATCTGAATGCCTTAAGGACTGATTCTGAGGCTAGAGTGCTGTTCAGGGCTTTTGCCATTCTATAAGTCTGGTGTGTATCCTGCTTCCCATGTAGGATCATTTTCTCTCCTTTTTAATTCTATCAGTTATTTGCAGACACTAGTCTTATTTATGTAATTGCTTTGACACTTAATCTCATCTTATAGATTTAGTCTTTAATCCATTTTGAGTGGATTTTTGTATAAGGTGTAAGATAGGGGTCTTGCTTCATATTTCTGCATGTGGAAATCCAGTTTTCCCAGCACCATTTGTAGAAGTGACTGGCCTTGTCCTAGGAATTGCTTTTAGCTCTTTTGTCAGAGATAAATTTGATGTAGATGCTTGGGTTGATTTCTGGCATTTCTATTCTGTTCCATTTGTCTATCCATCTGTTTTTGTACCAGTACCAGGTCGTTTTGATCATAACTGTCCTATAGTAAGTCTTAAAAAAAATCTGGTAATGTGATGCCTCCATCTTTGTTTTTGTTATGTAAGATTGCTTTAGCTATTCGAGGTTTCCTTTGTTTCCATATGAATTTCAACATCTTTTTTTTCCTATATCTGAAAAGAATGTTCTTAGCATTTTAATTGATATCACATTGAATCTGTGGATTGCTTTTAGTAGTATGGACATTTTGATGATAGTGATTGTTCCAATCCATGAACATGGAAGATTTTCTCCATTTTTTGTATCTTATATTTCTTTCTTTGATATTTTGCATTTCTCATTGTAAAGATCTTTGACATCCTTGGTTAAATTTATTCCAAGGTATTTGATTTTTTTTTTTTTTGTAACTAACATGAATGGGATTGAGCTTAGAAGTTCTTTCTCAACCATAGCATTGTCTGTGTATACAAAGGGTGTTGATTTTTGTGTGTTGATTTTATATCCTACTTCTTTATCAAACTCTGCTATGAGTTCCAAGTCTCTTAGCAGAGCCTTTTGAATCCTCTATGTATGGTATCATGTTATCTGCAAATAGGGATAGTTTGACTTCCTCCTTCCCGATTTGTATCCCTTTGATTTCTCTTTCTTGCCTATTGGCTCTGGGTAAAACTTCGAGGACTATATTGCATAGCAAAGGTGAGAGTGGGCATCCTTGTCTGGTTCCGGATTTCAGTGGGAACTCTTCTTACTCCCCAACTCCTACTATTGCTTCATGGGTTTTTTTCTTTAAAAAGTGTTTTCTTTGGTTTACTGGGCACTGGTGATAATATAAAAATTCACTATGTGTGGGAGAGTTCATTAATTGGTCACATGGAAGAACTTCTCTGGTGCAAATCATGGAATGATTTGTTTAAAAAGTACAATGCTGACTGTAGAAAAAGTCACCACATGAGAGAGCTCTGGCAAAAACTAGCCATTTCTCACTGGAACAATGAGAGGCAGTATATGAAAACAAAACAAGAACAACAAAAGCAATGGAATATCTTTCTTTTTGCCATATTTTGATCTTGCAGAGACTCTTCTCTAAAACTCGAAAAATGTTATGTGGGTAGATTCACAGTTTTTCATAAAGAAACGCGATAGAGCAAATACTATATAATTAAAATGGCATTGTTCTAATTAAGATAGTGACAACTTTTTCACATAAACCCTGGCGGTTTAATACAGTAGAAACTAATTCTGTACCTGTATAAGGCCTCATGTAGTCCAAGATAGATTAAGTGTAGCCTACAGGCCAAATCTAGCCTAGTACTCATTTTTAAAAGTAAAACTTTTTTTTTTTGGGACACAGACATGGTGTTATGCATATTGTGTGTTGACTTGGGCTGTGTGTGTGTGTGTGTGTGTGTGTGTGTTTGCTAAAATGGCAGCAATGCTTAGTAAGGATAGACATTTCATGGCCTACAAACATTAACATATCTGTTATCTGTAATCTGGCCTTTTATAATAAATGTCTGATGACTGATGCATATTAAAAACCCAGGAAAGCAGGTTCCTTCCAGCTTGTGGTTTCATCATTCCACCAATAGCCAGCCATTAATGAGAGAGAAAAAATGGAATATTGTGTTTGAGGCTTGGAATGTCCACATAATCTTCACTGAATTCCATTGCCCAGAACTCAGTCATATGACAATGCAATATTGCAAGAGAGGCTACAAAATGTAGTCCAACTATATGTCCAAGAATTAAGGAAAACAGTTAGTGAACTCTTACCTAGAATTTGTTGAGACAGTAATCGGTTAATTAATCAGATGCTCAAGAGTAGGCAAACTATTACTATATGAATAATATTCTAAAGTACTCAGGAGTATCTTCCACATTTTCAATAAATGGCCCTAATCCATATGGATATGTCTTTAATAGCAAAACATTGAGCAAAATGAAGGCTTCCTTAGACTCAAACTGATAAATACACAGAAAGAAAAGATCTTAAAGTCAACTCAGTTTTTAAAATGTAGACCAGGCTCATAAACAAGTAACAAGTTCAGTGTGACCTAGTGCCTACACTCGCCATTTCCAACCATGTGATTCTACAAAGTACATTTGTTTCTCCAATTCCAACCCGCTAGTCTAAACTCATTTCATGAAAGTCTCTGTCTCTTGCTTGCTTGCTCTCTTTCTGTCCTACCTTGTTCCTCCTTCCTTCTGTGCTGTTTTCAGCATTCTTCCCTAGCTAAACCTGGGAACTCTTCATCAGAGCCAGGAACCACCAATACCAAGGCAGTGTAAGATCTGAGTTCTGGAAATGAAGTTTGAAGGATCAGGGTAGATGTCACAGTGGGAAGGAAGTGTTGAACGGTTTCTAGATGTTGCCAAATGCGTGACTTCTTAGTTGTGCCAGGAAGTGTTTCCTATCCTGATCTGAAGATAACTGGCAGCACATTGCAAATTTGTTCTAAGGGGGACTGAATGTGGAATGTGGAATGGGTCATTGAAAGACACTACTGATATTGAAAAAGTTTATATTGTAATCTTCCCAGGCCATGGTATATACATATAAGCAACAGCATATAGAATAACCTCTTTCCAAATACACGATGAATTTCTAAGTGATCTAGCAGGCCTTCATGTTTAATTTGTGTGTGAGACTTCTCTATGTACATTTCTACTTTTTTTGGTGGTGTTCACTATTTAGTTTTAGTTTGGATAAAGCTGAGTTGCTCAATTTTTAGACTATAAAAACAAACAGATTATGAATTTTCATTTTATTGTCCCTGATTGCTCACATTTCTAATTCAATCCTGTACCTTTTTTGGGGGCAATTTATTGGATTTCTACAGTGTGATACTTTTTCCAAAACCTTTTATGTTACTGTTATTTTGATTCACATATTTTTTGGATCCCATTTCACATTTCTTTTCTTTTCAAACCATCTGCTCTTTATGTCAATTTATTCCTTCCTTTGGTTGCTTTTTTTTTTTTTTGATATCCACCTTCTGAGTTGCCATCTTCCATTGAATACAAAGTATATCATAATCTTCAACAATATGTTCTCTCAGCTATTTTCCTCTTATTTAAGATGTACCTATTATATTCTTTGAAAGGCTGCTATTTTAGTACATTTAAATCCTTTTGGTTAACACTTCTGGGTTACATCATGGATCCTAGGTGATTTGTGTTTGTTCATCATTCATTCAGTTAATCCATCATTAAGTTTTTATTGCATAATTTTCATTCCAAGGCATTGTAGATATCCATATATATAATATATATGTACATATATTATAAACATACACACATATATATGTTGATAACATTATATAAATGTGCTGATGTCATTATAAACATATGGAAAAGATACTTGCAATAACTTGGACAATTTTAAGGAATCTCTACTCATTTTTTGAAATATGACATTCCTATTCTATAGAATTATGAGAAATTATTATAATTCAGATTTTCAACAGTCATGACATTTATTATAGGTTTGGACTGTGTTTGTTCTACTTAGAACAGGTTTCTGCTATTTGTGACAATCAAAGTATATCCAGACAGTGCCTCATGTCCAGTTGAAGGGAAGAATTGGCTGCAGTTTAAAACTACTGATAAAGACCCTCTGTTATTTGAAAAAATGGACTCAGTATAATTTAAAAAACATTTACAAAATATATACTTTAAAAACCATATGCAAATAAAATGGGATTACCAGCATAAAGTTATAGGAAAAACTGGTATATAAAGTTTGTGCTATGAAATTTTTACTGGGAGTTAATTATGTATTTTGCTGGAGATCAGCTACGTATTCTGATCTGAGGTTTTGAGTTATGGAAATATGATGCTTAAGTGGGTGACGGTGTTTTAATCAGTGCCTTCTTGGTCCAGTTCTGTTGTTATAATACAATACCACAGATTGGGTAAATTTATAAACAAGAGAAGTTTATCTATCACAGTTTGGGAAACTGGGACGTTCAAGATCAAGGTGTCGATTTCATGATTGGTGAGGGCCACGTCTGTGCTTCCAGGATGGCACCTTATTGCTCCAGAGTATTATGTTCTTACCCTGGGGAGGAGCAGGAGAGAGAGAACCCATTCTCGTAAGCCCTTTTGTAAGGTTCCTGATCTCATCCCTGAGGGCTGTGACCTCATGGCTTAATTACCTCTGAAATGCCCCAAGTCTTAATATTCTTTCTTTGTGCATTAAGTCTCAAAATATGAGTTTTGGGAAACTCAGACCATGGCAGTGTCTAAAGCATAATCTGATATTTCCTCAGGATATTCTCTTTAGCCTGTTTCTAGGTGTGCAGCAACTCTGATGTTTTAAAAGATAATGCTTTGTAATTAACATCTTACGTTTTGATAATATTTTATTCTATATTTTATTTTTCTCATTCTTTCATTCTATTTGGATTTGATCAAGTGCTTTATTTAAATGTTTCTATTGGATATTTATTCTTTGAGGGGAATTAATACATTCGTACACATGTGTATAATATAATACATGGTTATATTTATCATCCATAATCTAAATATATGGAGTGCCTATTGCACACAGCATTAGAGAATAGTGATATAATGGGGGATCATTGAACTTCTAATTGGAAAACCTGGATAGTGTCCTGGTTCCTGTGCCATCTACCTAAATGCTTTGCCCTCCACCTATGTTATTATGAATTTTTGTTCAATTTTTTCAACTTTAAGTTAGGATAAGAATCTTCACCTCACCTTATTGTCATAATTAAAAATATAGTATGGATTGAAAATAGTCAAAATGTATTTTTCAAAGTAATATAGTATTATAGCAATGTTGAGTCACTGCCTACCTTTTTTTAAGTAGATGAGACACTATAAACAAAAGCAGATCATTTTTAGCATGACTACTGTTTTGCCTTTCTAGAATGTTAATAATTATGGACCTATGAAGACATTTACATACAGTTTTATGTAAATATGTTAATACATATGTGTTACCCACAAATTTCTGGCTCCATCTACTTTAATGAAGTGAGTAGTGGATCATGTGGAATGTAGCTACAACTCCAAATTCTTGAAATGTTATTTGAAAACATTTCTCTCAGTAATGGTTTATGAAGAAAGGTTCATGTTTGCTTCTTCTGATTATTTTAATAATACATCTCAGGAAATCTTGAGACAGAGATTACCATGTTTTCTTGGACTTTGGCTAACAACAATCTCATTCTAATCTTGGATGACTTTATTTCACTTTATGTCACTTTTTCATTTAAAAAGATTAATAACTACATGATGTATTACTAAAAGATTCTACTCCTCCAAAAGAACATGTGCACAAATTACCGTGTTTAATTCACACTGTTGAATGATTTTTTCATCCTATATTTAATCTGATTTTATGTAAAAAAAGCTTTACTTATCCATTGATGTTTTGGGAATAAGTTGATATTTTTTAAAGAGATTTTCTCTTTTTCATTTTTGCCATTTTCAAGTTTGACTACATTAATTTTTTAAAAGTATTACATATATCCAAATGCTAGTTTTAGAAATCCATTGCACTCCAAAACACATGTCAAAGGGTATTGAGCAGGTTCTCTGGTTGTAGTTGAATGAACACGAGGGAGGAATGGAAAGGATAGGGTTGTGTAGCTGAGAACATGCCTTCACTTAGGAAGGAGCAGTACTCCAATTTCATGGAATACAAAAGAACACAGAGTTTTTGTAATGTCAGGTTCTTCTCCATTCAAATATTTTTTGAGATAATTTTAATTTACATATAGTTAATGGTTTACTGCTCCACTAAATAAAGAGTTCATCAATTAAAAAGTAAAAAAAAAAAAAAAGATAACAACAAAAAAATCTTGGTTCAGTGAGAATATAGAAAAGGGTTATAAGCAATAATTAAATGAAAAGATGAGTATTTTACTCCTATACAGTAAACCTTAAAACAATCACAGATTATTAAGACTATAGTAGTGTATCATTCTTTACCATTAGTTTGACAAAGATATGCAACAAAGTTTGACAAAATCTTGTAGCAAGGATTTAGATTTTACACTGACTGCTTTATGAACTCTCTGAGATTCCACTGCCAAGAAGTTTATTCTCAAAAGTATCACAAAAATGAGACTAATAATAAAATTATTAGAAGAATTTTGAGTAAAAGAGAAAGATTTTAAAAAATACTTGGTTCATAATTAGAGCAAGCAGCCATGTTGGTGTTTCTGGGATTGAGAGATTCCCAAAACTTCCAGCATTCGCAGTGGAACAGTCCTGGGAAAAGCAATACCATCAGTCAGTATAGTAGTCCACTATTTGTTTCTACAATGAAATACTGTTACGGCCGTGCCGGAGTAAAGAATACACCAAGAGGCAGTCTCTTATGCAAAACGCAAGAAGAGTATTTTATTGACCAGCATGCTGGGGTCGCAGCATCACAAATGTGAGCGAGCGACCCTGAGTACAAATCGCATCAGCTTTTTATAGTCACCCAAAGGCTTTGTAGAATCTGTAGAACATATTTCACATGGGAACCCAGGGGACAGGGGAATCCCGTGAGCACAAAGTGTACAGGTGTAAGTACAGATAACATCAGCTATTGGCCAGATTTACAACAGGTAAGTGTCACTTTTACCATACATTTCCTAAGGTTAAATAAAACCCTAAGTTCATCAGCTGGGTGCCTGTCAAGGTGAACAGGTTGGTCTTGGTCCTAGTTTCGGTGGGCCATTCCCCTAAGTTTACAAGGCCACATTCTGGTATTATCTCTTCCTACCCCAGCATCACCATGTCTATTTAGTAAAGACAGGCCTCAACCCCTCCCCGAGTCAGGAATCCAGAAAGTAGGTCAAAAGTCAATCTGGCAAGGGTCAGAAGAGAAGGGGGGGGGGGGTTCCTGCTTAGTTTTAATATTTCTTCATTACCAGAGGCAACCAATTTTATAAAAAGGAAAGATTATATAGCTCACAGTTTTGGAGGCTCAAGTCTACCATTTGCCAGCCCCTGTGCATTGGTGTTTGAGGGCAGAACACAGTCATGGCAGAGCTTGTGCTGTGGAAGGGTCACATGGCAAGCCAGGAAGCACAGAAAGCATTAGTGGACTCAAACTCGGGCTTTTATAACAACCTGCTAGACAGAACTACCTTCTAAGGGCAAGCCCCCAAGATCTAAGGACCTCCTACTTGGAACCCAACTGAAGATTCAACCACGTCCCAATAGCATCACCCTGATAAACAAGCTTTGAACACATGGGCCTTGGCAGGGTGATGGGATTCAGCATCCAAACCATGGCAAAAACTAACTAATGACAACTTCCCTATTTCAGCATTATCTTATTTATCCTTCAAGAGACTTTCCTAACAGAATTATCTTTCAATGCACATCAAATTCATTAATTTGACATAGTTTGTGTTCGTTCACTATGCAAAGACACAGTGATACTTGAAAATACATTTTATATTTATCAGTTTGAAAATATTGCCTTATTTCATTAAGGATACTTTGTTGGACACTATTATTTCTCTCTTTCATCTTTAAGGGGACATATCCTTTCTTTAACACCAGTTATTTCAAATTCTTAGTATTTTCTAATGAGGTTTTAGTTATTTAAAAATGTTTTTTTCAATGAGTTTCAAATGTGTACATCTGCTCCTCATTCTTTATCCATTACATTTTAACTATATTGGCAATGACTGTACTGTTCTTTCCTTTTGTGAAAAAGCTTAGACTTCTCAGTAAAACAAACATGTCTTAGTTCCCAGAGTTTACCAAGCAATTTCCAACAAAAGTCTTATGGACTCTGAGCTCTATTAAATGATATTTTGAGTTCATTTTCTCTATACCTTCATATATGATAAACAGATCAGGATGTGCATCTTACTTCAATAGTATGCATCCCAGGAACTCTGTAAGACACGCAGGTTGTGGGATGGGAGGAACTCCACACTTTAACAATATTCTATTGACAGCATGTTTGGGGAGTACAAAGAGGAAGAGAACATCTATCTACACCATAAATTATCAGGGGTTTTGTATGTGTGAACATCTTAGACTTTGGAAATAAGCTTTTTAAGGTCACAGATTTTTCCTTCTCTGTTTTTTATTGAGCATGGAAAATTGCCTTCAAGACAACACAACATTCAAAACACAGGGGAGGAATTATACTGCATTTTGTCTCGTTATCCCTGGAAGAAAATGAATTCCCGCAGGCACTAACCACAGTTTCTTTAGCCCACATAGATGGTCTGGGTGACTCTAGATGAGCAAATTGCAAGGGTGGGAAGATACAGTCCAACTGAAAGGTACTCCTGCATGGGACTGAACAAGAAAGAAATCCTTCTAGAAGTAACAAATGGAGAGTGGCCCAGATGTTGACTTTACCTATAATTCACTCTGCTTGTTATTTTTTCTCTCCCTCTACATGAGAATACATACTACACAGAGTGTGGGTATCCTATGCACCACCATTTTCCTTTCTCTTCTCCAGCCTTGCTGAAGTAGCAATTAAATTTAATAATTTTAAAGAGTTGCAAAGACATCTTTGAAGCTTTATCTCCAATCATCCTGTTGCATACATAGCTATTTCAGCTAATGGAACAGAGTTCCCATATATATCCCTCCCCCTGAACCCATCACAATGCTGACTTGTAAGAACATAGCCAGTTGGTGCAGCTGACATTGTGTTGAAAGAAGAGTTTGAAAAGCCCCAATGTCTGCCTTGTCTCTTGCTTTCTTCTTTTCAAATGCTGCGATGCAAACCTTTTGTTCAAATGTCTTGCCACCTGGATCCTCCTATGGACATGTTGCCGCTTCCTAAAGGACTTGGCAGTGGGTGCTTCCTGTTGTGCAGCAGGCTTTCATTTGCAGGACATCTGTACAACCACATGAATAGCCAGAGTAGCAAAACTGGCCTTCTCGTGAACAGAGTAAAACTTTAAAGCACTTTCTTTAGCCAGGAGAAAGTGCCACAAAGAGCAGATGCAATTTAGGATGAGTAAGACATAAGTTAAGGTGCCGGTCTTTTCGTTTCCACCAGAAAACAACACTTGGATTTCCTGGCAATGCGTTTATGTAATGACTGTGGTTTCTTTTTGTAAACTGTGTCTCAGACAGGGAGGAAGAAGGAACCAAGTGGATTGTGTAACATTATAAATAGAAACAGCCATGTTAAAATAACAAGACTGCTCTGAGTTAAGGCAATGAATTTTGCTACTAGCTGCAAAGCTCAGCCACTGAAAGGGTATAATATCCACCCTGCAGAGTAACTTCTCTGATTTTTCCAAAAATATTTAATGGGAAATAGCAGTGAGAAGTCTTACTCTCCTTCCATTGTACTTGAAATATTTTAGTCCACAACCCTTGCTTTGCTGGATATAGTCAAGTTGGCAAAAGGAAGAAACTTTGTCCTCATTGCAAATATTGAATAATGAGCTCATACAATTTTTTAATGCAGGACATAATTTACTAAACATTTGAAACATAGTTTATTGTGGCATGGCATGAGGGATAAGGAGGTACCTGCCTTATCTATTAAACAAAACGTATGCTACGTTTGTCTTCCAATCTGGAGTACTAGGGGATTTATTTTCCACTGTTGCTTTGTATTTTAGAGGACAGAACCCAAGTAAAAGAGAGACCTCCTTAATGATACCAAAAACAGTACTTTAATGTGATTTCATTCATTTTGATACATGCTCTATAAAGAAAGGTTATGTTGTCTTTGCTAGTTGGTCAGAGTTACAGGTCTTCAGTTTTGTATTGTAGGGCTTATGCTATAATAGTAATGTTTTCTTTGATTTTTGTGGGTGGGTAGTCATTCCTAGACAATTATTACAAATTTTTCCAAGCACAATCGTAATCGTGGCAATCATTCAATGTTCCAATAATTTAAATGAAATGAAATTTCTCATTTAATCTCTTAATTTAATGAGAGGATTATTTGACCCATGTTTCTGTTTCATGAGGTTCCCTAATACAATGTTTGCATATAGTAATTCTTTACATATTTTTGTTGTGTTAAAAATAAAAATGTTTTCTGTGTTTATTCTGTCGACTCATGATATTTCTCATGCCTATGTTTTGGAAAGAGCTATTAGATACTCTATTCAGTATTTCTTGGATATAAATATCAGTTCTGTTGCTTCTATCAGTATCCAAGATCCAAACCCTCATAATTTGGAGCTTAGTATGGTATGCAAAGTCCATCTGGAACAAAGTGACACCAGTCTAGTAGAGGTTGTATGAATATCATCGAATATTGAATCTTGAAAGTAGAAGGGATAGTGGAAGATCTTTTAATACAAGTATGTGTTTTTCATACATGAGTAAAATGAAGGCCCAGCCAACTAAAATGGATTATCTCAAAGCTTTGCTATTTTTAAAAGTGAATATAAGGGATAGGCTTCCTGATGCACTGGGTTGAGCCACTACCTGCAATGCTGGCATCTCAAATGTGTACTGCTTAAAGTCCTGGCTGCTCTTCTGATCCAGCTCCCTGCTAATACACCTGAGAAAGCATTGGAAGATGGCCTAAGTGCTTGGCCTCTGCCACCCACGTGGAAGACCAGGATGGAGTTCTAGACTCCTGGCTTCAGCCTGACAGCCTTGGTCATTGTGGCCATTTGGGGAGTGAGCCAGTAGATATAAGATCTCTCTCCCTCCCTCCCTCCCTCCTCCTCCTCCTCCTCCTTCTCTTCCTTCTTCTCCTTCCTCTTCTTCTCTCTCTTTCTCCCCCTGTCAATCTCTCCCACTGTCCCTGTAACTATGACTTTCAACAAATCTTAAAAAAAAAATAAATAGAAGTGAATATAAAGTTCTATGCCATATCATGAATGTCCCTTTGCAAATTGTTATCAGGTGAGCCTAACAAACCTATTTAGGGAAATGAAAAGTGTGACTTTAACATCAGATTTTAGACTCCTAGGCTTATAGAAAGCCAGCCATAGCCTGTGCTAGAATTTCAGTAAGGAAATGGTTCATGTTCAGTTCATGATGTTATACCTAAAAAGGCCTTGGAATTATTTGATTTCCATGTCAGTTAGAATGTAAATGGTCAGATAACTCTATGCACTGACAGTGAATTTTGTAGTCTGTCGCCAGGATAAGTTTATGGATGTTAATAGAGTTTTCCTTGTCTAGGGGAATATAGCATCTGGATCTCAGTAATAGTAAGTCCACTATAATTTAGTAAATGCAGCCAACTGCATTGTGATTTATATGTTTTACTTATTGTAATTTATATATTTTAAGTTATGATACTTCTCAGTTGTAAAAGGATAGGTAATTCAGTATTTTCTATAACACATCTCTTTCTCTCAAAGCTTCATTTCTACTGATGGTAGTAGGAAAGGAGGTTGGTGAGAATGGTGGAGACCTGGATTAGACTATTTTTAAAGGCACCTTATAGTAAGAGTTACGTAGCTTTGAAGGTCAAGTTTGTTGTCAATGCTATTTTCTCTTTTCCATGAGGCTTTTCTCTTCCTGTCTCATTTGTTAGATGGCATATTCAGATGGATGGGTGTGGTGTGTTTCAGGAAGTTTTTAGAGCCTCTGGTGTTTTCTCTATGAGCTGGATTCTTGCTGGTCCCTGCTGAGATGGTCCCCTCCATTCTGATTATGGGATCTGCTGAGAATTGAACTTGGAGTTTCGTGTAAGCACCAACTGTCCATGGAAACCACTGTCCATGTTGTGTTTCTACCTCATCCTTATGCCAACTCCCAGATTACATTAATCTCCTCTTTATCACTGAACACCTTAACTGTGACCATAGGAACTTTTGGATTCATGCACATCAATTTATGAAGATATGTTGTATAATCCCTATGGATTTAGCTTGGAAGAGTAAGTTCTATTATTACAGTAGCAGAAATTGAACACCAGCTTCATTTAGGAAGTCATAGCATGAGTACAAAATAAATGTTGACACTAGAAACTAAGAATCAGGCTCTGAAAGTGTAGATTGATGTGGCCTGCTCATTACAGTGTACTTGTGTGACAATGGAATAAATGAACTTGAAACTAGCTATTGAAGGTGTTGGCTTGAGATGCTGTTGTCTAGCATCAGAATACCTGGACCCAGTCCTCCACTGTAACTGCTAATTCTAGCTTCCTGCTGATGTACCCCTTGGGAGGCAGTGGCAGTGGCTCAATTATTTGGGTACCTGCCACATACATGAAAGAGTTTGAACTGTGTTCTCAGTGATCACTGTGGCCTCTGCCCAGCCACTCTACAGGTGTCTGGGGAATGAGCTGGCAGATAAGAGCTTTCTCTCTGCCTCACAAGTAAATAGTTTTTAAAAAGCCACATTTTTAATTATAAAAAATTTATTATACTTAACAAAGTAAAATAGACCCTATCATCTACCCTCTCTAAGTCCTTAGTAAAATGTTTAGCTTATTAGAAAACACTTTGTAAATTTTTAACCTAAAACTTTCGTTAATACATAGAAACATACACCAAAATGTGCACATATTATATACATATTATAAATGCATACATTATGAATTTTTAGAAAAAAACAGTATATTTGTACAACTAGTGAACAACAGGAAACAGATTAGCAATTCTGCCTGATAATTAAAATTTAGATTGTTTATTATACTGGATATATACTATTCTATGGTGTGAATTTTGCCACAGTTTATTTTTTTATTCTGTTTATTTGGGCGTTTAAGTGGCTATAGTTTGAAGATTTATGGATAGTGTTGGTGTAAACATTCTTGCACATATCTTTTAGTGAAGAGAAAGTACAATATCTATTGTGTAGATTCCTAGGAATGAAATTTCCAGATCTTAGGGAGTGGATATCCTCAGCTTTTGATGATATAACCAGCATTTTCTTAAGGGTTCCAAATTGATTTTCTACCATCTTGAATATATCTGATTATTCCACATCTCTTTCAGCAGGTATTCCCAGAGATATAAGTCTACAGATTCATAGTATTTGCTATATAGTCATAGTTTATTGTACCTTTAACCTACAATTCTCTGATTACTTGTGCAGTACATTATCTTTTTTTAAAAGATTTTATTTATTTATTTACTGAGAGGTAGAGTTACAGACAGTGAGAGGGAGAGACAAAGAGAGGTCTTCCTTCCTTTGGTTCATTCCCCAGATGGCCGCAACAGTTGGAGCTGCGTGGATCCAAAGCCAGGAGCCAGGAGCTTCTTCCAGGTCTCCCACACGGGTGCAGGGGCCCAAGGACTTGGGCCATCTTCCACTGCTTTCCCAGGCCATAGCAGAGGCTGGACTGGAAGTGGAGCAACTGGAACTAGAACTGGCATCCATACGGGATGCCAGCACCGCAGGCGGAGGATTAACCTGCGCTACAGTGCTGGCCCCCAGTAGATTATCTTTTCCATACTGGATTGATCATTTGGGCATATTCTTTTGTGAGTTTCTAATGAGTAGTGAGCCTCCTTCCCTAATACTTTGTAAGAATTGTTTATAAGTTCTATATATGAATCCTTTGTTAGATGTATTCTTCAGGAGTATCTTTTCCACTCATGTGGGTTGCATTTTAAATCTCTTAATGGTGTTTTTGAGAAACATAACTTCTTTATTTGATTATTGACACAAAAATTATACATATTGAAGCAGAACTGTGTGATGTGTTAGTTCTTGGGCACATTTTGTTTTGTTCAAATAAGCGTAACTTAGATCGATCTCCTCAAACAGTTATCATTTCTTTGTAGTGAAAACATTCACTTTTTCTAGCCCGCCTGAAATATGTATTTTATTGCTGTTCTCTGTAGTCACTCCGGTGTGATAGAACATTGGAACTTGTTTATCCTATTTAACTCTAACTGGGTACCTGTTGATCAATGTTTTCCCATCCCTTCCTCCCTTTGTAAGGTAATTTTAGCCTCTGGTAACCATTATTCTTCTCTTAACTGCTGTGAGATAAACTTTTTTAGATTCCACATTTGAATAAGATCATGTGGTATTTGTCTTTATATGCCTGGCTTATTTCACTTAATATAATGACTTCCAGTTCCATCCATGCCATCACAAAGGACAGGATTTCATTCATTTTGCGGCTGAATTGTATCTCCCTGTGTATTTGTGTTTTATTTTCTTTATGTATTCCTCAGTTGATGAACACTTGGGTTGTTTGCGTTTCTAAGCTATTGTGAATGGTGCTGCAGTAAACATAGGAGTGCAGCAATCTTTGCAACACAGTGATTTCATTTCCCTTGGATATCCACCTAGTAGTGGGAGTGCTGGGTCAGGAGCTAGTTCTATTTTTAATTTTTTGAGCAAACTCTATTGTTTCCATTTTGCCTTTTCTAATTTACATTCCCATACCTGCAATGATTCCTTTTCCTCTCTGTCCTTATCTGCACTTGTTATCTTTTGTCTTTTTTGTTTTCCATTTGAGTGGCAGAGAGAGAATGAAACAGAGATAGTACCTGTCAGCTGGTTCACTTCCCAAGTGCCCCCTGCAACCCAGATTGGAGCAGGCCAAAGCCAAGAGCTGGGTATTCAATCCAAGTCTTGCATATAGATGGCAGGGGTCCAGTGACTTGAGCCATCCCCACTGACTTCCAGGGTGTGCATTAACAGGAAGCTAGGATCAGGAGCAAAGCTGAGACCTGAACCCAGGCACTTTGAAATGTGAGGCAGGTGTCTTTGAAGTGGTGTCCCTATTACTGTGCCAAATACCCACTTTTTTTTTTTTTTTTTTGACAGGCAGAGTGGACAGTGAGAGAGAGAGACAGAGAGAAAGGTCTTCCTTTGCCATTGGTTCACCCTCCAATGGCCGCCGCAGACGGCGCGCTGCGGCCGGTGCACCGTGCTCGTCCGATGGCAGAAGCCAGGAGCTAGGTGCTTTTCCTGGTCTCCCCATGGGGTGCAGGGCCCAAGCACCTGGGCCATCCTCCACTGCATTCCCGGGCCACAGCAGAGGGCTGGCCTGGAAGAGGGGCAACCGGGACAGAATCCGGTGCCCCGACCGTGACTAGAACCTGGTGTGCCGGCGCCGCAAGGCGGAGGATTAGCCTGTTGAGCCACGGCGCCGGCCAAATACCCACTTTTATTGTTTGTTTGTTTGTTTTTTTATAATAGCCATTCTAATGGGAGTGAGGTGATATTATATTGTAGTTTTGATTTCCCTTTCCTTGTTGAGTAGTGATGTTCTTTTTCTTTTCTTTTTAAAGATGTATTTATTTATTTGAAACACAGAGTTAGAGGGAGGGAGGGACAGAGAAGGAGAGAGAACTCTTCCACCTGCTGCTTCACTCCTCAAATGGCCACAGTGGCCACAGCTGAGCCAATCCGAAGCCAGGAGCCTGAAGCTGCTTCTGCATCTCCCACATGGGTGCAGGATCCCTAACACTTGGGCCTTCCTCCACTGTTTTGCAGGCCATAGCAGAGAGCTGTATCAGAAGTGGAGCAGTCGGGACTCAAACCAGCACCCATATGGCATGCCAGCACTGCAATTGGCAGGTTTACCTGCTATGCTACAGTGCCAGCCCCGATAAGCATTTTTCCATATACATGTTGTCCAGTTGTATGACTTTTTTTTTTTTTTAAGAAAAATCTGATTAAATCTGTTGCCCATATTTTTAAATTCAGATTATTTGCTTTTTCTTTATTGGGTTGCTTGAGTTCATTAAATAAATATTAACCTTTTGTTGGATTACAAGGGTACTTCAAGAAGTTCAAGGAAAATAGAATTAAAAGATGACTTTAGTGCCAAAATTTTGAAATTATAAGTACAGTTGGAAAATATCTTCTTCTGTTCTGTAGGTTGTTTTTTTACTCTGTTGATTCTTTCCTTTGCTGGTTCATATTTTGATACAATCCCATGTACTTATTTTTGCTTGTGTTTCCTGTGCTTTGGGTAGCTTATCCAAAAAAAACCTTGCTCATCCCAGTGTCTCCAAGTTAATGATTTTTATGTAAAACAATATATCAGTTACTTTCTTTTTAAAGAATCTCAGCTGTTCAGTGATCACAAAGATGTGTAAAAACACTAATTCATATTTAAAATTGAATATATAATGTATTTGATAGCTGCTTTTCAATTTTTATTTATTTGAAAAACAGATAAAGAGAAACAAGTGACAGTCAGACAGAAAGAGTGAGATCTTCCATCCAGTGGTCAATTTCCCAAATGACCACAACAATCCAAGTTGGGCCAGTCTGAAGCCAGGAGCTGGGGACTCACATGTGAGTGCCAGGGACCCAAGTACTTGAACCATTACCTGTTGCCTCTGAGGCTGGCCATTAACAAGAAGCTAGAATGAGAATGGAGCTGGGACTGGAACCTGGGCACTCCAATATGGAGTGCTGATATCCAAGTAGCATCTCAATTGCTGTGCCAAATGCATTCTCCTACTTTTAAATATATGTTAAAACAAGCAGAATTGATCATTATTTACAATGTAGATAACTTTTTTTAACTAAAAAATATTTCTTTGAAGGGGAGAGTGAAATGGAGGGATAGGCAAAGATATCTTCTATCTGTGGGTTCACTCCTCAAAAGGCTGCAATAGCCAGGACTGGTCCAGACCAAAGCCAGGAGCTCAGAATTCCATCTTGGTCTTCCATGTGGTGGTAGAGGCCCATGTGTGTGGGACATCTTCCACTGCTTTCCCAGTCACATTAGCAGGGAGCTGGACTGTAAGCAATGCAGCTGAACCCCCAACCAGTGTTCCTACATGGGATGCTGGCATTGTAGGCAGCAGCTTAGCTTGCTGTGCCACAACACTGGACCCTAGCGCACCAGGTAATTTCATCTTTATTTTGCAAAATTGATGCCAGATTTGATTTTGTGTCAGATGCTTGCTCTTTTCATGAACTAATCCAGTAATCTTTCAGTTAGTGTATCCTTTTTACAGTTAGTGTGACAGAATCTTGCTAATGACCATGAATTAGTATCTTATGAGGTATACATTTGTTCTTACGTTGAACTTCCACTTATTGGTTCTAGTTCATCCATGTATTGTATCACTTATTTATTTAACAGATAGTATCTGAGTCCTATCACATCCCAACTGACTTTCAGGGATGCAAAGATGAATAAGTGCCTTGGGGATTCAGAGTTGACCTGAGGAAACAGGCATGATAGAAGGGATTTTTTTAGAGGTCATAGTCATAAAATGTGGTTGACAAATGAAAGTACCTCACCTTATGTTGTTCTGTCTTCTGAACAGAGGCTTGCATCTTTTCCACTCATACAAATTTGAGATTCCTTAACAGTCTGGTCATTCTTTAGACAGCTTAATTAATCACTCACATCTTTAAAATTATAATAAAAATATTAGGATACAGTGGCCCATACGGTGTGAAAAGAAAGCATGGGTCCTTTAGTGTTCCTGTTGATTCAGCCTAAAGCAGCTTTGTCATGTGTTGGCTATGCCTCATACCATTTTGACACACAAAACTTGTATTTTGAAAAATCTGAATGAATTCCTAAATCTTATTTTGATTTTTGTTAAGTGAAGTATCCTGCAACTTTTTTTTCCAGTTAATTTTGGGTAAACAAATATTGCTAGTCAATAGAAACCTTGTTTTATAAGAATGTTATGGTGTAGGAATTTGTTTTTGGTTGAAAGATAAGTGACAAAAACAGATATAAAGCTATTCAGTCACTATATCTCGTGTGTGTGTGTGTGTGTGTTGTAATAAATGTAAGTAAATGCACCAAAATATTCATGTCATTTATTCTGAATGATTCCATATGATTTAAAATGTGTGCTAATTTTGTTTGTTTTCATATGAATCATGCCATATATTCTATCATTTAATTATCTCTAATTCAGGTGAGATTCCATCTATGTATTTTAAGTCCAAGCAACTGTTACTTAGAAATGTTTACTGGTATACACTTTTGGACATTTATATATTTTTAAAAAAAGTATTTATTTATTTGAAAGCCAGAGTTAGAGAAAGAGAATATCTTCTTTTCACTGCTTCACTTCCCAAATGGCCACAATGACCAGGGCTGGGCCAGGTCAAAGCCAGGATCCTGGAACTCCATCTGAGTCTTCCATATCGGTGGCAGGGGCCTAAGCATTGAGGCTACCTTTTTCCTTCCCAGAAACATTAGCAGGGACCTGGATCAAAAGTAGAGTAGCGTGGGACAGGCGCTGTGGCATAGTTGATAAAGCTGCTGCCTGCAGTGCCATCATCCTATATGGGCGCTGGTTTGAGTCCTGGCTGCTCCATTTCCAATCCAGCTCTCTGCTTTAACTTGGGTAAGCAGTAGAAGATGGCCCAAGTCCTTGGGCTCCTGCAGTTGTGTGGGAGACCTGGAAAAAGCTCCTGGCTCCTTGTTGCTGATCAGCACACCTCCAGCCATTGCTGCCATCTAGGGAATGAATAGTGGATAGAAGACCTCTCTCTATCTGCCTCTGCCTCTGCCTCTGCCTCTCTGTAATTATGCCTTTCAAATAAATAGATAAAAATGTTTAAAAAAAAAAGTAGTAGTAAGGACTTGGTGTTGCAGGCTTTGGGTTAACCTGCTCTATCTCAATACTAGCCCCACTTTTGGACATTTAAAAACATATTCAAGTTAATCAACATTTCTTAACTGTAGATATGTAAATATTTATGAAATTATCCAGATGTTCTATTGGATAGCCTTAATGTTAGTGTATTATTTCACAGAAAAATTAGTAAAATCATCATCAGAAACCTACTAAAATAAAAAATGACATTATTTATTCCCTGCACTACATTAATAACATTATTACAAAATAAAAGAGGATTAGTTGGATATAATATGTTCTTAGTGGATCTGAGATATCCACGTTGGACATTACACCATTTTCCTAATTTCTCATATGGGCTCTGTTCAGTGACATTGTGATATATTATAAAAAAATTCACAATACTTTTCATCTCATCCAGTGAAGGTGAGGTACAGGAGTGTCTACTCTCATCTTGAATCCGGACTGGCCTTGTGTTTTCCTTTGAGCAACAGAATGGATTGAAGAGGATATTACTTGAGTTCTGAACTTGGGCTTTATGAGGTCTTTAGTTTTCCCTCTTGCTGCTCTTGGGAATCCTACACCAAAATACATGGGTTAGCCCACTGGATAATGAATGATACTTGATCTGGAGTCCCAACCAACAGCTAGCTAATGCCAACACTGGAGTGGGTCATGAACTGCTAGCACACTGCAGATACATGAGTGAGCCCAGTGAAATGCTGCAAAAGGCTCTCCCAGTTGACCTTACACCAAGTGTCAACCTACAGTTTCATGAGCTAAAAAGGTGGTTTTCATGACCAAATTTTTGGTGTTATATTATATGGGATTGGTTAATTGATACAGGCATATATTGCACTTTTATAATAAATGCCGTGATATTTATTTCCGTATATATTTTATTAAAATTTTCTTTTTCCATGAGTTTTGGAGTTTTGCTGTTCATTTTAATATAACATTTTAGAAATCCATTTTATTCTTGTACATATGCGGTGAAATGAAAAGGAGCACTATATGAATATAATTTTTACTAATGAGCTTATATTATGAAATTAAAGATCCTATTGCTTATTTACAGGTCTTGAAGAACTTAGCAGTCTTTGTACTATTCTTCTTATGAGTTATTCTTAAAAGTTTTAGCTATTTAAGTCTGACAATAATTAATACTTCATGAAATGATGAGAATTAGAAGGAAATATTGATAAATGGCTCATAAATTCTGCATTCTGGCTATTGAGCCTGGAGGGCTGTTTGCTCTAACAAGAGGAAGTCCACTTGAGGTGTGTTGCCTTGGTTGTAATAAATCAGCTCACAGTGGAAATATGTCTATTTGAATTAAAACTATATTTGGCTTAACTCAGTCTTTGAAATAAAATTTAATCCAAAAATAATGGAGAATTATTATATGGTAGAATATGTTCTAGTGGAAAGAATGCCATAGTTTTGACTGATGTAATGAAGTAAAACTGTAGAAACAACATTTTGATCATTCACTTGTTTTGCATTGATTATGAATACATAACATCGAATATCAAGTTGAAAGAGGAAGGGTATAGGTAACCTCATTTTTCTTTTAAGCAGTATTTGAATATAACAGATTTTTTAAAAATTTCCCCAGCCATTGTAGAATTATGCACTTTAAGAGTTGAGTGGTTTGGCCGACGCTGTGGCTTAGTAGGCTAATCCTCTGCCTTGCGGCGCCAGCACACCGGGTTCTAGTCGTGGTTGGGGCACGGGATTCTGTCCCGGTTGCCCCCTTCCAGGCCAGCTCTCTGCTGTGGCCCTGGAAGGCAGTGGAGGATGGCCTAAGTGCTTGGGCCCTGCACCCCATGGGAGACCAGGAGAAGCACCTGGCTCCTGGCTTCGGATCAGTGCAGTGCGCCGGCCTCAGCACGCTGGCTGCAGTGGCCATTGGAGGGTGAACCAACGGTAAAGGAAGACCTTTCTCTCTGTCTCTCTCTCTCTCACTGTCCACTCTGCCTGTCCAAAAAATAATAATAATAATAATAATAATAATAATTGAGCGGTTTGAATTGAGAATGAGCAGTTATATTTTCTGAAAATAAACTTTACAAATCTTGAGTGGTTTTAAATGTTAAAACTTATTTTGGACAATAAGAAGATAAGAATCATTACACACTAATCTCTTAGACTTCAGTTAGCAGTATCAAATATTTAAAACAATTTTTATGGATTTTCACTGACTTTAACTTTTTACATAAAATGCATTCATCTGAATAATTTAAAATCCGAGATGCCAGTTAAAGGATTCTCAAACTTACGTAGTTTTTATAAAATTGGAAAGGAATTACATCATGGAAGTTAGAATCAGTCTGCTGTGCCGACAAATTCCAGTTCTACCATTTAGTTGGGGGGAGTAAATTTGAATTTGTTACTTATTCTCTAATCTGGATCCTTTATATCAAAAATGAAGACTATAATGAAACCTTCACAGAGTATTTGTAAGAGTAAGGCATGATTTATTCAGTGCCTGGATTAACATGGACCTTTAATAAATTATACCAGTTTTTGTATTCTCCAAGATTTTTTCTTAAATTTTCTTTGAAGTGATGCGACAGTTTTTGTGGTTTTATTTTTAGTGGTGAAAGTTGCATCGAATAGGAATTTCAAACTTCTTATTTCTTAGGTCTCCTTAATTCTGCAACTAAAAATGTACATTTCTGTTTCTCTCAAGTAGTTATCAATATCTGGAGTGATGAATGCGAAAATATCATCACTGTAGTTACTAAACAGTTATTTTTATCTGAATTTAAAACCATTATTTTTACTTTTGTTTCTTGGATTTTTTCATGAGCAAGAAAACACAACATTTTAGGAAAAGTCTGCCTAGGGTCATCTTTGTCTCTCAAGAATTAATCATGTATTAACAATTTTCTGAAAACTGCAATTAAAAATTCCAATGTAACAGCACATTTTAAACCAGAAGTCAAAAAAATCTGTGTTATGTCAATGAAACATGTGGATGCGAAATTATCCCCCCTGCCATTATATTTACAATGCCATGGAATTGGCTGTTTTTATGAAACAACATTGATGAGTTCTGTTGTTTTATTTCCTTATTTGTTATCAGTGTGTCTGTATGGGCAGCCATTACATGAGTAAAAAGGAAATTCACACTAGATACCAAATGCTGTGCATAAGGTTTGCCAAGAATAAAAAGTACTTTTTGCATTTGAGACAAAATACAATCCATATTTATTTCATGGGCGTAGGAATTTCAAAGGGTCACTTCTATAGGAGTTCCAAGGGAGTTAGGAATCTGGCTTGTGATTTTCACTTTTGGCAGTGGCTTCTGAAATAAAACACAATCACTTATAATATTTCAAAAAGTTATTCATCATCCACACTGTAAAGTACATTGCAATGTTTTAAGCTCTGGAGTATGGCTTGAAAAAAATTCTATTCATGGGAGGTGGAAAACATGAAAAGAAAATGAAAATGGGAGACCAGGGGCTTAGAAAGGATTGGATTCCCTGTGGATGAAGAATTTGACTGGAAATACATATGTTCCAGGAAGCGTTTGTCGAGGACTGTGTTGTTAATTAAGATTTCCAAAGGTTTCATCCATTGCTCAGGTTCTCAGGAAGTATAATGCATAGAGTCACCATGTTGCAGTCAATACCTCAACATCCAGCTGTTTACATACTTACAGCATTTTAATAGAGACTTACCAGAAGCACTGGTGAGAAAACAGCTCTGTTGAAGACAGATGGGAACTCACAGCCATATTTTATTACACTATCTCATTGTGGTTTTTCACACTGTGGGAATTGGACTTGCAGAACCAGGGGAGCCTCTGCACTTTCATTTCAGTCTGACCACTTTTCTTCAGGGAAAGCAAAGGCCCACAAATCATGTTCAACCCCAGGAAAAGATTGAAAAAGAAAATCTTGCTACATAAGCATGCTTATCCGTATGTACAACAATAGCTGTTCTACCAAAAGCCCAATCCAAATGGAATCTCCTCAAGTACATGACCAGATATGCTGTGCTTAGCTGAGCGGTTGTCCTGGGTGATTCTGCTATGGTTGCTACTTAGGAGGAGCAAGTTTCTCTACCTCAACGTAAACTCATGCATCATGTAGGTTAACTGACTGGTATTATGTTAACAGGTATTTCTTCTGATTTGTTTTTATTATAGAAAGTGTAGATCTGTGTTGTATTTTTAAATGAGTGAGAGTGTGTCATTCATAATAAATAGTTTCAGTCGCTCTGGCACAGAATAAAAAATAGAAGCACTCTCAAAACTAATAGATCTCTCCTTAGGCTTTTAGAAGGACACAATACAATTTGATTTTGGATTTTCTTTAATTCATGCAATTCTTAGCATATTTTATCTTATTCATAAATTTCCCCTACAGTTCACTTACATACCCAAGTTTTGACCTTAGAAAGCATAAGGTAAACCCTTGGAAGCTTTATTATAAATGTGTATCAGAAACAATGTAACATGTAACTCCTATCCTAAAATTATTCAATTTTGTCTAAGAGAAATATATATTCCCTTGAGATATGGCTTTTGAATCCAGGGCAGAGGTTTTATGGCAGAGTAGGAAATTTTTCAGGCTTAAGGAAAATCAGATGTGGTTCTCTTAAAAGAACAGTGTTTTGAGAATGCAGAGACTAAATGATAACCTTGTGCTATAACATTTTTGCTTTTTAAGAAAATATTCTAAATGATAACTTTGCCCTGAGTTTGAACCCTGACATGCTTCATAGTTCTTATATTTCTCTTTTCCTTCTATTACTCACACTATCACCATTTTCCTTATTCTTTTGCACTTAATGCTATTTCATTCTAAGTTAGTCAGCTTTTCCTAGTAAGTATAGCATATTTAAAAAAATTGTTCCCCTGATGTTAAAGAGAATGTGATAGATACACATATTTTGACTATGAATTATCTCTAAGCCAAATGCAGTGGGAAAAGAAACTGCAGAACATTGTGGCTAGCACGCTTAATTTTGTAATGAAATACATATACTTGTATATATATGAACATATATATTTATGTATAAACTGTTTCTGGAAGCATACATAAGAAAACAGTAACTTTATTGCCCCTTTGGAAAGAAAGGGAAGCTGGGAATCTTTTTTTTTTTTTTGACAGGCAGAGTGGACAGTGAGAGAGAGAGACAGAGAGAAAGGTCTTCCTTTTGCCGTTGGTTCACCCTCCAATGGCCGCCGCGGATGGCGCGCTGCGGCCGGCGCACCGCGTTCGTCCGATGGCAGGAGCCAGGAGCCAGGTGCTTTTCCTGGTCTCCCCATGGGGTGCAGGGCCCAAGCACCTGGGCCATCCTCCACTGCACTCCTGGGCCACAGCAGAGGGCTGGCCTGGAAGAGGGGCAACCGGGACAGAATCCGGTGCCCCGACCGGGACTAGACCCCGGTGTGCCGGCGCCGCAAGGCGGAGGATTAGCCTATTGAGCCACGGCGCCGGCCCAAAGCTGGGAATCTTAAGAATCAAGGGTAGAGTTGCACTCACTTTGATTTATATGTATTTATATGTAAATATATACACAGACGTACATACATGTATACATTAAATATGTAACAGTACAATGTGCATGTCGACACATATGTATTTATACTTTCTGTTGTTTAAACTTTTTATCAAGTACACTATTTAGAAACTAAGGATTCTCTTTGAAAAAGTTGCTAATGTTTAAATAATAACTTATATTTGTTCATATTTCATCTATAAATAACATTTCCAAAGGAATATTAAACCAAAACAGACAATTGTGTGTATCCAAACAAAAGCACAATTGTTTGTTCATTTTTCTAGTTCTGGGTAATATTTTTGTTAAATATTTTATTCACAAAGGGCATTAATTGCCATTATTCAATAAAATGTTAATACTGGGAGCTTAGAATAAATTGGCACTATTTTATTTGAGTAAAATACAATATTTCCAAGTCTGTATTTGACATTCAAATAGAATGCAGTAGTTTTTACTGTCAAAATATTAGATGCAGCTGTAAATGCCTAAAGTCAGGTTTAAATTTTTAAATAGAGCTCCATATGGTTTTAAAAAGAAATGGGCAGGCTTGCTGGCAACATCTCATATGATTCTGAATGGCAGTGAACTTACTATTTCAATGACTGTTTTTGGTCAAGCTGTTTTAATTGGTCATAAAAGGGAAATATAGGACATGAGGATCAAAACTATCCTTCATAGAGTGGGTAAACATGATCATTCTGAGTTTTCTGCTTATACTCTACAATATTCATTTAATTTATGTTTGTGAAGAAAGGTGAAAGAGTCATTTCAAAGCAGCCCATTAATTCTTATCTGTGTCAGGGAGATATTTGTCTTGCATGTTCATGTTCTTCAGAGTTTCAGCTTGTAAACCTATACATGTATTACTTAGAAGATTAAAATTATTGATTACATTCTTTCCCAGTTTGAAAAGAAGAAAGTACTTCTTTGTTCTTTCTTTTTCCTCTGTTTGTGCAGATGATGATGATGTATAGGTCTACAGGAAACCCTCTTACTTAACGTGTCCAATCTTTCTATTATCATGCTTATCTGGGATGTTTAGAGACAGCAGTATTAAATGAGTTAAATTAATACTGTTTACACGTGGTCAAGTGCTAGGGAAATTTGGAATGGCAGCTTGTTCGTCTCTCTTAAGGGTGCATTACTTAAGAAAAAATTTTAATATTGTCAGTAGTTTCATGTACGTTGTAAAGAACGAAGCAGAAACTGTTAAATAACAAATGAAATGTGACCTAATGAACCTTTTGGACGTTAACAACCTACTATATAAGCAATGCGATGAATAACCCTAGGGTTCCTGTTACCTTTTCAACAGATGTTCATAAGAAGCATTTTTGTTTTACGCTGTTGAGGTTAAAAAGGGGATAGATTATAGAAAAAGGCAAAAATCTTGGAGGACACTCTAAGGAAAATTCCTAAAATATTCAACAGTTTTCCTGAAAATTGTTTATGTTTTATATTAGACTTCTGTAGTTGCAAACATTAAGTTTATTCTTTTGAGTCTTTAAAAAATATAGTTCTTCCTCCCTAAGGCTAATATTAATGTACATAATTGTTAAGTAAAATTTCAACAATTTTTGTCACTTGCTATAAATTTGTTTTCTAAATCATCTTTAAACAAAGTACCATCAAATGTCAAGAGGTATAACACACATACAATATAAGTTTCTTCTGTCACAGTTCTGACATGTTTTCTAATTGTTCCAGTAGATAATATTGTGGTAGTTATTTTAAGTCACACAAATACTGCTCCTCTGAGATTTCCACAGTTGTGGGACTCACATTAAAATGAAATGTGTTTCTGGTCATGCATCTTTTGAGTACTGGAATACCATCACGGTCCTCTAATTTTCTTTCTTGTGTCATTAAAATCCTTTAATGCTTTTAAGTTAAATATATGGAGAAGGGCAGATCATCAGTTGTCTCTGAAGAACCTTTTGTTCAAAGGAAAATTTGGTGTGACATTTTAATTATCTAAAGTTTAATGACGAAGGTAATGAAGTATCTTGCCTTCGTTGAATCAGTTCTGCTTGTCAACATGATAAATTTGTTTTTATAATGGCCAGAGGAGAAAGTTGGAGGATCATCTGTCACTAATGCTAACTCCACTGGGGCCGGCCTGCAAAATCTGTTGAATAATTTGAAACTGTTTGCTTTGGCTTGATGTTTTGTTCCAAGATAGAACAAAAGGGGAAATATTAATAAATTAATAATCCCTCTGTAATCCTTTCTAGCAAAGCCCAATGGGTATGCCAAGCAAAAGATAACAAAAAAATGTTAAAAAGACAGCATCAATATTCTTTTATTTGGATTTACCAATAGATGAAAGCCCACAAGGAAACTATTATTTCATTGGTGGTGATACAAGGCCTTTTTAAAAATATATATATTTTAATTAAACAATAACTTATCTATCCTTCCATAATAATCAGGCACAAGTTTCTTGGATGAAGCAGCTATTTATTTTAGGATCTGTATGGAGACGGGATAAAAGAGGGTTCTGTCACCTTCAATTCTAGAAGGTCAGAAAAGGTCCACTTGAGAATAATGTGTTGTGTTTATTTATTCCTGTGATATTAAATACTGCATGTTACCCATCTGAATGCCTTTCCTTCTTGGTTAATGAAAAGTTTTTACTCATGACTCGATGAACCACATGCCTGCACTTAAGGAACCAGTGTCTTGAAAATCTTTTGTTATTTGTAACCATTCATACAAAGCCAGACAGGTTTATATTTAAAATGGAAGAGTTGTAATGTCAACTGCCCAAATAATAAAGAAATTAAATGTGAAAGAAAAAAGAATTCAGCCTAAAATATGCATATCACAATGCACATTTATATGGCAAAGTTACTTTTTAACTTATATGTGCAAGCAAAGTTACAGTGAACCATCTAAGTTTAAAGCTGCAGAGGCTCTATTTTCTTTAGCAAGATCCAAGAGATGTGTCAGGAAGACATGATCTAGCTAACAAACTACTATTTCTAGAAAACCAGAAATATTTGAGCACTTAACATTTCCTTCTTTATAGTCACTATTTGCTGGACAACTCTCTGAAGTCTTTGTAAATGTTTCTACTATTTATTTTCTTAAAATAAAAAAAGTCCACAGGTCAGTGTAGTACACATTTTTGCAAGATACTTTTAAAATCTGTTGGCTTGGGTCTTGGCATGTCTAACTCTTCAGATTTCATTTTACCATGATTCTCTGAATTCATCTATAGAAGTGTGTATGTGCTTCATCCAGCTAGTAATATTTCTGTGGTATTTAAAGGAGCCTTTTTGGTGAAAATTTTTGAATTTCCTTCATTGGAAACAGTCATATTTTAATGCTGCGATGAGGATAAAACAAATCTTACAAGTAGGGATATTTAGAGTTAGACTAAAGGAGTTACTAAAAACTGGCTTATTAAAATTGTTGTTGTCATTGTTGTTGTTGTGTGTGTGTGTTTTGGTCTTGTACTAGGGATGACAAATAGGAAGCAAAAATCATTTAAGAGATTTATACAAGGTAATAATAGTAAGGGAACTCCAAATGTATTTTAATTCAGCTGTAACTGTAAAAGTAAGTCTGTTACGGTAGAAGTTATCTTTTTTTTTTTTTTTTTGACAGGCAGAGTTAGACAGTGAGAGAGAGAGAGAGACAGAGAGAAAGGTCTTCCTTCCGTTGGTTCACTCCCCAAATGGCTGCTACTGCCGGTGCACTGCGCCAATCCAAAGCCAGGAGCCAGGTGCTTCCTCATGGTCTCCCATGCGGGTGCAGGGCCCAAGCACTTGGACCATCTTCTACTGCCCTCCTCAGCCCAGGCAGAGAGCTGGACTAGAAGAGGAGTAACCGGGACAGAATCCGGCGCCCCATCTGGGACTAGAACCCCATGTGCTGGTGCCACAGGTGGAGGATCAGCCTAGTGAGCTATGGCGCCAGCAGAAGTTATCTTTCAAATGGGGCATAATGGTGCACATCTTAGATACACCTTTTGGTATATCTTGGTGTATCTTAGAAAAGAGTCATTTAGGGGTTAGTGCTGTGGTACAGTGGGTTCAACTGCTGCCTGCAGTGCTGGCATCCCTTATGGGACCAATTAGAGTCCTGGCTGCTTCACTTCTGATCCAGCTCCCTGATAATGTTCCTGGGAAAGCAGTGAAAGATGGCTCAAGTGCTTGGGCCTGTGTACCCTCGTGGGAGACAGGAAGAAGCTCCTGGCTTCTGGCGTCAGATCTGCCCAGCTGCAGCCATTCAGGCATTTAGAGAGTGATCCAGCAGATGGAAGATTCTCTCTGTCTCTGTCTCTGTCTCTCTCTCTCTCTCTTCCCCTCCCTCTCTCTCTTTCTCCTTCTTTCCCTCTCTCCCTCTCTGTTTCTTCCCCCCCAACTCCGTCCCATAACTCTGCCTTTTGAATAAAATAAATACATCTTAAGAAAAAAGAAGAGAGTCATTTAAATTCTATGATTAAGGCCTCTGTAAATGGGTTTGTACTTTCATCATGCTATAGCTGCTTTGTGCATCCCTAATTTATAACTTCTTTTTCTTTGCATTTTTAGCCATTTCCTGGGTTGTATCAAGTTATAGTTCTCTTACCTCTAAAGTCTCTTCTTTTCTCAACAGTGGGGCCCAGTGGGTTTACAAATACATCTAACTGTGAAAATGAAATTTGCTAAAATGTACTTTTTATGATATGACATTGTGAGTGCTTTTCATATCCAATCATTCTCATGATAGCTCAGTTTCAAAGAATCACATAGGGGTTGGAGCTGTGGCATAGAGGACTAAGCCTCTGCCTGCTGCACTGGCATCCCATTTGGGCACAGGTTCTGATCCAGCTCTCTGCTTATGGCCTGGTAAAGCAGCAGAGGACCGCTCAAGCATTTAGGCCCCTGAATCCATGTGGGAGACCCACAGGGAGCTCCTGGCTCCTGACTTTGGCCTGACCCAGCCCTGGCCATTGCTGCCATCTGGGAAATGAACCAGCTCTAGCCTTTGCTAGAGTGAACCAGCAGATGGAAGACCTTTCTTTCTTTCTCTCCCTCTCTCTGTCCATAATTCTGCCTCTCAAATAAATTGATTATCTTATAAAAAAAGAATCACATATACACTAACATATGTCCACTGTAAGAATTTTTTTGATGCAATAGGATATAGGCTGTTGGGCCAGCGCCACGGCTCACTAGGCTGATCCTCCGTCTGCAACACCAGCACCCTGGGTTCTTGTCCTGGTTGGGTTGCCGGATTCTGTCCTGGTTGCTCCTCTTCCAGTCCAGCTTTCTGCTGTGGCCCGGGAAGGCAGTAGAGGATGGCCCAAGTGCTTGGGCCCAGAACCCACATGGGAGACCAGGAGGAAGCACCTGGCTCCTGGCTTCGGATCTGCACAGCCCGCTGGCCGCAACGTGTCGGCTATAGCGGCCACATGAACCAACAGAAAAAGGAAGACCTTTCTCTCCGTCTCTCTCTCACTGTCTAACTCTGCCTGTAAAAAAAAAGGGGGGGGGTATAGGCTGTTGCTATCAAACGCTATTCCACATAGTAAGCATTTATAGAGTTTTCATGCAGTAGGACCCAATTTCTGACATGGCAGAGAAAGCAAAGTTGATTGTAAATGAAAATTCTGGAGGCTAATCTGAGTAGAAGTAAACTTGCCACAGGTCTACATGCCAAAAGAATTTCGGCTCATCTTACTGCTAAACAATACCCCAAACTGGATGTATAGAACCCCCAAACCTGCTTCTGCTCACCCAGTGTACAGAAAGTCATTCACTGACACTGGGGTGGTGGAAAAGGTAGGTGTCTATTTCAAAGTCCAGAGCAAGGAGCTGGCAACTATTTCTTACTTCCCAGAATTCCTGAGGAGTTTGGGTGAAGGTTCATATAGGTTGAAATTGGGCCTGAGAAGTGCGTGTTCAGCGTGTGTCCAGTTTCCTGGGTGGTCAGTGATGCTTTGATTGGTTAGTTGTGCTGACAAAAGTAGGGAATTTTGATCATGACCAGGTGGGCTTCAGTGGTCTGAGGGTTACTTGTAAGTGGTAGTTACCTTCTGCCCCAGACCTGGAATTTCCCTGCCACAACCTGGAAATCCCCTACACAAACTCCTGCAGACAATACTGGCCAACAGGGTTTTGTCTGTTAGAGAAGCAAACCACTTCTGGAGTATAATCATTGGAACCCTGTGAGACCAGCTGTAGCACTCCCTCAGTTCAGTGAATTCCTTTTGATAAAGGTCAGGCAAAGACACTTTGGGCTCAGGGAGACAGATGAGAGGCTGTGACCTACCTTAACATTATAGGGGTTAGGTCTCAACCTTTGCCTTTTCTATCTAAAATCTCTGCTCAATTACAATGCATAATATCACCGATTTTTTTCTTCACTGCATATACATTGATCTATAGTGCTTCTATTCATTAAGATTGTATGTTTTATGAGAGTAATGACCTCACCTGCATTTTCTCTTTTGACCCCTAGCACATACATGTCTGGAGTCATGTCTTGCACAAAGGTGGTATTCCATAAATACCCATTCAAAGAATGAATTAATTAACCAAGTCAGAGGTAATTCCACAAAATTTGAGAGTACTTACTGTACCGGGATTAGCCTTCTGATTTCAAGCACATTTTGCGGTTTATTTTAATTCTTTATGTATATTAAATGCAACATTAGAGGATTCATGCAAAAAGCATTTTTCTTGCCAGTTAGTGATGAATTTAGATGAAATGTGAATAGTGGGCTTGGGAATCTAAGACATGCTTATTTACGTCTGCTTTGTCTATAAAATAGATGACTGAGCTAAAAATTTATTCACTGGACAATTCCAAACTCTTTAGTAGTTCATATATGTGAGTCTACGTTATTCTATTTCTATTTTATTTTACCTTGAAGTGAGAGGAGACTTGGTGTATGAAACATTCCTATTAAATAAGAATGAAAAATAAATGTTTCCATTTAGCCACATAATGGCAGTAAGACCACCAGGTATTTCTATATGTTCTCCCACAAATATAATGAGGATTGCCTTTGTTGTTTGATCATCTGCTACTATAGATAAATACACCAAGGGAGAATTTGAGGTTCTTTGGAATTATTGCTTTCTTTGAAAAATAGGAAGTATTCTCATTAATGTTTGGGACCTTCATGCCTTATCTGGCTACTACTGTTGATAGTAGTAAAAAATCAGTTGTGTTAGAATTTTCTGTGTATTATTTAGGAAAATATTGTTAAGAGGAATATCTAGGGGTGTTGTTAAGTGCTAAGGTAATATGTTTTATACCAAATGGATGAAATTTCCATATAACTTTCTTCAAAACTGGTTGCTTTTCTTCATATTTGCATGCATACTTATGCTGTATATGTAGGTATGTATGTAAATTTTGGTCATTTTAATCTGTTTGATTTGGACTACTTTGAAAAGAATTTTGCCATTTTCCCCTTTTCCTAAAATTTGTGTCAATATACCTTCTTTTTAAAAAATACATGAAAAGATAGCCTGCTGTTCTTAGGAATATTACCCACTAAACTTACGTTACGGAATTTTTGTCATTTGGCATCAGAATATCATGTGATGATATTTTTCTGATTAGTTTACCAAATACATTTTGTGAAGAATAATTAATAAAAATTTTAAGCACATAGTTTGGATGCATAACATATAAAGTACAAAAATCCAAATCCAAAATAGAAAAAATAATTCTTGAATATAGTTATAATGGTATGTAATGATTGGTCAACTTTGACAAGATGAGAACGGTAGTAGAGAATTATGTTATGTGTTAGAATATTTTCACTCTACATTTTATTGTAAAGTTGAGACTGAATATAGAGGACTTATGGTTTAATTAGAGTGGTTCTGAAGATTCTTACAATGATATCTGTAATAAAACAGTTTTTAAAAAGCCATATGGCAGAAACTGGCATTGTGATTTAGTAGGTTAAGCTTCCTTTTGCAATGTTGGCATCCCTCATCAGTGCCATTTCAAGTCCCAGCTGCTCCACTTCTGATGCAGCTCTCTGCTAATGTGTCTGGGAAAGCAGTGGAGGATGGCTAAAGTGCTTAGGAACCTGCACCCAAGTGGTAGGCCTGAATGGAGTTCCAGGACCCTGTCTCCTCGCTTGGCCTGGCCCAGCTGTTGTGGCCATTTGGGGAGTGAATCAGCAGATGGAAGATATCTCTCCCTCTGTCTCCCTCTCTCTGCAGCTCTGCTTTTCAAATACGGTAGATAATTGCTTGAAAAAAATCAAGTTCTACAGCCATACCACCTTGCTTGCTATAATATGGAAGAGTTAGCTTATGTAACTACTGGCTCATGCTGTCTCCACATGTCTCCTGTTCTAAGCATCCACATAGACTCTTTGACTTTAAGTAGGGAAGTCAGATGGTCCAACAACTTCAGGATCCTGAACCATTTTCTTCATTCCCACAAAACAATCAAAAACTAACATTTTACAGTTTAATTACATTCATACAGGAATCTTGAGAAATAAGTTGGTACAAACTTACTCTATTGTTTAGAAGTGTAGCTTTTGCTTATGATTTAAAATCTCAAATACTTACATTATATGAGTATATCACGGCGCTATATTCTTCTTAAATAACTCAGTGAATAACTCAAATAACTCTTTATTGGTATTAAATGGAAAAAAATCATATTATCTAGCCAAAATTTTGGTTTTTAGTCCAATCAGGTAACATGGAATATTATCTCTCAAGATAAATTTTTGAAAACTTCTCTACTCTATTTACCTTCCTCCTCAATGTAACCAAATAAAACTATCAAAAAATATATTTGTTCTTGAGAAAACACAAATATTTGGTTAAAATTAAATTTAGTCACATAGTAGTTAAAGCAAGTAGTATATGTAACAGTTAAAGGGAGCCAGAATTTAGAAATGATAAATGAAATTATCCAAGCTGGAAGTATGTTAAGTCCAAGATACCATTATTATTCTTTGTTTCCACTAATCTTTTTTTGTCTAAAAGGGTAATGGCTAAAATGCAGATTTTTTTTAAGATGCAGGAGTTGCTATAAAATAAAGATTGCTATGTAACATCATAAGAGATTATTATTTACAATGCAGTGAAATTGGCATATAGCTGAGTCAGTTGGTTAACAGGGAGATAAGTGTTGCTTGACCCTTGGAAAATTTTAAATCGATGGGCTTGAGGAAAGGATTGAAATAGATTATGTGATTTAAATAGGATTAGACACCTAAAATATTGTAAAATCTTAGGATAAAATATGAAAAATTCCAAATATGTTAGGCAGGTCATCACTAGAGCTGTGATATTAAATCTTTTGTGATGCCAATGGTGTGACTAAAACTAAAACACTTTGGGGTGTGCAGTTGGTGTGTTGGTTATGTTGCCACTTGGGACATCTGCATCTCCTATCAGAATGCCCAGGTTCAAGTTCCAGTTTCTGCTGATGCACACCTGGGAGGAAGTGGTGATGGCTCAGGAACTTGGGTCCCTGTCATGCAAGTAGATTGAGTTCCAGACGACTGGTTTTGGCTTGTCCCAACCTGACTGTAGTGGGCATTTGGGGGATGAATCAGTGGATAGAACCTCTCTCTCTCAAATAAAATGAGAAAACAAACACTAATACCCCTAGTCAGCTTAAGTAGCTGTAATCAAAAAATTCCCTTCCTAGTAATAGAATTGACCTAAAGGTGCCATTGTGATTCTACACCTCAAAGCCAAAAAACAGTGTAGAAATGAAGCAGCTTGTCGTTCTGAACTGCGTTGACCTGAGATTGCTGGGTATCAAGGCTACTCAAGTATGAATGAGTTTAGATAAGTCACTAGGGAAGAAAAGGAAGTGGCTGCAAACCAGATATTGTCCTACATGCCAGGCATGATGTCTGCATTGTGGATTTGCTGATTATGTTATAAACTAAACTGTATGTGATCTTCTTAGCCTGTTTTGAGTCATTTTCTTCTAGTCTTTTAAAGATGGCTTTCACATGAAGACATATTAAAATTGGAAAGTACCTGGGAATGCAACAGCACATGTTGAGGCCACTGGATTATAGTGTAGGGAGAAACAACCAGGGGTTACATTCATATGGGCTAAAAGTAGATCCTCTTCCCCCAAAATCTCTACTCTTGCACCAAACCTGGTTAATTGCTGAATATGAGCACCTTAAACATAAAAACTAGCCCTGTAGATTAGTAGAAGCCATTTTAAATGGTCATTTTAGAAAAGGAAGTGAGAATGCTATGCCTTACTACCTGAGAGAGCAAGTCATAATTAATATGAGGAAAGTGAGGTCAAATGGAAAGAGGGCTTTGGGTACAGCTGATTCAGTTCCTATATTTACTTTTTATCAGTCCTTAACCTTGGGCAAAGTGCTGACCTCTCTGAGTCTTATTTTCCCAACTGTTAAGGAGACTTGATTAAATAGTGAAATAAAGTATTTGACAGTCAGTAAATGTCCTATTTTTGGCAAGGTTTTGGAATATTTAATAAGTATGAAAAACAATTGTCAATTGAAAAAAATGTATTGTAAAAGATTTTAAGAAACTTATCACCAATGCACAGTGATACATTTTACCATGATCATCAGTTGAGTAAATGAACATCTTTCTTAATAGATGTGACACTGATCATGTCAGCCATTTTGAAGCCATTTTGAATGCCTGCTCCCTCAAGGTTTTTGAAAATTCCATTTCGTCTTGGAGTTTCTTCCTTTGCTCTTATTCTGGTTAACATTTACTCATTTTTCAGATCTTAATTAAAGCTTTACCTCCTTTGTACCAATTTCCATGACCACTGGCCTCCACACTCAAATCTTGTTCAGTTTTCTTTCCCTTTGATTAGCTTTTAATATCATCTTGTTTTATGAAGATTCCTTACTTCAAGGTTTAGTAGTATATTTATTTATTATAACTTTTGTAGAATATGTTTTTCTCCCACTAGATCATAAATTTTATGAGGGGAAAATCTGAGTTTTTGCCTGCCAGTAAGTTTCTAGTGAGTAATGTATTCAAGTATTAGGCATGCAATACTATGTAATAAATGAATGAAATAATGTATGATGGCTGTGTTCACTTCTGCTTTATGTATCATTTTAGGATTCAGATAGAAAAAAGGCACATACATATTCTTTTGTTATTATACATTCAAATTTTCTGTCCAGTAGAATTTCATGAAGAAACGATCTAAATATATTACTATAATATAAAAACTAGGAATAGATATATAAAAGTTTCTAACTATGATCAAATCTCAATTTAATTGAATTCTGAAAAGCACAAATTGTTTTTCATGACATTTTGGGTATTAATCATCCATAACTTATAAGAAAGGCAAAAGCCTACCTAACATTACTTTATCATCTACCAAAGATTCTGCCCTACCCTTAGGGTTTCCTAGAAACATCAAGGAGACAAAGGAACAAAAAGTCCACACAACACACACTCACACAGAGGTTGGAAGGGTTACATAACCTGGTATGTGTAAGTAACTGGCCAGTGATAAGAGGTTTATTAGCACATTTATTTTAACATTTTAATCTAAGCATTTTCTAGGGTATAAAAACAAATACATGCCCAACTTTATTCCCAAGTAGCTTATAGTCAATTTAAAGAAGTAAAATATACACAAAATACTTTCAATAAAAACCTAACTGGATTGAATTTGTATGAAAAATAACTGCTATAAGTCAGAATATATGTGAGAGAAAAAATTTACCTTGAAATTTTCTCAAATTAAAGAATAGCACATGTGATACATTCATATGCCACATTAATTTGCAGTTAATTTCTCAAATTTGTTCTCTAGCATGGGACCAGATTGCCATTCTGTAACTGAATGTGGTACAAAGTGGACTTCTGTTTCAGAACAGCTAATATAGGCCAAGAAATAAATGCCATAACATGCAGCTACCTTAGTATAGTGGAATTTGTGTTAAGTACACTGCAACTTTACTGTAAATGCTAAACTTCTGGAAAGCAAAACCATTTAAAGAAGTGACCCCTGGGGGACAGCAGTTGATGGAAATGGAAGAATTGATGCCAGAGCCGGTGTTAGGAGTAGCTGGTTAAGCCATCCCCTGCAACACTGACATCCCATACCAGTGCCCATTCCATGGAGCCCCAGCTCCAGTTCCGTGTTTCCATCCAGTTCCCTGTTAATTCTCCTGGGAAGGCAGCAGAGGACTGCCCAAGTACTAGGATCCGTGCCTCCTATATGAGAAACCCAGATGAAACTCCTGGCTTTGGCCTGGCCCAACACTGGGTATTGTGGCCATTTGTGGCATGAATCAGCAGATGGAAGATCTCTGTCTCTACCTCTCTCTCTGTAACTCTTTCAAATATAATAAATAAATCTCTTTAAAAAAAAAAAAAACCAGAATTGGTATTCACAAAAGAACAGGTCTTGGGGAAGAGATCTTGACCCCTGGGAAACTAAATGGGGAGTCTAGGAACAAAGCATAGATAAATCCAGAACAGAACCACTAATTCATGATAAGTCAAAGGAACAAAGGAAATGGGAAATGAGACACAAGTACTAGGAAAAATAGATCAAAATGTTTCCTTTGCTTCCAGATCAAGCTTACCTGAATCATGTTTGCCAAGATTTTAATATTTCTCCTAGGTGGAAATTTTAATTGTGGAATCCCCTAAGCTCATGTTTATAGCACTGGTTTTGTTTTGTTTTGTTTTGTTTTTTGACAGGCAGAGTTAGACAGTGAGAGACAGAAAGTTCTTCCTTCCATTGCTTCACTCCCAATGGCTGCTACGGCTGGCGCTGCACCGATCCGAAGCCAGGAGCCAGGTGCTTCCTCTTGGTCTCCCATGCGGGTGCAGGGCCCAAGCACTTAGGTCATCCTCCATTGCCTTCCCAGGCCATAGCAGAGAGCTGGACTGGAAGAGGAGCAACCGGGACAGAATCCAGCACCCTGACCAGGACTAGAACCCAGGGTGCTAGTGCTGCAGGCAGAGGATTAGCCTAGTGAGCCGCGGCACCAGCCATAGCACGGATTTTAACCCATATGGGACTATTGTTTATATAATTTTTCCTTTTATGTTGTGTTAAACAAATGTGATATATCTGTGTTACAGAGAATTTGGGAAACACAGAAGAAGGTTTTTCAAAAATATTTTCTCATTATTAGATAATATTCCTTTTAGTATGTTAGTATGTGTATTTCCAGTTCTAATATACATGAAAACATATGATTTTTAGATATAATGTCTTTGTAACTGAATTATGTTTCTCAAATGTTTTTCCTAAATGTACCTATACATGTTTTGGTAAACTTTGAGTCTAAAATGGTTGCAAGTGTCCTCTCCATACATCTATTATATAAATTTATATCAGTGCAGATCTAGTGTTTAATATTTATGTTATATGAAATTTTTCTTTGTAATTTTTATAATGTCTGATGTTTTCCTTTGAGTAATTATCTAGAACAGCAAATGGTGTTATCATTTTAAAATAGATGAATATTATATTTATTGCATATTATAGAATATTATTTGGCTGGCGCTGCGGCTCACTAGGCTAATCCTCTACCTGTGGCGCTGGTACCCCAGGTTCTAGTCCTGGTTGGGATGCTGGATTCTGTCCAGGTTGCTCCTCTTCCAGTCCAGCTCTCTGCTCTGGCCCGGGAAGGCAGTGGAGGATGGCCCAGGTCCTTGGGCCCTGCACCCACACGGGAGACCAGGAGGAAGCACCTGGCTCCTGGTTTCAGATTGGCGTAGCGTGCCGGCTGTAGCAGCCATTTGGGGGGTGAACCAACAGAAAAGGGAAGACCTTTCTCTCTGTCTCTTTCTCTCACTGTCTAACTCTGCCTGTCAAAAAAAAAAAAAAAGAGTATTATTTTATGTAACAATGCTGTCTAAATATATTGTATCATTTTGTTTTTTTCAAAACCAGTGTAAGAGAGTCCGCTTTCCTATAACTTAGCCAATACTAAATGCTAACATTAATTTTAATCTTTACAAATGCATTGGGTAGATTTTTAGAAACACTGAAACTTTCTTGAATTGTTTTGTCATAGTGACCAATTTCTTGTGGATAGTAAAAGTCTAATTATATTTGTATTGTTTACCTCTTAGTGCATGTACGTAAGATATAACCTTAGAAATCTCTACTATAATGACCACTGGGGAGTTCTCTGGAGTAAGTTGCACAAACTTGTGTTTCTTTAGATTGTTGATCTCTAATATGGAGCTAATCCTCACCTTCCCATGTTGTTATAATGAGTACATGAATTATGCATACCAAAGCCCCTGGTTCAATGTTAATTGTCTCATTTTCCTTACACTTTATTGATTTTGTTACTCTACATAAGTTAAACATTTCTGTGAAAAAAAGTACAGGGATGTATGTTCGTAGAAACTAAGTGAATTCACATAGCAAACTTTATTTCATTGTAGGAAAATGCATTTATTTTAACTTGCAACTCTAAGGCAACTGGCAAGAGAACAAGTTTGTAGGAATTGAGCTGCTACTAGTAGAGGTGAAACAGATGTATTTTTGCATATTTGTTCTCATATAGAGGAAAATACACTTTCTTCGAAAATATTTTCTGGGGCAAGCAGCTAGCCTATTAATTAATAACAACCGTGTCACATCAGAATACTTAGACTTGATATCCAGCTCTGTTTCCTGACTCCAGCTGTTTGCCAATGCACACCCTGGGAGACAGTGCTGTTGCTGCAGTAATTGGGTTCCTGCCACTCATGTGGGAGACCTGCAGCAAGTTGTCAGCTCCTGGCATTCACAATGGCCCAGTCCCTGCCATTGGGGGCATTTGAGGATCAAACCAGTGGAAGGGAGCTAGCTCTCTGTATCTGTCTCTCTACCTCACAAATAAATAATTAAAAACATATTTCAAGAAATGGCCCTTTAGCTTCAAACTTTCCACGCACTATAAGGATTTAAATTACTAGTCTTGAGTCCCCCACATATGTCTGCCTCAGGACCTTTGCACTTGCATTTCCTCTACCTAAAATGGCTTTCCTCTTGTTACTTAGAAGACTCATTACTTAGTTTGTATATCTGTTTGTTCAAGTGATACCTCTTTGACTATATTTCTCAAAAAAGTACCCCATTTCCACCCTGTTTTATTAGCCTTCATAGCATTCAGTGTATTATAATTATCAATTAATTTTCCAATTAGAATGATATCTCTATGGAAAAATGGGCTTTGTTTCATTCACAGCTGTGTTCTTAGTTCCTAAGATACTTCTTGGCATACAGAGTATAATAAATATTTATTAAATGAATTAATAAATTTAGCCTGTTTTTGAGGAAAACAGTTACGATTTGATTAAATAGATAGCACTTTGGTTATATTCCTGCTCATGAATTATACATTTTATTGTCTCTAAGTATTTATGCTCTATGTAAATAGAATGTTGTAATGTACTTTGTATATCTTCTTCCATGTGCTTTTCTATAAATAGGCAATATTATAGAAAACCATATTAATCTCCTAATTCATCCTGTAGTCTTTGGAGAAAAATATGGCATGTTGGGGAAATCACTAAGCAGTTCTGATTCCTGGTCTTTTTCTAAGGCATAGGATACAGTGAGAAGGGCACTGTGGTTTGTTATCATCCTCATGACTGTAAAATTACTAGCAGAAATAATATAGATGTGGATCTGGGAAGCTATTGTTTTATGTTTCTGTCAGGATTTTGTAGCCAAAATTCTGTGAATTTTGTCATTTTACTATGAATGAGTTCATGGTCTGTGGTTTGAGGTACGCATGTTAGATGGAGCACCAAGGTTGAAATGGATATTCCTATCACATTTATGATTGTGTGCCCTGAACATTGCCCTAACACTTGCTTGACATCGGTGGCGTGAGGGAAAACTACTGTGAAACATTTTCTAGACAGCTCTGGCTCTTAAGAGATCTCAAAACACTTAGGGCATGTGGAGCAAAATTATGGGAAAGTGGAAAAAAATGTGATAATAATTTGAGATTGTTCATGAAAGAGATGGAGAAAATAAAGATTTTCTTAAAGAATTATTTCTCTTCTTCATTGCTCTTTCTTGAGCTGATTGAAAAATAGTGTTTTTTTTTTTAAATAATGATAGTCAATGCTGCATCCTCACCTGTGCACTTGATTTAGTTGACAGGTGTTTATCACTAAACATGAATTGTATGGGTAACCTGATTGAAACAAAAAGGAAGGTTTTTTTTGTTTTTTGTATTTTTTTTTAAGTTAAAACAGCCTATCAAACAGTGTTAAAATCTTAACATCCATGAGTATCTATATCCCTAACAACTTTTATATCATATTAAAGTTACTTATAAAAACCTTGATTTGCTGTATTTTAAGATTCACAAGAAATTTCAGAGCTGCCAAAGTTCAGAGAATTTATATGAACAGGAGCATGAGAACGCTCCTGTTTTGGTTCTTCCCTCTGCTCCTGATTGCATCTCTAATCAGTAGCATTTGGGATTTGAAACCCAGTTATGATCAATTATGTTTATAGTAAGTTTTTAACGTGATCATTTCAATAGTCTTCATTTGCCAGTGTTTCTTTTAGCTATTTTAAAAGATTCATTTTTTTCAAAAATCTGAGAATAAACTCTCCACTAATTGTTTCTAATACGGTTTTTGTGGCAGTATATTTTGAGACTTTGCATGTCTAAAATCAATTTTATCCTGCCTTCATATGCTGTTAATAACTGGGCCAGATATAAAAGGGAAGGTTTAAAGCCATGTTCTCAGAAGTTTTTTTTGACAGTTTTCAAGGTGTTGTTTTGTACCATTTTGCTTATGAGAAATCTGATACTAACCAGTTACTGACTTATGTTTAGATAATCCACTTTTTTCTCCAGAAGTGTTGAAGATATTTACATATCCTTGATGTTTCTTTTTATTGTTTTTATACACTGTTTAATATGCTGCTTATTTTAATTGGAGGAATGTTATAAGTACTCCCACAAAGCTAAATGGAGTTTTCCCTAGCATGAGACTATTTTATAGGCCCAGGATATGTCCCACAGATGTCATTCTTTTTGCTATGCTAAATGAGTTCCCTACTAGCATGCATATGTTGTAACTATCCACATGATATGAATGAGGTCTATCTACTACTCCGTTAGGTAAAAATTGTTCCTAGAGACATCTGGGAACCAAGACTGTTACAATGACCACAAATCCTGAGAGTCAGACTCTATAACTTCCTAAAACTAATCTGCTATAGCAAGGGAATGATTTTTCCAGCATTGGAAGTACCCTATCAGAAAATGGAAATTCGGAAAAAAATAAATAATATTATGGCTGCATTGACACACCCATTTGTAAACACCCCTTGGGACATCCAAAATTAACTTGAATATATTTTCAAAGGGATAATAACATTCAAATTTGAGAATTAAGTTAATGGAATCTTGTTATACTGGGAATTTATATATAAGCAAAGGAAGGAGGCTTGTAACTCGAGTGTAATCATAAGGAAAACTGGAGAGAATTTCCATTGAGTGAATATCTGTCAAAATATCTGACAAGAGCTGCTTAATCATATCAAGTTCTGAGACACTGTCACAACGAAAGAGGAGCCTAAAGAGAGCTGTCAACTACACACCCGCAGTGCTGAGTGGGACCCTGTAACAGAAAAGGGACGTTAGTTCAAAGGGAATCAATGAAATACGAACTTTAGGGATAGTTGTTTGGCCTAGCAGTTAAAATGCCACTGGAGATGCCCACATTCCATATGACAGTGTAAGGGTTCAATGCCTAATTCCTGCTCCTGGCTCCAGCTTCTGCTACTCTGCACCCTGGGAGGCAGCAGGTGATGGCTCAAGTATTTAGTTCCTTGTACCCATGTGGCAGACTTGGATTGAATTCCCACCTTTTGGTTTTGGCCTTGCCCAGTCCCAGCTCTTATGGGCATTTGGGCAGTGAACCAGAATATTCCAACTCTCTCTCTCTCTCTCTCTCTCTCTCTCTCCCCCTCTCCCTCTCCCTCTCCCTCTCCCTCTCCCTCCCTCTCTCTCCTCTCTGTCTCCCTGATGGTCAAATAAGAATTATGTAAATTTTTATAAATGGGCTGTAGTTATATATAAACATCAGTTTAGTAATTATAACAAACACACTATACTAATGTAAGATGTTAAAGAGGAAGGATATGCATGTGATGCAGCTGTTAGGATGCCACTTGGGACACTATCATCCATTTTGGAATGGGTGGGTTCCAGTACCATCTCTAGATCCCAGCTTCCTGCAAATGCACACCCTGGGAGACAGCCGATGATGGCTCAAGAAGTTGGGTTGCTGCTACCCTCATGGGAGACCAGACTGAATTCTGGGCTCCCAGACTCAGCCTGACCCAGACCAGGCAGTTGTAGGCCTTTAGGGAACGAACCAGTAGATGGGAGATGGCTGTTTGCCTGCCTGCATCCTGTATCTCTCTCTCTTTCTCTCCCTTTCTCCCCTCTCCCACCTCAATGAAATAAATAATGAAAGTTTGAAAAAACAGTGAATGAAATGAGAGCTGAATATATGGGACCTATTTTCTGTCTTCTTGATTTTCTATAAATCTAAAAAACATGGAGTTAATTCTTTAAAAAAGTTAACCTGATCAGAAGGTTCTCGTGGCAAGTGAGCTTAGAGATGACTATATTTGCTTTGTTTGAATGCACTGCTAGTTATCAGAGTTGCCATTATATTTATACTTTGTTTTAGCAACAGCCATTGGCCATCAAATTCTGATTTGACTTGTTTTCCAAGAATATCTGAAAAACTAGCCTCTGTATCCAACCTCTTGCAGCCTGGCAGTGTTTATGTCTGCTGTCCCAGGCATCTGTTTCTTTATTTTTACTGACCCTTGCAGGGGGAAGCAGCTCTAAAAACAAGGAACCTAACAGTGCTTGGAGGTTGGTGGAACATGCCATCAAATATAGCTGATGCTGGAAGAGCTATTTATGACTTAGTAAGGGAGAGTTGCAACATAGTCCTGATTAAGCAAGTATCTATGAAAAATCCCCAGGCTTGCAAACTTCTCTTCATCTTCAGTGAATCATAGAGTTTTAGAGCAACACGTTATTTTAGTGGATATCTAAATCAAGTCTCTATACAGTGCAAGATTTATACTCATACTAAATGGGAATTCAAATAATATTTGACCCACAAGGATATTTAGCCTGAATGAGATTATGGATATAAAATTATTTTACAACTCTAAAGTGATCTGCAAATGGATTTACCTAATTATTATTTGTAGTTATCAGGGTCCATTGTCTTAAAAATTCATCTATTTCACTGTTGATTAGCTGTTAAGTTTTTAAAAAAGTATTTTGTCAAGATAAGCCGAAGTCATGAAGTCATCTTTTGCATCACTTTGTAGCGCAAAGCGGAAGATAATAAAGTCATACAGATGTCAGTTCAAATTCTGTCCCTTCCAAATATCAACCAGGACCTGGAATAAATGCTTTAAATCCTCAACACTGCTTTTTTGCTCCCATTTTCCTCATTGATGTAGAATGATGACAGTCTTTGCCTACAAAGATGATGCAAATGTGACAACTTTTGTAAAAGCTGTGCCTTCCTTAGGTGTTGAATAAATGTGATAATTATCTTTAGTCAGAGTCTTTGTTTCATGAGTTGACAATAGGTGAGAGTGATTAGGAGTCCTGGTTCTTCCCAACTTTGAAGGACTTGTTGTAAAAATATATCTGGACCCCCATATGCAAGTAATTAAGAGGTAATGGGACCGGCGCCATGGCTCAATAGGCTAATCCTCCACCTTGCAGCGCCTGCACACCGGGTTCTTGTCCTGGTTGTGGCACCGGTTGCCCCTCTTCCAGGCCAGCTCTCTGCTGTGGCCAGGGAGTACAGTGGAGGGTGGCCCAAGTGCTTGGTCCTGCACCCTATGGGAGACCAGGATAAGCACCTGGCTCCTGCCTTCGGATCAGCACTGGCCACGGCGGCCATTGGAGGGTAAACCAACGGCAAAGGAAGACCTTTCTCTCTCTCTCTCTCTCTCTCTCACTGTCCACTCTGCCTGTCAAAAAAAAAAAAAAAAGAGGTAATGGGTGGCACAATTCTACTTCTTTTGTTCAGGGAAGATAGCAGATAGATAGAAGAGGGAGGAGGTGTTTACTTGGCACACACACCTTACGTTTCATACTAGAATTAATATCATGTGAAATGTGATTCCTCTTACTGCCAGGAAAATGGACAATTCCATTAGCATAGAATTTATAGAACCTCTGCATTAAGTAGAAGAGGGATAAACCTGCAGGCAAGCAGAAATGCTTTCAACTTCTCCATCAGAGCTGCATGTAGAGTTGCTCAGGTTACCTTCACTGGCCACCTTCCATAGACACTGGAGTGTGAATGGTGTATGATGTATTAATGTTGCCTCCACCTACCCTGACAATTGGTGACCAGAAATATCACAGTTATCTTTATAGCAGAATGCCCTGCTCTGTGGCTTTATCTTTCTTTTAGTTCAGTGGAGCAGATCTCAAGCTTGACTTTGCATAAATGTAAACGTTTATTATGGGTATAGCATTTTTAAAGGAATTTTTATTGTAAGTGATTTTGACCTTTGGATCTGGCTTTAAGATTAATCTTTCTCCCTAACTGACTCTAATGCCTGACTTCAGCATTTGGTGATGAAATCTGAAGTCAGCCTCACGTTTGCAAATGATTACTAAGTGGTTACCTGACTCTTGTTCGAAGTGTGTATCAGGATCACATTTAATTTACCATCAGCCCTCATAGAAAATGGCCATCTTGTATAACTTCCCCACTGATCAGGAATGTTGTTATGGAAAATACTGCCTTAGAATAAGTGTGGCAATAAGGATGCTGCTGCTGATACATGGAGCATTGTTATTGTTGGAAGAGTCTGTATTCATGGAAGTCCAGACATTTAGTTATTTCATCATTGTTGTTAAGAATGAGATTAGCCTATGGAAAAAGAGAAACAAAGAATATTAAGCTTTTTGTAAGTTAGCCAGTGTGTCATTATACCAAAGTGTAATTGAATTCCTATATTTACATCACAGAGTCGGAAACAAACTTAAAATTCAATAATCCAATTATATAAGTGACTAATCTGATGTCTAAGACAACTAGATATCTTGCCAAAGGTTGCTCTGATTCTTGTTTTTTGTGACTGTATATGAACATATGACTCTGATTTTCAGAAAAAGAAAAGTTAGCTGTGCACAGTACCTTGTACGGAATAAGTAATTAACAAACTCAGGCTATTTTGTTGAACAGTAACAACCTCTGTGAAAACAAAGTATGTATTATCATGTTTATAGAAGTTCCTTGCTTCTTTCAGGATTTGTCTGAATCAAAATCTTTAACAAAATACTCTGATCTCAAATGAAAAGAGAATTCTAGTATTCGCTCTAAATCGCTCTCTTTGTGCTCATTTCCTCCCCCTTAGTTTTTTATGTTAATATGCACGTAAAGACTTTAGCACATTCTCAAAAGGACATTTCTAAAGTAGAGTAACACATGCACACTTTGAGTCATTCCTTGTCTTACTGCTTAAGATAAGTTTTAATCCAAAGGGAGATATAGCTTGAGTCCTCTTATCTTTCTTACCTTTCTTGATAATAAGAGCAACTAAACCTTTCCATTAAAGAACAATTTCATTTAAACTGATAGTAATACTTTGTGGCAATTTCTTCTCCCCATACAAGCATCATTTTCTCTATTTATCTATGCCAAGCATCTGGCCCTCAGTCCTCACATCACATCAGTCACCAAGTCCAGCTTGTTATGTCTTAAATTTTATTTCATGAGTTCCTCCCTTGTATATCTCTGTTAGCACTGCCCTACTTTGAGCATCAGTGCTCATCTGCCCTTTCTAAAGCACCTGATTGGTAGTTGATAGTCCCAGTCCAGTCTTACTGCTTCTCGACCATTGTTTCGAATGCTGTCTGAGTAATATAAATCTCACCAAACCACATCCATGTGAATGCTCTCTATTGCCACAGGGGGAAGCTCCATTTGCACAGCATGGCCTACAAAAATGCCATGACCTGGGCCCCGCATTCACTTATAGCCTCATTTCTCTGCTCTAGTAACACTGATGGCTTCTCCTCACACAGCCTGCTGTTTAGTGGTTAAATTGCCTGCCCCTACCCTGACCTCCAAACTCATTGGAACTCTGATATTTTCCCCTTTATTACCAAATCTGTGTCTCTCTTAAACTGAACCCATTACATGTGATATATACATTATCCACACCTTAGTCTAACATGTTAGACCCCAAGTCCCTCAAGGACAGGGACTATGCTCTATTCATATTTTTTTTTTTTACTGGATGTAATTTTTTTCAGTTTAGAACTATGTCAAATAAGTCTTAGTTGTTTAAGCATTTTGTTATTTCTGCTTCCTAAAAAACTCCTTGTTGAACTCTTTTTGCTCAGATACAAGTCACATTTTTTTTTCTATAATTCTTACTCTTAACAATTGTGGCTAGCTAAATGAAAGTACCCAAACTTGATGCACTTTGAAATTTATTTCCTAGGGGCTGGCATTGTGGCACAGTGGGTTAAAGCCCTGGCCTGAAGCACCAGCATCCCATATGGGTGCCAGTTCTAGTCCTGGCTGTTCCTCTTCCAAGCAGTAAAGGATGGCCCAGGTCCTTGGGCCCCTGCACCCACATGGGAGATCCAGAGGAAGCTCCTGGCTCCTGGCTTTGGATTGGCGCAGCTCTGGCCATTGCGGCCATCTGGGGACTGAACCAGCGAATGGAAGACCTTACTCTGTCTATACCTCTCTCTGTAACTCTGTCTTTCAAATAAATAAAATGAATCTTTAAAAAAAATAAATTTATTTCCTTCACCTTGCTGGATTAGGAAATACTTCTTTTTAAAAATCAGTTCTTTTTAAATAAATATTTAGACTAGTGCCTAGCAGTAAATAATTATTGACCTGGAATGAGCTATATAATTATGGTTCCGATCTAGTGTTATCTTGCTATGGTTTATAGCTTTACCACTTAATTTTATTCATCAGAGTCAACTTAAAATGCTTCTGTATGAGATTTTTTTTTTAAAAAAATGCTTTCACTTAGTACAGTGTAGACTATAACCTCTTTGAGAAAGGAACATTCTTCTCTTGATTAATGGAGTTCAGACCATAATTTTCTGTGTTCAATAAGCACACATATATTAAGTTCCAGGTGTAATGTTAGATGCAAATAATAGAAATACTGACCTCACTCTAGAGAAGATAGTTCTTATGCTAGAGAAACAGAGGAACTTCCCTCACTGCTCTCCGATCAGAGGTGAATTTAATTTTAAAAACTGTTATAGGAGTTTGTAAGAGGGAGAACAGAGGTAGAAATAAAGAAAGACTAATTTAAATGCCGTGAGAAATTCTGTTCACCATTCCATGTCGTTATACCCTTGGTGACGTGAAATAGATGACTTGAGTCCCTTAGCTGGTTTCAGTTCCTACACAACTGTGTAGTGTCATATACTTAAAACTATTTTCTAACTTGTAGGAAAATTAAGGATTTTCAGGAGGAAATTTAAGTATAAGAAATTTTTGCCTTTTGTACAAACTTCCAAATCACTAAGGAAAACATGTGAATCAATATATTGCTTACAATTGTAGTTAAGTTTTACTGAAATTTTTGTTTGTGTGATATATATGACACCTGTTTTATTCCACTAAGTTATAAACTCCTTAATAATAGAGACCATAATGACTGTGTTCACTCTTACATGATCAGCATTCATCAAGAGCCCAAAAACTTCAAAAAAATTCTGTAAATATTTTCTGGAGACATGAATATAGTTACCATGTTTATCACCTTTGATCATTATAAGAATTCTTTTTTTAGAAGAGTTTCACTACTTCTTTCCTCTTCTTAATTCATTTTTCTATAACTTGTGAATAATTTTTGTTTCAGATTAATATATATGATTTAACTTATTTTAAAAAGAGTAGCCTTTAAAAGAAATACCTCATCTTAACAAAAATTTGATGAAGTATATGTTGAGAGGGGTTTTGTAAGGGATAGAAACACTATCCAACAAAGCAGTGAAATTGAAACTAACTAAAACTTTAAAATTGTAAGCTATAATTATTCATTCAATTATCTCCATTTTCAGGAGTCTCAGGGGGACAAGAGGAGGTGATGAGAACCTGTTAGATCTTATTATTATCTAAGGAAACAAAAAATAACGTATATCAAAAGATGCAAAGATTGCTGTTACTTTTTCCTGAAAATAAATTTCTAAAGTACTCTCTGGTTAAGGGTACTTTAATGAGGAATGTGGGATAATATAATAATGACTTCAACTATGGCTTCGTAAAAGATTTAGGAATATTATTTAAAAGTACCTTTTATATCCATCTTCAATAAGTGCTGGTGATTTTATAAAGTTCTTCCATGGATTTCTACGGTGGGCTTTGTTGCTATGACTTTGTTTTAAAATACTTAATTCAGGAAGGTAAAGAAGCACAAATTAATAAAGTGAGACCTTCAAGTATAAAGACATTGAGTTACAGGCAATTCCTGGTCAGTTGTCTAATAAGTGTCTGAGGATTCTGAAGTTCACATTGATGAAGAATGATCTGTATGTGTTAAGTATTGTATATGTGGGACGCAGAACTGGGATGAGTTGCTGAGTTTCATGTTTTCATCTTTGTCTCCTCAGAGAGGTGTGTCATGTGTGTGTGCATGTGGGCAGCGCTAATGCTCATCTGTTGAAGAATTGAGACAGTACATAGAGGGAATTCCATCTTGTTCTGTATGAGATAGAGGAATGTTTCAGGGTGAACCTCATCAGTTGAGTGCTTTAGCCTCTGTGAAATCATTCCCCTCCAAACCTGCATCTGTTGAATGCAGCAGAATGAGTTAACATCCATCTTTTATATGGTATAATGGATCAATTTTATTTGTCAACTTGATTGGGGGCCAATCAAGCACCAAGGTATTTGGTATATGTATACCCAGATACACTTGGTATATTGCATGCATAGGAGAAGGTGTGCTTGGACGAGATTAACATTTGAATTGGTGGTATGAACAAAGTTATTGCCCTCCCTAATGTGATCAGACCTTATTCAATCAACTGAAGAACCCAGTAAAACAAAAGCTCTGATTAAGAAGAGACTTCACAAGCTTGACTGCATGAGCAGAGTTACTAGCCTTATGTCTTTCAACTGCAACTAGTACCATCAGCCTTTCTGGTTCTTGGACTTTTGGACTTGAACTAGATCTATACCCTATATCTCCTTGGGTCTGCAGTTTACTGGATGCTGATCTTGGGTTTTGTCAGCCTCCATAATCGTGTGTGCCGTTTACATTCACATACCCTTTGAGTTTGTTTTCTCCTTTCTTTAAAATTTATTTATTTTTTCAAAAGATAGAGTGATGGTCTGGGGAGGTGGTGGAGGAGAAGAGGTCAGATGTAGAGAAATCTTCTAACCATTGGTTCACTTCCCAAATAGCCACAATAGCCAGAGCTAGTCTAATCCAAAGCCAGGAGCCCAGAACTCCATCCTGGCACCCCACATGGGCGTCAAGGGCTCAATCACTTAGGCCACCTTCTGCTGCTTTCCCAGGTACATTAGCAGAGAACTGGATTAGAAGCAGAACAGCTGATTCTGGAACCTGTGCTCTCCTGTGGGATGTGGAGGTCACAAGCAGGGACTTAACCAGTTGTGCCACAATCCTGGTCCTGCCCTGTTGGTTCTGTTTGCCTGGATAACCCGACTAATACAGTTGGATCTAGAACTGAATATATGTGGATTCTAAGGTTGATGCTCTGGTACCAGTACCATAGCATAGCAGATTAAGCTGCTGCCTGCAGTGCTGGCATCCCATATCAGAGCTCTGGTTTGAGTCCTGGCTATTCCGCTTCCCATCCAGCTCTCTGCTAATTCACCTGGGAAAGCAACAGAAGGTGGCTCAACTCTTTGAGCCCTGCAGCCACGTGGGAAACTCAGATGGAGTTCCAGGTTCCTAACTTCATTCTGGTCCAAACCAGATTGTTGTGGTATTTAAAGAGTGAGCCAGTGAATCAAAAGTCAATCTATATCTTTCTTTGTCACTTTTCCTTTCAAATAAATAAGAAATTCTGGACAATTTATAGTAAACCAAACTATTTAACTACTCTAAACTATTTCATTAATAACTAAGTAAACATTCTTTTGCTCTACATTGATTCATATTATGCTAAACTCAATAACTTATGTTCTTTCAAAAAACAGAAAACAAAATACTTTATCACTCTTCATTGCCCTTAGTTTCAGTTTAGGATTGGTGACTTTTGAATGGTTGAAGCAGTTGTTATTAGAGATCTCAATTAATAACTGTTTTCTCCTTACTGTTAGTCATAAGTAGTATTCACATTTGAGGAGGAAGAAAACAAAACACTAGTCCTCATGTTAGCACAAGAAATATCTCCAATAGTAATAGTGTTCATATGTATCTGATATCATTTTGAAGATATACATATATATATATGTATATTATATGACAGCTGTTACAGATTTAGGGTGTATAAATACATGCAGTAGTTATTGTTCTTGTCCTATACCTGTCTAAAACCTCAACTTGAGTAACTGTTCAAAACTGAAGCCAAACCTAGAAAGTGGGGAAATTAAGGGAAAAAAAACATAATAATTAGAACCTAATTCTTGAATTATACCTTGTTAGTCTCATAAGACTTCATTTTATAAATTCAAGTTCTAAACAAATTATAATTAACATACAAACAAACCCTAGTTCTACATTAAAATTTTTGATTAATGAACCGAGAACTTTACTAATTGCAAACTACCTTGAGTTTCTTAACTTTAAATAAACAATGAGATAAATGTGGCAAATACATTTTTTATGTACCACCTGATATCTATTGTATATCTGGTTATCCTTACTGGGAATTTTTAGAAATATGTCTGTTTCTTACCTTTCCACTTCACTTTAGTGAAAACATCTGTTTCAGTATTTATACACTACCTCCTAGGATGAATGACCTGCCATGTTTTGACTTAGACCTGTATCCCTAAATCTCAATATATGATCATGAGGTTACAATTTAAAATATGCAGATGACAGCTTTCACAACATATATACTTCCCAATAAATGTTTATTGACTGCATCCAAAAGTGTCTTGGACAGCTACCTCTGTTTCTACTCTGTAGGAAAGCTATGCAAGTTCTTCTAAAAGCAGCTTCAAGTGATACTAACATCTGAAAGGGCTAAAACATGTCAGAAACACCAGTTCAAAGGAAAGTAACCATGTCTGCTATTCCATTGTGATAAATGATTAATAACTGAGAAACAAGACAGTTCTGCAAAGCAGCCTGTGGTTAGTCAGATACTTTCTGTCCTTGATTCAGAAGTTGATCTCCCTGTTAATTTAGTGTTCATGATGAAATTTTAGAATTTGTACTTGGTATTTCTGTCTTAAATATTGGTGTATAAAACAAGCTGAAATGTCAACATGAATTATATATATATGTATATATATGTATATATATATATATATATATATATATATATATATATTCCCAGTATATTCCCATGGACTTGGATATGATCTGTTTCTTTGTTGTGATTAAACATGAATTTACTACCAAAGATTTCTTTGATGTTAAGTAGATGTTTCTGTACTGAGCATTGTTTTCACATTAATCTGAAAGAAAATATTCATATAGTGCTTGTCTTTCATCTCCTTGTGTATATCTATGGCAGATATAAATTTATGAATAGTATATTCATTTATGTGTGTGGGGGGGTCTGTTTGAGCTAGTGGCTACGTTACTTCTCCTACTCTGAAATTTAAATATATTTTTCCAGGACTCTAAAACATTCTACATCCTCTATTGTCACTTTTTCTTAAAGCAATGTGAACAGCCTAACTTAAAGTGAATTAATATAATACACTCTACCCTATATAAGTCACAGAGCTAGCAATTTAATCAATCCTTGTTCAGTGAAACTGCAGCCTGGTGAATTTAAAGAAATATACAGGAACACAAAAGCCAGTAGCTGTAGATACGGCAATAAAATCCTGCTGTGCAGTCTGATTCACTTCGGTTATACTGTGTTGCCATTCCGGGACAGAACCATTCATCTTGAGTGCTGGTGTTCTCCTAACCATTTTTTCCGTTCCACCTTGAGAGTTCATTGATCTCTTCATTCTCTCACTTCTGTTGCTCTGTGACCCAAAGCCTTGAAGGTGTGATTTTTCTTATTCGCTAGTCCAATAGGAGCCTCTGAGAAGACAAATCAGAAAGTCAGTTCTTTGTCAGTTTCGTGAGTTTGGGTAATTGACCAGCACAGAAGGATGGTTTTCAAATATATTTGAGCATGAAATACTTACATATTTTGTTCAGGTTACTATATTTACAAGATACCCACAGGTCATTATGAGAAATGTTTAAGTTAACACTAAATTATGAGGCTGGTGCTGTGATGTAGCAGATAAGCGCTGGCATCCCAAATAGACAACTATTCAAGTCTTGGCCACTCCACTTCTGATCCAGCTCTCTGCTATGGCCTGGGAAAATAGTGGAAGATGGCCCAAGTCCTTGGGCCCCTGCACCGGCATGGGAGACCTGGAAGCAGCTCCTGGCTTCTGGCTTCGCATTGTCCCAGCTCAGCTCCAGCCACTGCGGCCATCTGGGGAGTAAAAGAGTGGATGAAATACCTCTCTGCTGGCGCCACGGCTCACTAGGCTAATCCTCCACCTTCAGCACCAGCACTCCGGGTTCTAGTCCTGGTTGGGGTGCTGGATTCTGTCCCGGTTGCTCCTCTTCCAGTCCAGCTCTCTGCTGTGGCCTGGGAAGGCAGGGGAGGATGGCCTAAGTGCTTGGGCCCTGAACCTGCATGGGAGACCAGGAGAAAGCACCTGGCTCTTGGCTTCGGATCGGCACAGCGCCGGCCATAGTGGCCACTTGGGGGGTGAACCAACAGAAAGGAAGACCTCTCTCTCTCTCTCTCTCTCTCTCTCTCTCTCACTCTGTCAAAAAACAAACAAACAAACCTCTCTCTCTCTCTCTTCCCCCCTCCCCCCAGTGGATGAAAGACCTCTCTTTCTCTCTTTCTCTGCCTCTGCCTCCCTGTAACTCTGCCTTTCAAATAAATAAATCTTAAAACAACAACAACATTAAATTAGAAGGCTAGGGGCAGGCTTCTGGCCCAGGGGCTAAGACACCATCCCTGGATGGTGAAAACCCGGATTCAATAATTGGCCCCAGCTGCTGGCTCCAGCCTCCTGCTAACTCAAGTGGTTTACTTCTGGCCACTGACCTAGGAGACCTGGATTGAGTTTCCGGCTCATGCTTGATCAAGACCCAATCCTTGCTGTTGTGGCCATTTGGGAAGTGATCAAGCAGATAGTGTTTCTCTCTCTTTCTCTCTCTTCTCTCAAATATATTAATATTTCTTTAAAAAAACAAAGTAAAATGGTCTCATAAATTAACTAATTGCTAGACTATATTATTTCAACTTTTGTTCAAAATAAAGATGTTGAATTATTTATTTTTTAAAGATTATTTATGTATTTAAAAGGGTGAGTTACAAAGAGAGAGAGAGAGAGAGAGAGAGAGAGGCACAGATCTTTCATCCATTGGTTCATTCCTCAAATGGCTCCAATGGCTGGAGCTGGGCCTGGCTGAAGCCAAGAGCCTGGAATTCCATCCAGGTCTCTCATGTGGCCGAGGACTTCGTCCATCTTCTGCTTTCCCAGGTGCATTAGCAAGGAGCTGGATTGGAAATGGAGCAGCTGGACTCATCCTGGCCCATGTAGGATTCTAGTGCTGCAGGTGGTGGCTTTACCCCCTGGGCCACAATGCTGGCCGGAAGATACTGAATTTTAAGATGTAGCCCATGACAAAGCCTGTAATTGCTGAATAAATGCATTCAGCACACATGAATTGGTAATTTTTACCTACATCCTGTTGATGGAAAAATATTTCTTTGTGCATTAGGTAATCACCATAGGTTACCCTAAGGTCATAAAGAGACAAGCCCTAAAATCAAACTGGATTTTATGTCTTCATTACCATTTAATAGCTCTAGAGTTTGAGAAAATTATTGAAACCTATTAAGTTTCATTTTCTTCATCTCAAAGTGGAATAATAATGGTAAAATATATATGAAATACTATGTTGCAGTATTTAGTAAAATGTGATAAATATAAATTTGTTATTAAAAGGAAAAAGTACAGGCCTTGTGGAGCAGGAGGTCTAGCTGTCTCTTGATACTTGAACTCCATATCAGAGTTCAAGTCCCACCTCATCCAGCTTTCTGCTACCTGCTGGGAGGCAGCAGATGGTGGTTCAAGTACTTGGGTCCCTGACACCTGTGTGAGACTTGGATGGGGTTTATGTCTCAAGGCTTTGTACTCATACAGGTCTGACTGTTGTGGGTATTAGGGGAGTGAACCAGTGGATAGAGACTGATCTCTCTCTCTCTCTCTCTATTTCTGTCTTCTCCCTCTTTTCTTTCTCCAACTCCTTCCATTTCAAATAAATAAAACATAAATTAACACTTTTTAGAATAAATAAAAGGGAAAGAAAGAGGTAATGATAATTGTATAGATAACTTTGATATTAATTAAGGAAAGTAGAAATCTGTGTAAATGATGAGTTTTGTGATAATCTGAGCTATTAAGTGGCAATTATCAATGTGTCATTGGATGTTAGCTTTCTGAGATCAGTGGCTTGAAAATTAGGCTTAGTTGTGAGAATTCCTTCTCTTTTTTCATTGCATGGTGTGGAAAGAATATAAAATAGGATGCAAACGAACATGAAGTAGCCAGGGAAAGAGCCTTAAGTTTGCTAGCTATCTAACCACAGCTTATGTCAGGCTGTAAATCTTCAAATCCCAAAGTTTATGGAGGACCTGCTGTATCAAACAGAACAATTTCTTAAAAGTTTATTGATAGGAAAAATTAAGTTCTTGAGATTTCATGATTTCAAGAAACCCTACTAGCTACAACTAGCAAAATTACAAAGAACTGGTTAATATCTACCACAGAAGACACAAACCAAGATAGATGTCTACTGAGATCAGACAAGATGGTTATGTCGACTAGTGAAAGCACAGTGTACGAAGAGCAGCCGGGTGTAGGGAGGAGAGCCGGTTCACTGCACAATGTAGGCTTCCTATGAAAGATACACTTCTTGCCCTTGATAAGCCAGACTGGGTATACCATGTCACCAGATATTCTCACGTCTCAAAGAAGCAGAAAGCTGGGATTTTATGTGACACATCATAAAAAAAAACAGATAAAATTTTTTAACACTGTGCTTTTCAAGCAAAGCATGTGTGCCCTACTTTACTATTCCTGCTCTAGCAGGTATTTCTACCACATTTCCGTTTTGTTGATGCTAAAGCCTCTCCTGCAGAGGAATGAGTCATTAGAATATGAGCAACTTAAAGCATATTTGAAAGAGAGGTGTAATGATGAGTTTTGATAGAAGAAAGATAGGAAAAGGACTGGGAAATTTCTTGAAACAGTTACATTTCCCCAGATTCATCCAATGTGGGCAGTAATGGGATATCAAATACCAACAGGACAAAGGAAGATAAAAAGTCATCAGACTTGCAAGTTTGAGGTTTAGAAGGAAATTGGTTTAGAAGGAAATGGCGGGTGTGTGTATATTTTGAAGGAAGAAGAGCTATAGGGAACATCAGATTGTGTTTGATACACTTTTCAATATATACTGGTGAGTTATTTCATAAGAAAAGGAACTTATTTGTAACCTTGAGCAGGCAACAGTATTAAAATGTAGAATCCAGTCTCCAAACATGTTACAATTATGATTAGAACCTGCATTTCTGTTATTTTGTTTTTGCTTTATGTTAAGATTCTCAACCGTTCTCTTCTAAATGAGAGCTTTCAATTCTGAACTAGCTATGAAATATGTTGTATTTTATATTTTCTTAGATATTTAAATCTCTGCCTTAAGTAGGCTTTATGAGTCTGTTCCAGATCTTCTTTCCCTTTCATCTCTTCTCTCTACTCCCACATATCTACACCCACCCACCCTCTGTTTTTTTTTTTTTAAATCCTGGGAAACACTCAAATATTCCTTTTTTAACAAAAATACACAGATCTGATAAAAAGGAGTCATATTTCCCACTCCTTTTCAAAGAACTCATATAAAAGTATAAATTATGATTTATAACCACCAAAAGTGGGATCTAATTATATTCTGACCTTTTGTGAACATATTTTGCCTTTTGATCTTAAGTTCCAGTAAAAAGGGGAAAAAACGAAAACTCTTTTATGCAATGTTTAGACAGTGGGAATCTATTACAAAAATGAGAAATTGCCAATGTTAATGAATTAAGCAAGGTAATGAATTAAGTCATGTAGTAAGTTTATATTTTTTTATTTTAATTTTATCATAATTTCTAATCCCACTAACCAAGATCTTTTTCAAGAGGCAAATCACTACAGCCCTATCTCCAGCTTATCAGGCCAGAGATCTCGAAGATTAAAGTGAATCAATGGACTCACCTTCATAGATAGAAACACAACTCTTCTTACACACTAAAACCAGATTTATAGTAGAAATAGTAAAGCAACATAGAGTACCACCAAAGGGTTCCAAACAAAGTCTCTTAATCCTCAGTCTCTTCTTTCCTTAGGTGTGTTTTACATTAGAAGTTCAATTCAAGGTGCCATTTGCCAGCCTCTGTTGTAGTCCTGGAAATGGACAGACTGATGAGACTTGAAATTACTAACTCAAAAACTTGAAGATTAGCCAGGAGTATAAATGATTAATGTAGGAGAAAACATAGAATATGATAAACTTGGCCTACATTTATTTTAATTTTGACAGAGACATAGATCTGAAAAATCCACCCCCCAACATCCCCAGTAAACAAAATCAACATAACAGTGCATGATGAATAGCAAATGATGTCTGGCAGAGATGTACTTGATGGTGGAGGTGCCTGCTGAGGGAGGGAGGGCACCTGTTCCCTCTAAAGGGAGACCTTTGACTCAGCTCTGGTTGTTGGCTGCCAGGTAAGATCCCTCAGTGCCAGCTGTCCTTAATATTTTATAGGAAACATGAAGCCAAATATGCATGTGAAACCCACGCTATTTAAGTGTAGAATCTATACCTCGTGGCCAAACAGCAAAGCTACAAGGGATGGCTCATAGGAGGCCAGTGAATAGCCAGGGAAGATTCATATTGGGTTTTCAGACCTCTCATACTTCAGTACCTTTTTGATCCCAATGCAGACTGTGGACCAGTGGCCAGGGCAACACTTGAGAACATTTTCCAAGCTTACAGACTCAGGTCCTACCCCAGGCCAACGGAAACACAATCTGGATTTCAACAAGCCCTCAGATGATTGGCACTCATAATATATGTGACAGGCACTAGTCTAAGGGGCACATCTAGAACAGAGTGATTATCCTCTAAAGATTGTGACTTTGAATGTTTGGCTGTTTCCTTTTTCTTTTAAATTCATTTTTATTTATTTGAAAGGCATAGTTGGGAGTGGGGGTGGGTAGAAGAGACTACCCACTATCAGGAGTTTCAATAGACGACTAGTACGTGGTATCACCTCATATTGTAAAGATACTGCAAAAAAAAAATCATGGAAAGTGTGTATTATGAAAAAAGACTGCATGAATGTCTTATTTTGTTGCACCAAAATAAAGTTCTAGATATGTTTTCCATGAATTTCTTTTCAAAGAAGGATTTATTTCACTTATTTGAAAAACAGAGAGAGACCAGCAAACAGAGAAAAAAAGAACAAGAGACAGAGAGAGAGAGGGAGAATTTCCATCCACTGGTTCACTAACTCCTCAAATGCTCATAACAGCCAGGGTTGGGCTAGTCTGAAGCCAGGTGCTCAGAGCTTAATCTGGTTCTCTCACGTGAGTGGGAGGACATGGCTACTTGTAGTGTCATCTGCTGCCCACTGGAGTAAACGCTAGCAGAAAGCTGGAATCAAGAGCAGAGCTGAGATGTGAACCCAGGCAGTCTTATATGGGATACAGGCATCCCAAGCAGTGTCGTAACCACTACATAAAATGCCCTCTCCTTTTCTGAGCTTTTTGAGGTATCCTCCCATTGCTTTAATGCAAGAGGAGGTTTGAGTATTTCCTGGCAACCTCTGTGTAATTCTGGAGCTCTGAACCATTCATTATTGCTGTTTTTCTCAGCTCCACTTTCTCATATTTCTTTTGCCCACGAGTAAAGGAGTCTTTTCCTGGAGAGGTCTTCATTTGAATTCTGTTGGCTTTCTTTTCAGGTTACTTTGTTACAGTAACTTGAATTCCAAGTCTGTAGAGTACTCTGGCTCATATCCTTCTGTGGCCTTCTCTTCGGTGGTTTTCCTCCATGAGTTATACCTACATGGGTACTTCATGAAGCTTGCAGAAGTGGAGTTAATATTTTGGTGCAAAAAGTTTTTGAAATCCACGAGTGACTTTTTTGTGAGAAACATTTTCCATTAACTATTTAAGAACTTTTCTTACAGTGTCCATCAGCCAATTCTGGGCTTCTATTTTTGTTGTTGTTGTTCTTGTTGTTAATATTGTGATACTGTGTGGTGTTGTGAAGGGGATTGTGGGCCGATGTGTGTGCAATATATATATGAATCTATGTTAATCAATATTCCCGATATACAGAGCATTATGATAATTGCTACAATGCAGTGAGGTCTCAAGAGAGTATGTCTACCCCTGTCTTTACCACGGATTCTACTCTGGCTGAACCCAACATCCAATCACATATTCCTTTGTTTTTTCATAGCTCTACATCCAACTGTTGTGCCTCTCAGCTGACATCACACTGGATGGTCATAGGTCACTAATTTATTACAAGTACATACTATTTATTTTACAATTCATTGCATTTGATATTTATATTTTACTATTTCTTATAACAACCATATAGGTTAGGTGTTTTGATTCTCATTTGATGAAAGAGAATGTGATATAATGGAAAATAATACCACATATACTTGAACAAATATTAGATTTCTGGTCTTTGGTATTTTCTTATGCTAAATAATGATTCCTCTTCTAATTGTAATATATATTTCAATTCTCAGAAAACTGAATACAAATAACTTCTTTATAGGCTTAAGCACATCTAAAATATTTAAAATTGGCAAAAATGTGATTATATATTGCATAAACCTACTATGTTTTCAATAGGAGAAAATTGGGTGAGATGTTATGTAAATGTACAGAAATTAAAATAAGTTACTTAAGAAATTTTGAGAGAGACTTGATAAACTGGCTGTTAAGTTAGCAATTGATCTTTAAAATGCACTACTCGGGGCAGAGCATGTTAAGCCGCTGCCTGTGACACTGGCATCCCATATGGACATTGGTTCAAGTTTATGCTGCTCCACTCCGATCCAGCAGGGACTGATGTGCCTGGGGAAGCAGTGGAGCATGGGCCAAGTGTTTAGGCTCCTGCACCTGCGTGGGAGACCCAGATGAAGCTCCTGGCTTCAGCCTGATCTAGTCCTGGCCATTGTAGCCATCTAGGGAGCGAACCAGCGTTTGGGAGATTTCTCTCCCTTGATCCCTCTCTTGCTGTAACTCTTCTTTTGAAATAAAATAAAATAAACCTTAAACTAAAAAAAAGGACTGGTTAAAAGACCTCAGCTTATAAGACTGGTGAGAATTTAAAGAACTTATGTAATATGTCTAAGTGATGCAGTAACTTATTGGATTTTTTTCCTTTTCTCTATTTATATTCAAATACGCTTTGTTTGTATTTTATGTTTATGTATTCAGTTACATGTTGGCACTCACTGGAGGATTTTGTACCTAACTTTAATGCATTCCTCTCACTTGGAAGTCTTTTGAATTATCCATAATGCAATTCATAGAATCTAGAAATAATATGTTAGCTTTTATACTGTATTAGACAGCTTTTTGTTACTAAAAAAAAAATACTAAATACAAAAGATGAGGTACTTAAGTAAAGAGTGGCCAGCATTGTGGCACAGTGCATCAAACAGCTGCCTGTAGCACTGTCGTACATATTGGCCCCAGATCAAGTCTCAGCTGCTCCACCTCAGAACCAGCTCCTTACTAATGCACCTGGGAAAGCACTGGAAGATGACCCAAGTACTTGGGCCACTGCACCCATGTGGGAGACCCAAATGAACCTCCTGGCACCTGGATTTGACCTGGCCTAGCCCTGGCTAATGTGGCCATTTGGAAAGTGAACCAGCAGATGAAATATCTCTTTCTCTCTATAACTTTGTCTTTCAAATAAAATAAATAAATCTTTAAGGATAAAAAAGAAGTAAAGAAAAATTTATGCAGCTCATAATTTTGGAGTTTCAAGTCCAAGATTGGGCAGTTCTGTTGGTTTGTTGGAGCATCATGGCAGGATCATATGTAATAGCAAAAGGTGACACCTGCAGCCTCAAAAGAGTGAGAGAGAGAGAGAGAGAGAAAGAGAGGATGAGAGAGAGAGAGAAACATATACTGGGTAAGGCCAAAGCCAGGCTTGTCTAGCCACCCTGTTCCAAGAGCTGCCTCTGAGGGTCTAAGTAAGTGGTCTCCCACTGGCCTAGTGGTCTAAGTAAGGGCCTCCCACTGGCCCCACCATCTAAAGCTTCCACCATTTCCCAAGAACACCTCCTGGGAACCAAGCCTTTAACACATGGGTCTTTGGTGGATATTTAACCTCCAAACCTTAGAAAATGGTAATTACTTTATTATTTAATAGAAGTTATACTAACTATAGATGACCAGACTCTCAAAAATATGAGTACAAAACTTACTATTACAATTTAGTTTGTGCATTGACATATAGATTGCTGTTAACTGGTAGAATAGATGTGGCGTGGTTCCCTGCCTGCTCTTTCACGCCTGTCATCTACTGTGTAGTTAGCATGCCATGAGACTTGGACTCTGATCACTTCTGATCCAAACCACCGATTCTGTTTCTTCTCTTTGAAAATTGTGGTGCATGAGTATAAGCTGGACAGCTATAAGCATTTGATCAACTCAGAAATATCAGATCTAGATTTTCCATGGATATTTGGAGCAGAGAATGCCAGTTAACTCAAAATAAGAGAAGAATGAATCAGATCATAACAGTCATGGAAGACATTAAAGACATACATACATGCATGCATGTGCATGCATGTAGACATACAGAGAGAGAGGTACTTTCCAGTTAATTTCCAATCACCTGCTTATAGTTTGTTCAGATCAACAAGACTGTTCTAAGACAGTCAATCCTCTGAATCTTTTAAAAAATTCTATTTCCAAATAAGTATACTTTGTACAAGCTTAGGTTTGTTGTAGTTGACACTGAATATGAACCTAAAAGGACAGCATGTAAAAGCAAAAAACAAGGAAATGGCCAAGAAACAGTCAACATAGCAAGCAGATAGCCCATGTGATGAAAAAATAATTATTCACAAACCATACATCTGATAAGGGGTGGATATCCAAAATATTTAAGGAATATAAACAACCCAGTAGTAAGAAACTATAGAGCCCTATTTAAAAGTGGGCAACAGATCTTAATAGAATCTTCTCAAAAGAAGACTTGTAAGTACACATTGTCAATAAGTGTATGAAATAGAAAGCTCAACATTACTCAACATCAGAGCTATGCAAATTAAAACCACAGGGGGACATCACCACATACCTGTTAGAAAGGCTATTATCAAGAAGTTGAAATATAAGTGTTGGAGAAGTTGTGGAGAAAAGGAAACCTTGGCACAGTGTTGGTGGAAATACAAATTAGTACAGCCATTATGGAAATTAGCATGGCAGTTCCTCAGAAAGCTAAAATGAGAACTATTATATGATTAAACTATTCATTCTACTTGTGGGTATGCGCCCAAAGGCAATTAAATAAGTATGTTGAAGAGACATCTGCACTCTCGGATTCATTGCAGCAGCACTATTCACAATAGCTGAGATATGGAAACAGCCTAAGCATCTATCAATGGATAGAGAAACTGTGATGTACAAACATACATACATGCATGTATATCAAACACACAAACACAATTGACTACTATAGCCTTTAAAAAGGATGAAATCCCATCATTGCAACAACATGGATGAATGTAGAGGTCATTGTGTTAAATGGAAAAAGTCAAGTACACAAAGACAAATGCCAAATGATCTCACTGATATGTGGACCTATGAAAGAGTAAAATGGGCTCTCTGAAGACTGGAAAAGGAGTGGAAAGATTGGAAAGTTGTTGATTAATGTATACACAATTTTAGTTAGGAGAAATAAGTTAAAAGAGCTATCGTACAGCATGGTAACTAAGTTAATAGCAAGGTGTTGTATTCTTGAAAATTGCTAATAAAGTAGATTTTAAGTGTTTCTCACACACAAAAAAAGCTACTACTTTTTAGGGCAGGTGTTTAGCCTAGCAGTTGAGATGGTGTTTATGATGCTGAGTTTCCAAGTCAGAGTCCTGAGTTGAGTACTCAACTCCTGACTCCAGCTTCCTGTACACAGATCCTGGGAGGCAGTGGTGATAGGCTAATTAACTGGATCCTTGCAACCAGTATAGGAGACCTGGCTTGAATTCCAGGCTCAGCTTTGGCTTGACCCAGTCCTGAAACATTGTATGCATTTGTAGAGTGAACCAGAAGATGAAAACTCTCTCAATCTCTACCTTTCTCTGGCTTTCTCTCTTTGTACCTCTCAAATAAGTTAAAAAGAAAATAATGTTTGAATGATACACTGAAAATCATTGTTATTGCCAAGGAAGGAAAACAGAGTGGCAGGAATAGATTAAATTTGAGGAATTAAAATATAATCTCCAAGTAGTAGAACAGATTTTCAAAGTCTGTGAGCTACACAACCTGAGTTCACAGCTCTACCACTCACTAGGTGTGTGATTTAGACAATTTTGTTGACCTCTCTTCTTCAGCAAACTATTGATATAATAGAACCCAACATTTTAGTTTTGTGAAGTTTTAATAACTTCATTCATATAAGGGTTCAGTTGAATTCCTGGCTAATAGTAATCTATATAAAAATTGGCTATTCAGCTACCAACTTTTTTATTAAGCAGTAGAAAAATAGCTAACCTCTTCCCACTTTGAATGAAAAAAATATTTTACTTCTGTGAAATATTTACCTATTTAGTTGCCAGTCTCTATAATTGCTTAACTGTTAGATCTTTCTTCACTTCTATGACACCGTCCTGGTCAATTTACATGGCTTAAGCCACCTTCAAGCAGGCTCTCCAAATTCCATTTATTTTTTTTCTACTCTACAAAAAATTAGTTTGTCATCCAACAAAAAATCTGAAATTCAAATTCACAGGCCTCTGTACAACTTTCTGGATCATCAGTAATGTGGTTTCCAGTCACTCTCTACTCCACCCCGTGTAGTCGTTGTCTTTTCTTATTTCAGGCATTTGTCTTGCAACTCTAACTTCAGTAAGCTTGTTTTGGGTTTCCTGTGTGATGGATTTGTGCTGGCTACTAGCTAAACAAAACTAAAGTGCAGTCTCTTGAATTCTGAAAATATCAAAGTGGTTGATAATGCAGGGGCACAATAGTTTGTTGGCACATGTTTAAATAAGATACCATGGGATCAGTGCCTTTCTATGGCATTGAGAAGATGGGTGGAGAAGGGGGGCTCAGTAGACATCAAGTATTCCCTGAGAAGACTTAAGAATGAATTGCAACTTTCCAACTGAACACATTTCAAAAGGGCATTCAAATCAGAAGAAACAGCATGTACAAAGGCCTGGCATGTGGAGAGATGATAGTTGTCTCTGTTCCCAAGTGTGTCTTTGCAAATTGTGTTTATCTCTGTGGAAAGCCCTTCCTTCTTGTCCTTCTGTAGACTGGGATTTGGTTGGAGCAAGTTTTAAAAGCTGCCAGGTAAGAGTTGTTACAAGTCCTACCATCTCTCAAGACTTCCTACTTCTTCTCTTGTATTTTCTAGTAGGCCAAGTCACTAGTTATGTCAATCATACACTTTTAACTAATATTCAGATATTTTTATTGACCTTTTTTGTTTGTGAGTCCTCACAACAGCCCTAAAGAATATTATAACATATCAATTTTAGTCAAGAAAGTTACAGCTCCAGCACCCTCTCTTAGGATGTAAATACCTAAGCACCAACTAATGCATCAGTATATTTGACACATGCATTATGCATTGAACACACCAGTACATCTGAACTGATTGTACTATATTTTGAATGAATATTATATGGATATCATGTATTTGAAAGTAGATGTGGATATTTGTGAATTTTCCTTCTTAGTGTGGTGGTTAAATAAAATCGGTGGTCTGTATATTAAGTACAAAGCAATTACCTCAAACTATTCTTCCATAATATTCTAGAAAACCAGAAATACACTCTTCCCATGAAGATAGCATAGAGTTATGGTTGACAGTGGTTTTTAGCATATTTCCTTACATTTTATTATTCTAAAACATAAGGAGCTCTTGTATGTAAGTAGCAATCACAAATTATATGTTTATTTGTCAGCAGGATATTCCAAAACAACTTATATTCAAAATTCCTTGTTTCCACATAGACTACTAATTACATATTGGAAAATAAACATAAATATTAAAATCACTTTATTATATAGATATTATAAAGCCAACAACATATGCCTCAAGAAAGTGTCATGCTAACATATGGTTTATGAATTCTCATGGGCTAAATATATTGCAATTCAGTGAAAAGCTTGGATGTTATTTATTTATTTATTTAAGGAATACAAAATGGTTTCCAAATGGGTTTTACTTACCAAAATGCACAAAAATGTGTTTGTTAGAGGCAAAAAAATAACAGTGATAGAAGTCTTTTAAAGAGAAAATATAACTATGTTTTTGTTACTCTTCACCTTTTGGCTTCTAAACAGTTTTTGGTGGTTGTTTAAATTTAATTTTATAGTAATGTTTGGATTTTTCTATTGTTTTTGGAAAGCATGCTCATTATAAAAGCACTTGCTTCCTTTGATAACTGACTTGGATGCAGTTAAGGTACCCTGGTAATGGATGGGTTTTCCACGGCTTTATTATTCACCATATCTCAGAGAAAGCTTCAACATATTCTTCTAAAATATTTTTCTCCTTTGCATAATTTATAGATCAGATTGCTCTTTATGTATAATAAGGATGATTTTTATCTATGCCTGTGAAAATAGATTGAATAATTTATATTAAGCTGAAAACAACCATAAATTCCATAGTTCAGTAAAAAGGACAAGAAAATAAGTGGAAATCAGGATACTGCATTCATATTATGACCTTTCCATTTGTTGTTTGATCCTGCTTAAGCTTCTTAATGTATCTCAAACTTAGTTTGCCTATCTATGAAATGGTGATAATATATTAAAGTCCAAGAATAAAGACAGACTAGCATGTTATTTCCTTTGAAGCCGTCTAGTTCCTTATCAAAATATTAGCAGAAGCAACATACATTTGCCTTTTACCATCAGCTACTGGCATGAAGTTGAGCTAACTTTTGGATTAATTGCTTATTATCTGATAGGATTCAATGGAAGTAGAGAATTTATTTTGTTTATACAGATGATTTTTCAGGAATGCTTTATGCATTATGGAATAAAATCTTCACTCTTTGGACAATTGAAAATCTCACTGAAGTAATTAAAGTAGCATCAGTGTCTATAGTTAGAATGTAAATTTTTAAAAGGATCAAAATTCATGGTAGACACAAAGATGAATGTCTAAAATATGAATATACTATTCATCTCCTTTGGTGTATAGATACTGTTAGAGGACTAAGAAATGGCATTATGCTCAAACAGTCATTTAGAGGTCTTTGTTATTATCATTCTTGAGATATCCTTAAAATGTTCCTACTATTTTTGTGTTCAAGTTTGTGTCAGAGTAACAATATTTTACTATGATGCCTTTCTTAAACTCTGTCCCAAAGGGAATTCAATTAGAAAGGAAATTAATAAATTGCAAAAAAAGTTACTATCTCAAAACTATCCCTTGCCTATGTGTAAAACTGTATGGCTGTTGTCTCTCCACCCATACCTTTCTTCCTCTGACAAATTACAGTTTCAAAAAATTACTTTCCACCTAAGGTTGGTGATAAAGAAAGGCATGAGGGACCCAAATAAGTGACTTCTCTGCATCTCTAAGAATAGGACTGAAGGATGCAGGTGCAACCTATATTCTATTTTTTTTTTTAGATTTATTTATTTATCTGAAAGTCAGAGTTACAGTGAGAGAAGGAGAGACAGGGAGACATTTTTCATCTGCTGGTTCACTCCCCAGATGGCCACAGTGGCTGGGGCTTGGCCAGGCCAAAGCAAGGAGCCAGGAGCTTCATCCTGGTCTCCCATGAAGGTCCAACACACTTGGGGCATCTTTTCTGCTTTTCCCAGGCCATTAGCAGGGAGCTGGACTGGAAGTGGAACATCTGGAACTCGAACTAGCACCCATATGGGATGCTGGCATGGCAGGCTATGCCACAACACCCAGCCTGGCAACCTGTATTCTTGTTCAGATATCTCGCCTAGAGAACAGAGAGGAATTTCCTGCACATTGATAGGCTGGTTGTGTGCTTCCACATTTACTTTGCTGGAAAGTAGAGGTATGAAAGAAAAGATGGGGAATAATAAAGTAAAATATGAAAGAGAAAGTGAGGTAGGGAAATACTGAGGTAGTGGAGATGCTAATTGATTGAGACAAGAAGCAAAGGCCAGAAGGCAGCTTTGTGACTTGGCAGGTGGAGCTGCTGCTTGCAAATTAGCATCTATGTCAGAGAGTCCTGGCTACCTCATTTGCCATCCAGCTCCCTGCTAATGTGCCTTCAAAAGTGTATGATGACCCAGTTACTTGGGGCACTGAAGCCCATGTGAGAGACCTGTATGGAATTCTAGGCTCCTGGCCTCAGCCTGTTGTGGCCATTTGTGACATGAGCCAGTGGGTGGAAGATTTCTTTTTATCTCTGCCTGTCTATCACTCCACCTTTCAAATAAATGAATCTTAAAATAATTAAAAGACCATAGGGCAACCTCCTAAAACTTCTGTATTCAACAGAACAATGAATGACTATTTTTTAATATATTTTTACTGGTATGTAGAGTACTTAGCAAATAGTATTCACAAAATAAAGAGATTCTTTATGAATGAAAGGAGGTTTGAGAAGGTGGCTGTGGTATAGTGGGCTAAGCCTCTGCCTGTGTTGGCAGCATCCCTTATGGGCACCAATTCTAGTCCCTGGATCTCCTCTCTGCTGTGGCCTGGGAGACCCAGAAGAGGCTCCTGGCTCCTGTCTTTCCCTCCCTCTGACTGTAACTCTGCCTCTCAAAGGAATAAAATTTTAAAAAAAAAAACACAGTAACACTTAAAAAAATAAGAACAGGGCTACATCATTTCAATAAAAACTACTTTCAGAAAACTAAGTAGCAATGTGTTTGGGGAGGGAGAAAAGAATCATTTCTGTGTAAAAAGTTTTTGCCTCAGGACTTCTGATGAAAGGTGTCAGAACAATGATCTGTTCTAGTCATTGGAAGTTCCAGAATTCCCTTGAAGAAATGGGATTGGAATGTGGCATTACCATAAAATTAACCTGTTTAAAAAAAAAAAAAAGCAAAAATCTGGGGTCGGCGCCGTGGCTCACTTGGCTAATCCTATACCTGTGGCACTGGCATCCCATATGGGCGCCAGGTTCTAGTCCCGGCTGCTCCTCTTCCAGCCCAGCTCTTTGCTGTGACCCAGGAAGGCAGGAAAGGATGGCCCAATTGCTTGGGCCCCTGCACCCACATGGGAGACCAGGAGGAAGCACCTGATTCCTGGCTTCGGATCAGCGCAGCACTGGCCATAGTGGCCATTTAGGGGGTGAACCAATGGAAGGAAAACCTTTCTCTCTGTCTTGCTCTCTCATTGTCTAACTATACCTGTCAAATAATTTTTAAAAAATACAAAATAGTTATGCATCATGCCAGAATTGTTCAAGATTTTTAATCTCAATTTTGTGCTTGTGTTGCTGGTAAAAGATCAATTATTATGTAGGTTATACAATATTTTGGCTTATTATCAATTTGGGCTCAGCGAGTTGCATTCTATGCTGGGCTTTTTTCTGTCCTGGCAAATGATTTTCTGTTCTGCACACAAAAGCAACTATTGTTCCAGTAAAGTTTATTTAATGTTTTAACTTAGCAATATATACTGTCTAGTGTAGTGAAAAATTATTCTTTAGGGTTTACCAAACTCTGGTCTTCCAAACATGAGAAATCTATTTTGTTTCAATTATGTATAATATCCAATTGAGTTTTGTGTTTAATAATCAAGTGTGTTCCATATAAAATTAGTGTTTCAAGTCACTGTCATCAGATAAAGTTACTTTTTAATGAAGTTGGGTCTTACTAATCAGAATGATTCTTATATCACACATTTTTTTTAATTCCAGGGTATTTGTACCCAAGTTTGAGGCAGTAAGCTTTGTAGTCAAACAGTTCTTTCTAACATCTTTTTTTAAAAATATTTGTTTATTTGAAAGTCAGAGTAACACAGAGAGGAGAGGCAGAAAGAAAGAGAGACAGAGACAGAGACAGAGACAGAGAGACAAAGAGAGATCTTCCATCTGATGGTTCACTCCACAGTTGGCCGCAATGGCCAGAGCTGCATCAATCCAAAGCCAGGAGCTTCTTCTGGGTCTCCCACGCAGGTGCAGGGGCCCAAGGACTTGGGCCATCTTCTCCTGCTTCACCAGGCCATAGCAGAGAGCTGGATTGGAAGTGGAGCAGCCGGGATAGGAACCGGCGACCATATGGGATGCCGGCACTGCAGGTGGTGGCTTTACCCACTATGCCATGGTGCCGGGACCCTCTCTGTAAGTTTTAAATCATGCATATATTTCCAAGAACTGTGGAAAATAGGAATGCTGTGGGTTAAAAGTTTTGGTACATTTGATGTACTTTGATAGTTACTTTGTTGCTTTTTCTGTTATCATCAGTATTTCAGTGATGCTTTATAATGTTTTTTCATTTTGGGATTAGCTGCTACACTCAAGCTACATTTTTATTTAATGGAGCTTCCAAAGTGTATTTATGTCATGAGTACAATGTGCATAGTGAAAAACAGCAACAAAAAACCCTTAAGATAGTGTAACTACATGCCCAAACATGGTGTCTAAAGCCTTTTTTAAATATGTACACATATACTTATATTTTGTATTTCATGTGCCTAGCAATATTTTTGTTCAGAGAACAAAAGTTAGACTAAAAGACAAATCAAAAAGAAAGTACAAATGTCTAAAAGTAGTTCATTCACTAGTTGTGATCCAAGGTTGGTTGAAAATTCTAAACACTTCCTGCAACACTCTTCTCAATAAACCACTATAAATTTAATATCAGAATGAAGATTGTGATCACAACAAACACTTACCTAATATTTACTCAGCCCTACTGTAAGAGTTTTATGTGTATAGTATTAACAGAGTGTGATTTTAAAAATATCTAATTATATCTAGAGAAATTACAGCTTAGGAAGATTAGACTCTGAGTTCAGAGTTTTGTGTGAAGGATATTAACTGTACTGTGCACATTGGTTGAGAGGCTGGACACAAAACCGAAGTTGAGTTTTTTTTTATTCTCAATTAAATTCTGTCATTACAATATAAATAACTGAAATATTTATACAACTCATAGCTTGTGCTGGATTTTACACCTTTTTACAGAGGATTTTAGAAGTATTTTTCTTTAGTTATCCGGATTTTTTTTTAAAGAAATTTATAGATACATTAGATTTTGGGGTCACAGAAAGTGCATGATAATTATAACACAATTCTCATATTAATGTGATACTAACACAAACAGAACAGATTCAATTTAGTTCAGATGTGATTCTAAAAATATATTGATACTATCTTTCCTCCCTCCCAGCCCCCTTCATCCCTCCATCTCTTTTCTCTCCCTCCCTCCCCCCTTCCTTCCTTTCTTCTTTCCTTCCTTCCTTCCTTCCTTCCTTCCTTCCTTCCTTCCTTCCTTCCTTCCTTCCTTCCTTTCTCTCTCTCTCTCTCTCTCTCTCTGTCTCTCTCCTCAATTTTTGAGGTAACACTGTACTCAGTGCAGTCTTTATTTAGTGGAGAATTAAGCCTTTGACTATGATGTAAATTAAAATCTGGATCTTGAATTTCTCATGTAGCTGTTTTCTAGCAGTGAGCCTAGGATACAATAATATAATGCTGACTTTTTTTCTCAATTCTCTGTGAATCTTAATCATACTCAGAGCAGAAGTCCCCCTGCACCTCTGAGCCCTGACACTTTAAAGAAGCCAAGCTGAGGTTTTATGAGATGCTCTGCTTTTAATTGAATGAAAATTTCACAGATGTTTAGCTGGTTAATGCTTCCCATAATTTTTACATTTTGTATCTATGCCAGCTTTTTAAACAGCCTTGAGAGACAGTCATCTATGTCTTCTAGAGACTGATACTGTTGATGTTGTTGGCATGGAAACAGATCATGCCTTTTGACTCACTAGATGGAGCTTCATTCATTCATTCACTCATCAGGCAGTCCATCAGTACATCACTTGAGAATGTGTGAGATGGCTTTGGGTGTATACAGCTGATTTATGCTGCTTGTACCTCATCTGGCCTCTGAGGTTAGCAGTGACTTTGATATTTTACTGAGGGCTGCTCTCTAGTGTTTTCATGCAGATGTTTCCATGTCATGAAATAGCAAGATAAATGATTTTGCTTTTATTTAAAAATCACATTTAAGGGCAACTTCTTGTTTTGGGGATTCCATTAAAATGAATTATGGTCACAGGCATGGGTTAGGTTCCCTCACAGGGTTAGCCTGTGCCCTGTGGGATAACCTGCTTTTCTCTTCTATTCCAAATGTGGAGTGAAAATCCAAGGAATTTTGTCTAGTCTGTTGTGAAATAAAGTTAATATTGAATAGCTTATAGAAAGCCATTTTCAGTTACTTGTTTTCATTCAGAAAATTAATCGTTTAGGATGAAAGCAGTAAGCTCAAATATTTTAGCAGGTTAAGAAATATATATCCATCTTGTCTTGGTTTTAATGATCAGATATTTTCCATTTTATGCCAACATCTGTATTCCAGCATGCATATTAATTATAAAATAAACTTTAAATGGCTTTAAAAAAATCTATGCCAAATGCAACTCCATGAATTTCTGAAGATCTTTTTCTTTAGTTATATAGCATGTGGTTAAGAGACACGTTGCATCTTTTGGATTCCAGTTGTCACATCCTCAAAAACACCCTAACAAACCCTAAATGTCACCCTTCAAGCTTTGTAATCCTCTTCCCTCCCTTCTCTGCAAAAATGTCTCCACCCCGGATTTACTTCCTGGCCAGCTGCAAATTTTCTTGGCTTTTGCCTCCTTCCAGAGTTAAGTGACCTAATTTTAGTGTATAACTAATTTTTATTTTTAAATTAAAAAGTGGATACATCACAAATTTCATATTAGGTACTTGGCACAGAGTTTATCAGTAGCCATTGTGAGGATAATTAAATTAAACTTAACGTTTGTATGGCAGTGAAAAATTCTTCCTGGCATCGCATAGAGCTGTGGCGTTTGTTTAGGGCTTCTCTAAAATTTCCACTTGTATAGCCCTCTGGAGATCCTTCAAATAAATAACAGATGTAGAGATTATCAGTTACTGTTGAATACTTGACAGAAACAGACATGCAAGCCAGGGATTTCCCACTGGGTCTCTTCATGTTAAAAGAAAGAAAAGATCTTCTAGTCACAATCAAGTAATCCATCTAGATACTGTATTCTTCGCATCTTTTTATGTAAGTTTGCCATTTTGATAGCTCTAAAATTTTGTATCGATTGGGAGGATAGCAACATTAGTCTCTGAGAAATGACTGTGGTTATCTTCAGTAGAGCTGCAAAGGCATGGAAGTGTTAAAAATTGCTAAGGATTCTGTGTACTTGTGCATTCCTCATTCATTCAGTTTATCACACTGAGTACCTCGTATGAGCTAGCCTCTGTCCAAGCTGCTGCTGATAGAGCAGTGAACAAGACAGAGTGGGGGAATGACATGTGATTACATTCAAATGGATCAGAGAGAGAAAGCCATAGTGGATCAGTGATGGTAAGTGCTTCAAGAAAATAATGCAAGATATGGAGTTAAGTGTGGTTGAATTGCAGTGGGAAAGGCTACTCTATCAATTAATTTAAGGAAGGGTGCTCTAGGGTAGTAATATTTGAGTAAAGACGTAAATCAAATGGGAAAGTATAAGCTACTTGGGTATTGGTAGAAGAGTACTGGGAGCAAAGGGAATAGAGAATGTAGTGCCGTGAGCTGGACTGGGTCTATGGGGTTGAGATTGCACCAGACTTTTTAAAATGCCAAACAACATGGACTTTAGTATTTGAAAGACATTGGAAAATATATACAGCTCACTTGATATTTCATTCAGAAAAAAGAATCTGGAAACATTTTTGAAGGGAAAGGCTGTTAGCTTCTTTCTGCTGGTTGTCCCCTGTGTAGTCCAGCTCTTTCAATTATGAAGTATAGAAGTGAAGAGAGTAGAACACTTACCCCACTGAGAGAGGAACAGATGTCATGACTGTGTTGAGAACAGAGAAAAGATCATGAGGGGGTCTTCAAAAAAATTACCAGAAAATTGAACTTTTTGAAGCTGCCAAATATTAGACACTACATGAATTGGGACAAGGATGAGATTTGCCATAGATTTTAGTTAAATTTTCAGTAAAGCTCTAGAGTAAAAAATCCACCTTACATTTTTTCTGTTGTATTAAAAGCTATTATCTATAAATGATGTTCTACCTGTAATATTCTAAGACAAGGTATTTGCAAAAGTATATTTGATTCAATGTATATCTTCCCTTCAGATTTCTGAGACACATCACAGTAGGTGCTGATTTTCATCATAATCACTATAAGCAAATAGAAAAAGTATTAAAAATTGTGATATAAATTTTCACAATGGGGCTGGTGCTGTGCCATAGCTGGCAAAGCCGCCTCCTGCAATGCTGGCATCCCATATGGGCACAAATTAGAGTACTGGCTGCTCCACTTCTGATACAGCTCCCTGCTAAAGTGCCTGGGAAAGCAGCAGAAGATGGCCCACATCCCTGGGCCACTGCACCCACATAAGAGACCAGGAAGAAGCCCCTGGCTCCTGGCTACAGAACAGCTCAGCTCTGTCCATTGCAGCCATTTGGGGAGTGAAGCAGTAGATGGAAGACCTCTCTCTCTGCCTCTCTGTAACTCCACCTTTCATGTAAATAAATAAATTTAAAAAAAAAAGAAAAAAATGGCATCTTAGTGTCCCAAACACTATTATTTTATTGTTACAATGAGAGTGAGAAAGTATAATCTTCAAAGAGCAATGAAGTTTTTAATACAAAACATTTTTTTAAAAGTACCACAGAAGATAGAAACTGATACCAGAAGACATAGAAAATAGAATCTATTATCAGGCAATCAAATCAAGAAGGTATTTACTGTTAATTTATAGTTGTCTAAGTATTCTTCTAAATACAGTATCAATTCTATAAAAACTATCATGAAAAATAAAACTAATAGTTTAGAAGTTGACAGCCTATTATTTCAACATACAATGCCCAATAATTAATATATTTTACTGGTGTTATCCATTCCAGATACTGTGGGAATAGGTTTACCTGCATTATCACTTAACCTTCATTGTAAGAAGAGTGCAGATTAGTGCCACCATACATGGGCCACCAAATGTAAGGAAAAGGGGTGCAGAGCAGAGAGGAGACAGAATCCGTACTTGCAGCCAGCCTGAATTCATTCACAGAAAATAACTCATAGAGAGCAACCATTTGCCAGTATGTACATAGACTGTACATAGCAGAGGGCCCCACCCTCAAGGGTTGGGTGGGTGTGGAGGTTGGGGGCAGCAGGTGGAGGTGAATTCCTCCATACAGGTCTTTTAAGTGGCTGCTGGGAAAGAAAGCAGGGGTTGGGGTGAAGACAACAGGTCCTGAGACCAAATTGAGATCCAGGGACAAGGGATAAATTCTGATTTTATCTCTTTTGGGCATGGGCTAGAATGGCTTAGGCTTATGTCTTTGTTCCATCAATCTCTCTCCCTCTCTCTCTCTCTCTCTCTCTCTCTCTCTCTTTTTCAGACAGAGTGGACAGTGAGAGAGAGAGACAGAGAGAAAGGTCTTCCTTTTGCCATTGGTTCACCCTCCAATGGCCACTGTGGCCGGCGCACCGCACTGATCCGATGGCAGGAGCCAGGTGCTTCTCCTGGTCTCCCATGGGGTGTAGAGCCCAAGAACTTGGGCCATCCTCCACTGCACTCCCGGGCCATAGCAGAGAGCTGGCCTGGAAGAGGGGCAACCGGGACAGAATCCAGCGCCCCGACCGAGACTAGAATCCGGTGTGCAGGCGCCACAAGGTGCAGGATTAGCCTATGGAGCTGTGGCACTGGCTCCATCAATCTTGATTTTGAGTATAGATAAGGAGACAGGGCAATGATCTCTTTCTGGTTACATCCTGCTGACATGGGGTTAAAAGTGGGGCAGGATCTGAGGAAGGATCTATACTCAGGATTGGATTGATTGAAGAAGAAGAGCAGTCTTGGGTTGCTCCTGCGAGATGGCTTGAGATACAGCAGTTAGTCGTTCGTACAAGAATCTTTGGAATAGGTTAATAATACATGGCAGAAATAGGAGTGCTATGATTATGAGGAAAAAAGCAGCTATTAGAGATATTGCCCACAGTGGAAAAATATGGCCAAAATGAGGCAGAGTTCCCTTGTGAATACATCTCATTAGTGCATCTTTTTATGTGTTCGATCCCATCTCTTACTATACCCGATTTATTGGTGTAAAAACAGCATTCTTCACCCAAAAAGAGGCAGGGTCCTCCTCTCTCAGCTGTGAGGAGGTCTGGTCCCCAGGAGTTTTGGAGAACTGCTGCTGCCAGTGAATCCACCTGCTCCTGGAGGTGTGACAGTTGCTGTGCTAGGTCATTTATGTTTTCTTTGAGACTGAGAGATAAGCCTTCAGTTTTATTTGCCTTGTCTACTGAAATAGCTACTCCAGTCATTCCTGTTTCAATTCCTATCACGATACCCAGTCAGATTATCAGGGGCTGAGTCTGAAATCCCTCTTGATACAGAGGGTTATAGGAACAGAAAATAGAGCTTGGTCTAGGGTATAGGACAAATGAGGGAATAGGAAGGCAAGTGGACAAGTCCCAGTCCGGTTGGTGGGAGGCAGATGTGTGCCTGGTTACCACAGAGAGAGAAGGCCCCTTTTCTGGTCCTATACACGCAATCATGTGGTAAGAGATAACCTGTGTGCTTTCATGTTGCAGGGGGAGAAGGTGAGTAGCCGCCATTGCAGCTGCTTTCATTGGGTGTGAGGAGTAGTGGTGGTCAGTAGGGGGTGGGCCTGGGAGAGTGACAGCTAGGTCACAGGTGTAATGAACCCACATTATGTGAAGAAGGAAAGGAAATGTGCAGGATACTTAAAGGGGCTTGACTGATTAGTGAGGTCATAACAAAAATGCCCTGGACAGGTAGAGCAGATGGATCCTCTGGTGTTATTTCCCTACACAATACTGGTGTTTCTTCCTCTCGCCGTGCTGGTATTTCTTCCTGGAAATTCCAGAAGAGATATATCTCCTGGGGTTCTTCCTGGAGAGTTCTGGTCTTTGTTCCATCAATCCTGACTCTGAATACAGATAAGGAGGTGTGGTGTGGGTTTCTTTGGGCCCTCTGCCACGTGTACTTTCAGGCTGTGTATATGCTGACAGTTGGTCGACCTCTGTGAGTTTATTTTCTCTGAATAAATTCCATCTGGCTGTGAGTTCGTATTCTGTCGCCCTTCTCTTTTTCTGCATTCCTTTTCCTTTTTCCTTCCATTTGGTGCTGGGGTGAGGCAGCACCAATCCACCCTCTTTTCCTTACATCCATTATAACTAACTTACACACAAATCATTGTTACCCATCTGTACTTTTGAGAAAAGTGTGACTAAATCAACTGACTTGCTGATGATTGTTAACTTATTAACTACCAGAACAGAGATTGCATCGTACTCACGTGCTTCATCATTATTTTAAATATTAACTTTATTTTTTTATTTTTATTCTTTTGAGAGGCAGAGTTAGACAGTGAGAGAGAGACAGAGAGAAAGGTCTTCCTTTCAATTGGTTCACCCCCCAAGTGGCCACTTTGGCCAGTGTGCTGCACCAATCCGAAGCCAGGAGCCAGGTGCTTCCTCCTGGTCTCCCATGCAGGTGCAGGGCCCAAGGACCTGGGCCACAGCAGAGATCTGGACTGTAAGAGGAGCAGCCCGGACAGAACTGGCATCCCAACCAGGACTAGAACCCTGGGTGCTGGAGCGGCAGGCGGAGGATTAGCCTATTGAGCCGTGGCGCTGGACTAAATAATAACTTTAAGTGTAAAGTACAGTGGATATCTTTTAGTGGAACACTTTAAAATAATTCAAAAGTTAAGAAAATATGCATTTCATATCATCATTCTTGTTCAAATGTTCAAATATATTACTGAGGGTTACTTGCCTCTTTGGGATTAAGAGGTATAGCATAACTAATGCTTTGCATACTTAAACAGCTCTGTTTTCTTCTGTTATCTTGCTTGAGGTGCCTGGGTATTGTCTGTTTGCCCTCCTATCTGTTCTCTACTCTACACCTCAGTGATGTATTTTAATTTGTTTGATGACATATGCAGCTATGCAAGGTGTTGGTGGGAGGTTGAAGGAGAGAAACAGAGAAAGGCTAGGGTCTTTCTTGACCACACACCTCTCCCCCCAACACAATATTTTTCTCTATCATTCTCTCCTCTTGGGTTTGGGTTGGCATTTTGTGGATCATTTCTCCTTTTGTGGTTTTATTTCCTCCTATCACTTAAGTTCTGCTTCTCATTTGGCAAAACCGCTCTCCCCTGTTCCTCTCCTATATGCATAAAGGAAGCTTCCTGTTCTTGCTGATTTCTAGGTTGCTTAAACACCAGTTTTTCTTTGGGGCCTTTCTGTCCTTTCAGTTAATAGTCCCACATTAAATTCCTTCTATTAAAAATACCTAGAGCAATTTCTGTTTTGCAGACTGGGCCCTCATTCATTTGGTGATTTTTCTCATCCAAAGGCAGTGACCAAGTGGGCCATTAGGATGGATAGTTTCTATTTTCAAACAAGGAAAGAATGACATAGAATTTAGGGGGAAAAAAAGTTATGCACCCTCATAAGGTTATCTGCATTGTTTTCTAGCAGTTGGGCAGGCAAATGATGAGAAGTCCAGATTGGATTAATGAAAATCAAATATTAAGCCTTTAATTTATACCCAGCATCTGTCCTTCCATATGGAATGGCTAATTGTGGCATTACTTTTTTCTCTACAAACCCAAGGAATTCTACTGGTGTCATTATTAGAGTTATTCTAAAAGAAATATTATATACAACTTTATGACCTTTCCTTTGGATGATTTTCCTTGGTCAGGACTATTTTCTTTTAGAAACTATGTTGGCTTGCAGATTTTATCCACATTCTATCAGTCAGTAATTCAAAAAGTAAAACTGTGTGACTTAGCGTCCTCACAGCCAATAAGCTGGGGACTTTCATACCAGTCATCACTGAGCTGTTAGTTACTGAGTCTGTTAGTACATCCACACCTGTACAAACACATCAGGTAGTTTTCGTTTTTGCTTAAAAACATCCTCCATTTCTTGGCAATACTCATTTATGTGGTTCACAATTTTGTTGTTAACCATTTGGGCTGCGTTTATCAGGAGAGTTCATCTCTGCTCCATGCACTTACTCATGTTTGTGGTCAACTGCTGATCAGCTAGGTGACTGTTTCTGGTGTGTCAGCAAGCAATACTTCTTTTTTTAATATTTATTTTCTGTTTACTTGAAAGAGTTACAAAGAGAGGAGAAGAGACACAGAGAGGGTGTTTGCTGGTTCACTCCTCAAATTGCTGCAACAGCCATGGCTGGGCCAGACTAGAGCCAGGAGTCAGGGGCTTCATTTAGGTCTCCCAAGTGGGTGCAGAGGCCTAAGCACTTAGGTCAAATTCTGCTGCTTTCCCAGGCACATTTAGCAGGGAGCTGGATCAGAAGTGGAGCAGCAGGGTCTTGAACCCACCCACATATAGGATGCCAGCATCACAGGCAGAGGCTTAACCTACTATGGCACAACACAGGCCACGTCAGCAAGCCATTCTATGATGATCTGATCTGATCTGAGACAGCTGGATGACTGGAGCTTTTCTCCATATTATTTTTCAATATCCAGCAGGATGGCTCAGACTTGTTCATGTGGCAGATCAGAGTTTGAAGAATAATAGTCAAGAAAGACCCATTGTACAATGCTTGTCTAGAATCTCCTTCTGGGTTAGGGAACATTTTCTCTGGAGGGGGGCATTCAACTATTTATAACATCATTTGTGGGTCACACAAAATTATCAATTTAAAAATTAGCTACTCTAATAGTGAATTTTGAGCCCCACCTGCAGTTGCCTTTGCAGGGCCTGGCCAAATGATCTTGCAGGCCTTATACTATGACCTATGGGCTAGTCATTCTCCATCCCTGTTTTGCTACGGTCACATTGGCCAAAGCCACTTAAATAAACAACCCTATTCAATGTTGGAGATTTGGGCTTCATATCATGGGAAAACTGGGGAATGTAGCCATTATTGCAATCTACTACAAAGAGTATATACAACTGGCTAGGTATTTCATTTGGAGGATAAAGAATAAATCAGAAACCTGATTGCAATGAGAAAGTATATTTTCAGAAACACATAGAAGCAGAATTTAAAAATTTGCCTTTTTTTAGAATATCACAAAAATAGAAGCAAACAGAACACATGTTTGATGCCTATGGGCAGAGAAATGGATGCATAGAGAACATGTTCTTAGACGTGAGTTAATCTAAGGTAAAAGTGAAAGTGTGGCCAAGAATTTCTGTGTTTTGCTAATTATTGGTAAGGTGTCTAAAAAGAATTGAAACGTTGTTCAAACAGATAAAGAATTAGGATATTTGGAACTTCCTTTTCAGAAGGCCTATATGCATATTATTAGATTAGACTTCAACTATTTTTAAAGATTTGTTTATTTATTTATTTGAAAGGCAGAGTTATAGAGAGACAGAGAAAGGGAGAGAGAGAGGGAGAGAGAGAGAGAGATCTTCTGTCTACTGGTTCACTCCCCGAAACCAGGAACCTGGTGCTTCTTCCGGGTTCCCACGTGGGTGCAGGGACCCAAGGACTTAGGTCATCATCTACTGCTTTCCCAGGCCATAGAAGAGAGCTGGATCAGAAATGGAGCAGCTGGGACTCGAACCAGTGCCCATATGGGTTTTCTGTGCTGCAGATATGGACTTTACTTGCCACACCACAGCACAGGCCCCTAGACTTCAACTATTAAAATGTAAAAGTTGGGTGTCCACCTTACCTCTGGAAATACTCACACAGCACTATTGCAACTCTGCATTTGTGGACATGGGGTTAGTAGAGAAGATATCGTGTCAATCTTTGCAATAGTATTATATGTTTCCTTACCTTTAAATCCTTTACTTCATCAAAATGCATAAGAAAGAAAACATATTCTGTGTCTATATTTCATATTATTTCTTAAATTCAAATTTATGTTACCTAGTAACCACTGAAGGTCATCATTCTAACCTTTCATGAAAAAATAAAGCATTAATTTAACAAGCATCTGTTTTCGTGAGAGAATAGGTATGTTCTCATTGAGGCAGACTGCATGTACACTGTTCTCAGTGGCATTTGTATTTGATCAGATCAACAGAATTCTGGCTCTTAAAGGGTACTGTTGATTCAAGTTGATTGGAAAGCTCACTGAGCTTTCAGTGTCTGGTGACCTGTCATTGTGTGGCCTATGTGATGAGAATTTGAAGTGAGCAACCCATGATTTCTATAAAGGGCTTAATCACTCATGTTTCACTTTTGAAGGTGGCCCTCAAATAAGGTAGGTTTATCTAATGCATTTAAAACATGCATAGTGGTAAGAGCTTCTGAGTTTGTTAGGATGGGTTGTAGTCCAGGCTCAGCATTTACTACCTGTGTGATTTTTGACAAATTGCTTAGTATCTCTAAGCCTTCATTGTTTTGCCTATAAGAGTAATAAAACACTTTATTTAATGATTTCTTTTGAGAATTTCTTGAATTCTACCTGTGTAGAGTATAACAGAGTGCCTTCACGTGATAAGAGCTGGATACATTTCATTGTTTCTGTTAGTATTTGCCAAATATATATAATTAGCATTCTTTTTAAAAAGATATTTATTTATTTATTTATTTGAGAGGTAGAGTTACAGACAGTGAGAGGGAGAGACAGAGAGAAAGGTCTTCCTTCCATTGGTTGACTCCCCAGATGGCCGCAATGGCTGGAGCTGTGCAGATCCGAAACCAGTAGCCAGGTGCTTCTTCCAGGTCTCCCATGTGGGTACAGGGGCCCAAGCACTTGGGCCATCTTCCACTGATTTCCTAGGCCACAGCAGAGAGCTGGATTGAATGAGGAGAAGCCGGGACTAGAACTGGTGCCCATGTAAGATGTCGGCACCACAGGTGGAGGATTAACCTACTGTGCCATGGTGCCAGCCCCTATATAATTAGCATTCTAAAAACTTTAATTGATATTTGTACTTAATTTTCTCAGTTGTTTTATTAAAATCAAATAGATTTTTGTCTGTAAAATTTGGATTTGATTTTACCAATAGCCTAATATTGGACATGAAGAAAATAAAACATATTAATTTTAAAAATATATAACAAAAAGCCCCAAAACTACAAAATGAATTCATTCTTAAGTGTTATTTTTATTTACATAAGTTATGGAACAAAGAAATACTTCTTGGCAGTTTTGTGCCATGTTGTGAACATGGATAGTAGTGGACCTTGACAGGTTACCATTGAGATTTGTATGGTTTATCTATGTATCTAGGTCACAAAAAAGAGAATAGAATGACTGCATTTATTTCCAAGTAGAGAATACTGTGCCTGAATTTGAAGAATATGTTTTCTAACTATCTCATCATAAGAACATGGAAAGGACAAACATTTCTAATTCTCATATTCCAGTGGAGAATTTGAAATTCAAGTTTAGAGGCATGTGAAATCGTCCATATACTTTTACAGTTTAGTTATTTGAGAAACAGAGAAACACCCAGAGATAGCTCCCTTCAGCTGGCTGTCTCCCCAAATGCCTACAGTGGTTTAGGAAAGGCTGGGACAAAAGCTAGCAGTCGGGATGATATCCAGATCCCTTACCTGAGTAGCAGGAACCCAGTTATTTGAAACATCATCACTGCCTCCCAGATCTGCATTAGTGGAATCTGTAGTTAGAAGCAGGAGTTGAGAATCCAGGTGCTCCCATGTGGATGCTAGTGTCTTAACTGCTATGTGAAATGCCCATTCCTGAACAGACTTTGTAAACTGCTTAACTTTAAACTAGTCTAACTATTTTGAGAAAGCATGGGAGGCATTTTACAGCATCATAGATCTAGTGATCGGGTTTATGAAGATAGTTAATATTTAGTCAGATTTAATTTAGAGACTAATATTCTTCAGCTAAGGCAGTATCATCTGCTGAATCATTAATGGAGTCACAGAGATGATGATCAGAATGTTATCTTTATTGCTGATAGACCTGTTGAAGGATGTGGATCTGCTGTGGAGTGGCAATGCACTTAATAATCCTAAAACCCAGAATTTGCTATACCTACCCAGTGAGATACACTGACAACCTAAATATCTAACAAATTGTATACCAACCAGTGAGATACACTGACAACCTAAATATCCAACAAATTGTGACTATAATTACACCAGATATGTTAGAGCCAGAAACAAGGCTGTTGTTAAGAACTGCAACTTGGAACTGACTTGGGAAAGATTGTCTTAAAATGGGTTTTTCTCATAACTGTCTTCCTTTATCTTGGACTAGAGGAACAGTGGTTTTTCTACTTACTGCTTGTTGAATTCTTTGTTGGTGGAGGGTTTAGCTTGTGATTATGAAACTGTAAGTATGTCATTGTAAAAATTAAAAGAATAAAACAAGAAAGGAAGGAGGGAGAATTAGAGCATGGATGGGAGGAAGGATAGGGTGGGAAGTATCATTATACTCTTAAATCTGTATATGTGAAATACATGAATGTGGTTCACCTTACATAAATAAAAAAATTAAAAGTAGAAAAAGTATACTGGAGAACATACGGTTGAAACTGAATATTGTTAAGAAAAGCAGTTATTTTATGGACATGCAAGACAGTACAAGGCCAAACACTTTCAAAAAGCTTAGTGCTATCCATTTTATTCTTCCTAATAGCAGAGAAGATAGATTGGTGTCATTGAAATAAGAGAGGGAGGGAGGGAGGGAGGGAGGGAGGGAGAGAGAGAGAGAGAGAGAGAGAGAGAGAGAGAGAGTGAGAGAGAGAAGCAGTTTCCAACCTAGCTTGCTATTTGCTGACTTTGGGCAAGTTAATGAAGTAATTTGGCCCTCAGTTGTTTCATAGAATGTGGTCCATTCCACAGTGTCCTTTGAAGGAGAAATGAGATCATATTTGTAAAGTACTCAGCACATGGGAATTAAATGGAGGACTGGGGTGTGATGTCTCTCATCACTTAGAATAGTTGCAGTTGGATCAAAGCTCAATCCTGAGTCTTTGTCAATGAACATTGAGTGCAAGACCTTCTAGTCGTTGGCTTGGTGGAAGCTATAGCCTTTGTCAGCCTGAAAGCACTCCTTAATTCAGCTGTCAGTTCTGATGACCTGTTCTCCCAGAAGAGGTTGGAACAGCTACTCTACTATAGTTCCCTGCCCCTGTGTTTCAGAATCTTTGAGCTGTGAACCAGAGTTAGAGAGAGAGAGAGAGGCAGAGCGACAGAGACTTCTGGGCTGGTGGAGTCCAGTGCTTCCTTTCTTCTTACTGCTTTTTCTAGTCACTCAGGCCACTGTGACCCTCCTAGTCCTTGTCTGAGCCCTTGATCTTTCAGTTACTCATTGCCCTTCGCTCTCCTACAGTAAGATCCTTCATCAGTGTTTGCTCTACCTTTTGCGGTCTCCTTGTGCCCATGCTATTACTGTCTTACAAGGGTGTTGGTCTCAGTGTTCTGGACCTAACAGTCTCCTCCCAAGTGCTTTGCACTTTCAGCCTGCTCTGCGGCTTTGGTCTTTGGTCTTTACGGAGCATTGACCTAATTCCCTCATCCAAAGGCCCTTTCTTATTACTTATGGTCCTCTCAGTGGGAATAATGAATAATCATGCATGCTCAAGTTACTAATTTGAATGCAATCTGAGATCTCACTATACATTTTTTAAAAATCTCACTTCTTTTCCTGGAAGACCAAAAAAAAAAAAAAGTTGTTAAGCTGTTTTCACTGATTTTGTTAGAATATCAGTGAAGTCATGTTTTATAATAAATGTTATTTATATATAAACTATAATACAGATTGTTTGAATTATATAGAAATATCTGTAATAAAGCCACCCTCACTATATATACTTCTCTCCCTTGAATTTCCCTCCAGGAATTTTATGTTTGTACCTTGATTGTTTATATTTGTCTACTTTTTGTGCATCAGACTTTATATAATAGTTATATAATAGTTTTCATTTATATAATAGTTATATAATAGTTTTCATTTTTCTTGGTTATTTGCTATTTCAGATAGTGACTAAAGCACAATTTGATAATAACAATTTCTGTATCACTAGTTAATTTTTCTCAATTTTTAAAGACTATAATTAATATAAATTGTATTTTCTTGGTACACAAATGCACATGAAAAAGAAAATAAGGAATACCAAAGAGATATACAGTAAAGTTAAAGCAAGTATAAGAAATCTGGGGTCTGCATTGTGCTATAGTAGGTTAAGTCGCTGCCTGTGATGCTGGCATCCCATCCATAAGAACGTGGTTCTAGTCCCAGTTGCTCTACTTCTGATCTAGCTCCCTGCTAATGTACATGGATAAGAAAATGGCAAGAGTGCTTGGGCGTCTGCCAACCATGTGGAATTTGCATGGAGTTCTAAACTCCTGGCTTCATTCAATCCTCATTGCAGCCATTTGGAGAATGAACCAGCAAATGGAAGATTCTCTATTTCTCTTTCTGTGTCTCTTTCCATCTCTCTCTGTCTCCGTCTCTCCCTCTATCTCTGTACCTCTGTCTTTCAAACAAACAAAATCTTTTTGTTTTTCAAAATCAAATATAACAGATTTTTTAAATACATTTAGTGGCACACCAGAGTTTTACCACTTATTATACGGTATCTTTTGTACAGAATTCTAGATTTTAAAAACCATTGCTTGTTTCTTAAATTGGTATTAAATATATTATATATTGTTGATTTAATTTCACACACATATACACATACAAACTCATAAGTATCAGAGCTAGAATAAAAGAATAACGTATTTAGAAATTGGTCATGTTCCAAACTTTTTTTTTAGAGGCGGAGTTACAGAGCGAGAGAGGGAGAGACAGAGAGAAAGGTCTTACGTTTACTGATTCACTCCTTAAATGGTCATAACAGTTGGAGCTGGGCCGTTCCAAAGCCAGGAGCTAGGAGCAACTTCTGGGTCTCCGACACAGGTGCAGGGGTCCAAGCACTTGAGCTGTCTTCCACTTTCCCAGACCATAAGCAGATAGCTGGATTGGAAAAGAAGCAGCCGAAACATGAACTGGCACCCATATGGGATGCTAGCACGGCAGGTAGAGACTTAGCCTAATATGCCAGAGCAACTGCCCCCTAAAACTTTTTTAAAATATTAATTTACTTATTTGAGAGGTGGAGTGGCAGAGACAAGGGATGGGTGAAGGATCTTCCACTTCCTGGTTCACTTCCTGAGTGGCCAAAATAGCCAGGACTGTGCCAGCTCAGAGCCTGTAAGAATTCCATCCTGGTCTCTGAAATTGGTGACAGGGGCCCATGTTCTTGAACCATCATCTGCTGCCTTCCAAGACATATTAACTGGAAGTTAATAGCCAAGACTCAATGGCACTTATTTATGGGATGCCAATGTCCTAAGAGGCAGCTTAACGTCAGCCAGTTTCTTCCAATTTTCTAAAACAAAATATATATCTTATTGAAATTTGGCATTATCATTGACATAGACATAACGTCATAAATGATGGTTTGGTTTCCTTAACAGTCCAAGTAACCAATATTACCTCTCTGTAGGATAAGATTGTAACACCTACAACATTCACCTCAAGTGAGTATTTTGAAGAACAAATGAGGTAGACTGCCAAGCAAATTAACATATTAGATAAATTAAGTGCTTCATCCTATTCTCATGATTGTATATAGGAAAAAAAGGTGAAATTAAGTACCAGTGATCCTATCAGTATCGAAATTTGAGCAATCTGTATTCTCACACACACACACACACACACACACACATCTCAGAACCAGCAGCAACACATTGAATGGAATAGCTGCAGAACCATATTGAGAGCTCTGAAAGGAGGACAAGGAGTTTCTAGTAAGGAAAAACCCACACTATGCGATCACAAGATGTTGTCAAGTGGTTTAATAAACATAACCAGGAATGAAGGGAGTGTCCTCAGCAGGACTTAGGAGTACTGGGCAGTGATCTCTGTAGGGAAATATGGGAATACTGAGTATGGATTTCAGCCCTCTGTGAGTCATGATTGCTTCTTGGACATAGGAGAGTTGTTTTGTGAAGGAGGATATCTTTGAAATTTAAATTAATACCATCCATTATTACAAGTTCTAAGATTTCAATGGCTTTACACAGTCTACATTTATTTCTTACACAGTCCAAGGTGTTTCCCGATTGTAAAGTGTGGCATTGGGATGTTCTGTTTTGTACAGTCAAGGACTGACACTGATAAAAAAAACATACATTGTGTGATTTCTTTGTTCCATTTAGCTGGATACATCCACTGGCCTATGGGTACAAAAGATAGAGCTCTGGGTATGGGATATTTTTATGGGCTGAGCTTAGAATAGCAGTGCACATTCCTTCTGCTATTTGTCCATTGAGTGTGAGTCCACTTTTCTCCACCCTAATGTACAGCTAGGAGAGCTGGAAATGAAGTCCCTGCATAAGAAACTGCTAGCTAGATGATGCTCTATGCTACCAAAAGCAGAGCACAAATTTTGATGAACAGCAGCAAAATAGTAATAGGTTCTCTGGTAAGCAGTGTAGGCTGGGGATAATCAGTCATGAAGCAGCTGGGAGTGCATCCTGGGCTGGGTCACCTCTTCATATAATAAAGAGTTGTACAATAATTCCGTTTCAAAATACGTAACTGAATTATAATGTCTTGGAATATATTAGGTAATATATGAGAAGTGGACAGAGGGCAAACTCAAGATAAGGGTATTTTATGGAAATAAGTTAGTTTCTGTGTCTCTTTGATGTGATTAAAAACAAAAAGTAATTGATCACAATATTGGCGTGTGCAATAGGCAGACATAATTTGAAAGTGCTGTATGTTTGTTTTGAGGAAATATATTTTCTAATGTAATTCATGGTTGACATGCTCCATTGATTATAATAATGATGCCTTATACTTTGTAACACATGTTGCTTTACAAATGTTTTCCATTACAGTTAATCCTCGCAAAAGTCTTGTGAGATAGGCAGGGTAGATAAGGCTATGATCGCTGCATTAAAGAGGTGGAAACTCAGATCCAGTGGTAGTGGGGTTGGGAAAGAAGCCCGGCATCTCTGACTCTAGGCTCCATACTTTCCACCTTGGACACTGTCACAAATTTAATTCTATTTTTTAGGGATAAGGGTGTAGGGGTCAGTGTGGAGAGAGGTCGGGGAAAAACACAAAAAGATCCGCTTCTCTGCTTGGTGAGAATTTTTACTTCTTTAGCCTTCTGTATTGAATGAGTGTTTTAGACTATGTTTCATATATCTCTTGAACAACCTAAATCACAAGAGCAGATTTATAAGTAAAAAGACTACAATTTTTTTGGAGGCTTGAACTTGAAATATTGACCGATTTGGAATCCTCAGTCTTTATTTATTATATTTGTATTTGTATATAAACATACTATGAAATCATGTAGTGAGTTTTCCTCACTTTTATTTTCCTTTATACTTAATGGAGTCCAGTAATTTGTATGAGATTTGAATGCAATCATTAGCAGTGTAGGAATTTGGTACATTTAAAATGAATGGATTTCAGGATGAAATTTGGAGGTTTTTATGGTAGTTGTTAATGTGATGATTTCTAAAGTCTTGATGCTGTCTTATTGATCATGTGCTTGTCTCATTATTTAAACAGCTTTGCTTCACAGTGTGACAAAACTGCACTGTAGCAGTTACAGTTGATGATATTGCAGTTATGTGGATCTAGCCCCTACCCGTGGTGATTTGGAGCAATAGCATTGCACTGCAGAGAAACCACCCACAGGAAGCCATTATGTAATTTTATTTGGAATAAAAACTGGATCCATTTAAGTGTGCTTAGCAAATAGCAAACTAGATGACATATCTCCCCATGTGACATGCACCTGTATAGCTTTATTATCATTCATTACAGTTTAAAATTTTAAATATTTATGATATAGGATGTCCCTTACTGGGGATCAAAGAAATCTTTCAAACAGTGTTTACTTAAAATTCATGTAACAACAAGGGAAGGAAGATAGCACCAAAACAGATGATTTTAGAAGTCTTATCTTTTTTCCTGGAAATTTCACAGCTACTGTTTATCAACACTGATGAATGTGTTAGAGCCCCAAAGTGTTGCCTTTTTCTTTCCATTACTTTCCACAGCAGCATTTTAGCACAGTAGGTAGTGCATTTTCCCTTGGCTTCAAAGTTCTATTTTTAGCCTAAGTGACTATAAACCAGTCTTTATCTACCTCTTATATATACGTACATTTTCTACCTTTGAACAACTTTGGCACAGTTACTTGCCTTAATACTTTCAATTTAGAAGATTTAATATATAGGAATGAGTGGTTTACAAAGAGCTTTGACAACTAGTGTGCTATGGACTAGTGTGTTTTTCTTGGTAGCAAGATTGGGTTAGTAGGTAAGGGAAAACATGACAGAAGCCATGAATCTTTTGTTATTGCTCACTTACATTGAAATACTATACACTTTACATCAAAAGGCAGTTTTCAGTGCTGCAAATAAATCTCTCTTAACTTGTGAACAGTTTTCATCTTGGCCAGAGGTTTCCAAATATTAGCAGATGTCGAAATCACCTAGATGACTGTCAAAACTCAGCTTGCTCCTTAGAGTCCCTGAGTTAGCAGGACTACGGTGAAGCCTGATAATTTACATTTATAGCAAGTTCCTGCATGGCAATGATGATTTTGGTCCAAGGATCACACTTTGAGAACCACCGGTCTATGAAAAATGCTTCTATTGGTCAGTTCTTCACTGCTCATTGTTGGAATATATGTGGAATTACAACATCAGAAGCCTGGAAATTCTGAATTGCTAAGACTTGAACAAATTTATTCTCCTTTAACTGTGCTCATCATTGACTTTATTTTCTCCCACACATTTTATAGCATGTCATTTGGCCATTGGTGAATGGTTACTAATTTTACCTTGAGTTTACGAGTATTCATAGTTATGTACATCAAATTATCAGACAAAAGTATTTACAAGAACCAACCTCAAATGTGTCAACTTTTTTCCTACAAAAGAGGATGAAACAATGCTTTTTTCATTTTTTTAATAAATACTCTTTGGAACAATTTACTATGCAGATTCTAGCTCACATTACTGCCTATAGTTTTAGACTTTTATGAATTTTTGAGATGGTTTCCCCACAGAGGTCTCTATAAGAGCCAGATGCTGCAGCAGCCAAATAAAGGAGACATTCCCCATATTTTGAGATGGACATCGACATCACATCAATGTGAATAATTTTAGAAGACAGAGTTAAAGAAAAGTCATAAATGACGTAATTTTTCTTTGTATGGGCTAAGAGTACAAGACTTGAGCCAAAAGATCTAGATTGTATGCATTACTTTCTGTTATGACTTTGGAAATATACTTCACCTTTATTTCAAGATTCTCATTGGTAAAATGGAATGTAATACCAATTTTTAGAGAGCCTTGACAACTGAGTGAGTGAAACCATTTAAGGTGTTTAAAACAGTACCTGAATCTCAACACTATTGCTGTTAGACACAGTATCACGGAAAGAATGCTATGTAGTCCCTTATTTCCATGTTGTCAGTAGCAGTGGAAATTCACTCAAAGTTCAGTGAAAGCAAATTTAAATTGCAGCCAGAATTGCATTATTTTGTTACGGTTAACTGTTTTTTTTTCCCCCAAAATTAACAAACTATGTTCTTTATAGGAAAAGAGACCATGAATCAGGCCCCATGTACTTAAGACAGGGTAGATGGTTCTTTATTATGTATTTAATTTCTGTTGGAGAGTTTGGTTGTTTGTCTATGCTGAACATGAAATTGCTCAGAATGTTTATAAAACTTAAGGCTAGAGGAGAAAATACTGACTTAGGTGCCAGAGTACTTAGTACTTTTGGAATGGTTAGAAGTTAATCTTGGTGTCTTTGAGAGTAATAGATACTTAAGTGCTCAAACCATCATTGGGTGCTTCCTACACAATAGCAGGAGCCTGGAACTAGGAAGAGAGCCTCAACCTGAACCCAGGCACTCCACCTGATATGAGACATGGGTGTCTCACCAACAGGCCAAACATCTGCCCCTGGCAAGATTGTTTAAAGTATCTTCAACATGGGAGACATTACTATTAGGATAACTTAAGCTAGGAATTGGGATTTTTCTACTGTGAAACAATTCTATTTTACTTCTAAGCTTTGCAGATTATACTGTTGAAAAGTGCCTCTTCTGTGTCCGTACATCCTTTGGTTTAAGACTTCATCATCTCACCCAGCCTCTTTTAGAACCTTTATTATTCTCTTAAATTTTCAGCCAGGAGCTCACTCCAGGTCTCCCATCTGAATAGCAGGGACCTAAGTACCTGAGCTGTCATTGGTTGCTTCCCAGTTTGTGCATTAGCAGGAAACTGGGACTGGGGAGTTGAGGCCAAGCAGTTGGATATGGAATATAGACTTCCTGAGCAGCTTCTTAAATGCTGCACCAAGTGTTTACCCTCAATAGCTTTATTTTTAAAAGAATAAATTTAATTTTTATTGAAAATTTAAAGTGAGATGATGTCAAAAGTCTTACATCTAGATAAAGAGCAGTTATCTAGTCTCTTCACTTTCTCCCTGATATGAAAAACCAATTCCACCCATTTAGCAGATTCTAATAATGTTTATATCTGTATTTTCAAGTAATATGTTATCATTTCTCAATTAGTCAGTTTTAGAGATTACCCATTGACATTTAAGGTAATAAAAGAGGATTTATCTCCCTTACATCCCCCTTTCTTTTTTAAAAATTTTAAAAAATTTATTTGACAGAGTGATAAAGAGAGACAGAGAGAAAGATCTTTTTTTCATTGGTTCACTCCCCAAATGGCTGCTATGGCTGGTGCTGCGCCGACCCGAAGCCAGGAGCCAGGTGCTTCTTCCCGGTCTGCCATGCTGTTGCAGGGGCCAAAGCACTCGGGCTATCTTCCACTGCCCTCCTGGGCCACAGCAGAGAGCTGGACTGGAAGAGGAGCAACCGGGACTAGAACCCAGCACCCATATGGGATGCCGGTGCCGCAGGTGGAAGATTAACTAAGTGAGCCATGGCACCGGCCCACATCCCCCATTCTTCTTGTCCCACTGCCAATATGCTTATATTGTAATTTTCAGTTTAATCTGCATTAATTATTTTCATTATTGCCGTGGGACTCTTGTTCACTACCAGACTAACAACTGTATTGCGGTTATAAATTCTTTCTTTAGCAAAGTTGATCGTTGCTTTTCTCCAGAACTAAATAATTGCTTTACTTTTTGTCTTTGCATAATCTGTTTTGCCTCTTTGGCTGCCTTTCATTTTATGTGTCTACATATAAAACAATTGCTATGTAAAGTATATCCCAATACAGTTTTCTCATAGTCAAAACTCAGGTGTCATCCATTATTTCCCTGGTGTCAATACTCCTAGCATAGTTTGTCTTTGTCACATCTAAAATGGTAACATCCAGGTCTGCTTTACAACAAGCAAACTACACCCTCCTTAGCAGCCCCCTGGAATTGTCTTTCCCTCCTCTGACATATGATCATCTGTTGAATTCCATTATTTTTACTCCAGATAGCCTTCTTATAAAGAAGGTATGGTAACTATTTTTTTTCTTTTGGAATGTTTTTGTAAGAAGTGTCCTTATCCTGAAGGCCTACTAGTTGGATAGTTTGTCTAGGTATAGAATTTGAAATCGAAAATCACTTTCCTCCAGAAGGTTTATGGATTTCCCTATATCTTCTAGTACATAGTTGCTCAGGAGACTTTTGATGTCATTATAATTCCTTATCCTTTGAAGGTGTCAGTATATTTTTAATTTCTTTGCGCTTACTCTCCTGAAACCTTTGGGATATTCTCCTTATCTCTGATTATTGCTACCAGTTTTGATCTTAGTGTGCTGAATACTTTGATAATTTTCTTCTGTAATTTTTCTGTTCTTTGTTTTCTGAAATTTGACCTACTGAATCTATTCTTGTTAATGCCTATGTTGTTTCTCTTCCTGACCACATCTTTGAATTTTGATCAACTTTGATCATGTAGTCTAATGTTAAAAAATTTAGCTATCATATTTTGAATTTACAAAACTGCTTATTCTCTAGATTGTCAAATATGTACATGAGTCTGTATGCTATGTGAATGTGTATGTGTGTACAAATTATTTCCTTTTTCTTTAATGGGTTTAACAGCTCCCTTTTAATTTAGGGTGTTAGTTATTATTTTCTTGAAATTCTCTTCTGCTCCTAGATTCATCTATATTTTATTCTGACTCTCTTTTATTCGTTCATCTTGGCATCTTCATTTCATTTTAGAGAATTTCATCAAATGTCTGGTAATGCTTAATTCTGTGTGTATCAAGTGTTAGACAATAGAAAGTACTTGGAAACTGCATGTGTGTGTGTTAGTGTACATGTGCATGTGATTTTGCATGTGTGTGTGTGTATGCATGCAATTCTTAGTGTCCTCTGGGATTCATTATAGCCATCTGCTGGCCAGCTGGTTGATTCACTGGGTACCATGAACACAAATGTCTGTTGGTCTTAGGGATAATCATTGCTGAAAAAAATAAAGGATTTTTCAATAATATTCTGCCTTGAATGGTGGGGGCAGGGAGGGGGTTGATAGAATCCTGTTTTCCTGAACGAGAAGGTGTCTAGCAGAGGAAGCCAGTTACTTGGTTGTCAACATCACTAGGCATAGTTTGATTGAATTCTTCTGTTTTTCATTCCCATGCTTTCAGTCCTCTGACTGACAGGTAAAGCTAAGTCTAGATTTTCCATAGAGTTTATATTTCCTAGCTCCTGATGGGGTAGAGGGATGAGGGGTTGCAGGTAGTCCCAAAATTCTTGAATCTAATTCATGCCACCCTCTGTTTGATACAACACTCACATTTTCTGAGCCATTCTGAGATTTTCAGGAAAATATGTTTATGTTGCTCTGACATCTCCTACAGGCTCCTGTGGGTTTGATCTTCCTTTTCTTTTCTTTGCTAATTTTTGTTTAATTTTTCATCTACTTTTGTATGCTTATATATTCATATGTTCATATATTGAAAGATGGAATTTGAGTTCTGGTTTCTTATTCTTGCTGCTCTGAGGGTATTTTTCTAGAAATTACAAGGCAGAAAAGTATTTAGAATAGGGAAACCACTTCAATAATCTCTTTTAGTCTTTCATTCCTCTAAACTAATACTTGCACCTGAATTAGAGTTTAGAAAAATCATCATGGTTATCATTTTTATGTCCTCTACATAAACATAAACAAACTTATATAGTGTTTAACCTAAGGTTTTTTTTTTTTTTTAGAGATTTATTTACTTTAAAAGAAAGAGTAATAGAAAGGGAGAGACAGAGAGAGAAAGAGATCTTCTACCCACTGTTTCATTCCCCAAATGGCCACGATTCTTGGGGATGGGCTAGGCTAAAACCAGGAGCCTAGAACATCATCCTGGTCTCCACTGGAGGGTGGAGCCCAAGTACTGGGGTCATCTTCCACCACCTTGCCAAAAGCATTAGCATTGATCAGGATCCTGTGCCAAGCAGCATGTACTCAAACTGGCACTTTGATATGGAATGCCAGCCTTTTTTACTTTAAACATCATTCCTCTTTGCTTGACCCTTGACTGATTTATATCCTTTCTTTCTTGAAAAAAATATTTTCATTTTTTTTTGTTTGAAAGGCAGAGACATAGATGGGGAATCTCCCATCTGCTTGTTCACTCTTCAAATACCTGCAACATCCAGAACTCCATTTGTGTCTCCCTTGTGGCATCTAAGTACTGCCACAAGTCATCATCTGCTGCTTCTCAGGGTAGGCATTAGTAAGACCTGAATCAGGCACTCCGGTATGGGGTGTGGGCTTCCCAAGCAGTGGATAAACAGCTGCACTACGTATCTGTGCACCAGTCTTCTAGGCTCTGCGTGCTGCCTCATACTACTGTTCCTTGGTAGTTTCAGTGTGTGTATGTTTTGCATGGAATATGCTTCTTTTTGTTTGTCAAAGTTCATTGTTTTGTGTGGCATTCCTCAATCATCAGTTATTCTTTTATAATCCTCATAGTTGTACATTTTTGTCCACTTTTCTTTAAACCATTTCTTTTTAAAGTGAAATAAAATGGCTGTATGTGAAATCATTTTTTTTCCCGAAGTTAAGTGAGAATATAGTGTGTTTCTTTAGTAGGAAGGTGAATGACTTGATCAAATTTGCAGTTTAAAGCAATCACTAGCTGTAGTGTATAGAATAGTTTAATGCTCAGCCTGCCTGCACTAAGGGATCATTTCGGGGACTCTTAGAGCAATTTGGGTAAGAGATGATAAGACACTGATTCAGGGAATTATAGCAGTAATGGAGCAGAGGGGTCAAGAGATATTAAGGCAATAGAATTCACAGAACTGGGTCAAGACTGGATGTAAGAAATAAAGGAAAAAAGAAAATGGAATTATCACACCCCATTTTATGTTTACTATAGAATTTACCTGCTTTCATAGACCATCCCCTGTTTTTAGGGGATTGTTGACTTATTAGTATTCATTTTGGGGGGCCAGCGCTGTGGCGTAGGAGGTTAAGCCTCCACCTGCAGCACCAGCATCCCACATAGGCGCCAGTTTGTGTCCTGGCTGCTTCACTTCCAATCCAGCTCTCTGCTATGGCCTGGGAAAGCATAAGAAGATGGCCCAAGTGTTTGGGCCCCAACACATGTGGGAGACCCACAACAAGCTCATGGCTCCTGGCTTCCGATTGGACCAGCACCGATTGTGGCCATTTGAGGAGTGAACCAGTGGTTGAAAGTCCTTTCTCTGTCTCTCTCTCTCTCTCTCTGTCTGTAACTCTGCCTCTCAAATGAATAAATAAAATATTTTAAAAATTCATTTTTACATCAAGCTTCAAACTAGAAATTTTTGAAAAACTTAATAAACAATGATATTAACCTTGATATAAAAAGTTACAAATAATAGTTGAATTGAACCATTTAGTTTTTTTTTTACATATATTGTGATGATCCTGATGTTACCAAATGCTTTTAATGGGTTCATTTCATAATTGTATCACATGATACTCAACTTTGAGATTTCTAGAAAACCTGTATGTAAGTCGTCTTTCTTTTACCATATTGACATACCACAGGTTAGGTGCTGACAAAGATTAGTTCTTTTAGCTCAGAATGCAGACTCTGATGATGACCCCTACTGGCTGCATCACCTCATGACAGAGAGCATCACAGTGGCAGGAAAGATCACATCCCCACCACAAAGGAAACTGAAGAAGCTGGGGAGAGACCAAGCTTGATGTTAACAACTTTCTCAGGAGGACAAACTCAGCAGATGCAGAAAACTACCTTACCCTTTCTCAGGGCACACCTTCAGTAAACCTTAGGACGTGGATTAGGATTCACATCTTGAAGATCCCACCGCCTCTGCCCCACAACACTGAGGACCAAGTGTGTAACATATGAGCCCTTGGGGAGTAAACCACATCTAGCCTGGAGCAGTCTGTAAGAGTCATGAGGTTGGACTCCAGGGGTCTCTTGGTTTTATCAGTTCTGTAACAGCAACTGCAGATCAAGTCTGTAATCAACTTTTCAAATCGACTGGAAAGAGCCTGTATCATGTCTTCATCCTCCTCTGTAATTTTTCAACTTTCTTCTTTCAACATTGCCTACCATTCTTGAATATTTGAGTCATAAAACTGAGTGTACAGAGTTCCAGATTTTTAAAAAGAATACACAAGTATGAGTAAGTATACATCACATGCCAGAATCTTCCCCATCCCTTGTGCCTTTTTTCTTCCTCAGGTGTAAGGCTAGGAGGTTAATGAGCCTGGTTGCTTATCATCAGGACAACAGAGTTGGCACATCTTGTTCACTGATCTCTGATGAGTGCTGAAATTTACGGTGCCTCTAAGACTTCACTGTTCCCCATATCTTCTGTAGCAGATCTGGGTACCTTGGCTTTCCAATTTCTAATTACGCTCTAGGATCACTGCTTCTCCTAGATGATTCTGTATGACTCTCAGGGGATTACAAAAAATGCATGCTTTCCTGTACTGTTATGGTAGATGCTAAGTTCTGTGATGACCTTCTCACATCAAATGCTACTGAAAAACTCAGCCCAGAGATATGGCCTATTGTTAGGATTGACCTCTGTTTGCTTTCAATTCTATTCCAATAATAGTCTTACCTTTTGTTAGAAAAATACTTGTATCATTGGTCATTCTTTTTTAAGCCACCATCTATAGTTTTCATGTGCTTAGACCTTTGCTACTCTCTTGGACACAGTTATGCCCATTGGAAATCCATGGTTTTCCTGCCATGAATAATCATCTTGTACTAGGTACGAAGACTATGGTGAAAAATATGAGAGAACAACTGTTGGCAGTGATGTCAGAAAAAGGAACCTTTGTAAATTAGTACAGCCATTGTTGAAAACAATATGGAAGTCCCTCAGGAACCTAAAAATGTAACAGTCCAGACATTCTGCTTCTGAGGATTTACACAAAAGATTTGAAACCAGCCCATTCGCTGTAGTGCTATTCACTGAAACCAAGTTATGGAACCAACCTTAGTGCCAATAAAGAGATGACTAGATAAAGCAAATGCAGTATATGTATACATGGTAGAATAATATACAGCATTAAAAAAGAAAGCTATTGTTTATAAACACATTGATGGAATTAAGCCAGGTGCACTAAGCCAGGCACGGAAAGACAAACAGTATTATGTTCTCACCCATATGTACAACTAAAACGACTGAACTCAGAGAAACAGAGTGGAATGGTAGTTACCATATAAGGAAGTAAAGCGAATGGGGAGGTGATGGTCAAAGGGGAAAAAGCTTCAGTTAGATGGGAGAGATCATTTGTTGGATGGCACAGTGTGGTGAATATAGTTAACAATGGTGTGTAGTAAGTATTTCAAAATAGCTAAGAGTAAATTCCAATGTTCTTACCACCACAGTGATTCAAATTTGATGTGAGGGATGTGTATGTATTTTTAATTATTCCATATTCATAGATTATAACACCACTATAATATCACTAATAATATCCCATAATGCATGCAGCTATATTTTGTCAACTTACAATACAAATAAACACAAACAAATAAGTACAAATCCTTAGGTTATTTTTTTCCCCCACATGATTTCTGTCTGCTGTAGTTTAGAAAAGCCTATCTGAATTTGCAAAGTCAAAGATTTGAATACACCAGCGAACACTTACAGGAATGTAATGTTATCACTTGAATATTGAGAAATAGGGAATATGCAGTGAAAACTGGCTCAACTAATACTTAAGAGTTATCTGGTTACACTTACATTTTATAATCACGCAAAAGATCAGTGACTTTATGTTCAAATATACACTCATCTTGAATAAAGAAAGCTTTTCTCTACTCTTTCCTTTTCTTCATTTATTGGCACTGCTTAAAAATGGAGTTTTGTGTTCCATTGAAACATATGAACCTCAGGTAGTGTATGAGATAACAAAAATCATCATAGTTATTTCTGTATAACTGAATGATATGTTACTTATAAAATTAATTGCATACTAATATAAGTAACGGTTAGGACACTTTGGAGCAGCTTGATGCAATAAACAAAGGTGCAGTGTGTTATATTAGAGGAAGTAAAAATTGCCACAAACAAAAATTTAGGTCTATGTGCAGAATCATGGTACATCTTCTGATGTTGTTTTACTGTTGTAGATTCACTGCTCAAAATATACTGTATGGTGCATTGCCTTCTATAATTTTTAATTTTTATTTTCATTTTTATATGAAATGTGGAGAGAGAGAGACATCTGCCATGGGTTGGTTCACATCTTAAATGCTTGTAACATCCAGGGCTGAGCCAGGGCAAAATCAGTAGCTGGGAACTCATTCCAGGTCTCCCATGTGTATGGCAGGGACCTGAGCACATGAACCATGAACTGCTGTATTCCTGAGTACGCATTAACAGATGGTTGAGTTAGAAGGGGCTCAAATCCAGGCACTTTGATACAGGATGTGGGTGCCCCAAGTGATATCTTAAGTGTGGTGCCAAATGTGTTCCTCATTATTATTATGTAATGAAAAGTGAGCACTGCAAAGTAAATAGAATAAAGCACACTGCCAAGCCATGTAGTCATTACAACTTGTAGCAGTTTTCCTTAATAGGTTAATAACATCTGTTTGGATAGCCAAGATGTAAGGATCTGGCAGAAAAAGGAGTTTATAATTTTAATAAACTAATTATAATTTATGTAAATATATTTCACATTAAAACATTGAGATTATAAAAATAATATATATTTAATAAAAGCCATGTTCCAAAATATAAATTCAGTATTCACAACAGTCCCATTTTCTGATTATATTATTGCCATTTTGCAGATGAGAAAACTCTGGCTTTGAGAGAAAATAAATGGTCAATCAATGTCCATGTGTATATATATATATTTTTTTTTACAGGCAGAGTGGACAGCGAGAGAGAGAGACAGAGAGAAAGGTCCTCCGTTGCCGTTGGTTCACCCTCCAATGGCCGCTGCGGCCGGCGCGCTGCGGCCGGCGCACCGCGCTCCTCCGATGGCAGGAGCCAGGAGCCAGGTGCTTTTCCTGGTCTCCCCATGGGGTGCAGGGCCCAAGCACCTGGGCCATCCTCCACTGCACTCCCGGGCCACAGCAGAGGGCTGGCCTGGAAGAGGGGCAACCGGGACAGAATCCGGTGCCCCGACCGGGACTAGAACCTGGTGTGCCGGCGCCGCAAGGCGGAGGATTAGCCTGTTGAGCCACGGCGCCGGCCATCCATGTGTATATTAAGTATTAGAGAAGACATTTCAGTGGCAGAGAATATTTATCAAGGAACACATGCTGTTTCAGTGTAAGCTCTAAAATTCATACTGAAAAATATGACGTATAAACTATGCAGTGATATCTTTGATTTTTATCATTTTTCATTATTTTCAGTGAGTTGTACCTGAAGTTTTACTAGAATTTCTAAGTAGTCATTTTTAAAATGTAATATTGTTAATTTTCTTGAGTTCTCTGATACATAATTGTTACATGGATGACAGCTATGTTCATGATATTGAAGTTAATCAAAACAGTTGAAGAAAACTAGCATCAGATGTTCACTGGTAAATCCCATCTGAAGCTCTGGCCGGAACATTGATGAACAAAATCCTCAGTGACCTTCTTGCATAAATTTCTAAACATTGAATTATGATTAATTTGATATTCTCAATTATTCCAATTTTCTTCACTAAAAAATCCTGTAAATAATTCATCACATCATCCTACAAAATACATGATCACATGTTTTATAACTCATTGAACTGAAGCTAAGAGGTTAAATATTGTGATTATTTTTTTATGGTAATGAACCAAGGTCAACTTTAGAGTTCACATCCAAAACAAAGACAAGATTTCACAATTCTCTTGTATTTATTTGAACAACAAACTCTAATGACAAGTGACAAAGTCATTTGTATTCTCTTTCATCAGAGTGTTAACAGTCAGTTTATGGAGGAGTTTTAAATCCAGTTATCATGTGTCCTTTGCTTGAAGACTTTCTCATTAGAGACACCTTATTTTCTCATTGTTTCTTTTTCACTTAACATATATACAGTTTTAAAATATGTAGAAATGGAAGTTTTGAAATATATAAACCCATATGTAGATGAGTTATTTTTATGTATTTAAACTTATATGTATATGTGAATAGGTTGCTTTGTAATACATTTTGTATTTTTTTAAAGATGTATGTATTTATTTGAGAGGCAGAGTTACAGAGAGAGAGGGAAAGACAGAGAGAGGTCTTCCATCTTTTGGTTTATTCCCCAGATGGTCGCAGAGGCCAGAGCTGGGTCTATCTGAAGCCAGGAGCCAGGAGCTTGTTCTGGGTCTCCCATGTGGGTACAGGGGCCCAGGAACTTGGGCTATCTTCTGCTGCTTCCCAGATGCTTTTGTAGGGAGCTGGATCAGAAATAGAGCATCCAGGACACAAACTGGTGCCCATATGGGATGCCAGTGTTGCAGGCAGAGGCTTAACCTACTACACCACAGTGCTGGCCCCTATATTTTGTATTTTATCATCGAAATTATAACGTCCTTTTGGAAAACACTGACTTTTCCTTTCATGGATTTCAAGGGTCTTTTACTTACAGTTTAAACACATGTTATTTGAAATAGTAAACTGTTGACTTATTTTTTAAGTGGAAATTTGATTTAAATCCATTTATAGTGTCATTGATTGTACTGGTTGCATCTAAAGTTGGAGATATAGTCTGAGCCAAGTTTCAGGTGCTAGAGAAGCCGTGCAAGACAAAGCTCTTTTTTTTTTTTTTTTTTTTTTTTTACAGGCAGAGTTAGACAGTGAGAGAGAGAGAGACAGAGAGAAAGTTCTTCCTTCCGTTGGTTCAACCCCCAAGCTATCGCTACGGCTGACGCGTTGTGGCCAGTGCACTGCCCTGATCCGAAGCCAGGAGCCAGGTGCTTCTTCCTGGTCTCCTATGCCAGTGCAGGACCCAGGTACTTGGGCCATCCTCCACTGCCTTCCCAGGCCACAACAGTGAGCTGGCCTGGAAGAGGAGCAACTGGAGCAGAACCAGCGCCCCAAGCCCCAACTGGTGCTAGAACACGGAGTACCGGCGCCGCAGGTGGAGGATTAGCCTAGTGAGCCGAGGCACTGGCCAAGACAAAGCTCTTAAACTTGAGATTCCTCTGGAATAAATCCTGGCCAACTGAAAAATGATTCATGAATTAAATCAGATGCTTTTTCATTAAGGCCTTGAAACTCACTGGCTTTCCATTTGTTTTCTCACTGAAGTCTCAGGAGTGATGTAATAAAGATTAAGGCACTGATGACATATATTTGGAAAATGAAAATGTTCATATTTTTGTTAAGATTTTATTTATTTATTATTTATTTATTTGAAAGGCAGAATGACAGAGGGAGAGAGAAAAAGAGATATTCCATTTCCTGGTTCACTCCAAGAAATGGCTGCAACAGCTGTGGCTGAGGCTGGGCCAGGCTGGAGGCAAGAGCAAGGAACTCTTTCTAGGTCTCCTACAGGGGTAGCAGTACTTGGACCATCATCTACTGCTTTCCCAGGCACATCAGCAGGGAGCTGGATCAGAAGTGGAGCAACCAGGACTCACACTCCTCTATGGGATGCCAGTATTGCAAGTGGCTGTGCCACAATGCTGCAGTTTTTTATTTATAATTTGATGCCTTCATGAAAAAAAGTCAATGCAACATGGAGTTGGGTGGAGGCGGTGTCCCCATAGCGATCTTGCTGGCCTGAATGAGAACATAGCAGCCTTAATCATATGTAGATTAAGTGTGAAATCTGAGTTCAGATGGTAAACACATCTGTGACACCTGTAAAACACAGGGTAGGAGGAGTCAGCTGTGTGAGTTATCATAAGTAGTAGTGTTGTTTAGTCCTTGTTTTTTAAACTTCTGTGAAACAATACCTATAACGAGCATTTTTGGAAAGCTAGCATGGCAAAATAAAACTAGATGCTGTAATGATGGTAATAATAGTAGACATTTCATCTCAGGGCTAACTCTGTGATAGGTACTTTACAAGTGCTGTCTTACTTAGTCTGGACTCAGTCCTATAATGTAAGTGCTGTTATTGTCCTTGTATTACAGATGAGGAATCTGAGGTTTAGAATTAAGTAACTTGCCCCAGGTCCCGATAGGAGTGAGTAGTCTGCTGGCCCTCAAAGTCACATCCGTCTGACTCCAGAACGCAGTGTCTTCTCCTCCGGGCTCTGTGGCTCACTGGCTGTGAGGATAACACCGCAGTTCAATCTGACTCAAACCAAAGTTTTCACTAGGAGGCCAATTATTTCTGTCAGCTGAATGATGTGCAGATGATGGGAGAGTACTCAGTGTTTTAAATTGTAACCAGTATAAATCTTTTAAAAAGAATGATCTTGGGGCTGGCGTGTGGTGCAGTGGGTAAACTCCCTGGCCTGAAGCGCCAGCATCCCATAAGGGTGCTGGTTCAAGATCTGGCTGCTCCACTTCCCATCCAGCTCACTGCTATGGCCTGGGAAAGTAGTAGAACATGGCCCAAGTCCTTGGGCCTGTGCACCTGTCTGGGAGACTCGGAAGGAGCTCCTGGCTCCTGGCTCCTGGTTTCGGATCAGCACAGCTCTGGTCATTGTGTGAGTGTAACACTAAGTTTCAAATAAATAAATAAATAAATCTTTTTTTTTTTTAGATTTATTTTATTTGTTTGAAAGGCAGAGTTAGAGAGAGAGGTAGAGACAGAGAGAGAGGTCTTCCATCCACTGGTTCACTCCTCAGATGGCCGCAACATCCAGAGCTGTACCAATCCGAAGCCAAGAGCCAGGAGCTTCCTCCGGGTCTCCCACATGGGTGCAGGGGCCCAAGGACTTGGGCCATCTTCTACTGCTTTCCCATGCCATAGCAGAGAGCTGGATCGGAAAAGGAGCAGCCAGGACCAGAAGCAATGCCCATATGGGATGCTGGCACTTCAGGCCAGGGCTTTAACCTGCTGCGCCACAGCGCCAGCCTCAATAAATAAATCTTTAAAAAAATAATCTCATAAATTTATAAATATAATAAATTCTTAATTGAGGAAAATGATCACCAAATAAAAGAGTTTCCATTTTGAAATTATATATTTGAATTATTCAGGAGACATTTAGGCAGTTTTTTTCACACTTCGATGCCTTCAAAATAGGGATCATGGATAGGAGTAAAGGAGGTGTAATTTTGCTGTTGTATATATTTTTCTTATGCAACTTGATATTTTCATTATTTATCTTTCAGGAAAATTAATCATGGGTAGTTATGTCTGATATGCTACTTTGTATTTTCTATGAGGAAAGAAACACTGTCTTTTCTTTTGTGTTATAATTTCCAAATGTTTAAACCTAGGATCCATTTGGGGGAAAAAAAAGAACAAAACAAAACCTTAGCATCCCTACTTCTGGGTTTTGGCCCTATAAAAATACTGCCATATGAGTGTGCTAAGATACTTCTATAAAAATGTCTCTTACAACTTTAGATTTAATACAAACACCTTTTTACAAGTTAAATATCCTTCCACATGGGAATTGATATTATATGCAGAGTAATATAAAAAATAGTGAGATTGAGCCTGGCGCCGTGGCTCAATAGGCTAATCCTCCACCTTGTGGTGCTGGCACACCAGGTTCTAGTCCAGGTCGGGGCACTGGATTCTGTCCCGGTTGCCCCCTTCCAGGCCAGCTCTCTGCTGTGGCCCAGGAGGGCTGTGGAGGATGGCCCAAGTGGTTGGGCCCTGCACCCCATGGGAGACCAGGAGAAGCACCTGGCTCCTGCCATCGGATCAGCGTGGTGCGCCAGCCGCAGTGCGCCGGCCGCAGTGGCCATTGGAGGGTAAACCAACGACAAAGGAAAACCTTTCTCTCTGTCTCTCTCTCTCTCTCTCATTGTCCACTCTGTCTGAAAAAAAAAAAAAAAGTGAGATTGGAGCAGGCATTTGACCTAGCAATTAAGACACTTGTCAGGACACCTGCATCCCATGTTGGAGTGCCTGGATTCAGGTCTGATTTCTCAAGTACATGGGTCCTTGTCATCCACATGGTGGACCCTACTAGGGTTTCTGGCTTTGGTCTGGCCTAGCTATAGCCCTGGCATGCATTTGGACAATGAATAAGCTGATGAGAGCTTTTTGTCTGTGTGGCTCTATTTCTCTCTCTCTCCCACTCCCTTTCCCTCCTCTCTCTCTCTTTATCTTTGTATTTCTACCTCTCATGGAAGGAAATAACTTTGAAATGTGAGATAAATGTATGAGACATTTATTCAGTTAAAATATTATTGCATGATAAGTTTAAAGAATGATGGGTAAAATTTGAAGAGTGTTTGTTTAAAAAACCCATTGTAGGGGTTGGCGCTGTGTGCAGCAGGTTAAACCACTGCCTGCAATGCCAGCATCCTCTATGGGCACTGGTTCAAATCCAATCTGTTCCACTTTCTATCCAGCTCCCTGCTAATGCACCTGGAAAAGCAACAGAGGATGGTCCAAGTCCCTGGGCCCCTTCACCCACGTGGGAGACCCAGAGGAAAGCTGCTGGCTCCTGGCTTAGGTCTTGCCCAGCCTTAGTCATTGCAGCCTTTTGGGGAGTGAACCAGCAGGTGGAAGATTTCTCCCTCTCTCTGCCTCTCCTTCTCTCAATGTAACACTGACTTTCAAATAAATAGATATAAATAAATAAATGAATAAATCTATAAATATATAACTGTATAAATATATAAAATATACAATAATGTATTATATATAAATATAATTTATTATAAATAAATAACCCATTGTGTGTATATATATATATATATATATATATATATAATGGGGTGTAGTGTGGTGAGGTGTGAAATAGGAATCTCATTTCTCAGAAGTGTAGAGATCAAAAAGTTAAAGTATCCCCAAAACTGCTGCCACTTTTGAATAATTTGATATGAAGCATTCTAGATATGCTTTGACTTTTTGATTTCCACACTTCTGAGCTGTCTAGTTATTACCTATAAAGATTTTTTTTTTGTTAAAAACAAAGTTGGGGGTGGAGAGTTGGTGCAATGATTGAGTTGCCTCCTGAGCTACCTGCTTCACCTGTCACAGTGCCTGGTTCAAGTCCTGGCTGCTCCACTTGCACTCCAGCCTCCTGCTAATGCTCACTCTTAGAGGCGTGTCTCGAGATCTTGAGTCACTGCCAACAAAGTGGGGAACTATCCCCCATGGCTGGTCCCATTTCTGGCTGTTTCTGACATCTGGGGAGTGAACCAGCAGAAAAATGGGGTGTATATACATAATGGAATACTATTTAACCAAAAAAAAGAATGGAATCCTGTCATTTCCAGCAAAATGGATGTAACTAGGTGACATCATGTCAAGTTAAATAAATGAGTCACAGAAAGATACACACCACATGTTCTCCCTTATATGCTGGAACTAAAAACAAACAAACCTCAGACGGAACAAGAAATGTTGACTATTAGAGGCTGGGACAGTGGGAGGGATGGAGGCAGTTTGTCTAACAAAAGAGGGAAAGTTGAGTATTGCTTATTGATTGTGATAAATATGCTAATATAAGATGTTAAAAATGGGGAAACTGGATATCAGGTATATAGTTTTTTTTTTTTTTTTTGGACAGGTAGAGTTAGTGAGAGAGAGAGAGAGACAGAGAGAAAGGTCTTCCTTTTTCCATTGGTTCACCCCCCCAAGTGGCTGCTACGGCTGGCACTTTGTGGCCAGCATGCTGTGCTGATCTGAAGCCAGGAGCCAGGTGCTTCCTCTTGGTCTCCCATGTGGGTGCAGGGCACAAAGATCTGGGCCATTCTCCACTGCACACCAGGGCCACAGCAGATAGCTGGACTGGAAGAGGAATAATGGGGACAGAACCGGCACCCCAACTGGGTCTAGAACCTGGTGTGCTGGCACCACAGGCGGAGGATTAGCCTAGTGAGCCACAGCACCAGCCCTGTAGTGCTTCTAAGAGGCGACTTACCTTCCAGTTCATTTTGTCCTAATTTTGGGCATCTTGCCTCAATTACATTTTTAGAATTGCATCCAGGATTTATTTGTCTTTCTGCTTGCCTGTGTGCCTTAGCCACAGTGGCAAAGACCCTTACCTTCACTTCTCATTTTCGGGTTGCATTGCAGTCTCAGTTCTACTTCAAGTGCACCTATTAAGTTTTTTTTGTATGTTTCTGAGTATTTCTCATTCATTCCTCTTTTTATTGTCATTCCAAATTTTTCTTTTTTTCTGTTACATCACATTATAGTCTGCCTTGTAATAAACTTACCAGCATATCCACGAGATACCCATGAAATTGAAGTGTCTTAATGTTTATTGTCTCCTTTATAATTGCACTGTATAACATTACATTAGTAGCTGCCCCATTACATTTTAAAAAATGAGTGACATTTCTGTGAAATTATTGAAAAAGTGCAGCTTTTGTTTGTGTCGAGTTCTGCTGCTGAAGAGTCAGCTCTGCTCTGTGTCACACTGCCAGCTTGTGGCTCACAACCCACTTCTCAATTCTGTGTCGTAATTTCTGTGTAATAACCCTATAGGCTGCCTCTGTTCTCTAATATAAACACATTTCATGAGGCTTAAATAGGAGATGACATTCCAAATAAAATATTTTAGACAGGAAGCCATTTGCAATTATTTCATAAAACGATGCCAAACTGTTGTCACATATAGTATCTCCTGTGACAAATTCAATAAAGCCTTCCCAGGGAAACTCAAGTTTTTATAACAAAGTTCCTTTATAAATCAGTTCAGGTGGCTTCCTTTTACATGGGCAGGCAGGAGTGTTTTTAAAATGAAAGAACCAGGGAAAGAGAGGCAACCAAACTGATTTGCAAGACAGATTTCCTCCGTAGTCATCAGGGCAGGGAGTTTTGCTTTGTCACAAGTGACTAGTCCTTGATTATGAAAGCGTGAATCATCCTACTTTGAAACAAGAGATAAGTACGGGAAAGCTGCTTAAAAAACAGTGTGCAGCTATTTCCTCTGGAGCTGTGACTTCTTAAACTGGAATGTGATCCAGAGTAGCCTTCCCCTTGAATCCAACATTTGTCTTCAGCTTTTATTGTCTCTCTTTTCCCTCACCCCACTTCACTTCTTCCCTCCTTCTGTTCAACAGATTTACACTGACTGGGCCAACCACTACCTAGCAAAGTCGGGCCACAAGCGGCTGATCAAGGATTTGCAACAGGACATTGCAGATGGAGTCCTGCTAGCCGAGATCATCCAGATCATTGGTAAGACCTGTCCTCGGACAGAAAGCAGGGCAATCTCTGCTTCCGCCCCCTTGGTAAAATACAATTGAAGTTGAGCGCGAACTGAATTGTTCCATGTGTCTTATAGAGGAATGTGGCTCTCTTCTGATTTAATTAAACATGTTTACATGAGGCTGGTTGAAAAGGCAGTTTGGCTATACTTTTAAATAGCTAGCGCTGTATCTTTACATACACTGAATTGTCAGAAACGAATGCTTCATTAAACCATATGTCTCCCATGTGTGCATTTCCTTAGCTGGAGCAACTCATGCACTCTGAGATTCCTTGAAACTGTATCCTGATCCAGCAGGGACAATTGTGAAAGGTTTCATGTCAGCAGTTATTTGGCACAAGGGAGAGAATTAGCAGCAACTTCCTTCTCACTCACTTTTTGTTGTTGTTGTTTCCTTTTTTTTTTTTTTTTTTAATTTCTTTTTGCCTGACTTGCGCACATGAAGCTGGTGGCTGCTAACAAGTGTGTCCTCTTGTGTACAGCTTGGGAGACTGAGTAAATGTAGCAGCAACATTTTTGCTTTTTTTTTTTAAGTCTTTTTTTCTGTGTTTCATTTCATTGCTTAAGCATGTCATTCTTTTTTTCTCTCTTTTATTTTACGTTTTGGTTTTAGCAAATGAAAAAGTTGAAGATATCAATGGATGCCCTAGAAGTCAGTCTCAGATGGTAAGAATCATGTTTATTCTCAATATATAATACTTATCTTCACTTCTAGAGTTAACTGCAATTGTAAATGGCTTAAAAATGCTTGTGTGTGTGTCTTCTTGCTTGTGAAACCATTTGATCACTTTCTATTTTATATATTTCTATGGGTACAATAGGTGCCAGGTGTTGTATGAGATCCTTGACTTTTACTCTGATGTTCTGGGTGTTTTAATTTAACACTGATCTTAATGGCAGTAAACCCCATTTTCATTTATATTGTAACCTTTCTATAAAAACAGTGGGTTTGAAGGACAGAACTTGCCATGTGCATTTTGAAAATATTTAAATAATGTTTTCTTTGTAAGAAAGTTCAGTGTAAGCACATAGGATTGTGAACAATTTGGGACTGGTTGTCAGACACGCTGCTGTATGTCTGCTGTGCAGGGACTCGATCTGAGGGATGATTCATAACCTCTTCCAGAAAGTCCTCAGTCTGCAGGTCTACCTCTTCCCTAGTGACCTCTTTACCCATTTGTACAGCTTGAAGCTTAAAATAGGATCATCAATGAATAAATGGCTGATATAAAAACTCTTCTCCAAATTATATATGCAACTTAATTCTATAGGATAACCTGAAACACCAAATGCCTTAACTAAGGTGACTTCAGGGAAATATGATCATGAAAGATAGCCTAAGTCTACAAATTGAGGCTTCCCCCAAACTCTTTGGCACAAAGAGACATTTTTAGTGATCTTGGTGAGTTCACAGACATGGAAGAATGACAAAACGTTATAAACTTTTCTAACCTGCTGACCTGCTTTACTTAACGTCAAAAAACTGAAACCGACAATAATAAAAGGAATTTTTTATTTTTAAAGAGTGATTAATTTCAGTTTTTTTCCAAAAAATATAAACACTTCCAGTTCATATTGTAATATCATGAACTCTCTGTAGCTATTAAGAAAAAAAATCACTCTAAAAGAAAGGTTCTCTATAATTCTACAGTTTTAATGAAACTTCCTGATTTGATTACTCTGGCACAAACAAGACCCTGTGGAAATGAACTTCAGTTGTGTTTTAGAGTTTTACTGAGAGCAAGCTGAATTAGAACTTGTTCAGACCCCACTAAAATAATAGCTGTGTGGTGCTGAGAAAAAATGTGTCACTTCTCTTAGCATTGGCATTCTTATCTGTAAAATGACCCCCAATTAGGATGTGATAATGAGATACTTATATGACTATTCCTTGTCAGCTAAATTGATATGCAAATTCAGAATAGTATTGCTGTATAGTTTAGCCAGAACACATGCATGGATTAACACCTGCTTTCAGATTTTTGAGCTGCATGTTAAGACATCCTCTAGTCCTTAAAAATTATGTATTGTGTTTCTTTATCCCTCACTGTGGGTTTTGCTTTCATTATTTTAACCAAATGGCCTTGAATACTATAAACTGCCTTAAGTCTGGAGACTTTAGCTTACTCTGCTATCGTTTGAATTTGATTCTGATTACAGAGACTCTGATGAATAGGCTGGCTCATACTTGGTGACCAAAAAAAAAAAAAAAAATCTCTGAGTCTCATAACTATGAATATAGATGCAGTCCTTAAAGATTTGTCTAAAACAGCTCTACCCAGAGACTATACAAATCAGTGAAAATCAGTGTATTTTTATTACTTCTTATTCCTAAATGTCACATGACAATTAGTATGCATGCTGTGTTGATATCTCTACTTCTGATTTAAAAAAAAAAATTGAAACACCAAAATCTGAGAAATGCAAATACTAAGAGAAAGGTGGTTTTTTCCAGATAAAAAGTATTAGTTGGAATAACAGTAAATTTGAGTAAGCATGACTTGGATCCTTATTTCCTCTGATGTGGTTGAACGTGGAATCTGAAATTCACATACTCTTGATATGCTGTTTTAGGGGAATGTGTGTGAAATAAGAAAGTTTTGATTGGATTATTTTGCCCCTGTCCTTAAGGATTTTCACTGACACAATGTTAATAGTGAATGTAAGTTCCAGACTTGAACTGAGATAAGAAAGTAGAGAAAGAAGAATTCTGAGAGCATGATTAGGCTTATGAATTTCATCTCTCTACTCCAAACAGGATGTTCCTTGTTTCCTTCTTGCATAACATCATCAGGTGCTGCATTAGTAACACAGCATTATTCTTGCTCCTAGAACTTTTTTTTCCTTACTTTTTCATATATCTGCTCCTGTGTGGCCTAGGTAGTGAGGTTATATAATATTCAACATCAGTTGCAGTGTTGTGGCATAATGGATAAATCCTCCTCCTGTGACGTCAGCATCCCATATAGGAGCCTGCTCCCGTCCCAGCTGCTCTAGTTCAGATCCAGCTCCCTATTAATGACCTGGAAAAAGCAGCGGGAGATGGCTCAAGTGTTCAGACCCCTGCCAGCTATGTAGGAGACCCTGATGCTGCTCCTGACCTTGGCCTGGTCCAACTGTAGCTATTGCAGCCATCTGAAGAGTGAACCAGCAGATGGAAGGTCTCTGTTTCTCTCTCTCTCTTTCTCTCTCTCTCTGTCTCCACCGCCCCCTCTCTCTGTAACTCTGATTTCCAAATAGATAAATAAATCTTTGGAAAAAAATCAGTTGCAAGCCTTTGGAAGACTTTAAAAGCTGGACCTTGGCAAGGTTTGATATAAGTATTTTAAAAGATCATCATAAACATTTTCTGGGGATTATATTTGAAGGAAAGTTCAGTCTCCAATTGGATGTGGGAGATAAAGAGTATATGGGGTTTCAAATGGACCACAATATTTTGGCCTAAATGAGTGGTATTAAGCAACTTTAATATAGTACAAGAAAGGCTAAAATATGCAGTGAGTAAGAAAGATGATGAATTCTTATTTTAACCTGTAAAATTCACCCTATCAGAACAGCAAGTAGAAGGTGACTATGGACAATCGATATATTTATTTTAAAAAGATCTTTATTTATTTATTTATTTGAGAGGTAGAGTTATAGAAAGTAAGAGGGAGAGACAGAGAAAAAGGTCTTCCTTCTGTTGGTTCACTTCCCAAATGGCCGCAATGGCCAGAGCTGCACTGATCTGAAGCCAGGAGCCAGGTGCTTCTTCCTGGTCTCCCACATGGGTGCAGGGGCCCAAGGACTTAGGCCATCTTCCACTGCTTTCCCGGGCCATAGCAGAGAGCTGGATCGGAAGAGGAGCAGCCGGGACCAGAACTGGCACCATATGGGATGCAGGCACCACAGGTGGAGGATTATCCCACTGCACATGACACCAGCCCCTTCTTCTTTTTTTTTTTTAATATATGCTTTAAAATGTATTTATATTTATTTACTTATTTATTTTAATTTTATTTGGAAAATGGACACAGAGAGATCATTCATCTGCTGGTTTACTCCCCAGTTGCCTTCAACAGTCAAGTTGGGCTGGGCGGAACTTAAGAGCTGGGAACTCAATCTGAGTCTCCCACAGGGGTATCAGAGACCCAAGTACTTGAGTCATTACCTGATTATTTATGGAGTAGACACTACCAAGAAGCTGGATCAGAGGCAGAGTAGCTGGGACTCAAATAAGGCATTGTGATACATAGACACTTTCCCAAATGCCCATCCCTAGACACGTGTTTCTAAATGTCTGAGAAAGATATGGGTTCAACTGTACCTGGCATGTGGGTAATGGTTGGAGCCTTGGACAAGGATAAGATCTTATAGGAGGTCTGTGTGATGTCAGCAGAGAAGAAAGCTTAGGTTTTAAGGCTTAGGGATTTAAATTTATGTGATAGAGGTGTAGGCATCAGAAATGTGAAAGGGAAGGGAAATCTTGAACCATCCTTGAGAAAGTGGATCACAGCTACAGATTGTTAATCCTCAGGCTAGAATTGGTGGGTTGAAGCTATGCTACTTGGATTAGCTCAGCAAGATAGGGGAAAGTGAGATGAACAGACTGTGGCGGATGCTGTGTAGCTGACTAATCGGTGCTATGGGATAAGGAAGTCAGTACTGGTAATCGGTCACAGTCGTCTGAATGTGAAGATCTTCCGTAGAAGGATAATATGTTCGAGATAGCTAAGACATGTAGATATCTGTTGGGTCGTGAATCATCTCTCTAAGAGTGTCCTATTGTATAGTTTGAGAGAAAGACAGAGTTGTGGGCAGTTTCCAAGGGAAGAAGTAAGCAAGAAGGAGGAAACAGTAGAGGAGATAGAAGGATCCAAGGGGCTGGGATGGAATGGGGTGATTGTGAGTCCTAAAAAAAAGTGGCATAGATGAAAACTTTAAAATCCATTTGAACTATTTATTATTGGAAAGAAATAGGGATATAGTTTCCTTTGTGTTGTGTCATAAAGGAGATGATTAGGAAAATGTGTAGATATTTGAAATTTAAACAGAAATTCTAGAAATTCAAATCACTATGCTAACAGAATTTAATGCTAATATGCTGTCATTCATGCGATTTTCTAATAGTTCCCTTATAATAAAGAAAAAACAACATATATGCTTTATGATAGGAAAATTCATATTTATATATGATCATAACACTACTTATTTAAAATAAAATAGTCCAAAGGATACCACTTAAGAAAAACATTGTTGTCCTTTGAGCAAGTTCTAACTCGTGTTACTGAGATATTTTGATTTATATATACTCTCAGTTTTAATGCCATGGCTATGTTTCATCAGTGAGCATGAGACGAAACTCATCCTGAAATACAGAATTTCTTTTGTAGGAGGTTATTCAACGCTATATTTAGCCTCATCCAAAGATGAAGTTACTAATATGGATATCACCTGTTAAGTAATTTCTAGGTGGGTGGCATCAGATTCAAAATATATGCTGCATGCCATAACTTTGATGAGCTTACACGAGAAATAGTAAACTATAAATACCAGGAATGTTCAGAATGCCCCACAGATTAAAAATAGCTAAAAAAAAAAAAGTCCAACATCTATTTGAAATGCATAGAGGCACAAGTGCAAGCTTCTTAGACAAAAATGTTAAACATGTCAGAAATTTTCTTTATTTTAAAATAGAACATTATATTTAAGGATCTTCACAAATGAATAGAGGAATTAATTAATCTGATTACATGAAGTAATCAGAAAGCAAGTGGATATGGCATAGCTAAGGATCCGGCAGATGTGGCTCACAATTTGTTCTTTCTTTCTTCTTTCCTGGCTGCTTCCTTGACCTCTCTCTAGTAGATCAGTTTTGTTTTTCAGCCACAACCTTCAACTTTCTTTTCTTTTTTTTTTTTTTAATTTTTTATAACGCTTTTATTTAAAGAATATAAATTTCCAAAATACAGCTTATAGATTACAATGGCTTCCCCCCCACCCGCAACCCTCCCCTTTCCCACTCCCTCTCCCCTTGCTTCACATCAAGATTCATTTTCAATTCTCTTTATATACAGAAGATCAGTTTACTATATATTAAGTAAAGATTTCAACAGTTTGCCCTCACATAGCAACACAAAGTGAAAAATACTGTTGGAGTATTAGTTATAGTATTAATTCACAATGTATAGCACATTAAACTTTATTTTCTACTGCATTATATGTGATTGTTTAAAATCTGCCCCATGAGGATTTTTGGAAAACTTGTCCTTCTTGTACATTTTTTCTTTATTTCTAGAAGATAGAAAATTCAGCTTCAGTCTTTCCCGCCTATCTGATTCCATCTCTGGCATGGTTGTGGTTTCCACGGTAATTGCTGTTATGAATTTCCGAGGCATTTGCTCTCCTACTGTTATCGTACGGTTATCTGGAAAGTGAAACTATCCTTGATAGTAACAGTGAGCAGGGCTTTCATCAGTATTCTGTCCTTTCAAGTTTTACTTCTTTCTGCCCTTTCTTGTAATTACTGCTGTTTTAAAGAATCTTCTTCAGTAGGATAAGATGAGGTTCCTAACCATATAGGGAAGAGATAAAATATTGGAATGCTCTTAAAGCTATAATGAAATCTTATAAATGGCAGAGTGCAGGATTCTGGTGCTGTGACTCAGAGGAGTGGAATATTGCTATGTTAGGCCATCCACATGATCCCCTGCCATTTTTGAAACTGCAAGTCTGGGAATAGCTAGAAAAAGATAGATCAATGAAGACAAATGCCTTCCTACAAATATAATTCTTATGTCTAAAAAAATACTCAGTGAAAATCACTATCCTGAAGTTCTTTAATGATTCATTATTTTTGTATAGGTTTAAACTTTGGAAAAAGGAGTATTTATACTTTTTACAATATCATCTTGATGTTTTTTAAACAGAATTTGTCTCTAGAAGTCACTTCATATACTGCAGCTAGTAAGGTTCCGAGAAAGTATTTTGGTCTTGAAGGGTCACCAGAATTTTAATTCTGACCATGTGACTCAGAAAGAAGAATTTAGTAAACACTTGGGGCCTCTGCTCCTTCTGCAATAAGGAAATTGGACAGTTGAACTCTAAAGTTCATTGGAACTTTGATTTGCTAGAGTGAGGTAAAGAAAACCAAAGACCATGTTTTGCCTTCAATATTTTGTCTCAAAATATGTTTGGATGTTAATATCTATATGTGTTTAAAACTGCTTTCATAGTATGGTAACAAGAATGTTTTATGAGATGTATGAAGCCTAGTATCTAATTTACAAAGAAAACCAGCAAAGAGGAATTTTGTATGTGGGAGGGAAGTATTTAGTCTGCCATTCAGAAATTAAAGTTGAAAATATAAGAATATTTTATTACATTGACTTTATATGATAGAATAGTTTAAATGTTTTTCTTATAACAATATATATCTATTGATTTTCGTAGTTGATATTATAAATAGAAATTAGAAAGAAGTATCTTATTTTGATTTGATTTCCAACTTTTTTCTTTCTAGAGAGAAAATAAAACATTTTCTGAGGGATGTTAATAACATTTACAGATGCAGGTATAGCTATTATAAATTATAGTTAATATTTTTTACCTTGTATTTGAATATCCACTACTTAAACAGCATGTTCTTTATCTTTTCTAATTTAAAATTCTATAGATTGTTTTCCAGCCAGTATACTAGACACAAAATACCTAGTATTAGAAGACATATTTTGTAAAAATGCTTCTGTACTTTTGGTTTTTTAATCTTCAATAATTTAGTATTTTTAAATATTTATTTGAAATGCAGAGAAACAGAGACAGGGAGTGGGCGAGAAAGAGAGAGGCAGATGGAAAGGGGGGAGGGAAGGGAGAACTCCCATCTGCTAGTTCTTTCCCCCAAATATGCACAGGGACTGGGGGCAGAGTTGGTGGCAAAGCTGGCGAACAGGAACTCAGTTCAGGTTTCCCACAGGGGTAGTGGTAGCTTGATTACTTGTGCCATCATGGCTTCCTCCCAGGGTCCACATTATCAGAAAGCCAAAGGCCAGAGCCAGGTCTCCAAAATGAGCTGGCATCGTAAGTTCTAGGCCAAACACCATCCCTTATATAGTATTTTTTAAACAAGTTATTGCTCTATATATTTCACCTTCCATCCTTCTCAAAATTTACCAGAAAATTGCCCTCGTAATAATTGGTTATAAAGCACAATTGTGATATTCTTGGCTTAACAACAAATGATGGTTAGTGATTTCTTTTTTAAAGATTTTATTTATTTATTTGAGAGGTAGAGTTAGACAGTGAGAGGGAGAGACAGAGAAAGGTCTTCCTTCTGTTGGTTCACCCCCCAAATGGCTGCAGTGGCTGGAACTGCGCCAATCCGGAGCCAGGAGCCAGGAGCCAGGAGCCAGGAGCTTCGTCCAGATCTCCCACACAGGTGCAGGGGCCCAAGGACTTGGGCCATCTTCTACTGCTTTCCCAGGTCACAGCAGAGAGCTGGATTGGAAGAGGAACAGCCGGGACCAGAACCGGTGCCCATATGGGATGCCAGCGCCGCAGGCAGAGGATTAACCTACTGTGCAGTGGCGCTAGCCCTGGCTATGGATATTTTAAAAGTTTTATTTCTGTAAGAAGAACAAAAAGAAATGATATAGGGGAAATCTTGTTCATTTAACCTCTGTGCAAACATTTGAAAAGTTTATCTCTGATCATATAAATTATTTGAAATTTTGATAAATGTACTGACCATAGTTGTTTCATAAAATTAGATTTAAATGATTTTAATATAAATTCAGTTAAATTGACTTGTTTGGTTAGACGAAGAGAAAAACTCATGATATGCCTTGTTACAAGAAACCAAAAAAATCATATTTTCTGCCTGATTTGGTTATTGTGTGGTTATGGTATTGCAATATGATTAACCACATTTCAAATCTAACAAACTGGGAAATTATTATATAGAAACAGAATTTTAGAGATGGGTCTGAGAGTTCAACATTGTCATCATCATTCATTGATTTCACTTGTTGATTGTATGTCAGCTAGTATGTGTATATGGTTTTGTGTTAAATGCTTTTTTTTAAAAAAAATATTTATTTGAGAGGTACTGTTACAGAGAGAGAGAAGGAGAGACTGGTTCTCTCCCCGGATGGCTGCAATGGCTGGAACCGGGCCGATCCACAGCCAGGAGCCAGGAGCCACCTCTGTGTCCCCCAAGTGGGTTCAGGGGCCCAAGCACTTGGGCCATCTTCCACTGCTTTCCCAGGCCACAAGCAGGATTGGAAGAGGAGCAGGTAGACACGAACTGGTGCCCATATGGGATGCCAGCTCCACAGGCAGAGGCCCAGTCCATAAAGCCACAATGCTGACCCCTCATGTTAGATTCTTAACTTTCTTTCTTTTTTTTTTTTTTTTTTTACAGGCAGAGTGGACAGTGAGAGAGAGAGAGACAGAGAGAAAGGTCTTCCTTTGCCGTTGGTTCACCCTCCAATGGCCGCCGCGGTCGGCGCGCTGCGGCCGGCGCACCGCGCTCCTCCGATGGCAGGAGCCAGGAGCCAGGTGCTTTTCCTGGTCTCCCCATGGGGTGCAGGGCCCAAGCACCTGGGCCATCCTCCACTGCACTCCTGGGCCACAGCAGAGGGCTGGCCTGGAAGAGGGGCAACCGGGACAGAATCCGGTGCCCCGACCGGGACTAGAACCCGGTGTGCCGGTGCCGCAAGGCAGAGGATTAGCCTGTTGAGCCACGGCGCCGGCCCAGATTCTTAACTTTCACTCAGGGACTCACTGAGGGTACCTGTGTCCCCTCTTTAGTAATTGACAGTCAGCGTTTTGGCTCATGTATGTTTGAGCCTCAGCCAGATCTCTGTTACACTTACTTTAAAAATAGGTTAGAGGTGGGTATTTGGCATAGCACTTAAGACACTATTTAGGACACCTGTGTCCCACATTGGCGTGCTTGAGTTTGAGTCCTGGCTCCACTTCCTGATTCCAGCTTCTTTCTAATGTGTGTCCTGGGAAGCAGCAGGCGACGGCTCAAGTGGCTAGGTCCCTTCCACCCATGCAGAAGACCTGTCTTGAATTCCTGGATCCCAGATTTGGCCTGACCCTGGGCATTCTGGGCATTTGGGAAGTGAATTACTGGATAGGGCTCGCGCTCTCTCTCTCTCTCTCTCTTTCTTTCTCTCTCTCCTTCCCTCTTTCCCCACCCTCTCCCTTTCTCTCTCTCCCTTGCCCTCCCTCTCCCTCTGAAGTGAATAAATAAATGTAATAAAACAACACCAAGTTAAAAAAAAATAAGACCTAGGTTTCAGGTCTTGGGATTTTCTGATTTCCTTCTAACTCATTCTTCTGCTTTAAAAAGACTTAAAAAAAATATTAGGTTATCATAAAACTCAGAGCAATAGAGATTTCCTATGTACCCACTCCCCCAGTATTGACCTTCCTTACCAGAGTGGTGGATTAAAATTGATCTGCATTGATCTGCATTGATCCATGCTTATCATTCAAAGTGTGTAGTTTACCTGTTCACTCTGTGCATTGTGTAGGTTTGAACAAATATGCATTGGCATGTATCCACCATTGTAGAATCATACACAGTATTTTCACTCTCCTAAAATTTCTCTGCATTCATCTGTTCCTCTTCCCATTTCCCTTCCCCCTGGACACTACTGATTCTTTGTCCACCTAGCTTTGCCTATTCCAGAGTGTTGTCTAGTTAGAATCATACAATGTGAGGCCTTTTCAAATCAACTTCTTTCACTTAGTACTACACATTTAAATTTCCTCCATGTATTTCCATGACTGGATGACTCATTTCTTTTTATTTAAATAATATTCAATCATCTAGATGCACTACAGTTTATTTAAACATTTACCTATTGAAGGACATCTTAGTAGCTTCCAAATTTTGAAAATTTATAAACAAAACTGCTATAAATGTGCACATGCAGTTTTTTGTGTGGATGTGTTTTCAACTTTTTGAGATAGTTAACAAAGAGTATGATTGATTGCTGGATAATTTAGTCATGCAGTTTTGTAAGAAACCTCCCTCTGTCTTCCAAAGTGTCTGCATCATTTTGCTTTCCCACCAACAGTGAATGAGAGTTCTGTTGCTCATATCCTCTCTAGTAATTAGTGATGAAAACCTTCTGGGCTTTGGCCATTCTGTTAAGCATCTATCTGTAATTTTACATTGTCTCATAAAGGAGGACTTGGAAAATCTTTTGTCACGATTATTTGTCATAAACATATCTCCTTTGATTAGGTCCTGTTGAGGTATTTGGCCTTGTTTCTTTTTCACCAAATTGTTTTTATTGTTGAGTTTTAAGATTCTTTATAATTTTAGATAAAAAGTTTATCTTTTGCAAATATCATCTCCACGTCTATGATATATTTTCTCATTCTGACATTGTCTTTCACAGAACAGAAATTTTTAATCTTAAGGAAATCCAGCTTATCAATTATTTCTTTCATGGGTTATGCCTTTGATATTTTGTTTAAAAAGTCATTGCCACATTTGGGATTATATAGATTTTTTTCTATGCTTTTTTCTAGAAGGTCTATAGTTTTTTATGTTTAAATGTATAATCCATTTTGAGTTACTTTTTTGGGAAGCCTATAAGGTCAGTGTCTAAACTTTTTTTTTTCCTTTTGAATGTGAATGTCCAGTTGTTCCAGCACCATTTGTTTAAAACGTTATTTTTGCCTTGTTGTGTTGCCTTTGCTTCTTTGTCAAACATCAGTTGACTGTATTTATTATGTGGGTCTATTTCTGGGCTTGCTTTCTTTTCTATTGATCTGTGTGATCCTTTGCTATTACCATACAACCTAGAATTCCATAGCTTTATAATAAGTCTTGAAATTGGGAGGTATCAGTCTTCTAATTTTGTCCTTTATTATTTTGTCAGCTACTGTGAGTTGTTTGGATCTTCATATAAACTATAGAATCGTTTTTTTTTTTTATATAAAGCTTTTATTTAAAGAATATAAATTTCCAAAGAACAGCTTATGGATTACAATGGCTCCCCCCCCACAACTTCTCTCCCTCCCCCTACCCTCCCCTTTCCCGCTCCCTCTCCCCTTCTGTTCACATCAAGATTCATTTTCAATTCTCTTTATACACAGAAGATCAATTTAGTACATATTACGTAAAGATTTCAACGGTTTGCCCTCGCATAGAGACACAAAATGATAATACTGTTGGAGTGCTAGTTATAGTATTAATTCACAATGTACAGCACATTAAGGACAGAGATCCTACATGATTTTTTTTTAAAAAAATTGATTAATTGTCTATGCAATTTCCAGTTTAACACCAAGATTTTTTAATCATTTGCAATTATCTTTATATAAAGAAGATCGATTCAATATATACTATGTAAAGATTTCATCAGTTTGCACCCACTCAGAAACACAAAGTGTAAAAATACTGTTTCAGTACTAGTAATAGCATTATTTCACATTGGATAACACATTAAGGACAGATCCCTCATGAGACGTAAGTACACAATGACTCCTGATGTTGATTTAACAATTTGACACTCTTGTTTATGGCGTCAGTAATCTCCCTAGGCTCTGGTCATGAGTTGCCGAGGCTATGGAAGCCTTTAGGGTTCGTGGACTTCGATCTTATTCCGACAGGGTCATAGTCAAAGTGGAAGTTCCCTCCTCCCTTCAGAGAAAGGTACCTCCTTCTTTGATGGCCCCGTTCTTTCCACTGGGATCTCACTCGCAGAGATCTTTCATTTAGGTCTTCTTTTTTTTTTTTTTTTTTTTTTTTTGTTTTTGTTTTTGTTTTTGTTTTTCAGAGTGTCTTAGCTTTCCATGCCTAAACTATTCTCATGGGCTCTTCAGCCAGATACGAATGCCTTAAGGGCTGATTCTGAGGCCAGAGTGCTATTTAGGACATCTGCCATTCTATGAGTCTGCTGTGTATCCTGCTTCCCATGTTGGATCATTCTCTCCCTTTTTCATTCTATCAGTTAGTATTAGCAGACACTAGTCTTGCTTGTGCGATCCCTTTGACTCTTAGACCTATCAGTGTGATCAATTGTGAGCTGAAATTGATCACTTGGACTAATGAGATGGCCTTGGTTTGTTGATATCCAAAAACAACTTGGTGGGATTTTCGTTCGGATTGCCCACCTTCTTATTCTTTGCAAGGTTTTGGTTTCTTTCCCTCTCCCCCCCACAACTCAACATCTGGATATATAGAAGTATTTTTCTTGCATATTATATTAATGTTTTTCATTTGTGGCAGGAATATAAACTGCTAAGGATGTGAGAGAACTGATGATTTATAAATGTATGGTGAAACCATGCATTTCATAAATAATTGTTGTGTGTAACTTTACCACTGTTTATAAATAGGCATTATTTGAATATAGGGTAGTTTTATTCATAAAGAAATAAATTCCATTATTTGATTTTCTGCAACTGCAACAAACTGAAAAACAGGAATTTATTGAATACTCATAGAATAGATTGTGAAATCAATGAATACTGATATAAATTTTTATAATTTCATAATAACAACACTTTATATTGCCATTTATAGCTTATAATGAAGATTCAATGTCATCTTTAATTGACAATATATATTTAACTGTGTTACTTATTTTGTAATTACCAATTCAGCTAAAATGGATAGTAAAGTTTTGAGCAAAAATGATTTTATCCAGTGAAGTTTGATGAATTTTTCATATCTGTACTTTTGTGGTTATATTTGTTTAATCATACCCATATAGAACTCTGTGGTAACATTTTTATGTTTATAATGATCTTAGCTTCATATTAATATATGAAATAGAATAGAATTTTCTTCATTTCTGATATGAATATGTATATGTGAAGGACACAAATAAACACACGGATTAAAGATTAATGTCTTGGATCCGCTGCTGTGGTGTAGTGGGTAAAGCCACAGCCTGCAGTGCCGACATCCCATATGAGGTCTTGACTGCTCCACTTCCGATCCAGCTCTCTGCTGTGGCCTGGGAAAGCAGTAGAAGATTGCTCAAGACCTGGGGCCCCTGCACTCACAGGGAAGACCTGGAAGAAGCTCCTGGCTCCTGGCTTCGGGTCTACTCAGCTCTTGCTGTTGTGGCCATTTGTGAATTAGTGGATGGAAGACCTCTCTCTCTTTCTTTCTCTCTCTGTGCCTCTGCCTCTCTTTAACTGTGCCTTTCAAATAAATAAATAAATAAATCTTTTAAAAAAGAAAGATTAATGTCTTTGGGGACTGGTGTTGTGGCATAACAGGTTAAACCACTGCTTGCATTGCCAGTGTTCCATGTCAGCACTGTTCAATCCCTGCGGCTCTACTTTTGATCCAGGCCCCTGCTAATGTGCCTGGGAAAGCAGCAGATGATGAACTAGTTACTCAGGCCCCTGCAGCCATGTAGCAGACCCAGTGGAGTTCCTGAATCCTGGTTTTAACCTGATCCAGATTTGGCCATTGTGGTCATTCAGGAAGTAAACCAGTGGAATTGAAGATCTTTTTCTCCCTCTCTGAAGCTCTGCCTTTCATATAAATAAAAGTAACCTTTTAAACAAAGATTAACATTTTAATCCTCACATCATATTTCATGTGAAAAATAGAATTGCTTTCTTTTTAATATTTATTTATTTGAAAGTCAGAGTTACACAGAGAGAGGAGAGGTGGTCAGGGGGAGAGAGAGGGAGAGGGGAAGAGGGAGGGAAAAGGGGAGGGAAAAGGGGAGGGAAAAGGGGAGGGAAAAGGGGAGGGAAAAGGGGAGGGAAAAGGGGAGGGAAAAGGGGAGGGAAAAGGGGAGGAGGAGGGAGAGGGAGAGGGAGAGGGGAAAGGAGAGAGAGAGAGAGGTCTTCCATTCACTGGTTCATTCCCCAATTGGCCACAACAGCTGGAGTTGCACAGATCCAAAGCCAGGAGCCAGGAGCTTCTTCCGGGTCTCGCATGTGGTTGCAGGGGCCCAAGGAGTATGGCCATCTTCTACTGCTTTCCCAGGCCATAGTAGAGAGCTGGATTGGAAGTGGAGCAGCTGGGTCTTGAACCAGCCCATATGGGTTGCCAGGCTTCAGGCCAGGGCGTTAACCCACTATATCACAGTGCCAGCCTCATAGAATTGTTTTCATTGTCATTTCACAGATGAGAAACCTGAGGCTTTGTAAGGGTAGACATTTCTCCCTTCAAAATGATATGCAAATTACAATAACAGCATGCAAACTCTGATTCTTTGGCTACAAAGCTTCATTATTAAACTCTAGTGCCTATTTAATAAACTTATCCCTGTACTTCCATGCATTTAAAGAGTCTTCAGAAAGTTCATAGAAAGCTTCTTGCTGACGTATACCCTGAGAGTCAGCAAGTGGTGTCCCAAGTACTTGAGTTCCTGCCTACAACATGGGAGATGTAGATGGAGTTCCCAGCGGCTGGCTTTTGCCTGGATCTGCCCCAGCTGTTGTGGGTCTTTGGGAAGTGAACGAGCAGTTAAACAATATATCTCTCTGTCTCTGTGTCTCTGCCTTTCTGTCCCTGTGCCTTTCAAATAATTAATACATAAATAAATAGTAAGTAAATATATACATTTTAAAAGTTTGTAGAAATGCATATTATGAAAAAATGTGCATAGGTTTTTGCACCAAAATCTTATATTTTAACACTGATTCCATGAACTATTTGAATTACCTTTACATCTAACCACATACCAACTAAACCAAAAAAAAAAAAAAAAAACAAGAAAAAAAAATTACCATCCCCCTTTCCTGTCCATCAGCTCAAGTAAACTTGAAATGGGGAATGGAATGCACGCGAATCTTTGCAATGCAACAATGCATGACACCCAATTAAATTATACCTTTTACCACCCCTCCTTCTTAAGCCCAAGAGGTGGGTGTTTGGTGCGGTCATTAGGAATCCACTGGGATGCGTGTGCTCCATTATGGAACACGTGGGTTCAAGCGCAGCTCTGCTTCTGCTTCCGGCTTCCTGCTCACGTGCACCCTGAGAGGCAGCAGGGATTGTGTCCTTTCAATCCTTTCAATCCTTTGTCCTGGCTGTGGCTTGGACCAGCCCTAGCTGTTCTAGGCATTTGATGTCTGAAGCAGCGGATAGAAGATCTCTGTGTCTCCTTCCCTGCCTCTCTTCTTTCCTCTCCTCCTCTGTGTCTCTGCCTTTCAAGTGAGAAAAAAAAAAAAAAAAGAATGGCAGCCTCAGATTTCAAGGCCTGGAAATCTATATGCTCACAAAGAGCCTAGCTTATCCTTAAACTTGCTAAAGTTTTGGTTTTCTTATCATGTGCTTTACTGAGTAGATAGTTAGGTCATTTTCCCGTGGCTGTAACAAATTACCATTGGACTAACAAAACAAGAGATGTTCAAATTCTCACAGTTCTGGAGGCCCAAAATTCTCAAAGCTGTACATACCATCAGACCGTTGTCAGCAATGCTGTTCTCCCTCCCTCTGGAGGCTGTAGGACAAATCCATTCTTGGTGTTTTTTGGCCTTTGTTGGCTGCCAGCATTCCTTGGCTTGTGGATGCATCCGTCATTCTGTATGTTATTCTACTGGCATATAAAAATGCAATGGATAGTTGAGGAATAATTTGGAAACATTTAAAGCCTGTAAACTTGTAAAATGTGTCTAATAGTGAAATTTCCATACCATTTCTGTCTTTTCCTTCACCCTATATGTGTCATCCTTATATTCAACAAAATGTTTATCAAGTACCTGTTTGATCCTAGTCATATGACGGTACTGCAGGGGGCATGAGCAGAAGATGAGAATGGGCAAATCCAAATGTGTAAATTACAGTGGGAGGAAGAAGTGTAGTGTGGCAGAAACAGCAAGTTTATTGCAGACTGACAAGTTTGAATTTGAATTCTGGCTCTGCTGTGTGTTAATTGTATGGATTTATGAAAACCATATTGTCTCTAAACTTCTTGCAGAAGGAAATTAAAAAGCATGGAATTTATGGGCAAAATGAGAAGGTTTTGCATTTAAAGTAGATAGCATACTTGCATAGCATTCTTTATAAAACTCCTTCCTGTCCCTGTTTATGGAGTACTGGAGTAGAAATTAAAAAGTTGCTCCTAACTGCTTGGCCTACTTCCCTTACATACACTATAGGACTTTTCCATCTGCAGCTTGATCACAGTGTGTTGTGGAGTTAGTGTGTGGCACATGACTATTTAATAAAAAATACACTAAAAGAAATTTTTAAAAATCAGACTACATTGCAGGTAGTATGGGTAAAAGTTGATATGTGAAGCTTTAATTGCTATCAATAAACCTTTGTGAAGAAATATAAAATGACTGTCTTCAATGCAACACTCCTAATTTCTTTTTCTTTTGATTAAAATACACCAATAGATCTCTGACATTAAGTCAAATCCAAGACACTCAGGAAGGCATGGAAGGTGCTCTGCATCGAGTTCTCATTTATCTCTATGACCTGTCTCCTGCCAGTACCTTTCTCCAGATGTTGGATCCATCTACTTCTGGAATCTCATTTGCCTCACTTCTTCTACACAGGTTTTTCAGCACAGTTTGAAAGTTACCAGCCTTAGAGTATTTCTGTATCAGTAAAAAGTTGGGAGCTGTAAAGAAAGTTTCAGGTGAGGTTCAGCTCTCGGTTTTCCTGGCCATTCTGAACTCCTTGCCAATTCCCCTTTCTGATGTTTCTCCACCACGACCAGTGATTCACTCGTCGGGTTCACTCATCCCTCATTCCCTCATTCATCTACCCCTTCCTAACCTTCGAGGAACTAGCTTAACACTTCCCTGTAAGCAGCAAAATGTAGGGACTAAGAATCTGGGCATTATGCAATCTGAGTAATCAGTTAAGTCCTCTGATCAACCACTTTTATCATCGAAAACTGGTTTCATAATGGCAACTTCAGAAGATGGTATCTGTATAATATGTTTGATACATCTTAGTTACTGGTAACTTTCCTTTTCATCAATTTCTTTGGCTCTAATCAAGAATAGACCCTTCTTGGGGCAAGGGTTTGGTGTAGTGGTTAGGATGCCACTTGGGATGTTCTGATCCACGTTGGGGTGCTTGGATTCAAGCTTCGTATCCACTCGCAATTCTAGCTTCTTGCTATTGCACAGTCTGGAAGGCAGCAGGTGTTGCCTAAAGTAGTTGGGTCCCTGTCATCCACATGGGAGACTCAGGTCGAGTTTCCAGCTCCCGGCTTTGAAATAGCCCAGCCCTAGTTATTGCTTGCATTTGTAGAGTGAACGGAAAAGGAAAGACATCTTTCTATTTGCATTTCAAATAAATAATTAACAGTTAAAGAATAGACTCCTCTTACTCTTCCATAGGAGTCTGTGTTTCTCTGTTGGTAAGATTCCATTAAATTAGATTTTAATTCTCTGTTACTTAAGTCATATAAGTGTTAAGGGCTTGATATGTCTAAAGTGAAGAAATAGTTGTTATGTGAATGAATGAAAATAAATACCATATGAATTTTAAGCAAAGAAAAATATTCCTACAGTTTACTTTAATTATCCATACAAATTTATCTCTCTTTAATAATCCTTGGCTAAAATGTATATAAGTATTTGAATCCTATGCCAGATTGGGAGTTTGTTCAAACTGAGCCAGCTTAACTGCATTTTTGGTTCAAATTTCTTTAATTTATATACTGACACTAGTGAAACAAGTTTATCATGAAAAATAAAAAGTATAGTTAATCAAAAATAGCACAAGTCACAAAAGAATCCACCTTCCAGAGACAGCCAAAGTTCAGATTGCCCTGTGTTTTTCTAGACATTTTCTATGTATGATTCATAACAGTAATATGTATCTAATACTTTAGACATGCCCTAGACAGGATGCATTGCTTCTGCAGAGAGAAACAAGACTTTAAGTTACTATGCCTGATACTTGCTTAACTATAGTTTTTCATAGTGCAGTGGTTTTTGAGATCCACAGAAATAGAACTTTTTCAATATTAGGTCAAATTCAGCTCTGTGAGTAAAATTGCAGAAAGTAAGGACTGATATGATGTATCCCCAAGTATTTTTTTTTTTTTTTTGACAGGCAGAGTTAGACAGTGAGAGAGAGAGAAAGGTCTTCCTTCCATTGGTTCATTCCCCAAATAGCCACTACGGCCGGCGTGCTGCGCTGATCCGAAGCCAGGAGCCAGGTGCCTTCTCCTGGTCTCCCATGTGGGTGCAGGGCCCAAGCACTAGGGTCATCCTCCACTGCCCTCCCGAGCCACAGCAGAGAGCTGGCCTGGAAGAGGAGCAATCAGGACAGAATCCGGCGCCCAACCCGGACTAGAGACTGGGGTGCTGGCCCCGCAGGCGGAGGATTAGCCTAGTGAGCTGCAGCGCCGGCCCCAAGTATTCTTATAAACAGTTTTCCATGCTCTGATTGGCATGCCGTGCCCCTTCTTCTGATGCCTCTCTAACATTAGGAAAATCCAACTTGGCTTTCAAGTCTAAATGACAGTTCTGAGAATCTATTCCAAGGTCTGCAGTGAAGATTGATAACTCCATTCTCTTTGGTACCATGTAGAGCTGCTTATAATTCTTTTCTGAAATTTATCATATGATGCTTTGTGTTATGACGATTTATGGATCTTTTCTGTCTCCTCAGCTCTTTTACAAGCTCATAAGGCAAAGACCTTATAATTCATATTTATATCCCTTCACCATCCAGCAGAGCTCTCTGCCCATAATAAACGGTGAATAGTTGCTGAATGAATTAGTCACTCAGTATTAAATGTGGTGCCATGGTTTAGATTTAATCACAAACTACAAGGCTAATATTAATTATGTGCAGACATTTAGTACCTAAATGTAATGTTCACTAAATATTTATAAGTGAATATGAAACATGCCTGAGAATACATAAGGTATAACACTGTTAATATTATGAATAATGCTTCCAGTGACTTTTCCTGAAACAGGCTCTACCAGTTTTGTGGTAAAATATATAAAGACCTGATTCCAAAAACCATGAAGCTTAAAGTGTATGAGTGCAGTAAAAGATTGCACTAATTAAAAACAGAACGTTTATTTGAGAATAATTTCTATAACGATAAAATGAATAAACATGCACGTGTTCCCAATACAAACTCAGTGTTGATCTGATCAGAACACATTATAACCCTCCAGTTAAAAATAGTTGAAGGTGCCAACCTACTGATTAGTGTCTTGAGTTTTCATGAATGAATATAATGTAAGCTCTTCTTTTCCTCTCCTGAAACCCAGTGTATGAGTTAACAATTATACATGCCCTTATTTAGTAAGTTCATAAAAATCAGGATAAATGTACTACTATGAAATTAGAAAATCTGAAATTTCTGTTTATTTTTTAATTATTTTTGTACTTATGACATTTATATTTATTAAATGCTTTCTATAATAAATAAATAAATAACAGGGAACTGGGGGAAAAAGTATTTTTTTTTAATTTGAAAGGCAGAGTTACAGAGAGGCAGAGGCAGAGACAGAGAGAGAGAGAGAGGTCTTTCATCCAATGTTTCACTCCCCAGATGGCTGCAGTGGCCAGAGCTGCACTGATCCAAAGCCAGGAGGCAGGAGCTTCTTCTGGGTCTCCCTCGTGGGTGCAGCAGCCCAAGGACTTGGGCCATCTTTTACTGCTTTCCCAGGCCATAGCAGAGAGATGCATTGGAAGTGGAACAGCTGGAGCTCGAACCTATGCCCATATGGATGCTGGACTGCAGGCAGTGACTTTATCTGCTGTGTCACAGCACCGTTCTCCAAATGTGTGTTTTAGACTTTTCTGCCTCCTACATCCATCCACATTGTCGTCCTAATCAACTCCAGTAGAAAAATCTGCACTGTCCTTTGTACTCCATGTCCTGAGAATAAAGATTGATTTGTCTCAACAATGGGTCAATAGAGTCATCATGAGAGCTAGATGATATCCTCTGAAATTTCTGTTTTTTAAAAAATTTTATTTTTTTTTTAGTTTTCCAGGTAATAGGTAATGAGTTCAACAAATAAAAAGTAAAAATATCCTTTTTCAGCAGGTATGTAGGCACAGACTTTAACAGTAATCAAATAATATGAAATTTGTTTTGAAAAACGGGCTCCCCTTTTCCATTGGAATAGTTGAAAATATTAGACATATGTCGGTGCTCTTTAGAGTATGCAAGGCTAGTGGCTGTGTCATGAAATTTGTCTCTGCAGCACTGAGCACATTTCCGGGCAAAAAGAAGTTTAATAAACATTTGATGAACGGTTAGATTTATAGAATATAAAATTGCGTGGTGGTGCTCCAATATGTCAATATTAATTATATAAATAAAAACCTCAAGTCTGAAAATATTGACCAAATTCTTTTGAATTTGTTTAGTTTCTTCAATAAGGAAAACATTCACAGCAGTCCATTTTCAAATTTATTCTAACAAAACTGTTTCTGCTTAGGGCCTTGTGATAACATTAAGTGTTTTGCTAGAATTCAAAAGCTCTCTCTACTCATACATTTTAATATTTCTGAAAATATTGACTGGATCTATAACTTAGAAACTTTTTGTTTTACTTTCATTGTATGACCAATATTTTTATAGTTATCTAACTATGCTTAAATTTAACCTGGGGCCGGCGCCGCAGCTCACATGGCTAATCCTCCAACTGCAGCGCCAGCACCCCTGGTTGTTCTAGTCCTGGTTGAGGTGCCGGATTCTGTCCCAGCTCTCTGCTGTGGCCCGGGAAGGCAGTGGAGGATGGCCCAAATGCTTGGGCCCTGCACCCCATGGGAGACCAGGAAAAGCACCTGGCTCCTGGCTTCGGATCGGCGCAGCATGCCAGCTGTCGTGGCCATTTAGGGGGTAAACCAACAGAAGGAAGACCTTTCTCTCTGTCTCTCTCTCTCACTGTCCAACTCTGCCTGTCAAAAAAAAAAGTTTAACGTGAAAGAGAGGAAAACTAGGTAGTCTTTACCAATACATGGTAAGCCATATATTGAAAAAAGGTATGAAGAAATTGAGTCTGACATTGATAATGAGAAAGCAAATGCTATGGGATTGATGGTCTTTAAGGTACAGATGTGACTGTTGCTTAAGCCAAATGAGAAAGTTGGTACTGACAGTACTCAGACTGTGATACTAAATTCAGTATCACAGGAATAAAATGTAAAACACAGAAATTACCTCATATCAAAATGATCCAAATAAGCAGAAGTTGATGTATTACCATAGTCTGAGCACTGCAGTTTCTGCATCCTCAAGAGGACAAATTGAAATTGTGTGCAGTTATTTTTTCTGAAGAACGTAAATTGAAGCTGGAATTTCCAAGGTTTGCTGCAAATTGGAATCACCTAGGGATTTAAAAGTCCTAAAAACTGGCTTCTAGGCAATCTAACTTATGAGAGTATAAACTGGGTAGATATAGATGGTTTTGAATGTTTCTCATTTGTTTCTGGTGTGCAAAAAAGTTTAGAAACCACTGGATTATAAGGAGACTCAGTGTGTATAATCCTCAGTCAAGTTGATATAATGCTAAAACAAAACAGAACCAGTTTGTACTATTGTCACCCTCTGTTAGCAGAGATGAACAACAAAGCTGTTTTTGATCTATGTTATTGGGTTCTTGCTTTGTGTAGAGTATTCTTGCTGAGTTTTGTGCATGTAGAGTTTCACTAAATCTTCTAAGAAATGATAAATTTCATCTGCTTTTCCTGTCATTTTTTTAATTGAAAGGATCAGGTCAAATGATATTTATAGACCACACAATCATGAAAATTTCTTAAATTATCTCACTGAATACCAGAATAGAATGGTAAAAATCTACTTCCGCACATCATTTAGACATTGATGAAGTATTTTTATTTCTGTATGTTTATGTAGCAGTCAAAACCTGACTATTCCTTTGGCATTTAATTTTCTCTTCTGTTTGCCTATTATTAGCAGGTATTGATTTTCTGCTGTAATCATTATCTTTTCTACTCCAGAATAAAAATATTTTCTTCCTGATCTTACAAAAGCAAAAGAACAGAAACTGAATTTGGGATATATATATCTATATATCTATATTTATATCTATATCTATATCTATATCTATATATCAGGCCAAATGTTAGAGCTTGTACCTGATCCTATGTGAATTCATAGTTTTTCAGAAAAAATACATTCAGCATTTCCTTTGTGCCCAGCATGGTATGAAGTACTGAGGACAATATAATGTGTGTGAGAGGAGCAATGCCTTTTCCCATCAGGAGAGATGACCACAGTAAGCCCTGGGGAGGAGCATGCTGCTTATAAAACAAGAACACAATGAGTGTAGGACACAGGAACCTTTAAAGGCCGTAGAATTAAGTCAGCATCTAGGGTCCATGTTCAGTAGATACACCAGATTTGATTAGTAATAAGCTATGATTTGATCACTTTGTTTTAGTACCTCAGGCATTAAAACATTGTTTTTTGTTTTGTTTTTTATTTTTTGCCAGGCAGAGTTAGACAGTGAGAGAGAGACAGAGAGAGAGTTATAGACAATGAGAGAGAGACAGAAAGGTCTTCCTTCTGTTGGTTCACCCCCCAAATGGCTGCTATGGCCGGCACTGCACTGATCCAAAGCCAGGAGCCAGGTGCTTCCTCTTGGTCTCCCATGGGGGTGCAGGGCCCAAGCACTTGGTCCATTCTCCACTGCCCTCCTGGGCCACAGCAGAGAGCTGGACTGGAAGAGGAGCAACCGGGACCAGTACCTGGCACCCCAACTGGGACTAGAACCCGGGGTGCCAGCACCACAGGCAGAGGATTAGCCAAGTGAGCCTTGGCGCTGGCCAAAAACATTGTTTTAACCTTGCTTTAACTCATCCATTCCCCCAGCAGTTTTCTTCCAGATTGCCTAAAGTAGTCTAGGCTTTGGGAGAGAGAAGTGAACCAAAGTAGTTCATGGAACTACTTTCTGACTAGTTGGAGAAATATATACATTTACAAGAGTCCTTCCAGATGTTCTTGAAAATGTAAATAAAAGATATATTTATTTTGGTGCCAAAATGAACTATTTTGGAGGTCTCTTGTGAGTATGTGTATATAGTTATTTATTATAGCATACATAATGTTATTGTGTCTATGAACATGTTTTATGTAACAAGCCCTATTATGAGTACCCTAACTCTACCTGTCAAATAATAATAAAAAATACTGATTTGAATCTTTTAATCCTAAGTGTAGTGCTGTACTCTTAATTTTCATCTGAGTTGATATTTCAGGAGTTTTTGGTGGAGCTCATTTCTACCTTGGCTTTCCAATACCTTCTTTGGGGGATTTTCTGTACTTGAACTCTCCTGATTTTCTGCCTACTCCCCTGTGGCTTTTGCTCAGTCTCCTCTGTTTGTTCCTCATCTCCTTTCCAAGTAGAGTCTCGTAGGGCTCAATCTTTGTTCCTCTTCTCTTTCATGTTTACACTTCCTTGGTGACTTAGTTCAGCCATGGTTGTAAGTACCACCAGCCTCTGTATTGAACTAGAACTGCCTCCTTGAAATCTTCATGTAGGTGTCTAAATATCTGATAACATTGTTGCTATCTATTTAGGGGATTTTTCTGTCTAGGTGGATAGGGATTTCATCTTTTTGTAACTAAGGCCAGAAACCTTGAGGTTAGCCTTGACTCTTGTCTTTCTCTCAAAGGCTGTATCTTCCCTTGAGATTCAGAAAAACCCATCCAGAACCGAACATTTCTTATCACTTCTTTCACCCTTCTTGTCTGAAACACCATCACTTTTCCCTTTAATTATCGGCAAGAGTAACCTAAGAGGTTCCTGTATTTTTGTCCTTATTCGTCTAAAAATGCTGTTCAATAAAACAAGAGACCGACCGTTTATTTTTATGTTGAAGTAAAACATAAATGGAAGAATAAATAAATAAAGCTGTTTGATAGAATTGAAGTAAAACATAAGCATTTTGTGAAGCACTATAATTCCAGCAATGTAACTGATTGAGTTTTATATGTACACGCCTGTGGATACACCTGTGTGATCACCACTCACGTCAAAGCAAAGGACACTTCTGCCATTCTTTGTGCCCTTTGTGGGCTTTACTCCTACAAAGTCCATCATGATTCAAATGTGTTTTTCATCATTTATTTTTGCTGAGTGAGAATCTCATATAAGTTGGTTATCACATAATATGCTCTCTTTTCATAAAAAGGGCAGTGCGCAAGGTTCTTCAAAGCCGTTCCTTTGTATTCTAATGGATTCTAACTTGTTTTTGCTGTGAAAAGTCTTTATAGCACTATTAACTGCTAAGAAGTATGATGGAATTTATATAAAGACTAGAATTAAGTAGGAGAGAGATCTTTTTAATGTTATGTTTATTATGCTAATATACTTTGGAAAATTAGTTTAGCCAAACATATTGTTGAATAAGTAAATGACCTTTAATAACTTGTATTTAATAGTCAAACTGGAAGCTATATAATCAGTACTTTGTTGCTATTACTTAGCTATTATATTAATCATTGAAAACTAAATTAACTATCTTAAATTGTTAGTATTGGTAATAAATGATTATACAGGAAAATTACAAAAAAGCTGAATGATCCTTACAAATGGGCTTTTACATTTATTTACTTATGTTCATTTTATTTGAAAAGCAGAGAGATGAGGGAGAGGCAGATGAGAGAGAAAGACAGAGACATAGAGATACAATGAGAGAGAGAGAGAGGGAGAGAGAGAGAGAGAGCTTACATTTGCTGATTGATTCCCTAACTGGCAGCAACAGTCAGGTCTGAACCTGGAGTTCAGGTCTGAACTTGGAGTTCAGACATGGGTTGCAGGGACACAACTGATCAAGTTATCATCTGCTGCCTCCCAGGGTGCACACTGGAAGCTGCTGGAGTCCTGGTCAGAAGCAGACCACTGGGACTCAAACCAGGAGCGTCATTATGAGATCTGGGTGTCCCAGCTGGCAACTGAACTACTGTGCCAAACACTTGCCTCTGCTCCTGTTAAATAGATCTGGGAAATAGGAAAGAATAGATATTCAATACCATTTTCTTTCCTCTATTTGGGAGCTTTTATTTTCTGTTCCTAAGTAAGGTATGTCTGTAGAGAAAGTTGTGTGTCTCCAACAATCAATTTAGGCATCAGTTTATTTCATATGCTGGTTAAGTTGCAGGCTAAAAAAAGCTGTTTTACATATTTAATTACAGACTCTATTACCTTCTTCTAATGACTTAGCATGTTCTTGTAACTAAATTTACATGTATTTAATAGATTTTCTAAAAGTTAGGCCAAAATGCACTATTAACATTTTGTAGTAAATTACATATTTGAAACAGAAAACATTTTTAAGGTTTTATTTATTTTATTTGAGAGTTAGAGTTACGGACAGCGAGAGGGAGAGACAGAGAGAAAGGTCTTCCTTCCACTGGTTCACTCTTCAAATGACCTCAATGGCCAGAGCCACGCTGATCCGAAGCCAGGAGCCAGGTGCTACTTCCCAGTCTCTCATGTGGGTGCAGGGGCCCAAGGTCTTGGACCATCCTCTACTGCTTTCCCAGGCTATAGCAGAGAGCTGGACTGGAAGAGGAGCAACCAGGACTAGAACCGGCACCTACATGGGATGCTGGCACCACAGACGGAAGATTAACCTACTGTGCCATGGTGCCAGCCCCTGAAACAGAAAACTTTTTATAAAAATCCCATAATGGCTATGAAATTTATAATTTCAAGACTGTTACTGCAAACATGTAAACTATTCAATTGTGATCTTTCTCAATATTAGGGCACAGTGATTGGTTTTTTATCTCAGTATATTGTTATTTTTTAAACTTTATCTTATTTATTTGAGAGAGACAGAGAGAAAGGGGTGTGGAGAAGTGAGCACCCCTCCGCTGGTTCACTCCACAAATGCCTGCAGTGGTTGGGGCAGGCTGGAGTTGAAACTGTTGGCCAGGCCACAGTCCTGGTCTTCTACGCGGGTGTCAGGAGCTCAGTTATCTGAGCCATCACTGCTGACTCCTGGGTCTTATATTAAGCAGAACTTAGGGAAGGGTATCAAACTCAGGAACTATAGGGGGAATGTGGCATCTTTACTGCTAAGATACATGTCTGTCACACCTCCCCTCTCCCTTTTTCAATTACACTGCAAGAAATAAACGTATGGGCTGGCATTGTGATACAGCAGGTTAAGATGCCAAGTATGATGCATGTATTAGGGTACCTGCTGGAGTCCCAGATGCTCTACTTTCGATACAGCTCTCTGCTGTATGTTGGAAAATACTCGGGCCACCTTCCACACATGTGAGCGACCCAGATGGAATTCCTGGCTCTTGCATTTGGCCTGGCCCGGCCCTAGCTTATGTGGCCATTTGGGGAGTGAAGCAGCAGATGGAAGATATATCTCTCTGTCTCTTCCTCTCTCTCTCACTCTGCCTTTCAAATAAACAAATTAACTTAAAAATAAATTTATAAGGACACTTTGAATGGATACAAGACAATGCTCCATTTCCCTAATTTCTTCTTTTCTTTCCTTCCATATTTCGCTTTCTTTTTGAGTAGCAAAGTGAAATTTGAAGAAAGGTAGACTTTGATTTGTGTATTAGCATCATTGTGTCATAGGATATTCAGATGTTGATTAGAAAAACAAGCTTCATTTGATCATTTTTTTTTTTTTTGGTAGGATAATTTCAGTAAAACTTACTTTGAAGTGAATTGATATAAAAATCTTGTCTTTCCCTCAAAGTAAATGTATGCCTTGGCTTTGGTCATTTTAAGAAAAGAACATCTCATTGGATATTATTACTTAACTTTTTTTGCACAAAATTACATTTTAAAAAGAATGTAAACAGTCTTTCCATTTTATAAGGACAGATTCTTGAATGTATCATTTTCTTTATTTTTTTTAAGAAACATTTTGACCTTATTAAGAAAGTAAGCCAGAGAAGATATTGGCAGAACTGTGTGTGTTCTCATGCCCAACTTTTGATAAGAATTTGACAGAAAATACTACCTTGCCAAGTTTTTAACTTAAAATCTCTTATTTACTTTAGAGTTTCAATATTTATAGAATGCCAAAAACAAACCCACATGACTCACGAAGAATTAGAAGGTTTTTTTTTTTTTTTTTTTTTAACATTCTGGTAAAAGTCCTTGCTGTACAACTACTGTGTAATACCATGACCCATATTGAGATTAATTTTTCACTTAACACAAACCAGCCTAAATGATGTTTTGCTTCTCACCCTAAGAAGTTACACAGTGGTCATCAGACTGAGACAGTGGCATCGCCCTTTCCAAAAAGCAAAGGCAATGCCATGTTGAACCAGGAGATTGCTCAACTGTGGAAATAAAAAATGAATTAAAAAAGGATTTGATACAGTTTAGTATGAAATCTACATAATTTCTGGTATATCATTTCATCCCTTTCTCCATCTTATCTGTGTTTGGCATCTTAACAAATACTACTGATTGAGTCTCATTTATGCGCATCCTAACTTTATAGGGTTCACACATGCCACAGTCATCCTGTATGGACGCCTCTATTGAGACTTCTTTATAAAGCGCAAAATCCAGTTTTATGTTAAGTAGGTGGTTTGCTAATCTGCCAGAATGCCATTCTTAATCAGGCCTTTATGAATTGTTTGTAAGTACCAAAGTGGACAATGAGAGCTTTATATTCATTCTGTAATTAGCCAAAATAATTCTAGTTTAACTCTGGTAAAGATCTCTAGTATGAGATGAATGTAAAGTATTCATTCTTTATCTTTCTTTCTGGTTTCATTCTAACTCGTGTGTTTATTTAAAAGTCGTCCTCTAAATTGCTGTTTTCACTGCTTTTCATGTTCCAGATCGAAAATGTTGATGTCTGCCTTAGTTTTTTAGCAGCCAGAGGAGTAAATGTTCAAGGGTTATCTGCTGAAGGTAAGTAATAGTATAACTGTCACAAATATCATTGATGTTGTTTAAAATATGCTGATAATGTAAGAAGTGTAATGTTGGAGTATGTAGCCCCTGAATACAATAAAGGAACCTGGTAAAGTATGATCTAATTATTTAAATATTTTTCATATTTTGCCATAACTATTCTTTGCATGATCAAGGATGTGAGAGAGGAGGAAGTCTGTAAAACATCTTTATGCTATTACTAGTGTATATTATTTTTATATTTTAATAGATAGATAGTTGCCCCAATAAATGGAAGATAATAGATATATATAAATAAAGGTAAAATAGTCTAATTAGAGCTCAAATATTACCCATAACATTTCTAGGAACTAATCAAGTTAGTAGTGATTGTCTAAATTTGCAAAGTTTTGAATAAGTTGCCATGAATTCTTAGTCAACATTAATAGTATTAATAACTATCATGTGTAAAGGTTTTAAAATCATTGAATATTTGAAATATCACTAAAATTAAAATATGGCTGTATGGATAAAGCTTTAGCAAGCTTTTGCAATTTTTTTTCCTGCACCTCATTTTCTTCCACAAAGAGCAGTGAATGTTTGCAAAATCGTGCTGCACTTTAGACACGTACTGTGACATACGTAAGAGAGTTAAGTTCCTATTTCTACCTATTGTCCACTTTCTGGCATTGTGCTCACCTGTTGTCCCTTCCTTCCGTCTCTTTATTCATTTATTATCTTTAAACTGGGTATCATATTTATCAAAGTATGATAAAAAAGTTTTGTGCCTATTCAGATTATTAATGACAAAACCTCTTCTAATAAGTTGGAAATGTGCGATAGAACATATTTTTATGAAATTGCTTCAAAATTTTTTAATATGCTTCATGGAAAGTTGCTAAAATTATGAAATATCAAGTCATTTGGACCCTGCATCCAAAACCATTATTTTTAGAATGTTAGTTTTATATATATATATACTCGGAAAAAATCTAGTTTTTAGTATAATTGGTTTTGAAAAGTCACTTATGTCACTAACACTAGATATGTTAGTTCGGAGCCTTAGACATTTTAAGTTCATTGGAAAAAAAGAAATAATGTCTTTCTGAAGTAACATGGATGTTTAGTAATTATTTTCTTTTCTCTATGTTTCCTGTGTATTAAATTTTTCCTTAATTTTAAATTTCATTTATATTTATATGCTAGTATACATAGTTAGATGACACACAATGGCAATTAAAAAAAAAGGGTAAGTTTAAATCTAACTGGAGATTCTCTTACTCTGAATAAAATTCCCCAGGATAATCTTGTTTTCGAAATGGCTAATGACGAGGTAAAAATACTGCCATTTGTTTGTTATATATTTCTTCTTTTTATATAACAACTTGTATGAATGTCTATTGATTTTCATTTATCTTTTAAGATAACTAAATGCTCAGAAATGACTTTGTAAGCTAAGCACACATACAAATAAAACGTTTTAAAAATCTTATTTAACAAGTCATTCAGGTTTACAGCAGAAAATTAATGCTTTCTTATTAGTGAAGCCAAGTTTTCCTTATTAGGGAAGCTGCGAGGATTGGGTATGGGGGAAAAGTGACATAGAGGTTTGTTGGTGTGAATCATTCCACTTCATGGTTTGGGAGATGTGAAAATCCAGCCGAGAACAAGAAATCCAAGTAGTTTCTTAATGCTCCTAAACTCCAAAAGGGGACGACAGAAGGTCTCCATCTCAGAAGAGGATGTATATTACTGCAAGCAGCAGTTTTATATAAACTATGATTATAGGTTATGTAGCCTGATTTCAAGATTTCCTTCTTTCTCTTTTCCTGACTCTTAAATTGTAACTACAAGAGAGGGAGCTAGGCCAATATTGTAGCCTACACTGTGAATTTAATTTTCTTATTCAGTATTATAAAACGTAACACAGAAGCCCCATTAGTTAGAGCTAGGATTTCCATTTATATTAATTCAATTGTGTTGTCCAAACTCGTGTTATCTGATCTTTATTATATATTAATATATAGCATGAACTAAAAATAAAGTAATTGGAACACTAAAAATTGATATGATATAGTCTGATTTGGGGAACATATAAACATACATCCTTGAATATATGGATGGATAGATTTTGAAGATATATACATAGGTATGTAAGCATAAATAAGTTTATTGGTGTGTGATTTAGAAGAAATGATGACTGCTATAAATCCCGTAGTTATTATCAGGTGGACCAAAGGATCGATGTTTATAAGTGCAGGATAACCAACATTCAGGTGGCTCTTTCCATTTCATGGCCACTGCTATGTCAGTGACAGCTCTGATTACTTGTGAGGGAAGCAGAATTCTAAATCAAGTAGCACAACAGAAAGCACTCATGGATTTCTTAGAAGCAGCTAAGTGTAGAAGAACGAGTAATTCACAGTCAGCCAAGAACAGCTCTAGAATGAGCTGTGTTCTCCTACCTTCCATTGCTTCTTTCTCTAGCCGAAAATCCAAGCTGTTAGGAGATGTTGGCATGTTTCAGAAATTCAGATCTGTTTAAATCTGTCACTGAGAAAATCAAGTTGTATTTCTGTCTTCATAGCTTAGCTTAAGAGTATCGAGTCTAGAATTTCATTTGTAATTTAAAAAAGCATTCAATTTATATCATGCTGTTTTTGTATTTCCCATTTGATGCAGAAATAAGAAATGGAAACTTAAAAGCCATTCTAGGGCTGTTTTTTAGTTTGTCTCGCTACAAACAGCAGCAACACCATCAACAACAGTACTACCAGTCCCTAGTGGGACTTCAGCAGCGAGTCGCTCCCTCCTCCGCTCCGTCGGAAACCAGTCAGGCCAAAACCCAACAAGATATGCAGTCCAGGTAAGGAAGGCAAACTGGAAATTTGCTTGTTTTAGGTATAACTTGTTCTTAACAAATTATTGTTTATGAGTTTGAAAAGTGTACTTATTTTTTTTTTTTTTAGTATGCTGGAATTACTTGACTAATGTGATGAAGTTAAACCCACTTCCCTTTTGGACCAGTTACATCTGTCATCTCTTAGCTGGAATCTTTTTGTTTTTTTGTTCTGTATTGAAGCATGTGAAATGTGTTTGGTGTCAGTAGTTTGGCATGGCTCCCTCCTTCTATATATTACATTAGTATTTAGAATGTGCTATCGAGTCCTAGTCTCCTGTGTATATTGTTCATTGATACTGTTTGGTTGATAGAATTGATCAAAAATTCCAGTTCTGCTAGACATAGAAGTTTTAGTGTATGAAAACATACTGTTTTAGATGTGAGATAGTATGTGTATGTGTGCTTGTATGTACATATGAGTTCCTGTATGTGTTTGTCTGGCTTGAGCCTCTTGGTACATGTAGACATAGCCTGGGGTAGGTGATTCCAAAGTCATGGCAATTTCCTTCCCTCTTCCATTACTGCTTCTATCCAGGTTGTGATTCTGTCTGCCAGTGTTCAACCAGAGAAGTAGAACCCATAAGGAATATATAGTAAGAGATTTCTATTGAAGAATTGCCTTGCATCATTGTAGGGGATGGATGGACAAGGCTGAAACTTAAATGGCAGCCTGAGTATACACAGGTGGAATTTCTTCTGTCAAAGAAACCTCAGTCCTGGTTTTAAGCTTCTCAACTGGTTGAATCAAGATCATCCACATTATCTTGGGCAATCTTCCTTACTTAAAGTCGGTGGATTAGGGAATTTAATCATATCTCCAAATATCTTCACAACCACACCTAGAATAGCTAGCCCAATTGACACATCAAATAAATTGGCACAGAATGAAATTTAAGTTTACAAGTATCATACAAACAGCTACTTTGTTCCTAAATAGTGACTTGGGGCATTAGTCAGTAAACCCTGTTGAGTAAACAGCTATGGTATAGTTTTTCTTCAAGAGAGTGGATGTGAAAATAGTCTCCATCATCTTTTAAAATATAAACACATACCAAACACATGTAAGTAACTAACGTTTTCCATACTTGAAGACTGGTTTGAAACCAAACAATACTCGTTTTATCTTGAGCTTGTTTTTGATAATTACTGTTCACTCAGAAAATGAAATTCCCGAATTCACTAATTATAACCCCCTCCAACTCATCGAATTGCTTAACTCTTCAGAACTTTAAGTGTTCCACTGCAGAGAAACTATCTTCTCTTTTACCTGTCAATCAAAACTCACATAGCCCTTCTTTTTCATTTCATATTAAGCAATATTTCTTCCTGTATATAAACATTTAAATACCCTTTGGCAGATTTTTTTAATTCATTGATGGATTTTTAAATGTAGAAAAATCATAGTTTTACCAAAAATAAACCATGTTCTATGAAGTCAATGGATTGATGCAAGGTGTTTTTCTTTATTCAGTTGTGCACATACCCTTCAGTTCTTTAAGCTCATCATGGCATTTTGTGATGTCAAACAAAATTATATAGATATCAAAGAGAGAACAAAAATCTCCATACTGCAAGTTCCTTGGATTTCCTCAAGAATGGAAAAGAAATAGTAAACCCCATGTTTATTTATTATTATCATTATTGTGTGTGCATATATCATTGATAGAAAGAAACCTAGATTTTTTTAAATCTCCCAGAACTCATGTTTCTTAGAGTTTAGTTTAAGCAATTCAACTGGATAAGCAGGAAGAATAGTAGCTGAAAAAGATAAAGTGATTATGTACAAAGCACAAGGACTCGAGTGATAGGGGATATCATTTGTCACCGTTTTACCCGCCTCAGTTTCTACATCTTCCTTGCGCCATTTCTTGACTACAGTCTCTCAGTAATGATGACCCTTTGGGGGATATGTGTATCTGCCTAGTTTTCTTGCTGGACCTACTTGGCTGTTTTGAAATTATCAAGTATTTTTCTACAGCTAATATAAAGCAGTGTATGACAGCCATGATTTTTATGCCATTTGGTGAGGGATGTGTTATTTTTTTGTTGTAAGGTTATGACAAATAATCTCTTCAGTACTGTCCTTTAAGACTCAAGTAATTCTTAGATAGCTTTTCTCCTGGTAAACTGGATATAATTACTTTCGAGTTAATAATTTAATAACTTTTACAGAGTATTTGCTTAACTTAAATGAAACTCATTGACCTGAATGTAGAGGAATTAAGTCTTAGTTGTAATAGAATTTGTTGTGTTTTGAAGAATGTTGTATTTGATGACCTTTCAGACATCAGCAATTTTTGGAGATCAATGTTTTTATTGTTATGGATTTGGTATATTGAATTTGATCTATGAATTAGAATTTATGTGGACTTATTTGTAACAATCAATATTTTTAAAGCATTTTTTTTAAAAAAGCCCATGGTACTTAGAAACACTGCAGTGACTTTGTGTTAGAAGAAAAATAACTAATGCAGAAAAGGAGTCCTTGAGACAATTTATCTTCATTTGCTGGGGGTATGAGTTATAAATCATGATTTATGATGCTTTTCTGTTGATTTTAAATCTCTGTCCAGGTAAGTAGTTTGAATGACAGTTTTTGATATTATTCTGGATACCTAGCCAGGAAATGACCTCCTATTTTCCTCTGTGAATTAATAAAAATTGCTTAAGGCACATTGTTTCAGTTTATTGAGAGCATTTTTTTCTTCTCTTTTAAATAAATACTTAAAATTGCACATTGGTACTTCAAAATGTTTGTTGAAAGGTAGAATTAAAAGATAAGTTTTTGTTCAGCAATTGTTTTGAAATTCATGCATAGTTTTTTTTTTTTTTAAGGATTTATTTATCTGAAAGGCTGAGTTACAGAGAGAGAGGGAGAGAAATGGAGAGAGATCTTCTCTCTGCTGGTTCACTCCCCAAACAGCTATAACAGCTTGGGGCTGGGCCCAGTGGAAGCCAAAGCTGGGAGCCAGGCGCTTCTTCAGGGTCTCCCACATGGTTGCAAGGCTCATGTCACATTTCTGTTCAAAAGCCAACAAATGGTCTTACTTAGCCCAGGCTTACTCCCACCTTGGGAAATACCCTCCAGTCAGTTCCTCTGCCTGGAAGATTCTTCCCTTGATAATCACTTTGATAAATCTCTTACCTCCTTTGTTCATTGCTCAATTGTTGCTGTCACAATGATACTTTGTGCTTTTAAAGCAACAGTTTGTCTGTCTCCACTCTACATTATATTTTGTTGTACTCTTTCCTTTTTTGTATAGCCCTAATACACTTTATTTATTATTACATTCATTATTTGTTATCTCTAATTCCCCTATTCTAGAGTGTAAGAACTGTGAAGACAGAAATATTATTCTGTTCTGACTACTAGTCTAGTCTAGGGTATCTGTGCAGGATTTTCACAGAGTAGATTCACAATCATTTCTGAAATGAATTAATATAAGAATTTGTCTATATGATAGCTTCTTCCAATTTTTAAATATTTATACATTTTACTTATTTGAAAAGGAGAGAGAGAGAGAGACACAGAGAGACAGAGAGAGAGACAGAGAGAGAAAGACGTAGAGAGATGGAACTTCTATCCATTGGCTCACTCCTAAAATGCCCATAATAGCTGGGGGCCTGTGTCAGTCCAAAGCCAGGTACCAGGAACTCCATCTGAGTGTCCCACATGTGTAGCAGGGACCCAGCTACTTGAGCTATCACTTGCTACCTCCCAGGGTGTGCATTCACAGGAAGCTGGAATCAGGAATGAAGCCAAGGCTCAAAACCAGTTTCCCCAGTATGGGATGCTTGCAACTCAAGTGGCTTTTAAATGACTGCTCCAAATACCTGCTCCCAAGCTCTTTCAATTTTAAGTAGGAACACTTTGTAAGATCTATAGCTACTGTTGTAAGGAATTATAAGGCCACCACAAAACACACCAACCACAGGAATTAAGGGAAAAGTTTGTTGTTGGGTGGTGAAACCTGGCAGGCTGGAGGGAGAGAGCGAGAGAGCAAGAGAGAGCACACATGTGTAGGAAGCAGTTCCTGTCATACTCTTGCACGGGGTAGGGAAGTGGGAACAGTGGATGGGGGTTGGATCTGATGCTTCTGGTTGGGCCATTTGGTCACCTGACTTCTAGCAAGTCAGTCTGGGCTTAGGACGAATGCTTACTGTGCACAATGGTGACCAGGACCGGAGCCTAAGATGGTGTCCTGGGCTTAGTGATTCCACAGATAAGCCCATGCCACTTTACTAAGATAATAGATAACTAAAGGTATGGTTTTGCTATGGGTATGGTTATGAAAATAAATTACAGGGGCCTGTGGTGTAGCGGGTAGAGCCACAGCCTGCACTGCCGGCATCCCACATGGATGCCGGTTCAAGTCCTGGCTGCTCCACTTCTGATCCAGCTCTCTGCTATGGCCTGGGAAAGCGGTGTAAGATGGCCCAAGTCCCTGGGCCCCTGTACTCGTGTGGGAGACCCAGAAGAGGCTCCTGGCTCCTGCCTTTGAAACGGCACAGCTCTGGCTGTTTTGGCCAGTCAGAGAGTGGACCAGAGAATGGAGGACCTCTCTCTCTCTCACTCTCTCACTCTCTCACTCTCTCTTTCAATCTCTGCCTCTCCTTTCTCTGTGTAACTCTGACTTTCAAATAAATAAATAAATCTTTTAAAAAAAGAAATTACAATTAGTTTCAATTTGTGGTTCTAACGGTCAGTGATGACCCAGACACAAGGAGCTCTCCTTTACCCTAACTTTAGCCTTTTTCCCATATCATATTCTTCATCAGGTCATTCATCTATTTGGTATAGATATTAGGTTCCCTTTGTTTCAGGCTGACATTGTTGAATCACTGCAGCCACTGTTGCTCCCTCTATGCGTTGCATCTCCTTTCCTAATACGTAATTTCTGCTCTGTGGGATAAAAATGTAGCTAACCAAGATTTTAGCATTTGGTGTAAAAAACAGGCCTTTAGCCCGCTTTTTTCCATACTGTTGAATGAGTCTGCATCCTATCAATCACACAGCAGGTGAATTTTACCTACCTACAAAGAGTGTTCATGAAATCACATGAAAAATATTTTAGTTGCATGGTTTATAGAATTAAAACAGTTCACAATACAGAATTGAATGTGGGAGTGAGGGTCAGGGATTCCATGGATGCTATGGAAGTGGCAAAGGTAGTGGTGATGATGAAGGTTTCTGAATGAAAGGAGGAGTTTTCCTGGGTACTGGGGAGACTGATGTCTGGCGATGATCATTTGCCCCTCTGTTTTTCATTTTGTAGGAGCAAATCAAGAATGTGTCCACTTTCAGTTTGTACGACCTTGCTCCTATAGGGCTCACAACCACATTGTCAAATCCCTGGGAACAGATTCTCCAAGAGACTGTTGCCTTGGCAGGCCCTCCCCGAGGTTCCGTGACCCCACCACACACGTTGCTCTTGGAACCGGCTTCCCATTGAGGACATTTGCCTTCCAGGGTTTCTTTTCCAGGAAACATCATTTCCTTCTGGGAGATTCACTCTGAAACTGGGACGGTTTACAGCTTGTCAGCCCGGGGTTATAAACCTTAAAAAGTATATAAGGAAGTTTAATTAAAGATGACAGGAAGGCTTTGGTAATTTAAGCCCTCATGAACCTGGCTTCAATTAGTTGCCTGACTCAGTTCTGTGTTGTGGCCTGTAGTGGGTTCTTTTTCAAGTCAGTGAATCAATTAAACTTTAAACAAAACAAAAAGGAAGAGGGACATTTATGTATCGTTACCAAAAAAAAAAAAAAAAAAAACAGGAAACTTTTTTGTTGCTGGAGAGAAATAATTTGAAGAGAAAGAAATTATTCTTTAATTGACAGAATTTGGAAACCAAAAAGAGGGTGTAACTTTAAGAGTGTGTGTATGTGCACCCGCGTGCGCGCGCGCATGTGTGGATCCGTGTATGTACCCACTCTATGTTTTATGCTTTTAGTCCACTAGTTAAAAAGCTTGACAACTACTGGATGTTTGGATGAAGATACATCTGTATAGTTCTGTTTCAGTGTTGTACAAACACAGTTTTGCAATTTCCAGTAGAGTAGTGCTCAAGAAGTAACTTTAATCTGTACAAACATCAGTTTTCTTAACTCTGGTACTGGAATGGTGATAATGTCCTTAAAAGGGTGTTGGGGAGAATACATAGATGACTTATGTATAAATATATAATTTAGCACACCACTTACATATAATAGAAAGTAAAGCCAGTTATTTTCATTTCCATTTTCCCCCTCTAAGATATATCGCATGTAAATATTGTCCCTAGTGGAAACATAGAGTCAGCCTTGTCACTGTGGTTCTTCCTTTCCACACATAGTCTAATCATGCCTGTGTATTCTAAGTTTGATTAAGTATATAATAATAATCCGGAGTAGTCATATTTAACATAGCATGATTAAAATTCACAGCCTAGTAATGTGCATTTTTCCCACGTCCAGTCCAATTACACAAAGGTAACCTCTTCAGTTATTTCAGATATTTCCTTTTGTAGTTTATCCATTTGGCTAAATCAAATACTTTTACCACTAGTGTTTATTCAGTTTTTGGTCAGCATCTTTTGTTTCACACTTGCCCATCTCTATTATCCTATTGATTTATTCAACAAGCATTTATTAAAGACATAATAGCATGTTCTGTGCAATCTGTAGCACACATTTTTAGCCTATTATCTTCTATGCTATATCTAAAAGGTTTATTCATAAATTAAAAAAGAAAAAATTAATGAGGCTCATTCTGGTGATGGAAGACAATCAAAAATAATTACGATATCTATATTTATCACAATTGATGACAGAGAAAAATAAAGGGGAAAGGGGGAAAGCAAATGTAAAAGAGCCTTGCATTTCACTTTTTATTTTATTTATTTGAGAGGCTTAAAAACAGAAAGACAGAGAGAGCTCTCCTCTGGGAATAACTCCTCAAGTGCAGGCAGAAGCTGGCTTTGGCCTGGCCGTAGCTGGGATCTCGGAACCAAGTCCAGGTCTCCTCTGTGGGTAACAGTGACTCAGCTGCTTCTGCCACCGCCTGGTGCCTCCCAGAGCGCACATCTGCAGGAAGCTGGTGCCTGGGGTGAAGCTAGGATCTAGCCCTCGGCACTCCAACATGGGATACCAATGTCCCACACAGCGTCATAACTGCTGCACTGATTGCCTGCCCCAGGGAGCGGTATTTTGGCAGAATTAAGAGGATACCAAGGAAAGCCTCTTCACTCAGAGGTTGGCATTGAGAAATAAAAGTGGGCAGAAGTGCCGTGTTACTGTCTCAGGGTAGAGGGTTTCAGGCTGACAGAAGTAAGTGGGTAGGATTTGAGTGAGGTGCCTGTTTTATTTATTTCAAGAACAGAAAATAGTTGGCCTATATCCAAGGAAAAGAGTTAAAATGAACGCATGACCCAATTCTGAGAAAGATAAGTAAAATATTAGTATGGGCCTGCTGCCACTGTAAAGACTTGGGCTTTTCCCCCAGAGAGGTGGGAGGCTACTCTGTGCCCTGGGGAGAGACAAAAATAGGCATGTAAGTGAGGGGGTCACTCCTGCTGCCGTGTGAGAGGAGGGTGTGGTGAGGAAAAGGGTGCTATCAGAATCAAGCAGTTAAAGTTTGGACTACGAAGTCAAGGTAGAGAGAGGAGGTGAAGCACAAATGTGTGTCACAGGATAAATCAATAGAATAAGCAGACACAATTGCAGTAGAACCAGCCAACAGCCAAGAGACACATTGTCAGCATTAGCTACTGGAAAGATTGTTGTCTCCATTTATTGAGATAGAAGAGAATGTGTGAGGAGCAGGATTGGTTGGGACAAGGTGAGATATTAATTGATGAGCCAGTTTTGAAATTACTCTGAGATATATATATATATATATATATATATATATATATATATTATTGAAATTACTAAATGTTACAGAGGCCACTGGATAAAAACCTATTAAGGAGGCTGTTGGATAAAAATTATAGGGACATAAGTGTATAGCATAGGAAAATTGCAATAAACTGTGAGACTAGACATGATGAAGGCAATATGTGTACGATGAAGAAAGCAAAAGCACTTGGGCCTTGGTGAGGCGCTCACCAGTATTTAGAGAGCAGAGAGATAGATCCACTATAGGAAACCAAAAAGAGTCAGCTTGTAAGCCCAGCCATCCCACTCCTGGAATTTCCCCAAGGGAAATGAAAGCAGCATATGGAAGAGTTATCTGCACCCCCATGTTTATTGCAGGTCAATTCACAATAGCTATGATATGGAATCAACCCAGATGTTCATCAACTGGTGACTAGATAAAGAAATTGTGGTAAATATATAGTATGGAATACTACTTGGGCCGTAAAAAATGAAATCTTGTCTTTTGCAACAAAACAGATAAAACTGGAAACCATTATACTTAGTAAAATAAGCCAGTCCCCAAAAGACAAATCTCGTGTTTTCCCTGATATGTGGTAACTAACAGAGTATCTAAAAATGTAAGGTAGAGGAATGAAATTGATATTTTGAGGTTCAATGATTTTTAAAAAATATTTATTTATATATTTGAAAGGCAGAGACACAGAGAAGGAGAGAGAGAGAGAGAGAGAGAGAGAGAGAGAATATCTTCCATTCTCTGCTTCATTCCTCAAATTGCTGTAATGTCTGGGACTGGGCCAGGCCAAAGCCAGGAAACAGGAGCTTCTTCTGGGTCTCCCATGTGGGTGCATATTCCCAAACGCTTGGGCCATCTTCTGCTGCTTTCCCAGGTGCATTATCAGGGAGCCGGATTGGAAATGGAGCAGCCGGGACCCAAAATGGCACCCGTGTGCGGTGTTTGTACCGCAGTTAAAGGCTTAACCTTCTGCACCACAATGCTGCCCCTTGTTATTTGTTTACAGTCCTTGTCCCAACTGTTAAGGAACAGTGTTTTGTTCTTCTTACTATTTGTTGAGCTCTTTGCTTAGTTTAGGGTTAATTTATGAGTATATAGTAAACTGAAAGTAGATCATTATAAAAATTAAGAGAAGGAATGAGAGAGGAAAGAGGAGGAGGAATGAGAGCGTGGGTGGGAGGGAGCATGGGTAGGAAATATCAATATGTTCCTAAATATGTCTATATAAAATATATGAAATTTGCTTACCTTAAATACAAAAAAAATTAAAAAGAAAAAAAGAGTAGGAAGCCTGGAGAGCTTGATGTCCTGGGAAAGAGTTTTCCAAGAAGGTAGAAATCAGTACTAACAATTTATATATAGCCCCTGTGGGGTGGCAGTTACTGTTCAGGACAGTTCATACACATGTTCTGTCGGAATCCTCACAGCAAGTGTATGAGGCAGATACTAAATACGACTTTTCAGGTAAAGAAACTGAAAATGGGTGGGAAGGCCAATTAAATTGTGCGAAATTTCATGGAGACTTATCTGTGCACTGAACCCGGGGATCTGGCTATGGAGTTCGTGTTTCTCAGCATCATCTGCCAGACTTTAACTGCATCAAATGTTGTGGATAAGTAGGATGAGTACAGACTGAGAACTGGCATGTGGGTTTTGTGCTGGAGACTTTGATGAGAGCTATATCAGTGGCATAGTTGCTATGATGTGACTGGAATCTCTTCGATAGAGGACAGGAGAGAAGAATTACATATACTCATTTGTTTAGTAGTTATACATAATAATTATCATTATATAATCTTATTTAAATTTTTAAATATAGATATGTCTTTCTAGGAGTATTACATCATTATATTCAATTCTCTGATTCTTTTATATGTTAATTTATAACTTTATAAGGAAATAACATCTTTGTTTCTTTTCACTCAACTGTGGTATATCTTTGGGCATTCTCTTGTATTAAACATTGATGTTAACATTTCTGCTTAGTTATCCCCTTCTACTAACAGTTTCCAACCCTGTTATCTGCACTTTTATTTCTTATCCATGTTTGCAACATTTATATTCTATTTTTACACATAAGTGGTTCTTCCGTGTTCTTAGTATACAATAATTCCTCAAATTCAAAACTAATGGAGTGTTTATTTAATAGTTACTAAAAATGTTCTGCAGAATCAAGACATATATTGACATTTCTTCTTATTCAAGGCCTTTGTGAAAGTAGACATTTGTTTCAATTTAAGCATAAAATAGTAGATAGCTTTGGCTATGGGCCTGAGCTCACTTTATGATACTTTGGGGAAATCAGTCCAAGTAAACCATGCAAACCCTGTTTGCCAGCATCTATCTTTCTGGGATTATTCAGTCATTATAGTTTAAATGCTTCTTGTTTGGATAGTTAGTTGCTTGACTTTTATTTTATTTTATTTTATTTGTTTTGCCTGTGACATTGTGTGGCCATGGAACAGTTATCAATGGGTATCAGAAGACGTGTTTAATTTTTTTCCTTTTAATAGCCTCTTCCTCTATCTGCAGCTTTGTAATCTAACTTGCTCCCTGACTCTGGGGGACTGAGTCCTCCCTGCACGTGTGCACAAGGACAAGGCTACCCTTACTCCCCATTAACATCATTCCATTTATTTCCTCTTCTCCAACATCTTTGAAGTCTTGTACCCATTGATGGCGCTGGTCCTCTCACCTCATCTCCATCTTGCTGCCAAAGTAAACATCTTTTATTCCCGTATCAACACCTTACTAGAGTCATGTTAGGGAGAAAGATTAATACATGAGTTTGACTGTCACAAGTTATGAACAAAATCACTCTTGGTTCTGGTAGCTTTTTTCCTATAACATCAAAATCAATTCACTGAGTTTAATTTTCTAGCTATGAAATGGAAAACATCACAACTATACTCTGTTTCCAAAGGAATTATGAGAATACAAATTTATTTAATATATCAGACTAGAATTTAAGACAAGGTTTATGACACACATGTCTAGATAAAAGCAATAGTGAGACCAGTATTTTGTATCTTATAACTACCAAATCTTTTTTAAAAAATGTAAAATGTCTATCATTATAGAGCTGTGACTCAAGATAGCTAATTTGTGATTCATTCAATCATCACCTTTTACCACAGGCATTTTGCTGTCCTCTTTATGTGTTTTATAATCATCTTTTCCTAAACACTAGAAATTTGTATCTAATTACAGATATTTGGATTTTAGTATTTATGGATCACTCTCTTCCCAAATACAGAACTGGTCATATAGCCTTGATTATTTTACTTGCACTTTTATGCCTTATGATTATATAGTAATATATATTTCTGTTAAATACCTCAAAGTTGTAACTTATTATCACTGAAAATGTACCTGTCTCAAAAACAATAATAACCCTAGCAGTATGAACATTGAAATATGTCAGGTTTACACAGAAAACTGAATTATAACCAAGAGCTGACTGCTGAGTATGGAATTTTATCTAGGGGCCTTACAAATTTTAGCAGCTCAGACAACCCTGTCTATGACTTTAACCATTAATCAATGGTTCATGTTCATTAGGAAGCACGTTTTCGACATTTTCCTCTTCATATGCCCTTTCCTATGCTTTCACTTCTGACCATCCCTGCTGCCTCCCCCTTTCTAGTTGCCCCTTCAGTCTATCTTCTCATAAGATGTACATTAAATAATATCTATCTATCTATCTATCTATCTATCTATCTATCTATCTATCTATCATTCTATCATTCCCTCCTGCAAGTCTGTGTGGCAGACCTAGACCAAAGCTCACTGTCAGAAAATTGAGATCCTGGTAACCCCTTAACACTGTATTGGTGATTATAGTTGATTTGCATAAAATGGGAGTGGAGCAATTGTAAGGACACAATAAAAAAAAATTTTCATGAATCTTCACATTATTATACATATGCATTTGCTTAACTATTTTGCATATAATAATTAAAGGCTGTTTTCATAAACATATGTACTGGAAAATATTTGCTGGCTTAACTTTGTGCAGACTATAATGCTTTCAAAGTTTTTGGAAGTCTTGAATAACCTGATTGTTAACTAATTGGGGTGATTTTTGGCAAAGTTTAAATTTTTAATGTAACAAGATCATTTTGTCTAGTAGGATTCCAGGTGTACATTTCTTAAGGTAGTTACATTAAAATGAAGTTTTGAAATGGAGCTCTGGGTGTACAGAGATGTAATTTTACTCCATCCTGGAAATTGTAAATGGAAAAGGATTCATGGAGCAAAATAGTGTCTTGAGCAATGTGTAAGTAAAAGCATTCTGGGAAATGTAATTTATGGTGACATTGTGTGAGAAATATGAGCCTGGATTTCCTGAGTTTTCCTTTCTCTTAAAGCTGGACAATCCTGAAAGAACAAAGCACTTTGATGCCATCATATCTTAGTCAGGCATCTGCCTCTTCAGTAACTGCTCTAGGACTCACAAAAGCAGCCCATGTAGGTGGCCTTAGTAACTGTCTGTCAAAGTTAAGATAAGGCAGAGGTTATAATGCATTTTCATACCATATTTCACTAATGAGATAAGCTATCACAGTAACCTGTGTCACCTGAAATCGGGATGATATTTCAGTCATCCAGCTACTACAAAGAGTCATGTGTGGATGAAAGCGTTTCTGACTCATTTATGAATTAGGCAAAAACTGTTTCAGTGAACTCAGAAACATTTAAGCATAGGCACAAAGTATTTTATCATTTACCCTGAACATATATAGTTATAAAATCTCTTAAATATTTTTGAAGTAGTTTCATTGTTTTGAGATACAAAAGATGCATTTGCAGAAGTGACTAAACACTCTTGGAGCTGTTAGCCTTTCATTTATTTTGTAGCTGTTCACAGATATCCTACAGAAGGGGAAATCTTTATGGTACAGGGTGAATTTACCATAAGGAAGTTGTTAAATCTTAATTGTGAATAAATGGTTTCTTTTCAACTCTGAGAAATCATAGGACATACAGTATAAATATATTCCTTGACAAAATGTAGGTAACTGGACATAAGAATTTAATCAAAAATTGAAATCATCCTATGACTGTTGAATCTTTTGGCAAAGAAAACTGCAGCCACAATGGCTGCAGGATTTACCAGATTTTAAAGGGAGACCTAACACCGACAGTATATAATTTCTTCCAAAGACCAGAAAAATACTAATTATTTTAGGAACATTCATCCACTGTCATTATATGGGCAGAATACTATTGAAACCAATACAGGCGAGGAGGTGCAACAGTATGTCTCATATCATTAAGTGCAAACTGCTTTCACGAATAAGGTCTTATCAACTTAGTGGAACTCTGCTAAGAACATTTAGTGCTGTGGTTCTCAGTCTGGAGCTTGTGTGTGAGTCACTTGGGGGGCTTAGGAAAATGGACAGCTGGCTGCACCCACAGCTTCATTGTTCAAGGTCCTTTCCCTAGTTCAGTCCCTTCCTTCCCCTCCATGTCCCTTCCCCCTTTTTAATTTTTTATCAAGTTTATTTATTTTTTGGGTTGTTTGCAAGGCAGAGACAGAGACAGAGATAAAAATCTCCAGTCCCCAGGTTAGTACCCAAAAATCCACAACAGCCGTGACTGGGCTAGGTAGAATCCAGAAGCCTGAAACTCAATCTAGATCTCCCTCGTGGGTAGCAGGGACCCACATACTTGACCCATTAGTTACTGTCTTCTGGGCACATTAGCAGGAAACTGGATCAGAGGAACTCATACACAGGGGATGCAGGGATCCCAAGTGGCAGCCTAGCCTGCTGTACCACAAATCCTTGCTTTTCTTTCCTGGCTGGCCCCTCTAAATTTTTGATGAAATTTTTGATGAACGTCTAATACTTATACACCTTTATGGGATAACCAAGCAATATTTCACCACATACACACAGTGTTCACTGATTAAAATCAAGCAATCACCCTCTCGGCTTCCCTGCTGTTCCTTAATGTTTGGAGCCTCTCAGCTCCACTCCTCTGCTTCTTTATAGTGTATATTTCATTGTTCTGATCTGAAAGTGTCCCACTGTGCTATGGAACACTAGAGCCTATTCTGTTTATCCAACCTCTCATCTAAATTGTCCAGTTTGTAGACAAAAAGTCTGAGTGGTGAAGAATCTGAAATCATGTGTCTGTTTTAAGTTCTGCAACTATTTCCTTGTGAGAGTCTTGGACTTCATGGAATTTGTTCCAGTTGAGTTGATGGGTTTCTAGGATTGCAGCACAACACTCAAGATGGGATTTCTTTTCCTTCTATCTCTAGCTTCTTTACAAAACAGAGAAGTGATGATTCTTATTAACCTAGAATGCAAGTCGAGGCCTACTCGGCGAGTAAGAGTTTTTTTGAGCCAAAGTGCAGATGGTTATCCAGGATACATGAATTGATTTCACAGGACAGGTGTTCCAAAACAGTGCTAAGCAGTTTGAGTAGACAGACAGCAATAACAGAGGGGGTTACACGTTTCGTGTTATATTTACATTTGGTTTAGAAGACTAGTGCGTGATTTAGATTGGCTGCTGCTTCCTTCATGTTGTGTTTCCCAGGAGCAGCAGTGAGAAGCAAGGGCACACACTTTAAGTGTTTAAGGGAACATGCCTCTCACTCGGGTTATTTACCATTCAGAGGATATCAGCTAGTCCTCAAGGTATAACCAATGATTTCAGGCTGAGTCTTACCTGACCAGGGTTCCCTATCTCATTTTTTCCCCTGGGCTAGTGATTTTAGTGAACTTTCATCTTATCTGGTTTTAAATTCCTTTCTCATTTTAAGTTCCTTTCTCATTGTTAATATTGGGGAAATCTGGCTAAAGAATGTGGAGGAACTATTTGACTTATTCTTGTAACTCTTCTGGAAATTTAAAATTATTTCAAAATTTTAAAAATTTAAGCAATAAAAATACTATAGTTCAATCTTTTCAGGCCTAAAAATCTTTAATAAAATATACTATATCATCTTCAGTGTTTTTTCCTAAAAGCCGTTGGTGTAAGACTCTTAAAATATATTGAATTATAGTATATCTTGTGTAATTTAGTCTTAGTTTTTCTTTCAGCCATTTTCAGTGAATTTGGAAGAAGATACTGATTCTTGTTTTTTCAACATAATGAATTTTAAAAGAGAAATAAAATTGGGAGTTAAAAATTGTTCACTAAAATTCAAACCCAAGAAGTTTCTTACTTCATATTCTGAGATTTTTGTTTCTTTTTATTCCTCTTGGGGAACAATATTGTTAATTGAACAACTGTGATATTGTGATTAAGTATGTTCTCAATCTTTGAGAATCATGACTATTTAAGGGGTTCTGTGCAGGGATTTCCATTCATGTGATATGTGATGTTTGTGAATTTCCATTCATGTGATATGTTGTGAAGGTAAATAAGAAAGCCAGGAAACAAGGATGATTTTAAATTAATTTTGTAAAAATTCATTTATTGTAGAGGAAGAATTATAAAGTCTATATATTTTAAAAGATTGCCTTTATGGAAAATATAGTTTATTCAACTACTTTTGGATTAACACATCCATTTTTAAACTACTGCTTTGTGCCTGGTTTTAGATTCTGATGAACTAACCACTGTCTAATTGTATAGAATGAGTGTGTACCACATAGCTTAATAAGTGACATTTTTGCTGGTGATTTTTTAAAAGATATTTATTTCTTTGAAAGGTAGAGTGACAGAGATGGAGACACAGAGAGATTTTCTATCTATTAGCTCATTCCCTAAATGTCCACAATAGGAAGAGCTGGGCCAGGCTAAAGCCAGGAGCCAAGAATGACATCCTGGTCTCCCATGTAAATGGGAGGGACTCAGTACTCGAGCCATTATAATTTGTTTCCAAGGCACATCAGCAAGGAGCTGTATTGAAATGGAACATCCAGGACTCGAATCAGCACTCTGATAATGGGATATGGATATCCTATGTGTTAGCTTCATTTACTGTGCTAGCCACCTGCTCTACTTGTGACCTTCTATATATTACATTAGAACCCAGGGTTCTTTTCCATTGGTGACTTGAAAATTCAGATTTTCCATTGAGATGTGGTTAAGCTTTTAATTTACACATTTTCCACAGTAAAATAGAGATCCTAGCTATTTAAACAGATTGTTCAATAAAGTGTGTTAACTGGTCTAACAGAGTTCAAGTTGCTCAGTGACTAAAGATCCAGGAAAGAGCACACATGAAGGCATGGTTGAGGGCAATATCATTTCCCATTGAAGAAAGTAACTGTCTGGCAGAGGAGGAGATTTAAATAGGAACCAGTTCTGAGTGTTTATTGCTGTTTGAAAAAGAATGAATGAACAAAAAATACCCCCAGAGTGGGTATGTGATGCGAAGTCACCCATTGGGACACCTACAGCCCACATTTGAGTGCCTGACTTCAAATCCTGGTTCTACTTTTTTTTTTTTTATTTGACAGGTAGAGTTATAGACAGAAAGAGAGACAGAGAGAAAGGTCTTCCTTCCATTGGTTCACCCCCTAAATGGCAGCTATGACTGGAACTTCACTAATCTGAAGCCAGGAGCCAGGTGCTTCCTCTCAGTCTCCCATGCAGGTGCAGGGGCCCAAGCACGTGGGCCATCCTCCACTGCTTTCCCAGGCCACAGCAGAGAGCTGGACTGGAAGAGCAGCCTCCAGGACTAGAACCGGCGCCCATATGGGATGCTGGCGCCACAGGTGGAGGATTAACCAACTGAGCCACGGTGCTGGTCCCCTGGTTCTACTTCTGATTCTAACTTCCTGCTAAGGCACACTGCAGTGGGCAGCAGTGATACCTCCAGTAATTCGGTCTCTGCCACCCAAGGGGTACTACTGGATTGTGTTCTGGGTTCATGGCTGTTACGTGGCCTTGCCATGGCTGCCGTTGTCAGCATATGGAGAGTGAACTAGTTGATAGAAGGTTGGTTTGCCTGTCTTTCTCACTTTTAGATTAAATGAAAATAAATACATTGAAAACTTGAATACACCCCAAATTCTAGTGGTGAAAAACAAGAACCATTTTATTATGCGCTAGATTTTGTAATCCAAGGAAACACAACACAGAGGAGCTGGCTTATCTTTGCTATATTAATTCCTGGCCTTCTGGGGAAGAATAGAATGACTGGAGTATCAAAATTGTGGAGAGGCAGACATCTCCAGTTGGAGAGTGCACTCCCAAGATGGTTTCTTCACTCTCAGTCCGGCAGATTAACTGAAATAGAGCCTATGCATGGTTACTCCATCATGATGGTCTCAGAGACATCCTAATCCTTATGGTGACTCTATCAGTTAAGGTAGTCAGAAGCCTCTTCCGATTCAAAGATGGGGTGGATCGGACAAAGATCTTTCCTTTTAATGAAAGGAGTATCAGTTTGTTGTATTTCTGTGTAGCAGTTGTCAGAGTATATGAAGATCAATAACACTGGAGAAGCAGCAGAGAGCAGTTTATTGAGACTTTGAATTCTATGTGGCTCTAGGCCTTATTCCTGAATGTAAAGAGACACTGTTTTGGTGTTTTAAAACCTACATTTGTTTATTTGCATTGTATTTGAAAATCACAAGGAAGAGACACACAGAGGTCTTTCATCTGCTGGTTCACTCTCCAAATGCCCACAGCAGCAGCCAGGGTTGTCCCAGGGCAAAGCCAGGAGCCCAGAAGTCAATCCAGGTTTCCCACAAGCGTGAGTCATCATCTGCTGTGTCTCAGCGTGCAAATTAGCAGAAAGCTGAGTCACTTTAGGGGATTTTGGGGGGAGGGGATTTTTTTTTTCTCATTCATAACTTAGGCATTCCTGTTGTCAGAGTAGCCAAAATATGTGCTCTGGGGCCAAGTACTACAGCTATAGTGGGAAGAAAGCAAACAGGTTAATGTTAATGGACCTGAGGTACTGACTTGAATTGTGAATTTGGTGACTGGTTGGATGTAAGGGTGAAAGAAAATCATCATGTTTATATCTATGTTGACGAATTGGAATGAAGATGTGTTTCAGTTAGGAACATTATTATACAATATTAGGAACAGGAGAGATGGAAGAGAAACCAGAGGAGACAGAGAGAGAAAAGTTCAGGGATGGCTGTGTGAGATTTGAAACTTTTTTTTCTTTCTATTAATATGAAGAGAACAGATTTCATGCATTTCATAGGTACAGTTCTAAGAAAATTAAAAAAAAACATGTAAATTCATTTGAGGGGTAGACAGAGGTGGAAGAGAGCTCCCATCTGCTGGTTCTCTTCCTAAATTCCCTGCAGTGGAAGCTGGGCTGGGGCTCAAGCTACAAGCCTGTGATTGTCAGGAACCCAATTACTTGAGCCGTCACTGCTGCCTCTCCACACTTGTGTTAGCAGGAAGCTGGCGTCAGCGGCTCGAGCCAGAAATCAAACCCAGCTTTGCAAGCATATTGACTAAGGGGATAAATGCCCACTCTCATGTAGTTTGTAGTGGGATTTGAGAACAGAGACGGGCCACCAAGGTCAGGAAGCCATCTTAAATTATTCTTATAAGACTTAGTTGGATTCCTATACAGAAAGACTAAGTCTGAATAGGGAGTTGTTATCTTATATATGGCTTTAGCTTCTTTCTTTGTCTCCCTTGTATGGCTGGCTACATGCCTACATTTGACTGAATCTTCTAGTGTTACATGGCAGCCACAGGAATTGATAGGATACTGCGCATGGGTACATAGTTACTGATGATGATTTTTCCACACACATACTGAGCAAGGGTTAACACAGTTGCTGTGTGCTAGCAAGCAGGACCTGAAGTGGTTGCGTATAGACAGACAGTAAGTACAGAGGCAAGCAGATAATGACCACATGCTGTTTCCAGGATGTTTCTTTTTCTCTGACCTTGGGGTGGCCTCTACCACATAACCCGCTTTGCAGCTTGGACCCCACACAGGTCAGAGTGTATCACCTTTATCTTTTTGACTCCAGGCATCACCTTGGCTTACAGACCTGTATTTTCACATCTCCATGACATGAGTGACTGTCTTTTATGACCCTTTTGAGTCATCTATTTTTAGACAACAGTTACTCAGCTTGAACTTTTTACAAACTCTTTTCCTTTTCTTTTTAGAAAGCTTTTATTTAATAAATATAGATATCATAGGTACATCTTTTGGAATATAGCAGTTCTTCCTCCCATACCCACCCTCCCACCCCCAGACCATCCCACCTCCTACTCCTTCTCCCATCCCATTCTTCATTATAATTCATTTTAATTATATACAAAAGATCAACTCCATACTAAGATTTCAATAGTTTGCACTCACACAGACACACAAAGTATAAAGTATGTTTAAAGACCATTACTTCTCATAGTACAACACATTAAGGACAGAGGTCCTACATGGGGAGCAAGTGCGCAGTGATTCCTGTTGTTGATTTGACAATTGATACTCTTATTTATGACATCAATGATCAACCGGGGCTCTTGCCATGAGCTGCCAACGCTATGGAAGCCTTTTGAGTCTACAGACTCTGTCAGTATTTAGACAGGGCCCTAAGCAAAGTGGAAGTTCTCTCCTCTCTTCAAAGAAAAGTACATGTGTCTTTGATGGCCCCTTCTTTCCACTGGGTTCTCACTCACAGAGATCCTTTGTGTAGATCATTTTTTGCCACAGCGTCTTGGGAAGCCACGGTTAAAATGTATTATACCCAGGAGGTAACACAGAGAAAAATAATAGTCTAGATAGTTTGGTTGATAGCTGATTCTTTAATCTTTTGCTGTTCAGGGACCAGTCAATTCTCAGAGTGACTGAAGCAGGGCTGTTGTTTGCAGAACTCTTTGGGAACCATAATCCTAGGAGGCCTCTCGGGGTATGGCTTGTTTGTTCTGGATGGTCAGCTTGCATGGCGTTGGATCTGAGATGTAGTCCCAGTCATAGGCCACAACCTTCAGTCTGCTGTGGATCCAGGGAGCTGTTTTGGCCACTCTGACAGCAGTATAGGGTGAATAGAACAACAGTAAATGTACCTCTTCAAAAGGGGCTAGTCTGTTCAGTCTGCATGGCTAGATAACATTTTATCCGGGGGCCAGTACTGTATAGCAGGTAAAGCTGCCACCTGCAGTGCCAGCATCCCATATGGTTCTGATCCAGCTCTCTGCTATGGCCTGGGAAAGCAGCAGAAAATGGCCCAAGTCCTTGGACCCCTGCATCCACTTGGGAGACCCAGAAGAAGCTCCTGGCTCCTGGCTTCAGATCGGTGCAACTCCAGCCATTGCGCCATCTGGGGAGTGAACCAGCAGATGGAAGATTTCTCTTTCTTTGTCTCTACCTCTCTCTGTAGCTCTTTCAAATAAATAAAATAAATCTTAAAACAAAAATTTATCCATATCATGGTCCAGCACACCCAACCCAAACGGCAATAGAGTTGCTGGATTGAAGCATTTCCACTTCCAGGTGAATGTGTGGCTTTTTATGCAGCATTTTCTGGTACTTGACTATCCAGAAATTATCAATATTAAGGCTGAGTGAGGCACACAGACTGTTAATTTTTGTCTCATAGCAAGTTTGTATCCAATACTAGGAGGGCTGTAGCAGCAAGGGCTCAGAGGCAGGCTGGTTGGCTTATTAGAGGACCTAGGAAAACTGTAATAAACCAGGAGGAAGTTTTTTCATTAAGAGGCAAATAGAATCTAACAGGAGGGTCCAGCGCTGTGGCTCATTTGGTTAGTCCTCCTTCTGTGGCACCGGCATCCCATATGGGCGCCAGGTTCTAGTCCTGGTTGCTCCTCTTCCAGTCCAGCTCTCTGCTGTGGCCTGGGGGGGGCAGTGGAGGATGGCCCAAGTGCTTGGGCCCTGCACCCACATGGGAGACCAGGAGGAAGCACCTGGCTCTTGGCTTTGGATTGGCACAGTGCCGGCCGTAGTGGTGGCCATTTGGGGAGTGAATCAATGGAAGGGAGACCTCTCTCTCTCTCTCTCTCTCTCTCTCTCTCTCTCACTGTCTGTAGCTCTACTTGTCAAAAAAAAAAAAAAAAGAAAGAAAGAAACTGACAGGAGGGTCTTGATAATGATCAACTAGGCATGTAGGCCTGGCCCCGGATATGTGAGGCCAAGACCTTTTTATCCCTTTACATGGAGTACTGGAAGAGACATCATGAGGAAGGTATGAACTTCAGGGAGGATACCCTGTTGACTCTCACGACCTAGCTGGCCTGGGAGGAGAGCTGACCTGAATCCCATCTTAGTATAGAATACATGGCATCTCTAAAAGGGAAATTACAGCCTTGCCTGGACATTACCGAGTCTAGGCTGTCACCTCAATAATGGTGCTTATCTTGGAAGCTGAGAGGAATAAAGAACTTTTCCAGCTTGGAGCCTGCAGGGTCTGTGGTTCTAATCTGGGAGCCCTTCGACCCCAGAGCAGTTCCACTTACCCAGCTCTTGATAGCATTTTGTAGAAGCTGCTGTTTGCCCAATTTCCTGGCTCTCCATATCGATACTTGATACCATTTGGAGTGGACTGGCCTTGTTAGGCTCTTTGATGGCAACACACTAGGTAAAGCAGCTATTAGTTGGCCTGCTACCTACCTACATTGTTCCTGCTGCTTGGCTCACTCTTATTCCTCCTGGTCCCTGTTAAAGTAGACCACAGAGGCAGTCTTTAGGATATCAGCCAAGGGGGTGCACAGTCCCATTCCTGACCTTTGGTGGCCTGAGCTAGAAGTCTATTGTTGCAGGCATGTTTTGATAGCCATTTATTTTTTTAAATGAAACAAGACAATGCCCACAAGGATATTTACTTCCTTTTAGTTAGGCTCAAAATAATGATCAGCTTATCTAGCCTGTATATAGATTTTGATATCATTAATAAACATTTTAATCTTTTTTACACTTATCAGCCAATACATTTTAACAATTATACTTAAATTATTTAAGAAATTAAAATAGTAGCCTAGTATGGTATTATCTATCTTCAGCCATGATTTTTACCAAAGAACAACTTTAGAAGCTAAATTGACTTTATAGGGAGCCGTGAGCATTGTATCAGACCTTTACCTATATTATTTTTATACCTTTGTGATTGCAAGTGTCTAACACAAGTGTGACATGCTTGACCAGCAAACCCAAGCACAATCCTGGCTTTGGGCTGTCACCAAAATGAGAACTAAAAGCCTTGAATGTAAGAATTCCCGTCATCTGGAACACTTTAACAGAATCAGATCCAGAAAAGGGCTTTCAGGACCTCACTAGGAAATTGACAGGGATTAACCAATTAAATGACACTATTTAAATGGACATACTGTGATTTTTAAACAGATTTTAAAATTATAGCTGAAGACTATTTCCAAATATTTCCAAATATATCCTTATTGCTTTAACAGAGGATTAGATTAACAGGATTGAATTCTAATTTTTGTCATTGTACCTTTGATATTGTTAAATTTTTATAAGACTCTGTAAGCAATATTTTAAGAATTATAGGCATTTTTATACAAATCTTATAAAATTTACTTTTTTATGTCTTTTGCAACTTATTTATACCTTTAAGCATTTTGTCCTATCTTATTCTTTCTAGTCTAGCCGTTTTTCTGTAGGACAAAAAATTTACAAGCAATATCCTTTCTTTATCCAAGAATTTTTCTTTTTTTATAAAGTTTTTCACCAAGGACACATTTTTATGATTGTGACCCCTTATTTCAACCTGTTGGTTTTCTTGATTTATATTTTGAAATAATCTTTTAAAAATATTAAATGCAGGGAGTGTTTTTTAAATAAAAGAACATATCAAGTTCTAACTTTGCTTTTAAGTAGTCTTGAATTCTATTTTCTTATCTATGGAAAATCTATGAGAACATATTTGTTAATAAATGCAAGTAGTTATTTTTTGAAATAGAATTTAAGAATTTAAATTGGCACTGTCTAATCTAAAAATGCCATCTCGAACCCTGGAAGCCATCTTAGGCTCTGGCCCAGCCAGCACCCTGTACACTAAGTTTGACTTTTCCAGGACTCAACCTGGCTTTCTAGGCGTCAGGTGACCAAATGGCCCAACCACAAGTGTTAGATCCACCCCCACCCTAACGGGATTCACCGATTCCACTTCCTTACTCCCTGCCAGACTATAACAGGACCTGCTTTCCTGCATGTGTGCTCTATCTCACTCTCCGCCCCTCTCCCTTTTCACCTTCTTCCCCCAGCCTACCCTACAATAACCCTTTCCTTTAACGCTGGTGTTTGGTGTGTTTATGATGGCTTTTCAAAGAGTATTCAAGTTTACCTTTAGAAACATTTATCTCATTTACCTTTACCCAGTTTATACTTAGCAATTTCACCTGGATGACTTAAGATGCTAAGATGTTTGATTATGTCTTTATCTGAATTAAGGTCAAAGTTAGAGTTATATGGAATTTTACATTTATATGAAATTTTATCTCTTTTTATAACACAACTCTAGCTTGAAATCAGTGATATAAGCCTGAGATCTATAAATGGCCATTTTTCTTTTTTTAAAAAAAAGACTGATTTATTTATTTGAAAGTCAGAGTTATACAGAGAAAGAAGGAGAGGCAGAGAGAGAGAGAGAGAGAGAGAGAGCAAGCAAGAGGTCTTCCATCCATTGGTTCACTCCCCAGTTGGCTGCAACAGCCAGAGCTGCGCTGATCTGAAGCCAGGAGCCAGGAGCTTCTTCTGGGTCTCACACGTGGGTGCAAGGGCCCAAGCACTTGGGCCATCTTCTACTGCTTTCCCAGTCCACAGCAGAGAGCTGGATCAGAGAAGAAGCAGCCGGAACTTGAACCGGTGTCCATTTGGGATGCTGACACTGCAGGTGGCGGCTTTACCTGCTACACCACAGTGCCCATAAATGGACATTTTTTCATTCGGTCTTAGGAAGACAGGGATTTTTTGTTGCAACACACTTTCTTTTTTTGGCAGTTAAACCCAAATTTTTAACTTTGTAAGATCTACCTTGGAGGCCATACAATAGAGCTTTGATTTCTCATTGTTATTTTGCTGGACCTGTTAGACCTAGTAACAAAACAAGTTTGGCAGGTTACAAAGCAGTTTTTATAAGGTAGCTTTCTAGATTCAAAAGGGAGAAATCTCTTTAAACCCAAAATGTCCAGTTACATTTGAACCAAATGAGAATGGAAGCCATTACTCTGGTATTTTTATGCACAAGGTTATTTATTAAATATGTCTCTTTAGATTTTAGACTGACTTTGAGCCTAGTTTTTTTTTTTTTTTTTACCTACAAATACCTAAGGCTAACACCTAGTCAGCAATCAGATACCTGGGGCTGTCTCTGAAACAATCAGGTATTCAGTGAGTTACAAGACACATGTCCATGGGGCAGGGACCAGTGTGTCACAGATAAGAAGCCCACTGGAGACTGTTAACTTAGAGTCAGAAACCTTTTAAGTATTACTGCCCCAGGCAGAAAGACAGCTGAGCTTGGATGTGGTGTTGGTCAAGCTCCCAAGCTTGGATGGTCATTTTGAGAACTGAGAGAGATTGGCCCCATGGCTCAATAGGCTAATTCTCCACCTGCGGTGCCCGCACCCCGGATTCTGTCCCAGTTGCTCTTCTTCCAGTCCAGCTTTCTGCTGTGGCCCAGGAGTGCAGTGGAAGATGGTCCAAGTCCTTGGGCCCTGCACCTGCATGGGAGACCAGGAGGAAGCAGCCGGCTCCTGGTTTCGGATCAGCGCTGTGCACTGTCCACAGCGGCCATTGTGGGGTGAACCAATGGAAAAGGAAGACCTTTCTCTCTCTCACTGTCCACTCTGCCTGTCAAAAAAAAAAAAAGAGAGAGAGAGAGAAAGAGAGAGAGAGAGAGAGAGAGCGAGAGCGAGCTGAGAGAGATAAGATGCTATGCTATATAGAATTCAGCAGCATGTTTAGTTTCTTGGGACTCTCAGATGTGCATCTGAATTTTCCTTTTTTTTTTTTTTTTTTTTTGCTATTGCCCCTATTTGTGTGAGACTTGTCCACAGGAACTTATAGTTTACTCCTCATACAAACCATGAGGTAGTTATAATCTATTTAAAAGAAGAGAAAATAGGTACAGAGAGCAGCTGAGTTGAGATTCTGGGTGGGGAGTCAGGCCCTGCATTCTGTGCGGTTAACCAGTGTCCCAGATCATCATTACTGGTGTTTCAGTTTCTTAATTCACAGAATATAAATATTTAGTGTATCACTTTCTGCACATCTCCCTAAAATTTTTGTTTTTCCTTCCAAGCATGAAATGACTTTAGTTTCTATTAAATATCAAATTATGCTTTTTATGAAGAATATTTAAGTTAATATATATGATTTTATGGTTTTTTTCAGAGTGAAATAATAATCTATGCAAACATTTACATTTCATTTTTCCAAATTAAATCTTTCTAGAATAGTGCCAATACCTGCTAGGTGGGCCAGAAAAGTCTTTTTAATAATACATTGATAGCATAAATGAATATGAACTTATTAGAATAAGTGGAACACTGAACTAAGTTCAATTTGTTATTATCTATGTCAGTTTAACTACTTTAGAAACCTGAAGAGTGTGGAGTTATCTATAACAGAAAGTACATTCAAAGTGTTTATGCAGTGCAAAGAGAACCATTAAGAAAAGATGAAAGTGATGATTATCACTACTGAGAAGGGGAAGTTAAACCTCCTGTGCATCCATCTTCTCGGTATTTCCTATTGTTTCCTCCACTCCTTGAATGTTGGCATACCTTAGAAGTGGACTGTTGACTTTTTTCCCCCACCGTATGTTATTCCAGGGCCATTCAACTCCCATTTCATGGGACTGAAACCATAAGTCCAGAAGTCATCACAGGTCCCTTCAGTTCCTGTGTCCACTATTTTATCTTCTCAGTAATTTACATCCATTTACTGTGTCTGAGCCTTCATTCATGCCCTGCTCATCTCTTGCGTGCATCAGAGCACTGATTGCCTATCTGATTTCCCTATTTCTAGTCTTGTTAAATCTCTGAACCTCATCCATGCATCAATTCCTCCTTTTCCTACCTAAAAGAACAATCTAATTTGAGATTTTATTATGTATTTATTTAAGGTATTTATTTGTAAGGCACACACACACACACACAGAGGCAGACATAGAGTTCCCAACCATTGACTACTTCACTCTCCAAATGGCCACACAGCTGGGCATGGGCAGGTCCTGGCCAAAGCCAGGATTTGGACCCAGGAACTCAATCTAGTTTTCCCATGTGGGTTTCAAGGACTCAATCACTTGAGACATCTGCTGCCTTCCAGAGCCTGTATCAGCAGGAATCTGGGATCAGGAGCCAGAGCTTGGACTGAAATGCAAGGGTTTCAATGTGGGCTGCAGGCTTTGGAACTGGCTCATTAATCACTAGGCCAACCATTATTCCTGTTTTTCAAATTAAACCTCTCTATAGTTCCCCACTGCAGTCTGGATAAAGAACAAATCCCTTAGCAAATTGATGTGACTCCCTAGGTTGTTACCTGGACAAACAGTAGGTATTAAAACAATATGAAAGATTTAAGGTGCCTTGATGGCATATTATAATGTAATGCTAATTGCTTGTAGGGTAAATGTCAATATTGAAACCTAATCTCTAGCTGCTGTCTTGGATATATGAACAAGTGTTCCCCAAGCATGTATTTTGTATTTTGTTGCATCGTACACTGCAACTAATAAGCCAAGGAATTTACATATATTAGGTGTATGTACTGTTTCTAAAAACCACAAACTAAGAATGATAAATTGTCAATATAGTTTAATATTTGCTAATTTTAGTACACTGTTTTACTATGTGTATGTAGGAAAGTCATAGAGATTATAAATTCACTTTGAGTAAAGTTGAACACCATATATTTTATGATAAAGGGCCTTTAACTTAAGATGGCCAAAGCACTGATATTATATATTTGCTATAAAGACCATTTTGAGAGTTTTATTTTTCTGATATTAAAAGTTACATAACAAAGACTTGCTTCATTAACTTGGAAAAAATGTGATGGAATGGGTAAAAAAAGGAAAAATATTTATAATAACCACAGTAATTAAACACATATTGAGACAATTCAGTATGAATTGCCTCAGACAGGACTTTTGGGAAGAAGCTTGTTAGGAGCCAAAGGAAATAAAATTGATACATTGAAATTCAGGTATTATATTTTGGTGATTTCTAATAATCCATTTGATATATATTGGACAAATATGTTTTTGAAGTTGAAATCTAAACAATAAAACATATACATGCAGGCTACTCTTAGAATACAACAGAGATAGAATCTAAAAAAAATCTTTTAGAGAACTATTGAAATCTTCTTAACAATGTTTATATGAGAATTCAGAGAAGAGATAGAAATACGTTTTAATGCTCATTTTAATTTCTATTAAATATGTGCTGCTGCTTTAATACTGGCCGGAAATTGAGAGACTACCACAGGGCTTCATGGAAAAAAAGTGTTCTAGGATTGATTAGTAATAGGCATGGGTATGTCAGTTGTAAAATAAGTGCCATCTTTGTAAGCCTTTACTAAATGTTGCTGACAAATTTAAATGATAATGTTTGCTTGGCTAACTGATAATGTTGAGGACAATTGCTTAGTAAATCTTTAAAACTCTTTTGACTTTTTATTCTTGATTTCTCTGTAAATGACTTGCTAAATTTCTGAACCACTTTGTGTCCCTTATATGGCTACATGCATACAATTCATTGGATATACTAGTATTACATAGTGGCTACAGTATTACTATTGCAGTATTGGTATTACATATACAGTATTAGTATTACATAGTGGCTGCTAGTATTACATAGTGGCTACAGTATTACAATACTGGCCATGTGTACAAGGTTAGTGATAATGTTCAGCTAGTTTCCCTTAATACACCTAATATTTCTTCCACACACATACTGAGCTGTCTGCTGTCCCGCAGAAGCTGAAACAGCTACAAGCAAGTCGATAATGGCCCCAATCCAGTCCCAGGATAAGTTATTTTCTTCTCCTTCTTCCTTCTGTCTTCTTCCTTCTTCCTTCTTCCTCCTCCCTCCTCCCTCCCTCTTCCTCCTCCTTCTTCCTTCTCCTCCTCCTCTGCTTCCCCCTCCCCCTCCTCTTTCTTCTTCTTCTTCTTCTTCTTCTTCTTCTTCTTCTTCTTCTTCTTCTTCTTCTTCTTCTTCTTCTTCCTTCCTTCCTTCCTTCCTTCCTTCCTTCCTTCCTTCCTTCCTTCCTTCCTCCCTCCCTCCCTCCCTCCCTCCCTCCCTCCCTCCCTCCCTCCCTTCCTTTCTTCTTCTTCTTCCTTCTTCTTTGTCTTCTTCCGTCTTCTTCCATCTTCTTCCTTCTTCTTTTCTTCTATTTCAGGAAGGCCTCTACGGCATAACTTGTTTATGAGTTAATATATAGCTTATTTATAATGAATATGGGTTAATGTTTAAGAATGTCAGTTTTCCTATTTTTCAGGTATATAGTATCATCTTTGAAAGACTTTTGTGAAGAATAAATAAGAAAATTAATGTGAATGACTTCAGAAGGACAGTGAGGACTAGTGTCTTTCTGGTCTCTCCTTTAACATCTGATAGTTTTCTTCTTGAAACAGTTTCTTTTGCTTAGGGGGTAGAGACGCAATATGCTGTAGTTTGATCCTAGCACCCAGTAAATATCAAGCAACCTTCTAACCAATCATTTATTTAATTAGTGAGCACATACTGACCCCATGATAGTGACTCAGATTGTAAAAAATGTGAATAACTTAATTCCTGCCTTGGAACATAGCAGGTTCTTTCAGGAAACAAACATTTAACCTTATCAATTCTGTCTGGTTCCAACAGAGTACCTAGAAGATGTCACAGAGACATTTAGAAAAGAGACTATGAAATTCAGGGTTGAGACGGGATTTAAAGTAAAGATTTGCTTTCAAAGTAATTGAACAGTAGGTTAGCTGGTGTCTGAGACTTTGGTTTTTGAAAATATTCACGATCATAGCTTAAAGTTTTGGAAGTAGATATGGGAGATACTGATGACGGAGAGTGTGAAAGGGAAAAATTAAAAGGAAGGAAAATAAATATTGAGATAAAGTTTGATATGAATGCCCACTGTAGCTTTAATTTTGGGATAGCTGTCTCATTTTCAGATGAGAATGAAGAAATATGAAAAGATAACAGGCATCTGAGAGTCATTCACAAGGACACGAAAGGAAGTTGGGAACAATACTGTAACTAACACCAGCATCTAGCAAACATCTTACTAAATGATATGTATATAGTACATACATATGTATAGTATATATATATATATATAGTATATGTATACTATATGTAGTATATATAGTACATATATATGTACACATAGTACATATATATTTAAACATATAGTATATATATAAACACACAGTTCTTTGGACATCATAATCTTATGTATTATTTTTTAATATATGGAATTCCCATTCAAATTCCTCACTGGGACATTATCAGATTGAACTATTATGTATTCATGGCCTACATTGTTTTATTTATATCATATCATTGCAAGCTCCTTAACTCACTACTGATTATTTTAAATCTACCATGTAGCATTATTTCATTAAAAAATTAAAAGATTTATCTCTAAAAGTTAACACTTCCTTTTAATATATTCACAATTCAAAGTAAGTATGACTTTGATAATTAAAATTATTAACTATTTTCTTTCAATTTGAAAATGTTTAAATTTTCTCAATTTTCTCATAAATTTTTAATAGCTGTTTGTCCAACTCAGGTTCTAAATGATGCTTTACACATTACAAATGATTTTAAGTTCTCAAGACTCTGTCAGTTTCACTCCTCCATAATATTCTTATTGCCATTTATTTGTTAAATAAATTGAGTCATTTGTCCTGTTGAGTAACCACAATTTGTGCTTTTATGAATATATCCTAGGAATGCAGGTTTTTGAAACATTATCTCTATAGTCCAATCAATAATTGTGTTAAGAATATACTCCCTGAAACTATATGTTATTGATTTGATGATATATGATTTGTGTTCAAAATATATTACTTTTCTCTTTAGGAAGAGAAAATAGACAAACTGCTAGTATCTGCTATACTATTTATGCATTTCAGTGACCCAAGAAAATACCAGCAATCGTCCCCCAAAAAGAGCACAAAGCATTCAGTCATTTTGTCAAATGGAACACATAATTTCTGATAAATTATTCTATACTTTCTAATAATTCAATTGAAAAGGTTATCTTGAAGAAACCTATGTTTACAACTTGAAAACTAAAGTTACATTAAACTTTCTTCTTACAATACACAGGGTGCAAAGCATAGTTATGAGAACTTAGACATTTAGTGATCATTAAATGTTGCACAGACTCATTATATTCACAATACTTCTTAAAAATTGGATAGAGTTGGGTGAGATAGACATGTAGGATGTGTTCCAGTAGGATTTAAAGTAGGAATAAAGGCACAAAAAAGTAGAGAAGTATGAGTGTTGGTTAGGTAATTGTAAGAACTCTCTTGGCTAGAAAATTTACTAGGAGACAGTGGTAGTAAGAGCAGAAACTGAAGAATGTATCATAGATGTGCTTGAGTGTCAGGATTTACTTGGAATCTGACACTAATGAGCTGAATATTTTAGGACATTTCTTGTATTTCTTTGGGCATATCTTTCTTCATATATAATATTGGAGCAAGCCTAGATCCATTTTTTTATTCTTTCCAGTTCTAATATTCCATTCTGGAGAATAAGTTAGGTAAGCAATATAACATTTGAAATCCTCTAGGCCAGAAGTCTTGTAGGAAGCTTTGAAGCTTGACTTAGTGTGATAAACATGGACTTGTGGCAGAATATAAACACAAATGGATTTGTAGAGGTTGAATAATCATGATGACATTGATTACTTATCTACCATAATTGAAAGAGAAAAGGGAAGAGTCCACTATTGAGGTTTCAAGCACATATGTCCAAAGAAATTCATCACCCTCTGAGTAAAAGTAAAGAAATTAAAGGCAGAGACAGATTACAGATTAAAAAGGTAAATTGTGAGTATGAAGAGTATGTAAATGTACAAGTCTTTTATTCAGTTGATATCAAGGACTGAAAGTATGAAGCAGTGGTTCTTGCAAGGAATAGAGCTGTAGTTATTAGAGAGTAAGTCATTAAGCAAAAGTATGCAGAAAATTGCTTGAACAATAAAGACATTCCTCTCGGCATGAGGAGAAGCATACTGTCAAGAGGTAGGAAAAGGAAGACTATTGCAAGAAAGAAGAAGTAAGAATGAAGTAGACAAGTAAGGAAAGGTTATTGGTATGACAGCCTCTGAAAGGGAGAAATTCACAAAGATGGAGGGGTGGACAATGGTCAACTACAAAGACATTAGAACACAGGGAGATCTGAGCCAAACTCTTACTGATCTGAAAGATAAGAACTTCAGAAGTACAAAAAGTAGAGAAAAAAAATGCATTTCAAGAGATTAAATCGGGAGGAGTTGGTACAAAAATAGAGGCAGCAACTGGATCATTATCTTGTAATAAGTCAGAAAACGTACATGGACCATGAAACTAATTGAGTCTGGCTAAATCCTTGAAACTTTCTGGAGTTTGGTGGTGTGGTTTTCCAGTGCTGTTCTAGGAATTATAGTATGGTCCATATAGTATGTGTAAAGAAAGCACATTTTATTTTGTCATCTCTACTGCTCTTATTTCTGTTTGAAGTTGGACAGTATAAAATAAGACTGATGGACTGATAATGTTCATTGAGAGGTTCACAAAATATTTCTTCATTTTGGGTCCTGTTTATAAATTTATTTTTAAAATCAATATCTCATCCCATTGAGACAATTTGGTTTTTATTTTCCACTTACTCTGTGATAGTATTGTTACTGGGATAGTTTGATCTGTTGTGGCAGGTTGTCTCAATGCCTGAGGTGACGAGAATACAGAATGCATTATGTGCAAATTACAACATATGTAGTGTGCCAAATGTGAAAAACAAGTGCTCTGTGAACCTGAAACTTCTTTCTATATGAGGATGTAGCCTTCTTGAGCTATTTCAAGTACTCTATGAACCCGGAAATTCTCTCCATATAAGGATGTGGTTTTATTGAGCGATTTCAAGGACCTGCATGCTTCCATCACAGAGTAGCTGAGTGGAGTAAGAATTAATTTAGGAAACATATCATTACCCTAAACTGCCTTTTCCTTGAAGAAAACACCCTCCACTTGGGAGCCAAGCCACTAAGTCAGTTGCAGTGGGCTCCCAGTGATCCTTCCCACCCTCATTCCAACACCCCCATGTTCCTGTTTTCTTGGAGGTCTTAGAGACCTCACATGTACATCAACTGGGTTTATGTGGAGTCATCACAGTCTACCTGAGAACATAACACTTGGGATCCTCACAGGGTTTGGGAACATGTCCTGGGTCTATAGATTCTAGCTGTATCTTTCAGAACACTCCTTGCAAAATTGCTAAGTAGCTCAGAAATCAGGTTAACATAACGGACAGATTTCCATTTAGTTTATAAAGTATTTCTCTTCAAAATTGTGTTAAACAGTATTTCCTTATATGTCTTTGAACAGAGATTTTTATATTAAAAGTCATTGCAGCTGTCATTCCAAAATGCCAGAGGCTTGTTTGATTTTGAAGTATTTAAATCCACTTTAATGCCAGTTGTATATGGATGTTTCTTTAGACAAAATATCTTTTGCTGTTTACCTCCTTACAATATTGTATCCAGTTCTAAAGACCCAATATATATTAATAGACAACAACCAGGTTTTTATATCACTTAGTTTTCAAAAATATTTAAATTAAAAAACAAATTGCAAGAGTTTACTAAAGAAACTAATGACTCTTATCTGAGATTCTTTTTGTTTGATTCTCTTCTAAGAAAGTAATCTATTATATAAGTGAAGTAGTTTACTCAAATTTTTTTCAGCCATTTACAGAAGTTGAATCATATATCAGATGAAATAATGCTATTGAAAAATATTAATAATACCACACAGCCATGAATTTAACATCAGTGGTGACACAATTTCCTACAAGGGATGCGCTGCATATTTCATAGTGCATTCATAATCAAAGATCATGGTGTATATGTTACATTGCCATAATTTTCTAATTAATTTATTCTTTATATGTGTTCTTTATACATGTGTTCCAATTGCATTTCATTAACTCATAGTTGTCTTGTAAGTTTGTGCTTTCTTTCCATGTTCAAAGAATCTCTTTAATTCAATTTCTCTGTTTCTCCTCATACAGTCTGGCAGCCAGATATGCAACTCATTCTAATCACAGTGGAATTGCAACCAGTCAAAAAAAGCCTACTAGGTCAGTTAATGTCTCTAATTTATTGCTTGTTAGTGATATTCAAGTAAATGGCCAGTGATATTTTGTCCTCACACTCTAAACTTCTTTAAAACATGGAGACTTCTGTATGAATTAGTTCAGGTGGCTTTTAGTATGCATTCCCAGAGAGGAGCACATTTGTGTGAGATAACTAATGCCTTTGGCTTCTATCTTTATTTGTTTAAACACAGTGCTACTGCACTGGGCTGAAATCTAGGTTCTAGATTTAGAGCAAATCCATAAAAATAAACCATTCTTTCCAGATCACAGAATCTGAAAATTCTAGAACAAGATTGTCATTGCTTTTTAAAATTTTTTTGGAGATGAGTATGCATTATTGTACTTTTTAAAGCACAATTAAGAAATATTGACAGATTTTGGTGGGGAACCTAGGACCATGTCAGCCTGGACTGTTCTTTTGTCTATAATCATTTAAATTTTTTCTTCTTTATGTTACATGCATCTAAAGACTAAAAATAAATGATAGTACATATGTGCTCTTTGGAAAATAATTTACATAAAAATGTGTTGAAGGATTTTGGCTTTAAAAACAGTTAAGTTGCTGAAGGCATGATAGTCACATGGAATAGCCACAGCAAATGTCCTGTTCATCTCTGATTATTATGGAATTCTATAGACCATCTCATTCACTGGGAAAGTGTCCAGTGGTGGTTTATTAGTCCCTATTTCATTAGTGAGATGTATTATGCCAGGCTTGATCACAAGAACTGCTTCTGCTGTCTTGATGGGAGGTAGGTGCATTTCCCCTTGCCTTGGTTTTCTATTTTCATTTCTTTAGTAGTTGGAATGGTTCTGGAGAGACAAAAAGAATATGCAGTTAAAACTTAGAATAAGTGATATGAATTAGGATGTATAAGGATCTTCCATGTGTAGTGACTATTTTTTATTACCCCTTCTAATATGTAAGATATATTTTTGATAATTTGTTGTACTAGAATTCCTTCCTCCCTTCTCTTGCTTCATCTCATTTCCCTTTACATTACTTTGAAGAACAGATTTGAAGAGGCTCCGGCTGCCTGTCAAATTAAGGTAATGAGAAGAGCAAATGTATTTTATAATGTGTTTTAATTTGCTCTTCTGAGGACGGAAGATCACTTGGCTTCATAGGTCACAGAAAAGATTAAAATGCAGTTTAATTGCTTCCTAGAAACAGGTCAAGTTTTATTGCAAGGAGGAAGATTTTGTGACAAAATTTGTTTATACATATGAGGTTGTAATGAACTTTCTAAGTCTATGGTTATGTCTTGAGGAATAGTGCTCAGATTTATTATAATTGGGACATTTGGCCAAATTAATTAGTTGAGTTCTCTCTGCAGAGTACAATCACAGGAACTGTAAATTTCTACTGTCTGTGGTTATTGTGCTAAACTTACAAACCCTTGTAAATGCACTTGAGCAAAAGTTCAGTGCTGAAATAATTTGGAAAAGATTTTAATCTTGTGTAGGACAAAACCTCTAATTAGAAAAATAGCTGAAAAGACTGTTTATTAGTCATGTGTATTTAGAAATTAAAACAGTCATATTTTGAAACTCTTAACTGTTTCAAAAAATCAAGTCGTAAGTTGGCAGTGGCTTTTCCTGATGTTTGTTCGGTTTTGGGACACCTATTACCATTATAAAAGCATTTAATTTTTCTCTGAAGATTTAATTTCCTAATAATTTTTGGAAATAATATAGTCAAGTAATATTATAAAGGTGAGTTAATATTTGAATATTGTAATAACTGAACTATGAAATTTTGATGTATTGGGCACCAGTACAACAGATATAAACAGTTGTTATTTCAAAAATTTATAAGACAGAATTGTAAACAATTCAGGGCTGTTTTCATAGATTCTGGATTCTTTTTGATGGATTTTTTTTTTAAAACTGAGTTTTCAGAGTAGTACACAGGGATGCTCACACGGTGGCAGCAAATACCAGCAAAGATGTTAGCATCGTTCAATCTTGAGTTTTCTAAATAGATATTATAGTTATCAGTATTCTTAGTTTTTGGTCTTAACTTCCTGTTTTAAGTTTATCACACATATACAATTCAAATACATGTAGCCTAAAAATCAAAATCTAAGAATGTCACATTTTAGGCACAGTTCATGAAATAATTGATCATTGTAATTTTAGTGGGGAGATTGTGAAACAAATGACCTGAACTGATATTTAATTATATAGTTCAAATAAAATAACAGTAGGTCATAATCTCCTGTCAGCTTGCCTCTAATTGTAAGATGATCTGTGCCTGTTTTCTCACGGCCTGTCCTTCACACATGAAGAATAGTGAAAGCTACTGTCACTGTAGTTGTATTTTAAGTAGTCATTCTGCTAACAGCGATTTTCTTCTTCTGAAACCTGCATCTTTTCTTGTCTTGTGTCCTCTGTGATCAGCTGGCCACACTTGCCGGATAATCAGCTAACATCTAGCCACCTATTTTACACAAGAGAATGAATGAGAGTTTTTGTGAGACAGGCCAGTGAAATATAATTTAACTCATTGACCCTGGTCCCAGCAACTTAGATACTCAGTTATCATTTGCTGTTGACAGTGTGATCAGTGACTTTATTCCAGTTATTAATATGGAAGTTAACTTAGGCTACATAAGATAAAATAAAATGTCCCATACATTGCGAAGCATAACTTTAACTGCAAATAGCTAATAAGTATGCTGTTTCATTAATTTTTCATGTAATTGTTCAACATTTAAGGAAAGGTTTCACTTCTCAGGGACAGGGTATGAATTTTTGAGTTAAAGATTGCTTTAGCTTTTCTACATTGTTAATATTCTTTGGGGGCATACTTATCGAAAGGTGAACTGAGAGTTGCCTAAAGAATTTTAACCCTATACCAATTCAGTCTCCTCTGCTAAGTAGATTTTAGAACATCATCTATTGTGAATGTCCCATGAGCTCTTCCCTGCTTAGAGCCCCCACTCCTAATCTTGCCGTAATGTACAATAATGATGTAATTTTCCATATACTCTTTCAGGCTTCCAGGGCCCTCGAGGGTGCCCGCTGCAAGCAGTAGCAGCAGCAGCAGCAGCAGCAAGGGCCAAGGAGCCTCTAATTTAAACAGGAGAAGCCAGAGCTTTAACAGCATTGACAAAAACAAGCCTCCAAATTATGCAAATGGAAATGAAAAAGGTAAGTGTTCGTCTGTTACATAATTACAGCATAAACCTACCACGAGCCTTGTGAATTACACCCGAAGTCTGATATTTTCCCAGTGCAACAGCATTCAGATGGAAATGCTATCAGTTGAGTTTCCTTGTCTCCTTACTACCTCCTCCTCAATTCCATTTTCTTCTTCTCCCCTACCCTGTGAATCTCATGAAATTCTAAGGAAATACTCAATTAGTTTTTTTTCTTTATGTAGTTAATGATATGCCCAAGTGTAAAATCTGTTTCTCAACACATGTTCCTTCCTGATGCATAAATATAGCATTTTCTTATGCCTTCCATGTTTTATGAAGTTTTTTTCCTGAAATCATAAAGCTACATTGAATGTATTTGAATCCTTAGCTTCAATTAGCATAGTACCATAAATATATTGGGCAGTTAAAAATTTTGAGTGTCATAAGTTGAGACTGAATGATGATAGGAATTTATACTTCCAAATAGTGAGACCCAGAAATATTGATATCAGTTTTTCCTGAAAGACAAATTATGTATATTCCTTGAAACAGTGCATAATATGAATATCAAATCACAAAATCATTAGGAAGAAGGCATAGTTATTGGAAGTGTGTTTTAAACACAGATTATAAATGAGTTAGAAGCCACATCATTTTTTGGTGGGCAACATGTGCATTTCGACTTGGTGCTTCTCACTGCGGGGCGGGGATGACAGAAGAGAGGTTGGGTAGTATGCATGTGAATCATAAAGAAATCAAGAACCTGTAGTGTTGCAATGGATGTGATTATAGGAACACTTAGAGTGTTTTGCTGGATACAAGGGTTAGTGTCTTAAAATCAAAAGAAATACAATATTCTCTTCATAGTAATGGAATCTAGATGAAACAGCATTTGAAAGTAAGAAGTGGTGAATTTGTATAGTTAGTAGAACACTTAGCAAATGCACTTTGGATAACACAACAAGTGAGACTGCTCCATCTCCATTAGATAATTACAAATTGTTTCAAATAGGCAAATGATAAGAAAACTTTCTCAGACATGAACTGACAGATGTGATCTATGAATTAGATACCATTTTCGAGAAAAATCTCCCCATTTAATGAAAGCAAAATTGCAGACTAATTCCATGAGAGCAGAGCAGTGTGTTGATCCCTACAATATATTTCTAGGTCTTGAATTGAATGTAAAAAGTGAAGAAAACACTGTGTATTTGGAAGTTTAGACTTTATTTTTGAAATAAATAATAAAATCTTTGATAGAAGAGCCAAGAATTATTTCTGAAGATGTATATTTTCCTGAAGAGAAGGAGATGATAGTTCTTCATTGGAAATACATTTTTCATTTCATGATTGTATTAGAGTCATTCAGGTTCAGGCAAATACTTCCTATATATACTATGAAATTTCTTTAGGAAGCTAAAAAGCTTAGAAATACAGACATGTTCAGTGGACTGCCAAATTGCCCACATAGGCTATAAGATACCACGGTCTTTTTGATACCTTTGCAAAGGGTTACTAGTAATGGCAAAAAACTAAGAAATGATTAAGATGAATTGACATTTTAATATCAAAATGTATATTAATTTTTCAAATGGAAATATTTTATTTAATTTTACTTATGGTGTCTATAGTTAGAAATTCAAAGATAGATTTTCATGAATATTTTTCCATGACCACTCAATCTCTCCCTATGTGTAGGAACAGTGTAAAATTAGGAAGTGGTAATACTCATAATAACCACAAGGTGGAGGCAGATGTAATGTAATATGTGGTCTTATAAAGCAGATATACTTAGGTGTAAATCTAGAGAAAAAGACAATAATTTTCATAATGAATTAACCATTAATTTTAGTTCCAATTAAGAATTCCAAACACTTAATATACGTGACCTCACATTTGCAAATATTTCTAATACCTGAAATGTAGGCATTGCATATGTAGGCAACAATAAGCTTGAATTGCATCATATGATATAAGACAGCCATTTAGAATTTTCTGCTTACAACACGGAATTTTCTATTAAACATAGGGTTATAACTTTATGTTAATTTTTCTAAGTAAGCTTTTATCTTGCTAGTTCTTATTTCTAAATTATTATGTTAAATCACAAAAGTAAATTTAATTTATAAAATAATATAAAATTTACTCTGTACCAGAATTTTTAAGAAATATGTTTTGTTTAATCTTTCTGACCTGAGGATTTATAGTGGTAGCATGATCTACAAATGTTAGATTTCATCTGCTATCAAATTGATCTTTGTCTTACACTGGTTTATATGTATAATTTCGCTGTGACTAAGTAAGGTAAAAAATAAACAAGAATTTTCAGAGGCTACAATGTTATAATGACAGAATTTAGAGAGTAATAACTTGTTTAATTCTAAGGTCTTTTCTTCCTTAGTCACTGGAACATTTAAACTTAAAAAGTGAGATGTTTCACTTAAAAGAATAAGCAAATTATCTGTAATATGCTCCTTGAATACTTTTACATAAGAATATACTTCCTGTTTTCTTTATCAACTCTTGGCTGGTGAGTCATACAAATCAATTAAGCAATCTCTAGAATTTATAATTAATATCAAAGGTTTGTTCTTAAAACAATTTAATTTTCCTATTTAATAAAACAAACTGTTGAAAGCAAAATAGCATTTCACAAGTGTTATTTATTTTAAAAATTAGCTTATTTGCAAATGGTGTAATATCTCCTGAAAAGAAATCAGTGGAGAATCATAAGCTATACTCAAAAGATACATCTAGTATAATTTAAATAATAAGGCAATTCAAAAAATTACTCACTTCAGCATTTCACCAAATGAATTAAGATATCAGTGCACAGTGTCATACATTATCACTTCCAGAGAATGCTGAAATAGGACATTTTACAAGAGAATGCAATGCCATCTAACCATTTTATTGAAGTAGAATGGGGAACAGATTTCTCAGAACAAATGATGAAATGACAATGGCATCATTTGTACAGCATTTCTTTTGAAAATCCTTCAGTTTCTATGCCTGATGACCTATCATTCAGAAACTGGCAATGAGTAATACATTCTGACATCAGCATTTATCAGCGTGTCCATGCACCCTAGGAGAGTGCTGTAGAAATGTACATGCTCCAAAGAAAACCAAATACTTGTTCAGTGGAAATTAGATCTTGTGAAAACCATGCTGTGATTCATTTGGATGTATACATTGCATACCTGGACCAAATCACTTTTAGAGACCATTCTTGTTTTACAAAGTCTCTGTAATAATTCTAAAAAATGCTGTCTTAATATTAAGAGGAATGTAAATATGCCTATCTTTATTAGGAAACCAGTTTCTGAGTTATAGTCTATGAGTATGTATTGTTTACCAAGTTCTTAGTGGAGAGATATTTTTCCATGTTGCTAAGAAACATGGCACAGCACCACAGGGATTACCACCATCTCTTAAATGTTTCTCCCTGGTGTTTCTGACATTGAACCTGTACATTCACTAAAGAGGAGGCTTCCTTTCCCTTCTCCTAAATTCTGATCAGACAACTATTGTGACAGCTTGAACTTTCATTTACACTGAGGATGGAATTAGTAGGATTGATGCCAAGAATTCAGCAGCATCTTTATTCAGAGTTACAAAATGTAGGCATTATACTGAATTTTTTATTAGTCATGGAGTTTCAGTTGCTTATTGTCAAGTAAAATACAAATATCTTGCTCTTAAATGCTCTCTGTTTTTTTATTGCTCTGAAATTACTGTAAAGAACTGAATAGCTATTTTTTTACAAAACAGTGCAAATGTGTTTGCGTCATTCTATTACTTTACTGGTAATTTAATTATGTGCTTGACCATGACTTTTGTTTTATTACTTAAGCCTAAACAGCCTTAAATACTTAAACCTAAACACATCATAATTTCAGAGCTTTAAGGGGTTTTCATGATTTGATACAACTAGGTACACATATCAGGTGTTGCAAGTGGACTTGGTCATATATGTAATAATAATATATATTATATACATAATGAGGTGCTCACATATTATATTTGCCTGTGTATAAATTACATGTCTTTTAAAAATGAATGATTAGTGAAAGTTTCCCTGTTTTTCACAATACTCAACAAAGTGACACCCTTAAGTTTGCAAACTGCACAATATAAGCACATGTGAAATGGATACTGCTTCCAGGATCCCCGTTGCACACTTGTGATTTGATTTTTTAATGTTTGTTTGATTATTTTTTATTTGAAAGGCAGATTGGCAAAGAGAGAAAAAGGGTAAAAGATATATAAAAGAGAGAGAGAGAGAGAGAGCTCTTCCATCTGCTGGTTCACTCCCCAAATGACTGCCAATAGCCAAGGCTAAGCCAGTCCAAAGCTGAGAGTGTGGAACTCCATTTGAGTCTCACACATGAGAGGAAGGGACCCAAGTACTTGAGTCATCATCTGCTGTCCCCCAGGATGAGCAGGAAATTACCTTGGAAGCAGAATATCCAGAACTTGAACTACAAACTCTAATATGGGATGCTCAGGTTCCAAGAAGACTTAACTCATTGAGCCACAGTGTTCTCCCCTGTTGGGTCATTTTACAGCTGATGAATGAGACATTTCTGAAGCAATGATTTAGGCAAAGCAGCATAGTGAAGTAATTGATAAACCACTTAGTAACAAGATATTTGAATTTGAATGCTAGTTTTGTTCAATTATTTAAACATTTCAAAAGGTACTTTGATATGTTATTGCAGAAGAGTCTACATTATTCTCCAGAATAATTGCCATGGCCATAATGTTTAATCCTATCATTCTTTCTGTAACGATCTGTGAAACTTAAGGTGTTCTTTAATTTATAGGACCATCTGCATCACAGAGCACAATGGCTGCTATGCAGAGCATACTTTAAGAGGAATTTAAGAGGAATTTCTGCTGTTCTTTTCAATTGTATGTTTCTGAGCTGAAAGAGTGCTGCCAACTAAATAGCACTCTATTCACTAATTAAAAAGAAACAGGTTAAGGCTGCTCCATGTATCCTTTCTCAGGCTGATGGTACTGTTGTAACACAACACGAAGCTGAATAGCTAATGGAGAAATGTCCCTGTCTGAAGTTTAATTTACGCTTGCTGCCACTGCCCATGTTCACCTCAATGTATTTACTTTAGAACTAAATCAGCACTGTTCTCAATCATGAATATCATTTATTTGCAAAATGTGATAACTAAACATCAGTTCTATCTATTTAGATATTTTATGAATACAAATTGCTATCCTCACATCAATTCAGTAGAATAGGTACACGTAGAATGCCAATAACAGTAGTATGTGGTGTACTGAGTGGAGAGTGTCCTGGATCGTGTTCTCATTTGTAGTCTGCTCAATGAGGAAGAAGGAGAATATTCTGCAGAGTTACCCAGTTAGGTTCACTGTATGACAACATGTGGCTTTGCAGTTTGTAAATCATAGTATTTGGTTTGGGTAGAGTTAGGGATGGTGGATATGGAGGTGGAAGAAGAGGGAAAAGGGAACAGAAGAAAATTGGTGTCTAGGGACCAGAGAGATAAGACGGGACTGTAAGCTGAAATAGGTCATGAAAATACATGATACAAATCCATTTCAGAATTGCCTTTAAATATGTGCATTAAATGTCTGTTCTTTTCCCGATAGTAAGACTCATTCATAGTCAGAAGTTGAGTTTATCAACTTTTGGAAGTGTATCATTGGACCAAGGATACTTATTATTGAATATATTAATCGTAGAGTGTGTGGTTGCATCCAGTCTGTAAATCTACAGATGCTGGCAACTCAGCTGCTATTGTTGTGCAACTTGTATTGTGAGGAGTCCAGGGAGACTCTTACTATTCCAGTTCCTTCCTGATGTGCAGTGACCTGTGATTTGCCCTCCTAATGAAACTTGAAGCACCACATTGCTGGTATATAGAGACAGACTGGGGACTGATTTAGACCTGAGATTACATAAGTGTGTTATGTGTGTGTACTCAGCGGAGAATTATTTTACAGTGGGTTCCATGACCTTTACTGTGGGCTAGTGGTGGATACCATAATCTGGAGTCCCTGTTGCCTCATTTTTTAATATAGTGGTGTTGAAACTAGACTTCTGCTCTGGAACTCCTAGAGCAGTCTCTCTGGTTAATATCCCTAGCTTGTTTTCTCCTTTTTAAGAAAGGAGCCAACCTTTCTTACTTTCCTTGTTTCTCAACTATTATAAAGCACCTTGACTCATTCTTATCCCCACCAAATCTCCTAGGAATTTAGGGATGTGAGTCCCCCAGCTTCTTAATCTCACTTCTAATACACAGAAGATAAACACTACATATAATGTGATATAAAAGGATATTAAGAACACCTAAGGAGCTTGCTTGGTTTTAAATAATTCTTTGCCTTAAACATATGGGTAGACTCAGGGTTGACTCAGGTCATGAAAGTCCAGCTTTATGAATTATGCTTAAGGATGTGCTACAAACAGAAACAAAGAAAGATAGTCATCATAATGAAAGAATGTGAAGGCAGAAAATCTCCCAGTAAAAGTACAAAGGAAATACAAAGTAAACAATAAGAATATTTATGGAAAAAGGGCAGGGCCAAGTTGTTATTGATAGTAACCTTGAATGTATTCAATTCTCTAGTTAGAAGATACAGACTGGCTGAATGAATTGAAAAAACAAGACCCATCTATTTCTGCCTACAAAAAGCACATCTCCCTAACAAAGATACATGCAGATCGAAAGTGAAAGGAAGGAAAAAATATTCCATGATAACAGAAAGCAAAAAAGGCCAGGTGTAGCCATCATAATATCAGCAAAAAAAGAGATTTAATATAAAAACTATTTAAAAGAGATGAAGAAGGGCACTATGTAAAGATTAAGGTATCAATACAACAGGAAGATATAGCTATAATAAATGTACATGCACCCAATTACAGAGTGCCTGTCTATTTGAAAGAAATGTTAATGGATTTAAAGGGAGATATGGACTCCAATACAATAATAATGGGGGACTTCAACACCCCACTTTCATTAATGGAAGGATCAACTAGACAGAAAACCAACAAAGAAACAACAGAGCTAATCAACTCTATGATCCAAATGAACCTAACTGATATCTACAGAAATTTTCACACCACAGTTGCAGAACACATACTTTTCTCATGAGTGCATGGAACTTTCTCTAGGATTGACCACATGATAGGCCATAAAGCAAGTCTCAGCGAATTCAAAAAAATCAAAATCATACCATGTATCTTGTCTGGCTACATTGAAATGAAGCTGGAAATCAACAACTCAAGAATATCTAGATCATATGCAAACACATGGAGACTGAACAACATGCTCCTGAAAGAAAAGTGGTTTAAAGAAGAAATCAAAAGATAAATCAACAAATTTCTGGATATGAATGAAGATGACAATACAGCATATCAAAACTTACAGGATATAGCAAATGCAATGTTAGGAGGGAAGATTGTAGCATTTGGTGCCTACATGAAGAAATTAGAAAGGTTCAAATAAATCAGCTGTATTCCAACAAATTGGGAAATCTAGAAGAAATGGACAGATTCCTAGACACATAAAATCTACCAAAATTGAGTCATGAAGACATAAAAAACCTAACCAGACCAATAACAAAACCAGAGATTAAATCAGTAATAAAGACCCTCCTAACAAAGAAAAGTCCAATATTTAAAGAAGAACTAATTCCAGGTTTTCTCAAGGTATTCAAAACAATTGAAAGGGAGAGAATCCTCCTAAACTCCTTCTATGAAGCCAACATCACCTTAATTCCTAAACCCGAAAAAGATACATTAGAGAAATAGAACTATAGACCAATATCGCTGGTGAACGTAGATGCAAAAGTCCTCAACAAAATATTAGCTAATCAAATCCAACAACACATCAGAAAGTTCATTCACCTGGACCAAGAGAAATTTATCCCTGGTTTGCAGGGATGGTTCAACATTCACAAATCAATGTGGTACATCACATTAACAAACTGAAGAACAAAAAATATATGATTATTTCAGTAGATTCAGAGAAACAATTTGAGAAAATACAACATCCTTTCTTGATGAAAACTTTAAGCAGATGATGTATAGGAGGAACATTCCTCAACACAATCAAGGCAATTATGACAAACCCATGGCTAGCATCCTATTGATTGGGGAAAAGTTGAAAGCATTGCCACTGAGATCCAGTACCAGAATGCCTAGTCTCACAATTGCTATTCAATATAGTACTGTAAGTTTTAGCCAGAGCCGTTAGGCAAGAAAATACAATCAAAGGGATAAAATTGGAAAGGAGGAAGTCAAACTATCCCTGTTTGCAGATGATATGATTCTATATATAGGGGATCTGAAAAACTCCACTGAGAGGCTATTGGAACTCATAAAAGAGTTTGGTAAAGTAGCAGGATATAAAATCCATATGAGATCACCATGTCCCACTTAATGCTGTTTACAAGATGTCTTTGATGTCTGGGACTATTTCTGTCCAACTCTGTGTCCCAATATATGAATATACTTACTTTAAATATAAACAAATAGAACAAGTTTTAATATAGTTCCCTAACAAAGTTTGGCAAATATTCCTCCTGCCTTGAAGGCCTATGTATCTCCCTTGTATCTTCTGTCTTGATCTCATTGTGCAGGCCCCTGTGATCCTTTAAAACTCTGATCTTCTCTATTATTTTATTTCTGAAATTCCACTCATTTGACACTTAATAACTGTCATAAAGTAGCATTTATCTGTTATGAATCTGCTTTATTACTTTCAACAGTATTATAATATGTCCTGGAGTGTCTTGAATACAGTGGCCTCTGCACTGATGATATACCTAGATTAGGATCCTGTAAATAGTAGGAAATGAGAAGCATTGAATAATATTTCTGGAAAATGTGGTGCAAATATAGAGCCGTAAATGTCTAACAGAAATCAGCAAAGTAAGGTCATTTTGTGAAAAGAGACATGTACACAATTCATTTTACTCGAAGAAATTGATTATGGTTGGAGAACACATTCTTAGCTTCCAAGTGAATCTTGGTAATTGAGAAATGCAATTCACTTGATATAACCCCACTAAAAGCATTAATTTAAAAATTGTCACTTTTTTGTATGTCTTTATTCAAGGGATAGTATTATATTTGATGAGCCATTTAACATATCCATCTACATTTGAGGAATGATACAATATAATGATTCATAGCATTAACTTAGAATCTCAGCGGATTCATTTCTTAGCTTTGTCACTTACAGATTGTGTTCTTCTGGCCAAGTTATTTTACTTCTTTGTACCTATTTTTTTATTTGTTTAATAGGAGGAATAATGAAACCTTCACACTGTTGTAGGGAGGACTAATTGAGTTAATTTCTTCCAAATACTTAGTTCAGTCTGGCATGTGGTAAGTGCCATGTGCTTAGTTTAAAACTTTGACTCATACAAGTGTGGTCTTTGAGTTTATGAAAAAAAAGTGTAGTGGAAGTAACTGGCAATTAGAGTGATAATGGCTGTCATAGAAAAAATAGCTATGTAAGAAGCAGAACCACCTAATTCGAGACTTCATGTTGTGGTGGTCATAAAGGGGGTGTGGCCAAACTGCGACCTGAGCAGTAAGGAAAAATTAATTTGGAGAAATATTTGGTAGACATTCCAACCTGTGACTAGTCAGTGTGCTCTGTTTGCCACCAAGAAATGTTCACATAATTATGGAATGTTATTAGTCACTGGAAGGGGATTTTAGCAAAAATATACTTGTGTTTACCTATATTTATAATATAAATAAGGAGAAAATAATAGAAAACTATTCATAAGGGTTAAACTTAGTTGAGCAGTTGGAAGTTTTAAAATTTGTTAGATTTGTTTTGAATCAATTAATGTGCTCATTTTTTAGAACACTTTGGTGTTGTATATGAACCTAATTATTTTCCACAAACATTGCAAACATGACAAAATTACAGGCTTTACATGAACTAAAAAGAATTATCAACTTATAATCATATGCTTTATATTCAAACCATGTAAGTATTTGGCTTTCTAGTGAACAACTACAATTTAACCTAGAATATATGGATAGAATTTTATTTTTAATTTTGGATTTTGTCAGTTGAAATGAGGAATTGTAAAGGGATATTGAGATTTAGAAGTCAATATTGGTATAGTAAAAACTGAAGAAAATTTAATATAATATGCATTTGCCTATATTATTGCTAAAAGAAATTTTAGATATCAAGTATGTCATTTTAGGTAGAATTTTAAAAAGCTTATTTGACACACATAAAACTACAACCAATGATTTGATCTCTTTTTCTGTTGTTAAATTCTTATTTCTTTTGTTATGTTTCCATGTTCTTTTCAGAAAATAATCTCTGTTTCTCGTTCTCTCTCTTCTCCCCCTCTCCCTTCCTCTCAAATATGTATTAATTAAGAATTTGAGGGGTTGGCAATGAAAGTTTGGCCTACTGGTAAGATACCAGTTGGTATGCCTGCATCCCACATCAGAATGCCTGAGGTTGGGACCTGGCTCCACTATGAATTCTAGCTCCTGCTAATGAAGACCCTTTTGGCTCAAGTAATTTAGTCCCTGATACCCATACGGGAAACCTGGATTGAGTTCCTGACTTCTGGCTTCAGGTTGGCCAGCCATGGATTGTTAAGGACATTGAGGAGTGAATGGGTGGTTGGAAATGAACACACACACACACACAAACATACACACTGCTGAAATAAACAAAAATAAATATACCGTTTTGAAGATTTTTGTTTATTTGATAAGCAGAGGTCGAGACAAAGAAGAGAAAAATGTTTCTTCCACTAGTTCACTAAGGGGTGAGCCAGGATTGATGTCAGGAGCCAGGAACTCCATCTGTCTGGCACCTGGGTGATGGGAACCTAGTACATTACCTGGGCCATCATCTTCACAGGAAGCTGGATTGGAAACAGAATAGCTAGGACTCAAACTAGCACTTCAGTATGGGATGTCAGTGTCCTGAGTGTCAGTTTAACTCACTGTATGACAAAGCCACTCCAACAAACAAAACTTTACAAACTGAATAATATAAGTGTTCGTTAACAATTGTCTTGATTGCATGTTGCTTATCTTGCATTTTGACTTATTTAAAGATAATACTTAAAAGTACCATAATTTTACATTTATGAATATTTAATGATATGCAGTGAACTGCAATTTCTGAGTATTATGAAAAAGGTATTCTTAGTAAAATATTTCTATTGAGAATTTCATAAAAAAACTTTACACCTGTTTGTCAGTAACTAGTTTGTCAACAGAATGCAATTCCACCTGCCTGAAGTGTATGAAAAGGGAAGGGGCTTATGGTTGAATAAAACATAAATGACTGAGCCAGATTTACAAAGTTCCTAAATACCAACATTTTAGTTGAGTTTTTTAACTCTAATATATTTGATAAGATTTAATTTTAGACCATGTTATAAAATCCTATCTCTGATTTAGCTTTCTGTTCTGAAAATTTTGATTTTATTAGACCTTAGTCAGTACTAAGTCACTCATAAAAATTCACATGATAGTTTAACTTCTAAGCAGAACGTAAGCAAATACTAGCACATGTCTTTTCTATTACAAAAGACTATTTTTCTATAGATTTCATAACATAGCTTGATTTTAAATTAAAAGTTAAAGTTTGTTCAGGTTTGTACAGGAGGCTATAGGTTTCCTGGTTCAGAGCACAGTTCTGAAATCAGTTCAAATTCAGGCTATGTGACCTTGAATAAGCTATATAGTCTTTTTTCCTTGGTTGTATTTTGGGGGAATGATAATATTAAAGAGTGCTTATATTAATATGTAACTTGTAGGGTTGCTATAAATACACAGAGGTACAGATAGATTGCTTTGTAGGTTGTCAACTCAATGGAAGCATACATTTCAAAGGTTATTTTGTGCAAATATAAATGAACAAAATTAACAAGATTTGTGATTCATAAGCATATCTAAGCAGGTAACAATTAGCTAAGATCCATTGAATTTTAAAGCAATTTATTGGTATTCATTATGCAATGCATTTTCATAAGGCAGTGTGGAATATCCCCCTATTGGTTTGAGCTACCAAAGAATTGGGAAAACTTACAGAGAATTGCTTTGGGGAACGCTCGTGTTTTGTTTGTGTTTAGATATCTTTAACCAGCAACATTCATTTGTGTAAGAATACTTTCAGAGGGGGAAAACAAACATTTTTCTAAAAACACGTTCTCTACGTTTTTAAAAAGAAAAAAACTCACAATACAGAAGGGATTGCTTTTACATAGCATGTTTCTTTTCAGTTTTCAAAGAAGATATACGAGTACCTGTCGTTAGAAAGTAACAGTGATGTGATACAGAGGATCAAATTAACCCCGCTTTCCTTTCTTTCTTCAACCTCGTCCAGATTCCTCCAAAGGACCTCAACCGTCTTCAGGTGTTAATGGCAACACGCAGCCTTCCAGCACTCCGGGGCAGCCCCCTGCCTCTGCCATCCCTTCTCCTAGTGCCAGCAAGCCATGGCGCAGCAAGTCCATGAATGTCAAACACAGCGCCACCTCCACCATGCTGACCGTGAAGCAGGCGAGTCCCGCCACCTCCCCCACACCATCCTCGGACAGACTAAAGCCACCTGTCTCAGAAGGGGCCAAAACCGCTCCCTCGGGACAGAAATCCATGCTTGAAAAATTCAAGCTGGTCAATGCCCGGACTGCTTTACGCCCCCCGCAGTCTCCCAGTTCAGCGCTCAGTGACGGCGGGAAGGACGATGATGCCTTTTCTGAATCCGGTGAAATGGAAGGTTTCAACAGCGGTCTGAATAGCGGTGGCTCAACCAACAGCAGTCCCAAAGTGTCTCCTAAACTGACCCCTCCAAAAGCTGGAAGCAAAAACCTCAGCAATAAAAAGTCTTTGCTACAGCCAAAGGACAAAGAGGAAAAGAACAGGGACAAAAATAAAGTTTGCACTGAGAAACTGGTCAAGGAAGACAAGGATCAGGTGATGGAGACGGCGCCAAAAAAGACCTCCAAGATTGCAAGCTTGATCCCAAAGGGCAGCAAGGCGGCGGCTGCCAAGAAGGAGAGCTTAATTCCATCTTCCAGTGGGATCCCCAAACCAGGCTCAAAGGTACCCATGGTAAAACAAACCATTTCACCTAGCAATGCCCCAAGCAAAGAGTCAGACAAATTCAGGACTACCAAGGGAAGCCCTTCCCAGTCCTTAGCCAAGGCCACAGCCACTGAGAAAGCGAGCACACCCAACTGCCCGGCTCCTCTGGAAGGAAGGGACGTTGGCCACGCTCCTCCCTCCAGTTCTCAGCCAGGGGCTCAGAGCAGCGGGCTGAGCACCGGAAACAGTGCTGTTCACCTGCCTCAGCAGCAGCAACACAGTCACCCAAACACCGCCACGGTGGCTCCATTCATTTATAGGTAAGGTGTCTTCCGTTCATGCGCGTTGGTACGTCCCCACCCTCGGGGTGTATAAAACACCGAGGCTGATGCGGCCGTGCTGTGCATGGTCATTTTGGGAGCAGTGTTTCATTCTGAAGACAGAGGCCTAGAATTTCCCACGGGAACTTTGGAAAATCCTCCATAGTGATCTAGCTCCTATTTGGTCTCTCACCCTCTGTCTTCCAGAAATTGAAGCCCTAGGATGCACCTTTATTCTGTGTTTATTACTGTTGTTGTTATCACCATATTGATACCTTTAGTAATGGCAGTCTTTTAAAAATGATTCAATTTAAACGACCTCACCCCAAATTTCCTTCAAAACATTCATGGAAAATATGCACCGTCTTTTAGTTCAATTTTCCACACACTTTTGGAGGCCCCTCCTGCCAGTTCTTCACCATTTCATGTTATTTTTGTGTGGTATGTGCTTATATCTTGAAAGTTTCTGTCACAAGATTGATATGAATTTTCCCATTGGAATTCAACCATAAACTCATCAGGAAGGGATGTTATCCTTGTTTTACAGAGGTGAACCAGAATAGTTCCAATCTCTTTAAGATCACAGAACATGTAGGAATACGCTTTTAACCCAAATCCACCTGACTCCAAAGTTCTCCTTTTAATCGATCTGTGACACTCCCTCCTTTTTCTCATCAGGTCTTTCTGTGTGTATACCCGGAGAAATAAGAGGCTTTATTCCTGGGAAAATTTCAGCTAAGAAAACATCCTTAGTGTATTCACAAAATGCTCAATCAGAAGTCATTTATAATAGGAACTAATTACTGTGCTAGAATAAGCCTCAAAACATTACATGAATATGTGTATAAATAATATATATATAACATATATACAGATGACATTGAAAAATAATTGATCTCAATGTAATGAAAAGATCAATATTTGATGGTGATTATTTTTCTTTTTCTCCACCCACTTCTAAATGATCTTTATTATACTCTGGTACTGGCTTCAGGTCTGAAGGTTTTCTCGGCACTTACTACAAATGGTCAGAAAATAAGGCAAATAGCATAGGACTCAAGATAACAATAATCTGATTAAGTGTTACATAAAAATGTTGTTGGAGGCTGCTGAAAAGACAGCTCAGGAGGGGCTGGCACTGTGACGTAATGGGTTAAACTGCTGCCTACAGCACTGGCATCCATGAAGGGACAGATTCAAGTCTTGGCTGCTCCACTTCCAATCCAGCTCCCTGCTAATGCACCTGAGAAGGCAGTGGAGGATGCCTAAATTCTTGGGCCCCTGCACCCATGCAGGAGGCCAGCACAAAGCTTCTGATTCCTGGCTTGAGCCTGGCCAGCCCTGGCTGTTTCAGCCATTTGGGGAGTGACTCAGTAGAGGGAAGACCTCTCTATCTTTCCCTCTGCCTCTCTCCCTGTAACTCTAACTTTCAAATAAATAAAATAAATCTTTTAAAGAAGAAGACAGGGAATATATACAGATCTCACAAGTTCTATAAATAGAATATTGTTTTCTGAAAGTTCCTGGACTTCATTTCAATCTAAATCCTGTACAACAAGCTACCTATATAAACCTTTGGTGACTATTCCTACAAATTGATATTGGCGGTTACCTACCTATTGAGTAGATATAACTAAGATAAAAAAAAAGTCAAAAGTATCAGTGCCAGTTCTAGTCCCAGCTGCTCACCTTCCAGCTCTCTGCCTATGGCCTGGGAATGCAGTGAAGGATAGTCCAAGTGCTTGGATCCCTGCACTCATGTGGGAGACCCAGAAGAGGCTCCTGGTTCCTCGCTTTGGATTGGCCCGTCTTGGGCCATTGCAGACATTTGGGGAATGATCCAGCAGATGGAAGATCTCTCTATGTCTCTCCGTCTTTCTGTCTGTAACTCTACTTGTCAAATAAATAAACTAAAAAATGTATTATTTATTTTGTTTGAAAGTCAGATTTACACAGAGAGAGAAGGAAAGGCAGAGAAAGAGAGAGGTCTTCCATCCATGGGTTCACTCCCCAATTGGCCGCAGTGGCCAGAGCTGCGCCAATTTGAAGCCAGGAGCCAGGAGCTTCCTCCTGGTCTTCCCACATGGGTGCAGGGACCCAAGTACTTGGGCAATACTCTACTGCTTTTCCAGACCATAGTAGAGAGCTGAATCAGAAATGGAGCAGCTAGGACTGGAACTGGCACCCCTATGGGATGCTGGCAAAGAAGGTGGCTTTACCTGCTACATCACAGCCCCCCAGATTTTTTTAAAAAGTTAAATATTTAAGAAAATATTTCAATCCACTGTAAGAAATGTTAGTAACTAGAGCTACAGGAAATTGGAATAGACTTTTTTTAGGCGTTCTTAAGGTGACCATCAGAGGTATTTAATAAATAGTAAACTGATCAGTTGCCATAGTTTATATAAATAGAAATCAACAAACAGCTTTTCCTTTATATGTCAGTCACTCATTCTGGAGATATAAAGATTTGTAAAAATTCACTGGAAACTCAGTCTAGTGGGGAGAATGTTAAGAATGCATTCAAATATAATAGGACCAACAAACAGAAGACAGGAGCTGCAAGTCTCCGAATATAAAGACAGGGAAATCTTGATTACCCTGTTTTCATTTGTACACATGTATTGAAATATCACACTATAGTCCATAAATATGTATCATTACTCTCAGTAAAGAAGTTTGCTGTGGGACATGGAGCTGAAGTGGCAGCTGAGTAAGCAGCTCCAGCAGCCACCTCCTGGCAGGGGCACCAGTGTGGGGGTCTACACACACACACCAAGTCACTTTCGCAAGAGCTGAGAAGCTGGGTGAGAGACCGCAGTGCCCTGTACTGTTATAGCCATTAGACAAGTCACACTAAAGCTGCGAGAAGTAAAGATTCATTCACGTCACTCCTCCCCCAGCTCAAAGGACAATAGCACAGAGGTACTCCTCGCACTTGAGGGAGGGCGAGCAAGCTGGAACTCAGTGCCAGGCCTACTGTGAAAAAATTCAGTCTAGCTGAGTCCTCTGCCCCCGCTCCTGGGCCTGTACTCATAGAGTGAAGATTTCGAGCCTCTGCAGCCAGGAGGCCTCTGCCACCCCTTCTCTAACCAACAGAAAACTCAATCCCAGCCATACCAAGAGAAGGAGCTTAGGACCACTTCTTGGAGCTCAAAGCTGTATGTACTGAGTTGAGACCTGACACCTGATAAAGACCAAAGGCCTCTACTACCCAGCCTCTGTTCATAGACTGAGTCTGTAGACTTACCAGCTATCAGGTAGAGACCTGTGCTTTTGTGAGTGGGACTGATTGTGGTATCACAGCCAACCTTGAGTGAGCCTGAAAGGCATCCCAGGAAATTGTGGGGTCCAGAGATTGTTGGACCCTGGTATGATCAGCCAGAGACTAATCTGGTGGCCAGGGTTCTGCCATTATCTCCCTCCTCCAACACTGAGCATACAGCAAGAGGCCAAGGGACTGTGTCTTGAAAATCAGTGCTGAGCTGTTAAAAGCCCAGCACTGGGCAAATGCTAATGGTTTCCATCCCAAGGCAAGTGCTTGTTAATGGAGTCTACACTTGCTCCAATATCATGTGTTGTCATTCACCCTAGTGAGACAGACTTGTTTTGGCATGTAGCACCACCAGCCACCTTCTTGCACACACCACACACCCTGGTGACTGTGAGACACAGCTGTGACCCACCTAGGGCCTGCCTGAGTAGCTGAGGAGATGCCTTATCACCCTTCTATAACCTTACCTGCAAGGAATCACAGCACAGTATTGGAATTCAGTGCCATGCTGGTAAGACCTAGCACTGAGCAGACCCTAATAGACCTTGTTCCCAGGCCAGTGCTTACCAACAAAGACTCTGCACCTGCTTTGGTGCCAAGTGGAGTTCCCTGTCCCTTGTTGGATAGTGTTATACCTCAGAAAACATTTTCATTGGTTAATAGGTGCAGCATCAGGGTGTGAGACCACTTTTACAGCAGCAAAGAATGCTTAGAATTTTAGAAGGACAGCCACATATAAATCCAGGTTACTATGGTCCTTTAGTGCACAGATATCATACTCCAACAAGCACCAGGGAAATATGACCTCACTTAAAGAGGAAAATAAGATGCTAGAAACCAATCATGTAGGAATAGAAATGCCTAAATGCTCAGGTGAATATTTCAAGATAACTGTTTTAAGGAAACAATGACATTCAAGAGAATACAGAGAAAAAATTCAGTATTCTAACAGAGCTATAAGTAAACAAAATCAAGCAGAAATCATTTGACTGAAAAATATACTAAGTAAAATTAAAAACAGAAGTCATAGCAAAATAGATCAAATGGGAGAAAGAATCTGAGCTTGAACGTAGGCTATTTGCAAATGCATAGTTGTAAAAGACAAAAAAAGAGGAATGAAGACAGGTTATAAGAATTATTGGATGGCATAAAAAGGAACAAATATCCAAGGTATTGGCATTCCAAAAGGACTTAAGAATGCCAAAAGGATAGAAAGTGTTTTCTAAGAGATGATGATAGAAAATTTCCCAAACCTGGGGAAGGATACAATTGCCCAGGTACAGGAGATCACCAGTTGGATTCAAACTACCGAAATCTACCACAAGGCATATTATAATCAAGCACTCCAAGGTTAAAATTGAAGAGAGAAAAGAAACAAATTGTACATTAAAGAGCCCCCATTTTCCTGACTGTAGACTTCCCAACAGAAGGATAGGCCAGGAGTGAGTAGGATGAAGGTTTCATGGTACTAAAGGGAAAAATTGGTAGTCAAGAATATTGCATCCAGCAACACTGTCTTTCTGATAAGAGGGTGAGATAAAGACATTCCAGGCGACAAGATGAGGGAGTTTCTCACCAGCAGACCTTGGTTACAAGAAATATTAAAGGGAGTTCTTCAAACTGAAAGAGATGTTAGTAAGTAAGAAGAAAATATTAGAAGATAGAAAATTCACTGGTAAGATTAACTATACCAAAAAATTCAGAATGCTGTCATCTTGTAAACATGGTGTGTAAATCATTTATATTTTTTTCTGTAAAAACTAAGAAAATTATAAGTACTTTACTAAAGTATTAAGAAACAAGCAATGTGGAAAGGGGTCAATGTGACATGAAAAATTAAAAATGTGTAGAGAAATAGAGCATAGATATAGAGTGCTTTGTTAGAAGTTCTTATCTCTGTTTTTTGTCTCTTTACAATCATTTTTAAGCTGTTATCATTTCAAGGTAACCACAAAGCAAAACCTATATACAGACTAACCAACAGTAATAAACTAGGAGTCAAAATACTCTCCTAGAGAAAATTGCTTAACCACAAATTAAGATTATAATTTAAGGATAAAGAATGAAAGGAACTACATTAAAAATGAAAAAAAAAAGTCAAAATGGCAGCAGCTATATATTATCTATCAATAATTACCTTAAATATCAAGGGACTAAAATCTTCAATTAAAAGACATAGAGTGGCTGGATGGGTTTTAAAACTCTATTTTACGTACTAGAAACTCTTTCATCTCTTAGGACACACATAGCCTGAAAGTAAAAGAATGCAATGCAATAGCTCATGCAAATGGAACCGGAATAAAGCAGAAGTAGCCACACTTCTATCAGATAAAATAGATTTTAAATCAAAAGGAGTAAAAAAGATACTGGAATAGTCATAACATAATGATAAAAGATTCAATACAGCTATAGGAAATAACACATGTAAATATGTATTTACCCTATATTTGAGCACCCAAATATATAAAGCAAATATTAATAGTCCTAAAGGGAAAGATAAATTCCAATACACCAGTAGTAGGGGACTTTAATATACACCTTTCAGAAATAAACACATAATCTAGACAGAAAATGAAAAAGAAACAGAATAGTTACTTTATACTCTAGAATAATTGGACCTAACAGACATCTACAGAACTTCCCATCAACTAGCTTAAGAACACACATTCCTCTCAACAAAATATGGAGTGTTTTCCAGGATAGCTCAAATGGTAGGTCATAAAAAGTCTCAACAAATTTAAAAGAACAGAAATAATATTGAGTATATTTTCAGACTACAATGCAATAAAACAACATCAACAAGCAAAATGTTGTAAACTATACAACTACATTGAAATGAAAGGACTTACTCCTGAACGACCAATGGATGAAGAAAGAAGTCACAGAGAAAAATTCTTTTAAATTTCTTAAAATGGATGAAAATGGAAATTCAATATACAAAAACCTCTGGGGTAAAACGAAAGCAGTACTAAAGAGAAGTTTATAGCAGGCAATACCTACATCAAAAAACCAGAAAATTCTCAAATAACTATCACTGCACAATCAGTAACATTGTTATCCACTAATAGTGAATCATCTGAAAAATAAATTTTGAAAAATCAATACTATTTCCCATAGCTACCAAAAATCTGGTAATGAATTAACCAAATAGATAAAATATCTGTACAATGAAAAGCAAAAATCATTGATGATAGAAATTGAAGGAGACAGAAAGAAATGGAAAGATATACAGTGTTAATGGATTCGAAGAATCAGTATCATTAAAATGTACAGACTACCCAAAAGTAACTGACAAATTCAATGCTATCTGTCAAAATCCCTATGACATGTTTCCCACAACTCAAACAAACAAAAAGCACAAACTATTAAAATATATATACAACCATATAAGACCTTAATACTCAAATCAATCTTGAGCAGAAAAAAATGAATCAGGAGACATTTCACTACCTAATTTTAGAATGTATTACATAGCTGTAGTAATTAAGACAGGATGGCATTGGCCTGAAGCACAGACATCTGATACGGGCGCAGGTTCTAGTCCCAGCTGCTCCACTTCCGATCCAGCTCTCTGCTATGGCCTGGGAAAGCAGTGGAAGGTGGCCCAAGTCCTTGGACCCCTGCACCCATATGGGAGATCCAGAGGAAGCTCCTGACTCCTAATTTCAGATAGGCACAGCTCCGGCCTTTGTGGCCATCTGGAGAGTAAAACAGCAGATGGAAGACCTCTCTGTCTCTACCTCTCTCTGTAACTCTGTATTTCAAATAAATAAAATAAATCTTCATATATATATATATGAGGAAATGAGACTGATTTGTCTAAGCAACTTTTGCCCCCCAGTGTTTATCACAACACCATTCATAATAGCCAGGACATGAAAGCAAGCTACGGGTCTGTCAATTGTGAATGACTAAAGAAAATGTGATACATCTACAAAACTCAGCAGTATAAAAGTATGAAATCTTGTCATTTGCATCAACAGTGAATGGAACTGAAGGTCATTATGCTAAGTGAAATAAACCAAGCACAGAAAGAAAAATATCAATATTATTTCACTCACATGTGGAGTCTATAAAAAATAGGTCATCTCATAGAAGTTAAAAATAGAATGTTGGTTCCCAAAGTCTGAGGAGGGAAGTGGAGAGTTAGGATTGGGAAAATGTTGATTGACTTGTGCTAGGTTGTAGCTAATTAGGTGCAAGCAGTACTGGGGTTCTGTTCCACAGTAGGGTGAAGATAGATAATGTTAATTTACTGTATCTCTCTCTAAAATCTTAGAAGGTGGGATTTTTTGGATGTTTTTACTATAAGAAATAGGAATACTTGAAAGGATATAAATATATTTGCTATGACTGGCCATTATATAACATATACACTTAACAAAACATCACATAATTTCCTATAAATAGGTACAACTTTTGTATGTCCATTGAATTTTTTAAATAAAAAATTTGCAAAGCTTGTCAGAAAAATATAAAACCATTGCTATTAAGGAAATACAAGGGTACTTCAAAAAGTTTTTTAAAAAAGTTTGTTTTAAAAAAAAAGTGAAACCAAACTTGAAGTTATTTTGGTGCATTTTTGACATCCATGCACAATATTTTCATGGTACATATTTTTCGTAATACACATGAGTTCTTTTCATAATGATTGATTTGAAATAATAGTAATTATTTGAAATAGTTACAGAGAGAGGGAGAAACAGAGAGCAAGAGATTGTCCATCTTCTAGTTCACTCCCCAAATGGCTGCAATGAACAACAATATGCCAGGCAAAAGCCAGGAATTAAGGGCTTCACCCTAGTCTCTCATGCAGGTAACAGGCCCAAGCACTTGGGCTGTCTTCCTCTTCTCTTCTCTCTCCCTTAACAGGGAGCTAGATCAGAAGTGCAGCAGCTGGGACACAAAACGGCACCCATATGGGATGCCTGCATTGCAGGTGGTGGCTTTAGCTAGTATGCTAAATGCTGGCCTCTATGCATAAGCTTTTGGAAGACACCTCATATGCATGAATTTCACATTTCTTTCACAAAATTTATCTTACCATTTTATTTATTTTCCTTGAATTTTTTAAAAAAATATTCTCATTATATGCAACATATATAGTTAATGAAAAGCAAAGAAGTTTTTGCCCTACATGACAGTGAAATTAATTAATGCATCACTGAGAAATTAAGAGATAAAACATAAAGAGTGAATCCGAATTTGTCAAGCAGAAAAGAGAATGATCCAAATTTGATATTTTATAATCCAGGCATTATGGGAAAAAATAATAGGTAAATTGCAAAGTTCTGTCTTTGGGGCAGTTGATGAACCTTAAATAAGATCTCAGGGAGTCAAGAAAACTCTTATTGTTGGCACCACTCTAGAAGATCGTCTGTAAATGTAAATTTGTGTCCAAGAAAAAACATGCAAAGAATAACCAGTGTTTGGTTTCGGCAATCTTGCAGTAAGCCTCACAAACCAAGTACAGAATAAGTGGTATGGATACCTTTCTGCTGAGAGAGTACCAAGTCACAGCACTACTCGGATGCTAGGAATAATACCTAGCACTGACTTTGTATTCCAGTTTGAAAGTACTAGTGTGTGAGGGATTTTAAACTGCTACCCCATCCACAAATCTATAGCAAAAGACACACTCTCAAGACAAGAATCCAGTAAACTGTAGTTTGTGTTGATGACCAATTATGCCCAGGTCACGTAAAACTGCAACTGCAGCGTCAGCTGTTAGAGTAGCTGCAGGGCTTACGGAAGCTGTATCTGAATAATGGTTATATGTTCTGCAGTTCTGTCTTTGTGAACTCACAGCTCCTCCCACACAATCACCAAGTAAGCCAAACTTGAAACCTTGTGAGTAAGCATTTTCAAAACTAATGTTTTGCATTCTTTGCCTTTCAAGACATAATGTATTCAAATAGCCATTTCCCATGTCACATCCTAGTGAAATCTGTAATCTCAAAAAAACTTGTTATAACAAAAACATCTTCTGAGATCTATGATGTTGTTATATATTGCATCAAAAGAAAGAAAAACTTCTAAATTCAGAATTCCTTGGCCTAATTTTAGCAACTAAGCATGTTTGAGGGATTTGGGGTTATTTTTACATGAATGGGCTTAGCAATACGGATGGTTTTTCCTTCCTTAGCAGTGTCTTATCTAAGGGTTGGATATTTTTCTCTTCAGAGAATTGTTCATATACCTTGTTCCCCTCTCTTTGTCTCCAAACAGTTGCTTCTTGGCCTTCACTGCAAATGGTCAGAAAATAAGTAAGAGTGCAGATCTGCAGGTTGTGAACCTGCTTAATTGCTATTTAAGAATTATGTTACAGGCTGCTTAAAAGACAGGTTTAAGGAAATCATATAGGTCTCTCTTCTAAATGACTTTGCTTCACATATCAAGTATCAGGAATTTACATGCAAAATAATGATTCAAAGAGCAGTGAAAGAGCAGTGAAATGGGGGAAGAAGAGAGGCAGTATTTGAAGGTGCAAAGGTAACAATTTTGAATCCTGCATGAGGAGAAAAGTTTGAAGAATACATCATAAAGTATAGACATGAAGAAAGGAACATAAAAAGGAGCCTTTTGAAAACAAAACAATCCTATCCCATTTTTTCTTTCTTTATTTATCATAATTGGGCCATCCAAGTTAAGTTTTAACTGCACACCTCTGAAAGTTGATGAGGTTTTCCTTCAGCTGGACATTTAACCTGGTTCCTCCTAGGCTGACTTCTCCCACACTTACTCTAAATCCTGAAGACAGTAATTCGCCTGGTCATCCACATGCATACATATGCTCATGTGCATTCATCCACACAAGTACACACACAGACACACAGTCCAAGTCCCTGATCATTGAAAAGCTTTGAAGAGTTTTGACTCCAATCAGACTCCAATCAGTCTTCATTTTCCAGGAAAACTGACCTGTACACCAATCACCCTGAGTATCTTGTATTGACTTTTGTTTGTATGTTTCCTTCAGCCTTGTGTTTTGCTTCCTGCCCCCTCATCTCTGCATGCTGGAGTCCCACTTATCATTTCTGAGCCCAAATCAAGTGCCACTTTCCCTGATTCCAACAGCCAGAAGTAATTTCGCACCGCTCTGAAGTCTCAGCACACCAGAATCTGGTTCTGTCCTGTGGAGCTCAGTGCCATGTGCTACATTTCATAGCTCTCTTTGAGTCCATACATCTATTACACTGTGAAAAACGAAATGACAAATGAGATGTGCTGGTTTTCACTTTATCCTCACTGGCTCATTAAAGGAGCTATTTAGTAGTTATTGAAGGGATGATAAACAATTCAATGTTCTGAGGAAGAGGTATGGTTTGATTAAATGTTTTAAAGCTGCTTATGTCTTACTTAAACCCTTCAATATTCCATTGTATATTTGGGGCAGGTTTTCTTCTATATCACGTGAGTTTGGGCCTTCAATAATAGTGTTGCATTAAATAATTTTACTTGGTGCCTACCGTGGATAGGCTATGTCCTGGGAAGTTATGCTACTAAATAAGAATACGAAGCTCTCACTCCCAGTGATATGTTACAGAAAGAGATGGCTGATATCCCGGTAGTTAATAAGTAAACAAGAAATTAGGAAGGAATAAACCCTGTGAAGACAATGCCAGAGGATAATAAGCTGTAATTCTAGCAAGGAGCATGGAGAATGTTCCTGTGGAGTGATAGTAGGAGGTGGTGGCTAAGAAGAGAGCGTAAAAGCAGAGGCCTAAGGATGAGATGAGGCTGCAGCTCTGCTGCCAATTCTAGTGTCCTGCTGCTGTGTGCCCTGGGAGGAAGCAAATGATAGCTTCCATGGATGGCTCTCTCCCACCCATGTGGAATATATAAATATATGTGTCAGGTAGCAGTTTTCCAAGCTGGAACATAGAGACAGTGCCAGAAGAATATGGCGTAGAATATGACAACTGCTGAGAGCCGGTACTCAGCAGCGTGGTTTTATGCTACTTTTTGCTGCATTGGGTTTGTGAGGTTCACTGCCAGATTGCCTAACCAAACCATTACTGTTTCTACTTTTCATATGTTATTTATTACAAACAATTTTAAACTACGAACAATGTGCTAGAATAGTGAAAACAACTGCTATATGCATTTCATTTAGAGCACTCAGAGGCCTTAACTAAGTCTCACCAATTTTCCCAAAGATATACCTTTCAACATTTTATGACGAAGCTGCAAACACCTGTTCTGTTTTCCTTATTCACCCCTCAATTTCAGACAGTTCTTCAGTCCTTTTTTGACTTTACTGATATTGGTATGGTAAAGGTCAGGCATGTTATAATATGATTCTTAATTTGAAGAAGATGACTAGAATGTATGTATATATGTATATATATATATAAAATACATAAGTGTATATTCATACACATACACACAACCATGTACAATAAGCAGTCTGAAATGTCCTAGAAATGGTGCGTTCTCATTGCGACCTATCAAGTGCCGTATGAAATGAATATCAGAATTTTTGTGGGAATATATTTTGAGGCTATGTGTAAAATTTATATTCCTTAATGTAGTTTCGCCCCTAAATTTTAGCATCCATTGCTTTTGCTTAATAAAATACTCTAATGGATAACAAATGATTTTCTTTTTCATAATTCATTATACATTGGCATTCTACTTTAAGAAAAAGATTCCTCTTCTCTCTGTTGTCTATCAAAACATCTATTTAAATTGTATGGACTAATTAATTCCTAAGACATTTTATGTATTGTAATCTGTTGCCTTCACAATTTATTTTGATACTTAAATTTTCCCAGATTTGGCCATTGGAAGCTCCTTTAAACTGATTTTTGTGTGTCCTTTTGGTGTTCTCCATCACTCTTGGCAAACTTCCTTTCTTTATGGCTCTATGGATTCTAGGCTCATACTGTATTTTCCTTAACTCATGTTCAACATTTATTTAAGGAGCTCTGATTTGTTTTTTGTGAGTTATGTTTAGAAACCTAGATCTTACTAGTCCTAGATTTTCTAAGTAGACAAAACTAAGAATACACACACACACACACACACACACACACGCACATATACATCATTGTTTATTTCAGTTCTCTGTGTGTGTGTGTGTGTGTGTGTGTTGGAATTTGCAACAATACCTCAAATTCTAGGTCAACACCACTGTATCCCTTTTCTTTCCAGATTGGTAACTTTAAGGAATATGGTTGCTATTATCCTCAATATGTCTTATTATTTGTTCAGCTTCCATGAATTAAGAAACCTCCATTCACACTGCGCTATGCTCTATTCTGACAGGTTCAAGCCTGAGCCATTACTGTCACCTGTTTTTGTTTTTAGAAGGCAGGAATGAAAAAAGTTAGCATATTATTGATTTTTAAAAGATACATGTTTTTCGTTCCTCATTTTTTAAAAAAGATTTTATTTATTTATTTGAGAGGTAGAGTTACAGGCAGTGAGAGGGAGAGACAGAGAAAGGTCTTCCATCCACTGGCTCACTCCTCAAATGGCCACAATGGCTGCAATGTCCCGAGCTGAGCAGATCTGAAGCCAGGAGCCAGGAGCTTCTTCATGATCTCCCACATACGTGCAGGGGCCCAAGGACTTGGGCCATCTTCTACTGCTTTCCCAGACCACAGCAGAGAGCTGGATCAGAAGAGGGGCAGCCAGGACTAGAACCGAGGCCCATCTGAGATACTAGCGCTGCAGTCTGCATCTTTAACCTGCTGAACCACAGTGCCAGCCCTTTCTTTCCTCTTTTGCTGGGCTTCTAAAGCAGGAATTGTAAGACCACTAATTAATGTTTCTGACTCACATCCATTCTACAAGTAAAATCTGTTATTAACTTAGTGTTACATCTGTAATACTGTGTTGTTTTGAAGTTTGAGTGATATACCATAGACAAAATTCAAGGCACAATACTTGACACATATTAAGTGAAAAATATTAATTACATAGTAGGTAATAGCTTTTGTGTAAATCATTATAGTAGACTTTTAACTACCATAATTCCAGTGACACATACTAGTATTAAGGGCCCAGCTATTGGAACTCTAAATGAATTAAACAGTGTTTTTGAAATGCTGTAACTTATAGATTTTGCTAAGTATTCAGAACATGTAACATCATGACCATGTTATAAATGCATATTAATATCATCTACATGGGGTCATGTCTGCTAAGCATTTTGAGGAAACATCATCATACTCATTTTTTGTATTTCCAGCCCATATGAAATATCACTTTATATTGGAACAATGAATGATGCATCTGCAATATTTACTATATATGTCAAAGTGTACCTTGTGATAAGAGAGTACTTTGATTCTGAAATCTTTATAAATTATTTCATGACTAGGTCAAAATCTTTATTATACTGGTATGAAATATTCAGAAAAATAGAGGACATGCTGAGAGTCTCTGTAGACTTAACTGAACTTCTTTGATCATATATATAAAAGCTAAATCTTTGCCAGTTAGCACTGATTGCCTCTCTATAGACTAAAGTTAGAATCTAATTCCACTTTATCGTTTAATGGGGTCAACATCATAAAGAAATTGATAGCTCAGAACAAATGTAGAGAAATCTGGTCCCATTTACATGTGACTATAAACTGAGGATTTTTATTATTATCACTATAAAGGTGATTGGAAGTTTAAGTTATCTATGCACCTTTCATTGATTCATTTATCTCTGTATCATTGCTAATATAGATAACTCTTATGGGGAATTTCATGGAAAATACATCGAAGGACTTGAAAATAAGGTGAATAAAATCCTTGTGAGACTTAAACTAAGAAGACAGTAAAGAGTAAATAGGCCACAAGTATATGCTACCGAATTACAAAATAAAATAAAGGCTTCCACGATAAGACTGAGCTGTCAGAAGTGGGAATGTGTTTTATCAAAGATTGCCCTGGGCAGAGAGAGCTGGGACGTAACCGATGGAATTAAGTATGTAGCCTTGTGTATTACGGAAGGCAGTCACAAAATCAGCTCCTGAAGAATGATTTTTCAGATCTGTTTGTTTTTAGCAAAGCAAAAGCTCTACTCTCAGGATACATTCTAAATATTATTTTGCTCCACACAGGTTTTTCTCCCTAGAGAGAGATACTGTGAATCTTTCTATCTAGCATGGCCACAAGCCTTCCGGCTCCTCTGACAGCCGCTGGTCTTGTTCTAGTAAGAACTAATTAGCACTGGGCTTTAGACAACCATATCAGCAAAGGACTTAATGTGACTGAGCTTCTGAGAGCTGAATATGTGAGTACAGAGTATGCAGGACTGCAGGCCAACACTGGCTCACAGCCAGTTCACCAAGGCGCCCTGCCTCTGTGACACTTCTTGGCAAGCAGCCAGTCAGCTTTCCCTGAGGTCCCTAATTTCACTACATACTACCCATTTAAACCTCTTCAATATGTAAAAAAAAAAATCCCTAGAAAACTTTAGAGGATTTTTCCCTTCCACTCAGAGACAATAGGCTTGGAAAGAGGTCAGAAAGGTACAGTGGCCTACAAGAAACAAGCCCATGTGGAAGAACAGAATAGAGTAGGATTAGGAATGAGTAGGGAAGGACTATCAGTAGACAAAGGGATATGGGAGAACTTGGAAGCCAGAGAAGAAAAGAAATGGGCTACACGAAAATCCTGATATATTCTCCATTTTAACATGAACCAGTTTCCCACATGCCACAGGAGAATGTTGTTACAGATGTTCAGTTAGAAGAACAGTTGAGTTCATAATGATTTTATTAAGCACTTTTGTTCTGCAGATAAACAAACTGAACTTCAACATGCTATAAACTTGTAACTTCACATGAATTAATAATTCTTTATGATAGGACCAAGTTTTATATCCAAACCCAATATCTGCACGATTATGCCACCTTTTTTTATATGTACAATGAGTAATACTATTTCAGTGTTACTGTTGATATGAATTATTCATTTGTTTATCAAATATCTATGGAGTGTAATATGTATTGTAGACATGGAATAGATAGAAGGGTAAAACAGCAGCCTTAAACATGGAAGAGAGTCTAGTTGGGAGATACATGTGATTATATAATAATTATATTTATTTCATATTATAAGAGTTGAAGGAATGAAAAAGCAGGCAGGAAGCACCAAGTATTTATGATTAGAAAATACACCTGATCAGTGAAGTTAGAGAGAATTATGTAGGAAATAGTCACTTGTTCTGAGATTAAAAAAAAAAAAAAGTCACTTAGATAGAGTAGAGCAGAAAGCAAGTGCACAGCCTCTGTATAGGCAGGGAGCTGTGGGAAATGAGTAGATGACTCTCTTAGCCACAGTGGAGAGAATAAAGGGGAGATGTGCAAGACAATGCTTGGGAAAAGATAGGGAGCAGAACATGTAAAGGCACATGGGCTCCATCAAAGTTTCACTCAAGGACTCCATAAATAAGGACTGACTGAGTTTGTTAAGAAACACTGAATTTAGTTCTATGCACGATGGAAATATGAATTAGGCACTCATCTGGAATTCAGAGAAAAGAGCTGAGTTAGACTTTTGAAATTCATGTGTGAATAGATAATAATAAAGACAGAGTATAGGATTAAGATAATATAGAGCAACTACATAATGAAAACAGGAAGTAGCTCGGGATATTCTTTTGAGGAACCCCACAATTTTTGCCTTCTGTATCCCTTTCTTTCTTCTATCCAGAACCATAGCATTTAATGATCGCTTAAAGGAATTAGGAGAGAACGGAAAATAAGCTGAGTTTTTGTCATAGAAGCCAAAATAGAAATGTTTCTTGATGTGAACTGTGTGGTCTGTTATTCTAAGTGCTGCCAAGATATCAAATAAGGTGAAGACTGAAAACACTGTTGAGTTTAGCAACATTGAGGTCTTTGGTGGTCCTAGTGGCCTGTTGCTTTAACAATATATCCTCTTTCTTTATTGTGCTGTGCGACTTGTATTTGGTATTACTTTAAAATAAAATAGGAATAAAAGTTATTGGAGGTCAAAGCATGGTTTTATATATGAGTTCTTATATAGCTCTTTACTTTTAATATCAGCATATAGATGCATTATATGTGTGTGAGTGTGTGTATGCTCTGTATATGGAGCATTTTGTTTTCTATGATTTTTAAAAACCTTTATGAACTTTTCCAAGTTCCTGGCTTTGCCAACTATTTTTCAGTGTTTCTTATATAAATAGTTACACTTTACTTTTTCTAAAATTCTAATGCTAGAATAAAATAAAAAGTTAAACTTTCTCAAAAATACACTGTATTTTTCTTTCACATATTAATGCTCTCTATAGATCTTTAAAAATAATAAATATTTAGAGATCAGTTGTCAAGATATAGACTCAGTACTAGAGGTAAGGCAAATGATATGTACACAAAGAATACCATCTAGCATGCAATATTGTATTCTCTTGCCTCTTTCTGTCTTAATAGTTCATGCTGTGAATTTTTAAAATATCTGGTAGTATGAATCATGTATATAGAGAGATTTTGAAGTTGCAAGAAAAAGTCTGTATTAAATTATTTGCTTTTGCATTAATTGAAGAACTAATGAATGAAGTAAGTCCGGAATATCCAAAGTATACAGTGCCTATGCTGAGGGCGTTTCGTTTGATGAGACTCAGGCTTTATATATTAACCGTACACAAATAAAACTCCATTGTGCATACATGCAACCATAAAACACATGATATAAATGATGGTTGTAAGAGTTAATTTACTTCTGATTGATTTTAATTTCCCTGATTTTTGTAATTAAGCAATCATAGTGATGTTTGTAATCCAAAACAAATTCATTATGCATTTTTATTCATACTGTGTATTGTACATTGGATATATTCTGTAAGGTTTCCATAGGAAAAAAAAACCAAATTTTACGTATAGTTTCAGTAATTTTATTATTCTAAGCACAACATAATTTGTTCAGATTTTCGGTAAGACTGCAAAAAAGTGTATCTTCTCAAGTCTTTTGCCTGCAAATATAATAAATTATTGATAGTAATAAGATTTCAAATATAGAAAAGTCTTCTAAATCTTAGTATCTCAGTCCTACTTGGATTATATGCTGAAAGTAATAAAATTTTTCCTATTTCTAGATAGTCCTGAAACATCCTACTCATGAAGAAATGCTTATTTATCTTGATATAAATCTTTTAATAAATTGACTTCTTGTAATAGAGAATATTCACTTTGATGAGTCACTGGTGACTATCATTGCTGTTTGTTTTTATCTTCTTGGTTGATTTCAGAGCACATTCAGAAAATGAAGGTACCTCTTTACCCTCTGCTGACTCCTGTACCAGTCCTACAAAAATGGATTTATCATATAGTAAGACTGCTAAGCAGTGCCTAGAGGAAATATCTGGTAAGTGACCTGATTAATGGGTATGTCAAACCTCAGAATTTTTTTTTATCTCTGTGAGTCTTTTTATTGAAACTTGTTTGTGCTATACTATTTTTATACAGAAGTGAACTGTGCACATCTCATGCTTCAGAGACTCTTAAGATATTTGGTTGCTCTGTTTAGGATGATCTCTTTGTTGCTCTGAAAAGAATGGTGCTTTCAGATGCTGAGACTAGAAATAGTTTTGCCCCTTGTCAAGTTGAATGTAATCACAAAAAATAAAAACCTAGAAAATCTTCTATTCTTAATAAAGCAGCCATTGAATATATTTAGAGATTGAAAATAAACTAAAAATGAAGTATCAATGTAAAATTTCCAATCCCTCTTTGTTTTCAGTTCTGTACCATTTATTTATTTATTTAAAGATTTATTTATTTATTTATTTGAAAGTCAGAGTTATACAGAGAGAGGAGGAGAGGTAGATAGAAAGAGAGAGGTCTTCTATCTGATGGTTCACTCCCCAGTTGGCTGCAATGGCTGGAACTGCACCAACCCCAAGCTAGGAGCCAGGAGCTTCCTCCAGATCTCCCATGTGGGTGCAGGGGCCCAAGGACTTGGGCCATACTCTACTGCTTTCCCAGGCCACTGCAGAGAGCTGGATCAGAAGTGGAGCAGCTGGGTCTTGAACCGGCGCCCATATGGGATGCTGACACTTCAGGCCAGGGCTTTAACCTGCTGTGCCACAGCGCCAGCTCCTCAGTTCTGTACTACTTAAAAGTTTGCTACATGGTAGCTCCAAATGAGCATTCTGGCAAAAAATGTCTAATTAAGGAACTACCTTATTATATCTAGATAATGTAACAAACAATATACATACCCCAGATATAGTTTATCAGACTTTTTAATGTCTAAAACCAGACTTTCAGTGTGAACACACTGTTTTCCCTAGATTCTAGGTATGCATGGGTATATATGTAAGAGCTTTAGTGTAATTGTGTTCAATATAGATCTATATTCATTATAAACCAAATAACCTGTTAGCAGAACGTACTGCTCCTAAGGGAGAGAGTTGAAGAAGATTTTATCTAAATATAAGGATTCATGGAAGCAGAGGGAGTATTTGTTATTCCAATAAATCTCTAGTGTGGCCCTTGTGTATTCATGGCTAAGTGTGAAGGGAAAATGTTAAAGAACTACATAACTTTAAAAATGTCCACAGTGATAGGTCTAAGAGTCAAGAGATCACACAAACAAGACTAGTGTCTGCTAATACTAACTGATAGAATCAAAAAGGGAGAGAATGATCCAACATGGGAAGCAAGATACACAGCAGACTCATAGAACGGCAGATGTCCTAAATAGCACGCTGGCTTCAGAATCAGCCCTTAAGGCATTCGGATCAGGCTCAAGAGCCCATGAGAATATTTTAGGCATGGAAAGCCAAGACACTCTGAGAAAAAAAAGAAGACCTAAATGAACGATCTCTGCGAGTGAGATCCCAGTGGAAAGAACAGGGCCATCAAAGAAGGAGGTACCTTTCTCTGAAGGGAGGAGAGAACTTCCTCTTTGACTAAGACCCTGTCGGAATAAGATTGAAGTCGGCAAACCCTAAAGGCTTCCATAGCCTCAGCAACTCATGACTAGACCCTAGGGAGATTACTGATGCCATAAACAAGAGTGTCAAATTGTTAAATCAACTTCAGGAGTCACTGTGTACTTACGTCTCATGTGGGATCTGTCCTTAATGTGTTGTCCAATGTGAAGTAATGCTATAACTAGCATTGAAACAGTATTTTTACACTTTGTGTTTCTGCGTGGGTGCAAACTGATGAAATCTTTACTTAGTATATACTGAATCGATCTTCTGTATATAAAGATAATTGAAATGATTAAAAAATCTTGGTGTTAAACTGGAAAAAAAATGTCCATAGTACTACAGAGACACAAAGTACAAATATTTCTTGCAATCTCATCAAAGTAACCATACTACAAATTTATTAGTTAAGAAATGTCCCCACTTCAATAGACATAAAACACGCTTTGGTAAACATTCGATATTACTGCAGTATCTTCCAGAAGACACTGACAATGCCAGAATGGTATCCCAGATGTAACTTTTTCTCTGTTTTTTATTTTTTAATATTTGTTACTTAATTTACTTTTAAGTCAGAGAAATCAGAGTTATACACACATAGGCACACACACACACACACACACACACACACAGAGAGAGAGAGAGAGAGAAAGAGAGAGAAATTCAGAGTCTTCCATCTGCTGGTTTATGTCTCAAGTAGCTGCAGTGGCTGGGGCTGAGCCAGGCCAAAGCCAGGATCCAGGAGCTTCATCCAGCTCTCCAAATTGGTTATTGAGGCCCAAGTATTTGGACCATCTTCCACTGCTTTCCCCAGCCCATTAGCAGTGAGCTGGATCAGAAGTGGAGCAACCCTGACACAAACCGGTGCTATATGGGATGTTGGAGTCACAGACTGAGGCTTTACTGGTTATGCTACAGTGTGCCTGCAAGGGTACCTTGTAGAATTAACACGGGTAACGCCATTTGGCATCAGAGATCTCATATGGAGATTGCAATGTGGTTTGGCTCTTGTGTATACACTTAACTCTCCTGCTTCACTCTCACTGTATTGTACTCATTTATGAAATCACAGAGTGTCTTACATTCAATTCTCTGCCTATTTCATACCATCAAAAAATAAAACCAGAAGAAAAACACATTACATGTTGATCTGACTCATTTTACATACATGACTTCCATCCTCAAGTGAATATTTAATGCTCCCAGATAGCATTATGTATTTCTCTGGTCTATCTACATTCTCAGATTCTTGGATGACAATTTCACACTTTTTTTTTCCAAAAAAGTGATAACTCCTGTCCCATCTTTTGTTTTAACTGATTACCTTGATGTGTACTTCATGGGAAAAACTAAAGCATGGGTAGAATAAGTTCACAACATCTACCTATTTAATAACTATTCATTAAATATTATTAAATATATTATAATATATTTTATTATATGATTATTATTGTTAGATATTAAATATTTAAAAATAGGTACATCTACCTATTTTTAGTTTTTGTTCTTCCGTCATACCTATCTAATGCTGCTTTTCCTTGATTAATCTCTCTTGCCTTTGAACGTCTCCCTCTCTGTCAGGTCATTCTTTTCAGCTCACTGAATGCTACCATTTCTTTTATCTTTAAAGTATTTTCTGACAAAATGGGAGAAAATATTTGCAAACTATGTAACTGATAAAAATTATTATCCAAAATCTATAAAGAGCTCAAGAAACTCAATAACAACAAAACAAACAATCCAGTTAAGAAATGGACCAAGGACTTGAAGAAGCATTTTTCTTTTTTTTCTTTTTTTCTTTTTTTAACTTTTATTTTATGAATATAAATTTCCAAAATACAGCTTATGGATTACAATGGCTTCCCTCCCTATAACTTCCCTCCCACCCACAACCCTCCCCTTTCCTGCTCCCTTTCCCCTTCATTCATATCGAGATTCATTTCCATTTCGAAGAGGCATTTTTCAAGAGAGGAAATTCAAATGGCCAACAGACACAGGAAAATATGTTTGGATCGGCCGGTGCTGTGGCTCACTTGGCTAATCCTCCGCCTGTGACTCCAGCACCTTGTGTTCTAGTTCCGGTTGGGGCACCAGATTCTGTCCGGTTGCTCCACTTCCTGTCCAGCTCTCTGCTGTGGCCGGGGAGTGCAGTGCAGGACGGCCCAAGTCCTTGGACCCTGCACCTGCATGGGAGATCAGGAGGAAGCACCTGGCTCCTGGCTTTGGATCGACACAGCGCACCAGCCACAGCGCCAGCCATGGCCGTCATTTGGGGGGTGAACCAATGGAAAAGGAAGACCTTTCTCTCTGTCTCTCTCTCTCTCACTGTCTGAATCTGCCTGTCAAAAAAAATGTTTGGATCACTAGCCATCAGGGAATTGCAAATCAAAAACACAATGAGTTTTCACCTCACCCCAGTTAAGATGGTTCTCCTGCAGAAATCAGCAAACAATAAATGCTGGTGAGGATGTGGGTGAAAAGGTACCCTAATCCACTGTTGGTGGGAATGTAAACTAATACAGCCATTTTGGAAGACAGTATGGAGATACCTCAGAAAGCTGAAAGTAGATCTACCCATATGACCTTGTAATCCCACTCTGGGACTTTAACAAGGGAAATAAATTCAGCATATGAGTTTATTGCAGCTCAATTCAGAATAGTTAAAATACAGAATCAACCAGGATGTCTGAATAAACTGATGACTGGATAAAGTTTTATGTATGTGTATTTTATATATATATATATATATAGAGAGAGAGAGAGAGAGAGAGAGACAGAGAGAGAATATGGAATACTACTTAGCCATGTAAAGAATGAAATCCTGTCTTTTGAAACGAAATGGATGCAGCTGGAAGACATTATATTTAGTGAAATAGGCCAGTCCCCAAAAAGAGAAATACCACATTTTCCCTGATCTGTGGTAACTAATAGAGTGCCAAGAATGTAATGTATAGTAGTGAAATTGACATTTAGGTTTCAGTGATTGCTTATAGGCCTGAATGTTGTGTTTTCTTTTTTCTTTCTTATAATTTGTTGATCTCTTTACTTAGTCTGGGTTAAGCTTATGATAGTAAAGGAAGCTGAAAGTGGATCATTTAAAAAACCAAGAGTGGGTTTGGGAGAGGAAGGAGGAGGAAGGGTGACATCATGGGAGGGAGGGAGGGATGGGTGGGAAGTTTCACTATGTTCCTAAATCTGTATATATAAAATACATGAATTTTGTCTACCTTAAATAGAATTTAAAAAATAAAAATATAAAAATATTTTCTAAAACAAAACAAATTCCTGGACCCAAATTTTCCCTCTCAGTGCTGCTGTAATTTACCTCTTCCTTTTCCTTGGAAACTCCAACAAACATTCCCCTTCAATCACAGGCTCTAATCCTGCTCTTCTCATTGTCTCCTGAACCTACTCAAATTGGGTGTTTGTTTAGTCCCCTTTCTCTCCTGAAACTGCTCTTAATTGAAGTTGCCATCACTCACCGTGGCCAGATCCAAAGAACAAGTCTCAGTTTTCATCTCAACTCACTTACTGGTAGCCATGTGTTCTCTCTTTCCATTAAAGAATATCTGTTAGGCACCTACTGTGTTCTGCGTGTTAACCTAGGAAGTGATTACCATTTGGCTTCTCCTGAGAGAGTTTCATCTTGGTTTCCAGGTTACCACATGCCTTTGATTTCCTCAAACCTCAATGTACTTTTTCTCCTTGATTTCTTTTGATTGAAAAATGATCCAACTCTCTGTCCTCAGCCTATACAAGCTCTCATAGATAATTTAATATTCTCACATGCCTTTAACTTCTGTCTGCGAACTGATGGCTTATAAATGTTTCTAGTCCTACTCCACCGCACTCTGAATGCAAATAATCCAACTGCCTGTAAAATCTTCCACCACTTGAATATCTCATAGACAATTCTTGCTGTATCCTAAAGTGAACCCCTGATGTTACAATAAAAATTGTTCCCCTCAGAGAATCTTTATCCAAGACATCTTCTTTTTGATTTATCATCATCCCCTCCTTCTGGTTGTTCCAAACTTAATCCTTAATATCATTCATGACTCCTTCCTGGCTGTGATATCTGAGAGCCATTCCATTAGACTCTATTCTTAGCTGCTCAGGTATTATTTTCTATTGAACTGGGAGCATGTATTTGTAATATATATGCATAAACTTTTGGAGATATTTTTCAGTACTTGAACTTTATGTTTTTAACTCTTATTCACCTAGAATAAGAGAATATTATTATTAAATAAATGATTTATTTAAATAAATTCAGGTGACACAATATGTAACTCACTATAAGAAGTGAGGTCCTATATAGACTCCGATAGCCTAGAATAATTGAATTTTAGAAGTATATCCAGAATTCGGGTGCTTGTTTTCTTCTCTGATTTTGTTTGATTACCTGGCTTATCCTTCATGTGTTGAAGGTACCTAGTTACAACTCAGTAAATGTGTGAAAAACGAAGTTAATGTAGTGGAAATTTCATACAAATGGAGCCTATCAACTTCGATATGGAAAAGTGAAAATGATAATTTTGGCTTTGGAAGGCATTCAGAAGGTAATCATGGTGAACCTAGGATGAATAACAGTCAACCAAAGAGGTTGGCATCAATGGAAAATAAAACTTTAATTTTGATTATGCCGTCATTTAATGATCAAAGTATATGAGGAGGAAAAGATTTAGTCATTTTTTTTTTTTCAGAATCAATACAAGTCTAGAAACACTCTGGGATGACAAAGTACTTTGCAGAATATATTTTAAAAATGTAAGGGGTTGGATTTTTGGTGCAGCAGGTTAAGCTGGTTTATAATCCCATATTAGAGCAACAATTTGAGTCCTGGCTGCTCTGCTTCTGCTCCAGCTTCCTTCTAATGCTCCTGGGAAGGCAGCAGAAGATGTACCAAGTATGTAGGTCTTTGCTAACCCATGGGAAACAAGGAAGGAGTTCCTGGTTCCTGCCTTTGGCCTGGTCCAGGCGGGACCACAGCTTTGGGGAGTGAACCAGAGTATGTAAGATCTCTGGCTCTCCCTCACTCTCTGGCACTCTGCCTTTCAAATAAATAAACACTTAAATAAAAATTAAAAATAGAAGAAGGAAGAAGAGTAAAAACATAAGTATATACTAATGGAACAAATGAGTGGCTATCAGAAGACTCAAGCTGGGGTCAGGGGTTTGGGGTAGCTGTTAATTAATGTGTCACTTGCAACATCAACATCCCATACCAGAATGCCTGGGTTTGAGTAGCACCCTGCTCTTGATTATACATTCCTGCTGATACACACCTTGGGAGCAAAGGATACCTCAGGTCATTGACTCCCGCCACCCACATGAGAGATCCAGATTGAGGTCTTGGTTCTTGGCTTTAGTGTGATCTAACCCAGGAATGGTGGGCATTTGTTGAGTGAACCAGCAGATGTGAGATTCAGTCTCTCTCTCTTTCTCTCTCCCTCTCTCTCTCTCTCATAAACTAGATTTAAAATAGCAGTCTCTAGTTCATGAGCTGTTTCCTACGTTAATGATGCCGGCCCTTTTTCAGAACCTCACCCTTCCCACAGTGCTCCTTCTCTTCTAGTTTCTGTCCTTACTGCACTCTGACTGCTAGTGAAGCCGCAAACCACATACATACTTGAATTTATTGCCAGGCCCTGGCTTATGTTGGCCTGCAGAATATTCCTTCAATGATAATGTGAGATGTGGGAAGAAGAATGTTCTTAAAATTGGAAAAAATGAAAAATGGCCTCTACAATGCCATTATTTAGCTGTTTGAGTTGTTCCTTGTTTCCCTTATCTGTGAGGTGGCTTAATAAACTCATAGGATTGTTTTGAGATGTGATGTTATTCTTCCATCCATCTTTCAGTGGTTATCTCCTGGAATCTTATGCATGCCAGGCATGTGAAATGTTAGGAAAACAAACATGATTAAGAGCTGGGCTCTCCTATGGGAGAGTAAGGGACAAATAGACAAATTTTGGCACCACAAGTGAGTGAATTAATAAACACGTGTGAGTACCTAACTTATCTGCAAAGGGTAATACAGAGCTCAAAGAAGATCTGATATGGATCTAATGGACAGAGTAATCAGGGAACAATGGTTCATGAAGAAATAACATCATGAAAATTATATATAAATATATAAATATATATTATATTTATATATATAAATATATATTATATAAATTATATATAAAATTATATAAAATTATATAAAAATTTTATATATATAAAATTATATATATATAATTGTTATAAGTAGCTGTGAAAATTAAAAATGTAACTTAATTATAGTGCGAAGGTAAGATCAGAAATGAGTGAGATGCAATAAAACAGTGTACTGGAGAAAAGTACACACTTTTGTAATTTAGAGACCTTTGTGATTCTTCAAGTCTATCTCTCCAGTGCCTTTAGGTCACTCAAATTTCCTTTGTTTGTCATGTCCTTTGGAGGAAGCCTGGTTATATTTACCTGCTGTTATGATGATGGTTCCAATAATAATTATAGACAGATGAAATATTATACACATATCACTCATAACAGTGAGTGAGTAAGCTTATCGCTCCCAGCCTGTGCTCTAAGATTCGTGTCACAACCTCGATATTAAAAAGCTGCCCGAATTGAGGGTTCGTGTCTTACCAATTTGGCTTTGGTTTTATTCTCTCATTCATTAACAAAAAGAATCTGTCCTCTGAGGCCACCCCTTTCATCAAGTGCCAAGAGATCCTGCCAACTGCAAAGTGAGCATGCATTTTCGTTCTGCTGATATTCAAGAAAAATTTTAGATCTTTTTCTACTTAACTGCATCTGTGCCTTTTTTTGTCGTGCGTAAGTCCTTCTACCAACATGTATAACATTTGTTTAATGCAGTTTTTAACCTTTATCTACATTTATATTCAACTGAAAAATGTTGAGAGATTTCAGACTGACCCAGTATCAACAAAGCTGACTTTTCATTTCTTAAAAAAAGTAATATTAAAGAATTTGATGAATTCGGGGAATCATTATGGAAGTGAGTGCTTCGTTTAAACAGAAGGTTACATATGATTTTTTTTTAAACCTACCAGACTTTGAATTACATAATTGGAATTATCTGTCATTTAAACCTTTGTAAATACTAAAATTCTTGTTTCCTTAAATGTTTATAAAGATCAAGAAGATCTAGCTCAGGTAATTTAAAAGATTATATCTTTTACTTAAATAGCCACATGATAATTATGTGTACCAAAGAGCTGTAGAGCACTCTTTTCCAGAACATTGTAGTAACTATACTTTAGGTCTTGGAAAAATTAGAGTTATTCATACCTTTGCTACTGACAGGATACATTTATCTCCTTTGCACTGAGGTTTCCTCCTCCAGCTTGTAAAACACACATTTATGTGTATGAGAACGAATGTGTTAAATACACTCATGTCTGAATGCACACTCTAGGTAAGCAGGCAACCTGTCTCTAGAGAAGGAGTAATGGTGTTTCCCACTGTAGGTCAGGGTAAACTCCTGGACTCAGAGAGTTCCAGTAGCAAAACTACTGTAAATACAAGCAGGAAATGATAACTTTAAAAAACAAACAAATGAAACACCATCTTTTGATGTTTTCTTTCTTGGAGTGACTTTTCAAATATATTTCTCTTTACAAATCCCTCAATACCAGCTCCAGTGGTTACTGCATCTATTCTTAGGTTCACCCCCACAGGTATATTAACTACACCGTTAAGTCAGAGAAGGACTATAGTATGTCACTCAATTTGATTTGATTTGACAAATGAATGGGAGTGAGAAAATGGCGTTAGCTATTCCTGAGTGGAAGCATTAATGAGCCAATGCGTGGGAGCCATTGCTGTGGCACACCAGGTAAAGCTATCACCTGTAAAGCCAGCATCCCATGTGGGCACTGCTGTGAGTCTTGGCCGCTCCACTTCTGATGCAGCTCCATGCTAATGCACCTAGGAAAGCAGTAGAAGAAAATGTAAATACAAGTGCTTGGGTCCCTGCCATCCATATCAGAAACCCAGTTAGACTTTAGCTTGGGTTGGCCTGGTGGCCCCAGCCATTTGGAGAATGAACCAGTGAGTGAAAGATCTCTCTGTGTCTTCCTCCCTCTCTCTGTAACTTTGACTTTCAAATAAATGAATAAACCTTAAAAAAAGGCAATGCTTGGAACTTTCCTCTCTCTTTTCCCTCTGTCTTGAAATCAACCTGTCACAGAATAGGGTTGTTCCTTCAGCATGGGTCTTAGAACAAAAGGTACCTGGAACAGAGTTGCAGCCAAAACAAAGAAGAAATTAATGTCAGAAAAAGAGCATCATTGTTTTTGAAAGCCACTGAAATTTCCAAATTGTAAATGCAGCATAGCTTGCACTAAACCAGAATTTCTCAATCTTGCCACTACTGACATTGCAGACTGCATACTTTCCTGTTAGGGGACGTTGTCATGTCATTGAAGAATGCTTGTAGCATCATTGGCCTCTGCCCCTGAGATGTCTCCCCCCGCACCTTACTTCCCATTTGTGACAATGCAAGTGTCTCCAAATACTGCGGAAGATCCTGTTGGGGGCTAAGTCAGCCCATAGTTGATAACAAGTAGCCTTAACTTAATTCCCAAAGTTGGAACCCAGAGCCAGCAATCCCTGGGACTATGCTAGAAAACACATTCTCGAGACCCTCTCAGACCTACTGAGTGGAGTGAGCTGAAGCCCAGCAAACTGTGTGTTAATAACCATGCAGTGGTTCTGAACGTTTAAGACTTAAGAGGACTGCAGTGAAAACACTTGCATAGAGAAAAGGCAAAATGATTGCTTTCATTTATAGATGCAAGAGGTCAACTCTTGTGAAATCTTCAGATGTCCCCTTATTTTGTGAATCTTTGAAACCTTAGGGTACATTACCATATACTAGTATAATATTTGACAAACCAATTGAGTTTTAAAACTTCAGCAGATTTACAGTTTTCTCAGAACCTGGAAATTCAATAGGCTACGGTAACTCAAAGGAAAAAAAAGTTGTGCTTATCATCTCAAGGGAGTGGCACTTTGATTTTTTCTTTAACAGTTAAACACTCTCTTTAAAAAAATTATTTATGTATCTGAAAGGCAAAGTCATGGAGAGAGATCTTCCATCTGCTGGTTCACTCACCAAATGGCCGCAACAGCCAGGGCTGGGCCAGACTGAAGACAGGAGACAGGAGCTTCATCCAGCCCTCCCACATGAGTACAGGGGCCCAAGCACTTGGGTCAGCTTTCCCAGGTGCATTAGCAGAGAGCTGGATTAGAAATGGAGAAGCCAGAACTTGAACCTGTTGCCTATATGGGATGCCATTGTCACAGATGGTGGCTTAACCCTCTACATCACAAAGCCAGCCCCCCCAATTTGATCTTTTTAAAGATATTTTTACAAAATTAGGTTTTTAAAAGTTTGTCAATTTTAATGATTAAACATTTATGTCTTCATTTAAGCACATTTTAGATAAACTTTGAAGAGTAAAAAATTGAGTCAGTGTTCACAAATTCACAGATTTGTTATTGAAAAATTTGTTACAAATAATTGCTGTCATTCCATCTTATTCCCTTTTATGTATGTATAAAATTGATCTAAGTGTGATCCGCCTTGGAGGGGGCATAAGTAATTAATTTTTAGGTACATTGTTATATATAAAGGTATACTGCCTATACCTTTATATATTATAAAGTATACCTTTATATATTATATATATTAAATATTGTATATATAATACATATATAATATATATTATAAATTATACAAATAATTTATATTTATATAGTAATTCTAATGTATATATTTAAAAGATTGGTCATTTCCCCTTGTTCAGATTAGCAATAGAAGATAGAAAATCAGACTTGATTTTTATCATGTTAGATATGAAAATGATGAGGATTTATATATCATTTTGAATGACACAATTTAATAGTTCTGTGTATGTGTTTCTTCATTTTTCTCCTTTTACCAAGGATATTTTAAGCAGAGCATTCTTAAAATATTTTTCTTTATAATTATCTTCTTGCCTAGAAATATCACTCTTGATCTCTTACTTTACCATAAATTTGATTTTATCTATTTTCCTAAAATCAAAATTCCATGGTGGTGATATAGTGTAGACAACCATGTAAGATACAAAAATCATCTTTTAGGTTTTCTGTTTATATCAAATCATTAAAAATTAAGACCTGATTATGATCTTATAGGTTAATGGAATAGACTTGGACAAATGTTCAGTAGCAAAAGAGAAAAATGCTCCTTTTGTGTTTCCTGACACATCGTTATGTTCTACACGCTTGGCCATAAACTTTTAATTGGATGTTTTGAGTCAAAATATTGAGGGAAAAGCCTCAAGTTATTTTTTGTATTTTTTAAGGGAAGTGGAAAGAAATTTTGATTTTGATTGTCACATTAGGATTTTACCAAATGGCTTCAGAATTTAAAAAAAAAAAAAAGAAACCTTGAATGTGTTCCTTAAAAGATGAAGAGAAATATTTCCCTTTAAAGACTTTCTCTTGAAAGTATTATATGTCAGCGGGTAGTGAGGGCTGTGCTCCATTTTTTAGGTCTTTCACTCCCTTGAATTTGATTTGTGCTTTTACAGCACAAATCCCAACATTCGGGAGGCAGATCTGCCTGCTTCAGCCGCCTGCAGCATCGGCGAATTAGTCAGTCATTCTCGGCATCGGATCTGGGTGTTGTGTATGTGAGTGTGTGTGTGTGGATCGGTGTCTGAGGATGGGTGGCTGAGAGTCATTTAAATGTGCATGGGGTTAATAGTGCAGCGTCTCATTCAGGCTTGGCTGGGAAACCTGTGGCACTCTAGGCTGGACAGCCGCTGGCGTCCGCGCTTCTGTGTTAATTTCACAGGATGTTTGCTGCCATGGCAGCCAGCAGCATCCACTGCAGCAGCAAGGAAGAGCCATAGATCTTAGCATGCAGGTGGAATACTAAAAATGCAAGAGGCTCGTGCAGGGCTGGGCTTCCGTGCTTAATTTCTGCTCGTCCTAGGCTCTGCAGCAGGGGTTGTACTTGCTGCACTGTGTCAGCTCATTAGATTAAGGGTTGCAGACCTAGATCACCTCAGGGCTGGTGAGAGGCAAGGAGGAAAAAAAAAAAAAAAAAGCCAGCTACCGCTCTTGCTTCACTACCTGCGTTTCTGAGCACAGAAGCAAGCAAGGGAAATGTGGACCCATCATCCTGCAGAGACATGCCATTGGATGAAGACAGGAAAACATAGTTGGCTTCCTGAGCTACTTTGCAGCTGGAGCAGAGTCTTTGGCGAACTCTTTTCTGCTTCAGATATATTCAAGCAAAATGTTTGTAAGTACTGCTGATCAGTGAATGATTTGGCAAGCTACACAGTGGGCCAATAATTATATATGCATTCTCTCCAGAGCCTTCTATGAATGTTTGAGCCTGAGCTTTAATTGAAGTTCACATGTGAATTAAAAACCAAAAAAAAAAAAAAAATAAGGCTAGTTGCATTTGCAGTGTCAAAAGACGATATGAAGTCCAATTGAAAAGAGGAGCAACTAGAAGAACGATGCAGCGGCCAGCTGAGCTCTCTGTGTTTCGGAGCAAAGAAGTAAGGAGAAAGGGGTCTTGCCTTCAGAAGCAGAAATCTCTGACCAACCTCTCCCTCAGCAGTGAGGGGGAGAGGAGACCTACTGTGCGCATTTCTAATTGGTTTGGAAATGCTGCAAAAGCCAGCCAGAGGGAATCCCACTATGCAGAGAGGCGCTCGCTGTCCAGGTTTCTGTCGCGGTCAGTGCAGTCTCTGTACCACTCCAGTGGCTCAGGAGCCTGGAGCCTCCTGCCTGCTGGGGGCAGCCAGTCAGCAGGTGAGGACTTGGAGATCTGGCCTGCAAGAAGAGACTTGGAAGGTGAGAGCGATGAAGACAGCAGGTCCGAAGATGAAAATGTGTCCAGGCTAAGCAGCCTCAGCAGAAGCTGGGCTGAGGAGGAGGGAGAAAGCTGCCTGCGGGAAGGGACTGCTCACCTGGATGAGGATGTCATCCTTACAATGCTGGGTGATCTGGAACAGGCACTGTACACAGACTTTCTAGGTAAGTCTAGCTTGCTCCTAAAAATGTGAGTGGGATCTTAAGAAATTTCATCATTTCTTAGGAAGTTATTGGATAAGCCAAATATCTTCCATTATTCATATTGATTATTTTTTTTCAAAATACATAGTTACTCAAAAACCTGTTGTAATTGCCTCTTTTATGAAATGATTGTGTGTGTGTGTGTGTGTGTGTGTGTGTGTGTGTGTTTGGTAAGACTGAGCTATGATTACTGCTTGTAAATCTATTTGGAGAAAGCAAATGCTAGCCATCTGCCATGGGCATTATTGGCCTGGTGTTCAGAAAATTCTAGACACCCATAATAAATGTAACATTTTAAATTTCCAAATATGTGGGTTTTTTAAAGCTTAGTCACTAAGGGGGCCTGTTCAACTGTCTTCAAGGTCACCTCACTTCAGAGTGAAGGTCCTGGGTAAATGTCCTGTATAGTTAAGTTTCTGTAGACTCTGCGTTAGCCATGGGAAGGCTCTTTTTATACCTCATTGACAAGTTCCATGCATTCCAGGAACACTTTGAGAAGTGTAAAAGCCTCCAATGCCTTTTACTTTCTTGCATATGAGTGTGTATATATAGTATGTGTGTACATGTGGCAAAAACTGCTCCCAGATATGTGCTTGAACTACCATGTAGATGACTAGGAGTTGTTTTCATACTTTACAAGATAGGCCTTTTGGTGACATGAGTTTCAGTAGTAACTTCTGACATAATCTGTAACTAGATACGAAGATGTCAAGTGATTCTTCAGTTTTGTGATTAAACTTTAAGCATCAACTTTGCCATTAACCTAAACATCTAAAATTATATACCTCTTAATTGCTATTTCTATATGAAATGTACTACCAGAATATATTTACATTATGCAGCCACTTCTAAAATTTGTGAATATTAAACCATTCAGCCTGTAGTATTTTATCTCAATGTGTATTTCCACAAATGACTTCATGTTCATGTAGGTTTCCTTAAAATCAAGAAAACTGAACCTGACCAAAAGGCCAGTGATCTCTTTGTTTCTTATTCAAGCAACTGTTCCAATTCTTTATGTAACCCTCACATTACAAGATGTTTTACAAGGATTTCTGGACTCTGTCAGTGAGCCAGATTTGTAGACGAAGAAAGCTAAGAGAGGTGGCAGAGGCAAATACTGCTCAATTTTTCATGTCACTTTGGCTTTGAAAGAGTAATATTTCCGCAGTTGTCAGAATAGTGATTTCTGAATCTGAATGCACCAGGTACTTAAATGCTGAAGATTTACTTCTTCACCATTGTGTGATTTCTGTGATGGACTGCTTCTCATAAAAGAGAGCTGTGTGCAGTACAAAGGCAGGAGGAAGTCTTAATCCTCATGAATCTTTCTCCTCTTTTTGATCCTCTGGAACTGTAGAATCAGATAATATTCATCCTTTGCCTTTAAAATAGTAGCATTTATCTTGCCCTAAGTAGCACTTATGGAAGTATTTTCAGAGATGTGAACAGAGTGCAATCCCCTGACAGTATTTGTTGGTTGCTCTGTTAAATAATAGCGTGCTGTGGGTGGGTGTGCATATGACACGTGCCTTTTGTGCATAAATATCTTGCAGCCTTACTGTCAGAGGGTAACCTCTCAACAGAAGACTCTGCCTCATGGTATTCAAATAGAGCATCTGCTTATTGTATTTGTGTGATTGTGTGATTATTCTCTTGCAGGAATTTCCCCATACTTATGTATGTCTTTCAAAATGCAAGTGAAAAAGTAAAGGGGACATTTTTTAAATATCTCTGATATGGATAATTACATCTCCAGACAATAAAGCATTCTAATTTCCTAAATAGTGGTGCATACTAAGTAGGTGAATGTGTCCAGGCCCACAGTACACAGAAATTTCAGAATTTCTACCACGTGTTTAGCTAGGTTCTGCTGATGACTCAAAATGGCCTCTTTCAAGTTAGTTGTTAGGCAAGGTTTCTTGAGTTCAACTCTTTAGTCTTAGATATCCTGGTAACGAAGACAGGCATAGGGTCTATGTTATAGGGTCTGTGCTGGAACTACAGCAGAGAATATTTAAAAGATAATTTTAAAACTGCTGACTTGGTCTGCTCTTTCTTTTGCCAACGTGTTGGGATTAAGCAGTAAGTTTCTAACATTTTTTATCCCAGTAACTGTTGGGCCATCCATAAAACTGGCTCTATTTCTCAAAATAAATGAAAGCTTCCCATACTCTCAGTAGTAGTATTTGTGATGTGGATGGTATTGGAGCATAATTCTCTGTGAATCAGGTTCATTCACTTAAAATTTGATTTTCTATTAAAAGATGACAGAGCTAGCAGTTTTAATTATAATGTGGATAATTAAAGCCTAAAAAGTAAGAGCAGGACCACATAGATGAAGCAGTCTGACGGCCACTAAGTAATAATACAGGGGCACAGAATTAAGCTTGTTATTTGGCGGTCTACTCTTAAAGAAGACCAAAAAGCTGTGTGTTCAATGCTGACAATCCCAAGTGAGTTTCCAAATATACCATTCTGGAAAATGTGCCTCAGCCCCTGCCACTGTGTCCAACACACAGGAAATCTCTTCAGGCATCAATTTTGAGATGATTCAAGTGAGAAAGGAAACAACATTTTTTTTTTATTAAATGAATTTCTCATGTGGGCTTTTCTGCTAACTCTTATTACTGAAGATTTAATTTTATTTATGTTTTATAATTGGTCTCTTCCACCATTTTCCTCCCATCCCCAAGCCTCAAGACATCAATTGAATACAGATTCATAGGGTATTTCAGACAGTGCAGTGCAATCAATCCTTAGGGGGTTTGTAAGTGCACTTACTTTTATCTTGCCTTTCGTGGGTCATTGAAACCATTTACTGCCATAAATTCTGCATTGGTTATTATCTTTCATGGCATAAATAAGGTAGCAATTATGTTTCGTTCACTAAGTGTTGGGAGGAACACGTCCATTTGTCAATTGTCATCAGTGGTGCTGTGTGTCATGAGTGGATGTCATGATGAGGAAAACCAAAGGAGGAAGGGAGACTATGGTTCCAAAACAAAAGGCAAATAATGGACTCACTGGGAAGAATTTGAGGCTCTCAGATGTGTGTTGAATTCGAAAAAGGAATTTAGAAGGCGATGAAGAAGATATGAAAAAATATTGAATGAAACAGAATATCTGATAATACAGTGGTCTTAGATTTAACATACAAAAGATATTGATGGGGGAAGACTTTGGGCTAAGCTGTTAAGATGCCTGCATCCTGTATCAGAATACCTGGATTCAACACCAGACTCCACTTCCACTTCCTGCTTCTTGTTAATGTGCACCCTGGATGGGAAATGGTGATGGCACGAGTACTTGGGTCCCTTCTACTCACATGGAAAACCTGGATTGAGTTCCATATTTTTGACTTTCACTTGGCCTAGCCCAGCATTGCTGGCATTTGGCAAATGAACAAGTAGATAAAAGATAGTTCTCTCTCTCTCTCTCTCTGCCTTTCAAATAAAAGTGAAAATAAATTTTAAAGAGACATTGAACATAATTAATTAAAATATAGATTTTTAATATTATACTAATTGATGAGTTGTCAAGATGCTGCTTGATTATAACTTAAACGTTTTCCCAGTTAAGCTGCTGCTTGGGATACTTGCATCTCATATCAGAGTGGCTGGGGTCAAGTCCTGCCTCTGCTGCACTTCCTACTCATGGGTACCCTGAGATATAAAGCTCATGCAGTACTTAATCCAATACACCTGAGAGACCTGGGTGAAATTCCCAGCTCCTGGCTTCACCCTGGCCTAGTCTTGGCTGTTGCAGGCATTTGGAGAATGAACAGAGGATGGAAGATTTCCTCTCTCTCGCTCTCACTGTTGCTCTCTGTCATTATGCATTTCAAGTAAATAAGTAAAACTCAAAAAAGGCAATTTCTCCCAGAGGGTTTCAGCTCAGGCATAGGGGATATATATACTGGTTTATTCCAAAAAGTTGTTTAAATCCAGTGACTTGCATTCCCCTCTCTTCCAACAAACACATTCCCGATAGTTTCCTCTACTTATGACTTCAGGTCTCTTAGCGACACTTGGAATTGAAGGCCTCTGTACTGTAGTAAATCTTCTGTAGTGAGCTTTAGGTTGAATGCTTCTCCAGTTTTGTCCTCTTGTTCATTATTTCTTTTGACTCAGTTGATTAAATCCCTTCTTTACCTTTAGGTTTTCTTTGACTATTTTGAGATTTGTTTCCTATCCTTTAAATTTACTCTACAAATCCTTCTTGTTCATCAAAGTCTACCTGGATTACTTGAAAGTGAATAGAAAACTTCTTCATGGCCATTTCTCAAATGGATTGTATTATATTTATGAAGAGATGCATGCAAAGAACTTCCAAGGAGATTATAGTCACAGTCTCAAGAGTTATTAACAGTTCTGAGTTCCAAAGAAATGTTAATCTACAGATTAGAGATCACATCATTTGATTTAGATCACGTGATAGGAAGAGTTTATGTCATGTCCATGAGGTCCAATGTGTATTTTTCTGTTTCTTTAAAAATAATTTATAAATATAGTTCATTTATGGGATTTTTTTAAATACTAAGTTTGATATCATAATAGTATTATGAAACACATTTTAATTGTTCAAATAACTTATGATTTGAAGGAAGATTTATGGACTGGCAGCAGAATGGCTGCTGTTTGGCAACAATCCAGGATGAGGCATACTAATCAAAATAGCAGTGTTTGGCTGAAAAAGATAATAAAAGCATTAGGGGTTGCCTTCCAATATTTGAGTGGCTGCCATGGCTAAGATAATGCAAATTGGTTCAGTTGGTTTCAGATCCACTGGGACCACTGGGTGGAAGTGAAAGGGAAACAGAGCATTGCTTGCGCCTCATGAGTTTTCTCAATGAGACCCGTCTAAGGAAAGAAGCAGACATTGTTCACTGTCAGGGCTAGGGGTCTTTCCAAGTTTAAAGGATTCATGCAGAGAGAGAAGGCCCTGTCCTGTGTAAGACACTGATGAGATTTTTGGCTGAGAAGTAAGGAAAAAAATCTCTTAAATCCTAACCAATTTTATGATTATAAATGTTATATGGGCATTTACTGTTTTAAAATATGACTTGAGTTCTAAGAAAATAAATTAGTAGGTTGATTAGTTTCCCATATTCTTTTTTTAAAAATCGTATATTTGAAAGGCAGAGAAACAGAGAGACATAGAAATCTCCTGTCTACTGCTTCACTCCTCAGATGCCCACAACTGTCAGTATCTGGCAACACAATATGAGTCTCACACATGAGTGGCAGAGACCCAAGTACTTGATCCATCACCTGCTTCCTTGCAGGGTGAAGATGATCAGGAAGCTCTAATCAGGAGCAGAGTCAGAACTGGCACCCAAGCACTCTGATGTGGGGTGCAGGCATTTCAGACATCAATTAACCAGTGCACAACATACCCACCCATTGCTATCCATATCCTTAAAATAGATGACAGACACACTTCGGCTTGTCCATCTGAGTAACAATTTTCATCATGTAATTTAAGATATGCTACTTACCTGATTATCTTTTCCTTTCCTTTTGCATGTCCTTCAATCCTTCTTCAATTCCTTCCTTTGCCCATCATTTCCTGACATCCTCTCCTCCCCTACCATGCCCTTAATCCATCCATTCCACCCTAACTTTTCTCCTACATCTTTCCTTGTTTCTTTTTTTTATTGGAAGTCCTAATCTTTGGAATCCTGCTCAGCTCAGAATGAACAGAATGAAACATGTGCCTCTTCTACTCTCTTTGTATATTCTTCCTCTTATCTCATCACTTTCAAATGCGCACTGGCCTGGGAAGTATTGGATGACAGTAAATCAAAGTGGTTTCCCAGAACTTCTGCACCCAAATGATAGGTGGTGATTGTGTGAGAGCCGTATTTTCCATGCTGACAGTACAATTGGTTTCATTCCCTTTAGACACAAGCATCTTGGATTTAGATGCCTAGGATATTACTTGAACTCTAGTGTCACAAAAATGACTATTTTGGCTCCCTGTAGTGTAAAGAGTGGAGACATAAAGTAAAGCCATACAATGTTGAGAATCTTTGTCCTTGCATCTAATAAAATAAAGAGCTCAAAAACTCATTGGTGGAGCCGGCATTGTGGTGTAGTGAGGAAGGTGGCCACTTGTGATGCTGGCATCTAAAGTGGGGACTGGTTCGTGTCCCAGCTGCTCCTTTTATGATCCAGCTCTGAGTTAAGGCCTGGGAAAGTGTTTTGGCCCCTACTATCCAAGTGGGAAACTCGGATGAAGCTCCTGCCTCCTGACTTCAGCCTGGCACAGCTCTGGCCATTGTGGCCACCTGGGAAGTGAACCAACAGATGGAAGATTGCTCTGTCTCTCTCTTTCTCTCTTCCTTAACTCTTTTTTTTTTTAAGATCTATTTATTTATTTGAAGGTCAGAGTCACAAAGAGGCAGAAACAGAGAGCTAGATCTTCCATCCAGGGGCTGCATTGGTCAGAGTTGGGACTATCTGAAGCTAGGAGCCAGGAGCTTCTTCCAGGTCTCCCACGTGGGTGCAGGGGCCCGAGGACTTGGGCCATCTTCTACTGCTTTCCCAGGCCATAGCATAGAGCTGAATTGGAAGTGGAGCCGCTGGGACTCCAACTGGTGCCGATATGGGATGTCAGCACTGCAGGCGGTGGCCTTCCCCACTATGCCATAGCACCAGCCCCTTAACTCTGACTTTTGAATAAAATAAATAAATCATTTATTATTTTTTTTAAAGCAACTCATTGCTTTTAGGGTGAGCAGTAAGTAGTTAAAAGGCTGTTTGGGATGTCCATATCCCATATCAGAGTGCCTGATTTGAGTGTTGGCTTTTCCCTTCTGGTTCCAGCTTCCTGTTGATGCACACCCTGGGAGGCAGCAGATGTGACTGGATAGCTTTGGTTCTTGACACCCATTTAGGAAAACAAATAAATTCTGGGCTCCTGGCTTTGGCCTGGCCCCAACTTGGATATTGTAGGCATCTGGGGAGTGAACCACCAGATGGAAAATCTCGATCTATTTGTCTTTTAAGTAGAATGAAAATAAATAGGCTATTACTTCAATAAGAAGAGCTCAAACTTATTCCCCAAAGTATAAGTGCATATTTAACTGCATAAGGAGAATTTATTTCAACTATTTTAAGTACACTTACAGCACAAGTAATTATTGAAATAATTAGGATCCAAATATTCTTAGATTTTAAAATTAAGCTCAGGAGTATGGATTACTGCAATTTGTGTTCTCATTTTGCAGTGACAAAGTTCACAGACCTACAAGTAAGACTACGTTACACCACTTCAAAAAATAGTAGTTGTGATATTATGTTTGTTTATATTCACACTTTTGGTAAAAGAATAATTATAATTTTCAGATGATAATTTTTTGGAATGTCCTGCTTTTTTGCTCTTTAAGAGGAATGATCTATGCTACTCGCCTATGCATGTAATTATTTTGATAATAGAAAATGGCAGAATAACAAATGCTGCTTTATAGGTGAAGACCCTGAAACAAGAAGATTGAGAACTGTGAAAAACATAGCAGATTTGAGGCAGAATTTAGAAGAGACTATGTCCAGTCTTCGTGGGACCCAAATAAGTCACAGGTTTCTCTTCAATTCTGCACATATTTGGGCCAGTAAAGAAAACATTGTAAATGAGCACTTCTCAGAATGAAAGAAAAGAATTTGAGTCATTCCTTACTATTTACTTATGCACATTTCAATTGGTGATTATCCTTACTTTGAAAACTCAATTGGTGATTATCCTTACATTGAAAAATTGGTGGTTATACTTATACTGAAAAATCTCCACACAAATCCAGGGATCCTACCCATCTCTTCTTCCATATGATTTCCCATTCAAACTGATTTAGTTCTACAAGTACCAGTATCACTAGTAAGTGGAGTGGATTTTTACTCCTAGCCTAGGGAAGAGTGGCTGAAGATGCCACTGAAAGGCACCTGCTGGGGCTGGTAGGAGACATTCAAACGGAATTGCAGGTAACTTCCAGGATGGATCTGAGAAGGTTACAGTTGAGTGAGTTAAGAGTTTGTTGAGAATGTGAAACAATATTTTGTTTAACCTAAAATACAATTATTGCCTTTTTCTGGAAAAAAAATAATGAACGTCCCTTTCCACATTTTGATACCTGCAGAAGAGATTAACATCTTAAAATATACATATCTAGTGATTTGGCTTTGGTGGAAATGGCCTGCTTTTAAGAAATGACTCAACTCTGGCACTTCTGTCTTCATGCATTAGGGGTCTTTGGCCTGAAGTGAACTAGAGTATAGATGTTTCTCCATTTTTTTTTTTTTTTACAGCACCCTGGAGACAACATTTGATAGCACTGTGACGACAGAAGTGAATGGAAGGACCATCCCCAACTTGTCAGGTCGACCCACTCCCATGACCTGGAGACTGGGGCAGGCGTGTCCTAGACTTCAGGCTGGAGATGCTCCCTCCCTGGGTGCCGGCTACCCACGCAGTGGCACCAGTCGCTTCATCCACACAGACCCCTCTAGGTTCATGTATACGACACCTCTCCGTAGGGCTGCTGTCTCTCGGCTGGGAAACATGTCACAGATTGACATGAGTGAGAAAGCAAGCAGTGACCTGGACGTGTCTTCTGAGGTTGACGTTGGTGGATACATGAGTGACGGTGACATCCTCGGGAAAAGTCTTAGGACGGACGACATCAACAGTGGGTAAGTGATCCAAGTCTCCACCCACATGTGCAGACGGGAACATGGCCTGTTAGGATGCATGAGTTGTAAGAAGAACATGGAATGGAACTTAACTTGCATTTGAAAATCTGAGAAATCTGAGGTTATTTGGGGATGTTTCAGTGTCTCCACTCATTCATGGAAGGTAAAATAACTAGAGTGTTATACATTCTTTTCCTTATAAGCCGTTCGGTTTTCCCGTTGCCGGTTTAAGGAGACACAGGTGGCCAGTGTTTTTCATCGATTTCCACATGCTGCTTAAGTAACAGATTTTGTAGTGTAGGGTGTGAGAGGGAGACAGGAGGAGCTATGCTGCTATGCTTGATGTTTTTCATTTTTGGCTTCTCAGAAGCTTCTTTCAGCTGCTTTGAAGCTCAAATATTTTTCTAGAATTCTTCAATTATGCACCTTCAATTTAACTTAAGGGGAAAATCTTTTTGGAGTTGAAAGTTCCAATTGATTAATTCTCTTTAGATGACATAGCATTTTAAAAAACCTTAGCCTCTGTTTTCTTTCTCTTTCCTATTACATTCCTCAAAATGTTGTGATGATAAACTCTTAGATTCTTCTAGCAACGTGCATGGTTTGATTTAATCAGAGGATGAATGTCAGTGGAATTATTTCACTATCCTAGTAAAACTATTTCTATTAAGAATTGTCATTGCCATTTTGATCAATTCTTTTTACTTGTTGCACTCCTTCTAGGTGCTTTTAAGGTATTGTTTAACTTCCCCTATGCTAACAATTCCTATGAGATGAGAATCTTTTTGTATGTTTTACAGATGAGGAAACTGAGCTCATTGGCCACAACTTGTATAGTGTTGGGGAAAAGACAACTTGATCAAAATTCAGATACATCTGACTTCAAAACCTAAGCTCTATAAAGTATAGACAAGCTTCAAAACTAATTTTATCTACCATTTTCATATAAATCTGAGTTTTGACCAACTCAGTGTCCTTTTGTATCAGAGTTAATACTTTTCCTATACAAATAGGAAATAACAAACTGAGGACACAATGTTTCCATACCGGGAACCCTTTCTGTCTTCATTTATTAAAGACCATTTGTTGGTTTGTGACAAGATATAAAAAGCACGAAATGGTTTTGACTAGATTTATAACTCTGCTCTGATAGCCTCATGTCCACCAGTACAATCCTGGTTTTCACCCTGAGTTTCTAACAATTTAGACTGAGGGAGCTAAATTATAATTGATTAGCATAAACTGTGATTCACTCACCACTAGAATCAGAGTTCCTCACTTAGATCTCTTTCTATTATTTTCTATCTCTGGGACCTTAATTTATCTAAATTATTTCTTAACACTTAGACTAGGGATGAAGTTGCAGCATCTGCAAAGAGTTCTTATAAATGAGGGAGTCAGTCAGAACGTTTTGCTTAGCACAAAGACAGGCATAATGTAAGTTCTCAATAAATTGATTCTCCTCCCAACCATCATCATTATAGTTATCATAATTAATAACCTAAAAAGTATAGTTATTAGTTGTCTTTAGCCTTTCTTTGTATTTAATGTAGTCTAAGGCGGGATACGCAGTTTGGAGAACATGATGGCAGCACAGGGATATTCAAGGCATAGTCTTTCCTCCATTCCCCTTCTTCTTTCTCCATTCTTGCCATACTCCCTCCTGTCTCTGCCTCCCTCTTCTTTTTCCATCTCTCTTTTTTTTTTTTTAAAGATTTATTTATTTATTTGAAAGTCTGAATTACACAGAGGAGAGGCAGAGAGAGAGAGAGAGAGAGAGAGGTCTTCCATCTGATGGTTCATTCCCCAGATGGCCACAATAGGTGGAGCTGTGCCTATCTGAAGCCAGGAGCCAGGAGCTTCTTCCAGGTCTCCCACGTGGGTGCAGGGGCCCAAGGACTTGGGCCATCTTCTACTGCTTTCCCAGGTCACAGCAGAGAGGTGGGTTGGAAAAGGAGCAGCCAGGACTAAAACCGGCGCCCAGACGGGATGCCGGTGCTTCAGGCCAGGGCGTTAACCCGCTGCACCATAGCGCCGGCTCTTCTCCATCTCTTTAAATGTGAAATATGTGTGTACTCAATTTTTATGTTCAGTATTCAATTATATTTGAATGTTTACTTATATACATAATTATTCACATATGTTTACATATTTATACATACACACATATGCAGTCAATTTCATTATTTGTGAGAGTTTTGTTCTGTAAAGTCCCTTTTGTGGTGGTGATTTCACTTCAGTTAGAACAAGTATTGTTCCTAGGGGAAAACAAGTTTAGCGTCCTGTGAGCCTCTGACAGCATTTTCAACAGCTGATCAGTCCATCACAGTGTGTCTGTTTCCAGGTACCCTTTTCAACACATATTGTCCATTCATTAACATGGGACTCACAACCAACTGTGTCAGAGCTCATGTCTGAATGAGACTTATGCCTCCTTGGACTTAGGAACACAAGGCATCACTTCAGCTCCTTGTGCGAGGCCCATTTGGAACAGCATAATCTCCAACAGAAAGCATAAAAATGCAGAACAATATGGCTCAAAATAGACTATGAAAAAGAGCTCTTGTGTGTATTATAAGAGCTAAAACAAGAAGGCAGTTTGTCATCTTGTTTGACCTCAGCTGAAAACCTGAGACACAATTTTCTTTTTTTTTTCCTGCTCTGAGATTGTCTGGGAGTGAGTGTGAAAGTGCTCCAAGTAGGTGAATTTGGAAATATTGAATTTGTGAATGGTGAGAATTGACTGGACTTATTCATGCTTCTGCAAAATGCCTATGTGGAGGGTAACAGCTTGTCCGGAGGGCAAGTTAAATCAGAAAGCAATTGACATCCACAGTGCAATGTGCAGATAATTTCAAAAGGTTAGTACACATCAAAATTGACCTAAGAGTTGAGAATACAGGGGGGGAAAGGTTAAATCCTAGTACACAATGGAAAGGAGTGAATAGAAAGAAAATATTTTTACTGTGTTCCCTTGTTTAAATATCTATAGATGAAAAATACACACTAAAAAATGAAAATATGTAGGAAAAGTATAAATGTAGAAGGTATAAGTCATTCACTAAACTTGACGAAATTATAATTTTCAGAATCAGAAGCTGCGAGTCATGAATATTTAAGGAGATAGTAACTATTTTGACAGAGCTTTACATCGTTATACTAAGAAGTTTAAACTTTGTACTGTATGCAGTGGAAACCACTATTTCTTAGGGATTACCAAATTGTCACAAAACAGGGCACAAGGATGGTGATGGTTTTGTTTTTGTTTGTTTGCTTGCTTCAAAGATTCATTTATTTATTTCAAAGATTTACAGGGAAAGACAGAGAGAGCAAGGTCTTCCAACTTCCGGTTCACACCCCGGTATGGCTCCAATGGCCAGGGCTGGGCCAGGTTGAAGCCAGGAGCTAGGAGCTTCTTCTCTGTCTCCCACATGGGTGCAGAGGCCCAAACATTCCAGCCGTCTGCTGCTGCTTTTCCTAGACCATTAGCAGGGTGCCGGACTGGCCGTAGAGCAAGAGGGACATGAACCAGAGCCCATATGAGATGCTGGTGTCGCAGGTGATAGCTTTACTGGTGACACCACAATGCAAGCCTCATGGTGATAGTTTTAAAAAACAGTTTAGGCAAAGCATGAAAAATGTATCAAAGAAGAAAGCTAGATTTCAAGGATTATTGCTACATCTGTTTCAAACAGATAAGCCCAGATGTGTGGTAGTGATAGTGGTGAAAATAAAAGGAAGAAGAACATTGATTGGAAAACTACTACCAAGAGGGCTGGCACTGTGGCATAGAGGATAAGCTGCCGTCTACAATGCCAGCATCCCATATGGGTGCCAGTTCAAGTCCCGGCTGCTCCACTTCTGATCCACCTCTCCGCTATGACCTGGGAAAGCAGTGGAAGATGGTCCAAGTCTTTGGGCCTTCACGCCCATGGGAGACCTGAAGAGGCTACTGGCTCCTGGCTTTGGATAGGCGCAGCTCCAGCCATTGAGGCCATCTGGGGAAATGGAGTGAACCAGCGGACGGAAGACCTCTCTCTATTTCTGCCTCTGCCTCTCTGTAACTCTGCCTTTCAAATAAATAAATAAACCTTTAAAAAAAAAGTGCTGCCAAGAAAAAATTGGCAGTGCTGTTCATGAAATTAAAAGGGGTACAGAATAACAACAGAATACTCAGATTATAAGCGTAGGAGACAGGAAATTAAAACATTAGGGGAAAAAAGGCAGAAACATAAATAGGCAGAAAAAATAGAAAGTGTAGCTCTTTCCTGGTGACAAAGCAGAGAGGGAACATGACAGGTATACAATTAGAAATGCAGAGTTGGAGACAGTAGTTGAAAAAGATAGTGTTGAAAAAGCTTATGTTGTCTCCACAGTAGATGTATGTGTCTAATATCAGGAGAAGAGAGTGGGAATTGTGAGAGGCATGAGGACTCCCAGGAAAGGAATCTGTAGGGAGAGGAACTAAAAGCCACTTGTGGACATCTGTATCTATGCAGTGGTGAACCTTACAGACATCATTGGGCCACATGTGACACACGTGCTAGTGTTTTATATTTTTGTAGGTGTTCGTTTGTTCAGTAATGAATATTAATATACATACATGCATAGCTAGTGATATAGACATACACAGATACAGATATTCTCAGAGAACTATTGTTTTAAAGTCACTGCTTTTTACCAAGTGAGTTGTGCACCTAAGAGTATATACTTATAGCATATGAATGCTCCGTACTCAGGAGCATTTCCTGTTTACCAGTATATACTGTCCTTATTAGTTAACATTTATTTCTGTAACATAGAAATCTCAAAATATCGCTAACTGCACTTAGAGAAGAGCATTCCTCCCTCACATAAAACTCTCACCCGGGTTTCCGACTTAGGAATGTCCACCAAGCTGTCCGTCATGCAGAAGTTAGTGAATGGTAATTCTGCTGTTATAGAACAAGGTTTCCACGGTCACTTGGAGCATTGGTATGCAATGTGAAAATAGCACAAGAGAGAGAAGCATGGTGAGGTAGTATTTTGTATATACCAAGCCTTGAAGTTGTGTGTGTGACATCTACCCAGCTGTCACTGGAACAGCGGCATGGTCACATCTCATGGTAGAAGATGCCGGGAAATAAGTTTCACTACGTGCCCCAGAGGAGGAGGAAATTGATTTGATGAGAACTGGCTAGTTTCTGCTGAACTCACAAAATAATGTTGTTATATCCTTTATCATTCCTGCTTCTGTCATGCCTGCTTTGAAACCTAACTCTGACTTCCTGCCTCCTTCACTTTTGTTCCCTATCAATCTTTCAAAGCAGATCTCCAATAGTCTTGCAAATGAATTCATTTAAATATGCATCAGTGGTTTACTGGTTTTATGTTGACCGAGTAAGAATACCCTAAATTCTGTACTGAATCGTCCTCTGGTGATATTTAGCTGCTTGGTCTTACATGTTTCTTTGCCATGATAGTGTATAGGACACTGAAGTGTTCCCTGATAGGACAGTGACTGGTGCCCGTGAGCAGGTCATGAGACAAATCTTAGCTCAAGGTGACTGTATATTGTGGGGAGTTCATCCCCAAGATGCACTGTGTTCACTGCTCCCCAGTGTATGTAAGGTGCCCCTGCTGGCAGCAGAAGGAAGTACTCCAATTTCTCAGCCTAGAATTAAAATGTGGGAAAACGAAAAGGCCTGGAGTTATCCCAGGAAAAGCTTAACTTGATAATATTTTTTAAAGTAAGAAAACAGAGGTTAGATATATCTATGCTACAACTCATTTAAAAATTGAATCACAAAGTTAACTTCTCTTCATCGTTTTAAGAGTATATTTTACTGATTAAAGGCATAAAAGGCTCAGTAAGCACAGTAATGGATGAAGATGTTTAATTTCAGATTTTGTCTCATGGAACCGCAAGGAATGTCATGCAGTCAGTGCAAGTGGGAATGAAGCCTCATTTTGCTTCACGTACTTTAGGTAGAACTCAGAAAATTAGTTAATCAGCATTCTGAGAATTCAGAATGTCTTGAAGCATGCAAGGGCTTATCTCTTCCTTCTCTTTTTGAAATTACTTTAAACACTTGGGGACGTGATGTGTCAGTAATTAGGAATTAGTCAGAGGAAGGCCTCTTACTTATAATGAGAATCTTTGAAAAAGTCTCCATTTATGAATCAAAAAAGGAACACCCAGAAAAATTGGGAGAAAAGTTACTCATTTTAATTGGGTGGAAATTGAAATTATTTTCAGATGTCAGAGTACTAAATAGTAGAGCAAGAATATAACCAAAAATTCTACTTTAACTCACATGACCCGAATCCAAAATAGTCTGGGAATGAAATTTTCCAAAACAGGTGTGGATTGATAGACTTAAATCTGCTTTTTTCCTTCGTCTCCCCTCAATTCTGCTTTAGTAAACTTTGTGATGACTGAAGACTACAGAGCAGTGTGTAGGTCACAGGGTTGTTTGAGCTGAGTTACAAGAATCCAGCTTGGCAACCACACATTCTTAATGTTTCCTCTAATTTTATATTCAAGATATGAGCTATTTTAGTGAATGTAGAAATACCAAATGAAAAAACAGCTGGTAGTAGTAGCAACATTTATTATAGTACTTACACTACACAATGTTCTGTGCATGTTGCATATATTAACTCATTGATATGTCACCATAACTGAAAGAAACAAGTATATCTTACTATATCCATTCTATAGATGGAACAGTTGAGTCACATGTAATTTAAGTGTCTTATCTGAGCCCACACAGCTAATGAGGATCCCACCCGAGTTTGAACCTCAGTAGTCGAGTCTAATGCGCACTCTTAACCATATGGCATCCTGATTGTATGAGATCATCTACTTGTCTACTTGTAGAAGCTCCTCTACTAGGAGCATGTGTTGTTTCTCAAACGAACATCAAAACGGTTCTCAGTGGTCATTAATTATTCTCATGGTTTACTTAGCCAGTACGCTTGATCTAGAGGACATATTTTAATGTTATTTGTGCTCTTTTAAAAGAAGATACTGAACTTTTGGTGGAATGGAGGCTCCCTGTAGATTATCAGTATGATAGTAAGCAATCATCCAAATGTGACATGCAGCAGCTGATAAGATATTGAATATGAAGACAGAATTCTAAAAAAAAAAAAACAGTAGATGTGGTAGAAGTGCATGTTTTGAGTCTTTCCTAGTCCCCTTATAAAACAGAAAAAATAATTTTTAAAAAGACCAAGATTTACCCAAAAAAGAGATGACAACAAGATACATTCTCAAATCTGGAATATAAGCAATTGATGAAAAACATCCAAGAGCCAAAGAACCACCATGGTAGTGGTGCTCATGTAAGAAGAAATGGAGGGCAGTAACAGAAAACTGTGAGAGCAGGGGAATGGTCGCCATGAGAGCAGGCCAACCCAAGCTGACTAGAAAACACACGGCCGAGGTGAGGATACTAATTGGTCAAGGTGGAAAGGGTTTTCAGCAGCTGAGAAGCTGCAACGGAAGGGTCTGTGGTGATGTCTGAAGGGAATGGACAGTCCACAGGGAGGAAAACATTCCAGGTGTAGAATCAAAATTCAGCTCGATGTGGAGAAAAAGGGTAAAGACAGTGTAGGCTTTGATAAAGTGGAAGATGGCAACAGAGTCCAAAACTCTCAAAAGCAAGCTACCAGATCTATAATACTATACAAAAATAACATAAGCGATTGACAAGTGAAGTGAGAAAATTATTAAAATTGAGCTAGTTCTTCAGAAAAATTCCTAACATCGCATGAGAGAACTATCAGGATTAAGTTCATGTAAGCCACACATATATTCAATGTACATAACCAAGAAAGGGTTAGTATTAGTAAAAAAATGAAAGAACACTAGACAAATTATCAATGGCTTATGAAAAAGCAAAAATATTACCAACCTCCTGGTAACGCAGAACTTGTAAATTAAAATCAAAATTAGATGTTATTTCACATCTGCAAGCTCATAAAAATACCAGATCCTAGCAAATTTCTCAATTAATGAGATTCTTCATCCATAGATATGAAGTTGAAGTCTAAGTTCTGAAATGCTTTTGAGAAATAGTTGATGCTGATTAGTAAAATTGAATGCATATGTGCTTCTTTTATGACCCAGTAATGCTGTACCACAAAATAGACTATAGATCAGTTCTTCTCTGTGTGCACAAGATGTACATAACTGTATGACAGCATTTTCATTGCAAATAGACTAAAAACAAGTCAAATATTTATAGTAGTCAAATTAATAAACTGTACTGTAGTTGTAAATTAGAGCTATAAAGTTGTCATGTATAATACAATGTTACACATCAGTTAGATGAATTATAATAAAGGTAATTTTGAGTGAGAGGAGGAAATCACAAAATACATATTCAAATTATTTTGAGTTCAAAACCATGCAATGCTAAATGTTATATTTTATAGATAAATATGCATATGGTAAAATAATTGAGAAACTATGATTAATGACTTACACAAAATCCAGGAAATTGGATACTTCTGGAAAGGAGTTTTAGGGATGTGATTTGGGTGGAACTCGAAGGAAAAATAAAGATACTAGGAATGTTCTATTTGTGAAGAAAAGTCTGGTACATGAAAGTTCATGTTATTTTATTATTGAGCATGTACTTTCATACTTTATACACAATTTTGTATAAAAATGATATATTTCACTGTAAAACTTTAAAAATCAGTGTAGTTGCTATGATAGTAGATTGCATTTTTTTTCTTTTTTTCTTTTTAAAGCTTTTATTTAATGAATATAAATTTCCAAAGTACAGCTTATGGATTACAATGGCTTCCCCCCCCATAACTTCCCTCCCACCCACAACCCTCCCCCTTCCAGCTCCCTCTCCCCTTCCATTCACATCAAGATTCATTTTCAATTCTCTTTATATACAGAAGATCAGTTTAATATATATTAAGTAAAGATTTCAACAGTTTTCCCTCACGTATCAACACAAAGTGAAAAATACTGTTGGAGTACTAGTTATAGTATTAATTCACAATGTACAGCACATTTAGGACGGAGATCCTACATGATATTTTTTTAAAAATTGATTAATTTTCTATGCAATTTCCAATTTAACACCAAGTTTTTTTTTCATTTTCAATTATCTTTATATACAGAAGATCGATTCAGTATATACTAAGTAAAGATTTCATCAGTTTGCACCCACGCAGAAACACAAAGTGTAAAAATACTGTTTCAGTACTAGTTATGGCATTACTTCACATTGGGCAACACATTAAGGACAGATCCCACATGAGACGTAAGTACACAGTGACTCCTGATGTTGATTTAACAATTTGACACTCTTGTTTAGGGCGTCAATAATCTCCCTAGGCTCTAGTCATGAGTTGCCGAGGCTATAGAAGCCTTTAGGGTTTGCCGACTTCGATCTTATTCTGACAGGGTCATAGTCAAAGTGGAGGTTCTCTCCTCCCTTCAGAGAAAGGTACCTCCTTCTTTGATGGCCATGTTCTTTCCACTGGGATCTCATTCAGAGAGATCTTTCATTTAGGTCTTCTCTTTTTTTTTTTTTTTTTTTTCAGAGTGTCTTGGCTTTCCATGCCTAAAATATTCTCATGGGCTCTTGAGCCTGATCTGAATGCCTTAAGGGCTGATTCTGAGGCCAGAGTGCTATTTATATGAGTCTGCTGTGTATCTCGCTTCCCATGATGGATCGTTCTCTCCCTTTTTGATTCTATCAGTTAGTATTTGCAGACACTAGTCTTGTTTGTGTGATCCCTTTGATCTATCAGTGTGATCAATTGTGAACTGAAATCGATCACTTGGACTAGTGAGATATCATTGGTACATGCCACCTTGATGGGATTGTATTTGGGACATGCTCAATCAGACTTGCCCCAAATGATGGAGTTAGAAACATGCCAGTGGATTCTAATACAATCCCATCAAGATTGCATATTCTTAAAATGATTTAGGAAATAAAGTTGAACAATACCAAAATAGGTACAATTTTCTGTCTTTCATTGAATTCCTGAAGTAATTACAGCATAGTGATGTAGATTCACAGATTTGAACAGACTCTGTCTTCTAGCAATGGGGGTGGAGAGTGAAGAAAATGTGTCTTATACAGCCTGATGACTGGGTAGATTGTTTATTTTCCTGTCTCTGTACTATTTTCAGCATAATTATTTATTTTTAAAAGATTTTATTTATTTGAGAGGTAGAGTTACAGACTGTGAGAGGGAGAGACAGAGAAAAAGGTCTTCCTTCTGTTGGTTCAGTCCCCAAATGGCCGCAAGGGTCAGAGCTGAGCTGATCTGAAGCCAGAAGCCAGACGCTTTCTCCCAGTCTCAAACATGGGTGCAAGGGCCGAAGGACTTGGGCCATCTTCTACTGCATTCCCAGGCCATAGCAGAGAGCTGGATCGGAAGTGGAGCACCTGGATCTAGAACCGGCACCATATGGGATGCTGGTGCCGCAGTTGGAGAATTAACCTACTGCGGCACAACACCAGCCCCAAGTATCAGCATATTTAAATCAGCTCTAGTGGCAAAGAGAATATGAGAGTAATTTAAAACATTTATGAAAAATATATTTAAGAGATAAGTTTATTTGGGTGCAAAGAAAAAATGAAATCCTGGCAGTTGTTCAAAGATGCATTTTTCATGAACTTTTAAAAAAATTATTGTATTTGAAAGAGTTACAGAGAAAAAGAGAGAGAGAGAGCAGGAGAGTTAGGGAGGGAAAGAGATATCTTCCATCCACTGGTTCTCTTTCCAAATGGTTGCAACAGCTGTTCAGGGCTGGGCCAGGCTGAAGCTGGGAGCCAGGAACTCCCTTCCTGGTCTTCCACATGATGGCAGGGGCCCTAGCACTTAGTCCATCTTCCAGGCACATTATCTAGGAACTGGATCTGAAGTGGAGCAGCCAGGACTCAAAGAGACGCTCATATGGAGGCTGCAGCTTAACTGATTACACCACAATGGCAGCCCCTTCCATGAACTTTTTAAAGATTCCTCACATGCATGGATTTAAAAATTTTTTGCATGAAAATAAACTTACCTCTAATTCCATTTTCAATGAACTCTTTGCAGCTCCCTCATATGCAATCAGTTGTATATTGCCTTTAACATGATTGTGGGAAATCCAAGTATCTATGAACAGGAAATACTTCATTGTCTCATTCCAGAGCATGTGGAGTAGCAGGGAATAGAAATATTAATTTGGAAGTCAGGACCTAAAGAAAATATACTATAAATACAATTTCCTCGTAGTTCTTTGCATATGGTGGAAGATAGATAGCCATAGCTCCTGAATTTTCATTATTAATTCTGTTCACATAGAGAGAATGATGAAATGCCTCTTAATCCCAAGTCTCAAAAAAGATATCCTAGCATGAGTTGGGATATTAAACACCTAGATCTCATCCCTTATAACTAAGGAAGCATATTACCTAGCAGCAATATGGCTATCAGGGCGACCATCCCTGTCTAATCATGGTGGCTGGGTGATGGTAATTAGGTAGATAGATTTCAAGGATAGGATGTTGAGAGAACAGTGCAGCCTATCAGCTAAGACAGCAATGTGTAGTGTTTAAGTTCGTGGTTTTTAGAGCTGATTTTTCTAAATTTATTTCTCAAATATGCCATGCCTAGTTGAGCATCCATGTACAAGTTCTTTTTTGTTTTTTTTTTGCTTAAAATAAAACTGTATTTTATTCCAGAAAGTGGGTGGAAGTGAGATTAATTGATCTTTTATCCCCTGTTCATTCCCCAAATGCCTGCAACAGCTGAGGCCAGGCCAGACCAAAGCTGGGAGCCTGGAACTCATTCAAGTTCTCCCAAGTGAGTGACTGGGACTCAAGGACTTGGGGTATTATCTGCAGCCTCCCAGGATGCACATTAGCAGGAGGCTGGAATCAGAATAGGGCTGGGACTCTAACCCAGCCACATTTTAGTATGAACTGCAGGTGTCCAGGTGGTATCCTAACTGTTAGATCAAATGTACAACCTCCTATGCAAATTCTTAACCTTTTAGCTCTTACCTATTTTTTGCAACATCTAGCTGTCCTTTTCTTCTGTGCTTCATCTCTGCCTTTCCAATCATACGTGAACAAATTTTCCCCCAACTGCGTCTGGAAGCCTAAGGTTAAAGTATGGAAAGGCTACTTCTGCATTTTCTTCCCAGTCTTCTAAATTCCCTGCAATAACCTTTCTACTTTAAAAAGAGTCATGAAAATGAAACCAATAATGTGATGACATAAGTTAATGGAAAAATGTGTATTATGACATGCATACTACATGTTGGGTCTTTGCCTATATGACCCCAGTGATAGTGCTCAATGATCTCAAGGTAGCAACCTTTACCATCAAATAAGTAAGCCTTTATCTTTACGTACCAAAATAAATAATATTTTAATTTCATTTTCCATACATTTTTGAAGCATCCTCATGTTTATAACAGGTTCTGGCAACATATTAAACATTTAGTACAACTGGGTTATTATTTTATGACCATGACCAACTATGGCATAATTCTTTTTTGAAAAAATATTTATTTTATTTATTTGACAGGGAGAGTAACAGAAAGATGGAGAGAGACTGGGAGAAAGAAAAAGATATCATCTATCCACTGGTTCACTCCCCAAATGGCCACAGTGGCCAGATTGAAGCCAGGAGCCTGGGACTCTGTCTGGGTCTTCTGTGTGGTTGAAGGGGCCCAGGTTCTTGGACTATCTTCAGCTGCTTTCCCAAGTGCACCTGCAGGGAGCTGGATTGCAAGTGGAGCAGCTAGGACTCAAATGTCTCCCTCATGGCATAGTTCTTAATTATCAAATAAATTAATATAACTAAGTTTTGTAGGGTTCCATTACTTATACGACCTATAACTTTCCAAAATGAAATGATCTTGCTCTTATTTTGCTAGAAATCACATTATCTACAAGTCTGTTCAAAATATGGATAACAAAAGTGAAAATCAGTTTTTATCATATGCTAGATCCTTGTTGCATTAGGGAACATTGATTTCCAAATAAACTTGACAAAATATTTTAATTCTTCCTGGTGAGTTGAATGTCCACACAGAGGATAATTACCAGGCAAATTTACCTACTGAAAAATGTGAACACTGTTTATCAAGTTAAATTATATGGATGAGATCATTTAATTTTCTATTGGTTATTTCGTTTTTTTAGGTATATGACAGATGGGGGGCTCAACCTGTACACCAGAAGTCTGAACCGATTACCAGACACAGCAGCCTCCAGGGACATTATCCAGAGAGGAGTTCATGACGTGGCAGTGGATGCAGACAGGTAATGGGGGTGTGGTGTGTAGGAAGCCCTATTCTAAATAAGATTGAAGAATCATCCAATATCAAACAGAGGACTCAGAGGTTTGAAATAATGATGTAAGGATAACTGTAAGGCTCAGATGATTGCATTTGCTCTGAAATCATGGAAATTTGAATAGCAGGTGAGAATATGTTTTTAAATGTCAGGTTATGTTTTGTTAAATTTTAGTACCTGTTGTAATATCTATTTTCCTTATGTGAAAGGAACCCTGAGTAATCAATTTCTTTTAATTGAAACACCCTCAGAATTACCTGAAGGCTAAAGACATCATGATTAAAACATATTTCAAATCATCAGGTACAATACGCTTGAGGCTTTCCTCAAGACTAGTGTTGAAAACATAGAACAACAACTGCTTTAGGCTAATTTCCCAAGTCACTCAAAGGGGTGTGTGTGTGTGTGTGTGTGTGTTTCATATACTGGTTATTTTTTCTGGCAATTGCTCTGATGTTTGAAAGTCATCCTTATTTCATCCTTATTTGAGAACATTACCTTTATAAAATAATATTGAAAGTTATATTCCTCACCTGACTTTTTTCCCCATGTTCAGAATTTTTACTGGGCAAGAAGAGATTGCCCATTTCCAGGACTATCATATTGCGATACCTAGAGTAATTCTTTAATTCAGCATTTGTGAGGACAGAAGTTAAAGACACTGTCTGCAATCAGAAGAACTGTGTAGGATCCAGTGTGCCTTTGGCCAGAGGAGCAGTGTTAGTTCTTGCCCTGTGCATGTGGGTCCTGGTCCTCAGGTCTGTATACTCTCTCTGTGTACCATGTCATGACAGATGGCTGGTGGAGCATGTTGTCACCTCAACCTAAATTCCTCTTCAGGAATGTACCTTTCTGACCCCCTCGCTGATTTCATCCCCCCAGGACTGATTTTTGCTCTTTCTGCAATCTGAGCTCACTTCCATCCTAGAGCTTTTGACTGATGCTTCCCAGGCCTGCAGTGTCCTTTTCTACATTTTTTTTTTGCAATATTACCTTCATCTTTTCATTTCTGTCTCAACTCAGTGTTACCTCCTGAAAAAGGGCTTCCAGAATAGCTGAGATGAACTTCTCCCCAGTCATCTTCTTACTGATTACTTACATTACTTTATTCTCTTGTTAACAGAAGTCAGCTTTTCCCTTTTAGAGGAGATAAGTGTGAAAGTCTTATAAAATCCTGTATTCAAGAAGTAACTCTGTATTCGATATCATTTTAAGATATGAGGTCTTAAACCTCACAATTATGTAATTATTTGTTAATTTACAATACCTTCTAAATGTAGACTATTGGTTCCTTACATTTTCTTACTTCTCATACCTGTTTTGTCACGGGAAGCTGTCAGCTGAAGCCGGTGGCGTGGGTGGTGAGAGAATTCACCAGAGCATCAGATGAAGGGGAGGGTAGAGTTAGGTTTATTGAATACGCTGCAGGGGAGCTGTGGGCATGCAGGACAGCTAGGAGTGACAACTGCACAACTTGTATGAGGGGCTTCCTGCCACTAGGGGCATTCCCATAACTAGTAATTTCCTTATTACTAGGTGCCCAGGTCACCTCCATATATTCCAACCAGGACAAACAAGAACAGCTGTAAGACAATTGGTAAAAGGAAAATTACTATTACAGAGATCATAGAAAAACTTGTCTTCTGCTGACTTGCCTTGATCTTTTAATCCTGGTATTTTAAGTCCCACATAATAGAAGAAAACTGCAGAAAATGCTAAGCAGGTAAATTTTATGCTACTAGAAACAACAGAGCAGATGGCAGTTTAAAAGCCAAAAAATTCTTGTATAGCATTCTCTTCTGCCGATTTTCAACATGTGCCTTTCCTGGGCTCCTAGAGAATGTTGTTATTCATTTTTCTGTTGTGTTTGCCATCAGTAATTACAGGTTTATATGTCTGTTTCAATCTTAAAATATGAGACTCTAGAATATAGAGTGAAGTCTGATTCATCTTTGTATCCCCTATTGCTAACACCCTCTAAGAACAAAATAAATATCATCTAGATAATTGCTGACACAACCATATCAGCGTCTAGAAGTGTAACTTTAAAAATAAAACAAACACATAAAAAATTCATCATATGATTAAAGACCTTTCAGACACAGACTGGTCTTTTCATTCTTTCTTGTCCTGTGTGATGATATTAGATTCTAAATTAAAAGTCAGTTCTCTGAGGTTAGCTGCACCTGAAAAATGCTGACTATCCTATCTCTTCTTGGAAAGTCACAATTACATTAACATATCAAAGATACTAAGAAGTTATTGTATTAATAATAGCATCTGCTTAATATTTAATTTTAATTTAAGGCTACTAAATGTTTTAGTACTCTTTAGGCTTTTTTTATACTGAATCCATCACTTTCTTCTTTGTAATAATGATTAACTTGTTCTTGTAATATTTTAAGAAATGCTGATTTAGTCTAATAGTCATATTTAGCAGTTATGATAAAAAATTTAGACATTTACTGGGCTCACGTAGCTAACTGTACAAGGATAATTTAAAGACTCAGGTCTTTTGTCTCCCGTTCCTGTGGTTCCACAATTACTTTGCCAAAGCTATTTTAAATAATATGAAACATGTTAGTGATTAATTGATTTTAGCAAATTGGTAAACTATAATGCTTGCAATAGTTCACTGATAAGGCAGCTTAACAGTGAAAGAAGCAGTGGCTTATTACTTTTTCCTGTTTCTCATACATTATCCCTAAAGTTGTTTAAGTGAAAATATATTTGCATATTAACTAGTATAACAGTGAATTTGAATTGTTTGTGTTGTTAATATTGAAGGCTTTAGGTTCCCCTTTAGTCAAATTGAATTTAAAATGTGGAGAAGTAGCAGAGGACAGCTGAATTCCTCTTATTTGCAGATTGAAAATGTCTTGCCCTCATAAAAAGAGGGTTTTCATTAGCTAATTATAATGTATTTTACATAGTTTATTGCTTAAATATACTGAAGTTCATTTAGTTTACCTGTCAACACTTTACCAACCCCATATCGTTACTAATCAGAGTAAGAAAAGATTATGGAAGATTATAATCCCTACAGATGTGTTAGAGACTCTCCAGGAACTTCAAAGATAAATTTGTAATAGATAGTTAAAACATGTTGGTTTTATCCATTTGTGTTGTGATACATTTAAAGGCAAATTTTGACTCAAGTGGTGGCTAAGGATGCACATGCCAACCTCATGATTGCATTAGTCAAGTCTGCTCCCAGAACCAGGCTGTTCCCATGACTCCAGTCTCTCCCTAGGGCTGCATTCCTGGGATCCGAGCTACCCCAGGAGCAGCCCATGCCTCCATCGCTGCTGCCACTGACTGCAATGAAGAACCTATAGGGCACTATGACACCCAACTGAAACTAAAGTCAAAGGAGCACACAAAACTGACATCCTGAGACACATTACCAGTGAGAAGGCTTCAGTCCACAAAAACTACTTCACAAGTGGTAGAAGCAACTGATCTTGCCAGATACATAGATACCAAAGTAGGAACACAAGATGTACAAAAAATCAAGGCAATGTCATGTCCCAAAGGAAGACAATGATGCTTTAGGAACAGATTCCATAGAAAGGGACATTGATGATATGTCTAATAAAGGACACAGAGGAATGATATCTTTTAAAGATTTATTTATTTTTTGAAAGTCAGAGTTATACACACACACATACACACACACACACAGAGGTCTTCCATCCACTGGTTCATTCCCCAGATGGCCACAATGGCTAAAACTGTGCCTATCTGAACCCAGGAACTTCCCATGCAGGTGAAAAGGGCCCAGGCTCTTGGGCCATCTTCTACTGCTATCCCAGGCCATAGCAGAGAGCTTGATGGGAAGTGAAGCAGTCAGGAATTGAACTGGCACGCACATAGGATGCTGGTACTGCAGGTGCCGGCTTCACCCACTAAGCCACAGCCCTGGACCTACAGAGGAATGATTGTAAGAACACTCAGAGAGATACAAGAGATTACAGATAGAGAGTTAAACAAAATTAGGAAATCAATGTATGACACAAGGGATGAATTTAGCAAAGAGAGATCTTGAAAAAGAACTAAGCAGAAATACTCAGAATGAAGAACTCAGTATGTCAAATAATATATACAATTGAAAGCCTCAACAACAGACTGGATCAAGCAGTGTTAAGAATATCTGAACTTGAAGTTAAGTCATTTGAATTTAGAAATCAGAAAAATACAGAAAAGAATGAAGACGCTCTTCAAGACCTTTGTAACACTGTATATGAACAAATATTAAAATTCAGAGAGCCCTCAAAGGAGAAGAGAGTAGAGGCATAGAAAACACCTTCAGGAAAATCATCGCTGAAAACTGCCCCAAACTGGAGAAAGATAAAGATGTCCAAGAATAGGAAGTCCACAGGACCAAAAATAGACATGTTCAGAAAAGACTCTGTACAGTCAAAGGTACAACACAGGGGTCGGTGCTGTGGCGCAGCGTGTTAAAGCCCTGGCCTGAAGTGCCAGCATCCCATATGGGCACCGGTTCTGGTTCTGGCTGCTCCTCTTCCGGTCTGGCTCTCTGCTGTGACCTGGGAGAGCAGTGGAGGATGGCACAAGTCCTTGGGCCCCTGCACCAGCTTGGGAGACCCAGGGGAGGCTGCTGGCTCCTGACTTCAGATCAGCGCAGCTCCAGCCCTTGTGGCCATCTGGGAAGTGAACCAGTGGATGAAGGACCCCTCTCTCTGTGTCCCTACCTCCCTCTGTAACTCTTTCAAATAAATAAAACAAATCTTTACAAAAAAAAAAGGTACAACACAAAGAGACATTTCTAAAATATGCAAAAGAAAAGCACCAAGTAACTTCAACGCAAACCTGCATTACAGCACCAGCAGAATTTCCAACAGAAACCTTGTAGCCATAAAGAAGTGGAATGATGCAATCCAAGTTCTAAAAAAAAATCAAAAATACTTTACCCAGTGAAGCTATGTTTCAGAAATGAAGCTGAGAAAAAGACTTTCCAAGACAAGCGAAAACAGAAGGAAGTCATTACTACCAGTTTGGCCTTATAAAAGATGCTTAAGGGAGTCCCACATATAGAAGCGAAGAAATACAACCATCTTCACAAAAAAAAAAAGATGTGAAAATATAAAACTCACCTTACAGGGCAAGAGATCTTCAAAGTAAATAGAAGAAATTTTAAATAACAAATGAAAGGATTAATTCATTATATACCATCAATAACTGTGATGTTAAGTGGAATAATTCCCCAATTAAAAGACACAGATGACTGAATGGATTGAAAAAAATAAAACAAGAACAAATAATATGCTGTGCATAGAAAGCTTAATTCACCAGTAAAGACACACTCAGACTGAAAATGAAAGGATAGCAAAAGATATTCCTTGCGGATGGAAACTGAAAGCAATCAGGAATAGCTAAGCAGCTATACAAAAGAGACTTTAGGAAAAAGTTGTGAAAACAGACAGTGAAGATCACTAGGAAAATGACTGAGAGATCAACTCAACAGGAAGGTATAATAACTGTAAATACCATACAACTGATGTTGACACACTCACGTTTTACATGTAAAGGGAGACACAAGCTGAAATACAGTAATGGGGACTTCAGTATCCTACTTTCGTCAATGGTCGTATCATCCAGACAAAAGGTCAACAAAGAAACAGGAGAATTAACTGCACTATAGACCAAATGGGACTTAGAGTCATTCATGGGACATTCTATCCAATAGCAGCAGAATATACATTCTTTTCATGGGCTGATGGAACATTCTCTAGGATAGACCATATATTAGGCTACAAAACAATTCTCAGAAAATTAAAAAAAAAATCCTGATCATATTATGTATATTCTGACTACAATGGGATAAAATTAGATATCAATAACAACAGAAACTCTAGAAATTATACAAGTAGATGGAGACTGACCAAGGTATGGAATCAGTCCAGGTGTCCGTTGATGGATGATTGGTAAAGAACACAGGACACACACACACTGGAATATTAGTCTGTCATAAAAAATGAAATCCTGGGCCGGCACCGTGGCTCAACAGGCTAATCCTCCGCCTTGCGGCGCCGGCACACCGGGTTCTAGTCCCGGTCGGGGCGACGGATTCTGTCCCGGTTGCCCCTCTTCCAGGCCAGCCCTCTGCTGTGGCCCGGGAGTGCAATGGAGGATGGCCCAAGTGCTTGGGCCCTGCACCCCATGGGAGACCAGGAAAAAGCACCTAGCACCTGGCTCCTGCCATCGGATGAGCGCGGTGCGCCGGCCGCAGCGCGCCGACTGCGGCAGCCATTGGAGGGTGAACCAACAGCAAAGGAAGACCTTTCTCTCTGTCTCTCTCTCTCTCACTGTCCACTCTGCCTGTCAGAAAAAAAAAAAAAAAAGAAAGAAAGAAATCCTGGCATTTGCAGCAAAACTGATGAAACTGTATATGTTACTTTAAGTGAAATAAATCAGACACAAGAAAACAAATGCCTGTGTTCTCTCTCATATGTGGAAGTTATATATATATATATATATATATATATATATGTGTGTGTGTGTGTGTGTACATATATATATGTATATATATATATATAAATTTGACATATAAGTAAATACCAAGTATCTGATCTGCTTAACAAATCTGTAATCACTTCCTAAGTGCCAGCAATCACACTAGAATATGAGGCAAAAGTAAATCAGCAATGGTGAAAAGTCCAGAGTGTAATGCTCAGAAAAAATATAAACAAATGATAAAGTGGTAAAAGGGTTAGCTAAGTCATAGTAGATGTATATGCAAAGTTCCTTTTGAAGCACCAAAGAGAAATATTTAACTTTACTAAGGAGTATACTTTCAAAAGGGAGTAAAATTCACAAATTAAAGAAAAGATCATTTCTGACGAACAGTCTGGAAGAAAGCAGGTGTATGTTGGGAGTGAGCACATAGAAGCATAGAAAGTGTCATTAATGAAGGCCTGCGTTGTGGGTCAACAGATTAAGCCACCACCTGCAAAGTCGACCTCCCTGTCAGAGCGCTGGGTTCAAGTCCCGGATGCTCAGTTTCCAATCCAGCTCACTTCTAATGGGAAATGCTTCTGGGAAAACAGCAGAAGATGGCCTAAGTGCTTGGACACCTGCCACCTCTTGTGAGAGACACAGATGGAGTTCCTGACTCCTGGCTTCTGCCTGGACTAACCCTGGCTGTTATGCCATTTAAGGAGTGAACTACCAGATGGAAGATCCCTATTTCCCTTTCAATCACTCTGCCTTTCAAACAAACAAATAAATAAATCTTTTAAAAAGAAATTATTAATGAGATTTTCCCAGTATAAGGAGCCTTTAATGGGGTTCTCCCAGTTTGCTGGAAATGTAAGCAGGGATAACCAGAGACAAAGTACAAGGAGAGCCTAGCTACTCCAGTGTTTGGACCTATTAGTAATGAGAAGCTGTTTTCCAATTATTTTTTTTTAATTTCAAAGCAAGAGCATACACTGAAATCATTGTATTTTAAAATCATTGTATTCTTCTCCAGCAATGTAATATTATTTAAGGAGGATCATAAAAAGCTATGCAGACTCCTTAGCAAGTGACTGTAAAAGTCCAGGTGGAAAGTTAGGTGAGCACTTCACGGAGGAGTGGTAATGGTGGAGCAGGCTGGGGGCACCAATTACTTCTAAGGGAAACCAGGGAAGTTTTCTTTTCTCCTTTAGTCTGCTCAGCTGCCCCGATAAAATATCACAGAGTGAGTGGCTAAGACAATGGACAGGTATTTTCTCACAGCTCTGGAACCTGGACAGAGCTGCTCCTGGGGACAGCAAATTGTGTCGAATGAGGACTCCCTTCTTAGCTTGCACCTTTGTGCTGGGCTCACCTATGGTCTTTCCTTTGAGCACGCGTGGCGGGAGAGATGTACTCTGTCTCTATCTTACAGGGGTACCAGTTCTGTCAGATTATGGGCCCATCGGATGACCTCATTGCACCTTAAAGTTCTATTTCCCCCAAATATACTCACTTTGGGGGCTAGGATTAAAAATATGAATTTCAGGGGGATGCAATTCAGATTGTAGTACAGTATAACTCCTGGAAGGTCCATCACTGGAGATGTAGGTTGAACCACAGCATTAAAGTACCAGATTAAAGTAATATATGTCGTGTACACATCATAAACTCAAATCCCACAAGGGTCAGGACATTCCCATGATGTGAGTGAAACAGGGGGACGTGGCAAACAAGATCAGCCGAAAGGGCAAGCGACCTTCACCTCTGCAGCTTGTGGCCTGTAGAAATGCACACGTGTGAAAAAGGCCAAGAATTACCGGAAGTTTCAAGTGAAAACGAGAGCCTAGAATTTTGTGAAAAATCTCCCTGGTTTTAAGTATTAGTAAATTTTATATCAATGGAGATCAAAAAATGTAGATAATTATGTAAATTTTCTTCAGTGGCTAGTAATGTAGAAAATCCCAGAGGTACTTATTTAAAGCATGAGAGACTGAGCATTCCCGTATGTGGGCATGTCAGCATGTCAACTTCCTAGGTCCCTTAAATCTCTGAGGGATGCAGCTGATGAGGATACCATGATTCAGAGCACAAGTGCTGTGGGAGAAGTATTTCATTTTCTAGTTTCTAAGGCAAAACAGCACGAGGTTAAGGCAAGCTTCCCAGACAAAGCATCCCTTATCAGAACTGGCCTTTGGCCTGCCTGAAGCCAGTTAGGTGAGTACGTAATTAAATTTTGTTAAATTACTATGCAAATCAACACTGTGCAGGCTGAGAACACACGTGTGCCTCTGATTAGAGTGAGAAATTAAGGCCTGGGAGTGACACAAAGTGAATTCAGCAAGAGTCAATAGGCAGAGAAATCCACTCTAACACACAGATGAAGAAACAACCAGGGTTACCTGATGGCTTTGGAATGGAGAAGGGTTAATGGGCAACGGTATCACACTCCTTAGATGAGTGAAATTGGGCAACTAGTTTTCATTAGTGATGTTGTCAAAGTTATTGTCAGTGAAGTAGTGGAGCTTACTAAGTTATGAAAAGGAAAAACAAGAGGTTAGGAGGTTGAGACAGAACAGGAGAACTGACTTTCAGGAAAGTTGCAGTGATGACTTGAGAGGTCAAATAATAACCAACACAGCGGGCAAAATAAAGATACTCTACTGGTGCTTTGCTCTGTTCTGTTTTGGAGATTAAAAAAAAAAATTAAGGTAGCCTGAAAGTGAGTTCTTTGACAAAATGAGGTGGTGACTCTGAAGATTACAGATTGAATATTTTCACCCCCTCAAATTCAAACATTAAAATCTAACCCTTCTTGGCAGGCATTGTGACACAGTGGATTATGCCCACATGCCATATTGGAGTTGGGATTACCACTGAATGTTGACAAAAGCTTCTGGAACAAAAATAAATGTTTTACAGACAAGTTTTGAAAATATGAAAACTTAGTTTATAAATAATAGCTTCATTGAGGTCTAACAGAACAAAAACGTACCTGTTTTTAATGTACAATTCAGGGATAGTAAATTCAAAGTAATAGACCCATTGCCATAATCCAATTTTAATACTTTAAAAGTAATATTGAAGACTCCCAAGAAGATCCCTCATGCCTGTTTGCCATGAACTCCCTCCTAACAGCAGTGTCAGGCAACCACTTACCTACTTCTTTCTACATTGATTTATGTTTTCTGGATATTTCACATAAATAGATTCATACAATATGTAATCTTTTGCCTATGGTTTCTTCTGCTTTGCAAAATATTTTTCACGGTTACACCTGTTGTTACATATCTCAGTTGCTTATTCCTGATTGTGAGAAATATGCTATTTTATGGATATGTGAATTGTTTAATTCACCAGTTGGTAGGCAAATTGTTTTAATTATTTAATTGTTTTAATTATTTTTGCTGTTTTGAAAATTTTTTTAAACATCTTTGGTTGTGTCTTTATTAGGATGTATGTTTTGTTTTTCCTTGATAGGTATATAGGAAATTGAATTTCTGGTTATATGATACATTTGTTTAGCTCTGTTTTCTGTGTTTCTAGAATTGTCATGTCACTTCATTCTGGCCAATAGTGCACAATGGCTCATTTCTCCTTAACCTTACTCTCATATTTGCCAGTATTTTGGTATATAGAAAGGTCTTCTGTTGAAATGTTTACTTAAAGGCTTTATGCATTTGTAATTTAGTTTATCTTTTAATTATTAAATGCTGAAATTTAAAAAAATATATTCTGTATCAAATCCCTTAAGTATGACACTTGTGTATTACTTATCTTTTCATTTTTAATACTGTGAAGTACAAACTTTTAAATTTTGATTGTACTCAATTTATTAGTTGACATTTGGGTGAAAACTTCTTTATATAACCCATGACCACCTAGTTAAAACCTGAAAGCCATGAATTTATGAGATCCAATCAGGGTGTATTTTCCATTACCATAGTCACCTTAGGTTTAGGAGTAGAAATAAAGGAATGATTGGATTGATCCAAAGTTGAAAGTTGACAGGTTGAGTGAAAAAAGATACACTATTTGGAGCACGATTGATATGATTGACAATTGGGCCTACACTGAACTGAGATGGTGGTAAAGCAGAGGATGTCATTAGGAAATGAGATGAAGGATTCTGAAAACATTGAAAGTTCATGGATGCTAGACTAACAGAGGAAATAGGTCAAGTAGCAGAGTGTTTTGCCAAAAATAAAATAAAAATTTGGGGGTTTAATATTTGAGTAGTAGAAATTTCCTGGGTTATTGGGCCATTTGGAAGTTACAGCCAGGGCTACTAAAGTAGAATGATCATAGAAGTCAATATTTGGTTATGCAGATGATTTATATAGTGGGCATTAAGTCATGTGATGACAGAATGAGTCTCCTAGGAGAGGGACAGTGCTTCAGATCTCAAATGCCTTAATGAATGTGGACAAAAGTTCCACAAATTTTAGTAACAAAGACACATTTTCCAGGTCCATTTTGGATTGTCTACCACATTGCTGTGTAAACTCTGTTTATAAATACATTGATGGCTGACTGCTAATTTCATTATAAAATATTTAGTTGAACCACTCCTACAGTTTTTAACCAATTTTTGTATATGTAATCATGGCTTTTTAACACATGAAAGCACAGTTCATCATAGGAATTATCATATTTGTGTTGTACTCACTGAATCTGCAAAACCTCAACCCACATGCGGAAATCATAGCTGATGAAAAGGTTTACTGAAGGCCTTAAGCACTGTCAGGATTTTTGTGTCTCTCAGGTTATTAGTCGCTGTAACTTCACATTGAAGGCAGTAAATATCCAAACATATAGTCACACTGATGGTGATCTGCAGAACTCTTCATTGCCACTGTAAAGAGAAACACGGAAAGTTACCAGAAAATCATATAGGGAGTCAATTAAAGCAGAAAAAATGAAGGCAACATATATTTCGCTTAAGCTACCAAGTGATTATCTCAGGGGTCATGATGCTTTTCACTATTCTGTTTACACTCTAATAATTCATTCTATTCTGTGTTGATTTATTCCAGCATAATCACAGAATCAATATATTCCTGTATCTTAAATACTTCCTTTATTAGCTTACTGGCTTTCTATAGTAATTAAAAGCAAACAAAATATGATTAATAGGCAGAGATGGAATTAAAGTAAATATAATTACTTTATGCCATAATCAAATGACCTGGATTTTTTTTTTGGCCCACAGTTTTTACTATATGTGCAGAGAGACCAATGCAAAATATTAGAGAAATAGAAAGTGGCTATTTGATGCCATCTCAAGTTCTCATTGACACTCTGCACATTATTGTAAAGTTAGGAACTGACACTTGATTTCTCTCTAGTTCCCACAACTAGCTGACCTCTTATGGAGAGAGTCTTAACAACTTCCAGCACTTTTAGATAATTCCTTTGATATCGTTAGTTCATAAAACACATATATGCTGAGAACCTGTTCTCTCCCAACTACTGTGCATTGTCCTGGCAACCTTTAGATGGCATTAGAAAAGAGATTGTGCAAACCTAAAATATCATTGAGATTCAAAGAATACTTGGGGAGCCCGTGCTATGGTGCAGTAGGTTGATCCTCCACCTTCGGTGCCGGCATCCCATATGGCGCCAGTTCGAGACCCAGCTGCTCCTCTTCCAATCCAGCTCTCTGCTATGGCCTGGGAAAGCAGTAGAAGATGGCCCAAGTGCATGGGCCCCTGCACCCACATGGGAGACTAGGAAGATGCACCTGGCTCCTGGCTTCAGGCCGTTGTGGCCATTTGGGGAGTGAACCAATGGAAGGAAGATCTTTCTGTCTCTCCCTCTCACTGTAACTCTACCTCTCAAATAAATAAATAAAATCTTTACAAAAAATACTTGAGCAATACAGCTAACCTACATTGTAAATAAGTTTTTATTGGGATAACTCTCACTGTCTTTCAAAACATGTATAAGATGGTTTTAAATAGTACCATCTCTTTATAAAACTGGTTTTGATGTCAAACTTGGCCAGTAGTTACTTTAACATTTTAGAATTAATCTCCCATTAGAAGGGATTGCACCAGTACTCAGTATGTTCACCCTGTCTGCTTCTATTACGATTTACTAGTGAACCATTATTTACTAATGAATCTGTAATGATGAGAAGGAAAGGGAAGAAGGAAAAAAGGTGGAATAGAGGTGTCAAGGTCCTTGTAATAAAAGCAGTGGTAGTAGCCATCAGTACTGAGGTCCTGGGATGCATAGCTGACCTACCCTGTAACTTACATGAAGGAATTTATCTCCTCTTTGCCATAGCCTCATAAAGTGGGTTTTGTTATTTTATAAGTAAAACAAAAGAGCTCTCAGAACAAGTAATTTACCTGTACACACTTTGTGAATAAAAGACACTGGTAAGGATTTAAATTTAGTTCTCATATTCTTATTATGATTCATAAAGTTATTAATTCAGATAAAGCTTTTTTATCATATCTGATTTTGTAAATTATCTAGTTTTCTCTTTTGTCAAAACATGAACAGAATTGGGATGGTTTTTGGTTTTTTAAGCATCAAAAAACGTTAGTTAGCTAAGTATGTAATCATATTCTATATCTACTGTAGCTTGTCAGTAGATTTAAAACACAAAGAATAATCTTTCATGCAGAAGGGTTTTTAAAAGGCTAACTTGTTAATATCAGTAAAGCAATTTAGCAGAATATTCTTTTATGTATTTCATTATCCTGAAATCTGATGTTTATTGAAATACCTATTTCTAATAAATTCATGGAAATAACAGGAAAAATGAAGAGAAATATTTTTGGCTTATATTCAGAAAAATACCAAGAATATATATAAAAGGAAAGGAATTTGGGCCTTTTATATTAAATTATATATATTTTTTCAAAATAGAAGAGATTAGATTCTCTAATTTAATTGTTAGTTTGATATAAGAAGTTTCATCTATACATGAAACACTTGCTTTTTTTCACCCTCAAGAGCTAGGGATGAATTCCTTTTTAAACAGGTTAACTAATAGGTGAGATGTTCAACTTGGGGTCATTAAATTGAGGACTTTCAGCTGACAGCTGATAAATTCTGCATCTTCCTCACTCCCACTATTTAAAGGGGTGGCATAGATTTATTTATTAGAGTCATATGTGCACCATTTATATACTTTTTGTTGCTTGACTTAATTTGTGTTTATAATTTCTAATGTTATTTGCAATAAGTTAGATTTTTTTAAACATTAACAGAGCTTCCATACTTTTTTCGGAGAAGCTGTAAATGAAAGGGCTTTCATTATAAATGAATGCTTATTATACAAATTAGTCATTTTGTTCTGAATCTTTTCTGTGATTGTTGATTAAAATTAGCAGGATATACAAAAGTATAAAGAAGGATCTAGAAAGAAACCATAACACTCCCATGCCAAAGACAACTAAGGATGTTCATTAAGGTATTTTCTCCTAGACCTGCCACCCTTTCTTTCATGCACTTTGGATGTTACTGTGTATACATTATATTACGCTGCTTCTTTCACCTGGTTTGCAGAGAGACATTACCATATAGCATTAAATGTTAAAAACTTAGATATGACTTTAGAAGATTGCATGTACTTCTATCATGTGAGCTGTATTTCTATATGTGCACTATATTTTTAAGAGCTAGTGCAATCGTCCATTAAATTTAAAGTGTCAAATTTAGGATTTATTTGCAAAACCATTCTAAAAAAATCTTACCTGATCTTTCTGTAGGCCTGTATCCATATGCTTTATTTCCAAAAAGATAGAAGAGAATGCATCATGGAAACTCATGTCTGTGTGTATGACCAAATATATGTGTGTGTGCATGTGTGTGTGTTTATTTTGAAGATTCCCTCCCTTTAAAATGTTTATTCAAAACATATATTATAATAAAACTATGCTTGGATTTCAAAACTTTTGTGCCAAAATAAACCTATCTTTTCATTTCATTCTTTCATGAACTTTTTGGAGTACTCCATGTATATGTGCATGTATGTATACACATCATCATTAATTTTTCTATATAATTTTCATTCAATGGGGTAAAATATTAGAATTTTATTTTAGATCTTTTTAAAGTTTTAAGTATGTACTTAGGGTTTTGTGAATTGTTAGGATTTGTGAGTTTATTGTAATTTTAAAATATTTTGTCAGGTTTTCCAATGGACAAAACAGGTGGCAAAATCTACTGACTGAAACTGTGATGCTTTTTCAAGCTTAATTAAATATCCAGAGACCCTTGACCGTAGATCAAAACCCTATTACTTGTTTATTTAATGGCACATTTTAATCTGACCCCAGGCACTTTGTAGTAGCCACATCCATCTTCAATATTTACTAGATAAAAATTATTATAATACAAGTTGAATATCCCTTATCTGAAATGCTGGGGCCAGAAAAGATTCAGATCTCTGGCATACTTAGATTTGGGAATACTTGCATGAACTTTATCAGCTCAGCACAAACTCAATAAATTTCAGATTTTGGAGCATTTGGATTTCAGACTGTGGATTTGAGATGATCAGTCTGTCAGTTCCCTTTTTGAATGTCTCGGTGCCAGCTATATTTCTAAGTACTTTACGCATAAGAGCTAATTTAATCCTCAAAACAACTTACTGATTTTGCCACCATAATCATCTTTTGGCAAAGGAGACATCCAAAGCACAAAGTGATGGACTAACTCGCTCCGGGCTCATCCTGAACTGAGATTTAAGCCTAGGAGAAATTTTTAAAAAGTGAATACAAATGAATAGTATTTTGCTTATTTTAAAATTATTCACAGATTCACTTTTGATCCCATGCCAGTTTTATTGGCCAGTGTCTACAACAGGTTGATCATAGAGAAAACTAATAGAAAAGCTATCCAAATTTGAATCTATTACTACATTTTAAGAATATATTGGCACAGTTGATTTTATAGCAAAAATATTTTGGTACTCAAATACTATACCGGCTTCACTATACTTGAAACTTTACAATATTTTAATGAAAAGATTTTGTTTCTTGGTGTAGAAACTTTTTTTTTTTCTTTTTTTTTTTTTTTTTTACAGGCAGAGTGGACAGTGAGAGAGAGAGACAGAGAGAAAGGTCTTCCTTTGCCGTTGGTTCACCCTCCAATGGCCGCCGCGGTCGGCGCGCTGCGGCCGGCGCACCGCGCTCGTCCGATGGCAGGAGCCAGGAGCCAGGTGCTTTTCCTGGTCTCCGCATGGGGTGCAGGGCCCAAGCACCTGGGCCATCCTCCACTGCACTCCTGGGCCACAGCAGAGGGCTGGCCTGGAAGAGGGGCAACCGGGACAGAATCCGGTGCCCCGACCGGGACTAGAACCCGGTGTGCCGGCGCCGCAAGGCGGAGGATTAGCCTGTTGAGCCACGGCGCCGGCCTTGGTGTAGAAACTTTTAAGAGTGAAATCATACAAGGAGACAAATCAAGACAGTATGAAATCAGCAACAAGAATGATTTACCAGATCCACAAAAGCACTGATGACATTGCAGGAGAAACCCAGAATCAATGCAGTATAGACCACAGAATCCCCAGAAGGCAGGGAAATTTCAGGGTTAACTTAGGCAGAACGATGAATGCAAAGTATATAAAAAGGAGTTGCATTAAACCTTTTAAAGAGGTGGTTGGATACAGAGGTCTCCAACCCAGCTTGTAATAACTGGAACTTTTGTTTTATTTTTCCAATCTTAATGGAAGAAAGACTGGAGATTATCCACTAGGAAGGGACAAATGAAAAAGAACTTGGGTGAGACAATGTCACAGCTGAGAGCTGAACAAAGAGCAATTAAATACATGTTGCATGGTAAAGAATCAGAGTTCTAGCTTCCCCCCCACACTGGTAGTCTAAAGTTGTCAGGTATGAATCCATGTAATCAGGACACTCATTTATCTTCTACCGTCCAACATAGCTGCCATGTACTTACTAGTTATACAATTCCTTAAGTCATTACAAGCAATTTGCATTTGGAGGAAATACAGTGTTGTGGAAAAGCATTTACCTTAATAGGCAATGCAGAAGAGGTTTAGAGTTTGGGTTCCTGGCTTCTGATTCCATCTAAAACCACCAGGTATTTGTGTGTCTCTAGGAAGTTATTGATCTTGTTAAAGCCTGTATTGCTTTAGTTTGTATTTACAAATTGAATGAAATACTAATACTTGCCAGTTAAAATAATAAGCCTCTTCAGATTGTGAAGGGCAGAAAATCTTTTTTTCATAAGAAGAAAGGTGTGCATTGTGAAAACAATGTTGCGAGTACTCCATGGACAGCTCTGATTGGGTGGGGTTGGATCAAGCAGCAGCTGGTTCCCTGCATATTTTGGCTTGGCTGTGGTATTTTCCATGGCTAGGCCTGATTCTTTTCTCCTTCCTGCGGTACATGCTCAGTCCTCCATAATTCAGGCTTCTGCAGGGTTCCTCAGGGTCACTTGGATTCTAAGGGTCTTAAAGCAGTTGCCGAAGTCAAAGAAATATCTCACTTGCCTAAGTCCTTAATTATCTCTGAACAAGTTTAATCTATGGAATTACTGATGCACTATATCCGTATTCTCTCATGTCCTCTTCTGGCATTATGGCTTCTGGCCCAGTGTTCACCTTCTCTTATTTTGAATTCACAGATTATGCTTTGAAAATACTGAACCATTTGTTAATGACTTCCCATCATTCTAAAACCTGCAGTTCTATGCCTCTGCTTTTGCCTGAAACTCCATACTCAACCTGGAAAATCCATTCTGTCACCCATCACAGCTCTTACTCATCCTTCAAGACAGAACTTTCCTCGAAACCTCGTGATGAGCTCAGTGCACTTTCTTTTCTTTTTAAGATTATTTTTTCTTTTTTTTTTTTTTATTTTTGACAGGCAGAGTGGACAGTGAGAGAGAGAGACAGAGAGAAAGGTCTTCCTTTGCCGTTGGTTCACCCTCCAATGGCCGCCGCGCTGTGGCTGGCACACCATGCCAATCCAATGGCAGGAGCCAGGTGTTTCTCCTGGTCTCCCATGGGGTGCAGGGCCCAAGCACTTGGGCCATCCTCCACTGCACTCCCAGGCCACAGCAGAGAGCTGGCCTGGAAGAGGGGCAACCCGGACAGAATCCGGTGCCCTGACTGGGACTAGAACCTGGTGTGCCGGCGCTGCAAGGCGGAGGACTAGCCTGTTGAGCCACGGCAACGGCCCTTTTTTTTTTTTTAATTAAGATTATTTTTTATTTTCTTTAAAGGCAGAGTTACATAAAGAGAAGGAGGAGGAGGAGGAGGAGGAGGAGGAGGAGGAGGAGGAGGAGATAGAGAGATAGATAGAGAGAGAGAGAGATCTTCCATCTTCTATTTCAGCCCCAAATGGCTACAGCAGCCAGGGCTGGGCCAGGCTGAAGCCAGGAGCCAGGAGCTTCTTCCAGGTTCCCCAAATCAGTGCACTTTCTTGATGTACTCAGTGTGTATCAGTCATGATTTATTATTCTAAAGCTTTTGTTTGTCTCTATTTTCCAGAAGCCTATGAATTATCCAGGCCAGGTACAGGGATTGTGTCCTAATTATCCCTGTATTCCCAGGGTTAAATGCAATTTTGTCACAAAATATGCTTTTGTCATCTTGAAACCCCATATGGATATGGATGTGTGTATCTTTTTATGGTGGTGCTTGCCACACTGAATTGAAAGCTTTTATTCCATGTGTTATCTGATTTGATAGGGTTGAGCACAGGCCTTAATAAACTGCTAATATTTAAATATTGACTATTGAATATTTAAATATTGAATATTAAATTGAATATTAAATATTGAATATTTAAATATTAAATATTGAATACAGAAGGAAACTAATTTTTTGAATACTTTTTAAAACATAGATATGTAAAGAAAAATGAAGGTAGGGCATTAACCATTCAAGGCATTATGGAAAAGAATTTATTGTAATTCTAGCAAAACCAAACCATCAGGAATATTGCTATTTGCTTTTGTTGCTTGAGAAATGTAAGCCATTCTTGCTGGGTATGACATTAAAATAGAAATGTAAATAACAAAGAATACCACTAGGACATCTAATGAGAATTTTCTTCAGAAATTCTGCTTTATGTTTGTTTGAAATCTATGTAAAATACCAAAGAATTCATTGACTTTAGAAAATTTACAGAGTAAAATTATAGGCTTCCAAATCTTTGTATAATGTAACTTATGTAAACGCTTATAAAACCCACTATGATTATATGTACATAGACCTTTTCATATTTCTTGTTTTTTCACCCGCTTAACATTTTGTTTATTCCATAGAATTAATTATGCAGAAATAGGAGATTCATTAAAAAGTTCTATTTTAAAAATAAAATTATGAAATTCAACAAAGGTTACTGAATTGTTAATGATTTAGTCACGGAATTGGAACTGAACTCAGCTTGAATCTTTCTTAGACAAGGAGGAAGTAAACTTTGTCTGTAAAAAGCCATCCAGTAAATATTTTAAGTTTTGTGGAGTAAGAGACAAGACCAAAATGCTGTAAAAGCATCTTTATGATATGGGAAAAGAAATCACTTCAAAGATTTTAACTATTTAAAGTGTGAAAATCATTCTTAGATCACAGAGTCTGCAATTGGGATTAGACCTATAGCCAAGGTTTGCTGATTGCTGTTCTTGGCCGTTCTAGGCTTGGTCCAGCATTTATTCTCTATGTTAGTTTCCAAGGGCTGCTCAAGGAAGACACTTCACTTTGAGTGTCTTCAATAAGAGAAGGAGACAGTAAGTCAGAAACATTCGCAGGACAGGCACTTGGCCTAGAAGTCGAGATGCTAGTTAAGGAAGCCTGCAGCCCACATTGGAGTGCCTGGGTTTGATATGGACTCCAGCTCCTGACTTAAGCCTTCGTATTAATGCAGCCTCTAAAAAGCAACAGTGATGGCCCAAGTCATTGTGTTTCTGTTGCTGTGCCTCTGCCTAGGCTTGGTCCAGGCTCTTGTCTCCACCAAGAAGGAATTCAAGGAATTGATGTGGGTAAAGGTGAGCAGAGAAGCAAGATTTATTTAGAGCAAAAGCACTCGTGCAGGAATGAGAGTGGCAAGTGTGGCAAAGAATGAATGGCATTGAACAGGACCTGGACCATCCTTTTATATGATCTAGGGTGATAAGGAAGGGTATCTGGAGTGAGGCTTTAACTCAGTATTCAAATGGGGCCAAGTTTGGGGTGATGCTTGAATATTGCCCATTTCCTGGCCCTTTTTTGTTAATCTCAGATGTGTCACACCCTTAGGAGCATGCTGAGAGTTGGACTTTCAGTCATGGTAATTTCATTGTAGTGAAATTATCATGAGCTTAAAGTCATCGCAGGGACACAGCCAGCAGCTGTGTTGGATATTTGCAGCTGGTGCTGGTTCCTGTTTGTTTGTTTTATTTAAGATTTATTTATTTGGAATGTCAGAGTTAGAGAAGGGAGACACAGAAAAAGAAAGATCTTCCATCCACTTCCCAGATGGTTGCACTGGCCAGCAGAGGGCCAGTCTGAAGCCAGAAGGCAGGAGCTTCATCCAGGTTTTCCACATGAGCAGCAGAAGCCCATTCACTTGGGCCATCTTCTGCTGCTTTTCCCAGGCCATTAGCAGGGACCTAGGTCAGAAGTGGAACATCCAGAACACGAACCCCGTGCGCATAGAGGATGCCAGCATTACAGATGGCTACTTTACCCTCTGGCGTTGGGCCCCTGGTGTTGGTTCTTAAGCAGCAAAATCTCAGCAGTTGTGGTCTACAAGGAGGTGGGTGGGGTTGGGTTTGTGTGGTGCAGGTGGGGCTGCAGTGGAGGTAAGACTGTACTACAAGTGTTTGCAATCCTCAGCTCTTTTTTGTGGACTACCTGCCTGCCTACGTGACTGTCACTCAGGACATGTGGAGTTCCTGGTTCCCTGCTTCAGCTGTTGCAGACACTAGGATTGCTTCCTTCTGAGTTCCTGCAGGAAGGATGTTCCCTGGCTTCTTTCCCTGCTTGTGGATGGCAGATTTCTCTGTCTTCGCATTTTCTTACTCTTTTGGTGTCTGTGTTCAAATTCCTTTTTTCTGTAAGTGAAATCAGAGAAGACCTCCTAAAATTTACACTGAAATGTGGCCCCTTAAAATTCCCTAGGAATGCTATTTGGGGTGCCACATGTGCTATCGGAATTTGGGGTGCCTTATGATTTCACCATGGGCTTATTACTAAATCCCCGATGTTAATAAGCCCAAGAAGGTTCTTGCCTAATATTTAGAGAAGAATTCTAAATACCGGCACAGATAAACGAGGCAGCATGGTACGTTTTAAGCTTTTATTTGGTGAGAAAGATGCATAGGAGAGTGAGAGCTTTAAGAGAGAGAGGTGAATAGGGGTTCATACCGAGCACCAGGAACCAGCCACGTGGATGAGCATCTAGGCTTGTATCTGGGCCAGGAAGCCTAGAGCACATGGCCCGAAGGCGCAGGGCTACAGCAAGCCCCCTCCAGACAAGAGGCCGGGAAGAAGAGCTGGCCGGGCCACACTGTGGCCCAGCTTTTAACCCACTTCCAAAGGGGAGTGGTTAATTAACCTGATTGGCTGGTGGGCACCCAGGTGTGGCCAGGTAGGGGGCCACTTGGGGACGTGGCAAAGGCATGGTCTTCCAGTTTCACAAATCTAACAATTTTAACCTGTATGCTTGCCTACTTCATAAGGACACCAGTAACAATGGATTAAGGCCCACTTTAATGAGCTCCCTTTAACTTGACCTATGTCCGAATAAGGTTACTTACTCAGGTACTGGGTGTTAAAATTTCAATATGTAAATTTTGAGCAGTAAACAACTGAACCCATAACATCCTCATTCCCTTTGCATAGCATCCAACTTTAGTCAGTTCAAGTAACAGACATGAGAATTACATCTCACTCTTTCTGTCCTTCTAAATGGAAAACCAGAGCTTCTTTGTCAGCTATCCTATAGCATAACAGACACACACAGCTGCATGAAAACAGTGAAAAGGTGACCCTCTGAGACTTGCTGCTCCCACCACATGAAACCCTGGGAAGATACTGTGCAATAGTGTCAATCATCTGAGTATCTAGCTTCCTTAGCAGCAAGGCAGCAAAATATTTGAAACCAAATTCTAAAAAAATATTAATTTTCACTGTATCTATAAAGATGTTTTGCTTGGTTTTTAACAGCCCTAACTCTGTGATTCCCTAAATAGATCAAGAAAAGATTCAGCCACAAATAACACCCTCCTGTGTCCAAGCAGCCGTCAGAATCAACTCTAAAATAACATTGTTATTTGAAATCCCCTGCTGTGAATATGCCTGACATTTCAGGTTAGGAAGTGTCACACCTTTTGTAGTTAGAACTGTCACAGCATGTGAAGCCCATGTGCTACTGACTCTTACATCCCAGGAAAGGATGGGTTAGCACAGTACAACTAAAGAGGTCTTTTTTTAAAAAAATTTTAAATGAAAAGACAGTGTGAGGTTTTTAGATACAAGGACTTAGATTTAGAGTTTAGTTACCCAACTTGCCTTGGAAAAAAATCAGTCCATAGTCATCAGTTTTAGAAGAAATGTGGTTTAAAATAAAGCCTGATATTGCCTATCTCTAAGGCTTTATTAACTTGTCATTGATCCATCCATTACTTTCATGACTGATAACATTTTTACCAGCAAAAGGAGACAGTATCTGTTGTTTGACAACTGCTTCATGATCCCAAATGTGCTTTAATAGGACTGTTATAAAGAATACATATGCTTATATACAAAAAGTATACAATATACCAGGCATAGGTCTCCTTTCTTTTTCAGAAGAAAGTATTATAAATCAGAAATCAGTTAGCTTTTGAAACTTTTTACTTTTTTACAAATAAGAAACATGAGGATTTGTTAATTAGAAAATTGCTATTTACTGCAGTTCAACTGATTTTATATTTGCAAAGCACCATATCCGAAGAGAACACTGTAGAAGTGATTAGACCTACTCCCTTGATGGAGTCTCTATCCATTCCATATTTGAAAAGTGACAGCTACTCTCTTCCCTAGATAGGGCAGCGGAGAAAAGTAAGGTGACTTATGTTTGACAGATGCTGTGCCAGTGCTTTATTCCATAGTTGTGAAGATACTGTGTTTTACATTTGCAACTGGGAGAGTTAAGACATAGAGCATAAATATACTTATCATACTTCATTTGTTTATATTTTAGTACATTATAAACCCACCCCCAGCAATCCTATTGACAATAAAATATCAAATTGTATCCCCATGGACATTCTGCTAATATTTCAGTCTATAGAGTTTAGAGAAAGTATAGTTCATGATTTTTACCAACTGAAATGTATGTTTCACATAGTAGGTACTCTCATAATATGGTTGAGGAATAAAATATAAAAGCACAAACAAATAGTCAGAAATTGAAAGCAAAAATATTATGTCCTCTTAGCAGGAAGGGAACATGCATCCTGCTCTCATTTTCTGAAGATCAATCATCCTTTTTGTAAGTTGTCTGTGTGATATAGAGAGTGAGCCTTAAATTAACTTTTAAATGTGTATTATCTTAGAACGTGCTTTTAAAATAAATTTCACCTGCATAGATGTTCTCTGTAGATCAAAGGCTTAATCACCACACTTTTCAAGAGATACTTTTCTTACCATTTGATTTCATTGTTACTGTAATGACAGCAGCTCATTAACACTGTGGGCGTTAGTATTGATTGTGACTTTTAAATTTTACTTTTTCCTATAAGAGTTTAATTTCTATCTAAAATAGATGATAACTTTCCATTGGCTGCTGCTTTGTAGCTTTCCCCAGATATTGGACCAATTATTCACGGTAAGATACTAGCATTCAAATTGGTGCTGGTGGTCATGAATTACTCTGAACACTTTCCTCCTATTATGATGTTCCATTTTATAGAATACAGCAGCATGTGAGGTCTTCAATGCAGAATTAATCATGAAAGTCAAGTGCTCACTGCAGGTACAATCAGCACCGTCTAATTATTCAAACTTGTTTGTCTCATGACTTTATTTAGCTGAGCACACGCCTCTAATAATAACAAATAGCCCAATTCAACATCCTCTAATCCACAGGTGACTTGGTAATCATAAAGGAGTCTGGTATATTTTAGGGATTGTATCTTCCTGATCAGTTAGCAGGTATGGAGAGGAAAGGTAGTAAACAGAAAATAGTTAGAATTTAATTTTTTAGGACAAAAACCTTTCGGGCTATATTGGTCTTTGCTTAATGTGTATATAAGACAGGTATTTCTGTTGTTATAAAATCTTGAATTATTTATGACCTCTTATATTCAGAGGAAGTGAGGTTGATTTTCAGACTCACAGGAGTATTGTCTTCTTGAATGAATTTCTTTCAGTCAGAGTCAGTAGGCTGTCGTACGCCTTTTATTGCTCCCTGTGTATGGGTACAACTAATGAACCTCATAGTTCCGCACTGCAGGCTCATTCATGGCAGGCCTAATCCAGATGTGTATCCTACTGCTCAGCACAGCTTGAGGGCTCTGAAGTGGCAATTGTACCCCTTTATGGCATACGAATGGAAGGAAATCAGTAGGGGAAGTGCTGTCTCCTACTGATTTTCCTCCTGGCTTATGTCAGCTGTCCACCTTGCTGGTGGTGGTCAGCATTATTCTCATTGTTTGTCTTTACGGCCTTCTCTTTAATCTCGACCCAAGAGAAGAGCTCCAAAAGGTTCATGGGAAATGGAATTCAAAGACGAGTGTATTGTGGTGCAATACAGCATTACAATCCATGCATAGTTTTTTCATAATATGCATTTTCCATACATGAAGACCACTCACATTTACCCATGTGGGCAATGTGGTGGGGACAGATCTGGAAGTGGGGGGAGAGGCTTGTCTGAGGTGCCGTGCTGTTGTTTCCTATGCAGAAAAGATGGTTTCTTTCCTTTTTCCAAGAGTGGACCCCAGTGTACCAATTATCCTCCTTGCAGTGAGGAATCCTCAGTGTTGAGCCTTCAACATTCATCTGTCACTTTGCCTTTGAAATGTACATTGTGCATTTCTGTCTCTGCCTACCCTCCCCCCTTCACAAAGATACTCTTTCATTGTAAGATGCCAAACCTCCTGAAACCAGGATAGTTAATGTTATCTGTTCCTGGACACTCTCGATCTCATTTGCTTTTCAAATACATGTGCATTTTCAAGTATAAATGTATAGGCTAATGAATCATTTTATTTGAATGGTTTTTTAAAATGAATGTCCTGATTTGAAAACATCTGAACACATGTTTTCAGAAAGACGTGTTGTTTCTGAACAAACTTTCATTTTTAAATTTTGAACTTGAGAGTCCAGTAATGAATTCTGTAATGATATTTTGGGATTTTGTTTTAAGCATGCCTTCTGTGATTTCTTAGCCTATTGTTAAGCAAAAGCAATATGTGATTTAGTTCTCCTATGGTTTAATTTTAATAGACTATATTTGATTGACACACTGTGTTGTGACATACGTAAATATTTTTTTTTTTTTTACAGGCAGAGTGGACAGTGAGAGAGAGAGACAGAGAGAAAGGTCTTCCTTTGCCGTTGGTTCACCCTCCAATGGCCGCCGCGGTCGGCGCGCTGCGGCCGGCGCACCGCGCTCGTCCGATGGCAGGAGCCAGGAGCCAGGTGCTTTTCCTGGTCTCCCATGGGGTGCAGGGCCCAAGCACCTGGGCCATCCTCCACTGCACTCCTGGGCCACAGCAGAGGGCTGGCCTGGAAGAGGGGCAACCGGGACAGAATCCGGTGCCCCGACCGGGACTAGAACCCGGTGTGCTGGCGCGGCAAGGCGGAGGATTAGCCTGTTGAGCCACGGCGCCGGCCCATACGTAAATATTTTAAGACAAAATGTGATCCATGATATGCCTAGACCAACAAATATATAATTCTATAAATTATCTTATTTTAAATTTTATTTATTTATTTTAGTTACTTGAAATGCAGAGAGAAAAAAACAGCAAGAGAGACAGACAGACTGATAGATATTCGATCCTGTTGTTCACTCATCAAATGCCTGCAACAGCTGAAGTGAGGTGGGACAAAGCCTGGAGCCATGAACTCCGTCTGGGTCTCTCACATGGGTTACAGGCACCCAGTCATTTGGACCCATCTGTTCCCACCCAGATTGTGAATTGGTGAAAGAAACCAGGGTAGCCGGGACTTGAAGCAGATTCTGCAATGGGATGCAAGCATTCCAAGCTGTGTCTTACCTGTTGTGCCCAACACCCATCCCTCTTCCTTTCTTAACCTCAATTTGTCCTTGCCTCCCAACACCATTTCCACTGTACATCTCAGAATACTCATTGTTAGCTAACTTGTCCTTATTATTCATCTTCTTTTAACTAATTCATTAATTAATTATTTGAAAGACAGAGTGACAGAGAAGAGAGAGCTTCAGTCAACTAGGTCACTGCCCAATTGGGTGAAAGGGTCAGAGCCAGACCAGGTCAAGAGCCAGACCAGGTCAAAAGCCAGGAGCTGGGAATTCCATCTAGGTCTCCTATAAGGATGCCAGGGACTCAGCACTTGAACCATCATCTACTACCTCCCAGGCATGTTATCAGGAAGCTGAATAAGAAGGAGAGTAGCCAGGACTTGAATTGCTCTCTGATAGCTTACCCCGCTGTGCCATGAGATCCACCCTGATGACCTCTCCTGGGAACATTCCTTGACCTTGTTTTCCCTGAAGCCCACCTCTCCCCAGATAACTCTGTTTCCCTTGCAGTTCCTCCCCACTCCATTCCACTGCTGGACTTGGAGGTTGGTTAAATGTCCATTTTACTCCCACATCTTCCTAAAAGAAACTTGTGTTGAAGCTCCTGCTCTAAGTCTAGATCCCCTGCCACCCCTATTTGCTTAAGAACCTTAAGTTACCCTCCCTTCTTGTTTATTCAAGATTTTAAATCTCTGTCAATTTCTCTCTACTACTAGTACTACTACTACACTCATTCTGTCTTGATTCTTTATGTCAGCATCTATATATACCTTCCCATAGTCTGGCTTCTCTGGACCCTGTTACTTTATCATCAAATGATCTTGCCCTCTATGCTACCTTATCACACAGTATTACTATCATACTATGTAATTTAGTCTTTTTTAAATATTTATTTATTTATTTGAAAGGCAGAGTTACAGAGAAGCAGAGACAGAGAGAGCGAAGATTCTCCATCCGCTGGTTCACTCCCCGAATGGCCGCAACAGCGGGAGCTGGGCTGATCTGAAGCTAAGAGTGTCTTCCAGGTCTCCCAAATGGGTGCAGGGGCCAAGGCACTTCTACTGCTTTCCTAGGCCATAGCAGAGAGCTTGGTCAGAAGTGGAACTAGAACCAGCACCAATATGGGATGTCGGCACTGCAGGCATGGCTTTACCCACTAAGCCACACTGCTAGCCCCATTTTTCCATTTTCTTAACAAATAACTCACAACCATTCTTTCTCTTTGAACCTGTATTCCCTGTTTTCCATTTTCTTTTGTTCTATTTAGCATTTCCCAAAGAAAGCTGAAACAACCCAAATGTACTCATCATTTTCTCCATCCCAGCAACTTCCAAACTCAGAGTTCTCTTTTATATGAGCCTTATTCAACGTTTAGCACATATGAACCATCTCAACTACTCAGTAAGCTCCTGTGAGTAGTTGAGATACTCAGCAGTGGCTCCCATGCCCTCAATGTTCTAAAAATTAGAGCAGCAGGTGTTTCTGTTCTGTCTCACATCATCAGTTTTTTTAAACCTCCTCTAAGTGATTCTTAACACCCCAACATATTGGGGTTTCCCTTCCTCTATAAACAAAAACAGATAAAGCAAAACAAAAGCTATCCCTATGAATTCCATATTCCCCTTGAGTCATTCATTTCTTTATCTGCTCCCCTTTACACCAATATCCTTGTAACTATTTTTTCCATTCCCCTACTATCACCAATTCTTCTTTTCCTGTGGTCTCTTGAATCTACTCCAATTTTTTTATCCCATCATTTTTCCAAAGCTGTTCTTACTAAGATAATCAATGACTTCCTTATTATCATCAATGTGTAATACATATTACCAAACCCAGTGGTTAATTCTGATTCTTCTTCTGACTTGCTCTATTGTGCTCTTGGGTATGACTCATTATTTAGTGAAATGTGAGTCCCCCAACCCTTTTTTTTTTTTTTTTTTGGTCTCTTGGAGAGTCACTAATGATTTCTGAGTAGGAGACTTACATGATCAAATTTAACTTGAGGAAGATTTGTCTTGATAGACCAGAAGCTAGAGAAATAAACATGAATAAGCAAATGCAACCACCAAAGTAACAGATAAAAATCAACATAATTAGAATACTAGTCTTGTAAAGAAAAAAAAAGGAAGAAAGGAATGTATAGAAGATATATAATAGATGTGGAACTAATGCAAATTGCAACAGATTTGATATTTAGGTGAAATGAAAATATATATTTTCAGTAACAACAAATTACTTTCTATTGTCCAGGTTTGCAATAACAGGCATTTATTCCTTGTTCATAATAAATGGCACACCTGTGAGTTTCCTGTTGTGACTTGACTTCATTTTTCTCATTCTAAGACCTAGACTGCAGGAACAACCTCTACATGGAATATTGTTGCTGTGGAGTCATTCTGAGAGGAGGAGTGTGGTGTGGGCAAGAGGCATGGAGTCACCACACAGACCCCGGGTGAAAAGTAGGTTAGAGGCGAGCAGCCCAGAGACTCATTTATTTCAGTTGGCATAGCAGCTTATATAGCCGAGGCAGCCAATCCAGTCAAGGGGCGGTTTTTGCCTTAACCAATGATAGCCTGTTGCCAGGCAGGCTCTTCTGCCAGGTGGTTTCCCAGGTGGTTTCCAAAGTCATTGCTGAGTAACTGATGCTCACTTGCCAGTAGCCATCTTGACATGGCCTTCTTATTCCACCACATTTCCCCCTTTTCATTTATTTTTGAGCAACGGGAGGCATGATTCTTGGCCATACCATTGTTGACTCTGTTTCCATGTGGTCTCCATACATGGCTGTGCCTGTCTTAGGTTGTCCCCTAGGGGATCTTACCCATCATTGACTAACCAGCCCTCAAAACGGGAGGCCACAGGAGTGCTTGCTCAGATAGTGGTAGGAATGAGGAACAATGGTAATCAGGAATGGTGCGACTGCACACAGGCTGTGGGCCATTTGAGTGGCTGACCAGAGCTAGTGGGGTAAAAAACAGTAACAGATGTGGCTGTGGGCAGTTCCTCAGGGTAGATGATAGGGCAGCAGCTTGACAATCGATAGCAGGTGCATTGCTAACAAGGCGGACTCTCAGTCTTGTTCAGCTGGTTCTGGTTGACTGTCAGTTGCAGGCTTGATGTTTCTGGCTGGTACCCAAATAGGCTATCCCACATTCTCTGGACACAAGCATATCCTCGGCCCTTGGTTAGCAGAGAGTGTGGCCCCTTCCATTCTTCTGTCAGGGGGTCTTTCCACCTAACCATAGGGGCCAGAGTCTGGAATGGAAAGGATCCCCAGTGTTTATAAACTGGGCTTACCCCTTGGGAATCAAAAGTAAGAAAACTGATAGTGAAAAGGATCTCAGTCAAAGCACACTGTGGGTCTGAGGGCATATCATTGTTTTTCTGTCTTTGTAAGAGATCTTTAATCATCCTATGAGTTCTTTCAATGATTGCCTGTCCCTGTGGGTTGTATGGGATACCTGGGGGAGACTGTATGTTCCAGGACCTCCAGAAGGAATTAAATTCCTGTGACGTATATGCTGGCCTGTTATCAGTCTTTATGGTGCAGGGGACACTGAGAACCAGCATGGCTGACTTAACTGCTTTTATCACATTATTAGCCTTTTCTTCAGATTGGGCTGTTGCAAATATAGCCTTTGAATAAGAATCTACCACCACATGGATAAACTTAAGTTTACCAAAGGAGATAATGTGGGTGATGTTCACTTGCCAGAGCAAGGCCTCACGGGTTCACTCCTGCTTGTTGCAGTGGGCCTAACAGGGCAAGGGGGGCACAATTCTTGCAAGAGTGTACTAGGTGTTTTCTTTGGCTCATTGTTAGCTCTGGGAAAAGCAATTTTATGTTGCTTGCTGACGTATGAAATTTTTGGTGTAGATTATGGGCTTGTACTAGGTGTCCAATGGAAGATAAGTTAATCAACCTTGCAGGAGTTAAGACAATCAACCTTTTTGTTGCCTTGGAAAATAAAGCTAGGTAACCCAGTATGTGATCTTATGTGTGAGATATACCATGGGTGTTTTCTATTTTCAGTTAGCTCTTTAAGTGTTGTGAATATCTGGTTAATTGGTTTATTGGTTGGGTTAAAGATGGCAAAGGGGATCGTCTTTGCTACCTATACTGAGTATTTGCTGTCTGAAAATATATTTACCAGCCCATCCTGGCTAAGGAGTAGTACCTTGACTGTTGCCCTTATTTCTCCCAACTATACTGATCCCCCGTGGGGTTCTACATGGATCTTATCTTTTTCCACAGCAACAGAATATCTTTTCTTTCTTTTTTTTTTTTAAAGATTTATTTATTTATTTTGAAAATCAGAATAACACTGAGAGAGAAGGAGAGGCAGAGAGAGAGAGAGAGAGGCCTTCCATCTGCTGGTTCACTCCCCAGTTGACCACAAAGGCTGGAGCCAGGGGCCAGGTCTCCCACAAGGGTGCAGGGGCCCAAGGACTTGGGCCATCTTCTACTGCTTTCCCAGGCCATAGCAGAGAGCTGGATCGGAAGTAGAGCAGCCGGGTCTCAAACCGGCTCCCATATGGGATGCTGGCACTGCAGGCGGCGGCTTTACCCATTTTGACACAGTGCCAGCCCCATGGGATATCTTTTCTTGAGACAGAGAAGGAGATCAAAAAATCCAGGAGACACTTGTACTGAACCTTAAATGATGTGGCACATGTCACTTCTACTCATATGTCACTGATAAAAACAAATCACATGGCTAAGGTCAAAGTCAATGAGATAGACATGTATAACCCACAGAGAGGGAAGATGGATAGACTATTTGTGTGTAGTATAATTTACTATGGTGGTTATTCATACTAGTTTCTGCCCTTCTAAAAGAATGTGAAAATTATGGGCAGAAAGACAAGATGTAGTAGAAAAGATGGATTTTTAGAAGAAAGAATGTGTGTTTTGTAAGAGCCATAATGTGTGTGGGCTGAACATCCAGGAGGAGATGTCAGACAGGCAGTTTGAAATGGAAAACTAGCACTTACAACAAAGGTCAGGGCTGAAAATTTGAATGCAGCCAAGAACAGATCATTTGGGAACACATATATTTTGGCAAAGGAAGATAAAAAGATAGAGTTATAGGAAACAGTATCTGGTTCACAAACTCAAATGTTGAGAAAAATGTACCCTGATAACAATGTAGATTCATGATCTACCAGTGATTCATCCATACTTGTTCATCAATGTGTTTCGAGTTCTGTGAATTTATTAAAGAGACAATATGATAGGAATTAAAAGCACAAGCTCAGGAATACAAGGACTGGGTTCACTTTCCTGCTGAGCCATATGGTAACGCTTGGCAAAGACTGAGCAAAGTTAATTTACTTCTCCAAAACTGTTCTCTTCTCTGCAAAATGTGACAGCAGCATTTACCCTCATTGGATTGTTGAAAAGATTAAATGAGATTATACTTGTAAAATATTCAGATAGTTCCCAGGCCATTTAATTTTTTAATCATTTTTTAATTTTTTTTTGTTCACATGTCATGTAATTTATTTTGCAAGCTGTGCACCTCAATTTATAATGGGATTGCATTCTGACAAACCATAATAAATGGAAAACAGTGCAAGTTGAAATGTCTTTAGCACACCTAATCTACCTAACATGATAGATTAGGTACTCTGTTTATACTATAGAGTATCTGTTGTTTACCCTTATGATCCCATGGCTGATTGGGAGCTGGGGTTCATGGCTGCTGACCGCTGCAAAAATGCATTGTATCATATCTCAGACTAGACAAAGATCAAAATTCAAAATTTGAAGAAGGGTTTCTACTGAATAGCCTGTTATTTTTGTATATCATGAATTCAAGACACATAAGTCAGTAAATATGTCATAAGTTGCAGCCCATCTGTAGGGAATTGATGTTAATTGTATTGCTAACAGGATCTAAATAACAGAAAACATTGACTATGTGTTTACTTTTGCTTGAAATGTAGTCTTCTTTTTTTAAATTTATGGTAAACCAATTTCCATTAATTCATATATACAGATTTAGGAACATAGTGATATTTCCACCCCACTCTGCCTCCCACCCACATTCCCAACCATCCTCCTCCTTCCTCTCTTAGTCCCTCTTATAATTTTTACAATGACCTACTGCCGGTACACTTTATTGTAGTCTTTTCTTGAAGCATATGCTCTTTATTTACTAATGTTAAAGCTTCCATTGACAATAAGAATGTCAGTTATTAGCCAATGAAATGCAAATAAGATTCAAATTAATTATAACATACATTCAGCACTCTGATTACTAACATTTATTTATTTCTAGGTTCACCATGTAAAAATGCTCAATTCTTGTTTTCTGAAAGAGTATGGCTATGCCTCATACAGATTTATTGCTATTGATACTTTTATCAAAGTGAGATTATAAAAGTCTATTTGGGTGGTGTTAATACTATTTACCTTAAACCATTTCAATTTTATGCTTAATGAGGAATCATATGGTAATGAATATTTTTAAATGAATTATTCATTGCTGAGGAACATTCCATTGAGTTTGAAGTAAAAAATGAAGAAAATCCTTGGAAATGAAACACCTGGAAAGGTGTATCTATTCAAACGTTAGCATTTCTGCAGCTTTATTGTGGCCCAGATTCTTTTTACATTTTGTCCTCACTCTGTTATCACTTATTTCCATTGAAATATGTTAGCTGTGTGTTGGGATCCCAGTGGTTTCACTGGTCATCTTTCATGCTATTAGAAAAACAATCTTTAGTGAAGAAGATTGCTTTTATAATGTCAATGCTTTATCGTATTTTAGAATTAACTGCCTATGAAGTCTTAAAAGTTGTCAATGAAACAGTATATTTAAGAGTCTGTAGCCCATATTGCTCTTTTATGCTATCTTGTGGTTTTTCCTGTCAAATGGTTTTTAGTGTTTATTTTCTTTAAGCATCACTAGCCATTTGTTAGGCCGCAGGGCTGATTAAAACCCTGACTCACAGGCGAGGATTACAGATGTTTTAGAATTAGAGAAAATTAGCCTGAGGTCTGGCAGTAATTTTCTAAAAATGGTTCTGTTGATCTCACTGAAATCGAGGGTTTCTTTGCTAAGATGCCAAGGTATGTGAATCTTTTGCAAGCTCTGATATACAAGAGATCATTCTAAATTTGAAGTTCTAGTTTGAAATCAACAGCCCCAGGGAAGATAAAATATTGTGTTGATATCCATATGTTTATTTTATCCTGTCTTGCATGGAGAAGTTTTGAAGTTCTATGACACATTGTAAAGGAACTCAAAAGCATCTAGATCTTACTAAGGTAACCTCTCCAGAAATGCAATGCACAGTGAGAAGTGGATGTCTAGGAGTTGGGGTAATAACCTTAATGGGATTTAGTGCTGTTTTAGGTTTCCTGACGTTTTTGTTATTTTATAACAGCATTGTTAATGGGTGGCACTCTGGTAATGATTAGGATGGCTATATCCATAAACTAGAGGTGTGTCTTCTTGCCTTCCTCTAGAAATAATGGTTCATAAATACAAGCACTGAATTGAGTTGTCTTCTCTCAGTTTTTCCCTGTACAAATGCAATGATTGTTTTAGAATTAACATGGCCAGCTGATTTTTAATGTTCCTATGGATATTTGATATTTAATTAAGGATTTATTTGTTTTCTATAGTTTTTTAAATGATCTCCTAAGAGCAAATTAATTTTACTATTCACTTATAGATCAATATGATTAATAAAACTATTAATTTTGTTTCAAAAGCAATATTACATCAAGAAAGCTTTGCTAAATTAAAAAAAAGCACACCCGACTTCCAAACTTAATTGATGTTACTGTTTTTCTTATCCAGTCTCTTTCTATACATAGTTGTTTATACATATGTAATAATATACAAGGTTCATTATATATTTACATATTTCTTATTCACTTACATATAAGGCTTTTATGACAGCAATAGTTATTGTTTTAATATGCAATTCATATAATATATAAAGTATATTAACCATTATTTGATGGATCTTAAATTCATATGATGAAAAATATATTTATAAATGACATATTATAAATAAGACATGTTAAAACATCAAAGTCATTCAATCATTGTCTTATATGTCCAAGATGAAGCATATGTTCTTTATTGTGTTAAAAATTATATTGACAATAAGAAAGAATAAAACATGTTTTTTATAGAATATACAGATGGGTTGTCACTGCAGAGTGTATTATTTCAGCTCGATGGACAAGGGAAATGCAGTGTTCACATGAGTTTTGCAGACTTTGCTTTCACTCTCATCTGCCAGCACTGTGTGGAAACACACTGTCACTGCAAGTCACAGGTAATGCTCATAGTGTTTTTGTTAGAAGACAAAAGTGAAAGGGTAGTCATTCCACCCCTTTCTTCACTCTTTATTCTCTTCTCAAGAGAGCAGCTCAGGAAGCAACTAATCCAGAACTCAGGGCTCTTGTGACCCCTGCAAGTCTCTAGGGCTTGCTTCTCTTTCACCGCAGCTACTTAATTTTAGAGAAGTCACCAGAAAATTTGAGGATAGGCTACTCATCCTGAATCTGAGAGCATGAGCTGCAAAATGACTGTGTGTCCCACATAACTTCACAGTGGGAACGAAGGCAGGCATGTGGTAGCAAAGGCAAGAGCCAAAAAAATATGGTAAAATCCCAAAGATCCTCTGTGAATGAATCCTTTCCTCTATACTTTGTCAAATCAGCACAGTAGGAATGGGTATGCATTGCAGTCACTAAAAACCTGGCAGGTCAGGTAGTTCATATTTATTGCCTAGTTCTTTTTGCATGTGACTGTTCCTTCACTTACACACAAAAAAAACTTATAGAATTAAGGTGTGATTCAAGCAGAGAAATGAAGCTAATGCAGCTGAAACAAACAAGGAGAGAAATGCTTCCAGGTAGCCCTTTGAATATTTTTAAAAACACTCTTAACATTAAAAGAATCAAGGTGCTTTGCCGTGGTTAGACAGGTAATACTGGTATTACAGGTTAGAAATACTGGTATTTCTCATTAGTCAGAAACTAATCCATAACTTCTTTGAATGCTTAGCATTATAAAAGATATTAGAGAATTGTATTTTGTTGTTTAAAGGTTTCTTTCCCTTCTTTTGAATAAAAAAAAAAACCTTAATTTCAGTTGTTTTATCAGTTGGATGAGTTTTTCCAGATTCCCATTGTGAAGGACTTGAATTTTTGATTCACTTGGTTACAGTGTCCAGAGTGGAAATGGAGACTCTGGAGTTAGGTGGAGATACTAAGTGTTATACGGTGGCTTGCTTCCCTTCTCCCTCCCTGCCATTTGTAAGTCCCCTGGGATTGCCCATCCTGTTTGAGAACACTTCCTTAGAGTCTAGACATCTAGAGGATGAGGAATTAAAAACATCATCTAGGTTTATCTATCCCTTATATCTTCACCACACATTGTGTTAGCTGATTGCTACTACATTTTGTATACTGCTTCTTTCCCTATCAAATATACATTTTGAAAGTTAAATTAGAAATGATTCTTTAACCATGCTTCTTTGGTCCTAGTATTGCCCATGAGTGTGGATGTACAATACTAAGCAACAAAAAAATCAAAAGTGTTAAGGGATTAAGTTTCTCTGAATTTAAAGGTTCTGCTGTTATTATCTGCACTACCTAGAGTCCTATTAGGTCTCACCACACAGATTTTGCCTTAAATAATTATAAGTGATTAGATTGTCTGAGGAGCTTTAGGGAATTTTCCCCATTGATATTAAATACACCTTTATTATCTGTAGATTGTAAGCATTATTACAGAGTTACCCTGGGCTCTTCTTTTATAGGTGCTCCTTAAAATTGTCACCACATATATTTTTAAATGTTCTCTAGAGCAAAAACTGCTGTGGTTGACACATAGTACAGCGGTCTTTATGACCTATCTTTAAAGTGATTTAAAAAAAGCCACTATAATAGTTGCTTTCATATTTCTAAAATTCACCAACTTCAAAGATAAGAGTCAAAAAGATGTGAAATTCCATGTGTCCCTTCATAAGATCTGTCCTTTCGCTTCCCAACTCTAGCAATAAAAATGAAAGATGAATGGTATTTTTGCAAAGCCTTAGAACTATTTCTGTACTCTGTGGGTGTGGGTGTGTGAATGTGTCCAAAGAGAAACACATTTTAGTTTTTTACTCAACTAAAGTTTTGGAAAATGATATAATAGCAAAGTGTGTAGTTTGCATTTAAAAGTGCCTCTGTGAAAACAGCTGATTGCTAGTGGAGCTAATTAATGGAAACTACTTCAAAGAAGTACTTGCTTGAAGGGTTCAAAATCAGAAACAGCATCTAATTTTTTATATCAAAAAGCACAGTAATAACAGTAGTGATAATAATAATAGCAGTGAGCACTAGTATAGAATTGAGAAAATTATGGAGGATTACAATGGATGTCTTGCAGGTGTGTTATTGACCCTATCTTACTAATAAGATACAGAGCTCTTTGATTACTGTTGTCAGTATTAAGTTGTGGAAAAATTTTAGTTCAGGAATTAATCTTATGAAATCCCTGTTATGTAATTTATTGAATTGGCCAAAAATCTAATTCAAAGAAATTGTTAACTTAAAGCAATGTATTAATCAAGAATTAGGATATGATTCATCTCTTAATGGGCCATATTTCTTGTGTGGTTTCTACTTTTTTTCTTTTTAACATACTTTTTTTTAAAAGATTTATTTATTTGAAAAATAGAGTTACAGAGAGAGAGGGAAAGACAGACACAGAGAAAGAGAGAGAGTTCGTCTATCTGCTGGTTCACTCCCCAGATGACTGCAACAGCCAGGAACGAGCCAGGCCAAAGTCAGGAGCCAGGAGATTTTTCCAGATCTTCCACATGGGTACGTGGGGCCTAAGCACTTGGGCCATCTTCTACTGTTTTTCCCAGGCCATTAGCAGGAAGCTGGATTAGAAGTGGAGCAGCTGGGACATGAACCAGCACCCATCTGGGATGCCAGCATTGCAGGTGACAGCTTTATCTACTAGGACATAGTGCCAGCCTCTAATTTACCATTTTATGTTAGAAAAAAAAAGTACAGATACTATGATAACAAAAATAGACAGAAGGTGCTTCACGGACAAATCAGAGAGTAAAAAAGCAGAGGGGCATTTTAAGCTTGAGTAAAGAAATCCAAAGTACCCTTAAAACTCATGGGATATAAAGTTGTAATAGAAGGAATATAATCCAAATATCATTTTTAGAAATAAGACACATATCCTATTTGCCAGAGCAGTGAAAAACCTATAGGTATAAGAAGTCGTCAACTCTCTGCTCCAGTTTTGCAAAACAAAAATGACTCTGGGATAAAAAAAAAAAAAATCCAGATGAGAATAAAGCAGAAATCAGACCCTTAGAAAAATAGAATTAAAATAATCAACCTTCTTATTTTCCTTATAAGCACTTTTTCTTTATCAAAACCATCTTTTATTTTACATAGATATAGTGATTCCAAAGAACAGTTATTTACAAAGACAAGTCAGTAATAAGAATGATTACAATTCCTAGCTTGTTTTCCAAGGCAGATTTCTCAAGTGTCAATTTCAAATACAGTCTGATTATCAGACACTCATGCTGTGTGTCTCTTCATTCTTTAGGTTATCTAAAAACTCTGCAGAAAAATTGTGAAGTCTTGAGCCATTTGGAAATTTCCTTTGAGCTGACAGCTTTCAGACTGCTTATCCTAATGTTGGGCCAAATGCCTGTCCCTAACTCTGCTTGCCCTTTTTACAAAATCAATAAATAAACAAAAATACAGGAAACATTTATTTCAAGGACCCAAGGTTTAGCATAGTGTACAGGTTGTTGGTAATAGGTTATTTATTTTTAATTGAAATGATTAAAAAATGCCATGGTACAACATGAGAAGAATGACCCAAACCCAAATTTTTGTAAAATATAGGCAATTATGGAGATGATTGCAACTGTGTATTTGAACCTTGAGGATGATACTTACTATATTATATCATCATTAATATCCTAAGACATTTAATTTTCTGAGGCCATAAAAATAATATTTTGTAATTGTATAGTGATAAATATATACTATTCATAAATTTAGGAATCTGATAAATTTTGAAGAAATAGCAAAGTATCATTTAATCCTCAGCTTATAAATATGAAGCTGCTAACATCTAACATAATATCTTGTACACCAAAATATTAAAAATATTGTTTGACTTGATAGCATTATTTGTGTGCCTTATATAATACATTTACTTTTTCACTTAACTCACAGCACAGTATATGAGACCTCAGTACCAGAATATCTTGCAGGTTGTATTAGTTTAAAAAGAAGAATTTACAAATGCAGGAAGTAACTTGTTTAAACCTCCTCAGTCAATTCAAGCTCAACTCCAGAGGAAAGAGTGGCAGCAAGGTAAAGAATAAAAGGAAAGAGAGAAGATGAATAAATATGGACACAAACACAATTCAAGTAATCCTAGTATTTCATTTCACCATCCCAAAGAGCCCACCCTAGAATCCAGATGCAAGACATGTTGGTGATTTTTCTAGCCTTAGCTTCCACTTGCCTTCTGTAGATTGAGAAAAGCAATGATTCTAGCACTGAAAATGTTTCTTTCATACATCCTGGCTCCTCATATGAACTAGTGACTTCGTTTAGGGCTGAATTGAAGAACTTGCGATGTGTGGAGACTGAATGAGATCATTTAAAGAGTAGGTATGTGTTGGGGGGTAACAAGCGAAAGGAGAGACAGGACATGGAACTCTTCCTCTGCAGAGCACTGCCAGCATGCTCTCAGCATGCCTCTTTTATTGACATGGATTACATCAGTTATTTGTACAGCATATGCGTATGCTTAGATAGCTCTAAGATCTCTTGTAATTTTACTTGGTAATCTTCAGAACATGATTTCAAAGACATTGGTGGGTTGCTTGTGACTTGGTATACTAGATATGCAAGTCTGAGAAAGCTACTGCATGTCCTCAGGGGAGTGTTCCTATGAGAACTGAATGCCTGAATGCCTGAATGCTTGCTTGCTTGCTTGCTTTTTCTTTCTTGGAAAGTAAAGTAACAAAGCTTATTAGGAAAAAGGACATCCGTAAGAATGCATGGGCATCTCTCCAGACAGGACCTGAGAGAGAGTGTTCAGTCGCTCGAACTGGGGGGAGGAACAAGGTTACATGGTTGAGTTGAGACATTACACCTGGGCAGGCAGGCGACTTAGCATAGAGGCAGAGGGCTGAGCGCGCAGTCCGGTTGAGGCGGGAGTGGGGGGGGGAGTTGGGTTGGTTACGGAGGTGGGTCTTTGTCTTCACACATCTCCTCCTGAAACAAAGGATTTTATGGATGTAAATATTAAGAAGCTCCTATCTGAGTTTTCCCCTGAAGGTATCAGACAGGAGGAAGCCTAGCTGACTTTGTCCTAACCCAGGACCCAGAGCAGATCCAGAGCAGGGTATTTGAAATGCAGATACTGGGCTGCATCTGGGAGATTGTCAGAAGATTGTGAAAGATTGTCAGGCAGAAGAGGTGGGAACCCCCACCTGGCAGGTTATGGGTAGGAAGGGGCAAGGAAGGATGCGAATACTGGGCTGCCCCTGAAACGCTATCAGGATGACTTTGAGATGCAGATGCATATGCTGGACATAGATGTCTTTTCTTTAGGCCTTTGTCACCCACACATAAGCTCATATCTGACTTCCTACCTAACATCCCCCCCCTCAAGAGGCAAATACCCCAAATTCTTTTTTTGGGATTTTTTTTTCCACAGGCAGAGTTAGACAGTGAGAGAGAGAGATACCTCCTAAATGGCTGCTATGCCGATCCAAAGCCAGGAGCCAGGTGCTTCCTCCTGCTCTCCCATGCGGGTGCAGGGCCCAAGCACTTGGGCCATCCTTCACTGCCTTCCTGTGCCACAGTAGAGAGCTGGACTGGAAGAGGAGCAACCGGGACAGAACCGGCGCCCCAACTGGGACTAGAACCCGGGGTGCCGGCACCACAGGCGGAGGATTAGCCTAGTGAGCTGCGGCACCGGCCATGAATGCTCTTCTTGATAATTGGTCACTTACTGTCCTTAATCAGTTCCTACGCCCACACCCTGCATCCTGGAGGATGTGTCCTCGCTGGGAGTGCTTTGGCAGAAGCTATGTTCCCTACAGGTGTTGATGATAAATGGGAGATCTGTAGAAAAACCTTGACATATGAGTGCCAGATTTTGCAATATTTTTTTTACCTCATTTGAATTCTCGCTGGATTCCATGCAGTCTTCTGTATGTTCACATTTGAAGTGGAAAAAGTTACCATATTGCTATATAGAAGAAATGGTTAGGAGATATCAATTTTTAGCTCTCAAAGAATGAAATCCTTGAGCCTCATAGGCATTTGTTACTAATTTCCACATATATCTGTACATGTTTACAAAATTTATTATTTGTATCAGAAATGTATGCATAACTACTTTCAAGTAGACCATAATGACAGAGGTGCTATAGTAAGGATTATAAATATTTGCATTGGGTACTCACAGAATACAGAGTACATCATTTAAGAGCTTTAGATATTTGGAGAAGGATTTTCAGAAGGAAGTTAATCTAGTGGAGGACATGTTAAAAGTCTGGGGGAGAGGGGCTGGCACCACAGCTCACTAGGCTAATCCTCCACCTGCGGCGTCGGCACACCGGGTTCTAGTCCCGGTCAGGGCGCTAGATTCTGTCCCAGTTGCTCCTCTTCCAGGCCAGCTCTTTGCTGTGGCCTGGGAGTGCAGTGGAGGATGACCCAAGTGCTTGGGCCCTGCAGCCACATGGAAGACTAGGAGAGACACCTAGCTCCTGGCTTCGGATCAGTGTGGTGTGCTGGCTGCAGCGCGTCGGCTGCAGTGGCCATTGGACGGTGAACCTATGGTAAAGGAAGACCTTTCTCTCTGTCTCTCGCTCTCACTGTCCACTCTGCCAGTCAAAAAAAAAATAGTCTGGGGGACAGGTATATAGAGAAAATGCAGTAATGAATGTATGCAACTTAGAGAACACTTGAAGTGCTGAGTAGCTCAATGAGACTGCAAATGTGCAGAAGCAGTGGGAAACTAGGCTAACATGGGCCAAGGGAAGACTTTGCAGACATTTTGCCATAATAGGTTTTTCACAATTCTGATTCTTGAAGGATGCATTGGAAAACTAGACTAGAAGTGGAGATAACTCCAGTAATCTGGGCAATTGTGAGGTCACGAGCAGAGATAATGGCAATGGGATGAGAAGATACAGATGAAGGGGATAGAGATCAGATTGAGGTTGGTGATCAGTTGGAGATCGCTTGAGGTTACGCATAACAATGGACAAATCTGAGGTTTTCTTATTGGGGAGGCCTTTCCACAACAGTACTCAGAATGGGTATGTATGGTTGTACATGTTATATATCACATATGTGTGACTGAGTTGTATACCTAAATGCCAAACGATAAACTGCTCACAAAGCCATAATCCATAGAAGTATAGTTGTCCTTCAGTATCAATGGGGGATTGCTTCCAGGACCTCCCACAGATACCCAAATCTACAATCATTCAAGTCCCTCACCTAAAGTGCCATGGCATTTGTATGTACAGCCTATGTGCATCCTCCGGTAAACTGTAAGTCATCTCTCGGTTACTTAGAATTCTTAATGTAATTAAGTGCTATGTAAAATAGTCATCATACTGTAGTGTTTGGGAAATAATGATAAGAAAAATGTCAGTTCAATACACATGACATTTTTCCAAATATTTTTCATGTGCTTTTGGTTAAATCCACAGATGAAGAGCCCCACAAATATGCAGGGGTAATTGCAAATACAGGTACTTGGGACAAACACAAGATAGTAGTAGCCCTGGAATTAACCCAGAATGTAGGGATAGAGGGAATGAGGTAGGTCTGGTATAAACTCTATGGATAATACTCATTTTATGAACCTGTCATTTTGACTCATGCTAACCCCAGAAGAGCATTCAGTACGTCACATTGTTGGAGCAAGGACAGACAGGCATTGGATTCACTAACTGCTGAAGTGAGAAGGGTTCAATCTTCCAGATCAAGCCCATGAGACAGCATCTTAGAGGATATGTCCTAACCGACTATCTGATGTCCTCTATGCTTATAAATTAAAGCCCAGTTCTCTCTGGAGAGGAGCAGGGCATAATGGCAAAACCTGTACCACAAAGTACCTGAAAAGGAGGTATTTTTCTCCAAGTCTTGACATTACTTTTTCTGACAGTCACTTCTGTTTACAGCACCAAATCCCGGGAAATTGATTTCTGCTCTAGTGATACAAAACCTGCCCCATTTGTCAAAGTGCTTCGCTTGTTACTGGTACCACATCTCTTCTGTTTAGGTTTGGAGCCCTTTCCGCTCCCAGAAGTCACCTAACTCCTCAATGTCATGGACTCAGTGACCCCCGTCTGGCTTCATTCTGCCCCAGTCATTCTGGTCTTTGTATTCCTGGACTCTGAGGTGTGAGATGGCCGCAGTCTACAGGCTAAAATCCTCTTCTAATGAAAAGCAGAAATCAAACAAAAGTTGCTAAACGGGGATCAGAAGCAGAGACCAGGGTTTAGGTGGTGGCCTGGCAGCAGCTGGCTGCATGTCTGACCTTGAGATAGGTTAGGCAAAGCGTCGGGAATAGGGAATAAGGAGAATGCTTGGGCAATCTCAGACACCGGAGACACCTGGCCAGGCAGGGTCATGTCGTCCGCCCACCCTGCTTTTCGGCGGGGTTGCAGCTCTTCCTCTGTCAAGTGACTCAGGGCCATTCTTGCAGTTTTTCTTCTGCTCTGTGGCCATGTATCCAGTATAAGGGGACAGCAGTTGACTGATTGTGCTAGAAAATATAAACAGCCATTTGGGAAGTGTGCCAGACAGGCTCTGCTGCAGGTTTTCATTCTACTGCTGCCATCTGTTGTCCTTCGGTTGGAGAAGTGAGTTTGTTGGCAAGCCTCCGTAATTCTGAACTGTCTTTCACCCTCTTCTAGAGACATTTGCTCCCTGGAGTGACTTTATAAGGGAGTGTTCTTTACCAAGGCAATGTGCTGCATGTTTTAAAATAGGAGATTCTGGAATTTTTTAAATTATATTTTATACATCTCAAAGCAAAAATATTTTTCATTCTTAATAAGACTTCCCTCTTAAAATATTTTGTTACACTTTTGTAAATTTAATGTATTTTGTTTCAAGTAAGATAAATTAGAGCTGATTTCTGTTTTCACCTTTTTCACAGAGAGCTGCGGAGCTAAGCTGCTGAGCCTTATCTAAACTCTTTTACTCCTGGGTAACAGTTCTCTTTTCATTCAACCTGGAAATTATAAGAATTTGAGTACTTTTCTTCTGAGATAGCTAATGCCAAAATATTTCAAGTGAGAAAGTTTTTTAAAAATGTTATTATTTATTTTCAATTTATTTGAGAGACAGAGGGAAAGATCTCCCATTTGTTGGTTCACTCACTAAATGCCTGACACTGCTGGGACCGGGCCAATTTAAAGCCAAGGCCCAGGAACTCAATCTGGGTCTCCCATGTGGTTGACAGGAACCCAAGTGCTGCCTATGCATGTACACAGTTAATGGGGAGCTAGAATTAAGCAGAGTCAGGACTTCAACCCAGGCATCCGCTATGGGACCCAGACAGCCGAGGTCGCTTCTTAATCACAATGTCATATGTTCATGCTGAGAAAGAAAGTTTCTGTAAGAGGAGACAGTTCAGTAGAGACGTAGTAGCTGCAATGATTATTAATTAGAACACCCATAACTAAATGTTCAGGCATCCAAAAAATAGTCTGTGAATTCTCAAAATTACACATATTCTAAATTAAGGTAATATTTAGTCTCCATAATATCTTCCTAATTTTCTAATTTTAAGAAAGTCTTTTCATTCGATTTTTGCTTATGACTCTTTCCTGTGTTCTTGCTGAGCAATGATCTTTCTACTTTTTGTTTGTTGAACTCTTTATTTATTGGAGTATTAAGCCTTTAACTATAATGTAAATTGAAAACACGTTATTATAAAATTTTTTTGGAGCCGGTGCTGTGGCTCAATAGGCTAATACTCTGCCTGCGGCACCGGCATACCGGGTTCTAGTCCAGATCTGATGCTGGATTCTGTCCCGGTTGCCCCTCTTCCAGGCCAGCTCTCTGTTGTGGCCAGGGAGTGCAGTGGAGGATGGCCCAGGTCCTTGGGCCCTGCACCCGCATGGGAGACCAGGAGAAGCACCTGGCTCCTGGCGTCAGATTGGCGCGGTGCGCTGCCTGCAGCGTGCCAGCTGCAGCGGCCATTGAGGGGGGTGAACCAACGGAAAAAGGAAGACCTTTCTCTCTGTCTCTCTCTCTCACTGTCCACTCTGCCTGTCCAAAAAAAAAAAAAAAAAAAATTGGGGGATATTCAAAAGTCTTAAATTTCTATTTAAATATAATAGTTTATAAATACATATTTATGTCGACGTCTGCTTCCTATAAAAGTCAACAAATTGTGTAACACAGTTGGAAATGACTAAAATATGTCCATATATCAATAGTAAGACCTGATAAGTAAAACATAATAATAAATAGGAGAGGAGGGTTTATTAGTAAACAGTCTGTAAGAAATTTACTAGTTATTTGAAGAAAAAAGTTTCTTACCCTACCATAAAAGTACTATACAAAAGAAAGAAGGAAGAATCAAATTATATGTGTAAAATTTGATGAGATAAGTAGATTTTTAAGAGAAAATATCAAAGTTCAATAGTGTTTATTGAAACATTTTAATATATGTATAAAATGTCATTAGTAAAACTAAATAACAAATATATTGGGAAAATATTTGAAAAATTTTAAACATTTAAAACATTTAAATAAAATTCAATACAAATGGGTCATTTGAACCCCATTGCAAAAATGTTCAAAGAACTGGGGTTGGCATTGTGGCATAGCTCATAAAGCTGCAGCCTGGGCACTGGTTCAAGTCCTGGCTACTTTACTTCCTATCCAGCTCTCTACGAATGCTCTTGGAAAAGCAGCAGTGTATGGCCCAAGTGATTGGGCCCATGCACACACGTGGGAGACCCAAAAGTAGCTTGTGGCGCCCGGCTTTGGACTGACCCAGCTTTGGCAACTTGCAGCCACTTGGGGAGTGAACCAGCGGATGGAAAGATCTCTGTCCCGGTACACATCTATTTTTGTAATTACATGGGATAAAATAAGCTAGCAAAACTGTCATAAGCACTGTTGCTTATTATTTCATCCCACTTTGTTTTTCAAACACATGCATTTTAAAAATACAGATATATTTATATAAATGAAAATAGCTATTAAAATCATAGTAAACTTAACCTTACAGTTTGATACATGTAATTTAAGACAAAAATTAACAACTATTTTCATATATCAAAATCTTTGAATTACTAAAGAAAGCCACACTACTTGAGAATATCCATGATTCTGTGTGGTTGGCTTTCTTAAATGGCTGGCGAGAGTATACAATGATGTGTTCTTCTGTTGCTAAATTGCATCTGTGAGGTTTCAGATGTTTATATCCTGGAAATCAGTAAGTCTCTTTCCAGTGCTAAAATATATAAATATAAATATTTTATACAAAGGTATTTATTGTGATATTATCTATGGTAGTTAAAATTGTTAAATACTTAGTATATCTGAAAAGATTAAATTATAGTAGGCTGTGATAGGATCCTGCAGTCATTATAAATAATAATTAAGAACAAAATCAAGGACATTAAAATGTATTATATTATGTGAATAGTATTAAGAATAAAGTTAGTATATTAGCAAGATTACAACCAGGTAAACTTGCATGTGTATAAGTATTACATCCATGAAATGTCTGAACAGAGATAATCAAAATTTTAAGGGCATTCACTTTTGGGTAAAAATTAGAGATAATTTACTTTGTCTCTTTTATGTGTTTCCAGATAGCTCTGATTTTAAGAATGAGGATGAATGAATATCAGTTTTGAAATCTCTATAAGACATTTTAAAAATGGTCTTAAGTGAATCTTCAAGTTAACTTTCATATTTGCCATGTTATATTCTCAGCATATCATAAGTAGAAGACTTTTAAATAAGCTAGTATATATTTCCACCACATAACAGCATCTTCAAAGTGTGCACTGAAATAAGCTAGCAAACCTGTCATAAGCACTGTTGCTATAATGTGTTTAAGCAAAATAATTTTAATAAGATTACATTATCATGCTTTTTATTTCATCCCATGTAATTACAAAAATAGATGTTCCTTTCCTGCCTCAGGTATTATTAGAACATAAAAATCTGCCTGACTGCACAAATCCATTTCAAACTAACATCATTTATTACATTTAACCAAGTCTACCTAGGGCTTTCTTTTAAAAAGAACAAGCGCTTTTTATTTTTTGCTTCATTTAACCTATCTGATGCCACAATAGATTTTATTTTTTGTTTTCAAGAGAAAATAAAAGGAGATGAAAAGCCAGGGCATTGAGTTTATTGATTGCCGTTCTTTTCCAAGACCCACATATGATATGTTTGGTGTAAATAAGGAAAATGGAAAGAATTTAATCATATGTTCATATGAATTGCCAGCTTTTCAAGAGTTATACTCTTAAGCTATGATATAGTAAACTCAGATATGCTTCTCTTGATATGTGGGAATAGGGAATTTAATTGTACTAAAAGCAAACAGATACTATGTTTTGATTCTTCAGTCTTCCTGATTGTTTTTTCCTTACTTTCCCAAAACTCCTTTCATGCTTTGTTGTAAATGGAAAGCATAGAAGAGAACAAATCCTATGTAACAAATCTAAATGTAACTCCTCATAAAAACTCACAAGTGTTACAGTAGCCTTTTCCTTGAGTTCCCCACTTCCATTCTTCCTTGCCTCTGATACTGTTCATGAATAGTGATTTTAAACATAGAGCCGCCCATGTTCATAGCTGGAAATGGTTTGCATTTCTTTTGTACTTTTATGAAACTAATTTCTTGCCACTGTCCATAAAATACTTAAAGGGCTGGCCCAGCTTGCCTTTCAGTATCAAAAACTCTTCTCTCATCTACTGCCTCCGTCCCACAGGTGTCTTCATGGTTTATTTATTTATTTATTTAGCTTCTCTGGGTTTTGCACTTGCTCTCTCTTCCCCTCTTGTTGCTCTGGCCTCTGCCACTTTCGCAGATGAGCACTCTTTCCCCTTCCTTTCTCTACTGACTGTCTCTTTGAAGTTACCTCTTCAAAGCAGTTCTTTACTCACCCAAAGTTAGTAGGTCCCTCTACTTCATTTCCCTCTCATTTCATCCTCTTCATGTTTAAAACAGTCTGTAATCATGTGTACATTTGAGTGTTAGAGTGAGTGAATGAATGCCACATACTGACTGTAGTTTGTGACCTTAGGCTAGATCATTGATGACTTACTCCACAAACATTGAATGGCTTCCTTAGGCCGAATGCCAAGCTGAACACTGAGGCTCAGAGAAGCCTTGCCAAAACAGATCTAGGACTGAAGCCACTCTACAAGCAGATGAATTACTCTACAGTGCAAGTAGTTTAGTAATGAACACAGACATGGGAGAACTAGTGTTTCCTTGGGAATTGTGGAAGAGTTCATAAAGGAAGTGATATTTCATTTGGATTCCACCCTAGTTCTTCAAGTTCCACCAGATTGCACTGTTAATGGGCAGTGGAAGGATGGAATACCGTAGAAAGAACTACTTCAAAAGACTGCAGTAACAGTCATATATTTTATAAGTTTGAAGGAATTTATTTAGCATAAAATCATTTTTCTATATTGATGTGGATATGCAGTTAGAATTTTCCACTTCAAAAATTTCTTTTTGTGACTTGCTTTTTTTGTCGTAGTAATAAAATATTTTTCTAGGGAAGTGCTGAATAAATCTATCTTGAAAGCACTAGATTGCTTCAATAACCCTGAAGTAACATAGAATTTACACTGCCATTGTAATGCTCCAGTTTCACAGGTAGTATATTGTGTTTACTGATAAAAAAAAAAAGTTATGATAATTGATTAAGTGGTTTTGTGTTCATTTAGTTGTGAGGAGAAAATTGTTTATTTAACATTTTTGTACCAAAACTCAAAACTTGGTTAATTCTCAATGTTTTAAATTACTCTTGCAAAGGTTCCTCTCTAAATATTAATTTAAACTGTTACATATTTTCTTATGGGCATTAATTAGATTGCCGTTAATAGTGGAGGAAAAAGAGCTAGCCTGGGTTGTGATAGGATTCTAAGTGATGCCTTCATTTTTTTCAGAAAAGTGCATTTACTTTTCCTTTAAAAATAAGATGCCTAACCAGAAGTTTTTACAAATTGGTCTTGTGGAAACCTAAAGCTATTTTATTTTTCTTTGCACGAGGCAATTATTTTTAAGCCTAAGAAGCCTATAGTAAAATTCCTATAATTCATAATTTATCATATTGTTCTTTGCCAACATTTAAGTTGCAAAAGAACAGATTTTTAGAGGATTATGTCCATTATATGATAATTTAAGTTTTTTTTTTTTTAATTTATAGAAGGGGAACCCATTTACTGTATTTTATCTCTCTGGACTTCACAGCATAATGAGATTTCCCATCTATCCTTCCTCCCTCCTTTCCTTGCTCCCACTCTGCTTCCTCTTTCCTGTTTTTCTTTTAATTTTTTATATTGATGTATTTTCAGTTTACTGTATAAGCACAAAGTTAACCCTCCACTAAAGAAAGAATTCAACAAATAGTCAGTGGAAAAACCACAATTCTTCAAGGGTATAGATATGGGCTATAAAAATAATTAAATCTCAAGACATCAATTTCAGTCATATATATTTTTTGTGCTCGTATATTAGATGCCACAGATCAGGAAAAATATATATTTGTCTTTTTGGTACTGCCAGATTTCATTAAGTGTAATGGTGTCCAGTTGCATCCATTTTTTTGTGAAAGACAGGATTTCATTCTTTTTTATGAGTGAATAGTATTCCATCATGCATATATACCACAATTTCTTTATCCAGTCATATTAGATTTTTGACATTGACTTATGGCATGCCCAGGACTTTTTAGGGACTTTACCACCATTACTTCTAGTTTTTTTTAATTATTATTTTTCCTCATCTTCTGTCTCGGTGGCACCTCACTTACACTTAACCCCATTGTATAACTGACATTTTGGAATACATAGAACTCCCTGTGTCACCTCAGTGTCTTACTGTGCCTACTTTTGTGTCGTCTTAGGTATTTAGTGAATGGCTACGGGTCTCCAGCACTGACATGTGCCCTTTAATTACATTACCTCATTTACTTGCCAATGGCAAACTTGACTCCAGAATTTGGGTTTAAATAATTTATAAAAAAACTTCAGTTGCTTAATAATTTCTAGCTTTCTCTGTTGCTTAACAGTACAGCAAAGAATACAGAAGCTTTAATAATGCACAGTGCAGGTGAAGTGGAGGAAGTAGTTTGAATGTGGCTGAAGATCTGTCCAATAGGGGCAGGCATGTGGCTCAGTAGTTAAGACATTACTCGGGACAATTGGAACCCCTTTCAGAGTACCTGTCTTGAAGTCCTGGCTCTGCACACACTAAGAAGCAGAAGATGACAGCTCAAATACTTGGGTCCCTGACATCCGTGTGTGAGACCCAGATTCAGTTCTTGGCTCCAAGCTTTGGTCAGACACTGTCCTGGCTATTGCAGCCAGTTGGGGAATAAACCAGCACTTGGAAGATATGTCCTGTCTGTCTGTCTCTCTGTCTCTCCCTCTCTCCATCTCTCTGCCTTTCAAATAAAATGAAATTCATTCAATCAAACACTAAAAAAGAAAAGTTCATGTGAAATGGAATTATAGATTTATTTTAAGTAGAGTTATCCAGCAAATCAAAGTGACATCTAGAGGCCTAAGATGCAAGTGGGAGTGACATTCAGGAATCTAATGCAGTGTACAATAACCTTTTCATGATGGTGATGTAGCATCCAATTAGGTCATTACTGTCAGCAGTAAGAATCAGATGGGCAAGTGGCCAGTACTGATTGATTCATTAAGCTAGTGTTGACTGAGTGTCTATTATGTGAAGATGAAATACAACAGTGATTTTCAGCTCTCTTGGATTTTTATACTATTGTTTGACAATAAGAAAAAGATAAGCTAATTAAATATATATTATATTGAAGGATGGTAATTGTTAAGTGGAAAGACTGTAGGAAGAAGAGAACCAGTATGTGTAGCATTCAAGGAAGACATCACTGATAAGGTGATAGTTCAGCAAAGAGCATAATGAAAGGGGAAATGAGATGGACTGTCACCTGGAGGAAGAGCGTTTTGCTGGTGAGACACCATTGAACACCTCAGGTTCCTCTTACCTAGTGTCTCAATAGCATTGACTTAAGAGCACTCTGATATCCACAGATACATCTTTAAATATCCATACAATGTATAATGGAAGCATTCCAATAGATATAGGAGCATTGCTTAGTATTTATGCTCTTTATTAGATTAACTTTTAATAAAATAAGAAAATTAAGTATTTGATTAAAAGATTAGAACTGAGAAGACATTTTGTAAAAATTAGAGATGTGTCTCCTTGGTAAACAGCATTCTTGTGAGTGTGTTTCAATTAGGATTGGAATAGAGGATGCCCAGGGGACCTAGTAGTAAGCATGTCCCTTTATTTCATTAATGGAAATATTGATTAGACTAGCATGTTGAGATTAAGAGTACTATTGAAAGCCTATAGTAATTAGTTGTTTGTTGAAATAAAATCTCTATTTTCTATTTACATATGTAAGTAGAAGAGTTGGCCTGGTAATATGAAATGTCTAAAGACCTTAGACATTAAATGTTTGTCACATGAAGTGAAACTGCAGCAAAAAATTAAAAATAAAATAAAAACACAGAGGAGTGTGCTGAAAAATTAGCTTCAAGTAGCACTTTTCTTTGAAAGTAGCATTTTCCTCTGGAGTCAGTTGTAAATCTGAAAATCTATTTTAGCAATTATTTAGTTAACATTTCACAATTCCTAATCACTAAAAGCAAGAGAAAAACAAAAAAGACCTTGAATTGCCAATACATTTGCTTTCCAGAAGGTCTGCTTCTGAGTGTGAGGGGATCAGAGCTCTAACCATTCTACCAAATAATTGAAATTGACCCCATTGAGTTATTGAGCATAAAAGTCTAACAACTTAAAGTCCTGTCCAGACAGTCACTTTAGGCTTAGTGTGGGTGGCAATCTAGTATATCCAAAGGGTAATCTGCCAACATGTTAATTAGCTTTTTTACTTTACACCTTGTAAAACTTGTGTTTTATTATTGTTCCATCTGAGTTTTGACATATGCTTCAAGTCGTGTAAAACACCTCATATTCACCACCACAATCTTCCCTCACCCTTAACCACTGACAGTTATTTGTCTTTAGTTTTCTAAAATGTCGGACAAACAGAGTCATTTAGAATGTAGCCTTTGAATCTGGCTTTTTTTTTACTTATCATGACATATTTGAAACCCATTTGTGTTATAGCATGGTTTGCAATTCTTTCTTTTTAACTGTTAAGGGAAAAAAGAATGTTAGGGTGAATACCTTTCTAAATGAAATTTTTTTCACAAATTTATTTATTTAGGGTAGCATTGCAGAAATGGTATTACTAGATCAAATGTTTGAAGGTTTTAAGGCTTCTGATGCATATTGCCAAATAACCTCAAAATACTACACCAATGTACAAGTCCACATTACCACTATTATTGAATAAATGTACCTCATATCAACATTGGCAGCATCAAGTAACACTGCAATAATTAAGTAATCTCTACCAATTTAATGAGGGAAATAGTAGTTTATCAATACATCCATCTTTTTGTTGTAGGTAAATGACTATACTCTTGATCCAGAGAGATTTGGATCAAAACTCAATATTAACTGTGTGTGAGAACTTGTACTGGTTAGTTTGAGCTTTCGAGAGTAAGAATTTTAAGTAGTTTCAGTTGTATTTTAGCAAACCTCTTCTGCATCTTTGCACTCTCAGGTCACATTTCCAACATGCAGAAAGCAGTGCTTTAATTATGACCTTCTTTGTTGCTCTATGACTTGAGAATTTTTCCTTCACTAAAAAACAGAAACACATATATTTCCCTGGTTTTCTTTTTCTCTTCATTCTGAAGTAATTTGAAATGTGGTATAAATTTTAATTTTGTATTTTTTTCATAAAATGGGGTTTGCAAAAATACTTAAATAATCTTGTTTAGTTTTCATTTGTTTCTTCTGCTTTCTTTATATGTAGTATTCATTCTTTTATTAAACTTTGTCCTGGACTTAAGTACTAAACAATAATGTCAGAGAGAGGAAAATGTCCTTTTGTTAGGTATGAGTCAGTGAGTTTCATCCTGTTGATATGTTAGCCTGTTCTAGTATGTCAGGATGAGCCATCCAGCTTCAAAAGAGGAGGTAAAACTGTCTTCATTCAGACTTGACACAACCAAGTATGCATGAAAAAAAGATTTGATGAAACTATAATTTATGAGCTTATTAGGTTCATTGCTTATAAAACCAAGATATACAACTGAATAGTAGTTTTAAAAATATTTATTTATGTATTTACTTATTTAAAATGCAGAGTTACAGAGAGAGAAGGGGAGAGAGAGAAAGAGAAAAAAAAATCTTCCATTCACTGGTTCACTCCCCAAATGGCCACAATGGCAGGGGGTGCATTAGGCCTAAACTGGGAGCCCGGAATATTTGGGTCTCCCACATGAGTAGCAAGGGCCTGACTCTTCAGCCATCTGCCACTACTTTCCCCGAGGCATCAGGAGGGAGCTGGATTGGAAGTGGAGCATCCACAACGCAAACCGCCACCTATATATGGTGCTGGTGTTGCAGGTAGCAGCTTAACCTGCTGCACCACAGCACCAACCCCAGTTGCATTTTCTATATTAGCAACAAATGTTTGAAATATCAAAACTTAAGTCAACTATTTACAGCTAGATTAAAACCATGAAATATCTAGGAATTTTAAAATATGTCTTATATTCCCAGGAATTGCAAGTTATTGCTAAAAGAAATTTAAAATGGTAAAAATATATAGCAGATACTTCTGGTTTGTAGGTTGAGAGATTTAATATTATTGATATCAATTTCCCAAATTAATCTCGGTTCAATAAAATGCCAATGAAAAAACAAGTATGCGTTTTATAAAAAAATGGCATACTGATTTTAGAGTTGAAATAGAAATGCCAAGGGCTAAAACAGTGAAAGCTATTTTTATAAAGGAGAACAAATCTGGTAGACTTACATTATCCAATTCTAGGACATACAGTAAAGCTATAGTGTAAAGATAGTGAGTTATTGACAATAACGATGCACATATAAATCAGTGGAACAGAGTAGAGAAGTGTGGAAATAGGCCCACACACAGCCAGCGTTGTGGAGTACTATGTAAAGCTGCAACTTGCAATGCCTGCATCACATTTCAAAATACCAGTTTGAGTCCCAGCTGTCAGCATCCTCTTCAGCTTCTTGCTAACGTACCTTGGAAGACAGTGGAATGGCTCAAGTGCTTGGGGCCCTGCCACTAATTTGGGAAAACAAGATGGAGTTCCTAGCTCTTGGCATTGGCCTGTCCTAGCCTTGGCTAATGTGGCCATTTGGGAAGTAAACCAGCAGTTGAAAAGTTGAGATGGAAGATCTCTCTCTCCCTCTCTCCCTCTCTCCCTCCCTCTCTCCTTCTCTCCCTCTCTCCCTTTCTCTCTCCTCTCTTCTCTCTTTCTGTCTTTCAAATAAATAAATGAATCTGTTAAAAAAAAACAAAGAGGCCTGTATATGTGTGTGTGATCAATTGGTTTTTGATAAAAATACCTATGCAATTAAATGCAAAAGATGTTGAAGAAAACATACATACATTCATTTAAAAAAACTTGACTTAGGCCGGCACCACGGCTTATTAGGCTAATCCTCCGCCTTGTGGTGCCGGCTCAGCAGGTTCTAGTCCCAGTTGGGGCACTGGATTCTGTCCCGGTTTCCCCTCTTCCAGACCAGCTCTCTGCTGTGGCCCGGGAGTGCAGTGGAGGATGGCCCAAGTGCTTGGGCCCTACACCCCATGGGAAACCAGGAGAAGCACCTGGCTCCTGCCATCAGATCAGCACGGTGCACCGGCCACAGCGTGCTGGGGGCGGCGGCCATTGGAGGGTGAACCAACGGCAAAAAGGAAGACCTTTCTCTCTGTCTCTCTCTCTCACTGTCCACTCTGCCTGTCAAAAAAAAAAAAAACAAAAAACAAAAAACTTATACCTTGCATTGTATGAATCAATTAAAAATTTGTCATATGCCAAAATGTAAAAATGTAGATACAAAATTCTAGTAGAGAACAGAAAAAATATTTACAACTTTGACTTATACAATAATTTCCTAATAGAAGAAACATGATGAACTATTTCTTCAGTTTATCAAAATTATGTTTCTGCCTCTTAAAAAGATGCTATTAGAAAAATTAAAGGCCAGTCAATAGCCTGAGAGAAAATACCTAAATACATATATCCGAAAAGAATTTGTATCTAGAAGACAATCCAATAAAAATGTAGTCAAAAGATTTGAACATGCATATTAACCAAAAATATCTAAATTACTAACAAAATACTAACAAAGATATGTTCAATATCTTTGGTCATCAGAAAAATGCAAATTAAAATGCTAATGAGAAACCACAAGATTGTCTCATATTAAAAGAGTGGAGTAGGCATTTGTTGCAGAGGTTGAACTTACACTTGGGACACCCACATCCCATATTAGAGTGCCTAGATTCTAGTCCTAACTGCATTTCGAATTCTAGCTTCCTACTGATGCATACCCTGGGAAGCCCAGGTGATAGTTCAAGTACTTAGGGCTTGCCACCCACATGGGAGATTGGGATTGAGTTCCTGGCCCAGCTCTGGATTTTACAGGCATTTTTCCAGTGAACCAGCAGATAAGAGAGCCCTTTCTATCCCTATATCTCTCTTTTTGCTTATCAAATAAATAAATCAGTAATCATTAAAAAATAAAAGACTGCTAATACCAAATATTGACACAGTCCATTAAGCCACTAGAAATGTCATTCTTTGTAGTGAGAATTCAAAACTATATATTCACTTTGGGAGAGAGTTTGCAGTTTCATTCTCATCCCTTATGACCACTAATTACACTACTTGGTTCCGATGTTTACCCATGAAAAGTGAAAACATGTCCATGCAAAGACTGGTATGTTAATGCTATTAGCAGCTTTATTCATAGTACTTCAAAAGAGAAGCAATGCACTGTGTAAATGCAAGCTTTATGGATAAGACACACATATTTATAATTTAAGAAGCTCTCACAGGTTGTTGAGGAAGAATTTAAGAATGATTGATCTGTAATTTGGCACAGATATAAGAACTTCCCTTCATAAACAATAGCCAAGAACTCTTAGCACATCTTAATGAAATTAAAAAATGAAAGGATAGAGAAAATATTTTGATGAGATTTGAGACCTATTACTCAGAGCTCATTATGTTAATATTTTCATAAAAACTATTTTCTGTGAAGTTTTTTTTAACTTAATGAAATGTGCAATAATAAATAGGATTAACTACATCCCATCTAGGGATAATTCTGGTATTTGCAAAATCAAAGATGAAAGTCAAAGTTGTATAACTTGAAGATTAGGAAAATAATGCTATCATTAATCAAGTGTTCCTTCAAGTTTGCTTATCAAAGAAATATGCTGAACAATTTTTTCCTCAAAATTTGCATTTATTATTGGATTATTCCTAATTAAATTAACTGGATATAAGCAATATTTTTAAAGTAAAATTACATCATTCACTTAATAGATAATGTGCTATATGCTAGGGCTATAAAAGTTAAGAAACCCAAGTGGTCCTTTATTCCAAGTAATTCAGATTATGAACAAGAAAATAAGCACAAAAATGAGTGATTATAATAGGTAATAAATGTTGTAGTGATTAGCATGACGCTTCATCTTCTGATTACTCCTGCAGAATCCTTATAATGAAACAATACTTCAGCTCTCCAAAGAAGTAATGTTGGCTCTTTATAGCCATGGATTTCACACTTACCTCTGTTACAGCACTTGACTTTTATTGGGTTAGCTTCTGTCAAAATTGTTGTCCTTCCGCTAGACTCTATGTTCGTGATGTAGAGGAGCTATATTTTATTTACCACTTAGTGAGATACCATTAGAATTTATAGAATGAAGGTTAAATATTGGCAATGGAGATGTGGGACTAAATGATCACTATGTTACCTACTAAAACTAAGAAGTATTTTAAAGGATTAGTGACAACTTGACTGATATTAGAGCTCAGTGACAGAGAGAGGCAGTAAGAGTGAAAACTTTTTTTAAAAAAATTTTATTTAAGGTATATAAATTTCATATATTTCATATATACAGATTTAGGAACATTGTGATACTTCTCACCATACTCTCCCTCCCACCATGCTTTGACCCTTTTTCCTCCTCTTTCTCCTATTCCCACTGTTAATTTTCACAAAGATTTATTTTCAGTTTATTTATACTCATAAGATTAGCCCTATAGTAAGAGTTCAACAAGTAGTGTGAAGAAAAAAACATGATTCCTCAACAGTAGAGACAAGGTCTGTAAACAATAATCAAATCTCAAAATGTCAATTTCACTCCAATCCATTACATTTATTGTACTCTACTAGTTAACTCAGATCAGGGAAAACATATGGTATCTCTTTTTGGGACTGGCTTATTTAACTAAGTATAATGGTTTCCACATGTATCCATTTTGTTGCAAAAGACAGGATTTCATTTTCTTTTTTTATGGCTGAGTAGTAAAGAGTTATCTGTACCCCCATGTTTATGCAGCTAAAATCACAATAGCTAAGACAGGGAATCAACCCAGATGTCCATCAACTGTTGACTAGATGAAGAAATTATGGCATATATACATGATGGGAAGAGTGATATTTTAAGGCAGAATAATTGACAGATCATGTCACCAAATACTAGAAATAATTTTTGAAGAGTGATTAAGTAACCTAAATAAAGTGAATTTTAGTAGTTGACAGAACATTCTTGAAAAACTGTCCACAAAAAAGCAATAAATGCTGATCTCATAGTCATGATATGGGTGTGCATTTGGATGTCAGAATAAGGGAGGTAATATTGAGTTGTAGAAAGACTTGCAATTTTCAAGGAAGAATGTGTTAAATGAGTTAAAGATTAAGTCTGAAGACTCAGGTAAAGCTTGGAAGAACCTATAGGTCTCATCATCAACCTTTTAAGAAAGAGGTGGAAAGAGGATGGGAAGCAGGAAAGAATCAAGTCAATTAAGTTTTTTTTTTTAAAGATTTATTTTATTTATTTGACAGGCAGAGTTACAGAGAGAGGTAGAGACAGAGAGAGAGGTCTTCCATCCACTGGTTCCCTCCCCAGGTGGCCGCTACGGCCAGAGCTGTGCCAATCTGAAACCAGGAGCCAGGAGCTTCTTCCAGGTCTCCCACGCGGGTGCAGGGGCCCAAGGACTTGGGCCATCTTCTACTGCTTTCCCAGGCCACAGCAGAGAGCTGGATCAGAAGAGGAGCAGCCAGGACTAGAACTTGTGCCCATATGTGATGCTGGTGCTTCAGGCCAGGGCTTTAACTCACTGCACCACAGTGCCAGCCTGGTCAATTAAGTTTTGAGGACAACATTTCTGGATTTCAATCCCAACTCCACCATCTTGGGTTCTTGACATGTTATTTGGCCTAACCTCTATCCTCAGCTGTAAAATAAGAGTAACAATGCCTGTCTCAAAGTTGTTTGGAAAATTAGAGAATATACTTAAAGAAGTACTTAGACAAGTAGGACACTTAGTAAGAACTCTGTTCATGAATGTTCTTGACAATCTTCAAGGTAACTTCAGTATAATGTTAGAAGAAGACTGTGAATTCCAGGTAAAGAAGAGATAAATGGATATCATGCTCTGGAATTTAAAAGAATGACTTTCACATAAAATAGAATTTCTAAGTAGCTGGGAGGAATTACCTGAGGTTCATTAGGCTGAAACTAGAAGCATTCCATCATTATAATTGACTTTCCTGTCATTTTCCAAAATGTATGTATGGTTTAGATGTGGTTTGAATATGTTCTGTAAGGATTTCTGTGTTGGAAAATTGTCTTCCATATGGCACTATTGAGGTGGTAGAATCTTTAACAGCTGGAACCTGGTTAAGGTGGTTAGGTCACTGGAGGCCTGATGTTTGGAGGAAATTAAGATAGTTCTTATAGGACCTCAGTTAGTTCCTAAGATAGTAAATTTTAATAAAAGAGCAAGCCTGAACCTCCTTTCTCTTTGGTCCTATGATCTCTCCCTTTTGTATACAATCTTACTATGATGTCATTTCCTTGTTATGATGTAGCCAGAAGCTTCACTCAGGTTCAGTAGATACTTGTACTATGGTCTTGAATCTCCAGAACTGTGAGCAAAATCAGCCTTCTTTCTTTATAAAGTATCCAGTCATGGGTATTTCATTATAGCAACAGAAAATGGATTCAGGTGATGTGGATGGATTAAACCATACATTTTAATTAACTAACATAGACTCAGACATGGTAGACTACCAAGGAGGAAAGCAGAACTAGAAGAGAGTTAGTCCATACTGAAGCTGTCCTTTCACTCCAGCATCTTTGATTTCAGCAAACATTTGTTAAAGGGTCAATGGAATAGAAAATGTGAAGTTTATTGAAAATGAAGAATAAAAAAACAGGAATGAAACTGGGCATAAAGCATAGGAAATTGCTGATTTCAGAGTCCTGAAAATATAGAAGACTTTATCCAAAAAGGAAGATTTCAGATATTTAGAGCTTAGAAGTAAAGCAGTTTAAGGGAATGGCAAAATGCAAAGCATTAAAAAGTGGTTCATGTAAATGACTCATTGGCTTCCCATACAAACCTATGAGGTGGAAAGATCAGATTGCACACGTAAGTTTGCATACTAGTTATACACTTCTAAAATGGGTCACATCCAAGACTTTAAACTAATGAAGATATTATCCTTTCTGTTATACTAAACTAAATTTGCAATTTTTTCTTTATGTATATTGTATTCTTTGATAGTATGTTTTAATTGTTCTATTAAGAGATTGAAATTTTTGGTTTATCTTATAACCTTTCATTTTTATAATTTAACCACAAAGACACTGTGTCCATTTGAAACTTGAAATTGTTTTGAAATATTGAATAAATGGTTGCTAGATTCCAGTAGTAATTGTTGTATTTAACTTTGTACCTATTTATGCTAGGATTTTCACTGGTACAAAATATTTATATATATCTTTCTTGACATAGAAAGTGTCATCTTAAAAATGCTCTTTAGAAATCAGCTTTTGTTTAATTTCACTCTTAGAATGCAATATGTTATGCTAGATATTTCTTTAAAAATCATGTAAATATGAGAGATTACCTCAGTAATTGCCTTGCTATTACTGTGAATCAAATGTGGGTCTTGAATTCAACTTTTAAATCTTAGGCATTTTTATAAATAGCAGCAATTCAAAGAAAGATAACTGAATAGTTTAATACTCAGGGGACTTACACACTAGTGGTCCTCTTAGAGCTATTTTATAGATTTATAACTCAGTATATTAAAACCAGTCTAGACTTGTGCACATGGAATTATGGTGAGGCAGAAGAGAGCTACCTAACAAAAAAGGGATTACTAGAAGATGGGGAACCAGAACTGAGTCAAATAGTTAAGTGTGATTTAGTCATATTGGCAGAGAAGTTCAGTCAACAACAGAGGTTGACACCATTATGATGGTAATTGCAACCACCTGCAGTTCCAAGTTGAAAAGTAAAGTGTAAGACAGCCATGGCAGAGTTGAAGCCAGAGGTAGGTCCGTACATTCTGGTAATTCCTGCTTCTTTTGAGTTTTAAAAGTAGGCTTTATTTTCTAGAGATTATTCAAGTTCATAGCCAGACTAAACAGCTAATACAGAGATTTCTCATATTACTCCTTCTTCTGCATATGTACTGTCACCTTACCACCACTTCAAAATCCCACACCAGAGTGGTTCATTTTTACAATCCATGAATCTTTATAGGCACATCTTCTTTTTATGAAATTTTTTAATCTATTTGACAGAGTTACACTGTGAGAGAGAGAGAGACAGAGAGAAAGGTCCTCCTTCCATTGGTTCACCCCCCAAATGGCCTTTACGGCCGGAGCTATGCCGATCCGAAGCCAGGAGCCAGGTGCTTCCTCCCAGTCTCCCATGCAGGTGCAGGGACCCAAGCACTTGGGCCATCCTCTACTGTATAGGCATATCCTTATCATCCAAAGTTTACATTAGTATTCACTCTTGTTGTTTGTTCTTTGGGTTTGGACAAATACATATTGACATTTACCCTCCATTCTAGTATCATACAGAATACTCTCACTGAACTGAAATCCTCTGTGCTCCTCCTGCTCATCTATAACTTTCCCCAGAACCCCTACTAGACACTGATTATTTTACTGCCTCCATAGTTTTGTCTCCTCCAGAATGTTCTACAGCTGGAATCATACAGTATGTATCCTTTTCACATTGGTTTCTGTCATGTAGTACTGTGTATTTGAGTTGCCTCTGTGTCTATTCATGTCTTGTTAGCTCATTTATTTTTAGTGATGAATAATATTCCATTCTCTGGGTAATACATCAATTATTTATTCGTTCACCAAATAAAGGGAATCTTATTTGCTTCCATGTTTTGACAGTTGTGAATCAAGCTATTATAAATCATCCATGAGCAGATTTTTGTGTAGGCTTAAGTTTTCAACTAATTTGAAATACCAGAGTGAAATTACTGGATCATATGGTAAGAATATATTTAGTTTTATAAGAAACGCCAAACTGTTCTTCCAAAGTAGTATACAATTTTGCATTCCCACAAGCAATAAATGAGAATTATTGTTCTGCATATCATTATCAGCATTTGGTATTGTTAATGTTTTGGATTTTGGCCATTCTAAAGGGCATGTAGGGTATCTTACTGTCTTAATTTGCAATTCCCTAGTATATTATGCTAAGCATCTTTCCATGTATGTTTTCACTAGCTGTATATCTTCTTTATTCATACCTTTATTAAATATTTGGCCCATTTTCTAACCAAACTGTTCATGTTTTTATTGTATTTTTAGAGATCTTTGTGTATCTTGGATAATATTCCTTTATTAGTACATCTTTTGTAAATATTTTCTTCCAGTCTGGTTTTTCTTCTCATTCTTTTGATATATATCTTTTTAAGGAGTCTGGGCTGTACTAGGAGAACTAGTTGCTGTCAAAGTGGATATATTTATGTTTTTATAACTTGTATGCATTTATTCTTGTGAAAAGATAACGTTATATAACAATTAAAAGTGTAGATGTAAAGGGGAAATGTAAAGGGTCTATTAAAGAAGCCGTTAAGCTGAACTTACATTCCCTGCCCTGGGGACCGCTGACACTTGGAGACGGAGGCTAGGTAGCTGCCATTGCTAATCCAGAGGATTCAAACAACTGTTACCTTGCTGGCCAGAAGATTAATTTTCTAACTTGTGACTCCACTGGTGTAAATGCCAGATAAGTCCCGTGTTGTATGCAGTGGTTCTCTGTAAGAGAGGCTGGGAATGTGAATGTTTTCTGTTCTGTGATGGTATGGTTAAGCTCTTCATGTCAGGAATTATCAAAATCTGATGCATGAAAAGTATCCAGATGGCACAATTGATGTTACTTGTAGTGGTGTAAAATATCCTTCTTCATCACAATAGTTCTAACTCCTCATTTGGATGGGAAACATGGGATTTGTCCAAGTAATTAAAGGAATAAGCGTGGCCAGGACCCTGGGAAATGTGGAAGTGAAAGGTAAAAACCTGGCCAACTGTGTCACTGCAGAATGTGGAGAACTGGAAGAATGAGGTGATTGGGAGATAGTCCCCAAAGACTCTGCTGAGTGACTCGATTTCCCTGAAGAAGCAGCTGCAGATTGAAGGATGTATTCAAATGTGTACTAGTAACAGAAGACTTAAAAATATTGTAATTTTTTTCCAGATCTCAGAACTGGGAAATGGTCATTTAGCAATATACAAAAGTTTTAAGATATGATCATTCAAATGCTGGTATCGAGAAAGCAGATAGATCCAGGCTGCAACCCATAGCTTTAAGCAAGTACTGAATATTGGTGCTTGTCAGCTACAGATGTCAAACTGGCAGGGAACAATCCACAGTTGTTTGGAAGCTCTGGAAATAGACCCACCGAATACCAAAGCACTGTATCACAGAGCTCAAGGATGGCAAGGATTCAAGGAATAAGATCATGTTTTGACTAATTATTTTTTTTAAAGATTTATTTATTTATTTGAAAGGCAGAGTTACAGAGCCAGAGGCAGAGAGGGAGAGAGGGCTTCCATCCACTGGTTCACTCCCCAGATGGCCACACAGATGGAGCTCTGCCATCAGAAGCCAGGGGACAGGAGCTTCTTCCAAGTCTCCCATGAGGGTGCAGGGGCCCAAGGGTTTGGGCCATCTTCTACTGCTTTCCCAGGCCATAGCAGAGAGCTGGATCAGAAGTAGAGCAGCTGGGACTTGAACTGGTGCCCACATGGGATGCCGACAGTGCAGGCGGCTGGTTTACCCACTACACCACAGCACCGGCCCTTTGACTGATCTTAAGAAAGCTCGGGAGATGGCACCAGAAGATAAAGCTCTCAAGTTAGAATTGCTGAAAGGCACAGAAAGACAGAGAAGACCCTGTATGCAAAACTGTTAAATAAGGATTGGATTTTGCTTTATAAATAGTATATGGTGATTATACAAAGGCAATAAGAAAATGTAGATTATTGTTTGTATGTATGATCTCTAATGGGTTCCTTGACATTTCAATCCCATTGTTATAGTTTAGGAATTTTTATATAGGTTAAAGCTTAATAAATAAAAGCGATATAAATAAAGTTCTTTTTTTAAATTACTGTCTTCATTTTCACAAAGCATGGTATGGAGCCAATTTTTAAACTCCTAAAGCTATACCTTGGTAAATAAAATAAACCAGTAAAAATTTGTAAATTTTATTGATAGTAATCTGACTTACAAATTTCTTGGCAATTATGAAGAATTATGCTCTCAGCAGATAAAATTAAAGAAAATATATATGTAGGGAGAGGCATCCTTTATGATGTTATCTTAAATTCAGGAAGACATTTGAAAATTTTCTTCTTGATAATTTCATTTTTAGTTCATATCGTATGTAATCTGAATACATCACCATTATTTTGAACTTATGATATAGTTCATAAAGTATACCAGAGTAGGAAAATGTGAATTCACCATTTATTTATAGTTTGCTTCTAGTTTCATTAGGAATATTCTCTAACATGTGTAGTTTGTGCAGGAGTTTTTAAACCACAAGTCCCTTTTATGAGAATTAGATTTTGTCCACATCTGTCTGTATCCAGTGTGCATGAATTTGTTTACTGGAGTTCAGAGAAGTGACACTTCATCACAGGAAACTGAGAACCAGCCAGTAAATGAGAGGACTGTGGTCTACCTGGTATACCTCTTCACCCAATGGCATTCCCAACTCTACTTCAGATAACCCCTTAGCCTACATTATTTCTGCATCATCTGACACATTGGCCAAGATGTCATGTTAGGCTGCATGTGAATATTCTCATAGCACACTTTATTTTTTTATCAAAACCAACTATATTCAGAATTTCAGATATTTCTTTGTACTCCAAGTATATTTCTTCATAGACCTGTTAGGGAAGGTACATTTTAACTGAGAATCTTCTGTTTGGGAAGGGAAAAATCTTTGAAGGAGTTAAACGTAGTAGTGACATGGCCAGATGTGATTTTTTGACCACTGACACAGGTTCAGCAGATGCATCGCATTGGGAAAGATCAAACGGAGGCCAGCTGGGAAGATAGTGGATATTGTGCAGGTCAGAGTTGCAAGGAATGGCAAGAAAGATGATATGATTGAATGAACATTAATATTCATGACTTGGTGAATGATTGGAAGTAGCTTGCGAGGTAGGATAAAGGATGAAAAATGATATTTTTCTGTTTCCTGGCTAAAACAAAAGTATTCTATTTTTAGAACAAAGAAGGAATTCTTGCATGCTTTATGACTTCTGGTTGCTTTTTCAGAAAAAAGGAAAAAGCTGATGTGTTATTCTTTCCTGATACATGCATATTCGTCTCAGTGTTGTCACTTATTCCACAAACATTCCCCTTGTAATCTGGATCTACTCTAGATACTAATTCTTTCCAATTATTACATAAGATTATTCTCAGGTAGCCACTTGGTTCTCTTTTCCCACAGTGTAAAGCAAGCAATCTTTTTGATCACAAGATTAAAAAGTGTTCTTGTATCACGTGATGACTGCTGTGTGGAAACATGGGTGCGTACTCTGGTTCATTGCTTCTGCGTGTCTTGCCTTTAGCTGGGACGACAGCAGTTCTGTGAGCAGTGGTCTCAGTGACACCCTCGACAACATCAGCACTGACGACCTGAACACAGCGTCCTCGGTCAGCTCTTACTCTAACGTCACTGTCCCTTCCAGGAAGAACACTCAGGTGACGGTCACAAACTCCTTCCCCCTAATGATTTTATATTAGGTTAAATACGAGTAAGACCCTTCAATCTGAAACAATGGCATCAGTGAAGTAAGGCAAAGCTAATAAAGAGTCTCTTTGCCATCCCTGGGGTGGAAATGACTTTGTCTTAGTCTTTCCTGGAGCTGCCGGCCTCAGGAGGTGTGAGAGTGTGCGCCTCAGTCTACTTTGAATAATGGAAATCAGCTAATATCTATTCTTATATGTTTTCTATTGATTACATTCTAACCCAGAAAGTCTTATGCTGCCACACCTCTGCAAATATGTCCAGGTTTATGGCTTAAAATCTAAGTTACTTTAATAGGCTAATTTTGTATAGTTCTTAATACATTTAATGTTCGTTTCTGAAATAACTACTAGATCTCATGTGACTGGTAAATGTAAATCAAGAATGAACATAAAATAACCTTTATCTTTTCCTTGTTACGTTTGATATAGAAAATGCCTTCCCCTATGGAGTGTTTAATAGAGGTTTTCGGCACATATTTGTTCTGACACTCTCTAGTATCTGCCAGTGAGAATTATGTAGCTAAAATTAATGAAACTTAAGTGAAGATGTAGTTAAAAATAGAACAGTCTGTAGAATTCTTTTGAAATATAAATTAGTGCTTCTTTTAATAACCAGTTATTTGAAAGCATATTGCAATGCCTTAGTTCAAACTTGACATACTTTTCTGTATAACTTTTTTCTGAAACATTGTTCCTTCTAGCTGAAGACAGATGCAGAGAAACGGTCTACAACAGATGAGACCTGGGATAGTCCTGAGGAGCTGAAAAAAGCAGAAGAGGACCTTGACAGCCACGGGGATGGTGGTGGCAGGTGGAAGAGTGGCTCCTCTGCGCCTCCTGAAGACCCTGAGAAGGCGGGACAGAAAGCTGCCCTGTCGGTGTCGCAGACGGGGTCCTGGAGAAGAGGCATGTCTGCGCAAGGGGGAGCCTCATCTAGACAGAAAGCTGGAACAGGTGCACTCAAGACTCCTGGTAGGCTTGTTGTTCACCAGCTGTTGTGCAGAAGTGCATCAAATTGTTTTTTTTTTTTCCATGCAATCTTTATTTTCTTTAGAAGTAGCTTGCTTTTTCTAATCAAATTCTTCTCCATATAGTTATTTTTTCTGTCTAAATTTCATACATTTTATCAGAAACCCATGTGAATATAACAATCTAGGCATTCTCTCAAAAGCACCCTTCAAATTTGGTGCTGGTGAATGTTTTATGGTATTGTGTTCATTTCTGGTCACATGGAAATAAAACAGGCCACTAAATAAATAATGAGGTTTATCTTATTCTGACTTCCTTCTGGAAGTTTGAACTTTGATGTTATGTATGCTATTGAATTATAGCTACAGAAAGGCCAAAACATTCATGTCAATCTAATGGGCTGAAATGCTGGGCATTTAATACAATGTGCATGAATTAAACTTCATGGAAGAAGAGAGGGAAAGAATCTTGAAAATTGTGTCATTCTTTTGAAAAAGATCTATTGATTTATTTGAAAGGAAAAGTGACAGAGAGAGAAGGAGAGACACAGAGATATCTTCCATCTGCTGGCTCACCCCTCAAATGGCTGCAACAGCCAGGGCTGGGAGTTTCATCCTGGTTTCCCAAGTGGTTGGCAGGGGCCCAGGTACTTGAGCCATCTTCTGCTTCCTTCTCAGCCACATCAGCAAGAAGCTGGAATGGAAGTGGAATAGGCAGGAGTCAAACAGGTACTCAGTGTGGGATGCCAGCTTCGGAAGCAGTGCCTAACCCAAGTGCCACAATGCAGGCTGCTGGCTCCCATCCTTCATTTTTCTTTCCTTTGAAGACTCATGCCATGACATTTTTAAAACAGTGCCTAATTTGCAACTGTGGCACCTAAAGTATTGATGTGACAGGACACTCCAAATATAATCATTCCACATAGATTCAAATGCATTATTTTTCTCTATCTTAGCTTCAAAGGATTATGTACTATCCTTATGAATGAAGACATTTTCAAGATATAAGCCATTAACCAGTAGCACAAATATTTGCTTTCATTTTATTGGTCTCTCATCACATTTCCTCTGATAGCTGAATTTCTGTAGCCATGCGCTGAGTCCTCTCAGCCCATTAGAGTGCATGCCCATTGAGATTTAAAACTATCAGGAGCTGAAGTCATCTGGAGAAGAATTTACACAGAGCGCATTGTTTCAAGAAGTGTTACGATGATATCAAAATGGGCAGACACATATACTTGTGTATTTCTCATTAATTAGGGAAAACCGACGATGCCAAAGCTTCCGAAAAAGGGAAAACCCCCTTGAAAGGATCATCTCTACAAAGGTCTCCTTCAGATGCAGGAAAAAGCAGTGGTGATGAGGGGAAAAAGCCCCCGTCGGGCATTGGAAGATCCTCTGCCACCAGCTCTTTTGGGTTTAAGAAGCCAAGCGGAGTAGGATCATCGACCATGATCACTAGCAGTGGAGCCACCATAACCAGTGGCTCCGCAACACTGGGTAAAATTCCCAAATCTGCTGCCATTGGTGGGAAGTCAAATGCAGGGAGAAAAACCAGTTTGGATGGCTCACAGAATCAGGACGATGTTGTGCTCCATGTTAACTCAAAGACCACGCTCCAGTACCGCAGCCTGCCTCGCCCTTCCAAGTCCAGCTCCAGTGGCATTCCTGGCCGAGGTGGCCACAGGTCCAGCACCAGCAGTATTGACTCCAATGTCAGCAGTAAGTCCGCTGGGGCCTCCACCTCGAAACTGAGAGAGCCGACCAAGATTGGGTCAGGACGCTCAAGTCCCGTCACTGTCAACCAGACCGACAAGGAAAAGGAAAAAGTAGCAGTCTCAGATTCAGAGAGTGTTTCTTTGTCAGGTTCCCCTAAATCCAGCCCCACCTCTGCCAGTGCCTGTGGTGCACAAGGGCTCAGGCAGCCAGGATCCAAATATCCAGATATTGCCTCACCTACATTTCGAAGGTAAGGGTATATAACATGAAGCTAGAAAAAAAAAAAAGGATGTAAATTATACATGTCTATATGTAAACTGATCTATCTCGCTATATATCACACACACACACACACACACACATATATATATATTCTAAGATGGACATATCTTAGAATCCTTTAAAGTACAGTGATTTCTAAGAAGCTGAGTAGGTAAGAAGTTAGCAAAAACAAACCAGTGCTCAATTGAAACAGTCAGATGTTATATTTCAGTATCATTGCGGTATTAGCAATGCTAAAAGCATACATAGGAAATTTAAAAGCAGATGACAATATCTAGAGGTTGTAATACAACAAAGTAATATTTTGTAATTCTGTTTGCATGGATTTCCACCTCTCCTTTTCTATAATTAAAAAACAAGTAGGTCCTGTGACTATTGCCATTCATTATCAGTGTTCATTATCTTGCTGACTCTTAATGAGTTGATGATCATGAAGGTTGATGAAGTTGCGTTCCTTGTAACAGATTACACTGGGCCGATTCATATGGTACTAGACCCTGACATTTTAAAATAAATCCATAGATATGATCTGATTGAGAGAATTTGAGAGCATTCAAATGTTTGGTTCAGGTTAGCAAGAGAAGACTAAGTTTCTAAGTCTTCATCAGCTTTCTTTGTCATGACTCTAGTAAGTGGCATGGTGTGGTTTCTGTACTGGAACTCTCTTTGGGATTAAATATGTAAATTTCTTCTCTGAAATATAAATTTCTCAATACCAGTGTACCTGTAAGTGGCAGGAAAATATGGTTAAAGGATTGGGGCAAATAGTTAAACCTGTCTTTGTCTGTTTTGCCATTTGTGAAATGAAAGTATGATTTGTAGATTATTATGTTAAGTATTTTTATAGTTTATTATTATGCTATAGACCAAACCAAGAAATTTGATGTCTCAGAAATTAAAGGTCTTGAAAAATTTACCTTTACGATTGAAGCAATTTCAGAAACAGGATTGTTTAAGAACCTAGGTGTTTTAATCCTCAGTAGAAATATGAATCTTGAAGAACTGGCTTTTTGAAATGTTCATTCTTTTTTAAAGAATAAACTATGCTTATAAAGAAGTAAATATAACTTTTGCTTAAGTAAGAGTCAATAGTGCCCTCCTGTGGCCCATTACCTATGAAACAATTTCTCATATTTGTCATATATTTAACTGTAGGAAATATGGATTTCATTGTAACTTAATTAGAAACCATTATGTCATTACTTCATACCACTTTATTTCCATATTTACATAAATTTTATTATATCATCTGTTTCATTTACAAAACTAAAATGTTTTCTGAACTAAACTCCAACATCTATTTTAGCACCAACTGTATTTCCAGTCACTACTGTAAATATGTATTTGAATAGCAGTGGCAACTGACATCAACCCTTTTGGTATTGAACGGGAAAACGCAGATAAAGTGATATGTTGCCAACAATGTCAATCCAATATTGTTCCCAACCAACTGCTCCCTGACGATGACTCGGGCCACTAGATATTCAATATAATTTACTAAGCTTCGCATTAAGCATTCTGTTCAGATTCTGAGTAAAGTGCTAAAAAAGAAAAAGAGAAATTAATTTAAGTGTTATGAACCTAATGTGTAGAAGTTGTTTCATTATAATGGTTCTGTAAATAGATACCATCAAGTCCATTCAGATGACTTGAGTGGAAGATGATCATTATCACTGAATTGTAAAAGCCAGGGGTTTTTATGATTGGCTTCCTTCATTTTGTCTACTCTCCCCTGCCCCTGGGTAGCAACCCAAGACTGACTTACCATGAAGATGAGCTTTTCAGCACTTGATTAAGAAACCTATGATTGTAAGGTTCATTAACACAGAGACAGGGAGTGCTTGGTAGCTCAGTACACCAAAGCACACTTGGCTCTGTGACTGTAACCCTAAATATTAAATGTGGATATTAGCTTCTTGGAACAACTGAAGTTGTTATTTGTTTTTCTTTTAGGTTGTTTGGTGCCAAGGCAGGTGGCAAATCTGCCTCTGCACCTAATACTGAGGGTGTGAAATCCTCCTCAGCACTGCCCAGCCCTAGTACCACATTAGCGCGGCAAGGCAGTCTGGAATCACCGTCGTCTGGGACGGGCAGCATGGGCAGTGCTGGCGGGCTAAGTGGCAGCAGCAGCCCTCTCTTCAATAAGCCCTCAGACTTAACGACAGATGTTATAAGCTTAAGTCACTCCTTGGCTTCCAGCCCAGCATCGGTTCACTCTTTCACATCTGGTGGGCTTGTGTGGGCTGCCAATCTGAGCAGTTCCTCTGCTGGCAGCAAGGACACTCCGAGTTACCAGTCCATGACTAGTCTCCATACGAGCTCTGAGTCCATTGACCTGCCCCTCAGCCATCATGGCTCCCTGTCGGGACTGACCACTGGCACTCACGAGGTCCAGAGCCTGCTCATGAGAACGGGTAGTGTGAGATCTACTCTGTCAGAAAGGTGAGCTTTTCTGGAGGCATTGATGAAGTCCTCACCCTTTCTTCCCTGCCCTGTGCCTCAACCCCACCCCATTAAGTTCCCTTAATTCAGTGTGAGTGCCTTGTAAGATTGAAAGGACCTAAGACTGATGGCACTGGTCCTCTTATTTGCTCTTTTACCAAATTTAGAGTGATTAAACCATTAAGGGTAGGTGATTAGGTAATTAAGTTTCTTAATATGAATACATACGTTTATACCCAGTAGGCAAACTGAGTAAAATTCAGAACGTGCGTTTATATATTGCATGATGTCTTCTGAAGACATTTTAATGTTTCTGGCGCAAACTCAAAGAAATCACAAGCTCTTTATGATAATTTAAACATTTTTAAAGATCAAATTCAAATGAATTCTATGATTATGCTTTGAGCAATATGTTAAAATTGTTTTATTTTCAATTCTCCAAAAATAGCAAATGGATCACTGGGGAATCCTAATTAAATTGGAAAAATAAAATCAATTGTCAGCCATGAATTCTTAGAGAAAATTATAACACCAGTGCTATTTTTAATAGGTCCCTTGAAAATGAATCCTATTACAAGTTGTTTCCCATTGGATGGATATATATATGTGTGTATATACACATATATATATATGTGTGTGTATATGTATACACACATACACACACACACACACACACACACACACACACACTTAAAGTAGAGAACACAATGAAGCATTTCTTAACCAATATTCTTAATAGAAAGTATCACTGTTGAACAAAATGGCTCTAGATTATCTACCACAAAACTTTTTTCTTGGACATTTTGGTACTCAACAGAATGTATTAAAAATGCAAATTTTCCCCTGATAAACTTACTGTTATTTCTCCCTTGACACACTGAACGTTTTTAAAAATGATCTTGGCCACATGACTTGTGTTATTTGTGAAAAACACTGCTGTCACTGAAAATGCCTGATCTTTGCCCATAAACTGTTATTTGTTACTCTGCCATGGATGCTGGCATATCTCTCTACAGGCCCCAGCCTTACTTCCAGAATAATTTTTTCAAATACCAACCAAGGCCTTTACTGAAACACATTCTGCATGGTACCAGTTGGCCCTTAATCTTAAGATTTCCCACTTTGCTTTTCCCTTTTTCTTGGCTTTGTTGGAAGCAGCAATAAAAACCCAGAGTAAAATGTTGCTTCTGACTCACCTAGCAATGAGAAAGGACATTCATGTACATGGGACTTGATAAAAAAGATGTAGAACTAATTGATACTTAATATAGTGGGCTGCTAATTACAAAATACATGTTTTCTTCATAAACAAAAGAACTAGGCCAAGACAGATAAGACAAACAGCTGGATGATAGAAACTAAAATCCATTTCCATTTGGTTTTGCTACTATAGACAGAAGATAAAAAACCGGTACTTGATTTCTCATCTAAAAAGTTGGTTTTCTCATTATGTTCTTAGATTCCAGTTTTATCACTTTTAAGATAAATGGGCATCCTCACATGGCATTTATAAAACTTTTAAAAAGTAACAAATTATATATATTATATATAATATAGTATATTATATATTAACAATCTCAATGAATAGATCCTAGATTATAACCTCATATGTGAGGAATTCAAATAAAAGTTGATAACAAAACAAATCCTGCTCTAACTAGGTCATCATTGATTAACAAGAACCACTCTGCAAGACACAGATTATTATTTTTTTAATTATAAAGATGTTTGCAGGAAGTTGACCATGTAGCCAGCCTGTTGCTTAAGCATCCAGGCATTAAAGACTCAAGTGACAATTTGTGTCAAAGTAAACCTCAAATCAAAACCAGATGATAAGATAAATGAATTTTATAGCTATAATTGAAATATAGTTTTTGTTGTTTAACCTGAACTATATTTCAGTTGAAGTCAATTTATATTTCACAATAGAGACATACTAGCAAATTAGAGTTACAAATGCTTTCTTTAAAAAAAATGTCATTTTGTTCACTTGAAAGGCAGAGACAGAAAGAGCCAGGAGGACAGATGCAGATAGGCAGAGAGCTACTTCCCTAAAAGCCCATAAAAGCTAGGACTGGCACCAGGCCAAAGCAAGTCACCAGGAACTCAGTCTGAGTCTCCTACATGGGTGGCAGGATCCCAGTTAAAACCTGCTGCCTCCCAAGTGGCAGTGTGTATTAGCAGGAAGGCGAAATGAGGAGCCGAGCCAGGACTTAACCTAAGGGCTCTGATGTGGAATGCAAGTGTCCTGAGTGGTCTTTTAACTGCTATGCCAAATGCAAGCCCATACTTAATGTTTTTTAAGGAGAATTATTTTATTATAGTCTGATCTTTAAATAGGCCAATTTTACAAATGGAAATATTCTAAGATTAAAATAGTTAAATAAAGACTTTCTCTAAAATAAACTATAAAACAATTTTGAATAAATGAATGTTTTTCCTTTTGATTCTTAAATTGATGAATATTAAGTTTAAATTGATGAATATTAAAACTAAATGTTAATATCTTTATGTATAGTGTATAATAGGATTATTTATTAGTTCTAATAAATTACTGGGTTGAAATAATTTTATATTTAAAATATTGTACTTTTTCTTCTGTTAGAAATAAGCACACCGGGTTCTAGTCCCGGTCGGGGCGCCGGATTCTGTCCCGGTTGCCCCTCTTCCAGGCCAGCCCTCTGCTGTGGCCCGGGAGTGCAGTGGAGGATGGCCCAGGTGCTTGGGCCCTGCACCCCATGGGAGACCAGGAAAAGCACCTGGCTCCTGGCTCCTGCCATCGGAGGAGCGCGGTGCGCCGGTCGCAGCGCGCCATCCGCGGCGGCCATTGGAGGGTGAACCAACGGCAAAAGGAAGACCTTTCTCTCTGTCTCTCTCTCTCACTGTCCACTCTGCCTGTCAAAAAAAAAAAAAAAAAAAAAAAAAGAAATAAATATAAGCAATCGTGACTGAATCCCTTAAATTCTTTTAATAACGTTTATTGTATATTGAGAAGAAAAGTTAGATCTCAACAGAATCTTGCCTTAATTAAAATTAATTATTCAGTGGAATGTTGAAAATGCTAAGGAAACCAAAAAGCCATACCTGAAAGAAATTTTATTAAAGTACATGTATTTAAGGTAAATTAATTAGATATATATAGTAGAGATGAATATTAAGTTGATGACCTATTTATTATTTTAGAAGACATTATTATTATATCCTAGTATTACTGTTTAAATTAGTAGTTTTTCATACAGATTTTTAAAAATTCCTCTGTATTAAAAAGAATAAATAATACATTATGTTCTTTCACAGTTTTCCCTCTACAGTTGCTCTAGATCATTGATAGCTGAGCTGTAACAAGTCTACATTTGTTTTGTTTTGTTGTGACCTAAACAAAATTTCAAATAATTTTAAATAGTAACCAACTATGTGAATTTCTGTTCTGTCTTTAAATGTCAGACCTGGCAACCTGCTTTCAAATATCTGCCCAGCAACATATTGATTTTAGGCAAACTGCCCTGAATTATATCAACACTTCACCCAATTGCATTGCCCAGCTGTCCCTTGGGGCCTAAGAGCTTGCATTCCTTAAGAGTTTGCAAAAGGTGTTTATATTATGAAATGATTAATGTCTGAATTGAAACAGATATTTCTACTTAAAACTATGGATTGTATCGGTAAAGGTAAATGATTATTTCATTAAATTGCCCTTTCATATAAACATATAGCTTTTTATACAACATCTTAACATTGGCAAGAGATTGCCTATTTTTTAATGGCAACATTAAATTTTAATTTACACATATGAAAGAATCTTTAAAATGGCTAACATATGACCTCATAAACCCTTTAGCACAGTGTAGTTCGCATTTGGAGGTTTCTTATATTAATTCAGTGTAATTTCTTCTGTTTGTTTATACACACTACTAAGAAAACTTCTGTAGAAGATAGATATACACAAGAACTGGCCCCTCCATGATTTACTAATTGCTTATATATATACATATATATATATATATATATATATGTATATATATTCCCAATAATTGAAGATGAAGTTATATGAAGTCTTTGGATGATATCACAGTGCTAAATAATGGAGTACACATAGAAGAAAACATTTTAGATTTGATTTCAAGTAGAGTTTAAGTCAATGTGTTTGTATACATGTTATACCATCTCCATTATGCATATCCTGTGATCATTTGAGATTTTTAAAGGAAGAGAGGTATAAGTTTTCAAATTAAAATTAATTTTCTCCTTGCTTTTCCACATGCTAAAGATAACAGAAATATATAGACTTGTCCCATTTAGTTCTGGAAATCTTCTTCCTCTAATTTTAGAGAGACCATTTCTCATTGTCTAAAAACATATCTTTTCACCTCTTTCTATGACCAATTGATAAGTTTTTAAAATATAGATAATTCAATTAATAGCCTTTTATATGCCTAAATTATTATTTCTAAAAGATGGTTTGCCTTAATTCCATTAACATGTTTAAAGAAATGATGCCAAATGCATTCTTATTATATATTTTATAAAGCTGCCTATATTTTTGTGAAAAATAATTTGAACATAAAAGATAAATATTCGATGGTGTTTACATTTTCTCTGTCCATCAGAACTTGTCACTTTAACTTAGAACAGGTCTATTTCACTGCCTCCTCTCTGACTTTTCAGCTTATGAAATTATAGCAAAAGTCAAGTTATTAGCAAAAGGAAAGGAAATCCACTATAGCTTCAAGTGATTAGAATCCAGAGGGCACTTAGGCTAATAGATGATTAAACAGATCCTCTCACTTCTGTCACTAAGTTATTACTAGCTAGTGCAGCCTTAGAAAGGAACTCACCATGTGTTCTAGCTTTGGCCATCTTGTCACCCTTAGTTGGTCTTTTTGAGTGAATTAAGCATTATACATGTGTTGCCAAAAATTTTTTTGTACAGTTCAGACAAGCATTTGGTTGGATGTGTGATTTGGAAGTTTTGTTTACATTATGTCCTTAGGGATCTTCTTTGTTTTAACAGCATGCAGCTTGACAGAAATACACTACCCAAAAAGGGACTAAGGTATATATTTCTCTCAGCACAATTGCTGCTTTCTCTGTTGTTGCGTAATCTTTGTGTGCTGTCTCTCTTCTTTGTTTGTTTGCAATGTAGCTCCTGACACTAAGGTTTAAATCACCTGGCTCCTATTCGCTTCCTACTAAGGTGACCCCTGGGAAGGAGCACAGACAGCTCACATAATCGGGTTCCTGCCACCCATGCAGTAGACCTGGACTGAGCTCCCCACTCCTAGCTGTGGCTCTGGCCATTGAAGGCATGCAGGGAGTAAGCCAGGAGAACACTTAACAAACTGTGTTACAAAAGGAATCCTGCGCTTCCTCAGGCCACTCGGTCTATGCAGGCACAGCCTGGGACTGGAGACTAGGGGGCTGGTATTTAATCTTGATGCTTCCTCTGGTCTAAAGAATTGGTGCAATATCCCTCAGGTAGAGATAGTACTGGTTGAGATCAAGATTCAGTTTCAATTAATTTCAATATGAATACCGCAATTTTGGAGTGATAAGATTATCAAGGAACTTTTCCCAAGGCATTGTTTTAAAAGGCAGCAACTTTTGGTAGGATGCACAACTGACTTCCACAAAGTAAAATCCATTTAAGTTCCCTAACTTTTGCATCTTGGAAACATATGCTGGCAAAACCTCAAAACTCGTATAAGACTACAGATGTGGCCAGTTAATGCTGAAAGAGTGAAGGATGCTCTAATTTGAATCAGAGAACTTATTTTCATCATCACAGGGAAGATGCTATAATTAAGAGATGATTTTTATAGAATCAGTTTGACAAAACTCAAAATAGTTTTAATTTCCCTCTTAGATCAATTTAAATCTAAATTAATATAATAGCATTTAATAAACCAATACAATTATTCAGTCCATAATAGAAAATAAAATGAAAATTTAATTTATGGCCATACTTTACTACACTTTTATCCAAGGAGGGGATATGGAATGAATTGCTAAGTGAGTGATACACCCTGTGAACATGATAAGTTGACTGCTTTTTGATACTAAGAATTACTTTGGCTAACAGTTAGTAACTAGACAAATTAGGCCTTTATCCATTATCCTTTTATTCTTCTAATTTGCTAGCAATAACAAACAGCTGGCAATTATTCTATTTTGGTATTTTGATCCAGAAATTTATTTTCCAATAAAGTTAGCATATTTTCCCCTTCATTAAAAAAACCAAAAATCCAAATTTGAACTGACATTTTAACAAAAGAATTGATTTGCCATATCCAAAAAAAAAAAAAAGCAGTCAATTTGTGTTCTCTTTCCTGTCCCATGCTGTAACCCTCACTTCACTTCCTGTGGCTTCTGATCTCCCTCTCTAAACCATTTCTAGTCTGTGTTTTCGCCGTCTTCACAGCCGTCCAAGCACTGGGCTTTTGCATTCTTCTCAATCCACTTGGCTGTCTGCTCATTGTTTATGATTTTCAACTTCATTATCTCACATAAGCATAATTTTCTTCTCAAATTCCTTTATTCCTTTCTTTTTTCCTTGTGAGACTCAAACAGATGGTGTCAAATCATCTGGAAGAACTGAGCAATTATAATTAGATTCAATCTGTTTGCAATTGTTGTTCAGTCTGAATAGTGAGCTCGCCTCGATTGTGCCCCTGTCCTGGTATTGCCTTGTCCTTGTGGCGATGCTGGAATGTCTTAGCTGTGCTGTTTTGCAGATACACCCCATCATCTCGGCAGGCCAACCAAGAAGACGGAAAAGAATGGCTGCGGTCTCACTCCACTGGAGGGCTCCAGGATACAGGCAACCAGTCACCTCTGGTCTCCCCTTCTGCCATGTCATCTTCTGCAACAGGAAAATATCACTTTTCCAACTTGGGTAAAACTTTCTAAAACACTGATTCCATTTTGCTCTTTATAGCATCCATCCTCACAGGAGCCCTGGTTATCCTCCCAGATCAAAATCTTCGTTTACAGAGATGATAAAGACACATCAACAGTACTTTTTGTTTATATAAGTGTTTATTGTTCACAGAATGATTTCCAAATATGAGAATACCATTGAAAATGCAGGCTGTTAAGAAAAACACAACTATGCGCAGATTTTGAACTCTGTTTTGCAACCAGTATTATCTTTCAATGCCATCTTCCCATGACCTTTCTGAACCCCCCTCCTCTTTTGCCATTTATTGCTCATAATATATGCTTAACAGAAGTAATATTGCTGTTTTACAGCCTAACCTACAGAGGTTCATAAACATCATTTGACTTGAAAACAGCATCACCATTAGTAAAGCGCAGAGACAGTAACCAATCCCAGAAAACCTGACTTCAAGTCAAGGACCTTTACATAAAAAACCAGTAAAACATCTCCTTATTTTTAATTTTAATTTTAATTTTTTTGACAGGCTGAGTAGACAGTGAGAGAGACAGAGAGAAAGGTCTTCCTTTTCCGTTGGTTCACCCTCCAATGGCCACTGAGGCCGGCGCTGCGCTGATCTGAAGCCAGGAGCCAGGTGCTTCTCCTGGTCTCCCATGTGGGCGCAGGACCCTTGCACTTGGGCCATCCTCTACTGCCTTCCCAGGCCACAGCAGAGAGCTGGACAGGAAGAGGAGCGACCAGAACAGAATCCGGCCCCCCGACTGGGACTAGAACCCGGGGTGCCAGCACTGCAGGCAGAGGATTAGCCTATTGAGCCACGGCGCCGGCCATCTGCTTATTTTTATTGTAAAATGTTAAAAAAGCATTCTCCTAATCACATTAATCACCTTTCATTGAAATCCACAAAATTAAAATATAGAAAAAAATACATGATTCCACAACTCCAAGATAATTTCAACACTGTGGAAGTCAAAACTCTCCTTGACATGCATATATGAATCTCTGTTATGAAAATACTCCATGAACATTTTTAGATAAATACAGTTAAGAAGAAAACTTATGCTCTGGCCTTTAGGTTACTCTTTGCAGTTTAGCATCATTTGTTGAAATATTATATCGTTTGCATAAATGTCATAGAAATTGCAGGGAAGATTGACAAAATAATGAAGGAGGTCTAAACATGCTAGTTATCATTTAACAGATCCAATAACATTAAACATAGGTATTTTTCATATAAGTTAGCTTATACACTTGTGTCACTTTTTTTCTTTTCACTTAGAAAAAATTTCTTTCTAATAATGCACCCACAGGAAGTCCACAAGATTTTTCAACTCTCAGGAATCAGAACTATTTGTTTCTTTTGTGACTCTACCCATTAGCCTGAGTAGGGATTCCACAGTGCTGCCATTTGTCCCCATTCGGGCACTTCAGGTTTTGACTTTAGTGATGCCACTCTCTTGATTTTCTTGATACTTTTCCAGTTAAAATTCTTTTTCCCAGGGTGGCTCATTTTAACATAGATATACGATTTAAGGTTCGACATGGTCACTGTTGAAAATGAAATGGACTTTATTATAATTGTTCTAGGCATGACGTAGAAACACTGAATCAAACTATTCATCCTCCATCTACTCCTCAGATGTATGTGTTTACCATTTTTTTTCCTTTAGACTTTTCCTCATCCTAAACCCACTTTCTGTGTTCTCAGTCACAATTCTTAACTCCTGTCTCTCAAGCATTTCTTTTCATTCTGAGATATTTTTGTGTTCTAAAACTGAAATCCCATCAGTGTGATAAACAACATAACCATCCAAACCAAAGTCTTCTCTTTAGCTCTTTTCTGCTATTTCCATTATCATTTCATATAGCATCATTTGTCAACTACTGTAATGTAAAATGTCAGTATAATCAACAGTCCCACTTACAACCACACCAACCACTCCTTCATGTTGTACATGTTCAATAGAACAAAACTTGTCATTTGTATATTTCCATTTCCATCTCTCTTTTTAAGTGGCATTGCCTTGCTTACACTTTTTAAAATTCTAGACAATTAAGTGAATTTTAAATTGATTATATAGCCCCAGCTCTCCAATCTTTCGTTGTCCATATGCATTGAGAAATGTGGAGGAAACTTTCGTGTTTACATAAATACATTCTCATATGCCTACCAGATTTTATAAGAATATGTGTCTTCAGATCATGCATTCTGAGATCTCAATGCTGGGTTATGTTATAAAAGGAATGAAATCATTAATTTTAGAAAGGTAAAAGTGATTTTTAAAGATTTTTATTGTATTTCCATATCACCCAAATTTTACTTGGGAAAGAAAATGTGTTCTTACTAAAATTCAATCATAAAGTAACCTTACTTTATGATTTTAAATTTTTAAAACTATATAAAAAGTAACTACTTAACTTGAGTATGGATAGCATTGTCTTCAGTTTTCTTTGCCCATCGTGTTTTTCAGTGTGATCATTATGTTATCTGAATGATCAGTGAGATGCTTGATTACTAACATTTAAGAGTTGAGGTATCAGGCCGGCGCCAAAGCTCACTAGGCTAATCCTCCGACTGCAGCACCGGCACCCCGGGTTCTAGTCCTCGTCGGGGTGCCGGATTCTCTCCTGGTTGCTCTTCTTCCAGTCCAGCTCTCTGCTGTGGCCTGGGAAGGCAGTGAAGGATGGCCCAAGTACAAGGGCCCTGCACCCACATGGGAGACCAGGAGGAAGCACCTGGCTCCTGGCTTCAGATCAGCGCGGTGCACTGGCCACAGTGGCCGCTGAGGGGTGAACCAACAGAAAAGGAAGACCTTTCTCTCGGTCTCTCTCTCACTGTCCACTCTGCCAGTCCAAAAAAAAAAAAAAAAAAAGAGTTGAGGTATCCATGTTTCCTTTTTTTTTCTTTCTACCTATTGAATTATGTAATATGTGAAATTTTAAAATTATTTTACCATAAAAATCACATATAACAACATCACTGTGCCCTGTTAATAGGAGATACTCTGCTTGAATTACCCTCAGGTACCCCTTCCTATGTCACCTTGTTTTGAGGGCCAAAAATTATGCTAAAAAGTATAGTACCTGTGTCAGAGAAAAATAATACAACAAATTTTGAAATGACACAATTCCAAGTCTATGACATATATTTCTCCAGATTTTAAAAACACACCTCAATTCCCTTCATATCTTAAGAAGTTCCTGCCTGATACTTCACATTCCAGTAATTCACTTGGTTTTTAAAATACAAGTGTGAACGTATATGCTAAATATATTTCTCAATTTCTCTGCTCTCCTTCGTTTCCAAATTTTGAAACATTATTTTTCCCAATACTCTGTGCCTTCATTCACTACACTTTTCTTTAAAATGGTTACTATTAATTGGTCTAAAAAGCTGGATGCTATCCGAACTATTTGGCAACAGGCAGTAGACAAGCTTCTATTTCAAAGTGCAGACAACATAATATAAATGTGTTTGATTTTAGCAATCTGATTGTGGTATCCTCATGTTATTCACAGTAGAAAATAGTTTTGTTTGATTAATCTGCAGAAATATAGGCTACAGATACCATGTACATTATATTGTATTTCATTTAAAGAGAAGGCATGATTTAGTCTTCCTCCTCATAACCTCAATTTTATAATGCTGTCCCTAATCATGAACTTACATAAATGCAGAACTCAAAACAACTGAAAGTCTTTCTTAATACAGACTTTTCTCTCTCACTGTCTACTCAGCCTGTCAAAAAAAAAAAAAATAGACTTTTGTGGTTTAGTTTTAAAATTTAATAAGTTTAAACATTTCTCTCCTTTATTTCATATGCAGACATTATATGCATACACTTAGATACTATTTTTTCCTGGGAAACAGAGACATTTCTTAGAAGCATCTCAAAGCTCTTCTTGGGGAGTTTATTCATTTGGGAGTTTTCCTTCTTTTCAATTTAACTCATCCTATTAAAGTGGCGATTATCTAAAAAGAAACCTGAAGACTATTGAAAGGCAATCTTTTGTTTATAACAGAAGAAATGCAAAACTATTTCATTTCTAGTGTGAATGATACAAATGACTTGGTGGGGTTTTTTTATTTTCTGTTCCAATTACATTTTATTTAAGATTACTGAGCTTTTATTTTTTTTTTTACTTTTAAAGTAATTTTTGTTTTTTTAAATTTACCTTATAATAAAAACACTTAATACTTTGTTTATAGCAATGTGTATATTCCTACTAAACTAGAGTCTTTTTGTTTCTTATTTGTTAAACTTATTCAGTGATGTATTAAGACATGGTAGTTTCAATTCATATTGCTTTAGAAATTGGTATTCTGTTTGCCAGGAAGATACTGGAGGAAAAGAGGAGGTCCACAGTATCTAAAATGTTATTGAGCATTTTAGTGGCAGACTCTTGGCCTGCCTTAATCATTAATGCTCCATAAACTCATGCCTCCATATTAATTGGCATCACATTCTCACTTCCTGTCAACCTACAGTACCCATCATTCAACTCCATAGTAACAAGCTGTGTGTGCTCTGTTTTTCAGTGAGCCCAACCAATCTGTCTCAATTTAACCTTCCTGGGCCCAGTATGATGCGCTCAAACAGCATCCCAGCCCAGGACTCTTCCTTTGATCTCTATGACGATGCCCAGCTTCGTGGAAGTGCCACTTCTCTGGAGGAGAGGCCACGTGCCATCAGCCATTCAGGCTCATTTAGAGACAGCATGGAAGAAGGTAAGGGCAGAGATAATGATGAATTTGCTTTGTTAAACTGACAGGGATGACATTGCATCATTCATATCACACGGGTTCTTGAACTTCTGGAAGTAAATGAACAAGTGTCATTCTCATCTGGGGAGTCCTTATGCTTAAAGACACTTATTTTACATTACCCTCTGTTTCTTTAAGCATTTGGAAATATGTAAGAGTTTGTTTAGATTAATACTTGGCTATAGAACAGTTTAGCATAAATCCAATGTTCTCCTACAGAAATGTGCATTGGTATAGTGACCCTGGCCCAGGTCAAAACATCAGAGCAAAGGTTTTGTTGGACAATAATGAGCCATAAAGATATAAATCAGAAAAATTGTTTCATAATTCTCTTACACGTTGATGATTTTGTCCTCAGAAACTCTCTCTGGTGTTAGTTTTTATCAGGTCACTTTAGAATTCATGTTATACCTACATTTTGACTTTTCAAGTGACGTTTCTTTGTCCCATTCCAATAAGATTCCAGCTGACCATTTATTTATTTATTTTTAAAAATATTTTTATTATTTATTTATTTGACAGAGTTACAGACAGTATGTGAGAGAGACAGACAGAGAGAAAGGTCTTCCTTCCACTGGTTCACTCCTCAAGTGTCCACAACGGCCAGAGCTGCGCCAATCCAAAGCCAGGATCCAGCTGCTTCCTCCTGGGCTCCCATGTGGATGCAGGAGCCTAAGCACTTGGGCCATCCTCCACTGCTTTCCCAGGCAACAGCAGTGAGTGCTGGACTGGAATAGAGCAACTGGGACTAGAACCAGCACCCATATGGGATGCCGGCGCCACAGGATTAACTTAGTGCGCCATGGCGTCGGCCCCAAGCTGGCCATTTATTAAAATGTCTTCAAAGTTGTATAGTTCTGTGTGAATCCTTTAAATATATCTATTTGAAAAACTCAAGAAGCTGAGTTTATCTTCAAATGTATATATTTTTCTTAACTATATGAGCTCAAATGTCTGTTTTTTACATTTTTATTCATTTTTATGTACTCAAAAGGCAGAGAAGCAAGAGAAGAAGAGGCGGTTTCATCCACTGATTCACTTCCCATACACCCACATTGATGGGGGCCAGGAAAGAGAACTCAGTGCGGTTATTCCATGTTGCTGGCAGTGCCCGGCTACTGGAGCCATCACCTGCTGTGCATCAGCAGGAAGCCAGAATCTGAAGTAGGACTGGGACCTGAACCCAGGCCCTCTGATATCCGACACAGGCATCCCGCATGGCAGCTAGACCTCTGTGCCAGGTGACCGCCCTTGAATGGTCAAATTTGCTGATAATTATTTGTGAGATTTTTTTTCTCACAAAGTTTTTTTTTGTTTTGTTTTCAAGTGTACATAAAGAAATTTATAGCATGAAGAGTACAAAGTATGTCAACTACAGATAAAATAAATAAATCTAAGCATAAAAATTGAAACCAATAAGAATAAAATCAAATACAACATAAGCCATGCTATCTTACTCCTTAACAATTATGCATAAAAATAACTCCAAATCTTAAAACATGCTAGAGTTTAAGCCTCTACCCACCCACTTATTCATGGTATGAGCTTGGTTAAAGTTCCCTAACTTTTTTAGTTGTAATTTTCTGAATCTTTCACCCCGTGGACTTCTCATGAGGATTGAATGAGAGTATACTTCTGTTCCTTTTTGAATCTCCTTCCTACCTATTTATTTAAAATGTATTCTGATTAAAAGTGTAGCCAGTCATGAAAATTGATGCACATTTTTTAGATCATGACTGCACATTTAATATTCTGGTACTTAATCTGTTGACCAAAATTTTACTGCTTCTTCAGATTTTAACCAAACTATCGAGTTCACCCTGACAGAGAGTGAATTATGGTCTGTGAATCTGCTGATTGCCAGGGGGTAGACAGACAAAACACTAATCTACAAGGCAAGGTCACTGCTCTTCTGAAATGGTTCTGTCCCTGGTTCTCAAACAGGCCTCTTTAATACTTTAAAACTCATCTGCTGACCACATGGATAGGTTTGCCAATAGAATAATGTTAATATGCTGAAGAATTCTGGCCTTCCATGTGTAATGATTAAATAATCAGAATGGCAGAAAGCCAGCTGGAGAAGGTGGGATGGCTTTTTGATACCCATGTGCTGACTTCTGTACTATTAGAAACCTAAAACTGTGTTACAGCGCTAAGGCATTATAGAACTAGTTTAAATGGACTTTACTGATGTATTGTCCAATGCTTAGACTGTCGGATGAAATCGGCTGAGCCACAAGTTCTAGGACATAGAGCTGTAAAGAATAAATGGAAGAAAAACGGGCTCTTCTGGGGCCAATGCTGTGGCACAACAGGTTAAGTTGTTACAGCCTGAGACACAGGCATCCCATTTTGGTGATGGTTTGAGTCTTGGCTGCTCCACTTATGCCCCAGCTCCCTGCTTATGCACCTGAAAAAGTAGCAGAAGATGACCCAAGTGCATGGATCCCTGCACCCATGTAGGAGTCCTGGATGGAGTTCAGGCTCCTGGTTGGGGCCTGGCCCAGCCCCAGCCATTGCAGCCATTTGAGGAGGGAACCAGTGGATGGAAGATCTCTCTGTCTTTCCCTCTTTCTGTAACTCTTTCAAATAAATAAATAATCATTAGAAGAAAATGGATAATCCTAATTCGTTGTCCACCTTCTTTCTGCTACACAAAGAGTATACTCTGCTGCACAGAGGATATTCTTAGTTTATAAAGGAGCTATTAAAGTCAACATGCTTTAAAAATACAGCAGACTTGAGGCCAGCACTGTGGCATGATGGGTTAAGCTGCAACCTGCAGCTCTGGCACCCCATATTGGCACTGGTTCCAGTCCTGCCTGCTGCACTTCCAATCCAGCTCCTTGCTGATGCATCTGAGGAAGCAACAAGGGTTGGGCCAAGTGCTTGTGCCCCTGTGCCCACATGTGGGACCTGGATGAAGCTCCTGGCTCCTGGCTTTGACTTGGCCCAGCCCCAGTCACTGTGGACATTTGGGGGATGGACCAGTGCATAGAAGCCCTCTCTCTCTCAGTCTGCCTTTTAAATATATATATATATATATATATTATGGACTCAAAGACAAACATTTTACACATCTAATGGAGTGGTAGTACTACCTCCCAAGTTACAAATCTAAAAGTTGTCCTTCATTTGTATATTCAGTCATTTTTAAAGAGATTATTCTCGGGGTCACTCAGATTCACCTCCCCCCCTTTTCCCTCTGTGCTGCCACAATCCTGGTACACTTTTCCCAGGTATCTGCAGATCAGACTAAAAGCACCTTATATGTCCTCTTGTAGAAGCCAATACATTCAGCTCAGTAGCATTTGTAATGCTCTATTGTAATTATCTCGTAAATTATATTTGTTTTGAGCGCCTAGAATGTGTCTTATTCATTGTTGTAGTCTCAAGATCTAACAAAGGCCCATCATATTGCATATACTCGTCGAATATTGCAGGGATGGGAACAACATGGGCAGTGTAAAGCCCACAAAATCATCTGGTCCGGCTCTGCCAAGGCAACTGCAGATGGTACTTCAAAGCTATTAAATCAATAGCAGGCTTATCTTTAAGTTGATAATTTTATATGACCTGCAAATGATGTTATGAATATCCAAATGATGATTGGCAGAAAAAAGGTTCCCCAGTCCTGGAAGAATGAGCAGAAATGACTTTATTTTCCTACAATGAAAAGAGGAGGAACTTTTCTTCAAATATAATTAAGAATAATTTATCCACCTACTTGGTTTACTGCATTGAAATTGAGAAGCACAAAGCTGGCTTTAATTTGTTTAAGGTGATATTTTGCTATTCCCAGATAAAAGACATTATGCAATTATCATTCTTAATTTTGATGAGATACACATTAAAATAAATATTTTTTCGTTACCAAAATTAATAAAGAAATAGTAATTCTACATTTAAAAGAACATGATCAACTCCACTCAGATAAAATAAACCAGGAAGGGATTTTTAAAAGTTTGTAGAAAATGAAATTAAAAATAAGTTTATTTGTTTGCAAAAAAAAATGTAAATCCCTACTTAGTTTTTTTCATAGTGCACATTTTCCTTAAACTGTTTGAAGATCTCAAATAGGAAGTTGGGTAAAATGCTTATTTCCCTTTAAATATATGCAGTAAAATTCAAAAAAACTTATGTGAATAGTAAATTTAATTAAAGCCAGGCTTTTGACTATTAAAAATGTGTGGCAACCTTAGTTTGATTTTCAGTGACTTTCCGTTTATTATATGGGAATTTACTATAGCCCTCCATATGTGCAGAATATACTTGTATGACTCACACTTGTCAACTTCTCTGATCTGGTGACTGAGGTACTTTAGGGAATATGCATGATGCTGTCCCATGTCTCCACATCTTAATCTCCAAAACATTGTACCAGTCTTGTTCTCAGAATCTCTTAGCCAGCTGTTAGCATTTGATTTCCCTGGGCACCTGTTCATTACTCAGTACAGACGTTTGGTTGAGGAATAGATTTCATTATTATAATGATTGTTCTTTTTGTTTTCTCCAGTTCATGGCTCTTCTTTATCACTGGTCTCCAGCACTTCCTCTGTTTACTCTACAGTAAGTATTGGCTGCAAAGACCTTCCTCCCTTTCTATGCACACAGATGATACAATAGATGAACTAAAGTTACACAGTGAAATGAGGGATGCTCTAAACTACTGCGTTCCCAGTAAACTGGTAGGCATTCTGCAGCGCCTCTGTGGCTCACTTGTCTGTACTTTCACTTGACTTTTGTGTATCCATTACAACTGATGAATGGATGTCAAATGGAATTCTATAAAACCCTATTGAGTTATAACTTGGAATCTCTGGAACCATGCACTATACCATAATTTCATAATATTGACTAGTTTTCTGTTTAGCTCTCTAACCCATAGTTGATAACTGATCTATGGTATTTTAGGTCTTTGTCTTCAAAGACCTGAAAGAACTGGAGATTTTTTACAGTATGTTTTTTAATAGATTGTGACTTTCAATTTTTATTTTTCAAGTGATGGTACACAGGTTTCAATTTATTTTCCCAGTGAATGAAATCATAGTTTGTTTCTCAGATATGTTTGTCCACTAATACAATTTCATCTTTTAAAAAAACTTCTATAAAAACTTATGCTTTATAGGGGAATACCTTTCTTACTAGGTAATAATCAGGAATATTTGAAAGCAGTTTACTGAACTCATTGAGATCTGAGTACTGTGGATAATCCTTAATCCTGTATAGAAAGGTTCATGAAAAGTTCACAGCCTCTGCTGTCCTTGAGTAATTAAGCATTAAGGGCATATTAATTTTTTCATTGATTTCAATAAGTTTAAATGATACTGCCCCTTCTCTATAAAATAATCTCATAGATTCATGGCCTTAGATAATCACTATGAGTGTTTTTGGTAAACATACTGTTTCAGGTTAATTCATAAAGCAGTGAGGAGTGTGAACATGTATTGGAAAATCACATAAATGAATGTGTTGAGACTTAGTGTTCCTTTTATTGGGTCAATACTAATGCTTGTTGGAGAGATGCTTTCTGACATACTATTGCAATTTAAATCTCTACATAACATCAGAAGGTGAAGCATCATCCTAATATTTTAAATATGTATGTAATAGCAGTATTTGGGTTAAACTGCCTTTATGAATCCTGAAAAAGTCTCAAGAAAAAAAGAACATGGGTTTGAGGAAAAACAATGTATGTCAGTGTCCAGTGGTCTTTTCTATGATAATGAAAGTGTCCTATTTTTTGCACTGACAGAGAAGCCAGTAGCCACACTTCACTGTTGATTATTTGAGATTTGTCTGATGTGACAAGAATTCAATTTTTTATGTTAATCAATTTAAATGTAAATAGATAGCTGTACATGTTGGCTACTAGATTGGATAGCACAGTCTTATAGAGAACAAAATTGTTACATTTAAATACTTGAGATAGATAGAAGTGGATTTCAATGAGGGCAGTTAGAAAGCATAAATGAGAGGTACTGTATTGAGAATGTATGATAAAATGGGGCCAGAAATTAAAGAGAGCATACATATACATAAATATATATACACGTGTTTGTAGACCAACACTTAGAGATAAAACTGGTTCTCAGTGAAAACAATGGATTAAGTGACCAACAGGAGAAGGTGATATTGTTAGGAAATTAAAATAGTTTTTATAAGAAGTAATGGAAATTATATACCTAACCAAAAAAGCTTCAGTGAAATAAATGAAATTCAAATAATGTGCATTTGGAAGACTAATAAAAAGAGATATCACAGATGCAGTGGAGACATTCTATCCCCAGTTCCCCATGACCATGCACTGAGATTTAACATCAATAAGAAAATATCTGTGAAAGTGTGCATTTGGAATTATGTTGTGAAAAAGCAGTTTATTATTATTTTTATGCCTCTTAAAGACCTTGGGTAAAAATTGAATGGATTTGCATTCTTGCCTGGTTCGATCAGAAATTATGATGTGACATCGGGCAAGTTGCCAGATTTCATTGGACTATACCTATAAAATAAAATTTGAAAGCATCAGCCCAATCTGCCCCATCTGTCTCATGGGATTTCTCCAAGCTGGGTCAAAATCACAGGCCCATTCCCATCTGCCAAAGGATTACTTCTGGCAAATTTAGAGTTTGTGCTTTTGTTTTTAAATTTAAGCCAATACTGTGAAATTTAGAGCTTTTACCTAAACATTTCAGTGTATATATTCCTTTTTAAAACAATTGGAATAGTGAGCAGCTCTGAGATGAATTGTTTGCATATTTATAGCTGTCTGTTGTAGATCTGTTTAGCTGGGGGCCTGTGCTCTCAGGTGAGCCACAGTGTAATCCCCTCTTGTCATTCTTCCTGAACTTGAAGCTAAGTGTGGGTTGCCAGTTATCACTGCAACATCTCAGAGGAAACAGTCCGCATTATCCTTTGTTAAAAGGAGAATAGTAAAAAATAGCCTAGAAAAGCTGTGTCCGTTCTTTTTATATATATACCCAGAGTCATTTTGGTTTTTGTATGTCTGGTCCTTTTAGACTTTTAAAATCTTTATCCTTGCAATAGATGATTTACTCTCAGCAGATTGTTTACCCTCTTTATAAATATCAGTCTTGCTAAAATCCATTATTTAAAAATGGCAAGTAATCCAACTGCATCATGGTATCGTTAGTAACATGCCTAAGCCACTGCAAGAAATGTGATATTGATATTGCGGCTCATTGCTTCAGTTTTATCCTACCCAGCACTAAGAGACACAGAGTCTTGATGAAAGAAGACAAGGAAGATAGAAATTCTTAGTTTTGAAATATATTAGCAATGGACAATTATGCAATATAGTTAATATGCAATGGTTATGCTTAGCACTAATATATGTAACTTCCTCAGGGCTATTCCATGGAAAAATGTGATGAGTATATTTCTTGATTATGTTTGACAAAATAAAATAGATGTTTTACAGATATACAAATTACATATTGAGACTTTGCCAGTTTAATATAATGCCAAAAGGCCTAAAAGCTGGAATTGGACAACATAAGGTGGCAATCAGTATACTAAGTACTAATGAAAACTAAGAGTCATAGTTAATGTGCCATGTATCTTAAGGCAATGCATTTTGTTTTCCTTACGTTCCTTGCATACTTCTGATTCCAAAACAAACAAAAAATTGTATATACAACTTTTAATTATTTGAATTCAAAGTACAATGTTCACTTAAATTGCTAAAAAGGAGATGTAAACTATTCAAGATTTATGTCATCATTCCTTTTTTTCATTTTTATTCATTTTTTCAAGATTTTTTTTTAAGAGTTAAAGAGGAGAGACAGAGAGCGAGTAAGATCTTCCATCCATGGGTTTACTCCCCAAATGGCACAACAGCTGGGAATGAGCCAGGCCAAAGCCACAGGCCTGGAGCTTCATCTGGGTCTCTCACATGGGTGGCAGGGACCCAAACACTCGGGTCATCTTCCGCTGCTCTTCCTAGGCCACGTGCTGAGAGCTTGATCATAAGTGGAGCAGCCCAGACATAAACCAGTGCCCGTTTGGGATGACAGCAGTGGCCATACCTGCCATGCCACAACACGGTGCTTCATCATTGCTTTTTAAAATGACTATCAGGATCTTGTTTAAAAATATTTATCAATTCATTTGAAAGACAGAGTTACAAAGAGAGAGGGAGACAGAGATAAAGAGAGAGGAATCTTCCATCCACTTGTTCACTTCCCAGATGGCCTCAACAGTTGCAGCTGGGTCAGGCTGAGGCCATGGGCCAGGAACTTCCAGTCTCACACATGGGTGCAGGGGCCCAAGCACTAGGAGCATCTTCTGCTGCTTTTCCCAGGCCATGAGCAGGGAGCTGCATGAGAAGTGAAACAGCTGGGACACAAATCAACCATATGGGTTGCCAGCGTTGCAAGGTGGAGGCTTTACCCACTAAGGCCCCTGTCGGGATTTTACCAGCCAGAAACTTTATTATTTAACCAATGTGTTACGAATTTTACATGTTTTTAAAGGTAGAGAAACAAAGAAAGAAAAAACCTTAGGCTAAAAGCAATGTTTACATGTAAAATATATCTTGGTAGTTACGTTTTGTTTTATTTTATGATTTTTGGAGGAAAAGAGGTAAAAGACTTCAGATACATGCCCATCATTTAATCAAGAAATATTCCAGAAGTAGAGATAGAAAATAATAGACCATTTTCACCTCTGGCTCTACTTCTGTTGGTGAATAGACACATATTGTTCAGTGTAATATACATTTTCCAACTTTTTCCAAAACAAGTGAGCTTCCAAAATGTAATGGTGTGCTTATCTCATTTTCTGGTATTTTGTAGCCCTACATGAAAAAGAAACAGCAACAGAAAACACAGCTAAGAGCTTTCTGTAACTAAGGCCAAACAACACCCTTTCAGTTCTGACAGAATGCCTCATTGCCATGAACTGTGGAGGCAGAGATGTTTTGCCAACCACATTTATAAGCATGTTAACACTGGGTGTTCAAGTGTTTTGCTCACTTGCCATCCAGCATGGTTAATTAATAATCATTAGGGAAGCTAAAATAAAATGAACCTGTAGGCTTGATTTTTTTTGGTCATTATTTTCCTCCAGCTTTTTTGACATTTGTTATGATAGTGAATTAAGAATAAATTCTGGCCAGCGCCATGGCTCAATAGGCTAATCCTCCGCCTGTGGCGGCGGCACCTGGATCCTAGTCCCGGTTGGGGCGCCGGATTCTGTCCTGGTTGCTCCTCTTCCTGTCCAGCTCTCTGCTGTGCCCCCGGGGTGCAGTGGAGGATGGCAGCCCTGCACCCGCATGGGTGCATGTGAGACCAGGAGAAGCACCTGGCTCCTGGCTTTGGATCAGTGTGGTGCACTGGCTACAGTAAGTTTTAGAATAACTGGCTACAGTAAGTTTTAGAATAACTTAGTTTATATGCAGCAAAATATTCACTTAGAATCATATAAAACCATGTTTTCAGTATTTTAATTGAACAATTTTTAGAAAATTTTTTCTCTTTTTCTAAAAATTGTATTTACTTATTTATTTTATTGATTTGAGAAGCACAAAGATAGACAATTCTCTTTGCCAGTTTACTGCCCACAAGAGTAAGAACTGGACCGGGCCAAGGATGAAAGCCAATAACTTAACGTCTCCTACATGGGAGTTAGGAACCCAACTACTTGAGCCGTTGTCCTTTTCTTGAGTTTGATCATAACAACATGTTAAATATTATTCACTCATTGCAAGATAAGTATTCACATATGTGTGGTTGAAATGGCATTCGTTTTTATAATTAAGTGATTTTCCCTTTATTTTTTACAGGCTGAAGAAAAGGCTCATTCAGAGGTAAAAACAATTTTAATATTTATTGTTGTGTACATGTATGATGAAATAAATATTGGTACCACTAGAGGGCTCTCTGACACAGTAGAAGACAGCTGATAGAAGTTACTCAGCTAGTTGATAAATGGTCTCAGATACAGCCTTTTTAAAACAAAATAAAAGGAAATATTTAAAAGCCACTTCTCTTTTCAGGTTCTAGATTGAATCTTAGTTCAGGTGCTTAGTAGCAGGTACTTAGTAAAATCCTTGATGAGTAAATGACAGTCCTCACAGGCTGAGATTATCTGCATAGGATTGATGAACACATGGCTAGGCCTGCACAACACAACATACCAGCAAGTCTATTTTGATGTTTCTAGTCCTTTTTTATAGCCAATGTGGTATGTCGTTCTGATCACACACGTTTCAGAAATACAGACTTGGTGGCAATACTGTAAAAATCAAACTGCAACCTGTAGAGACTATTTTTTTTCTTTTCCTATGTGAATGAGCTGTCCTCCTCCAGGAGAGCCGACCTTTAATTAGGTCTTTATTCAAAGACGATTTGATTGGCTTATGCTGAGGCAATCAGGAACAGAGAAAAATAGATGCCTTGGAAAGAGTCTTTGCACAGGACTTTCCCACCAAAGCCTTACTTTTATTAGCCTGTTAAAGCAAAATGTGTGCAGTGCTTAAAAATTTTCGAAATATATTCATTGCTCCAGTTTATCTTTAGAGTCCAGTGTCACCATTTGACCACAGATTAAATCTGAGTTCCAAAAACCTATTTTATTTACATCACATGGATATGATAAACTTCTAACATAGATTATCTGTTTACCCTATAGAAATTATGCAGTGCCTGTTTTATCATTCATGCCTTTTCATGGGTCATGAAAAAAAATTTTAATTACTTTATAATTTCCTCGACTGTATTTTAAAGGATCTGTAATCATATAATAGAGAGTATTAGTTTGAGAATGGCTCTTTGAATATGTTTTGTTTGCTTAAGAATAAGTAGATGTGCTTTGTGAAACTATTCATACTCCTCATCTCATACACAAGTGTAATTTTTGACTGCGGTGTGTGTCTTTAAAAAAACAAGAATGAAATGGAGTCACAATTGGTGATGTTATATAAACGTCTGCCTAGAGTTCTCTTGTCTTTCAGAATCCCTTAGTATTGACACCATTTCTTTTCCATACAATCTAATGTGCAGGGAGAAATAGTTAATGAACTATGGCAGGAATATTCTTATGAGCCCAGACAACATTCTACAAGTCAAAGTACAACAATAGGGGATTTGCTTTTGAACAAATGAGAGACATCAGAGTAGAATGTTTGGTATCTAAGTAACTAAAATCTCCTGAGACCAGAAATTCACTTGTACAACCTAGTCTCAGATGTTTGTAAATGTTTTGCTCTTACTAATTACTGTTTAAATTTCCTGGCAACATGAGACTTGCACATTAAATCGCAGTAAGGCTTAAATTAAAATTTTAAGTATGATACGACATAGCCTTCCTTTTTCTGTATGAACTTAACTAAAGAAGGAAAACATTTTAGAAGATTTATTTTATTGGTTTATCTAGTTAGTTATACATTTTACTGATTTTTCCTTTATGTTTAAACTATATGTCATCTGTAACGCATTTCTGCTCAGAGCTACTAGTAACTCATTCACTCAAAGATGTTATAATAAAGATTTGGAAAGACTCCCCCATTAGTCAGTAAAATTCTTTCAAATATGGACCTGTTAATGTTGGATTGAGCCCAGCTTTCAGTAACTTCAGAATATTCTACTAAGAAGTTGCTGAACTATGGAAAATTTAAATTAACACAGTTAAAAGGAACCATGGGATTTTTTGAAACATAGCATGGAGTACTTTTTGCTTTAAAAATAAAATAGCAAAATATGCATTTGTGTATTTAGTTTTTTAAAAAGAATACATTTTTCTGCCTGAATTTTACTAACAGATTGCTGGGAGAAAAGAATTAATAGAGAAAGGAAATTGCCTCCCAGCTCACTCAGGGATGGCTTCTGGAGCAAACGGGCATCCTTGGACTGGCAGATTTGAGCCCTGCATTTGAAGCTAGACACTTTTCCCTCTGTTTATTAGTGGTATGATAAGCCACTTATTATATTGTCACAATTAAAGTGATTGTCACTGTGTCGCCCCTGTTCACTTCGTTCATTTTCAGGAACTGATGATAATAGAGTGGGGATGGAATGAGCTAAATGCAATAATTTGCTTTACTGTCTTAAAGTCTTAGCTTTAAGTAAAAGTCTATCAGTATATGGAACTGATTATAATTTCATTGCATTCAGCAAATCCATAAGCTGCGGAGAGAGCTGGTTGCATCACAAGAAAAAGTCGCTACTCTCACATCTCAGCTTTCAGCAAATGTAAGTCACTTTGTGTCTTAAACATATCAGAAGGTTTTATATAGCACATGCAAAGCTTTTTTGAAAAAAGAGATTTATATATTTATTTGAAGGTAAGAATTACAGACAGAGAGAGAGAGACAGAGACAGAGAGAGAAATCTTCCATCTGTTGGTTTACATCCTGTTAGCCTCAATAGCCAGGGCAGGGCCGGGCCAAAGCCAGGAACCAAAAGCTTCATCTGGCTCTCCCACATGGGTTCAGGGTCCCAGGTACTTGGGACATGCTCTGCTGCTTTCCCAGGTGCAGTAGTAGAGAACTGGATCAGAAGTGATGCCGACAGGACTTGAACTGGCACCCGTATGTGGTGCTGGCATTGCAGATAGTGGCTGAATCTGCTGTGTCACAACACTGGGCCCCAATGCAATTCTTTTAATAACAAACATACAAACTGTAAGTGTCCAGAATTGTGGAGATGTGTATCATGAATAATGAGACTCAACGGTAAATTCTTCTACATACTCAGCAATAAAACATAAACCCAAATGGAGGAAGATTCACAGTGAGGTTAAATGAATTCCGTTTTCTCATATAATTGAAAACAATAATGCCATCTCTATAGGAAGTGATTCTTGTTTATTTTGATCACTCCCCATACATCAGTCCCTCTCAAATCACAATACAGAAGGGTGTTAGTGTTTGACTTTGGAAGATAAAATATTCGTGTGCTCTGCTTCTTTTAGTTCACTTTATTGAACACTTAATTCAGCATCTACTTAATTTCAAAAACATTAATTTATGTCTAAATACAAAGAATATATTGCAGGTGAGATGAAGTTCTCAAAAACAAGCACACAGGAAAAGCTTAGCAGCCTTCCCCTAGCAGGGAAAAGGGATTCACTTTTTCTGGCTCCAGAGCAACCAAAACTGCAAAAAACAATGACAATGAAGACCATCAATTGTATAAACATTTATTGAATATCTATCAGTGTGCTGGAGAATACTGAGTCGATGCAGAGTAATAAAGGAGAACATGTGGCATTGTGCCCGGTTCTAAGGAACAACAGTGTTATAGTCAACAGTGAGGGGTAAGGAAACTCCTGCTATTTTGCCATATGTCCAGCCGCCCTGACTCAGCATGAGCTTTGCCCAGCTCTGCTGTGGAATTCTGTGCCCATTTCCTGCCTCACTGCTTCTCCCCTCTGCTCCTCCATGGAGTTTTCTGTCTCCTAGACAAAACATATTTTGTCAAGAGTGAGTAGGTGCAGGCCATGCTGTATCACTTGAACAAAAGACATTTCTTTAGAATAAAATTAATTGTGTACTAGAAATTACACGGGATGGATGTCATTTTATTTATCATATATTCATTTGAGTACCATAGTTGAATTGATTTCATGTTTTTCAGTGTTAGAAGAATCAGATTGAGTATTGACTCTATTGTTCTGCACATGTTATTAGAAGGTTGCTAAAAATAATAGCAGGCTTTTGAGAATGACTTACTCCAGGTAACAATATTATTTAATCTGTGTTTGTGGCTTCTCAATGTAACTTTTAAAGAGATAGTTCAGAGGCAACTGTAAACTTTATAATATAGATTAATGACGGTAGGAGGTTTCTGACTTTGGATTCAGCAGATATACAGTAGTGTAAATGCATACAGGAGTGTGTTTGTCTGCAATGAGGAGACTTCAGAGCAGACACCGTGCATTAGATTGTCAAGATACCTGTAGATATCTTGAACAATTACTTGGAGTTTTATTTTATTATGTTTAGTTATCTTGGTTGGCCGTATTGAATAACTCAAATATTGGAATACTAAATTACTGTAGAATATAATGGAGTATGGCCAATACACAGGAACTTTTAAAAACCATTTCTGTTCAAAAAGTAATATGTGAACATTGTATTAAATTTTTTAAGGAACTAAAAAAACACTGAAAAAATGTGTATTTGCTTTTCCCTCTGAGACTCCAGTTCTCTTGGTTATTGATTTCTTGTCGTGTATCTTTTTAATGTTTTCTTATTATATCTCCATTTATACAAGTGCACAATACAAGTGCAAAGGCTTGTATGTGTGCACACACATACGCAGAAAGCAGGACCATATGCTAGTGTAAGGGAACTGTCATGGAGGTTAACTCTATTCATTGCTTGCAAGTGGAGCAAACTCTTCTGAAAGTTGGCAGCCATCGACTGCCTGCCCCTCCTGCTCCAGCTGTGCTTGTCACACGATTTCCACTGATGTGTCTTCATAACCTTGGAGCGTGCCTTCTCAGCTGGATGTTACCATGACTTCCAAATTGAAAATTTGTTCTTGGGTTAAAAATGTTTTACTTTTTTATGTATAAACATAAATATACATATGGCACATAAATAAGTTTTAGCATATTCATGATATTAAAATGCCAGTAGAGAGTGGTGATTAAGAAAAAAATTATCCGCAATGTCTGTCTAGGAGGTTGATGTTTAAAAAAAATGAAAGAAACGGAAGTATGGCAAATAGTGTCAAATTGATTTTTTTTAACTTCCTTCACCTATAGCTATGTCATCATTAGTAAAAGTACACACAGACAGGAGCATAATACATATTTCACTTTATGTTCTTATTTTTACTTTAAATATATTTTAGAAATGCTCACAAATTACAGATGAATGCACAAAGCATGTGCTACATATAAACCTTATTTTTAGTAGACAAAATAATAACAACCAAAGGAAAAACAGGAGAAAACCAAAATTTTCTCTTAAGGTTAATGGATAAACAAACTGATATATCTATACCATGGAATACTACTCAGCTATACAAACACATGAGCAGTTGTACAGGCAACATCTTGGGTAGAGCTCAAGGGCATTGTGCTAAGTGAAAAAAAAGAAGACAGTTTCAAGGGGTCACATACTATACCATTCCATTTACATAACATCTGAGAAATGAAAAAAAAATGCAAGTGGCGAATAGAAGATTAATGATTGTGTGGAGGGGTGAGGAATGAGGAGAGAGGTGACATGACTGTAAAGTAGTAGCAAGAAGGAGGTCTTTGTGGTGATAGAACAGTTTTGCATCTTGATTGAGTTGGTCATGATATCAGCCCAAATATATTAACCTGTATATGTATACCAATATTGAATTCCTGGATTATAATTATGTAAGCTATAATCATTGAGAGGAACTGGATAATGGACACAAAGAACCTATCTGTATTATTATTTAAACACCTGGTAAACATATATTTATCTCAAATTTAAAAACACATTGTTAAAGATCAAGATAATTTTTTTGAAAATATGTCTAGTTTTCTCTCACAAGGATTTTCAACCTTATTTCACCATTTAAAGTTTCTTTATTTGGTGTGGACATGGCTTGTTACAGTATTTTACTAGCGGACTCATGTACAGCCATTCTAGAAAATTATGGATATTTCTCAAAGACTTAAAAATAACACTTTTATATAACCCAGCAATACTACTACTGAGTAAATATTAAAAAATGAAATGAATCTCTCACCAAGACATCTGTACTTCCATGTTTATTACATGGCTATTCAAAATAGCAAAGATATGGAAGCAACTCCAAGTGTCCATCATCGTTTGGTCTGTGATGTCCCTTTAGACTTTGCAGACCACAATGAACCATGGTAGGATTTAGATAATACTTGATATTTTCTCCATTCTAGGAAAGATTTTTGAAGTTTCATTCAGCATATGTTTCATTTCATCTCATCTGAATTAATATGGATTGATGTATGTATCAGTCACCTACATTCTAAGCATACACAAATACGTAAATTCATCATAGAGATTCAATCAGATTATTTTTGTAAAGGATTTATTCCATATAAATCATAATTTCCTAATATAAAATTCTTATTTGGAGGTAGATATAAATTTTTATATATTAGTTTGTTTATACCCTAAATAAACTTTCTACATTTTGGTTAAATGTAAGTGTGATCTCCACAATGAGGATGATTTCCTAGAAATGTAAGATTATAATTTATAAAAATGCATTTCAATGGATTTGATTTTGTGAAAATCGTTAATATTTTTAAATTTACTAGTTATTTAAAGTATCCGGCCTCATTTTGCTCAGTGTATGAATAACTCAATCAGGACTTAATCGATTATTTTATTTGGGTTAATTTTTGTAATTGTTATATCACAGATTTGAACTTGGGAATGACCATATTTATACCAAGTCTATACAGTAATCTTTGTTTCACTTTTAAAATTTGAAACGCATCCACTTCTTCGCTACCATGCATTTTTTTCTCTTTTTTAGAACGTAAATAAGTTTTAGCATATTCATGATATTAAAATGTCATTAGAGAATGTCAGCTCACCTCTCATCTGACTGGAAGAGTAGGGCCTCCAGACAGTGGACTGTGGACTAAGCCTTCCTTCCTCTTGAGGAGTTGTGCTAAATAAAATGATGTGAAGCCACGAGCAGACTGTAAGGTTGCTTCTACTAGTATGTCTGCAGAGAAAAGAGAGGGTATCCTGGCAGGTGCTACTGCTTGGCCTTCTCTGAATCAGTATTTCACTAACAGCCAGGGCGTGGGACTCCACGAAGAAAAGCAACTGCAGGTGCATGGTCACACAGATAGCCAGCTTTCATGCTGCCACGTCGGCTGGCTTGCATTTGTTTGCCTTTTAAAATATTTTCCACAAATATCATCCCTTGGATAAATTGGAAATGAGCACTAAGGCTACTTATTGCTAACGGTTTTCAAAGATACCAATGAATGATTATGTAAGAAAACAAAAGGTACTTTTTTGCCTTTCAGTATATAATTATTTTAATCAAATGTCTTTGAGTATTATTTCATTTAAGATATGCTACTTCTTTGCTCTGTTTAACATTTTTATATGACCAGGCAATTCCTTTTTTTTCCCACTTCTCCTAAGAGAAAATTATTTTATACTTGTTAACAGCAAATACTAAAGAGACAGTTTCATACAGTATAAAAGAAATGTAAGATCTTGTGTCTGTTTAAGGACCATTGTTAATTCAACTAACTACTGATTTTCAAACATAAAATTTTATGATAAACATCTCATTTTATGGGGATATATGTATATATGTGTCTATATAATTTATATATATGCCCATTTAAATCTGTATATAAAATGTTTTTAAATAGTTGATCTTGTAGCTTCTTTCTATGTGAACCAGTGCTACGTAGGAATTATATGTAACAGTATTTTTTCCTTATTGTTCATCACCACAATAATTATATTTAAATGTTTATTTAGATTATGTTGTATTATCATAAAACCAAACATAGTATGTATTAAAATCTTTCCTTAACCAATTATCAAGCCTTTCTATTTTATTATGGTAGCAGACTTCATCTAACACAAATCAGAGTATTCAGTATTATAGAAAACAACTTACTCTGACTTGAAAATTATAAATCTGCTAGAAGAAAAGTTAGAATCAAGTATGGTAAAAGTGCCCCTGAAAATTAATCATTTTGAAGAAATTGTACAAGCTTTTTCAAATACATTGCCCCGTGGTTTAATCAGTTTTACTTTCCATTTTCATCCCTTTATGGTGATAAAGATTAGCATTGGTAGGAAAATTTATTCTTTATTGCTCCTATTACTCCTTTTCATTTACCCTTTGTGGTGAGAATCTAATCTCTATTACCTCTAAAGTAAGAAAGTTAATATGATAAACTAAACCAAGGTGACATAAATTTAAAACACAGTTTCACTTGCATAATTTTAATGTGCATTTCTTGAAAGCAATTTGACTCAAATTAAAATGTTCCTTAGTAATCATAATTTTTGTGAATAATTGGTGAAAAAGAATTTTTCAAAAATTAGAAACTGGAATTCTAATGGCAAATATTTTATAGCTATAGCTACAAAATATTTCATAGCTTATTTAGCATATTCTTTATTTTATTTAAGTTATACAAGTTTCATGTATTTCATAAATACAGATTTAGGAACATAATGATACTTCTTACCTTACCCTCCCTCCTGTCCATATTCCCACCCTTTCTTCTCCTTCCTCTCTTATTCCCTTTCTTAATTTTTACAATGATCTACTTTCTTTCTTTTCTTTTCTTTTTTTTTTTTTTTTTTTTTGACAGGCAGAGTGGACAGTGAGAGACAGAGACAATGAGAAAGGTCTTCCTTTTGCCGTTAGTTCACCTTCCAGTGGCCGCCACGGCCAGCACGCTGTGGCCAGCGCACCATGCTTATCTGATGGCAGGAGCCAGGTGCTTCTCCTGGCCTCCCATGGGGTGCAGGGCCCAAGCACTTGGGCCATCCTCCACTGCACTCCCTGGCCACAACAGAGAGCTGGCCTGGAAGAGCAGCAACCTGGACAGAATCCGGTGCCCCGACTGGGACTAGAACCCGGTGTGCTGGCACCGCAAGGTGGAGGTTTAGCTTATTGAGCCGTGGCGCCGGCCTACAATGATCTACTTTCAATTTACTTTATACTCAGAAGATTAAACCCACACTTAGTAAAGAGTTTAACATATAGTAAGAAGAAAAACAAGAACACTGTTCCTCAACAGTAGAGACAAGGGCTGAAAACAGTCATTGAATCTCAAAATACCAATGCTGATTTTTTGGCATACTTTTCTTGCTAAACTTATAAGTTATGCAGAGAGGGTGGAGTGAAGTAAGTTTCTTCAAATTTATACATTCAAGGACTCAGGGTCTTATAATTAAACCTCATACTTATCTGCTCATCTGTATTGAATAGAATCTTACAATCTGTTTAGTAAATAACAAATATTTTCAGCTGGAATGTTCTATTTTAAAAGAAAACAGCAATTAGATTTTTCTGTTTTAGTAACCCATTTTATGAGCATACTGTCATTATTTCTAATAGGCTAAACTGGAATCAGCACTAATAATCATCACAGGCAAATATATTGTATATTTACAAAAAGGGATGCTTTATGGTGGAAAAGAACACCTGATACATATAAAATAGGTGGATCTCAAAATTAGTGTTAAAGAAAATAGTCGGGGGCCTTCGCTGTGGTGTAGCGGGTAAAGCCGCTGCCTGTAGTGCCAGCATCCCATTTGGATGCCAGTTTGAGTCCCAGTTGTTCTATTTCCTATCCAGCTCTCTGCTATGGCCTGGGAAAGAAGTAGAAGATAACTCAAGTCCTTGGGTCCCTGCACCTGGGTGGGAGACTTGAAAGAAGCTCCTGTCTTTTGGCTTCTGATTGGTGGAATTCCAGCTGTTGTGGTCATCTGGACAGTGAACCAGCAGATGGAAGATCTCTCTCTCTGCCTCTGTAACTCTGCCTTTCAAACAAATAAATAAATCTTAAAAAAAAAAAAGTCATTGAGGAATCATACCATATTATCCTTGTATAGCTTTAAAATAGATGAAACTAACATAAACTTTAGGATTGTGAACCTAAAAACTAGGTGTAAAAACTATGCAGAAAAGAAAGAAAACGAAAAATTAGCACACAAGTTACAATAGTGGCTATCATTGGAGAAGAGAAAGGGAAGTAGTGATGGGGAGGCACACAGGAGGTTTTCCAAGGTCTTGAAATGTTCTCTGTCTTGTCTTGGCTGCTGAATGAATAAAGGTTGTGTATGGGATATATCAAGTGAGCTCCACATTCCATCTTGCTCACTTCCATTAGAGTTAAAGTGTAAGAGAAAATACAATGTGGTCTTCCCCTGATTTTTTGAGGAAGGTACTGAGCTTAATGGAATGACATCTCTGTGATAAATTAGAAGATAGTATTCCTTTTTTAGTGTGTTATTTATCCAATTAAATCTGCTAAAAAAAATCTTGGCGCATAATTCTCAAGATCGTGTGTGTATCTAAGAGAGAGGGGGCAGGAGTAAGGGAAGAACACAAGAGACAGGAGTAGGAGAAAAAGAATAAAGAGAATAAAGAGCTATGATTGTGGGTTGAGGTTTAATAAAATATTCTCTGCAGATGGATTTTCTCCATATTTCAGTGTCAGGTAAAGTCCATGCTGAATTCACAGCTGGGAACAAAGGCATCTTTGTACAGAATGCTAATGAAAGAGACTCATTTATTCTAGCTGTTACTAATAGTGGAGTAAACTTCCCAATCCCCAATTCTTTGGAATTTGTGATGCATTTAATAGCTGATATCTCTGCAGTCAGCTCTGCTGTAGTCACAAAGAGGCGAATTTTAGTTGAGTCATCTCCCTTCCTTTTAAAGAAATGTCAGTGTTTTGTCAAAGATTACCAAACATTGCCCTTGCATAATTTATGCTAAATTTAAATGTAAAGTATTCAACTCTTACATTATTTTGGGGGCACAAAATCTATATCAATTTGAGATAATACACCTGCAGTTCTACTTGTAGCCATGGTGAGAAACTGAAGCACCTCTTCAAACTTAATATTCTGGGTTCAAGCTGTTGCATAATGGCATGTCAATAGAAAGTGGCCTATTTTAGAGCTTCAATAAGGTTGTCAAATATTTCTAAACCATAAGAATTATGGTTATGTACTGCCATATGTATAATTCTCTGGAATTTAAAATAAGACCTCAAAGCCACAAAAGCTTAATGTTAAATAAAATATGACTGAACATTGCTTCTTGCTGGCCTACTTGTACTTCCGTAGTTGAGGGGAATAAAAAGTAGAATCAAAAGCCCTTTTATTGAAAAGAGTTTAGAAAGTGAAGACAACCCTTCAATTCAATTCATTGTAAGTAGTAAAAGGAGAAGGATAATGTTACAGCTGTCTACAGATGTCTGTCACTGGAAGGAGAGAATCATTACAAAAAAGGGCTAGAAATATCCTCAAAGGTCATCATGGAAGTGTAAAATGAGGCACATTTGTCCGTTGACTATTTCAGTGTCCTCCTTTTGGGATTCAGCCTGAAAACCTGGCAGCTCAGAACTTTATTCAGTATTTTGGGCATCAAATCCTTCCACGATGTGCAAGTCAGAGGTGTTATTATTTACAGCATATCATCCCCTTTCAGAAACTGAACTTGTGTTAAATGTCAAGAGACTGAAACACAGATTTTAGGAAGCCAAAATTTAGAGATGACTAATGAAGATGTGTGTGAAAGGTGAGTCATCATTGAGAGCTAGCCAGGATGGTCCTTGGATTTAAAGAGTTTAGAATACCTGAAATAAGCATTATGTAAAATGAAGAATTTTCACCCATCCACATAGGATTCTGACATTTCAACTGTGTTCCTTCTGTTTTGTTCACAGGCTCATCTTGTGGCAGCTTTTGAGAAGAGTTTAGGGAATATGACTGGCCGACTACAAAGTCTAACGATGACGGCAGAACAAAAGGTATGTTCAGAAATTGCCATTTCAGTTTGAAAAAAAAAAAAAAACTGCAGGTTGCATAAGATGCTTCAATAACACTGAGATGAAATGCGGTAAAAGTAGTAAGAGCATCCATTATGCAGTAAATTCAAATATGAGCAAGGGAATACCTTTCTCCTCAGATTTTAAGACATGGCCAGGTTAGTCCATTATTGGAACACACTCACACAAGACACAAAGTTCTTCCTAGGCAGTCTATTTTTTTTCTTTTCAATGGAGCTATTAAAATAATGCCAAATATTAAGAAAGAGAGGCATTCGTGTAAGAGAGAGAGTATTCTAGACGCAACTTGTTAGGCAGTTGACAGGAGTTGTATTCTTCACAAATCCATGGCCAGTCACTCCAGTCATAGACCATGGCTGTAGGCTGAGATACTCAGGGAGGCTTCCAAGAGCAGATGTCAGGGTTCTAGAAAGTAAGAGGTCTCTGATTATGGCAGCTGTGAGGCTAGGGATGATCCTGTGTAGTTTGGGAATCATAAACACAAGTTGGCATCTGGGGATGTTACCTTTGATGTTATTTATATTATAGCAAAAGCTTCAAATAAACTTGAATGATTTTATGACATGGAAGAATGACTCCTAAAAAGAAAGGGGAAAAAGAGAATTTAGTTCACAAAGGCAGATATATCAAGGTTTTTTGCTGCTTAGAGAGACTCTGGTCACTTTCCCTATGTTGACCAGTTAGCTTCTTTTCTTTCTTTCTTTAATTTTTTTTTTTTTTTAAGATTCATTTACTTAGTTGAAAGTCACAGTTACAGAGAGAGAGAGAGAGAAAGAGAGCGAGAGTGAGTGAAAGAGAGAGAGAGAGAGATTAACAGAGACATACAGAGACAAAGATCTTCCATCCACTGGTTCACTCCCCCAAATTGCTGCGCTAGTCAGGGCTGGGTCAGGCCGAAGCCAGGAGCCAATAGCTTCATCTGGGTCTCTGAAATTGATGCAGGGTCCCAAGCACCTGGGTCATCCTCTGCTGCTTATCCCAAGCCATTAGCAGAGAGCTGGATCAGAAGTGGAGCAACTGGCGTCACAGGTAGTGGCTTTACCTGCTACACCACAGTGCCGCCCTCAGCTGATTTCTTTTCTGTTAGTCCAGTGGTCTTAACCTCCTTGGGTGGCTGTCAAAGACAAATAAAACCTTTGAAACTATGTGGGATTTTTTTTTTTTTTTGGTAAAAACTGTATAATATGGGCAGAGTCCACAGTTTTCATGTGATTCTTAAATCCATTATATAAGACAAATGTAGATATTTTCAGAAACTGTTCCTATGTCTGTAGGAATGATTTTTACTTAGTCTTTAGTTTCTATAAACTTACATGACATTAGCATGTATTACCAACTTTTGTCAGCTAGACATGTTTTTCTTGTAAAATGGCTGGATGCAGGGGAGGGCATTTGACTCAGTGATGAAGGCCATTGCTTGGGATACCCACATTCCATATTGGAGTGTAGGGCTTTCGCTCTCCTTGCCTGCCAGGCCAGCTTTCTGCTAATGCACACCTGGGAGTCAGCAGTGATGACCATGGACTTGGATCTCTACCATCCACATGGAAGACCCAAACTGAAGTCTGGACTCCTAGATTCAGCCTGGGCAAGCTGTGGCTATCGCATGCATTTTAGGGAGTGAACCAGCAGATGAAACTCTCTCTCTCCCCCTTTCAAATGAATATAAACATAATAAAAAAAAAAGGAACTGAATGTGAGCAATCCAATTAAACCAAAAGAGGAAAGTGAACGTTACTATGATTTCCTGGTATAACTAGCATCTCTGTTGTAATTTATTATCCTGTTTCATATATTTTCATTGCCCACAAAAGATATTCTCCACCTCTGTCCAACCAGTGCTAACAAACTCCCTTTGCATTCATGTATTTTTTTCTGGTTCAGTTTGACACTTTACAGTTGTACCATAAGAACCCAGTGAATAGCATTACAAGATCTTTTAGGGCAGGCACGGGAGAAAGAACATAGACATCAGAGCCCAATAATCTTGAGTGTGAGTTCTGGCTGTGTTTCTTAACAGCTGTACAATCTTGAGTATGTTCATCTAACCTTTTCATTTTTTAAGATTTAGCAATTTATTTGAAAAGAAAAGTGTTGGAGAACAAGAGGAAGAGGGACAGGGAGAGATGGGGAGGGGGAAGGGAGAGGGAGATCTCCTGGACATAAATGCCCTCAACAGCCAGGACTATGGAAGACAAAAGCTAGTATCCTGGAACTTCTGCATCCTGGTCTCCCATGTGGTTTCCAGAACCCAAGCACTTGGGCCATCCCTCATTCATTGCTTCCCAGACACTTTAGAAGGAAGCTGGATTGGAACGGAGAAGCCAGGACTGGAACTGGCCCTCTGAGATGGAATGTGAGCATCCCAAGCAGTGGCTTAACTCATTGCTCTGCAACTTCTGTCCCATGGAACTTTTCTAAGCCCCAAATTCATCCTTTTAAAAGTGGAGATGATATGAGACACCATTATTATGTCACATGCAATGGGCAATCAAGAAATATATATGTGTATGTGTGTGTGTGTGTGTGTGTACAGCCTTCCTTTGCCTCTCTTTCTACTTTGAAAAAGTAGGTTAACTAAATCATCATTGAACATATGTCAGGAATATGTTGATGGTTAGTATTTAAGTCTTAATAGCTTTACAAAGTCAAACAATAGAAATTTTATGCCCCCCTATTTCCTTCAACTATTTAATTTTTGTAATTACACTTTCTTGTAGAAGCTTGAAAATGTGCAGAGACGTTAATTTGTAATACCTATGAATAATGCCAGGGTATATAAAAATACATCTCTATAATAAAGTAAATTTTATAATTGTGTGCATATTATCCTTAAATGAAATTGCCAAAATATTAAATTCTATCAAAAGATATGGTGGCTTCTGAAATTGCTCTTTACCATTGTTTTTAACTTAATTTCTCTTCTAGTTGAAAACTTTACACACACAATAATGTTGGTAGATAGTTTATTTATTAATAACTTGTATAATTCCAAATTTGCTTGGCAAAGCCTGCAACATAAGCTCATTGATGGGATTTTTTTTTTAAAAAAAGATTTATTATTTATCTGAAAGGCAAAATTGCAATGAGGGGTGGGAGAGAGAGAAACATTTTCCATCTGTTGGTTCACTCCCTAAATGGGCACAATGGCTTGAGTGGGGCCAGGCTTCTTCCAGGTCTTCCAGGTCTCCTGCATAGGAGCAGAGGCCTGGACACTTTGGCCAACCTCCACTGCTCTCCCAGGCACATTAGAACAGAGATGGGCTGGAAATGGAGCAGCTTGTTCTCCAGCCTGCACCCGTAAGTGATGCCTGCGTCACAGGCGGCAGCTTTACCTAGTATGCCGTAGTGCCAACCTGAGGGATAGGATTTAGTGAAAGCCAGTAGAATAACACAGATAGCAAGATTCCTGAGCCTGGGTAATTTCTACTGCAAAGCATTGAACAGAATTGAATGTCAAGGGAGCTAAGCACAAGGGGAGATTGCTTGGTGTGTTCCATTCTTATTTTCTGACCAAAAGAGCATAATTTAGATTGAAGAGACAAACGTTTTGGCCCTGAATTCAAGGACAAATTTATTGCAAAGGTTCTTAAATTGGGGTCATGGAATAAGAAAAGACAAAAATCACTGTTCAAATAGATATTCCTCTAAAAGCTGAGGGCATAACATTTAATCATATTTCAGTAAAGGCATTTCTTTAGAGAGCTGAGATAAAAGGGTATATTGCTCTCTAGTGATCCAACAATCCCGAGAAAAAGCTTGGGGAATGCACAACAGAGATTTTTAAAGTCTCTTCCAGGAGTTCCAAGGTTCTTTCATCCTTTTAGACATTCATGAAATTTACATTGAATTTCTACTCTGTAAGGAAAAAAAAAACCAGGATAGGTAGGTAGGGAAGTAGGGAGGGAGGGAGGGAGGGAGGTTGGTAGGTAGGTAGGTAGGTAGATAGATAGAGAGATAGATAGATCTCAGTCTGAATCTGGAGATACAGATATCTATTAGAATGTGTATACTAGGAGGAATATAATCTATAATGTACTCTTCATATAATATATATGTTGTTTTTTATACATATATTCTTTACAGTGTTCACATTCCTCCTGTAAAAATATTCATATAAGTATATGTATTTCTGATATCACATGTAATTTTTATTTGTGTGTGTATTTATATATGTACCAGGGGATCACAAAAATAATAGAAATGTATATTATTATAAACTTTATAGTATTTTGAAATTTGTTGCACCAAAATAAACATTTATTTTATTTTATTTTAATTACTTGAAAGACAGTGTAACAAAGAGAGGAAGTGAAACAGAAAGAGATCTTCCATGTGCTAGTTCATTCCCCAGATGGCTGCAAAGATCAGAGCTGGGCTAAACCAAAACGAGAGCCTGGACTTCCATCCAAGTCTCTCACATGAATGGAAAATGCACAAGTACTTGGGACATAATTCACTGCTTTCCCAGGTGCAATAGCAGGAAACTGAATCAGAAGTGGAACTGCCTGGATTTGAACTCTGATATGGCATGCCAGCATCACAGGTAGTGGCTTAACCTACTGAGCCACCATGCCAGCCCCAAATATATATCTTTTAATTCTATTTTTCCACAAGCATTTTGAAATGCCCTTGACTGTATTCCATGTAGAGTTTATATTCTAGTAGGTGACATGATGATAAGAATATAATTTAAAAGCAGGATTTCTTGTGATAATAACCACTATTAGAAAAAAGAAAAGCTGAGAATGAGAATATTGGAAAGCAGGGTAGGAAGCTAACCCTTGGATAAATAAAGGCCACGGTGCCCATATGTTCCTACTTAGGAAATAGGTAAACTAAACTGAGACTCAATTCCTAGTCTTCTGGCTTCATTGTGTTTTTTCTTAACAATCATATGGCATTAAATGTTTGATACTGCATCCAAATTTTAGTTTGATTTATATACCAAAATCACTGCCTTGAGTAGTGTTATAGTAATTTTCTAGTTTCCAGATGCCAACTAACACGGATTCTCTTGCCAAATTTGAATGCCAGAACACTGCCTTTATAAACTTACAGTCTGGTAAGACAGAAAAACAAAGCATAAACAAAAGGCAGAAAATTGTGCCATTGGAGATGTGATGGTGCAACGTCGGGCAAGTTCTCAGTGAGTTATGCATCTTCACTGGGGCAGAGTGCAGATGACACAGACGAGCTCCTCAGGCTTTGGAGTGAGGAGGGGATTAATTCAGGGAAAAGGTGTGATTGTGTGTGCTAGAGGAAGGAATTGCATGGAGTACAAGTGAGGAAAATGATGGGAGACTGCTGAAATCTTTGTGCAAAGTTTAATTTTCTCACAGAATGCCTCTGCAATACACATCACTGGAATGGCAAGAATTCTGCATTTTTTTTTTTTTATGAGTGAAAGCTTCACAGAACCATTGCTAAACTTTTGTGTTCAAATTTACTAAAGCTATCCTCTGTGATATTCAGGAATTTAGAATTCAGGAGACATTCAAATTAGTACGTTATAGCTGCCGCACCAGGACAATTAGAACATATCTAAGTATGAAAGTATTCTGGGTTAATCCTCTTAGAAGGTCAGAGCCACATAGAGGAATGTCTTTTTGCATGAGAGATGGAGCTCAGAAATCGACCCTTCTGTTAACTGTAAAGTCTCAGGCTTGCTCATTCCCACTTTGGCGAAATTATTTTGGGGGTGACTAGATGAACGAGAATGTAGACCTTCAAAATGAAGCCAAATCCGTGAAAACAGATAATGTAGAATCTACAAATTTAGTGCGCTTGGGTCTTTACATTAACACCTTCTGGTTAACATTAAGATCCATGTTGTCTAGAAGTATTTTTAAAATTTTATCATCAGAGTCAGACAATTTATCCATTGATCTTTCAGGACGTAACATCATGTGAATTCAAAATTTTCAAAGAACTTTCATTACTGGTATTTGGTGAGTTTAATTCATCTGAACTTAAATACAGTAGGGATGTCCTGGTTCTTTCAGTAGAAAAATTAGCAAGATGTCAAGACAAATATAAAGGCAAGTGGGAGTGGAATGTGTTCAAGGAAAATACAGCTGTGAAATTAATTGAGTGTCAATGTGAGGAAGCGAAAGACAGATTCAGTAGGAACTTTTAACATCTTGCTAAAAGGTCAAGTTGTTTCATGAAGTTTGTTGTCAAGCTTTTGAGCTTCTTAACGAGGCCTATTTCATGAGAAATAGGGAAAGAGATCAGAAATAGGAAATTAGATTCCAATGAACATCAAGCAAGTCGAGTAATTTGACACAATATTTGGTTTATTTGGAAGCATTTCGAGTGTGATCTTGATTATTTATTCAGAGATATGTACAAAACTGTGAAAAGAGAAACATAGCATTGGTTGTGCAATAGTAGAAACAGTTAAGAGAGATATGGATGGGCTGGCACTGCGGCTCACTTGGCTAATCCTCCGCCTGCGGCACCGGCACCCCGGGTTCTAGTCTCGGTTGGGGCGCCAGGTACTAGTCCCTGTTGCTCCTCTTCCAGTCCAGCTCTCTGCTGTAGCCAGGGAGTGCAACGGAGGATGGCCCAAGTGCTTGGGCCCTGCACCCACATGGGAGGCCAGGAGAAGCACCTGGTCCTGGCTTCGGATCGGCGCAGTGCCAGCCATAGCGGCCATTAGGGGAGTGAACCAACAGAAGGAAGACCTTTCTCTCTGTCTCTCACTGTCTAGAATCTCTCTCTCTCTCTCTCTCTCTCTCTCACTAACTCTGCTTGATAAAGAGAGAGAGATGGACTCCATCTAGCTTCTTGTACAGAAGAAACTTGCCTGCAAACTAGAATTTTATGAGGTCAGCAGATATTTGAGGCATCATTATCTGAACTGGTCACTAAAGGAGAGTGAAATTTTACTTTGGTTCCAGATTTTAACATGCACACCACTTTTGCAGAAGCACCCAGCCACACTCTTCTCTTTGCTCATGGGAAAGTAGTAAACTAGAAGCTACTGAATTGGAAAAGTAGAATTTAAGTCTACATCTTGATGAAATACACATCCTTTGAGGTTTTTCCTGATGGTTTAATAGAAATTCTCAAAACTTAAATATCTTCTATTGGTCACCTTCAAAATAAAGAGATTATTAAAAAGGTTTTCAAATTATCTAATGATTTTGTAGTCAACTATCTATTTGCCTATTTTGATCATAAGTTTCTCATCCAAATTACCCACCATAAATGAAAAAAAAAAGAACTTGTAGGTGTAGATACCTGGAGTCAACATAATTTTCATGCATTAGACAAAAATACAGTTTAAAAATAAATGTGAACAACTAACTATAATTATGAAGGGGCAAAATGAAGACTAGAAATGAACTACTAAAAATTAATTTCTGGAAAGGGCATTTGACATAGTGAGTAGAACTCAACTTGGGATGCTTGGATCCATATCACAGTGCCTCGTTTTGAGTCCCAGATCTGCTTCCAACTCCAGCGTCCTGCTAATATGCACCTTGAAAGAAAGCAGATGATGGCTCAAGTATTCGAGTTCCTGCCACCCTCGTGGGAGATCTGGGTTGATTCCAGGTTCCTAGCTTTGGCCTGGCCTAGCCCCAGCTGTTGCAGGCATTTGCGGAGTGAACCAGTGGATGGAAGGTCTCTTCTGGTCTGTCTCTGTTTCTCTGCTGTTGAAATAAAATGAAAATGAATAACTTTTAAAATATAATTGCTATTTCTCAGTTGAGTTTTCATTTTAAAATTCTTTGTGTTCATCTTTGTAGTGTTATTGGGAAGGTAACAAAGGTTAACTTGACTTCATTGCCATCCAAAGGAAAAGGTGCCATTCATTAGCCTTACTGAGACTTTCTGTTTTTAATAACTGGAAAAGTTTCCAATGTTTTTATATGGCACCCCATTCCCTAGGTTACCAAACACCCTTTTGTACAAAAAGATTTATAAAGTAAGCCTGAAGTTTTATGTTATTGTTTGAAGGAAAGAAACATCTGTTTAACACAGACCAGGATATTTCAGCAGAACCATCCCGACATTTTTCTGAGATTGTTAAGTCAGGTGAAAAACACATGTTCTTCAAACTAAATAATACAATTAAATAATCCAAATGCATTAAATGATTTGCTAGCACATAGAAGAGAATTAAAAAAAAAAAGAAAATAGAGCTTTCACAAGAATGCAGACTTTTTTTCTAAGATTTATTTAGTTATTTATTTGAAAGTCTGAGTAACAGTGAGACAAAGGGAGACAGTAAGAGTAAGCAACATCTGCCATCTGCTGGTTCATTCTAAATGGCCAAGCAGCCAGGTTCGGGCCACCCCAGGAGCCTGTAACTCTGGTTCTCCCACCTGGGTGGCAGGGGCCCACCACTTGGGCCATCTTCTGCTACTTTCCCAGGCGCATTAGCAGGAAACTGGATCAGAAGTAGAGCAGCTGGAACTCAATCCCACTCTCATATGGGATGCCAGCATTGAAATCTGTCACTTAGCTTGCCGTGCCACAAAGCAGCCTATTTTTTTTAAAGAGATTTATTTGTTTATTTTAAGGGCAGAGAGAGAAAAGTTTGGAAACATTGGACCATAGCCTATTAAGGTATAAAATGAAATTTAAAGCAAATGGAGAAATCATGTGTAAAAACGCAAAGAGATAGTTGTAGCTTGAGTGACAAGGTGAGAGCAGATCTCATTAAATGAAATAAGAAAGAGGGAAGGAATTTGTGCAGATTTGGACAGATAACTAGTGGCTTTGAACAGATTATGTCAATCAATATAGAATTTAGCCATCTTTTTAATTAAAGACTATGGCATATCTTAGAGGAACTTGCCTATACTAATAAAGTTCTCCTAAAGAAACTACTAGTATGAATTTATCTGAAGTAAGTTTCTCATACATATACCCGATAACCTTTCCCAATTTATATAGTAAATATATTTCTTACCTACTAAGTCTTCCTTTGGATTAATTCTAACACACAGAGTAATTATTCAGCTGGTAGTATCTGTTGTTTTCAAAGAAATGCTTAATTCTCAAACATTATTCTTCTATGCCATATTAAACATAATGTTATGTAAAGGCACAACCTCGGAACATTCCACTTTTAGTCTTTTAAAGAAGTTTCAATAATCAGTTTCTCTAGAAAAGATTAAAATTTTGATGCTGAAAAATCAGCTAGCTCAAAATTAAGCTCAGTTTTTAGGCATTTGCATAAGAACACACTTCCACTTTTCTTCATTAAAGCTTCAGCCAAATATTTTAGCCAATTTTTCATCTACTGTACATTTTAGTTATATATATATACTGTATATTGTTAAAGATTTAGTTAAAATTAATTAAAATTTAGTCAAAATTTGACAGCTTCATATTTATGTTTTCAAACTAATATTTAAATAAAATGATTAATTAAATGTGTACCACAGGTATTTTTTGGATTAAATTTCTGATGAAAGCAGAGTGAATATCCAATAAATATGTTATCTCTTGGGATATTTATTTTAAATGGGAAATTATTAAATTTTGGTAAACATACTTGTTGGTAATTGGTCAAGGGACATAGTTAGAAGTGGGACAGATTGAGAAATTATGACTTATGTCTAACTTTTCCTATTTTTCATTTTGTAAAATTAAAGGCTTTTTTTTTTTTAAGATTTGTTTATTTATTTGAAAATCAGAGTTAGAGAGAGAGAGAAAGAGAGACCTTCCATCTCCTGGTTTACTCCCCAGTTGGCCACAGTATCTGAGGCTGAATCAGGTCAAAGCCAGCAGCCAGGAGCTTCTTCCAAGTCTTCCACATGAATGGTAGGGGCCCAAGTAATTGGACCATCTTTCACTGCTTTTCCCAGGCCATTAAAAGGGAGCTGGATTGGAAGTGGAGCAGCTGGGACATGAGCCAGTGCCCATATGGGATGCTGGCATTGCAGGCAAGAGCTTTACCTACTCTGCCACAATGCCTGCCATACAGTCAAATTTTTGAAGACCCATGTATAAACGCAGGAAGTAGCTATTGATTTTTCATTATGAGATTGTTTGATTTATAAGGCATTAAATTCCTATGAGAGTTTACATTTAAATATAACTTCTCTCTGTTGAAAGTAAGTCAGATATCCAGTGAAAACAGATAATGAGGCGCCTGGTCATTTCACTTTGCCTTATCTCTCTTTTTTAGAAAATGTCTTAGGAATGTCTTGGGCTGGAATAGTCCCTGGACATTCCAATGTATGAAGCAGTTTCCTGCAAATGTGATTTTTTGTAGTCCCTACCTTTTTTTTTTTTTTTTTTTTGCTTCTTCTTCTTTTTGGGGAGACATTAAATGAGGATAAATGGCTTGCCATGAATGGAAGAACCCATGCCTGATTGTTGGGCTTTCTGCCAAAGATGCTCGAGAAAATGATAAATGACAAATTCATTACCAAGTAATTCTCCCTCAGAGTGCCTGACAAGGATCTAATTTTCAAGATGACATCACCACCAAGCAGCATAGCACTTGTTACTGAATTTGTGATGGAAATTTTTTTTAATAAGAAAAATTTTTTTGAATAAGAAGATATATCAAAAAATATCCTACATGGAGGATCTCTGTGAGACCTCAGAGGAAAGAAAGGGTCATCAAAGAAGTATACACTCTTCTCTGAAGGGAGGAGAGAACTTCCACTTTGCTTATGGCCATGTCCAAATACTGATGGGATCTATGGTCACAAAAGGCTTCCATAGCCTTGGCAGCCCATGGCAAGAGCCTTGGATGATCACTGATATCATAAAAAAAGTGTTAATTGTTAAAGGAACAATAGTAGTCAACTGTGCACTTGCTCCTCATGTAGGACCTCTGTCCCTAATGAATTGTAATATGAGAATCTACTGCAAATTTTCTCCCTAAACTGTACTCCATATGTACTCTACATATATTATATATATGTGTGTGTGTGTGTTGTGTGTGCATGGGTGCAAATTTTTGAAGTCTATGCTTAGCATGGAGTTGGTCCTCTGAATATAAAGTCAAACTAAAAATGAACCATAATGAAGAAAGATATGGGAGAGGAAGAGGCAGGTGGGATGGGAGCTGGGTGGGGAGGTAAGGGGGAAAGAACCACTGTATTCCTAAAGTTGTATGTATGAAAAAAATGTATTCATTAAATAAAAACTAAAAAAGAAAAATATTGTACATTTTTAACTGTACTCCATTTCTTTTCATTCCTTTTTTGATTATTTTATCTTGTTCATAATGAGTCATTTCTGTTCAAATAGTTGTAAAAGACTAAGTGTATACAATGATTTCCTTTGATGTATATTAAAATTACTCTAAATTTAATAAGAAAATATGTTTATATATTTCCCTTATAATGTAACTGGTATGCATTTCTATTCTTTTTTTAATGCTTGTGTTGCTTTGTGAGACTGGGTCTTATATTAGAAATTCTATTGAATGACAAATATCGAAAGGAAGATGACCTTGATTGCCAGTAGAATTTAATAAGATGACATTTAAAGGAGTGAGTTTGTGATGTGTTCCAGGTTTCATACCTGAATACAAGTAATAAATTACCCAGGTGTAAAATACTCAAGACAAAATCTGAAATGGCTCATCTGACAAAACCTCAGGGCTTCCAGTTGACAGTAATGTTAATTTGCTATCTATTTCTCTATATAAATAACTAAAAGAGAGGACTTTCAGATAGTCTCACTATTCAGAAATGTTAAATGCTTGAAAGAATAGCTGACTAGGTATTACACAATGCATACATGTAACAAAACATGATATAACACCCGATATATATTTACACCTTTAATGCCTATTTAATTGTAATTAAAATATTTTTAAAAGCTATAGTACAATAATGATATCCAGCTATCCAATATAAACATAATAAGTCTGATATGATTAGTAGGTTAAAGACAATAACTAAGAAAAGTGCTTTTTTTTTTAATTCTCCTTTTGCTAAGGAAGTAATTGTTAAGTGCAACTTGGACAAGATCATCCAGGAATCCATAGGAGATTTGTACTATACAAAAGCAAATTTTGATAGTAACATATGAACAATGTCATGTTGTTTTTATCCCTAGGTATTAACTTTTCTGAACTCTGTTTGTTCCACAGGAATCTGAACTTATAGAACTGAGAGAGACCATTGAAATGCTGAAAGCCCAGAACTCTGCTGCCCAGGCAGCCATTCAGGGAGCACTGAATGGCCCAGATCACCCTCCCAAAGGTATAGTTAGAAATATTACCACTTTTCTTCCAACATCCACTTTAATTCTTAATTAGAGTAAAGCTTTGTTTTATTCAGTGACACTGTCTTTCATAATGAGTCAGTTGATATTTGTGTGGGCAAAATCCCAGAATTTGACAATGATAATTTTCATTATCAAGTAACTTCTGAAGTGATGTTAAGGAAGTGGATTCTGGAGCTGTACACACACTTCTCTCTGCTGACTTTGGTGAAGGTGAAGATGGAGTGGTTGGTTAACGTATGCATCTCTGTTGTCAGTGAAAACAAACGCACTAGTGAAGATGATGCTCCAAATCTGTATATAACAATGGAATAATCAACATTGTGATAGACTAGTGGTCATTAGGAGTGCTCCTTAGTAGAGACAATAAAAAGGTCCATTTCCTGTGGGTGATTTTAAAGCAATAAGAAAGTAAACAAAAAGTTGGTCTGTCTGCTATTATTACCGTGTATTATTACACAAATGGCCACTATGGCGGGCGTGCTGAGCCTATCAGAAGCCAGGAGCCAGTGCTTCTCCTGGTCTCCCATGCCGGTGCAGGCCCCAAGCACTTGGGCCATCCTCTACGGCCTTCTGGGCCACAGCAGAGAGAGCTGGACTGGAAGAGGAGCAACTGGGACTAGAACCTGGAGTGCCGGTGCCACAGGTGGAGGATTAGCCTAGTGAGCCACAGCGCTGGCCTGTTAGCATTCTTAAACAAGGAAAAGATTCTTTTCTGCCGCCACACCTATCCCTTGGTTTACCACTTAAGAAATGCTTATAATTAATGCCATTTTATTGCTGTTTTTCTTTGCATAGGTTCTGTGTGTTCATGGCCTGACTCTTCCTCAGCAGCATTCACTATAGGTTATCAGCTCTCTCCCAGCTTAAAAATACTTTCTTAGGTCCAGAAAGTCCTATCCCTTCTCTCCATTTCCAGACGAATTTTGGGTAAATGTTTATAGAATATTGCAGTGTCTTCACTTAGAACAACCCTTTGGCCTCCTAGAGTTATAGATTCTACAACTCCAGCAAAAGCATTCTGCCCAGGATCAATACTGACTAAATCTAGTAAAACATTTCAAATTCTTATGGAGTTAGACATGGAAATAGAATTTGCTAATCATGCCCAATCCCACCTACTTGAAACGTTTATTTTCTCCAATATTCATTACATCACACATTCTCAGTTTTGCTTCTGGTCCCTTGAAATCCTTTTGACAATTTCTTTTGTGTATTCACTCTCTTGTATCCATTTGGTAGTGGTTGATATCCTAAATTCTCCTCCATTATGATCCTGAAGATTATGAATCTGTAATCCTATCAAAAATTCTATTCAAATTCATCTAGTATGCCAACTATAATTATTATTCATGTGCTCATAATTCAAATCTATATCTCCAGGCCAGGCTCATCTCTTGAAGATTAACTCCACATAGAACTCCATTGGGATCTGTTGCATGTCTGTTTGACAGACTCAGCATCTCTGAACTTGCATTTATCATCTTCCCTCTCAAGCTGGCTTCTCTTTCACTGCTCTTTGCTTCAATGAATAGCCATATCGCTATCTAGCTAGAAACCTAGATATCATTCGTAATTCCTCCTTCTCTAATTTAATAAATCACCAAGGTCTATTGATCGCTACCCTGTAAATATCTCTTGTATGTGTTCTCCGACGCTGCTGTCACCGTGCATCATCACCTTCCTGTTCTGACTCTTACCCCCAGTTTACACCATTCTTCACGCTGAAGCCAGGGCAATGTCTAAAAACACATTGACTTTAGGATGAAAAACAAATTCATTGGCATGCCATAACCCTTCTTTGATAGCTTTATGCATAGAACAAATATGTATTGATTGCCAATCACATGCCAAACTCATTGTAGATTTTTGCTCTTTTGTTGTGTTACATAGTCCACATTTCAGCTCTATTGTTTTTCTTTCAATTCTTCATAAATTCGTTATATATTCTATTTTTTTCAGTTGGAACATTATTCTGCATTTTTTGTTCAGCATTACAAACTTGTTCAGAGACTGCAGGAGTTAGCCTAAATATGCCTTCCTGCCCCTTGTCACCCCCCCTCCCAAACAAAATGATAAGGTCCCCTGTAATATGTTTCTGGAAATAGCTGTCATTCCCTTACCAAAATTTTTACTACACTTTGGGGTCTTTATTTAAGGTCTGTCTGACTTTCCTGATTCATAGCGGAAGGGTTTGTTTTTTCAACCCAATGTCCAGAATACCTTGCATACAAAAGGGGGATTTATTACAATTTTATAGAAAAGAATAACATAATTTTAAATGTACTTTAAATTTTAGGAAAACAGTTTTTTTGTAGTGAGATATACTTAAATTGAAGGACAAACTAGTTCTCTGTGGGCTACTTCTGTTAAGAATTTAGCAACTTTCCATGTGGGAGAGTTGATTTATATGCTACCCGGAAAATTACTGCATATTTAAAGCTTATCTTAGAGCTATAATAAAGCAGCTTATGTTCTAAATCTTCATGTCGTAAATAGGTCCAGAAGGGATTTAAAAAGGCTTAATCCTTTCTTTAATACAGCACAAGTCACTGAAGTGAAACTTTCTGGAAGGATTCCTTTTATCTAAAGCAACAGGTAGCTTCATATATCTATTGGAATAAAAAAATTGGAATTCCTTTGTTCAGAAATGTAGGAGGGTAGTAACTAAGATGAAAAGCTGGTAAGTTTATCTAAAGTTATCAAGAATATTAAAAATTAATTTTCCAAGCTTCAAAAACAACAAAAATAAGTTACAAAGATTGAACATTAGGGGCTCTTTAGATGGTATTTCCATAATATTAATACTCAGTATTAAATTTAGTGAGCTTACTTATTATTATCACATTGACCACTAATATTACATGGAGAAAATAGTCAGTTGAACTAATAAGTATCTTTCTGTGAGTTAAGGTGATTGGATAGCTTATAAATTTATATTCTGAAATCATATTGAAATTTGATTTTTGAGTCCTTTGAAATATATCTGTGATATAAATTTTAACAGTGATACAAATAGATGAAATGAGGCATTTTTTTTTTTACTTGAGAAGGCGACAGGCTCCCATATACTGATTTACTTCCCAGTTGCCAAAATGTCCAGAACTGAGTCACACTGAAGCGAGAAACTAGAAACTCGAACCTGGTCTCCCATGTGGTTGGTAGAGACCTAACTACTTGAGCCATCACCTCTGAACCCAGGTTGTACATTAGAAGGAAGCTGGAATCAGGAGCAGACCAAAACTTGAACCTAGTCACTCCAGTATGGGATGCAAACATCCCCCTGTTAGCTTAACTGCTAGGCAAAACACCTGCCTCAGAATAAGATGATATTTTATAGAAAGTCAAAACCATGGCAAAATCATTTACCAATTTATTAATGTACCTTTCTATTTCCATAAATTTATATCTCATATTTATTAGCAGATAATAACCATCTATAATAAAATATTTATTCATTATAAATATGTCAAAGCACCTGCTGTGTACTTGGCACTCTACTAGATGTTGAAATACAAAAATAAAAAATAATGACTCTGTCCTCATATGGCTCACATCCACCGCAGTGAATGGGAAATTTTATACACACATGCGCACACATAGATACACATAAAGCAGTTGTACAAATGTAATTGTTATAAAGCTGAAAATTGAAGGTAATGGAAAATATTACTTTTTATGAGTGTAAGAAATGTACTATTGATTTTTAAGTCACTGCCTCTTGGTGAACAAGGGAATTTTTCTTAAGATATAGCAAGTACAGGTAAACAGCCTATGTATTATATTGTTGTCAAGACTAAATGTTCATTAGGAATAATGGTAGGCAAGCATAGTTGCATTGAATGAATGATTAGAATGCATTTATTCAACAACTACATATTGATTGCCTTCCACAGCTCATGCTCTATACAAGGTCATGGATATATAATGATAAGGAAAGTAAACATAGCCTTTACTCTATTGAACTTTTGGTCTTGTGGAAGAGCAAAAATAAAAGATTGTATCTGATCATTGGTGTAGCAGATTGTGCTTATCAAAAAGGCTGTAAACTTTAAGAGGGGCAAAAATAGATGCTACACAGAGGGGAGGTGCAGGGATCCCTACTAGTACTTGCATACTCAGAGAAGGCTTTTCCAAGGTAGCAGTATCTGAGAGGAGATTCCAGGAATGCTTACCAATTCATATTGTAAATATTGAGGGAGGAGGAGTTCAGGAAAGCCTTGAGCAGAAAAGATTAGTACCATTATGGGGGTGATACAGGAAGCTAATTAAAAGGGGAAATAAGAAGAATGCAACTTATAGAAGTAATTAAAAGTATTGAGTGATTTTAGGGCATGTTTAATAGCTGAAATTTCTTCTCATTTTGTTAAAATGAGAACTCATTGAAAAAAGTAAAAGAGTGATGGGGAAGTTTTACTTATTGTTTATAGAATGGTTTGAAAGTCAATCCATTGAATAGCTTTTCCTGCTGTAGAGCAGGCGTGTGATTTTGGTAGCCTGAATTGGAACAGTAATTGTGCAGAGGGTGGAAGTGGAAAGTGAATGAGTAAACGAACAAATGAAGGAAATTTCTACTTCTAAAATAGACTTCTCTTTTCACTCAGTTTTTTTAAATATTCATTAGTTAACCATTCTTTAGGAAGTCCTGTAATGCTTCTTATACAGAATCAAATACTTACAAGTACTGAGAAGGAAATGTTAGAGAAAACAAAAATGCATTCCTTTAATTCCATTATTTTGAAATTATGGCTGTTCTAGTCCTTATCAACAAATGCACTCATGTGAAGGCAACTATTACCTCAGATAATTACTATTTTCTCAAGATTATTACATATCTTTTTCAGTATTGAGGAATAATCAAATAAGTATGATTTATTAATTCTGTATATAGTAAAGAGTTTTGGAATATTTAAACACTTTATACATCTACTCTATTTGTTAAAGTTATTAGGAAAAATCTATGTCTTGTTCAAAGAAGCTAATAGCCAACCACAGCAGAAATCTAAAACATTAACAAATATCTACTTATAGTCCTCTATTATTTATTAATATGAGTTCCATATTAGTTGATTAAAAAATAGTGGGTTTCTTTACTGTTGAATCTAGAGAGGACACATAAACAGCTTGATTTAGATTTTGGGATCAGTATTGCTTTTTAAATACAAAATCAGGAAATATTCTCATAATTATTTTTAAAAATAGTTTTAAGAGACAGAAACATTTACCTACATATATTTCCTATTATAAAATTTGCCAGCATGATTACCCTAATGGAAAACTTATGGTACTTACTGATATTCATGTATGAGGATACTTCAAAATGTGGAAAATGAAATTAAAAAGTATGTTTACGTTGATGCAAAGAGTTGTGAAATCCATGCATAGGAAATGTCTTCAACAAGTTCTTAGAAAATGCATGTTATGAGAAAACTGCATGGATTTGAATTTTTCCCACCAAACCAACCTACATTTTAATACCGTTTTCCATGAACTTCTAGAAGTATCTTCACATATAAGTGTGAGTACATATATGTATATATATTATACACCCACACACATGCTCATTTAATATGTTTTGAAAATAATACAAAATACTTTTATCATTTTACTATTCAATAATTCAGTCAACTGGAGAGTCTTGTATTTCTACTGTTCTTTCTATGGAATTTTTTTTGAAAGCCCTATGATAATTTTGACATCTTACAAGTTCCACTGAGATGTTTTGCTTGGTTAATCTGTTGATGCCAATTACATGTATTAATAGAAAAGGCCTAAAACCAAGTCTGACCTTTAAGATAATATTGTAAATTTCTTAGTGTCTCATTGACACAATTTTCAGTTCACTATATGTAGATAAAATTTCAATTCAAGTTTTAGTTTTAATAATAAGTAAATATTTAAGCTGATTGTATGGAATAAATGGATAGCTTCAAAATGATTAAATATCATATGCTTTTCTCTTCACAATATCTTGTGTAACTGGAGAAACACTCTGCTTTTTTGCACAGTTGGTATTACAATCAGTATAGTGGTGAGGTTGGCTCTACTATTTTTCAGTGATATGTTCAAGTGCAAACTACTTTTCATAATTAAACTCATTTTAGTGCTGTGGTTTAAGAATAAAATTAGGTACTCCAGAGGCATCCTAGGCATGTAGTAAAAGCAGGCTTTATTATTGCTTGCTGTTACTGGCGTCACTTTTAACTATGCTAAGTCATAGACACGTCCTTTGTTTAATTCATAAAGCAGGTTCACATAGACTGTCTTGAGGAGCTTTCCCCATTGGCTCTTTGACCGTGGCCAAGTTCCTTCACTTCCTTGCGCTTCAGCCTCCTCATCCGTGACATGCTCTGCTTGCATGGCTTCCAGTTTATTTGGGATCTAAGATGGCATCTTTGTACAGAATGGAAAGTGAATACATTTAGCTGTGGTAACTTTATTCAAAGCACAAGTTTAAAAAAGACACAAATGTGTTTCCATTTACTCCATGTAATTAATCATTTGGAATAATTCATTTTGAAAGTACTGCTTGATCTAGGTATTAAGTAGAAATCACCAGCATAGCATTTCATTTTTGGATGAAACTCAGAACTCATTAAACCACCAGTGCTTGTGATCATTGAATCCTAATGCAGATAACTAAGCCAAAGAAAGCAAATACAATTGCACTTTATTAAATTGATAAAACCAAAACTGCATTGAAATGATCTGTACAAAGCTTTGTTAGACTTCGAGAACTTTCCCTGAGAAAGCCCAAAAGATGACAAGCTCAGATTGAGGTGGCACGACCAGACCAGATGTGATACTTTCTGTCTTTTTGCTAGACCTCCGCATCCGAAGACAGCACTCCTCCGAAAGTGTTTCTAGCATCAACAGCGCCACGAGCCATTCCAGCATTGGCAGTGGTAATGACGCTGACTCCAAGAAAAAGAAAAAGAAAAACTGGGTAAGCTGTCATCGCATCTCATTCAGCAGCTTATTATTGGAAAATGAATTAGGCTTTTTCCTTCGAGGCTTTAGAGTTTAGATGAGAACTACAGCACTTTACAAAGAGACCCGTTGAAATGACTGGCAGCTCAGATGGGGCTCTTACCGTGGCGACACGGGGCTGTAGAGCACACAGTTTGGAGTTGGAATTAAACACGGGTTTGAATCGCCATTGCATCTTGGGCAGATTACTTCATCTCTGGAGGGGACTGGAGTTTCTGATCTGAAAAAATATGATAACTAATAACAACTTTATAGAGTTTTAGTAACTCAAAATAAGGTAACATCTGTAAGTAAATGGGTTGGATCGGGGGTTATCGTAGGAGTGGAGACAATGAAGAAAAAGATTATGATTATGGGGATGATGGAGGTGGTGGTGGTGGTGGAGGTGGTGGACTGTAGTGTTGGAAGAAAAGAACTGGAGTTGACACAGTGAAAGAAGTGATCGTGAAAGCTTCCCCTCACTGCCAGAACCATAAGGTTTCACTCATAACAAGTCAGGTACCTTAGTGTGTCCTTGCTTTTTTGTAAACTAAGGGAAAGTAGCAGAAATATAGAAATGAACTTTAACTGAACTGCGCCTCAGTTTGCTAGAAGTGTAACTGATAATATTAAGCAATTGCTTAAAAAACTGAGAGGGCTATAGTGTCATTGCAAAAAGTTTAAACATGATGAATTGAAAGACTTAATACATGAAATGAAGGTAGATTTTACTACAACTCAATGCAATATGAAACAAAATTGTCAGAGGATTTTACTGGCATGCTTTCTATAAATAATGGAAAAATATCTTTTTTGTTTTAAAAAATGTTTATGCAGGTAATATTTTTAAAAAACTTATCAACCTTCATTCCCTTGATTTGTAATTCCACACTCTTTCATGTTTCTGCAAGGTGAACTCTAGAGGAAGTGAGGTGAATATAAACTGGACAATTTGGCATGCATCTATTTAAAAAAAAAACCCTATCTTGGCATGAATGCTATTCATTTTGGCAGTAGGCTTTTATACCTTTTAAAAACAGATTACCTTGTATGTCTTTTCTTTGTGTCTTTTCATTTTAATCTCCAATTTTAAAGAGAAGTAAAACCACTTTCTGAATAGAGCTGTAGGGGACACCAATTCTGGTTTTGAATAGTCTGGGAATTGAAAATTTGAATAGAAAATCACAATTAATGAAGTGTTAGGTGAATTTGATTTCATTTTGCTTTTTAAGTTTGTACTGTCAGCAGGATATGACTTGATTGTAGCGCTAAAGTGGCCATTTAAAACAAATTGCCTTGAAGAGAGAAGCATTGGGAATGGAGATCCCTTCAAGGTACTTAGTTTTAAATGAGTGCTCTGACAGCCGTGCCCTTGACCTTGCACTTTTTCAAAGCCTTCCTATGTTTGCGCTGTGCTGGATTAATACAAGAATAAAATGAAACCACAAAACACGGTATCATTTACTTTAGAGATACCGTGCTGCAACTGTTAATACTCTGCTTATACCTACTGACCCCAGGCAGCAGCTAGGATGGCACCTGCACACTAACGCCCCACAGTAGAAGCTCTCCAAGTGCCCACCGACAAGATGGTAATGTCTGTCCTCTTTTCAGCTGAGAAGCTCTTTCAAACAAGCCTTTGGGAAGAAGAAGTCCACCAAGCCTCCTTCCTCCCATTCGGACATCGAGGAGCTTACTGATTCATCTCTCCCGGCTTCCCCCAAGTTGCCCCATAATGCTGGCGACTGTGGTTCTGCAGCCATGAAGCCCTCGCAGTCGGCCTCAGCGTAAGTCACTCCCATGCAGGATGCTGAGAGAGTTCCTAGGAAACCGCTTCAGGCCGCGCTTATGTCTGTGTCCTAAATGCAATCAGTGTGCTTTCAAAAGGCAACACCTTATCTAATCTGATCATTTGCAGATTTTTCTGAGAATGCGGGACAGTGCTCATTTCCCTGTTGTTTTTTATAGATCAAGATTTGATTGTGTCGTGATCTCTCTCTCTCCACTTTTCTGAATCATTATTCTCACTTCTTTTCACTTGCATTTGTCCTTGTGTCTGTCTAACTGTACACCCATGCAGGTCACCCCTTGCCTGGCCACCAAAGAAACGGCAAAATGGCCCTGTGATCTACAAGCATAGATCCCGGTAAAATGGAGTGTGTGCATGAAAACTGCGACAATCCGAGTTCTAACCTAAGCAGTGTTCCTTTTTCTAAAGTCACGTGCATGCATTTCAACCATAAATAGATACTCTATTTCTGTATTTCAACTAAAATTTGCTTTCCTGAAAGCAGTCTGCATTCAGTTTTTCTAGTAGGGCATGTTTCTAGTAGCCCCCGTCTTTATAACACAAGAGAGAAGACGGCATATAGAATTTAGCAACGTGTCTGCTAAGATGATTCTCTTTGTTTCATATACTGTGTAGATCGGATATCCATATATGTTCATGATGCTCCCTGGCATGGAACAGTCATACAGGACAGGGCTGCTTTGTCTACGCAGTTTCATCACATACAGAACTATAGAAGGACGAATGCACCATGTCATTTTGTGACCAGCAACCTAGTTCTCAGATTATGAATGGAGAAGATATTTGTTAATATAAAACTAATGCTTTTGACAGATTGTTTTACCTAGCTGTCCACAAAACAGCAAAACAAAACATTAAAGACGGGATGAACATGACCTGCAGACAGCCCCAGCTTGCCTGCTACTCTGTTGAAACCTGTGATTTAGCTTCATTAGCTGTGATCTCCTAAATCAGCTGAGCCTAAACAGGAAGATTATATAATACACATCCATTATTTAAACGTCCAAAACAGATCTCTCTAATTTATTTTTCACATTATTTAAATTGGATTTTCATGGTAACTGGAAGACATTGTTGAGGCAAATAAGGTAATTTTTTGTAGTATTTTACGAGACCAAAAAAATCAACATTTTAAGGACATAATCACTTTGCTTTTAAAGAGGAATATTTCCCATGTTGCAAATGGGGATTTAAGTCCCTTGAGGACTAAATGAATACAATGACGTAAAGCAAATAGCCACGACCATGGAACTTTGAGGATCATTTCATACCTACTAATAAGAGATTGGAAATTTTAGAAAATAGGAAGAAATGATTTTTTTTGAAGCATAGCAACTTTCAGTTTTGAGCTTGCAGATGTGTTACTGTTTGCAAAACTCCTTATCCTTTCTCTAGGTTTCACCAGCAGCGCATAATTTCCATACCTGCTGGATAATTTTGCAGTTCAGCCTCTACAGAAGGCTTGTTTTTCCTAATCCGCTGCCTTCTGCAGCCCACCGATTCTCGGTTTGTTTCCTTCCTCAGGATCTGTGAATGCACAGAGGCCGAGGCAGAGATAATTCTGCAGCTGAAGAGCGAGCTCAGAGAAAAGGAATTAAAACTAACAGATATTCGGCTGGAGGCCCTCAGCTCTGCTCATCATCTGGATCAGATCCGCGAAGCCATGAACCGGATGCAGGTCAGCACTGACACACCTCCTTGAAGGAAAATGCACACGAATGCTGCTGCTTCTCTTCTGGTTATTACAGAGTAGATGCCACTTTGGTGCCCACTGTGGACATGTACTCCATTTTTTCACTCTTTACAACTGATTTCCTAATACCAAATGGAGAATTGTTCCGTATGTAGGCTGGAACAGGCAGTGCAAGCTGACCAGCTGTCCCCAGACACCCTCAGAGACACTTGGAGGAGCCCTGGATTCAGGCTGGGAGGAAAGTCTTTAAAGACTGCTACAATCCTTGAGTATTCATCTGCCACGGTCTACCTTTAAGTTGGCCCTTTTTTCCTGTCCCTTTGAAATCCTATATTCAAAGACGTTCACCTCTTTTCAATTGAAAAACAAAAGTGTTGAGGAAACTACAGAAATTCAACAGGAGCTCTCTGACTGTGGAAGGAAAAGCGATTTAGAATGCCATCTGTAAAGTGAAGGTTTCGTATTTTTTGGAAGCATCTACAGGCTAAATTTGGAACCAGTCTGTGTTCACACCAAGTTTCCACTTTATTACTGTAAACCAGTAATCACTTGGTCCCACAGATGACTGAAATAAGACAAGCCCATTGCTGAGTGGATTCATCTGCCCTGTATATATCTCTCCAAGGGCTTTTTGCTATTTTTATGAGCTTAGGGCCCTGTTTTGAAGGAGGAAAATTTTTTTCAGATATTAGCTGGGATTCTCGAGTAATTTTAAATCATCTTATTTATATTAGTTTTATTGTATGCTTTTTCAATTCTTAGTGAATTCACAGTATTATAAGCGGCATTAGTTGTTTATGAGATTTTAACATCCCTTTTAAAATGAAAAGTCTGTGAACTATTAAGTTATATTATCCTGCTCAGAAATATGATATATTCAAAAATAATTCCAAGAAGTGTCTAATGGGTGGTGTGCCAGTATTTGTTTATACAGTAATATGTGAGTGTGGGTGTGGGTGTGGGTGTGTGTGTGCGTATATGAATGAGAGAGAAAAGGTTAGCATTCCATCTTTGGAAGGAATCTGTAATCAGCTAAATTGGTTTATATAGCATATTTGTACTGCTTGATTTCAGACACAAACTTAACTCTGATAAAAGCTTTGGTGCTGTTTGCCCAGTGAAACTCACGAAACGTTTCCCACGCTTTCTGGCTTCATAACAGAATGAAATTGAAATACTGAAGGCTGAAAACGACCGGCTGAAGGCAGAGACCGGTAACACAGCTAAGCACGCACGGCCGCCATCGGAATCCTCAAGCAGTACCTCCTCCTCCTCCTCCCGGCAGTCGCTGGGGCTCTCTCTAAACAACCTGAACATCACGGAGTCTGTGACCTCAGGTGACCTAGTGTGCATGCTTGCCTAAAACACAGCAGGCCTGGGACTTCACAGGGGTCAGGGAGAGTCATGACTGTGGCGTACTGTGCATCTTCTTAAAAATGGGTGTTGGTGGGAGCAGGCCTTTAGTGCGGTGGGTAAGGTGCCCAGTTGACACACTGGAGTGCTTGGTTTGCTACCCAGTTCTGACTCCTGGCTTCAGTTTCCTGCTCATACAGACCGGGGAGGCAGTAGTGATGGCTCAGGGAATCGAATTCCACTTCCTCTCAACCCTCCACGTGGAAGTCCTGGATTATATTCATTTCCCTGCCTAGCCCTGGCTATTGCAGCCTTTTAGGGAGTGAAGCATCAGATAAGAATTCTATCTCTTGCTTGCTGTCTGTCTCCCTGCCTCTCAATTAAATGAATAAAGATTTTTTTTAAAGAAAAGATAGAGCTAAGCTGTGATGGAGTTCTTAAAATAAGTGCATATAGGTTATTATTTAATATAAAGGTTTTTAAAGAACATACAAATAAAAAGGTATTTTCTGTGACATAGTCCTGTCTTTATCTTTTAAATTATTCTATTTGCAATTTTAAATTAATGTTCTTTGAAAGACTGGACCTTAAAGATGCAGTTTTCACATCTTTTAAAATATTACTCTTTCTCCCTGTCTCTCCTTCTCTCTATAACTTTACCTCTTAAATAAATAAAATATTTTAAAAATATAACTTGTGCTTAGGCAATATGAGAATTTCCCTATGATTCTTTATAAGATGAAGAAAAAATGCATATTGTCAGTGATGATTATTAGAGTTTATGAATATAACACTGATAACCTCAGGCAGTTGTACAGTATAAGTGTACACAACCGATTTACATCTGTGTTATGATCTATTCTTAAATTCACTGCATGATCCTGCATGATGCTGCCTCTAGAGAACATCATGCTACTGCATCACCCAGTCTGCAGCTCCATTCAATTTTCAACGATTAAAAAGAACACACTGAATTCTGTTATTGTCTGCAGCAATACTAATGATGGAACAAGGGTCCAGATTTGATTAGATTGCAAGTGGAATCATAGGACATAATGTCATCTTACCATCCGATGAACTGTCCGATTATAAAGTGTAACTGCTTCTATGGCAATGATTGACTTGATGGGTATAGGATTTAGTTAGATGTTTAGGCAGGGAACAGTGGTCATTGCAAAACCCAGCCACCAGATGACGCTTGGAAACCAAAATTAGACATGTTCGTGGGTAACTACAGATTCCATTGTAGAACTGAAGCCCTTCACTGCTTCACAGCCTGACTTAAATCATAGAAAATATATAAGGAGAATGTGGGGTGGGGGGACGGGATACATAGAATGCTGATGCTGTTTAGATTTGTTATAAATCATATCTCTTTATAAAACAAAAACTTTTAAAAATTCTTTTAGGACTACACTTCATAATGTAAATAAAATGAATGGCCCAAATATATACATGCCTTCACTGTTTATCTAAAAGTCAAGTATGAACTCCTGTAATTCAGGAAAACAACATTTATAAAAATTTGGGACCATAACTTACTTCCCACAAGCAGAACCAGAGGATATTACAGTTTTTTCGCAGAATTGTCTCTTCAGATGATTGTTTGATTGGTGTGAACAGGAAAGACCCAGAGTGAGTCGTGCTGTGACAATTCCACTTTCAGTAAAAGGAGTTCAAAAAAATTCTCAGAGAAAAGGAATAATATTTATAACAGCAAAACTTACTAAACACAGGATTAAGTGCCTTAAAAATTATCTCTAGTGTTCTCAATAGCCCTACAAGTTAGGTTCTGTTTAGGCTGCATTTTACAGAGGAAACAGACTCAAGAAAGTGACTCTGGTTATTTCTTCATGATCATGCAAGTAGTAAATGGCAGAGCAGTTGTTAAACCCAGGCCTGGATGAATCAGGTGCCTAGCATTTTAACCATTCTATTAATTTTGCTTTAAGTAGTCACACAAATAAAAACTGGAGAAAGTCATTCACTCCTTTATTGCTCAGTATTTACCCCCATACCTATCAGTAGTAAGTTCCTTTTATACATGCATTTTGAGAGTTAGTATAACACAAAATGCATAATATGTCCAGACAAATTTAAACAGAGGAGTAGGTATTTAGCATGGCGGTAAAGAAGCCATTTGGGATGCCCGCAACCTCTATCAGAGTGCCTGCGTACCAGTCCCAGCTCTGCTCCCAGTTCTGGCTTCTTGCTAATAGCCATGCTGTGACAGCAGCAGATGTAAGCTCAAGTCCTTGGGTCTGTGCTATCCATAGGGACTGAGTTCTCACTTCCAAGCTTCAGGCATTTGGGTTCCAAGTACCTTTAGCTGTTAAGAGCATTTGGGAATGAACCAGCAAGTAGAAGATTCATTCTCTCTCTCATTCTCCCTCTCTCCTTCTCTCCCTTTCTCTCTCTTTCCCTTCCTCCCTCTCCTTTTGCCTCTCCCTCTCCTTCTCTCTCTTCCTTCACACCCTCTCACATAAAATATAAAATAATATTTTTCTAGAAAATCTGAGCATATTTGTGGATTCGTGTGATCAAATGCCTTTGCATGGACTACTGGTTGGTAGGTGATGTGACCTTAACCAACTTAAACATCACTCCATGCCACTCCTTGCCCTCCCAATAGTCTCTATGTTCCCCTACCACACCCAACTCTTAAATGAAACTGTTTTGCACTTGTTCTTATTTATGGAACCTCTTTCTCTGGCTCACTTACCTAGCACCTTGCAAACTTCTGGTCTTATCTCCTAATACCACTGCTTTTAGGAAGCCTTGCAGTATTATCTATTCAAAGTAGTTTCCCTTCAGTCACTCTCTGCTTTACTGTCCTGTTTGTTTCTACCTCAGCATATAACACATTCTGAAATTACCTTGTTGAGAATATATCTTCCAGAAGGGCAGAGTGGATTTACTTGACTTCTCATCTTGATGTTCATTGCCAATGACCAGGATGGTTTTTGATATCTTTTATGCTTAATAAGTATTTGTTGGCTATTTCAAAACATTTGTGAATAACTGATTGAGTACTAAAGAGGTAATTTGGACACAGACTATAAGAATTGAGATATGAACAGCCAATTGTAAGCCATTCTAAACTTATGAGAAAAGGAGCAAGAGGGTTAAATAGCAGTTAAATCAAATAAAGAGGTTTGAGTGACATAGAGGAAAAAGGTGAAAATGTGATAGACTGTGAGGATGTTATAGAAAAATAATTAAATTCCTGCACAAGAGATTGTTTTGATAACAAAATTTCTAGGGAAATTTGCATGTTCTCCAAACTCTAAAAGTTGTTTTAATTCTCTTAAAATGTGTTCTTCACTCCATTCTTTGCGAACAACAGTTAACAAGATGGCTTCTGAAAATGGAGTAGTCCTAAAATCTTCGTGATGAAGAATACATAAGTTTGTAAGGAAGGAGTCAAAAATACATTTTAAGACAGCTACAGCCCTGGGATTTATGAATTTACAGTCAGAGCAGTTAGCCCTCTTGCCACCAGGCACTTGTGTTTTTGGTACATAACTGAGTTCCCTTTACACAGAGAACACTATCTTCATATTCAGCTTGCGTCATTGTCAAAGAAAAACATTTATTTTGACTTTGACTTAATAATTCTCCAAGTTGAATATTGATCTATAATATATTTTAAAAATTAATCTTTAATCACATTTCAAGGCTGATATTTTTAAAGGTGAACTGGCTTTACCTTGCTTCTACACCTCAGCTTTTCACTATAAGTACTATTTTGATTTTAAAGGTATTAACATAAAAGTTACCAAAGAGAAATAATCAATATACTTCTATCGGAAAGTATAAAGGCATAATTGAAATTCAGTAAACTTAATGATCATAGATATAAGTAAAGATAATACAGATATAAATGTGCTAAATGTTCAGTAGTTTTGGTTGACAGTCAATCTCAGTACTTCTGCAGCATTAATTACATTGGAACTGAGCTTGTATATTTTAGATTGGATAGAAAAATAATATAGCTTTTTATTTTGCATGATTATGTCGATGAGCAAATGTTCCTCAAGTGTTATTTAGACTTTTGTGTAATAGAAAAAGAAACTCCTTATTTCTTCCTCTAAAGTCAGTGGCCCAGTGCTTGGTTGAAGACCTCTGGAGTGGAAATAACTTGTTCCATTGAAACGTTAGCCCGACCACAGTACAAAATCTTAAAAGATGAGATAGATATTTTTTTCAAACCAGTGAAGCCAGAATAGGAAGCATCTCCTACCAAAAGATATAAAACTATGAGGGGAAAACAGTGACAGAGTGAGCTAAGTGGCTCTGTTGTGTGTTTCTTTTGAAACTTCATAGATATTTTGCTAGATGATGCTGGTGATGCAACTGGACACAAAGATGGCCGCAGTGTGAAAATTATCGTCTCCATAAGCAAGGGCTATGGTCGAGCAAAGGTGTGTCTTTAATTTCAGTTGTTCTCTAAAGAATGAAAATTAATATGAGTGAAATGTATTTTATATTTATTTTTAAAGTGTTCATTAATATAAAGAGAACAGATTTCATGTATTTCATAGGTACAGTTCTGAGATGATGACCACACTTCCCCCCAACATCTCCCCCTCCCACAATCCCCCTCATTCCCCCCCTTCCTTTTTTCTTTAATTTTTGCAAAGACATGATTTAACCCCCCCTCTGTAATCCCAAGCTTAATTCACCACTAACCACAATATTCAACAAAGAAAAATGGAAGACCACAGTTCCACAGAAGTATGAACAAGGACTAAAAACAACAGTCATATCACAAGATGTCTGTTTCATCCCTATCTATTGTTTGTATTCTATATTAATTGGCACATATCAGAGAAAACATGCTATTTGTCATTTGTATTTTATGTTTGAGTGTTTGTTCCTGTGAATATGCTATCAGAGGTGTTTGCTTTGGCTGGAGTTTAAAATGTTATAGAAGCATGCAACTTAGGAATCAAAGAAATGGTATTAGGAGAATGTGCTTAAATGTCAGTAAGATTGCCCACATTCCATATTGGAGTGTATGGGCTCCGTATCTGGCTTTGGCTCCTGACTCTGACTTGCTGCTAATACAGACCCTGGGAGGCAGTGGTGATGGCTGGCTTGGGTAATTAGGTTCCTGCCACTCACATGGGAGACCTGGATTAAGTCCCCAGTGCCTATTTTCAGCCCAGCCCCATCACATCCCAGCTGTTGAAAGAATCTGGAGGGTGAAAAAGAAAATAGGATCATTTTCTCTGTCCATCTTTCTTTCTCTGCCTCTCAGATAAGTAAAACTAAAATATATATATATATATATATATATATATATATAATTTAAAAAGGAAATGACATCATCATACATGTAAAACTATCTCTCATGTACCACACGTTCATTTCCCTAAAAAAGAATTTGATTTATTAGGTACTTACATTTCTGAAACTTTAAAACATTGCTTTTACATAAATGTATTATCTAACATGCTCTTTCAGTGTCATCTATAGAATATAATGATTATGCTGCAACATCACTAGAAACGTCAGTGTAGTCTTTGTACAAAGAGAAGACTGTGCTAAGTTAATATTCCAGATTTGGACAGACATTCTCCTGAATTGAGTAGGACAAATCCCATCAGTGCTACTTATCTGTATCATTTTTCAGTAATCCTAAATGGGTCAAGCAAGCATTTCAACCTTTAGAATTAAATATTGCCTTCACATTGGCATTTATTTATACTCTTACACCTTCTAAAAAAATTCTAAAATGGAAAGAAAGAAGAGCAGAGGAGAGAAGATAGGAGAGGGAAGAAGAGGCGATGGACAGAGTAGAAGGAAGAGAAGAGAAGAGAAGAGAAGAGAAGAGAAGAGAAGAGAAGAGAAGAGAAGAGAAGAGAAGAGAAGAGAAGAGAAGAGAAGAGAAGAGAAGAGGAAGGAGGGAAGGGAAAGGAAGGGTTGAGTGTTTAGCTAAGTAGCCAAGAATATAAATGCTTATCCAAAATTTTTCTGTCAAGCAAAAATCCTTTGGAATTTTAAAATACTCGAAGAAGTACGTTTGAAAAGTGAGATAGTACTTCTGAATTGTACAGTGAACAAATGTTCCAAGGAGTGCATTGACATAAAATTTCTGCATGAGCTGCAGATGTGTGCCTGGTTTTCCCTAGTGGGTCTTTCTGTGAGAGGCTTTGAGTCTCAGTGAAACCTAAATGAACTCTAACTTTGAAGCAGCTGCTTATAAAACAGTACAGATGTATCCATTTTGATTAGGTTCTGCACACTGGAAAACAAGGTCTCCTTTGTGGAAGAATTTTGAAAACAATGCCTTCAAAGGCATTTTTCCAATAAAATTTTCAAGGAAGTGGTTGTTCTCATTTGCTTGGGTTGTCACAAAAAATACGGGAGATAGTGGCTTAAATAACAGAAATTTGTTGTCTCGTAATTCTGGAGGATGGCAAATCCCAGACCAAGTGCTGGCCAATTTGGTGTCTGGAGGGGACTGTCACCTTGGATTGCGGATGGTGAACTTCCCCATCTGTCATGGCTAACCTTTACCCAGAGTGGACGGGAGGGAGGCAGAACCTTACCCAGAGTGGACGGGAGGCCGGCAGAGAGGCCTCTCCCTGGGCACTAATCTCATCACAGAGGCCCCACCCTCCCGATCTACCCTAACCCAAATCACCTCCCAAAGGCCCCATATTCAAGTATCTTTGTATTACTGGTAAGGATTTCAACACAGGAATTTTGAGAACCACAAACACTGAGCCCTTCATGGTAACAACAACAAAAAATATCAGAGTTGTTCAGTTGGGAAATTCTCAGTGTTTTCTAAAAAAGGCTTCTAACTCAGATAATTCAGTAGTGGTGGTAATCTCTTACCCTTGTAGTATTAAATACTGCATTTGAATAAACGGAGACCCTGAGCCATTGAGTGATTTACCTAAGGGCACATTTCTTAATTAGGTGACAGGGACCCTTGTGTTGTAGAATCCCTGTGTTCTAACACTTGACTCAGAGATTATTCAACTGCCCCTTCAGACTAGACTTGGTGACCAGAACCAAGATCATAATATTGTTTCATAACCACTATTTCATTTGGCCATTTCCAGTATCATGAGAGGCTCCAGTAGGGCTATAAATCACAAATTGTTTACTTTTCTACAATAAGGAATTCCTCCAAATCACATCTATGAAAAAATAAGATAAATTTAGGGCCATTATTTGTATTACCAGAGTATTTTTTGCTGGATAAGATGAATCCTGTTGGCTCATTGAATTTTCTGAATCAAAATGGGACCTGTTTTTTGGTTTTTTTTTTTTTTTTTTTGGTAAATGCGCAAACATCATTCTGCCATCAATGAGATATTTCTTAAAGATGGATTGGATTTTATATTAAAATAATAAATGAAAAAATCTATCAAAGGTAAAATCACAAAATATTAAGACCAAGTCCTAAGGTTAAAATAATATAATAGTTGCATTCTGCCCCTCTCACCATTACCCTCCTACCGAGCAGCTTCTCATAAACAATAGACTCACTGCACTGAATCCTAAGATTGTTCTCTCTAATATCCTTCCCTTTTATCTTCTGCTGAACAGATCATGAATCCGTGTTCCTTGACACACCATTGTATCCAATCTCTTGCTTTCTTTTTGTTGCTATTGCTATTAATTCTTTTTTTTTTTTGAGTTGGTTAGTTTACCATAGTGTTTTATTTTATATAGCCCACTGTAGCACCCATAGGTTTAATAAAGATGGTAGTCTCCATCACCAACTACTTTAATACATTTGATTAGAAAATGTAGTCATAAAATAAGATGCATGGTAGTATTTTATTTTACTTTCTTTTTTTCTTATTTAGGATCAGAAATCTCAGGCATATTTAATAGGGTCCATTGGAGTTAGTGGAAAAACCAAGTGGGATGTCCTAGATGGTGTAATTAGACGACTCTTTAAGGTAAGTTGTATAAGATACACTGATGTTAATTTTCAAATATATTGCTTTCTAGATACTTTGACAATATAGGCATATCTGTTTTTCTGCTCCTCCATTTCAAATAGAGAAAGCTTTTTCTCCTTATACTGCTTGGTGTTAAATTCTTAAATTTCCTGTGTCTAAAAGTCTTGACAAGTAGTTTTATATCCCCATGGGTCTTGAACTTGTTGTAGATGAGTTGAACCTCTGTTTTTGACTATGTTCTGTGTACCATTTTAGGAATATGTGTTCCGAATTGACACATCCAGTAGCCTTGGCCTGAGTTCTGACTGCATTGCTAGCTACTGTATAGGAGACTTAATCAGATCCCATAACCTGGAAGTGCCTGAACTGCTGCCTTGCGGATACCTTGTTGGAGATAATAATATCATCACTGTGAACCTGAAAGGTAAGAATAAAAACAGAAAGGAAAGCGCAATTATTTTACCAAGTTTTCCTTTCCTTCCCTTTTTTCTTGATTTCTATTTCCCTTCATATTTTCATATTTGTAACTTGTATTCATCACTCTGATAGTTTTGGTGTGGCATGGCCATGTTTATTTTTAAAACACTAAATTCTAAGGAAAATTTTTTTTGAGTTATGGAATATGAAACTTAGAATAAAATTATGAAGATTTACCCAGATTCACTTAAAGGAATGTACTCTGCAAATTTCAGATATCTAGATCTTCTCCATTATTGTCTTTTATTGCAGGAGGATTCTAAAATTTATTGTATATTCCAAAGTAAAACATTCATTGCTATATCCGTTGTTTAATATTATGTGTACTCATTAAATGTTTACTGCAATGGAGAATAAAATGGAAAATCTGAGATGAGGAATTATGTTTTTTTTTTATTTTGAATAATGAGATTAAGTAATAAACTTGTCTCCGTAATTCCTTGTTTATATATGTTAACAGGTCAGAATATATCTATATATGCTATGATTTGTTAGGAGAATTTGTCAATATTATACTTTATGATTAATGTAATTGAGTTAATAAAAGGAGATACTCTTGTTTCCCTTCTAAATAATTCCTGACCAAACCTCACAATTTGTGTTCTTCAAAAGCTAAAGTGGTTTGTACATCTGGGATAGGTCATGAGACACAGAAGAAAAACGAGAAGGGGAAACAAGTAAGACAAAGGACAAATAATATATTTGTGTATATGTGCAGAAATTCATCACATTAATTATTAGCATGTAAACTGCCTTCAAGGGGAAGGAAGATTTTATGATAAAATTTATTATGCTTCCGTCTGTCTCTGGAAACATAAGTGGAAAATATGATGTAGACAGTGGAGGGAAGCCTGAATAAAAGGAAACAGCTTGCTTCATTTGGACATTCACTCCATCATATTGCTGATCAACGCTATTCTGAAAATGGCCATGTTTGTTGGATAGAAATGTCTAGAAGTTATTCTGCATTCTTGTGGATAACAAAGCTCTGTTTTTGATTGGCATCATAGTTTTCTACCTTCTGTAGAATAACAAGGCATGCTGTTCCTTTTGTTTTTTCCTTCAGGTGTAGAAGAAAACAGTTTGGACAGTTTTGTTTTTGATACACTGATTCCTAAGCCAATTACCCAAAGGTATTTTAACTTGTTGATGGAGCATCACAGAATTATACTCTCAGGACCGAGTGGTACTGGGAAGACCTATTTAGCAAACAAACTTGCTGAATATGTAATAACAAAATCTGGGAGGAAAAAAACAGAGGATGCAATAGCCACTTTTAATGTAGATCACAAGTCAAGTAAGGTAAGTAACAGAATCCTGAAACAACAGCTATTACTCGTCTGTGTCTTAATCAATCAAATTTTGACTTTATGTGAGACTTCTACATTGTACATGGAAAAAATATCGATAACTTTGACTAAAGCTATAATGTGGTAGCTGAACAAATTTATTTCATACATTTAAACAAGGCATTGGAAATATACCGAATACAATGACAGAGCCCCTTACTGTGTGGTTTGGTTTAGACATCCACTCAGGAGGTTAGAGTAGAAAGGTGTTTGTACACAGTGCTATGGCAGCAATAGGGAAGAATAATTCTACCTGGAGGAATCAAAGATTTATGAAAAGTCAATACTTGTCTTGGATCTTAATAGATAAGTAGAAATTAACTAGAAAATTGTAGCAATGGGATTTAAAATGCAACAATCAGAATCTTCCAGGCAGAAATTCTGGAAGCGACAGATTGCTTATTTCATATTTCTGTAAGATTTCTTTTAGATACCTGAGGAGACAGAACAATGATCCATTTTACTGCCAGCTAAGGAGTGATATACAGTAGAATTCAGCCTGAACATTCTCATTAATTAATGGACATGTGAGGTTGTAAAACCTACATGGGAGCAGGTGTGTGGAACAGCAGCTTAATCACCACATGGGATGCCCACACTTCATGTTTGAGTGCCTGGTTTGAGTCCCCACTATTCTAGTTCTGATGCAACTTCTTCGTAATGTGCATATTGGCAGGCAGCAGGTGATGGCTCATGTAAACCTGTCCCCGTCAGTTCTACGGGTGACCTGCATGGAGTTCCAATCTCCTGATTTTGGCCTTGCCCAGCCAAGGAGTTTGCAAGCATTTAAGATCTGAACCAATGCATGGAAAATCAATCTGTCCCTCTCCCCATCTCTGCCTTTCAGATAAAATGAATGAATAAATAAGTAAACCTAGCCAGAACTTTCATATAATCTGAATAAAATAAAGAATCCTAAAAAGAAAATAATTGATAGTTAACATATTCCAAACACTCAACTGATTTTACCTGTAATTATTTAAACTGAGAATCAATGGAACTTATAGTTCTCTTTGGAAACTGCAATTAAAGCAAAACTTTAAGGAAATCCCAATGATCCTGAGCCATATTATTATTGAAAATATAACCCAGTTAGATAATATAAACTGACCTGGTATCTCAAAGGACTCAGGTCTGCAAATTTTTGGAAATAGATGTGACTCCCTATAGCAACTCAAATCCATTGGATTCTTTAAATAAACCAGATATATAGCTTAGTTGAACAAAAATTTCTTAGTAGGTTGGCTTATTAAGGTCTTAACACTGACCAGCTGTGGGATTTAAAGCCAGTTACTGAATTTCCTTGTGCCTTTGCTTTCCCATCTATAAAAAGAGGTAACTTTTAGGGCTGTGGTAAGCACTAAATGAATGAGCTAGGGGTGGTGGTTGGGTGATGAGAACAATATAAGTAGCAAGCACAGAATGAGGGTTGCCTGTAATTATTAATCATAACCCTTCACTTCCATTGAAGATTTCTTACATACACCTTTGTTCAAAAAATTTTATATGTATTCTTCAAAGGGAACAATGATGTACATAAAGGACAAGGGATCTCTTAAAATTTAAATAAATTCAGTATTTGAATTCTGAATATTTTCTTGGAATTCAGCCCTGTTAATTATAGTGAATTTGGGTGAGCCACCGCCTTTACATTTCAGATAAAGAGAAACGTGGAACCTGAGGTAGAACCTGTGACTCGTCCTCCAGCGGAAATAGGAGGAGCTCAGTGGTTGGCATCAGCCCAAAGTGAATGCCTCCTAGAGCTGTATCGCCTCCTAGCTTTTCACAAAAGCCTTTTAGCATATTTTCTTTTCAGCAAGGAAAATGATAAAATTATGAAGTCTTTTAGTCATGTGTAGTGTTTGGTTTTCCCTCAGTGTTGATATGAGAGTATCTTCTTTTATGAGAAAGAAAGTGGGAAGAGAATAAGAGTAAAATAGAAGAGACAAAGATTTTGATCAAGTTGGAGATCACTTAAAGTCAAGTTTCAAATGAAATAGATTATCTTTGAGTTTCATGAGGTAGAAGTTTGAACATTAAAGTATATTATATTTATTATTTGTAAAATATGTAAAAAATGCCCCCTCAATCCTCTTTTATATATATTCTTTTTAGTACAGATTAGGAAAAAAACATGTTAGTGCTTGGAGATGTTCATAGAAATGTAACATGAAAGTCTTTTGCAGTTTTTCTGAACAAATATTTCCAACACTCCTGTTTTTTCTGCTTTTCCAGGGGAAAATATCTTTTTTGCCATTATTATACCAGTTCAATTTTTGTTATTGGCAATTATTGAAAAAATAATAGTATAGCCAAGATTATTAGAACTAAACATACTAAGAACAATAATAGGAAGAAATCTATGGACAACCCACATGACATTCATCACCAAGAAAGCATAAAATACTACTAAGATATCTGATTGATTCTTCAGGGTTATATGATATGAATGAGCTGTCAGTCATGCTGGTGCAAAGTCATTGCCAGAGAATGCGGCATTCTTGGCCATTTCTTGCCAGATTGACAGAGAATTCGTATTGTGCATTTAAGAGATGGCAGTGCAGGTAAATGAAGATGATATGAAAGAAGAGGGGATGACAGACAGATATTGTGCTATTAGGGATTGCTATTAACAGAAAAGACGTACTGAAGTAAAGTGTTAGTGAGGCATGAAATCAAAAATCCTTTTCTTGAAAAAACAGAACCCTGTGATTGCTGATGTGTTTTATGCTCTGCCGTAGATACCAGTGAAGAGATAAAAGCAAACAGCACGCACTGATTCAAAATCAAACAATAAAACTATGCAATGAAAGAAAAACCTCTTCCTGTTTTCAGTACCTCTGTGTTTTGCATTCTGTTCCTCCTCCCACACTTCCAGCCCTCCCTCAAGCTGCCAGCTGGAATATTGTGATTGAGAGCAGGGCACATAAACAATTACACTTTGTGACATTTGATAGAGCAGACCCAGAAGGCTGCAGATGGATTTAGTAGAGTATGTGGCCCGCTGAAGCCACTTGGAATGTTAGGTGGGAAAAGATCAGAAGACTAGACTTGGCAGACTCATTTTTAGGGTGTCTGGAATCAAAATCAGAAAAGCAACAATCAAGAATTCTTATATAACTGTGGTGTTCTGTCTGCATTTTCAAAGTACAAACGTGGAGTTTCTCTCATTGTCATTGTCTATATGGAGATATGCTTGATTTCTTCTATCTGACTACATATGAATGTGAAACTCTCCATGCATAGTGATGCCAAGACATCAATATCTTTTTTTAAAGATTTATTTATTTGAAAGTCAGGAGTTACACAGAGAGAGGAGCTGCACCTATCCGAAGCCAGGAGCCTGCAGCTTCTTCCTGGTCTCCCACATGGGTGCAGGGGCCCAAGGACCTGGGCCATCTTCTGCTTTCCCAGGCCATAGCAGAGAGCTGGATTGAAAGTGGAGCAGTCAGGTCTCAGACCGGCATCCATATGGGATGCTGGCACTGCAGATGGCAGCTTTACCTGCCACGCCACAACACCGGCCCCAGGCATCAATATCTTAAGCTAACATTTCCCTCCCATCAAGCTAGAGTGAGGATGATGAAATAATTTCAGGGGGGTTTATCAGAAAACTCTTATATATAAAAATTCTTTGTGCATGTCTATTTGTATATCTAACTGGTCCATAGCGTTCATTAGATTACCAAAAGACCTACTTCCCCTCTAAAGATGTGAGACTAAATCAGAATCTAATGACGCTGTTTGTCCAAAAATAATCACCCTGTCGCTTATTTGTTGTCATATTAAGTGCTTGACTCTCCTCTCCCTTCCTCCCTTCTTCTATTGTAGTCTCCTTCTCTCCCTCTTCTTAATATTTAGCACATGTAGCATGCTACAGTTGGTAAACCATTGCTAGAAATTCGTCTGACTTCTATGATTATCATTCTTTCCTACTTCCCTGGTAAGTTCCTTCTCTGTTTCTTTCACTGACTGCTGTCCCTTCATCTACTGATAAATGAGAATATTCCTCACCATTCTGTTCTTTCTCACATCTGTGCTCCTCTGGACGATTCCCAAAAAATGAATACTATTGCTTGAACTTCTATACTTTACTAACTGCTTGATTTACAGTTTCCCTTAAATTTCCCTTCTCTCTTTTTCTGGCTTTATTCATTCACCTCATGGAAAGTAGAATACCTTTTTTTATAATTAAAATATGATCACATACAATTTTTCCAATGTTTTCCTGGTGTTTTCTGGAGCACACTGTTCCCTGTTCAGTCCCATAATATGTCTTGACTTCAGCAATTTCAGTATTTTCTGGAGTGTTGTCTGTTCTTTCTTTTTAATACATTTACCATACTGTGAAGTTACTTTTCTAACCATTTTACTCACATTCCCAGAACACTCAATGTGTTTTCATTACCGACAGTCCAGTAATATTACCTATCACTTAGGTTTGCACATTTTCCTCTCCACTTTATTTTCCACCATTTGCTTTCACAAAACATGTACTAGTATTTCTTCCCAATATGGCTACCATTTTGTTCATGTTTCTGCTTTCAATTATTCTTCTCTACCCATTTGGAACCCTTTTCTCATTTTTAAGCATCAAAATATTGCCTAATCTTACAAAAACAAGTTTCATGGCAAATAATACTGCTACCAGAGAGCCTTTTTCCAGAAACCATAAGTGCTCTTTACATTCTCTAAGCAAAAATCTTTATACCAATAAGGTATTTTTCTGACTATGGATTATGGTTATATATATTTATACCTACTCATCTATGCAAGTTTCTTGAATCTCCTTTCCATTTCTGATTAATCAGTATATTCTTCAGATTTCTATCATTGATAAATAAATTGTTCTTCCCTACTGAAAAGAAATAATCCGGGCTGGTGTTGTGGCTCACTTGGTTAATCCTCCACCTGTGGCGCCAACATCCCATATGGGCACCAGGTTCTAGTCCCAGTTGCTCCTCTTCCAGTCCAGCTCTCTGCTGTGGCCCAGGAGGGCAGTGGAGGGTGGCTCAAGTGCTTGGGCGTCTGCACCCGTGTGGGAGACCAGGAAGAAGTACCTGGTTCCTGGCTTCAGATCAACACAGCGCTGGCCATAGCAGCCATTTAGGGGGGTGAATCAATTGAAGGAAGACCTTTCCCTCTGTCTCTCCCACTGTCTAACTGCCTGTCAAGTAAATTTTTTTTTTTTTTTTTTTTTTTTTTTTTACAGGCAGAGTGGACAGTGAGAGAGAGAGAGAGAGAGAGAAAGGTCTTCCTTTTGCCGTTGGTTCACCCTCCAATGGCCGCCGCGGCCGGCGCCCTGCGGCCGGCGCACTGCGCTCGTCCGATGGCAGGAGCCAGGAGCCAGGTGCTTTTCCTGGTCTCCCCATGGGGTGCAGGGCCCAAGCACCTGGGCCATCCTCCACTGCACTCCCGGGCCACAGCAGAGGGCTGGCCTGGAAGAGGGGCAACCGGGACAGAATCCGGCACCCCGACCGGGACTAGAACCCGGTGTGCCGGCGCCGCAAGGCAGAGGATTAGCCTGTTGAGCCGCGGCGCCGGCCGTAAATTTTTTTTTTTAAAAAAAGCATCTGACAATATTTTAAAAAATAAAATAAAATAAAAAATAAGGAAAATAATCAAGTAAACATATCAGTGTTTCACAGTTGTTTAAATAAGATCCAACTTCCTCTACATGATTTGAAGTCCTCAGTGTTTCTCTTTGATTGTGTATACAACTACCACATATCATGTTCTCTTGCAACAACAGAACACTTGTTTCTTATAAGAAATCATACATAGCCAGTGCCGCAGCTCAATAGGCTAATCCTTTGCCTGCGGCGCCGGCACCCCGGGTTCTAGTCCAGGTTGGGGCACCGGATTCTGTCCCGGTTGCTCCTCTTCCAGGCCAGCTCTCTGCTGTGGCCCAGGAAGGCAGTGGAAGATGGCCCAAGTGCTTGGGCCCTGCACCCGCATGGGAGACCAGGAGGAAGCACCTGGCTCCTGGCTTTGGATGAGCACAGCACGCCAGCCATAGTGGCCATTTGGGGGGTGAACCAACGGAAAAAAGAAGACCTTTCTCTGTCTCTCTCTCACTGTCCACTCTGCATGTCAAAAAAAAAAAAAAAGAAAGAAAGAAAGAAAGAAAGAAAGAAAGAAATCATACATGCACACTTCCCACCTTTCCTTTTTGATAGTTTAGACAGCAATGGTTTTCCCTCACTCTCCCGTGTTGTTCTCTGAAACTTAAGTCCAGGTCTTAAGCTTCAGTTAGGTTTTAAGTTTAAGTTAACTCCTACAGTGTTTTCTGTATTTAATCTATTGCACTGTATTTTGATTCACTTGTTGACTAACTTCTCTGCAAATCAACCCTAAGTTCTTAGAATACAGAAATTTTATTTTATCTCTGAATCCTTGGTGCCAGAAGACCTGGTGTAAAGTAGATGCTTGATCAAAGTGTTGAAAGAATGAATAACTTCACATTTTTCCACTGGGATTCTCGAAAATTAATCTCAAGTGTTACCACTGTATGAAGTTCATCTGACCCTCACGCTGGAATTAATTCCTTCATTCCCATATAGGACCTCTCTGTTTTAGCTTCTCTTGTGGAATGTTTCACACTGCATTTTATAATTTCATTATTTATGTGTGTGCCTCTTGTCCTTCCAAGCTCCAGTGTTTATCTCCCCTGGAAAACTTGTTATTTTATTTCATTTCATTTGATATTATTTTACTCTTTACATTCACAAAATAGGTCAAAACTGTTCTGTTGACTTATCATAGCTCATAATACACCCATGATGTTATACTGAAATGATTTATCATATTTGAATCTCAGTCCCTAATGCAACAGCTCTTACAGCCTACAGGGGAGGATAGATGAATTGCTCTCTATAAGCCCCATTCCCATACCCAGTTCAGAAAAGTTCTTGATGTGGTTATAATAAATGTTAAACTTCCTTGAACTCCTTAATAGCATGAATAAAGTTTGTTATTTTTTTATATCCTAACGCTTGGTCAAGGGGTAGGAACATAATCTATAGATGGTGAATATTTCATATGTAGATGAATGACACTATAACCAGATTAGTGATACTTAAGGTAAATAAAATTCTTGATACTGCTCACTGATTTTAACCATATTTTTCTACATTCTCTGATTTAGGCAACATGTTATGGTTGGCTGCTTCAGTATAAAACAAATATCTTAATTCTTTAATAAACTTTTATATTGACTTCAGTAAATATTTCTAAATTCCTCAAAACCCTGCATCTTATTTTATCCTCTTCTTTTAGTCCTCAAGTGTTATTACAGGTAGTGACAGGTTGCCTCTAGGGTGATTGGTTCACAGTATTTACCTGGTTGCCAGAAACTGCGATCATGGAAGTGTTTTTTAACCCTGAGCAAGATTTACAAATTGGAAATGTCATTGTAAATATGCAAATATTGTGGAAATGCTCTTAGTGATTAAGATAATTCTAAGAAAGCTAATTATGTTCCTGGCCTGCCCATCTGTGAGAGGAGTCAATCAGTAGACTCGTTATCATATTTAGATTAAAAGCTATTAGGAATAACACCAAAAAATCAAGAAGTTGAAGGAATACTGAATGCTAAATAGCATTTAAATGATCTGATGAAATACAGCAAAATTTGTCTTTGTTTAAAAATCCCAGTAGTTAAGGAATGGATGTGTTGCAGTAGGTTAGGCAGCCACGTAGGATGCCTGCATGTCAGAGTTCTGGGTCGAGTACCACCTGCAGACTTCCAGTCCATCTTCCTTCCACTGTTTCCTGGGAGGCAGTGGATTATGACTCACCTGCTGGAGTGTCTGCCACCCTCGGAGAAGGCCAGAATGGGTTTCCTGGCTCCTGGTTTCAGCCTGACCAATCCCTAGTGGTTTAGGCATTTAGGGAGTGTACCAACAGATGAAACATCTCTCTCTCTCTCTCTCTCTCTCTCTCTCTCTCTCTCTCATTCTCATTTTCTGGGCTCTCATTCTTGCTTTTACTCTGCCTTTCAAGTAAATGAAAATAAAAAAAAATAAATGTTTTTATAAATCACAGTAGTAGAATACAGATTATAAGTAAATAATTCACTTTAATTAGGATACTGTGGGTTGCACTTTTGGAGGCCCCCACCTAAATAAATTGGAATGAAACCTTAGAAATATTGGTAGCAATGGAGAGGTGACATTTGGATTTGGTCTGTATTTTATAAAGTTTGCTAAAATCTACTTTTATTATGGAAATACAGAAAATTGGAATGAAGTCTCAATATTTATAGCTTACCATGAATTCATACCTAGAATTCATTTTGGCTTTTCTTTTGAGGAGAAAACTAATGAGAAATATGCTTTCTTGTTTACAGATTATGTTTGCTATAAGTGGTGTGTCCTGGCTCCTCTATTCTTGCAATTGTAATTCTCTGTTCCTAATAAAAATTATTCTCTCATCATTATATGGTTTCTGTTATATAGAATAAGATTCTCTGTCGATAGAATGGTTTAAATTTTTCATTTTATTAACTTTTCCATGTTTTGTCTTTTATTTTAAGTTACTTAAAATAATAAAACAGAATAGTTCAATAAGCACATTAATTTTTGCTACATTATTCAGGATATGGATATTTATAAATATTGTCTTCACCGAATTATACCTCTTACATAATATCATGCTCGTCTTTCCTCATTTTATGATTCATCATCATGAATTCCATGTTGTGTTATATTTTATATGACGTACTTGCTTTCAAAAATTGTATATGTACATATACAAATATATAATGTTTATTTTTCAAATGAATATAGTAAAAATGGTTTATGTCTTTTGATGAAAGAAACTAGATAAAAACCAGCCATGCTATTCCTAGAACATTAATTGTTTTCCTTTGTTATAAGTTTATCATTGATTAATTTTTTCTTTTTATGATTTTAAAGGAACTGCAACAATACCTAGCTAACCTGGCTGAACAATGCAGTGCTGATAATAATGGTGTAGAGCTCCCAGTTGTAATAATTCTTGATAATCTCCATCATGTGGGCTCTTTGAGTGATATCTTCAATGGTTTCCTCAACTGTAAATACAACAAATGGTATGCATATAAAATATCTTGAATTGTCAAATATGAAACACTGGTGACTGAATTTAATTTCATGTGACTTTCTACACTTTAACACCTCCAGTGATGCCACCAGTTTGAGAGCTCCTCATTAATGTTAGACCATATTTCTAAAGAATCTGTATGTATTCTCTACAATATCTGTTTATTTATTGAACAACTACGTCTCAAACTCTTTTATGGAAACATTACTTCCTTTATGATATTTGTTTCTGTAGACATGTCAAAAGTTTTGAGGATGAACACCAATGATGTAACATCTTGATCTGGGAAATTAAGAACTAGAAGGATCTTATAGAGTTCTTGTTTCATTCTCAGCCTTTATTAAAGTTTAAATTCAAATTTTCTGTAAAGATAAATAAATTCAGTTATGACTCCCTCCAGTTTCTCTTATTTATTATTCTTAGTGAAAGGAAGGTTAAAGTGGGATATAAAAAACCTGAAAGCCATGAAGATTCATTGCATCATGGTCTCTAAAAAAATACATGAGAACATCCATATAAATGATACTCATTTTAATGGTTCTGAATATTCCAATTAATCTCTGTTAGTGATAAAAGTCACAAGCAGGTCAGAATAAAATGAAGGGTTAAAGAGGAATACAAATTCTCTCATGTTTTTAAGGAAATTTAAAATAACTATGAAACCTTAAAATAGGAAAAATTATTAATTTGATTATAAGCCTGAGAGTTAAAGGATTTTAGAGTGGGACCAGACCATCATGAATATTCTAACTTCTTTATTTTATAGGTGAATAAATTCAGGCTCAGAGAAAGAAAATGCTTTGCCTGAATGCCAGAGCTAAAATTACAGCCCCAAATACCAAATCTGATCAAATAATTCTGTCATTTTTTCAGATTAACATAACAGAATGATCCTTTTGAAGCTTACTGTGCAAATGATATAATTTGTATTTATCTTCAATGTTTCCTAAGATAATTTTAGTGAATTAATCATTCCTGCCTCCAGTACATATAACTTTTTTACTTTTATTCTCTTAGTCCATATATTATTGGAACAATGAATCAGGGAGTCTCTTCATCGCCAAATCTAGAGCTGCATCATAATTTCAGGTAAAAAAAAAGTTGAAAGCCCATTTTTTGTTATTGTTTCTTCTGTTTGTTTCAGTGGTTATCTTTCTCTGTGTGTGTTGACACATTCTGCCAGTGCTGACCTGTGCTGTGAAAATAATTCTCACTTCTTCCGACACCCTTTCTGCAGCAGACGTTTGGTAATCCTCAACCTGTAATCGCAAGAGATTCTTTTAAAAAGCAAAGACATGCTTTTCCTGCTCACTGTGTCTCCGGCTAAAGTGGAGCCCTTTTCTTCCAGGTGTGAGGAATGCGAACAGGGTCCCTATTTAAGGATCTGAGATTCTCCTGCAGGAAAAGTGCTCAGTATGCAGACTCCTGCTTACTTTTGATGTGCTTTGGCTTCTGCATCTCTTCAGCTCAAAAAGTAGGGCTAGCCTTATTCTAGCACTGATGCTCCAAGACCCTCTAAGCCATTTGATCGTTGAACTAGGAGCATGATCAATTGGAATGAGAGCATTATTACTCTGTATGGGAAAGGAAATCCCTGTGCACTTAAAATTTGTATAAAAATTTCTGTTTCTTGGCCGGTGCCGTGGCTCAACAGGCTAATCCTCCGCCTTGCGGCGCCGGCACACCGGGTTCTAGTCCCGGTCAGGGCGCCGGATTCTGTCCCGGTTGCCCCTCTTCCAGGCCAGCCCTCTGCTGTGGCCCAGGAGTGCAGTGGAGGATAGCCCAAGTGCTTGGGCCCTGCACCCCATGGGAGACCAGGAAAAAGCACCTAGCACCTGGCTCCTGCCATCGGATGAGCGCGGTGCGCCGGCCGCAGCGCGCCATCGGCGGCAGCCATTGGAGGGTGAACCAACGGCAAAGGAAGACCTTTCTCTCTGTCTCTCTCTCTCACTGTCCACTCTGCCTGTAAAAAAAAAAAAAAAAAAAAAAAAAAAAAAAAAAAAAAAATTTCTGTTTCTCTCTCTTTTTTTTAGGTGGGTATTATGTGCAAATCACACAGAACCGGTGAAAGGCTTTTTAGGCAGGTATCTTCGAAGGAAACTGATAGAGGTAGAAATTGAAAGGAACATACGCAATAATGACCTAGTCAAAATTATAGATTGGATTCCTAAAACATGGCATCATCTCAACAGTTTTTTGGAAACACACAGCTCTTCTGACGTTACCATTGGTAAGTTCCAAAATTACAATGTGCCATTTTCCAGGAACTAACAGTACTTGGTAAATATGGCCAGATTGGATGGTCGAAAATAACAAGCAAACCTAATGTTTTTCAAGCTTTCAAAGATTTAAGTTAACTTATTTTTTCTTCACTTCTGAATGTTTGCTTTCTTCATAGCTTGTTTCTCCAACTATATTAATTTTCTCTGACAATTATAGATTAGTGTTATATTACTGAGATCACATAAGTTCAATATAGATACATATCTAAAATTTAATTTTAAACTAAATAGCATCTACTTAAGACACTTTTTATGCTAATGCAAATTTTTGTTAATAACTCATATCAAATATAGCTATAAAATACTTTAGAGATTATTTATGTGTTTTATTGATTTAGGTGTTTTATATTTTTATGAAGACAAAAAGTATTTGAATTGCTTCTCTTGGTTGGTGTAAAAATGATTATTATTTATTCCTTTTTTATGGAAATGTGCAGAAATCCATTTCTGATTGTTATGGATCATGAAAGTGAATTCTACATGGGGATCGGAATATCCATCCTGAATCCCAAATCCAAAAATAATGAGATATTTTGTATTCACTGGTTCCTTTCAGCACAGGTTTTTCATCTGTAAACTGGGTTGGCTAACATGATATTTATAATAACTTCTAAGTTTTATATACAGTTTTTTAAATTAACAGTTTATTGTAGAAAGAAAGAAGAGGCCTGGAGGAAAGCTACTTTAATTATAATCCAGCTGGCTAACATAGTTTCTTAAAAGTTTGCAGGAAATATATGAAGTCTCCCAAGTGATATCTAAATGTGTATTTGGATTGTTAAATATAATGCTTCTCAAAAATGCTCTGGTATTTGTCTCTTCTTAGGTCCCCGACTGTTCCTTTCTTGCCCTATGGATGTAGAAGGTTCTAGAGTGTGGTTTATGGATCTCTGGAACTATTCGTTAGTACCTTATATTTTAGAAGCAGTGAGAGAAGGTCTTCAGGTATAGTACTCAATTTTTATTACTGTTTACAAACCAGTCATTCTTTTAGAAGCAAAAAATATTCATTTCTCTGGGTATTTTTGACAAAAAAAACACATATGTGAAGTATTTAAATAAAGAAGTAAAATTTTAAAGAGCAACTATTTTATAATGTTTGTTGTGAGGACAAATATTTAAGACAAAGTCAAAGCAGTAATCCTAACAACTACACAATCAAGAGCAAATGTGTTGCCATGGATATTTACTGATTGTTCTAATTAGATAGCTAGGTAATCACACAGTTACACACCTGAAGACTCACCCATGTTTACATGTGTCTTGGCCATTTATACTTGTAGCTTGTAATTTGCCAACAAGTAGTTTTTACTCATAGATTTCCTGTTTTTAGTATGTTTTTATCTGTGATGGTTTGCTTTACCAGCAGCATTGCTGTTCCTCTCATTGCCCTCCCATCATAAGGCCCTCTTTATTCTCAACCAAAAAATGAAAATATATCCCTAATAGCAAAACCTTATTCTTCCACAGAATAAGGTCCATGGATCTTGCCTCTGCCTTAAATTGGGAAATTTCATGAAGCTGTGGAGTTATAAAGCTCTCTAAGATTTGTGTTACATAAGCACTCAACTTATTATGGAAGAATCCAGCCTCCTTTTCAATTACTCAGCCAAGGTTTAGGCAGTTTACTTAGACATCTCTATTTCTGGTTTTCACACTGCTACTATTTCACACTGCTACAAGAATTAAGAGATGGTTCATATTTTCTACATTCTGTCATCTTCAATACTGTGTTAAACCTTTATTTTACTATCTAAAAAATTGATTGCCTGTTTTCTGTTCCCTTACTCCCTTTCATTATCATGCTCTCTTCACCTAGTAGAATGACATGGCAATGTTCAGAGCTATCACAAAAGTGTTAGCGAACATGCAGAACATTGTGAAGATGCTCTGAGCCCACAGAGATTGAGCTAACATCCAAATAATGCTATCGATTGGTTCCACCCTGCAATTACATAACACAAATTTATATTTAAGGGTATGAGCTAATCTAGACCAAGAAAATGTACAAAGCTTGACAAAATATTATACCAATGATTTTAATTTTTCAATTATAATATAGCATTTCAAGTTTTCTCTAAAACTGTTACACTGCCTAGGATATAAATTGAGTATTTCAGTTTTCATCATTTATACCCCAAATAAATCACTTTATGAAAATTCATGTGTAATATTCTACAAGTTTTAATTTTAAAGCTAATATTTAAGTAACTCTTCTGTAAATGCAGATATAGTTTTAATAAACCATTATTCATTTCTTTTTAATTTTTTGCTTGCAAATTAGAGAGAAAGGGAGCTCCCATTCACTGATTGCCTCCCCATATACCCCCATAGCCTGGGGCTAGGCCTGGCTGGTTCTGGGAGCAAAGAACCCAACTCAAGTCTCCTATGTGCATAGCTAGGAGGACTCAACTACTTGAACTAATACTTCTGCCTCCCAGGGTACACATTAACAGAAAGGTGAAATTTGGAACAGGACCAAGGTTAAACCATTTACTACAAAATGAGATGTGAGCATCGTAACCAAGGTCTTAACCACGGGCCAGATGCCTGCTCCAAGTCTATTTGTTCACAATTGCTTTGGCTGTTCTGGGTCTTTTGTGATTCCAAATGAATTTTAGGACTTTTTTTTCTAATTCTACAAATACTATCATTGTTGTTTTGATGGGGGTTATCTTAAATATATAGATCGTTTTAGATAGTATGGCCATTTTAGCAATATTAATTCTTCCAATCCATGAACATTGAATATCTTTACTTTTATGTGAATATCAATTATATTTTTTCAATAAGTTTTTGGATAATTTTATTCTTAAATATTTTGTTGGGGGTGATTATTAGAAGTTTAATCAGAATAAGATGATTATTAGAGATACTATTCTTTTTTAAAAAAACTTTTATTTAGTAAATATAAATGTCCAAAGTACAGCTTATGGATTACAATGGCTTTCCCCCCCATAACTTCCCTCCCACCCGCAACCCTCCTAACTCCTGTTCATTCTCCCATTCCATTCACATCAAGATTCATTTTCAATTCTCTATATACAGAAGATCAATTTAGTATATATTAAGTAAAGATTTCAACAGTTTGCACACACACAGAACATAAAGTGTAAAATACTGTTTCAGTACTAGTTAAAGCATTAATTCACATTGAACAACACATTAGGACAGAGATCCCACATAAGGAGTAAGTGCACAGTGACTCCTGTTGTTGACTTAGCAAATCTTGTTTATGGCGTCAGTAATCGCCCTAGGCTCTTGTCATGAGTTGCCAAGGCTATGGCGGCCTTTTGAGTTCACCGACTCTGATCATATTTAGACAAGGTCATAGTCAAAGTGGAAGTTCACTCCTCCCTTCAGAGAAAGGTACCTCCTTCTTTGATGGCCCATTCTTTCCGCTGGGCTCTCACTCACAGAGATCTTTCATTTAGGGTTTTTTTTTTTTTTTCCAGATTGTCTTGGTTTTCCATGCCTAAAATACTCTCATGAGCTCTTCAGCCAGATCTGAATGCCTTAAGGGCTGATTCTAAGGCCAGAGTGCTGTTTAGGAATCTGCCATTCTATGAGTCTGCTGTGTATCCCGCTTCCCATGTTGGATCATTCTCTCCCTTTTTAATTCTGTCAGTTAGTATTAAGAGACACTAGTCTTCTTTATGTGATCCCTTTGACTCTTAGACCTATCAGTATGATGAATTGTGAACAGAAATTGATCACTTGGACTAGTGAGATGGCATTGGTACATGCCACCTTGATGGGATTGAATTTTCTTCTTATTTACTCTCATGGAAAATTTCAGTAGAGTGAATTAAAGGAAAAGAAATCTCTTTCACTTATCTTTCTAAAGTGCATTTTAGTAGAGAACTTTATTTAGTGTCAAACATAGACTTTTTTAATTTTTAATTTTAAGTTTAATTAGCTTTTAACAGATTCAAAGTGCTTTGTAGATGTAATTCTAAGAACATAATGATATTCCTTTACCCCTTTCCTCCAACCCTCCTTCCTTCTCCCTCCCTTTCTTTGTTGTTAGTTTTTTAGATAACATATTTTAAATTTATATTACGATGGAAAGGCTTAATACTTTGCTGAATGAGAAGTTTAATAAGAAAAAAGCAAAAAGACCCTAATTTAGTGGAAATGTAAACAATGGATGTAAACAATAATTGAATGGAAAAATGACCATTTCACCCATATACAGTAGATTTTAAAGTAATCATAAATCATTAAAACTATAGCAGTATAACGTTTAACCATTGGTTTGTAAAAGGTATAAAACAAAGTTTTATAAAATGATATTTGCAGCAGTACTGATACACACAGACATTTCTTTCTTCTTTTATTTATTTATTTATTTTTAATTTGACAGCTAGAATTACAGGCAGTGAGAGAGAGAGACAGTTGTTTTTGTTTTTAAGTTTTAGCTAGCTCCCACATAAAAGGGAGAACATGTGGTATTTGTGTTTCTGTGTCTGGCTTATTTCACTCAACATGATGTCCTCTAGTTGTTTCCATTTTGCTGCAAATGGTAGAATTTCATTATTTTTTATAGCTGAATAATATTCCATCGTGCTTATGTATCACATTTTATATATCCATTCATCTGATGATGGATACCTTGGTAGGGTGCAAATTTTGGCTATTGTTAACAGTGCTGCTATAAATATAGTGGTGCAGGTATCTCTTTGATACACTGTGTTCATGTCTTTTGGGTATATACCCTGTAGTGGGATTGCTGGATCATACATCAGGTTTATTTCTAGTCTTTTAAGTCATCTCCACACCATTTTCCACAGTGGCTGCCCTAATTTACATTCCTGCCAACAGTGTGTAAGTGTTCCCCCTTTCCCCACATCCATGCCAGCATTTGTTAATCTCTCTGTTGTGAATTTATCCATTCTGACAGGAGTGAAGGCATAGACATTTTACAGTACTCCATAAGTAGAGTTTTTATTTCTTGAATTTTTCTTCTTAAAATTACTAATGAAAATAAACATGGGTAGTCATTTCTGCAAGGATTTATAATAAACCTTCATCATACTCTCCCCAAAATGCTAATCATCTACCCCAGTGTTCAGTTTTGTTTTGCTAAACCTTCAAGTTTAAAGTGTTATGTAGACAAATATCTAAATATTTATTTATTTAAATATTCAATATTATTCATAAATACTAAAACACTTATTCATTTAAATATTAAATAATATTTAAAATCAGGAAAATTGTATATGGACATTTGATTCCCTTGAAATTCCCACAGGAACTCAATGTGCAACAGAAACATTCAGTTAGTAGTCATCTTGTTTACCTAATAGCAAAGCATTTTATATCTTCCAAACTATGTGGTCAACTTTCAGATGTATGGGAAACGTGCACCATGGGAAGATCCTTCAAAGTGGGTGCTTGACACATACCCATGGAGCTCAGCGTCTCTGCCTCAGGAAAGCCCTGCATTACTTCAGTTGCGACCAGAAGATGTGGGGTATGAGGGCTGCACGTCCACTAAGGAAGCCACAACCTCAAAGCACATTCCACAGACTGACACAGAAGGAGATCCCCTGGTAAGAACCTGATGTTTCATTTTTCCTGGGTAATTCATACTACACCATGTGGTCATTAGCATGGAGCCATTTGTATCAAAGGCATTATACTGGATCAGATTTGGGACTGCCCTGATGCTCAGAGTTTACTGTATTACCTTTGGCCTACTTTTACTGAATGAAATCATTAAAATGTAAACCAAACTTGTATACAGAAAAATAATCAAGAAACACACCAGGTTGACATCTATGATATTATTTTTCTCATTATGCATTAAATCATGTAAATAATTAAATAGATAAAAATTTTTAGATTTCATAGTTCAACTCAATAGGAATATAAGAGAAAATTTAATTTTGTTCTTAAATTAAATGCTAAAAGAGAGTACAATCCATTGTATACTTGGAGAATGGAGGAAGATTTCACACATGTCAACTAGTTTGACTAAACTTAGAATTATCTTTTCTTCTATAGTAGAGAAAGATAAATTGAACTGGAAATGAGAAATTATTCCACTTGCTTTGCTCAACTTTTAAGTTTGTATAATTTAGTTTTTAAAATACTAGAATAACTTTTTTAATAAAGCTTTTATTTAAAGAATATACATTTCCAAAGTACAGCTTATGGATTACAATGGCTCCCCCCCCATAACTTCCCTCCCACCCGCAACCCTCCCCTTTCCCGCTCCCTCTCCCCTTTCATTCACATCAAGATTCATTTTCAATTCTCTTTATACACAGAAGATCAGTTTAGTACATATTACGTAAAGATTTCAACAGTTTGCCCTCACATAGAGACAAAGTGAAAATACTGTTGGAGTACTAGTTATAGTATTAATTCACAATGTACAGCACATTAAGGACAGAGATCCTACATGATTTTTTTTTAAAAAATTGATTAATTATCTATTCAATTTCCAATTTAACACCAAGATTTTTTAATCATTTGCAATTATCTTTATATACAGAAGATCGATTCAGTATATACTAAGTAAAGATTTCATCAGTTTGCACCCACACAGAAACACAAAGTGTAAAAATACTGTTATAGCATTATTTGTTAGCTTCCCATTCTGTGATTAAACATATCAGTTTATTTATACAACTATAATGAAATAAAAGAAACTAATATAAAGGCCATTATTTTTCTAAAATACAAAAGTGATGATTAAAATTAAAACCTATGACTGTCCAAGAATGTAAAATGAGTTGATATTCCAACAACAAAGACCATATGTGTCAATATGTTAGATGTTCATTCTTAATATTTTTGGAGTTACATTAGTAAAATCTCATAAACTTTCAAGATCCTCTTCCCCAGCAAAATTTATACACACTGAAAAATTTTCATGCTATTTAAAGATTGCCATAAAGACCCTGAAGTATATAAAGTATTATAAAGAAATGGCTCCTCTATTTAAGATACCTGTTCTAGGCCACAGTTTCATCAGCAGCCCAGGCTTATAATTCTGTAAGATAGTTACTGGCCTTGTGAGATCAAGAGTTGTGGTAGAATTTATTTGAATTCAGCATAACTTCAAGTATACACTAATAATGGCTGATAAAATGCTCAACATTTAATATAGTAAACCTAAGCTTTAAGTACAAGTATAGATTATGTAATTTGAATTTTTCATGAATTCCATTTCTACCTTTGCAGTTTTGATATGCAATATCTGTTGTACATAAGGAAAGGTGTTGGCCATTGCTGCGGCTCACTAGGCTAATCCTCCGCCTGTGGCGCCGGCACCCTGGGTTCTAGTCCCGGTTAGGGCGCCGGATTCTGTCCCGGTTGCTCCTCTTCCAGTCCAGCTTTCTGCTGTGGCCCAGGAAGGCAGTGGAGGATGGCCCAAATGCTCGGGCCCTGCACCTGCATGGGAGACCAGGAGGAAGCACCTGGCTCCTGGCTTCAGATCAGTGCAGCGAGCCGGCCATAGTGGCCATTTGGGGGGTGAACCAACAGAAGGAAGACCTTTCTCTCTGCTCTCTCTCTCTCACTATCTAACTCTGCCTGTCAAAAAAAAAAAAAAAAAAAGGAAAGGTGTTCATAATATTTCTTTTAATTATGAATCAATATCATAGAAAACCCTAAGAAATGCTGTCAATTTTCCATTTCCTGAGGTACAAGTCATCTAATCTATTTAATAATCCCACTCCCCCCACCTCACTACCTGTGCTTCTGGTACAGGAAAGAGATTCAAAATTTCCCATTCCAACATAAAAATTACAAAACATTCCTGGTTCTTAATCTGCTACTTTATTAAATATCTTAAGAAATAAGACTTTTTGTTATCTTATATACTAAATGGAAAAAATTAAAAATAATTATATACATTAGCACATTCTGATAGGGAAATAATATTCTATTTGCTTTCATTTCTGTATATTTCTGTAATTACTAACATAAGGCAAAAACATATTTGAAGTTCAATCTAAATAAGAAATCTTAGGGGAAAATGTACTAGTATCCAGAAATCTTGTTTTGAATCTGAACAAGGATGCAGCATTTTGACACATCTCACATTGTTTCAAAAATACAATGTGCATTCATCGTCAACAAACTGAATGTTAATAAGTATGTACTTAGTGCTAAGACCCAGTGATCAGGGATAAAATAAGTTGTCATTTTTTATCTCAAGTAGTTCATGGTCCAGTAGTAGAGACAGAGATCTACCCATATAAATTGCAATACCATAATGAGAGAGATACATAGTTGGTAAAGTTGGCAGTTCATTGGGGATATAGTAGGAGAAAGCTTTACTGAGAAAATACTTGAGCTGGGTCTTGAAGAATGAATAGGAGTTCAACATAAGGTTGGATGGGAAAATTAAGGGAAGAGCATTTGAAACATTATAGAAAAGTATAATAATGCCAGGGTATTTAGTGACCTCTGTACAAGTTGGTGGGAGAAATTAAAGTTACCAGAGTATAAAATCCCTAGATCATGCTGAACCTTATTTATCTTTGGAGGAGCTTACAACTTTACCACATTAATTTTAGAGAGCTACCAAAGGTTCTTGAGCAGAGGGTTACCTATTTAGAGTTGCAGTTTCTAAGGATCACTCTGGTAATATGTAAAGGAAAGATGGAAGGCAACAGAATGAAGATTGGGAGCCTAGCAGATTCCAAGTACACAGGATGACACGGACCTGACCGAAGTGTTAGAAATGGTAGACATTATGTTCATGACTATGAGAAAGAAGCAGTACTTTCGTAGATTATTATGATCACAATGATGTTGACTCATGCATAACCTTGCCTTCGTTTTGTCATCTTTTATTTAAATGCAGAAAGCAACACTGTAAGAAGACAAAGTAATTTGATTGTATATACTTACTACAAATCTGAGTCTTAGAACTTATTCTATTGCAATTTATTTAGTAGGGCAAAATTTTCTTTTTCTTTTTCTTTTTTTTTTTTTTTGACAGGCAGAGTTAGACAGTGAGAGAGAGAGTCAGAGAGAATGGTCTTCCTTCTGTTGGTTCACCACCCCCCAAATGGCCACTATGGCCGGCACGCTGTGCTGATCCGAAGCCAGTAGGGCAATATTTTCAAAATTCAGATTTTAATAGTACAATTTTTACACCAGGCAACTTTTGTAGTATTTAGGATTCAGATGATTTCAAATGTTTGTACTTGGGGGATAATCATACTGTGTTGAAAGACCTCATTAACCATTTCCACTCTTAATAAATTAGGAGGGTGCTCAAAGCCTACTTATGTTTACAAATCAGATTCACACAAATGCTTGAACCTAGTGAAGGCTGGATTGATAAAAGAAATAGGGAAGGGAATAGGACCATGCATGAATGTATGGGTATGTGCATGTGTGTGGGTGGGAGAAGATGGGGGAGAGGGAGAGCGAGAGAGAGAGAGAGAGAGAGAGCGCGCGACAGACACAGGAGAGAAAAAAACTGTGTTGATGGCAATATTTGACTTTTTGGCTTCTGGGTTTAAAGATTATCACCAACTTTTTTCATTTTGTAGACTTCTATAACTGATTTCATACATTCAGAGAATCTGACTGAAAATTGGTTTGAAAATAAATTGTCCCGTCATACGATTAACATCATTTAATAATATACGGTCACTGTTGCATCTTTGGCAGAAAGGCATTCTTACTGAAACTGGCGATTACCAGCTTATCGTTTGTTTCATGAGCATTTATGGAACATACATTTTATACTGATCACACAGCATATATATCCTAACAATAATAAATAATCAACGACTCCTTAGATTTTTCCTTTCTATCTTTAAGTTGGAAACAAAGAACAACTTTTATTGCTTTTTAAAATAATAAAATTATACACAGTAGCTAATACCCATAAAGATCCTTACAGTTTATGGAAACCTTGATAAGAAAGCAACTCCTCTACCACCATGAAGATGCACATCAATTTTCCTGTGCTCTTGCCAGTTGTTGAACCATGTATCCACGATTTGCTTTTCAACCACCTTTTTTTTTTTTAAAGCTTCCATCTCTAACAATAGAGCTGCAGATCTATCAAAATCCAAGCCGTGTGACTGCCTTTTATTTCATAATTCGTGGAATAGCTGCCTTTGTCCCCAGGTGCTTTCACGCAAAAGTCCTTTTTCCTAGAACAAACATCAGCCTCCTCCTCTGAGGCTGAGAAACTGGAGACAGGAGGTCTGTTCCAGGAGGTGCTTTTTGTTTTCAGTGATATATCAATCATACTGCAGCCAGAAATCTAACAACAGAAACTTGACAGCGAGTCTTGCCTTCTCCCTCTTCAAATGCTCATGGTCTGTCTCACTCAGTCACCTCCCCTGGAGGTCAGCTCCTGAACAGCAGATGGTGTGCTGTGTGCAGCAGCTGGCTTCATCCTACGCCATCCCCTCCTGCTCTCCAGGGACTGCGCCTGTGTGCGCGCCTGTGTGTGTATGAACATTCACGACTTTCAGTTGCCATTCAGTGCTTGCTGCTCCTCCAGCCAAAAAGCTGAGCTGCTTGGCGGTCTCTCCAGCCACGATCCCAGATGTCCAGCTGTGATACAGTTTCCTTTCCAGTCTCCCTGCTGGAGCAGTATTCATTCACAGCCCCAAATAAAAGACTTATCTACAGGCCCTAGTTTGTCCTTATGGCTCGACGTTGGAGTCATGTTTGGGAGAAATAGTCTAAGAGCCAGAGGCAATGAATGAAAAATCTAAAATTGTTTTTTTCACATTTCTCTTGGATGGGGTGAGGCGGTTCCTTTGTGTGGCTCAGGGCTTTGTTTGTGATGGGACTGGCTTGCTCAATGCATCATTGCCTACATCGATGTCTCTTTTCCTTTCTTCAGATGAATATGCTAATGAAACTCCAAGAAGCAGCCAATTACTCGGGCACACAGAGCTGCGACAGTGATAGCACCAGCCACCATGAAGACATTTTGGATTCATCTCTTGAATCTACCCTCTAGAGGGTGAAAAGCAGTTAGGGGAAAAGACTATGCTTTTAAAACAAAAATGTTTAAAAGAAAGGTATTTTCACTAAACCACTGCCAGTATGAAAGCGGCCAATCAAGGGCCCTGACCCAGAGTCGTGGTGGTCCCCACGGAGGCAGCAGAACTAAGTCCGAACCGCCAAGATGCTAAATTGGAACAGAAGCTTAACTTTATTTTATTTCTAGGCATTTTTGTATCCATGGAGTGGTAGAAGGCTCCATTACTCAACTGGAAAGGACCCTACCGACAGGGCAACTCAATAGATTGCACACGAGATAGCCAAACTGGACTTTATTTTCTTCCTCGGTAGAAGTTTACGATGCAGACCTTTTTTTGGTTCCTTCTTTTGTTTCTTCTGAGGGGCTGTTCTCCCCAGGCAGGGTCCGTTCTTCTGATCCGTCCAACCTCTGTGCCACATGGTGCTGGTCACGGGGCTCCGGTAGTGTTTGTGTTGTGCGCTCACCCCATTCCAAAATGAACCCGAGAGGCCAGGCCTCCAAAAAGCACAAATGGAATTGTGCAACCACCAGAGTAACACGACTGCGGCAGTCTGGAGAAGTGCCAATTTCATTCTAACTGCCATGTTCTCATGATGCACTCCACCAACTTTTTATGTCTGAGTCACAGGTTTTATAAGGTTGTTTTTACCACAGTGGTCTTTTGAAACCACCTGCCCACTCCCTTAACAAGAGTTTTATAACAATTATTAGTCGACACTGACAAAAGGCTTTTTTAGGGCTTTATTTGTTTGAGCCTTTTCAGTGAAAGAAGGAACATTTCCTATGGTGCTGTCTCACTGCCTTAAAACAGATTTCTACAACAGTTTAACAGTTGGTTTAAATCCTAAACCATTGGTAATTTCCACTCTCTTTTCATTTACAACCAAGCAACACTAATGAAACACAGTAGCCTCATCTCTCTCATGTATCTTTCTGTTATTTTTTTAAAAATTTTTTGAAGAAATGGATAGGAGAAAGATCAGTATTTTTGTCTTGTGAATAGATTGTTTTGCCTATCCTCCCACATAGTCAAGTAACCCAGCAACCCTCTTTGACTGTCACTTACAAGCTAAGAGACATGTGGCTAAATTCTACCCAGGTCTGAGTGAAAGAGTTTCAGAAGGCGGGAGATTTTGAATTCTTACCCAGCACAGCTGGAAGCACTAGATGCAGCATGAGCACAACCATTCGGCTTTCCTTCCCTATTCTGTTTTTTTTTTTTTAATTATTATTATTCAATTCGTTTTGGCGCATGTTGTTTTGATTGCTAGTGTTGTACATGAGAAATTCAGCATTAAAGAACACTGAAGCAGTAAAGTCACTGTGGAAGCAGAAGCGTTTATACTGTAAAAGAAGGTTAGATTTGCACAGTCTACTGGGTAGGTATTGTAAATAATAACTTTTAAAACTTGCACAAATCAACACATACACAAACAAAATTGTATTTTATCCTGTTGGTGTTAAGAGGTGTTTCACTTGCTGAGATTTCCTGTACTTTGCAAACAAATACAGAATGCAAACCCTCAAAGCTGTTATTATCTGGTGTGTTTGTCCTGTACTTACAGTTGTTATGACCATGCAGGAGCTATCAGTGCTAGAGTGAGCATGCTTCAAAACTGTACATGAAGCCAACCCATTTCCTGGACAAGTAAAACTGTCTGCAAGTACATCCATCATGGCAGGCTTTAAAGAGAGTGCATGAAAACTGATCAGTCATTGAGAAGTCACCACCACACACAGAAGACAGGTTTTAAGTCCATAAAACCCAAGGGCTAGGCCATTGTGTAGACTTGTTCTACGCGGGTGAAAATGTGTTACTTCTAGGACGTGTAATTGGTGCTACTCTCTGTGACCACCCATGGGTCAGTTGCTATAAAAAACAATAAGAACAACAACACAAGACATCTGTGCAGTTTTCAGAGTGTCATTAAGTATATAGGTCTTTACTTGGTGCTATTGCCCTAAGGGAAATCGGAACTGAATTTATGCACGTAGAATTGTCACCCTGACTTTGAAGCCTCAAACATGGATCAATCTGTGGTGAAACATCAATCTATGTAGCTGGATGAGTGACTAGTTGCCCTTGTATAATACATGATCTAAGAAAATTGCTAATCTTTCCCTGCCATTTTGAGAACACAGTCCAAACATGAACATAAACAATTTTCTGCAATACATCCCAGTAGGTCCACCTAGTTTACAACTTAAACTAGTTTGTGAAACATTTGTCTGTATACATTTTATATTTTGTACATTTTTGATGTAACATATCATGTAAATAGGCAGAAACAGTGAAATAAATCATCTGAAAAGTTTTGTAGTCTTTGTAAAGCCCCAACAATAAGTACTTGGTGTCAATGGACTTAACTGGATGATGTATTTTCTATTGGTTTATTGTTCCTCTAGCTTGTAAACCAGCTTGCATATATTTTTTTGCAAATGTGCACCCTGTATCTGTCTAAATTATTACTTTGCCATTAAAGTGGAATTATTTATTGACAACAAGGTGTGGTGTCTGTATTTGGAGAAAAATGAAATAGTTATGCACCTAGAAGTGTCGAGCTTTAAAATGTTGCTTACACTGTTAATCTGCCATCATTGAGGGTGTGTGTAAATTTATATTTTATAATCATCATTGAAAGGGCCTCATAGCTTTTAAATAGGTAAAAAAAAATTTCAAGGAAATAGATATATCTTTTTGAACTGGAGTTATTATTCAGTGAGTATTTTTAAGAAAACTATGAATAGTCCTAAATTCTTGGTGATGAAATAAGTATTGATATAAAATAAAATGTTGATATTCACTGAGTTAAGTCAACTCATTAAATGTTTCTTTGTTTTTATTCCTTTAAACTCTTTTTTGAATTTTTAGTTTTAAAGATTGTTTTAATGAAAAAGTATTGTTTGGGTGTGACCTTTTTGTAAGTAAAGAAGATTACATTAAAGAAAAAGAAATTCCCTTTACAATTATAAAATTTTATAAAAGTACCACGGGCACCAGTTTAACCTTACTAGTTGGGATGTATGTTTGTTTAGTATTAGCAGTGTTTTAATTCTAAAAACAAGAAAAATTTTGAATTAGGACAGTTATGGGGGAGGAAGTATTAGTTACAATGGGTCAGTCCTCCAAAATGCATTACAACTGATGAATGTATTCCTTTACTTGAATTGAGAGATATAGATCCAAATTTCATCTGAATCTAGATACCTTGTCACCTAAACATGATTCTGTTCAATGCAATAGCAGACTGCATATGCCTGAATTCCAGTAGTCATTCTTGTCTTGTGACCTGAGCCAGTTTATTCAAATTCTATGTGCCTCCCTTTCTTCACCCATAAAGTCACGATAGTATCTGCCCCTCAGATACTGCAAGTGCCTTGAACAATACCTAGCTGTCCAAAATTCTGAATACTTTAGTAGCCCTTATATTATAAAATATTTATGAGGTATTATTATATATTCAAATATTGTTGAAAACAATATGCAAGGAAACTTATTTTAAAATAGTTTCGTTCACTCAATTTCCTCATATATAAAAATGGAAGCAGTAATTGTACTCCTTTGTTAAGGTTGTTGAGAGAATTGAATTTATATCTGTAAAGCAGTCAGGGAAATTCAGTAAATGTTAGCTGTTGTATTAACGCTGACATCACAATAAATTAATAACATCAGTATAACATATTCTCAGTATTCAATCTGTAAATATATTCAGTGTACTATAGGTGTCTTATTTAAATTATATTTCAGTTCACTCACTTATGAAATTGGATTATGTTAGTATCTACTCATATAGTAGTTTTTAAGATTAAATATTTTAAAAGTCCTCAGAAAATCACTGACCACAACTTAAATGCTATGTAACTATTGGCTATTATTAATCCATATAGAAGTTTACAGTATACTTAATATGTGCCAGGCACCTGTTGAGGAATCAGAGACACTTGGACCAACGCCATGGACAACCAGAAGCACTCCTGTTAAAATGGATCTCTTCACTTCTAACTTTGACAGGTACCTGCATTCTGTACCATAAAAATGCCAATGAGAAGTCCACTGACAATCCACAGAACAGTTGCCACAGAGTGTTTTTAGATACTGATAGAGTCAACAATACCGGTGAATTCTGTTTGAATTAGGAGAAATTCAAGTAACTTTATTTCAGGCTTTTGGACAATCACAATTGAAACATTTTTATAACAAATAGGCCTCATCAAAAAAGTCTGCCTCATGGAGTGGGTGTTTAACCTATCAGTTAAAGCATCCACATCCCATCTGGAGTACCTGAGTTGAATTCCTGGCTTTGCTCCTGACTCCAGCTTCTTATTGATGCAGACCTGGAAGGCAGCAGGAATGATGCAGGCAGATGAGATCTCTCTCTCTCTCTCCATCCTAAAAAAATATAGTCTCCCTTTAAATAAAGAAATGCAAAAGAGATGAAGGAGATGTTCCCATTTACATTTTGTAAAGTTCAGTCTTTGTATATCAGCGTATCAGTGTTATCCAATCAAAATAGAATTAACAAGCAAACCACAGATATGAACAGCATATTTAATTTTAAATTTCTTGTGGCCACAATAAAAATGAAAAGAATCTTTTGAATTAATTTAATACAATAGTAAATATTACCCAATATGTTATAAATGTAGTTAATATAAGCAATTATTTTAATTGACTGTTCACATCTTCATTTCTTCTATGCCATTGTAGAATACTAAGGTCAAATTTTAAGAATTACAATCATATAGGAATTATTATTGATATTTACTATCTCATGGGGACAAAAAGAGCTTAAGAACTTTATTTTTCCTGTAAGATTTTAGTTTAGAATGTGCTGTTTAATTTCTATGAACTGATGAGCTCCTGTATGATGGAGAAACCCAGTAATGATTACTTATCATTTTCCCTGAATTAAAAATAGTATTGAACTCAATAATGTGTTGTTTAGCCCATTAGCTGTTCTCTCCCCAGCAAAGACAAGCAAGATAAAAGAGAGGCACAGTTGGTGCTGCTTTTGAAACACCTCACTAATCAAAGACATGGAAATACTTTTTTAAAAACTATATTTATTTTATAAATGTATTCATTTGAGAGGTGGGGGACAGGGGAGAGAGAGAGCAGTCCCATCTGCTGGTTCACTCCCCAAGGCCTGAAATGGCAAGGCTGGTCCAGGGCTGTAGCTAGCAGCTGGAATATAATCCAGGTCTCTCTTATGGGTCACAGGTGCTCAATTACTTGAGGCATAACCTCTGCCTCCCAGGGTCTGCATTAGCAGGAGACTGGAGTCAGGAGCCAGAGTGTAAAATCAAACTCAGGAACTCCAGTGTGTAATAAGGGTGTCTGAACCAGCATGTTAACCCCTATGCCAAATGCCTCCCCTGACATTTTGTTTTTAAGAAGGAGACATGGCTGGTGCCATGGCTCAATAGGCTAATCCTCCGCCTGCGGCGCTGGCACACCGCTTTCTAGTCCCGTTCGGGGCACCAGATTCTGTCCCGGTTGCTCCTCTTCCAGTCCAGCTCTCTGCTGTGGCTGGGGAGGGCAGTGGAGGATGGCCCAAGTGCTTGGGCCCTGCACCCGCATGGGAGACCAGGATAAGCACCTGGCTCCTGGCTTCAGATCAGCGTGGTATGCCAGCCGCAGCAGCCATTGGGGGGCGAACCAACGGAAAAGGAAGACCTTTCTCTCTGTCTCTCTCACTGTCCACTCTGCCTGTCCAAAAAAAAAAAAAAAAAAAAAAAAAGAGAGAGAGAGAGAGACACAAGTACCAGACCACTAGAAGTCCTTGCTAAATCTGGATCCTGCTTATCCCTTGGCTCCCTTGATAGCATGTTTGCTGACCCCGTGTTGGCTCTGTTCTCTATGGTTATGAACAATTGTTGAACCTGGAAGCAATTCTTGAAACAACAGCTTTCCAGACAGGGTACCTACTAGCATGTTTCGAACTTTTATTATAATCTTGCTGCATGGTAAATCCCTTAGGAGACCATATTAAAGATTATTTCTTAGCAAAGACATGTACATAAAATGTAGATTAGATAAAATAGAAAATAATATTTATTTAAAATGCCTGGACTCTTGACTGTCAGGTGGATGAGTGAGTGACTGCTACAAATACTGGTGAGTGCCCCCGTACAAATATTAATCTTATAAATAATTAAGCAACTGTCGGAAATTGCTAAGTGTTTTGTCATAATTTCAGTTTATTCAAAGAGATTATGAACTACTTGAAGCTATAATATTTTGTCCAGACCAAAGGGACATTATTTCTTTTACAGTAATTTGCTTTCTGTTATCGCAAAGCCTTTACCCCAAATGCCATTTCTTTAGACAAACTTTTCTGATCCCTCAGATTAGGTCAAAACTCCAAGTTAATTGCTTTTCTAAAACTGCAGATATAGTGTCCCACTTATGTTGCAGTTTCACAGCCTAGAATGTATTGCATTCTCTACAAATAAACATTAAGTAAAATTACTCCTGAAGATAGAGATACCAAGTAAACGTTAGTGTATGTTAAATAAATGCATCAAAATTTAAAAAAAAAAAAAACCTCCTCTACAGGTGTGGTATTTCCTGTGAAACCACATTAGTGCATAGAATACTGACTGCTAACCAGAGAAGAAACAGATAACCAGAGGACTTGTATTATTCAGCAAAGGTAAACCACTGTATCTTGCTTGAGTTTTTTTTTTCTCTCTTTTGATGCAGTGTGCTCCTACTTTCTATCAAGTTTTCTTTTTTTTTTCTTCTCAAGTCTTTTTAAGATGCTTTAGTTATATATAGTGCAATTTAAATGTGTGGGGTTTTTTTGGGAACAAGAAAATACACCAGGCAGTTGGAAATGAAATGCTAGAACTTAGAAGACAGGTGGCAGCTGAAACGATCAAAATAGGAACCCTTAGCACAGAAAGAAGAAGTGAAGATGTGAATTTCATTTTGGGGTGGTTCCACACCAAAGAGATCTTGACCAAATGGAGAAGACTGAGAATGACTTGAGACATATGCTGGAGATCTCTATAGTTCATTTTCCAACTTATCTAACATGTTTATTTGTTTCTAATGCAACATTCAAAAGCAGGAAGGAAAAACCATTGAATTAAGAGTCAGAAAATCTGTGTCCTATTCATGTTTTGTGATGTCTCCTAAACGAATCAATCCATTTAACATTTATGTTTTTATAGATTTTATACTTTAAGAAACTGACAAATAATAAAATACATCTAGTGTAATGGGAATGGTTCTACATATTGCTTGTAAATGAATAATGTGTATCTATCAGATATCCCCATAGGATAGTAGGTTATCTAGAAATCTAGTTGTAGCCTATGTGAGAACAATTGAGTACTTCTAAGTATCTTCAGAGTTGTATTCAGACTAGTTTGCTCCTAACTTGATGTGCTGATTAGATGCAACTACTTATTTTCATGGCATTCTTTCAAGGTGTAGAAGCACTCTGAAGAGCTTTTTAATGTGGCAGGGTGATCATTTGCCAAGTATTGGCCACTCCTTCAGAGGTGGGCTGCCTAGCTCCCAGGCGAATGACTTTCCTGGTAAGCTATTTACTTGCTTAATTCAGCTTTCCTTGAGTTGCTGAAGGGCAAAGGACTGGGTGATCTCTGCAGCCACTTACTTGTGGGTTAAGAACGTTCAAGAGTAAGCCTGGTGTTTGAACTTCTGAGGCTGAAAGCCAGAACTATGAGGAGCCAGAGTCAGGCTCAAGGTGGAAGCACAGCCTGGAATTGGGCCACTACCTGGAAGGAAGGTAGAGGAGAGAGTGGTTTCAACATCAGTACATCAGTAGTTCCTCCTCAAGGCAGGGGAATTCCCAGATCTTTGCATGCTTGTGAGGTTTTTTTTGCACTTTAGACTAGAACAGCACATTTATTATAAATATGACAGCCACATATGCAATTTTAAACTTTTTCTGGCACTAATAAAGGTAAAAGAATCAGGCGAAATTGATAAAATAAGTTATCTCTATAAAAATACCATTTTAATATACAATGAAGCTTAAATGCTTTTAAATAAGATTTTTTTATATATCTCACTTTTTCTTCTGTTTTTTTTTTTTTTGGTCCTGTTCTCAAAACCTAGCATATATTTTATACTTAAAGCCCATTTATTGAGACATTATATTTTTATCAGGAAAGTTTGATCTGTATTTACAAATCAAAAAAATTTACAATTGAAAAAATATACTGACATACGTATGTTGTTCCAAGTATACTTAACTTATTTATAGGTTTAAAATTAGATTTTAGCTGCTTACCAATAAATTGGCCTCAAGTGGAGTTCCTGAACTGCTGTCACAGGCAAGTGCTGAATAGCCTTGTCTACCTGGTAGCCACTAGTAACTAGGACAGCAGAGGTCTAGCTAAGCTGGCAAACAGCTTTATCAGATCACATGCAGAGCCTTTTCCCAGACACAGATGCCCACCTGTTTGAAGTTTTACAACATAATCCGGATACCAATACTGATTTTCCCTTACACCCACTTCTGACTACAACAGTTCATTATACCTGTCTCAGGGTCTCTGTGACCCTTTTTTGAATCCTCTAACTTTGCTGAAAATTCTCCTGGTCTCTCCTTTCTAATATTGTTCCTTAACTTAAAACACCAGGTGAAAAAACAGAGACTTCTTAATGAATATGTCAACCCCTTGAATTAAACAGCTACACACACAGACACACACACATTCATATATATATTCCTGTTTCTTCTTACTCTGTAATTCTAGAACAAAAGTGTCTTACTGCTTTAGTCCATTTGGGCTGTTATAACAAAAATCCCATAAACTAGATGGTCTATTAACAACAGACAACCAGAGAACTAGCAGATTCAGTGTCTGGTTGGTATCAACTTCTTATGCAAGGTTTCTTCTGGAGGTGACCACACATGGCTGAAGGGCTGAAGGAGCTCAATGGCATCTCTCTTAAAGGAGGTCAAATCCCACTCATGAGGGCTCAACCCTCAGGATACAGTCACTTATCAAAGACTCCACTACTTAACACCCTCACATTGGGGGGTTAGGATTTCAACATATGAATTTCGTAGGCACATAAAAATTCAATTCATAGCACCACCATTCATCCTCCATTTGGATAAGAAAAAGACCCTCCTCAAATTGTTCTTTTACATGATTGAAAATTCTCCTGTTCTCTAGAATAAAAAAAAACAAAGAAGGATCAGCATAAAGCATAATCTCCTAAAGATATTTGAAATTGTAGAATGGCTCCTAGGATATCAGAATTACACTGTGGAACTATCAAAAATATTAACCTACAAAAACAGGCACTGTTTTAAGAAATTGGAAAAAGCAGAATAAGTGGGCAAGATCTACAAATATATTTAAATGGAAATGCAGACTAAACGAGAGAGAAAAGAATAGATTCCGGCAGTACTTTCCTGATCTGGATGAAATAGCTCTTTGGCATATTCACCTCTTTTGTCCATAATCCCTATCCCCCAACAACATTCTAAGTGCTAACCTGGTGTTTTAGAAATGTCCGAAATCTGTAAAGGTACTTCTAAAATGCAAGGATATTTTGTCTTATACCTTTAAGTTGTTTTTCTTAAATGTTAAAATTGGTGGTTATTTCTTCACAAGATAAAACACTGTATTTCCTTGAGTATGTATGCTCTGTTTAATACCATGTGCTAGAAATTTTGTTCATCTGCAGAAGCCACAGGGCTAACTACAGAGAACACGCTGGAAGTAGTCCCTCTGAGTGCAACCAGTAATTAGTCTTTTTTTTTTTAAATACTGTGCCCTTTAGCTGTTTGCTTTTCTCAGCACCAACTGAAATTTTTTGTAAATAGCTTGAAAAAAAGGTGTCTGCAATACTGGGGAGATGATCAGAAATGTGAAATTATTAATGTCTCCAATAAATAATTGCTTTATATACAATAAACTAATTATCCTATCAAGTAAGATTATAATCAGTATTATTGTTATTTTCATTGTGAACCCAAAAATAAGGAGCTTTATGTCATTAGCAAGGCACAATAGCAGAGGGAAATTTTTGGGTGACCAGCTGGTGAACTAACTACATGAGAGCGAACTCCCGCATTACTCCTGCAGGACACCATGGCTTTGCAGTCTGCTCTGGAAATTTCCTTCTCACAGAATGAATTGCAAAGGATATGCAAGACCTCCAGAGAGCTAGAAAATAGATCATGTGCAAACAGATGAAAGCATTTCTCCAGCCAAGCAAATATTGATACTGCTAGAATCAGACCTACAGTTACTGTGTGATCATTAATTTCAAAAAAAAAAAAGGTCAAGTTGCAAATCTTAACAATATTAGTAAGTCAAGACTAGAATAGAAATTTGAAAATAAGCATAGAAAAATGCTTCAAGCAATTTCACATCATTACCTTTTGTGGGGAAGTCAACCTAAGTGATATTTGGAAGAAGAAGAAAAGACCGTGGCCAAGCAGCTGTAACCTCTAGCATGTCATGATGTGTCTACCATAAAGATGTCTATCTGATTTTTAGAAAGTATACAAAATATCTATTAAATAAGTTTATATTACTTTTCACATAAAGCACATGATTTATACTGAGCAAAAATCTCTGGAATTCCAAATCAATACTTTGCAATCAAATGGGAACAAATTAGTTGAATGCATGTTTATAGGAAATAAACATTTCAAGTGAATTAGCACCAATGTTTGGGTACTAACGCAAGCTTCACCATTTTCAAACAGATTTTAATATTTTGGCCTCTAAGACATTTGATGTATTAAATACATATAATTTTATTATCCCATTATGTAAATAAATACTTGACTTCAAAGATACAGTAAGTGCTGGTGAAAGGGAAATATTTTGGCCTGGGAACACCAGTGGGATGGGTCTTAGAGCATAAGGGATTAAGGCACTTCTTGGGATGCCTGCATCCCGTATCAGAGTGCCTGGGATGAAGTCCTGCCTCTGCTTCTGATCCAGCTTCCTGCTGGTGTTCCCCCTGGAGGCAGCAGGTGACGGCTCGAGTAGCTGGGTCTCTGTCACCCATGTGGGAGACCGGGATGAAGTTTGTGGCTCCTGGCTTTGGCTTGACCCAGCCCTGACTTCTGCAAGTGTTTAGAGAGTGAAGTAGCGGATGGAAGATCTCTCATTCTCACTGTCACACTGCCTTTCAAAATTAATGAGTAAATATTAAAAAAGAAAAGGAATTTCACAAGGAAAGGGCCATAGCGGAACTCTCTGTCTTTCCTTAACACCACAGCAATAGGCAGTACAAATAGCAGTTTTGAATTCTAGTTAAGAGGAGGGGTCCAGAGACCAAACGTGGCATTTGTAAAAAATTTCAGAACACTGGGGAAACTCTGTAAGACATTGACATAGGCAAACACTTCTTGGAAAAGACCCCAGAAGCAATCAAAGCCAAAATTGTCAAATGGGATTACGCCAAGATGAGAAGCTTTTGCACTACAAAAGAAACACTTACGGCAGGTAACCTGGCTCACTAGGCTAATCCTCTGCCTGCGGTGCCGGCACACCGGGTTCTAGTCCCGGTCGGGGCACCGGATTCTGTCCCGGTTGCTCCTCTTCCAGTCCAGCTCTCTGCTGTGTCCCGGGAAGGCAGTGGAGGATGGCCCAAGTGCTTGGGCCCTGCACCCACATGGGAGACCAGGATAAGCACCTGGCTCCTGGCTTCGGATCAGCGCAATTCACCGGCCCTAGCGGCCATTTTGGGGTGAACCAATGGAAGGAAGACCTCTCTCTCTGTCTCTCTGTCACTGTCTAACTTTCCTGTAAAAAAAAAAAAAAAGAAAGGAAGAAAGAAAGAAAGACTTAGCAAAATGAAGAGGCAACTGAAAGAATGGGAGAAAATTTTTGTGATCTACACAACCAATAAAGGGTTAGCATCCAGAATTTATGAAGAGCTAAAGAAATTCAACAACAACAAAGCAAAAAACGAATTAAGAAATGGGCAAAGGACTCGAACAGTCATTTTTCAAGAGAGGAAATTTAAATAGTCAACAGACATTTGAGAAAATGCTCAGGATCACTAACCAGGGAAATGCAAATCAAAACCACAATGAGATTTCACTTCAACCCAGTTAGAATGGCTTGTGTACAGAAATCAACAAATGACAAATGCTGGCAAGGATGTTGGAGGGGGGGAGGTACCCCAGTCCACTGTTGGTGGGAATGTAAACTGGTGCATCCACTGTGGAAGACAGGATGGAGATACCTCAGAAAGCTGAATATAGACCTACCATAAGATCCAGCCATCTCACTCCTGGGAATTTACCCAAATCAAAATAAAGCATATTAAAGAGTTTTCTCTACCCCATATTCATCTCAGTACAATTCACAATAGTAAAAACATGGAATCAACCCAGATGTTCATCAGTGGTTGACTAGATGAATAATTATGAGATATATATACACACACACACACACACACACACACACACACATTATGGAATGCTACTCAGCTAGAAAAAAAACAAAAAATGAGGAACAGTGTTTTTTTGTTTTTTGGTTTTTCTTCATACTATTTGTTGAAATCTTTTACTTAGTGTAGGGATAATTATGTGTTCATTAGGTAAACTGAAAATAGATATTTGTAAAAATTAAGAGTGGGAATGTGCAAGGGAGAAAGAAGTGTTGGCACATGGGCGGGGCGGGGGATGTCACTATGTTCCTAAATCTGAATATATGAAATACATGAAACTTGCATAACAAATACAATTTAAAAAAATAAAATAAAAACATGTTAATAATAAAAAAAAACCTTATGATAATACTGTCAGTTTTCCAGCAGATTTTCTCCAGGGCCATAGCCTGCTCTTGAAAGCCCTATCTCTTAATTTAAGAGCAAAGCAGGAGGAGTAATTTATTGGAATGGTAAGACATGCAGCTGTCCATGTGTCCTCAATATGCATGTGTTCAAATCTAGTTTACTAGTTTTCACACAGTAAGCAAACCTGGGCAGGTCTCTGCAGGGCAGGGCAGGAGATGGAGAGCCCACCATTCCTCAGCTTCTCTACCTGTAGCTGAATACATTCATTTTTTTTTTAACTTCATATGTACTTTTGTGAGTATTGTGAGGGGAGCAGGGAGGTTGTGGGAGGGGAATCTTAGTATCTTTAATAGGACATGCCAACTTTTTAAAATACAACAGAAGAATTTTAAAAATGAAAGGAGATTATAAGGTACTTAAAGCTAACCAGCTAGGGTGTCTTTTTGGTTCTCTTTGTTGTTAGAATCCTATTCATAGCACAGTGACTTGAACACAATAGAAATTCAGTTAATAATGTTGAATATACAGAGAGAGTTGTAGGCTGCAAGAAAAAATATTTACTGATTGTGTTGATTTTTCTTAAAGATTTATTTATTTATTTGAAAGGCAGAGTTGCAGAGAGAGAGGGAGAGATAGAGACAGAGATCCACTGGTTAGCAACCCAAATGGTTGCAATGACCAGTTGCTGGAACTCAGTCTAGGTCTTCCACATAAGTAGCAAGGACTCAAACTACTAGAGTCATCACCTACTGCCTCCCATGGTCCATACATTAACAGGAAAGTAGAACTGAGAGTAGAGCCAAACTTGAACCCAGGTATTCCAAAATGTGATGTGGCCATCTTAATGACTGCGCTAAATGCCTTCCCTACCATATATTTTAAAAATATATATTCAATGAATAATGAAGGAAGCACGTTTTTGGAGGCAGACAGTATAATTTTAAAGGAACAATTATCCTCAAATAATTCTTCATAAAACAAAAATTGTATAGGAGTTTCTTTTTTCTTAACTAGCCTGTTACTTCAAATTAATAAATGCAGAAAATACCAACCAATGAATTACTTCTATTAATACTCATGCATTTCATCTTATGTTTTCACTTATTGTCACTTTGTGGGTAACGTTGATTTGTATTTCAATCAAATTTTTTTCCATAAAACAAGGATATTCCATTATAATTTTTTAAATATATTTATTTACATGAAAGGAAGAGTTACAGAAAGAGGAGAGAACCTTCCATCTGCTGGTTCACTCCCCAAATGGCCACAATGGCCAGCAGTGGGCCAGACTGAAGCCAGGAACCTGGAACTCCTTCTGAGTGTCCCACATGATTGGCAGGGAAGCAATTATTTGGGCCATTTTCTGCTGCTTTCCCAGGCAGGCAGGGAGCTGGATAGGACCTGGAGCAGCCTGGATTTGACTGGTACCCACATCGGGTACTAGCATTGAGGAGAGCAGTTTAACCACTGAACTTCAATTCCAGCTCCCAGTTTCTCTTAAGACTGACTTTTAGTCATGACCATTCGATACCTGAGGTGTAGCTGCTTGTATGAGAAGACAAATTCTCAGAGTCTGTTTCACCGTAACCCTTTCAGGTCACTAATGAAACACAAATGCAGAGCCTGCAAACTGATACCTCATTAGTGATGCATGCTAATTTTCTTTCTAAAGATGTTTAAATAATTTAAATTGCTAGCTGCATTCACGTATTATTGCTGGGTAAAAAATAAACATATGCATAGCAGTATCAAACAACACTTAATCATTAGGTCATTGTTTTGTAAGCCATATATTGGGTGAGTTCAATTGGGTTCACTCCTCTGGGTGTCACAAGATCAGGATGAAAGTTTGATCTTGGGAGTGTTCTCATTTGAAGCACTTTTAGGTTGTTGGCAGATGTACTCAGTTTTTTTTTTTTTTTTAATATTTATTTATTTGAAACTCAGAGTTAAAGACATAGAGGGAAAGACAGAGGGAAAGAAATCCTCCATCCGTTGGTTCACTCCCTATATGGTCTCATTGGCCAAGTTTGGACCAGACTGAAGCCAGGAGCCAAGAGCTTTATTCAGGTGTCTCATGTAGGTTTCAGGGGCCCAAGTACTTAATCCATCTTCTGCTGCTTTTCCTAGGCCATTAGCAGGGAGCTGGATCAAAAGTGGAACAGCCAGGACACAAACCAGTGCCCATATGAGATGCCGGCATTACAAACAGTGGCTTTACCCACTCTGCCACTACTTGCTGGCCATCAGCCTGGGACTGTCAAACTGTGGTGGCTGATCAGTTCATGGTGTGGTGTGGCATCTATGCCTTTAAATCCAGCAAAGGTCTGTGATAACCTTCCTGTGTTTTGATAGTATTGATTAAAATCCACCTTTTTTGCTACAGACTGTAACAGTAGGGGAGTAAAATATTATCAACATATTTCATCTACATTCAAATGGGAGGAGATTATACCAGAAGTGGGTTCCTTGGGAGTCAGTCTTAGAATTTTTGCCTAACACATTTACCAACACTTAAATATTGCAGTCTTCTATATAAATATGCAGAAATCTCATTTCTCTTAAAAATAGGATATCTGGCAACACTGGGCTATTTTCCACCATTGCAACAATTGGCTAGTTGCAATAAATGATGAGCTCTTTGAAGGAGACATGCTCACCATCCCCTATCAGTGTACCTACCCACGTTCACTCTGTACATATTTCAGCTTTCAACAACAGCCTTACACAATAAACAAGACTGCAACACAACATTTCATATTCATACCTCTTCCAAACTAAATTTATCCAGGAAACTAATCATCTCAATGATATCTGCACTTTGAAGATAATGAGACAATCTAAAGCTTAGCACTGATGTTCCTTTTGCCTCTCAAGACTGATTCTTGTATTAACATTTCAATAAACTTAGTAATTCTGAGCATGTACTGTCTTTTAGTCTGATAAGTGAATAATATCTCACAAATTAAATGCTACCACTGAGTTAGCCCGTGCAAAAGACACAAATGTACTCTCAGTGGACAAATGTCTTCCCGTGTAATCATGCCAGCAGCAGAAAATGGAATCTGTCATAAAAATAAATTATCCAAGAGTCAGACCATGTTCACGCAGCACAGCACTAAATTTCATTTCCCTTGTTCTTTAGCTGAGAGCCTAAATAAACACTTCTAAAGCAGTATGAGAGATCGCATTGTTCATGGAAGTTGGATTCTACAGCCTCAGAATTCAGATGTATCAACGTGGCAGCTGGGAGGCCTGGTGCTCTCCATGTGCCTGTTTCCCTGTGATCATAGCACCTTTGGTAAGGATTTCCAGATTCAGGAAAGGTGGTGTGGAGCCTTTGCATTGGTGGTTTTGGGACCGTGGAAGATGAGACTTTTAAAGTTTAATGTAACTGCATTTCATAGTTGTCCTGTCTAACTTTGGGACCTTACGTGTTAGGCTTAGATGTTTGGAAATCATCCTAGAGTGAGCAGGGAACTGCTCCATTTAGGATAATAGCAGCACAGTAGGTAGAAGCATGGCCTTTGGAGCAAGAGTTTATGGGTTCTAATCCGACCTGCTACGGTTTGAATGTTTGTGTAGCCTGCAAAATACGTGTTGAAACGTAATCCCAAATGCAGTAGTATTAAGTTGTGAAGCCTTTAGGAAATGATTAAATGTTGAGGGTGAAGCATACAAGAGTGGGATTAGGGTATATATACAAGGGTCAGATGAAACTAGGATGTGTTTTCTTTAGCCCGTTCTGCCTTTTATAATTTTTTTTTTTTTACTTATTTGAAAGGCAAGGAAACAGATACAGACAGAATTACAGATCTCCTATCCACTGGTTCACTCCACAAACCTCTGAAATAGCCAAGGCTGGATCAGCAATCAGGAATTTAATCCAGGTCTTCCATGTGGGTGGTAAGGACCCAACCTGTCAAGCCATCTCCTGCTGCTTCTATGGTACCCAGTAGTGGGAAGCTGGAATTTAGTGCAGAGGCAGGACAATCCTCAGCACTACAATATGGAACACAGATGTCCCAAGCAGCGTATTAACCACTGCGCCAAATGTCCTACCCCAGAGCCTTTCTGTATTCAGAAAGAACTGTAAGTAATCCCTGCCTTAGACCGAGGTGGAAATGGGAAATAGGTTTCAAATAAAATTTAAAGGAGCTGTGTTGTGGTGTAGCAGGTAAAACCTCCACCTGCAATGCTGGCATACCATAGGGATGCCGGATCATGTCTTAGCTGCTCCATTTCCTATCCAATTCCCTGCTAATGTGCCTGGGAAAGCAACAGAAGATGGCCAAATACTTAGGGCCCTGCCAACCATGTTGAAAACCCAGATGAAGCTCCTGGCTCCTGGCTCTGGCCTGGCCCGCTGTTGGCTGTTGCAGTTATCTGGGGAGTGAACCAGCAGATGGACGATCTCTCTCTGTGTCTCTCCCTCTCTCTCTCTAACTCTGCCTTTCAAATAAATAAATAATTTAAAAAAAAAGTTTAAAAACTGATACAACTCAAGTGTGCCTTGCCCTTGTAACACACAGGAATGTATTTTTGTTTCTTCTTTTTTTTTTTTTTTTTGACAGGCAGAGTTAGACAGTGAGAGAGAGACACAGAGGAAGGTCTTCCTTCCCTTGGTTCACCCCCAAATGGCCGCTACGGCTGGCACGCTGTGCTGATCCAAAGCCAGGAGCCAGGTGCTTCCTCCTGGTCTCCCATGTGGGTGCAGGGCCCAAGCACTGGGCCATTCTCCACTGCCTTCCTGGGCCACAGCAGAGCTAGACTGGAAGAGGAGCAACCGGGACAGAACCAGCGCCCCAACTGGGACTAGAACCCGGAGTGCCAGCACTGCAGGCGGAGGATTAGCCTAGTGAGCCGTGGCACCGGTCAGGAATATAATTTTGAAAAAGGATTAAGATTTTTTGGGGCCAGTGCTGTGGCACAGTGGGTTAAAGCCCTGGCCTGAAGTGTAGGCATCCCATATGATTGCCAGTTCTAGTCCTGTATGCTCCTCTCCAATCCAGCTCTCTGCTGTGGCCTGGGAAAGCAGTAGAAGATGGCCCAAGTGCTTGGGCCTCTGCACCCACGTGGGAGACCTGGAGGAAGCTCCTGGCTCCTGGCTTCGGATCGGCGCAGCTCCGGCCGTTGTAGCCATCTGGGGAGTGAACCAGCGGATGGAAGACCTCTCTCTATGTCTCTACCTCTCTGTAACTCTTTCAAATAAATAAAATAAATCTTAAAAAAGGATTAAGATTTTTTCACCTGTCAGCACCTTTTATGTAGAGTTTATTGCTTACTTTTAACATTTTTAAAGATTTATTTATTTGTTTAAAAGGCAGAGTTACACACACATGCACACCCGCACACACACACAGTTCTTCCATTTGTTGTTTCACTCTCCAGATGGCCACAACAGCCTGACAGGAGGCAGGAACTCTGTATCGGTCTCCCATCTTGGTGGCAGGGTCCCTAGCACTTGGGCCAACTTCCGCTGCTTTCCCAGTCTCAATAGCAGGGGATTGCATTGGAAGTGGCACAGCCGTGACTGGTGCTCTGCTGTACAATTCCACACTCCAGGTGGCAGCTTAACACTCTGGGCCACAGCTCTGGCCCCATTATTCTCATTTTTAGACACTATTAAGATGTAGATGATCAGAATAACTTACTCCAGGTCTTATACCTAGTAAGTGGCAGATGTGGTGTCTTAGTCTATTTGTGTTGCTGTAACAAAATGCCATAAACTGGGCAGTTTTTGAACTTGAGAAGTTTATTGCTCATACTTTATAGGCTGGGAAGTTCACAGTCAAGGTACCAGCAGACTTTGTGCCTAGAGAGGGTCTGGTACTTGCTTCCAACATGGCATCCTGTTGCTGGGACCTCTGGAGGGGATAGAAACTGTGTCCTCACATTGGGGTGACTGGGTCCCATATCGTAGAGCCTGGGTTTGAGTCCTGGCTCTGCCCTCCATTTCATCGAAGAGAGGGTTGGGCATGGCTGTCACCCTGAGACTTCCTAAAAGAGTGCAGTACAATGGGACTTTCCAGTTTGGCATTGGATTGTACATTCCAAACACCTTGCTGGTTGCTTTACCTTCTTTCTGCACAGAATAGATACTTAGAAAAGAGGAACAATTTTAAATGATGAAATTATAATGTAAAATAGCACTTGGGAACTTACAGGTGGATTCCTGAAGCACATAGCTCTTTAAAACTGGATTTTATATCAACAGCAACTGTGGGGACCCATGGATAGGCTTGCCATGGGACCCCCCCCCCCCCATGCTGGGCTTGGCTTATAGCAGTAATGCGGATATAGCAGCTGATTGAACTTTCCATCTAGCTGAGGATCATGGTAAACAACAAGATGGCGCTGATGCCCTGCCTGCTGCGTGACTCCACAGCTGATCGTGATCAAGTGTCGGAGAGCTCTGTGCAAGGACTGTGATTAATTGACTGTGATTGGTTGAATTCTGTATATAAGCGGACCGCGGGAGAGGGCACGGGGGCACGCCAGCTTTCCCCTTAAGGAACGTGTGTGCCATCTCTTTCCCCCTTCTCCCGGTCCCCCACTCTTTTCCCCACTCTCTCTAAGTAAAAGTCTACTGAAGACTGATTAACTGCCAGTAGCGTCGTTCCTTTGCGGCCGAAGGAGCGGCAAACAACACTTAAGGTACACCCTGTCATTTAGATTGTGTTTGGTTTCTAAATGTGTTCTCAAGAGATGCATTTGCTACCCCGCAGCCACACAAGAGCTGACCTGAGGGTCTGGTAATGGGAGTCACGGCAGGACAGGCATTTAAAAAGTTCCCCCTGCTCTGTGACCAAGTGTTGGTTGAAAATAACGCATCTGAAACTGTAATTAAAGGAGGTATTATGCTTCTAGAAAATTCTCAGAAAATTATTACAGAAATGGTGGCAGCTATCTAATCAGTCTGTAAAGGAAAGGGTGAAGAGATTCAACTAATCAGTGTGAAAGATGGAAATAAATTACTTCTCCGAGAATATGGAGGCAGCAAAATAGTTTTAGACTATAAGAATTGTTTCTTATTGAGAGATGGAATTCTTAGAACGTATGTGAACTGAGATCAATCATTATCAAAATGGGGTCATGGTGAAGCTCCCCATTTCACTAAAGTTCTAAAATATTTTATCATGTGAATACGTTTCATGTTTTTTTAAATAATCAACTAATAATGTTTATAGGAGATACATTTGAATGGATGGTTATGTGAAGCCTTAGAGATCTGTGCTAAGAACACTGGGTCCAGGGCAGGTGGGTCTAGGGCCAGTGCTATGACATGCGGAATAGCCCTGGCATCCCATATGGGTGCCAATTTGAATTCCTCGCTGCTCCACTTCTGATCCAGCTTCTTGTTCATGTGCCTGGGAAAGCATGAGAGGATGACCCAAGTGAAGAGAAGTGACAGGATATGAATTTGAAGACTATAACATAAAAAGCACTTTCATAGCCTCTCTTGGATAGCACACTCCAGAGGAAGTCAGCTGCCATGTTCTAAGGCCACATCAAACAGCCCAATGGAGAAGTGCACTTGGCCAGGAAATGAGGAGCTCTGCCAGCAGCCCACAGGTGCTCAGCTCTTCCGCCAGAAACCATGTGAGTCATGTTCAGATGCATCCCTCAGCCCCAGTCCAGCCTTCAGATGATTGTAACCTCAGCAGCCACCTTGGCTGCAGCATAATAGAAGACTCTAACCAGAACCACTCAGTGCATTTGCTCCCAAATTCCTGATCCATGGAGACTATGTGAGCTAATATGATTGTTGCTATGAGCCACTCAATTGTGTAGGTCATTTGTTGTATAAGTTGTTTTACCAATATTTTTCAAAGCCAGAATTTGGGGAATGGTCTCGGAAAAAAATAGAGCAATGCTGTCCATAGTAGTAGCCATTAGCTACATGATGCTATTTATACTTAAATTAGCCAAATTAAATAAAATTTAATATTCAGTTTGCCCATCTTAGCTGTACTTCAAGAAACCCTATAGTCAAATGTCAGTGTCTATCCTGTTGAGTAATGCAGAAACAAAGCATTTTCATATGTGCAGAAAATTCTTTTAGGCAGCAGTTCTCTTGAGCAATATAGCTCATATTGGAGCCCACAGGGACTTAGGTAAATGTGAGTATACTGGGCGACTTTGTAGCTTTTATTAGGGTTTAAATATTAAAGATATTTAGCATGTTTATTTTTAAAAAAGAAATATGTTGTGAGTCACTTTGATAACCATATTAAAATCAAGCTTTGCTAGGTGAAATCTGTGTTTGATTTTAGACCTTGGGTTTGTATGTTTATAATGGAATTCCAATCAGGATATGCTGATACGGGCTTAGTATCTTAATCTTGACTCCACATTCTTACCCCACAGAGCTAAGAATTCAAAGTGGGGGCCTAATATAGTACACAACTGAGAGCAGTATTTATTTAAAAGAGAGTGAGAACATGCATTCACGTGTGAGTGTGGCCACCCCACACTGAGCTCTACCTGTTATGAGTGGGCCAGAGGGTTGTCTATGAGATGAAAGTGAGAGAAAAGGCCAGAGAGAGATTCTCAAGTGTAGTCAAGGCAAAATAGCAAAAGTATCCACCTCCCACCCCTCACCCCTGAATCAGACTCTGTTATTAGGTAGGGGGTGGTACCTTATTTGAATAAATAAATGGGGTGGGTTTCAGCATGCATGAACTGTTCTGGGATTTTTATGGTGCCTTCTTAGGCATATCAGAATAACAGGTAAAGGGATAAAGTTACAATGCAGGGCTGGCACAAATTCCATCTTACCTATTTCCACTGGACTCCCTGCCTCATTTCACCGTATCAGTACCACTCTAAATGCTGAGGGCTATTGATAAATGGCAACATAATAAAACAATTGCATAAATAGGTGTCCTTAAAATGTCTGTGATCCTTTCAACCCGTGGTGTCAAATATGGTTTCTGAGTCAAAGTTCAGTCATGGGAAAATCTATTCACCATATAATATATGAAGTATTCATATATTATATGATATATATATCATATATTATATTCATGATTCATTTTAAGCAAAAAAGTATTGTCTTTACTTGTAATGTGACCATTACTGATTATATAATTTTGTATTCATAATTTTTATGCACTTAAGAATACAGTGTTAATTCTATACATAACTCTCTCAGGTCAACTCATATAGCTTAGGACACGTTACAAAGAAGAAAAGCTGGAGAGGTCCTCCCAAGTTGCCATCTAAAGGACTACTACCCTTCACAGATGAGCACTGTGCCTACAAAGAAGTCTAGTTTGCCTTTCACTTAACAGACTTACATTTTAATCTTGGCCTGCAGAGAAAAGGATCCCTAAATCCGAATGACCCAACTGGAGGGAAATTTCTTGCATAGTAGCATGCCCCTGAAGGAGGTATTTTAAAATGGGGACTCTCTTCTTGTACTTCATGGCTTCCCCAGTAGGTGGCCCTGCCTACACTTTGGCTAAATGCATGTGAACATAAGTGCTTCTTTGATGATGCATTTCATTAGCTCTGCGAGACACCTAACTGCTTGTGGAGAATGGGCTTCTAAAGAGAAAAAGGCTTTTGATGAATGCAGTAGAATTACATTAAGTAATCGGCACATCTTTTGTTATGTTGATTGTGTCCTGGTTTTTATTTGAATTGGATGAAAAATAAAAAAGGTCTGAATTTCTCCCCAGCTATGCACATGTAATTCTTTCTGGCAGCACACAGAGCTAGATCAACTCTTTCTGGGTAAAACAGTTTGGCCTTGGAACGAGCTGTTTTCTCCAGTGTCCTCTTTCCCTGTGTCATGGAGTGGCCCTCAGAAATGCCTCTTCCCATTATTGATGAGAGCAAACCAAACTGCCTGGCGTCACTGCCAATCTGGGGTTAAGTGCTCTTGTTTACTTTTTTCCTCCTTTTGTCCCTCAAGTCCATTAGCAGACAGCTTCTGTCATCTCCACTGTGTTTCATCACCTCGCTACAATCCTAAGTTCTTTATCCTTGCTTAGTTTATTTCTCTTTCTTTAATGAGGCTTACCTGTAAATATTTTCCACTCAGCCTTCTCTGAAGTCTCTCCAGTTTTTCCTCTTGAAGATGCTGCAATTAGTTAGTTTTTTTTTTTTATTAAGTGCTACTAACTTCCGTTGTTGACATCAGTTTAACTGGTAATGTTATCTTTGAGATATTTTTTTTTCTAAGAGGAAACAGGGCCTGCTTTCATAGATCTGAATAAAGGAAGCACCCATTTTCTCACTAAATTATTTCCTGAAGCTCACAGAATAAATTAGATGTCCTTGAAACATATTTCCCAAAGGGACCAGTTTATGCCTGGGGAAGTCACAGAGGGGACAATGGGCATTTGGCTACGTATAACACACTCGCATCACATCATGCACTACCAAGTGCTTACATAGCCCAAGAGTTAGAGAAAATATACCTGATTCTTTGGGAATTGCCAGAAATAAATTAATCTTGTATTTTATATATGATCTCTCACTTCATTTCTTTTAAAAGCAATATTATTTTTACATGTGTCTCAACACTTCTATCTGCAATAGAAATACTAATCCCGGACAGTAGTTAGCATTTGGCATGGCACATTCTATCTGTATGATAATTTAAAATAGTGAAGTCAGGTGGCAGTGTTAACAGTGGACACACCTGTATCACGCTTGTTTTGCATGAAAGTCTCTGACATTACTAAAACATTACCAAAGCCTAAAATCCTGCTTGTGTATGCAATTTAGTCATTGGGCAATTGATAGCTAATAGAAATCTCATATGCTAACTAAAATAAACATCAATTTAAATTAGCAAATTATACCTTTTTGATGTATAATTATAGAAAATTTATTTTAAATGTTTCATTTCATCTACTTGAGAGAGAGAGGGAGAGGGAAGAGGGAGAGAAAGAGAGAAAGAGAAAGAGAAAAGAGAGAGAGAATCTTCTACCTTCTGCTTCACTTCTCAAATGCCTGCAGGGACCAGGGCTAGGCCTGTGGGAGCCAGGAACTCAAATACATCAGTAATCACCTGCTGCTTCCATTGTGTGCATTAGCAGGAAGCTGGATCACATATGAAGAAGATGGGACTCGGCCAATAGTAGGTTCTTTGATAAGGGACGTGGGTAACCCTTGTGGCAGCTTAACCCACTGCACTGCAAGACCTGCCTCAAAGTGAGTTTTAATGTCTTTTGGCAATGAATATATTGTTTTATTTATCCTTAAGCTGATAGTTTAAAAAATACATTTTCCTTAGGTTGACAAGCTTTTTAAAAATGTTTATTATGTCATTTATAAATGTAAATGAAGTTATTTGAAAATGAAAAATCATTTTTACAGGCCGGCGCCATGGCTCAACAGGCTAATCCTCCACCTTGCGGCGCCGGCACACCGGGTTCTAGTCCCGGTCGGGGCGCCGGATTCTGTCCCGGTTGCCCCTCTTCCAGGCCAGCTCTCTGCTGTGGCCCGGGAGTGCAGTGGAGGATGGCCCAGGTGCTTGGGCCCTGCACCCCATGGGAGACCAGGGAAAAGCACCTAGCACCTGGCTCCTGCCATCGGACGAGCGCGGTGCGCCGGCCGCAGCGCGCCATCCACGGCAGCCATTGGAGGGTGAACCAACGGCAAAGGAAGACCTTTCTCTCTGTCTCTCTCTCTCACTGTCCACTCTGCCTGTCAAAAAAAAAAAAAAAGAAAAAAAAAGAAAAATCATTTTTACTATTTTAATTTAATATTTGACTAAATCAAGTTCAATAGCTTAAAATCTCTTAGACATTTTCTTGAGTGACTTAAATCCCTTAAAATGCATTTTAAATTGAAGATGAGTTTAATTTTTTTTTTTTTGACAGGCAGAGTGGACAGTGAGAGAGAGAGAGAGACAGAGAGAAAGGTCTTCCTTTTGCCGTTGGTTCACCCTCCAATGGCCGCCGCGGTCGGCGCGCTGCGGCCGGCGCACCGCGCTCGTCCGATGGCAGGAGCCAGGTGCTAGGTGCTTTTCCTGGTCTCCCATGGGGTGCAGGGCCCAAGCACCTGGGCCATCTTCCACTGCACTCCCGGGCCACAGCAGAGGGCTGGCCTGGAAGAGGGGCAACCGGGACAGAATCCGGTGCCCCGACCGGGACTAGAACCTGGTGTGCCGGCGCCGCGAGGCGGAGGATTAGCCTGTTGAGCCACGGCGCCGGCCGAGTTTAATTTTTAAATACTTTCCATTTTTTTAAGCATTGACCTGACGCACTCTCAGCTTTTGAGGACCTCAGAAATTATTTACCTGCTTTATATCTGAATTTGTAGCATAGTTATTTATTTCTTGATCCATAAAAGCAATAACCAGGTAGAAAGAGCTTCCTCTGTTTCAGGCTGTCCTGCTGAGTTGGCCTCAGAGCCAAGGGGATCTCTGGTTTCCTAGGTTATCAGGTAACTAATTCCTTCCCCTCCCATGGAAGAGGTGAGGCAGGGGGATTGTTTATAGTAAAGTAATAGAAGTAAGAGGGAAAACCAAAGGAGAGATGTTACCAAAGTCACATCCTCTCCTTCACCCTTATCCCTGGTTTAGTGTTTTCGTTATTTGGGCTGAACCATGACAACACATCCCTGAATAGGGCTGTGATGGTCTGTTGGTAGAAGAAACCAGCCTGTGACTTGTCATAGCAGAACTTTGTTGGATGCAGTTGCACAGACAAGGAAGACCTAAAAAGTCTACCACGAGCGTCATGGGAGTCAAGAATAAGAGTTAATTCCACAGAAACAAAAGGCCCAGGAGGTTTTAAAGGCTGGGGAGAGCTAGCAGAAGGGACTGGAAGATGTGGGGAGGGATAGTTAAGGAGATCAGGCCATCTGTGTTTGCTAATTGGGGTTTATCCCAATATTAGGCTCCTGCCCGCTCACAGAGACTGAAGGATCGGGCTCTGTCTTTCATGATTACACTGATTACATTCTCCACATCCTTGAAAAAGACTTTCTTAGGTTATAGAAGGTCCACATCCGACAGGGAAAAAGTCAAACTTAACAGCTGCAAGTTTCTGAAAGTAAATGCTCTAAGAGAAGGGAAGTCAAAGCCTAGAGTTAGGGATAAGCCTGCCTGATGTGTAGTCAGATTGAGAGCTGTAGGCCCTATTGGACAGATACCAAGCTGATAGTGTCAGTTCTGGAACCAGAAAAATCAGAAATGGACAGATCAGTATAGGGACAAATCAAATATAAACAACTCTGTACATGGAAAGAGAGCAAGGGAGCCATTCTCTCCTCCAGCCTAATTGCTGTTGCCTAAGAAGTGCCTGTGTAATTGATCAGTCTTGGATCTATTCTAATCTATTGTTCAATGTGCTTGGAGGTATAACCACAGCCATCTGCTGCTGCTTCCTATCTCAAATGCCACTTCATCCTCTTTCAGGATGAACTTAACATACTAAACACTGAAATGTGCACTGATACTTGTTATTCTGATGTATTTAATACACTTTATAAAGGGTAGAGTTTTTCTTGTTGAGTGTAATGTAATATTAGAAATCAACTTGCTAAACTCTGTGTTCTGACAAAGATGAACAATTTACATCAAGAAAAATTCATGCCTGAAGTGTTTCATTTTTTTTTGAGAAAAAATTATTTAGCAACCTCCTTTATGATGTACTGAGCTTTTGTAGCAACTTGCAATTTAATTTTTCAGTTCTTGCTAAGGCTTGACAACTAAACCTACAAAGGGCAAAGTGACTAGTTTTGATTTAATGAAAGCAGTGGATATCATGCAGAAGGTGAGAAGAGGTGGACTCTGTTCATAACAGAGGAAATTAAAGTTTTGAATTTTGATTGATTCTGGAATCTACATGTTTTGGTGATAAGATGATAAGATATCTTACATGAAGAAAACCTGAATTTAATAAAGTGCAAATATAAGTATGTTAATTGAAAAAAGTTAGAAAGTGTTAGAAAATCTATTCATTTTGTAAGTGCATTCAAGGGGATTTATGTAAATGTGATGAGTTCAAACCTTTATCTTGCAAACTTTATAAACAGCAGTAGCTACTTGAGAGGATGAAAATAATCGTCCTCAGCTCCCACATGCGCTTAAATCATTGGTACAATTGCATTTATTTATTACTTCAAAATGACTCCTTATTTCAGTGCAGTGCAGACTTAGAAATATGTAATTTCAACACTTTTTCTTAACACTTTTTGTTTTTAATGTAGGGATAGGTTCCCATCCTTAATACTGTTGTTATCACTTTCCTATCTCTTCTTAAGACAAAGTAACCCTAAATTATTTTATTTCAGCATGATCATTTTAGAAACAGTAGCCACTTCCTAGTCCTTCTCTCAAACATCATCTAAATTACAACCTATGAATTTATTTTGGAGTGCAAATAGGACCTGTTACTCCTGTTCTTAAAAATCTTTTTGTATATCTCCCTTTATATAGTTTCTATAAAGTATTTTGCAATTCATCTCCTACTAACTAATTCACATTCATTCTGCACTAATTTCCCCCACCTTGAACTTCTCATTGTAGTTACATTCAACACTTCACTGTTACTCTTATGTTTTATGTATGTAAGCCAAAGTTTAAGACCCTCTGCCTTGGATAATTATCATGTACTTTTATTGCTGACCTTATAAATACTAAAACTTTCTTTAATTATAGTTTATTTTTCTAAGTAACTTTCATCATCGAACTAGTATTGTTACATACCCACCGCATGTCAAGCAATGTTCTGTATTCTAGGAGATAGTGACAACACCCCCACCTCAAATACACATGCAGAATCCAACATATACATTTCTTTTAAAGATTTATTTTATTTTATTTGAAAGAGTTACAGAGAGAAGTAGAGACAGAGAGGTATTCCATCTGCTGATTCACTTTCTAAATGGCTGTAACAGCTGGAGCTGAGCCAGTATGAAGCCAGGAGCTTCTTCTGGGTCTCCCTCAAGGTTGCCTGGGCCCAAGGACCTGTGCCAGTGTCCACTGCTTTCCCAGGTACATTAGTAGGGATCCGGGACTTGAACTGGCACCCATATGGGATGCTGGCACTGCAGGTGGAGGCTTTAACCTGACCCATAAACTATTACCTCACAGAGTTGATAGACTGGTAGGGGAAAGACAATATGTAAGTAAATATTTCAGTAAGGTAAATAGTGTTAGGGTAAGAAAGCAGGGAATGAGGAAGTGAGTATGCGTCTTGACAGGTGATAGAGGGGGCCAGCCAGGCAAAGTCTAATTGGGATGGTGACTTCTGAGTGAGGACCAGAAGGAAGTGATTTATTCAATCCCACAGAAACTCGGCGTAAACTCCTTTCGATCTCAAAGAAAAGCAGAGTCAAAGACCCTGGGATTGGAAGCATGCTTTGAGTAGACAAATGGTGAAAGCAGGAAAACCCGAGAGGAGGCTCAGTAATACTACAGGCAAGATACAGTGACAACTCGGGCCAGGAGAGGAAATGGAGTGCATGGGGTAGGGTCATGGTTGGATTGGGGATAAAGAGACATCAAAGATGATGACTATGGTGGTTTATTTTCTGTCAACTTAGTTAGGCTAGGGTGACCAGTCATTTGGTCAAACACTAGGCTAGATATTGCTGCATAGGTCTTTTGAGATGTGATTAACTTTTATAATTAGTCAGTTTAAAGGATGTTATCCTCCATATGCTGAGTGATCTTCATCCACTCGGTTAAAATACCATACCTTACGAGTAAAAATTAAGGTTTCCTGAAAGAAGGAATTTTGCCCCTAGACTGGGGCACAGAAACTGTAACTGAGTTTCCAGCTTTTAGATGAAAGACTATAACATCAACTGTCTCCTGAATCTCCAGCCCGTGGTGGCTTCTGTACAGATTTCAGGCACATTGGCATCTACCACTGCTGAGCTAATCCCTCAAACTTACTGCCTCTCTCCATAGACATGCACACATACACACATACTCATACAAAGGGGCTTCAAAAAGATCATACAGACTTTGCATTATTTTTAATTTTTTAAAAAAGTTATAGTGTAGCACAGAGATAATTTTTAAATGAAATGATAATGCTACTATGAAATGAGATGGCAAAAGGAAATTGGTTAATGGGCTAGATTTGATAGGTGAACTTTGCAATGCCCAGTTGACATCTTAGCAGAAATGTTAAGAGAGAAGATGCATATAGGAGCTTTTGGTTCTGGGGAATGGTCTCACCTTGAGATCATGAAATCAGGCTTTCTTTAATCAACAGAATTCCATACAACCAATTTTAAACATCAAAACATCTCAAACAACAACAAGAAATCCTGTTTTATTCACTTGGTACTACCTCTATCTCCACCATCATCTCATAAACCATTATGAGTGATATTGAGTGAAAATAAATAAATAAGTAAATACCTCCTTTCATCTTCTGTCATTCACAGCATGACATGTTATCAGCAGAAGCAGGAAATTAAACATAGGGACCTAATATTTTTGCTTGGCTAAATTCCCCAGAACCAACAGAAATGATTTTGCTGAATACATTTTTAATTTAAAAATATTTGTTGCTAATCAAATAATGCAGGTATTGAAATATGAGGATATATATAGTATAGCCCTCACTGAAAATACTGTTAGAGTGTTCAAAGAAGCAGATATTTGAAGATAACTTTTGCACAAAGCTGACTGGTATCACTGGCACAAGAAAGGTAAGAAATCAGTATTGTGGGAAGATGTCAATTAATTACAAATGGATTATTGGCAAATTTAAATGGCTGTTAGGTCTGCCATCATTTCATTTGTTGTTACTATTTTTAAATTAAAGCCATACTTTATCGTATTATTGTTTTATATTGTATTTTTATATTTAACTTTATTAACTATATTTATTTGAAAGGGAGAGAAATAGAGACAGAGAGAGAAATCTTCCAACCACTGGTTCACTCCCTAGAAGTTCAAGTTAGGCCAGGCAAGAACCAGGAGCCCATAACTTAATCCTGGTCCCCTGCATGGGAGGCAGGACTCCAACTACGTGAGCCATTGCTGTTGCTTCCTAAGGCAGGCATGAGCAGGCAGCTGGAATCACAGCAGAGTTGGGACTCAACCCGTGCACTCCAGTCTAGGATATGAACAGGACAAGTGGCCTCTTGACAGCAGCAACAAAATCCTGCCCCTTGTTGTTGTTTTACATCAAGCAAAGTTTAACAAATAATACCATCCTTAGATGAGACTGCATTTGTTTGTGACCTATCTTCTTAACAAAATATGGAATCCTACTAGATATGTACACATTTGCCTACCTATATTTAGCTTTCTCAAAAAAATAATTTACCTAAGAAAGTGAATGTGTGAGTGAAACAAAATGAAGAGGGTGTAAAGAAATAGGCAGATTTCAGGTCCTTCACAATTTTGACTCATTCTTAAATTTATCCTAAGTATCATCAAATGTATTTGCATCCTAACATTGATCCATATCACCACCAGGAATTATTCTCTTCAACTGTTGCTTTCTAAAATAAAAGCATTTAATCACTGTGAAGGTAGATATAAAAGTTTGAGAGGCCATGATAGATGAGTAGAGATGCAGAAACGTGAATGAAGAGAGAAATAAATCAGACCATCACAGCTGAAGGCTCATAAAGAGAAAATGGTTATCTGGTAATAAGTAAACACCTCCCACTGTATTCGATATCACTCTGAGGTCTAGATAGCAGAGTACAGAAGAGTCACACAGGAAATTGTGTCATGACATACTGAAATTGAGAGCAATACATGTGAATATTAAAAGACACCTTTGAGGTTAACACTTCTAGATATGTTCTGGTATTTGTAATTAAGGATTTTCCTAAATTCAAAGCTTTTTTTTTTATTGTAAAAGACAATAGGATGTTATCCTTTATGCTAAAAGAAAAAAAAAAGCTCATTGGAATCCACTTTACATTTTTTTCTTTCAATATATTTTCCTTGTGGCCATGGGAACATGAAATACTTTGAAACTAGAATTGAGATATATATACTCTGAGCTAGCCAGCATCAGTTATGTTTTGTTGATTATACGCAGATCAAGCTTAAAGTTAGTTGTCTTGAACAAAAAACAAGCAAAACATTTGTTAGAGAAGAGTGAGGTAGCTATGCGTACATAGGAGAAGCTGGAGAGCCAAAACTCAAAGGGTAGATCACAGGGTAGTTCCAAAAATCTGAGTTACCGTAAGAAGCAATTAAATATTTTAGGACACTGCTGTTGAGATAAGTGATCCCAACACATTCTTAAAGTTTTTTTTTATATTAAGTAATTTTAGACTTCCAGAAAAATTGCACAAATAGTACAAAGAATTTCCATGTAAACATTCTTCCTAATTCTTTACCATATTACCACTATTAAAAGTTAGAAAGTAACATTGGTGTAATACTATTAATACAGATAAAGTCCTTATTTGAAATTTGATCAGATTTTCCATTAAGTGTGTTTTTTCTTTTTTTTTTTTTATATATATATATATTTTTTTTTTGACAGGCAGAGTGGACAGTGAGAGAGAGAGACAGAGAGAAAGGTCTTCCTTTGCCGTTGGTTCACCCTCCAATGGCCGCCGCGGATGGCGCGCTGCGGCCGGCGCACCGCGTTCGTCTGATGGCAGGAGCCAGGTGCTAGGTGCTTTTCCTGGTCTCCCCATGGGGTGCAGGGCCCAAGCACCTGGGCCATCCTCCACTGCACTCCCGGGCCACAGCAGAGGGCTGGCCTGGAAGAGGGGCAACCGGGACAGAATCCAGTGCCCCGACCGGGACTAGAACCCGGTGTGCCGGCGCCGAAGTGTGTTTTTTCTTTTCCAGAATCACATTCAATATCCTAGTGTGTGCTCAATTATTATTCTTCCTCAGTCTCTTTTATTCTGTAATAGTTCTTAAGCATTCCCTTGTCTTTTAAAACAGTATTTCTGGGTGTATCATGAGTGTATCACTTCTTTAATATTACTGATTAATTACTTGTCAAATTTTCTTGCATTTGTAAGTGTCTGGAATTTTGTAACTATGGAATTGAATAGTTCCACTTGGACAAGATTAATGCAGAAATGAGCTGAGTTATCCTCAGTGGGTTCCAGCATGGAGTTTATGATGTATAATTTGTTCCTGGGAATTGTGACCTGGATACCTTGCTTATGAGGTTTCTTTCTACCACTGTAAAAAGTTACTACCTGTCTCTTTGTAATCAATAAATACTGACAGCAGTGATTTTCAAACTGTGCAAATCTACTTTCTCTTCAAACTCTCAGGACCTATCAGGTGATCTTGTTATAAACAATTACTACTGTGGAGTTTGTGTAATGGTGATTTTGTCTTTCTCTATATTTTATTAATTGGAATTCTGTGTGGAAAAGTCTTCTCTTCTTCCTTATTTATTTCTTTATTAAATTTATCATTTATTTCTGTCAATATGGATTCATGGATACTTAGTGTCGATGTGATATATGTGTTATAATCTAATACTATATATTTCTCCTTGAATTATTCCTTCTCTGGCCATGAGAGACTCCTTTAGGCTGATAGCTGTGTTATTGACAAGGCCCCATCTATTTTATTGAGCAACATTTAATACCACCTAATTTTCAAGTTCATTTAATATTTTCTTTGTCCCAGTCCTGGAATCAGCCATTTTTCAAGGATTTGTCATTCCTTATACTAAGAATATTGTTTATAAATCAAGATCTGGGTACCAGATAAGCTTAGAACTACTAGGATGTTCTTCCTATATCTAGAGATAGATGATATATGTATATACTAATTCATGTGTATTCAAAAATCTATATTTAAGCCATGGGTTTTAATTGATACGTTGAATTCCAATACAACAACAACGGTTCATATTTAGTGCTTTTCCTTTACCTATTTTTAGCTTTTTGTCTTACAATGAGAAACTTGCCTTTTATTATCTTCCAAATGTTTTTATTTGTTTCTATCTTGCATACATATATGCTCCATTAGAATTCCTAACCATATCTCTAGGAGAAACATTGTTTCCAACTAGATTACAAAACTAATACATGGTTCTTTCAGCTTTGCAGTATCCACTTTAGATACTATTTGCCAAAATGACTTGGGTTCTTCTGCATTTGATGAGAATTTTTGGTTCATATTTCTGAGAATTGTCTACATATGCATATATAATTTATTTTTTATTTTTTTGACAAGCAGAGTGGACAGTGAGAGAGACAGAGAAAAAGGTCTTCCTTTTCTGTTGGTTCACCCCGCAAAGGCCGCTCAGACCAGCGTGCTGTGCCTGGCGCACCACGCCAATCTGAAGGCAGGAGCCAGGTGCTTCTCCTGGTCTCCCATAGGGTACAGGGCCTAAGGACTTGGGCCATCCTCCACTGCACTCCCGGGCCACAGCAGAGAGCTGGACTGGAAGAGGAGCAACCAGGACAGAATCTAGCACCCCGACCGGGACTAGAACCCGAGGGTGCCGGTGCCACAGGTGGAGGATTAGCCTAGTGAGCTTCGGCGCCAGCCCATTTATATATTTTTAACATTTTTATTGGGTTGTTGATTTTTCCCCTCAGTTTTAAGGGTGATTTATGGACTAAGGATTGTAGTCCTTTCTTTATGCATATGTTACAAATAGTTTCTCCCAGTTTTAATGATTTCTTTAAATTCAAAAACATTGTTTTTCTTATGCACAAACAAAAAATGTTGTTTACTAATTTTTTTTCTTTTAAGGAATTTATTATTGTTTTTAAAAGATTTACTTATTTATTTGAAAGGCAGAGTTAGAGAAGGAGAGACAGAAAGAGATCTTCCATCCATTGGTTCACTCCCAAAATGGCCGCAACAGCCAGGCAGGACTGAGCCAGGCTGTAGCCAGGAGCCAGGACCTTTCTCCAGGTCTCCCATATGGGTGCAGGGGCCCAGTCACTTGAACCTTCTTCCACTACTTTTCCCAAATGCATTAGCAGGAATTGGATCAGATATGGGCCAGTCAGAACTCAAAACAGTGCCCACATGTGTTGCCAGTGCTGCAGGCTGGGGCTTTAACCCAATGAGCCACAGCACCAGCCCACCAACCTTTCTTTTATTGCATCCAGATTTTGAGTCATTGTTCAAAAGACTTTCCCTATAATGAAGCTGAATTATGTCTGTGGGTTTTTTTTTTTAATTATTTGTATGCTTCCACTTTTTCCTCTGGATTCCTGATCCTTTTGGAGTTTATACTTGCTTATGGTGTGAGGTATACATCTCATTATATCTTTTTCCCTGATGGCTTCCTAGTTGACCCAGAATCATTTATTTTAAAATGTCCCTCTTTAACCAAGGATTCAAGATGTCATCTTTGTCACACATTAAGTTTCCATATTATTTGGAATCCAGTCATGCACCTTTGATTCTAATCTACACCTATTTGTGAGTACCCCAATATCACATTCTTAATCACAGACTATGTAATCATATATTTTAATGTCTATAGATAGTCTTCTCATAATTTTTTATGTTTTCCTGGCTATTCTTGCATTTTTGATTTTTCATATGAAATTTAATATCAAATTTTTAATTGCAAACTGCCTATTTGTATTGGGAGATTTGCATCAAATTTGTAAATTAACTGAAGAATTGACATCTGTATGTATGTTGAGGCATTCTATCCAAGGACAGGAGAGGTACTGTAATTTTTCAGATCTACTTTTTTTAAAAAGATTTATTTATTTATTTGAAAGGTAGAAAGAGAGAGAGAGAGAGATCTCTTCCATCCGCTATTTCACTCACCAAATGGCTATAATGACCAGAGCTGAGGTGATCTGAAGCCAGGAGCATCTTCTGGGTCTCCCACGATGATACAGGGGCCCAAGGACTTGGGCCATCTTTCACTGCTTTCCAAGGTGCATGAGCAGGGAACTGGATCAGAAGTGGAGCAGGGAGGACTCGAGCTGGTGCCCGTATGGGATGCTGGCTCTGCAGGCTGCAGTTTACCCATTATGCAACAATGCCAGCCCCTCAGATCTATGTTCATCATTAGTGAGGGTATTTTACAATTTTCCTCATATAGATTTGTATAATTCCTGTTAAATTGATTCCTATTGTATTCAATTTTATTTGAGGCTATTTTAAATGGTTTTTTCTCTACTATTATGCCCTTAACTATTTATGTGTGATTTATTAATGCTATTTTTAAAGGATTTATTTATTTATTTGAAAGGTAGAGTTACAGAGAGGCAGAGGCAGTGAAGCGGGGTGGGGGGAGTGTCTTCCACCCACTGGTTCACTCCCCAAGTGGCCTCAATGGTTGGAGCTGGGCCAATCTGAAGCCAGGAGCCAGGAGCCTCTTCCAGGTCTCCCCAATGGGTTCAGCATTTGGGCCATCCTCCATTGCCTTCTCAGTCCACAGCAGAGAGCTGGATCAAAAGTAGAGCAGACAGGACTCGAACTGGCGCCCATGTGGGATGCCAGCACTACAGGCAGTGGCTTTACCCACTAGGAAACGCCTTTAACAAATTCAGGGACTGGCCTTTGGCACAGTGATTCAGATGCTGTTCACAACTCCGATGAAGATAATCACATAATTTTCCCCTCAGATTTCACAATTGATAATGTTATATTAATAGTTTTCCTGATATTAAATCAACCTTACCTTCCTGGCACAAATACCACTTGGACCTGGTATATTTTTTTCATAATGTGAAGTTGGATTTTGCTTAGTAATGTTATGTTTAAAAGCTTTTTATCAGTAAACTCATGAATAGTAGTTATGACTTTCTTCCATTGTACTCTCCATCTGTTTAAATAATATTCTTTATTCATACAGGAAATTAGAAACCTTTTCTTTTTTTTAGTGCCATGTGGTCATTCATAGTAAATTGGGAATAGCATTGGTATTGGAAGTCTTGGTAACATTCTCTAGTGAAAGCATCTAGAGCTGGTGCTTTCCTATCATTTTTAGAAATAATTTTTCATATGTCTTTTGTTTAAATTTGTCTGTTCCCCTATTCTTATGTTAAAGCCCTAACCTTTACTTCTTAGACTGCATTTATTTAAAGTTTTTTTATTTAATTGAAAGGAAGACTTACAGAGAAGCAGAGAAATAGAGAGAAAGGTCTTCCGTCCACTGGTTCACTCCCCAAATAGCCCCAATGACCAGAGCTGGGACCATCTGAAGCCATGAGCCAGGACCTTCTTCTGTGTCTCACATGCGGGTGCAGAGGCCCAAACACTTGGGCCATCTTCCACTACTTTTCCAGGGCATAGCAGGGAGCTGAATTGGAAGTGGAGCATTCGGGTCTCTAACTGGCACCCATATGGGATGCCAGAACTACAGGCTGCAGCTTTATCTGCTAAGCCACAGCACCACCCCTTACAACTGTATTTATTGTCCGGTCCTTTAAGGAGCAGGTATGTTAAAATAAGGCCATTGAGAATGCCCTAATCCAATCTGACTGGGTTCCTTACTAGAAGAGATTAGGATCACAATGCAGAATTATCAGTAATGTGTGTGCATGAAAGAAAGATCACAAGAGGACACAATGAGGAGGTAGCAATCTTCAAGTCAGAGAGAGAGGCCTAAGCAGAAACCAAGCTTTCCAACAACCGGATTTTGGATTTCTAGCCTAGGAGTTTAAACCACCCAATCTGTAGTATTTTGTTATTGTAGACCTAGCAAATTAATCCAGTGAATCAAGCCCATTCACAATTATTTTTGTGACTGATGTGTTTGATCTTAAGTCTCTGAGGTATATATCATTTGCTCATTAGATACATTGCAATATGCAATTTTTCTCTATGAATTATACATATTTTCCTCATTAATTTAAAACGTTTTAAGGGTATATGGAAAAGTTTCTTGCCCAGCGATAACCTTGCACTGAAAGCTTTTAAAGTCTGTTGTTAGCCTATTTCCATCTAGTTTCTCACTATTTGTTTGTGAGTGTTCTATAGTACTGCTGTGTTACCTATAAAATAAGTTCTTTTCTATTTTCCTCTGCTCTCACTTTTAATTGCTGCATTTCCACTTTGTTGTGATATTTAACAATTGTACATTAGCCTTCGACTCTCATTCCCACCGTTATTTTAGGATTATATGTACTTACAAAATGCTTGCCTTCAGGCCTTTCTGCTGAAGTTTTCCTCTCATTATTTGGTTGGACGATGTTTGTCCTGTAGTTGGATGGGGTCAACAATCTTTGTCTGTAAGGGCAAGGTAGTAAATGCGTGAGAATTTGTAGAAGAAGAGATGACATACTCTTTCTATCATAATTAATCTATTTCATCTTAATGTGAAAATAGCCACAGGCAGTATGAGAGAGAATAAGTGAGAGTGTGTTCCTTACAAAACAAGACCTTGGACCTGAGTTTACACAATAGTACTCTGACATTTGTCTCAAGATATGCCGATGGCTCCAGAGTTCCCGAAGTTACTGTATAAGGAAAACTGTTTATGTGTTTGCTTTATGTTCTATTTGAAAGAAAAGTGGACTGGATACAAAAAGCATGTTTCATACTTTATTGAATTTTTAAAAATAATTTCCATATGGTTACCTTGATTTTTATATTTTGAAAAGAAGGTCAAGCTTATCATCCATTTCATCTTTTTGTTTTTATGCCCAGGAAATTTTATTTTTATCTTTGAAACCTAATAATTTGAGCTAGGCTATGTCTCAGACTGACTGTGCTGTGTTTGTGTTTCCTGGTAACTTGCGAGCCCTCTCAATGCGTAGATCCTGGTATTTCTATATTCCTGGAACGTTTTCCATCACTGCTGTTGTAAATATTAACTGTTTCACCGTTTTCTTTTTCAGCAGCTTATATAACATGCCTGCTGTTTCTCTTTGCTTGTATTCCATTCCACTTTTTTCCCCTCTGATTCCTTTTACTTCTTTATGTCACTTTTATCCTCCCTTTCTTGAATGTTCCCAATTAAATTTTTTTTGAGTCTCTCCTTTTCTAGGAATATAAATGCACTGTTCTAATTCTTTCTATGACTTAAATGTTGATCACCTGAACTAATACCAGCATTCTACACATGAGGAAACTGGGACTTTAGGCATTGAATGGATTTTCTTAAAAGGAAGTTCAAGTGTAGGACTCAGGACTGTGTAGTCATAGTGAACAGTATTCTCTGCACACCAGGTTGACATCTTCCATGTTTGTGCCCAGGAGAAGTATCAGTAGAACAGGGTCACCGGACATTGGTGCATGTACATCACAACATGAGCTCTCTTCCTAGAAAAGAGACCAGCACCATTGCAGGTGCTGAAGAAAGTAGCTGAATCAGCAGTCAGTGATTCATATACATACTGAAACTAAAAGCACCTGATTTTCGGGGTGCCAAAGGATTGGTGGTTTTTGCAGGCTAGAGCTCTTGTGGTGGGTGATGACTGGACTGCGCAGGGAAAATACTCCCAGCACTTCCTAATCTCCCCTTATCTAGTTCTTTTCAGTTCTGTCTAACTCCATCCTTCTGCCCCTCAAATCGACGTCCTTCCCTAATAAGTGGTAGCTGGTACTTTGTGGAAACTTGGAACAATGACTGAGATCAATAACCAGATAGATAGCTTGTGAGTTATTCACTGGGGTTATTTGGAATATTTACTAGACAGAGGAGCGTCTCCTAAAACTATCCTTCAGATTAGATGCTGAAGCAGAAGACATCTAAGTTTACCTGTGGATATAGCATTATTCCTGAAGTGCACGTAATGAGGCAGAAAATGTGTTGGGAGAGGAAGGGACAGAAATAACCAAAAAATTAAAGGATTTAACTTCTAAATATTTTCTATTTCTCACTGAAATTTTGCAGATCGATATGGAAACTCTCCAGTATTGAACTTTCTTTTTTTAAAATGTTTGATCAATTTACTTGTCCAATGCTTACTGTGGAATGTATGCAACTGGAAATGGAGATGCTCTGTGCAGTGAAATAATACATTAAAATATTGAGCCTGAACTTCCCCCTTGGAAGTTAGATGTGCAGACACTGCTTGGAGAATTGGACTGTTGTGGCAGGAATGCAAATAAAAAGAGACAGGGTTCAGTTTTTGACTTCCAAATTGGCTTTCCCAGCCCACATCAGAAACAATGGTCAGCACCAGGAGACGGCTGAACACTGTCAGGTACAGTGCCAGAAAGCACCATGGGCAATAAGCCAGGGCTTGAAGGCCATCCGTGCCATCTGAGCAGGCTCACTGTGTTCACGGTGCTCAGAGAGTCTCATTAGCACATCTTGCTGATGCCAGCTGGGTTTTTCCACTGCCTCAGCCTGTCCAGGTGGCACCAACCTGTGCTTGGAGGCTATGTGTATACCTATTTGAATGGCCTCATGCAGACACCCTCTCTCCAGCCACTTACCTTCTCCTCCCAATCTCATTTTCAATCACCTATGATTATTGAAGTCAAATGATCAAAATGTTGCAGTGTGCAATGAAATCCAGTAAGTTGATCTACTTACTTGAAAGACACAGTGAAAAAAACAGGAAGAGAGATAAGGGCTGGCGTTGGGAGTGGAGGAAGGAGAGAGAGACAGAGAGAGAGAAAGAGAGAGGTATCATTCATCCACTGGTTCATTCTCCAAATGCCTGCAAGAGCCAAGGATGGGCCTGGCCAAACCTGGGATCACAGCTCTCCATCCAGGTCTGCCATGTGGGTGGCAGGGAATAAAGCAGCTGGACCATTATTTACTGCTTTCCCAGGTTCATTATCAGGAAGCTGAATTGGAAGCAGTGTAGCTGAAACTGGAACAAGCACTCTGGGATAAGGATGTGCCAAATGCCAAGACAATTGTCCCCAAACTGTAATTTAAATAGAAAACAATGTCTATGTGTATGTGTGATTGTACACTTTTATGACGTTGTGCCAAGGGCTGGATGAGAAGCTAGACCTTTCAGCATTTCCAATACATTCACATGAATGGAGTCTTTACACTCTGTCTGTGTGAATCTCAAAGTAAAAGTCACAATCCTAACGCCCTGGCTGTTCTCCTCTGTTGCAAGATCCTCTTTGTTGTCTCTGACCTCCTCTGCGAAGCTGCTTCCTGGATCCACTGCAGGCATTCTAGCTTCTCGTCTGCTGCTCACTGAACACTTGGCCATATGTGGGTCTCAGAGCTTCTGAGGTGCCATTCTACATGTGTGGAATATCTCCCACTGCATGTTTGCATGGCTTACTGTTGTGTTACCTGGAAGACGTTCAACAATGGCTTCCAAAGATATCTGGGTTCTAATTCCTGGAACCTATGAATATTACTGCTAAGCCAAAAGATTTGACTATATGATTAAATTAATGAGATTGAGATGAGGGGGTTATCCAAATAGGACCTAAATGTAAGCAATTAGTGTATTTTTAATTTTTGATGGTTTATTTTGAAAGTAGGAGTTACAGACAGGGAGGGAGAGACATCTTCCATCTGCTAGTTCTCTCCCCAAATGGCCACGACAGCTAGGGTTGGGCCAGGCCGAAGACAGGAGCAAGGAGCTTCTTCAGGTCTCCCACGTAGGTGGCAGGGGCCCAAGCACTTGGACTACGTTCCATAATTTTTCCCAGGTCATTATCAGGGATCTGAATCGGAATTGGAACAGCCAGGATGCAAACTGGTGCCCATATGGGATGCTTAACATGGCAGCTTAACCTGTTATGCCACAATGCTGGCTCCAATTAGTATCATTTATTTATTTATTTATTTTGACAGGCAGAGTGGACAGTGAGAGAGACCGAGAGAAAGGTCTTCCTTTTCCGTTGGTTCACTCTCCAATGGCCACCGCGGCCGGCGCACTCTGCTGATCCAAAGCCAAGATCCAGGTGCTTCTCCTGGTCTCCCCTGGGGTGCAGGGCCCAAGCACTTGGGCCATCCTCCACTGCACTCCCGGGCCACAGCAGAGAGCTGGCCTGGAAGAGGGGCAACCGGGACAGAATCCGGTGCCCGACTGGGACTAGAACCCGGTGTGCCAGCGCCTCAAGGCAGAGGATTAGCCTACTGAGCCACGGCACCAGCCAATTAGTATCATTTTTAAAAGAAAGTTCAGGAAGTATTTGAAGAAGGCAATGTGGCCTGGAAAGCACCAGCGTAACTGGTGAGTATAGGGCTGGAGGAAGGGGCCACGAGCCCAGGAATGCAGCTCTGGAAGCTGGAAAATGCCCGGACACATTCTGCTCCAAGGTGCCTGGAGAAAGTACAGCCCTGTCTGCACATTCATCGCCTCTCAGAGAAACTAGCTTCTGGTTTCTGAGTAGCAAGAAAATAATTGTGTGCTGTTTGCAGCTACCAAGCTCATGGTACTTTGGAAAAGCAGCAATAGGAAAAGAATAGGCCAATATTTACTCAAGCGTCACCATAGCATTGAGTGCTTCTGACAACTGTTAGAACTACCAACCCCTTCACTCTCGGTTCCTCTTCCCTGTTTTTAATTTCCCTGGCTCTCTTTTCATCATATTAAATAATTTGCCAGTTTTTGATAGTTTCTGTTTTCCCCCTAAGGAATGCCTATTATATGAGGGTGGACTTCTTTTTTTTTTTTTTTCTGTTTGATTCACAAGAAAATTTCAGGGAATAGTTCATTCAGTAAGTTAAGTTGAATAAATGGATATCTCTGGACACAGGGGATGTGCAAGAGGTAAGAACATACAACAGGCCTTAACAGACTCAGGGGTGAGATACGAGGCTTGCCTAGAGAAGGTGCTAATAAACCCACTGGATTTGGTGAACCAATATATAATGGAGGGATTGTGATCAAAAATGAAGGATTTCCGTTTTTCTCTCCTTAGTCATTTTTGTTGGACCTTCTAGAGGATAAAAAAGGCCAAAGTTGGGGAGGATCATGATAAATCCTTTAAGGGAAAAAAATTAAAGAAGTAAAAATAAATCTTTATATTTTCATTTTTTTAAAAAAGTGAGAATGTGACAACATAAAAACAACATTTCCATAATGAATAATGAAAGCATAAGTGCTTTAAAGTAGCAAAAGCAGGGAAAATTGTATTATTTTACTGACTGGCACAGGATTCTTCCTAGGGAGAGAAGAGTCATGTTGGTTATAAATACTCATATGAGGATAAGGCCCTCTGGGCATGAGCAGATGGTTTATACAAAACACAGGGCTGGCAAAAATTCTCTGCAGTAGAAATGATCTGAAGCCTTGGGTGGGAGCTAAAGTAAGTGATGTGGGTATGAGGAGGAAGGATGGGAGGGTAGCAATGTGATGCAAGGCTAAAATTCTAGTATAAAAAAATCACCATAAATCCCATGGGTAAGTTGTAAGGCCAGAAGAATCTAGCAGTCAATGCTGAATTGTACTGCTCTACAGCTAAGCCAATCTACCTCTCCTATCATCAACATTTTTTTTTTAAAATATTTTTTATGTGAAAGCCAGAGATACAGAGAGAAAAGGAGAGAGAGAAAGATCTTTCACTGGCCTGGCTCACTCCCCCAAAGGCCGTAACAGTAGGGCTTGGGCTGATTTGCGTGAATGGTACTGGCAGCAGCTTCCTTGCTTTGGGAGGAGCCGTGTGGGATAGTAGAATGAGATACTCTGGGTTGGATTTTTTTTTTTAAGATTTATTTTATTTATTTGAAAGCCAGACTTACAAAGAAAAAGAAAGAGAGAGAGAGAGAATCTCCCATCTGCTGGTTGATTTCCCAAATGGTGGCAGCAGCCTGCCAGCTGAAGCCAGGAGCCAAGAGCTTCATCCAGGTCTCCCATGTGGGTGCAGGGGTCCCAGGGCTTGGACTATCGCATGCTGCTTTCCCAGGCACATCAGGAGGGAGTGGATTGGAAGTAGAGCATCTGGGACTTGAACTGGTACCTGTGTGGGATGCTGGCACTGTAGATAAAGGTTTAACTTAATATGCCATGTTGCTGGCCCCTATCTCCAAATTCTTAAGTCATATTTGAAATGCACATAGCCTTGGATTGGAGGAATTTGGAAGAATGCAGGCATCTGGATGTGACTCAGTGAGGCCATGGAAGGTAGCACAGGGCACGGTACACATAGGAACTGAATCTTGGCGTGGAGACTGAAAATTCAGCTGAAATGACATGGAGGAGTACAAGCTTGCCCACCACATCTCCACCCAAACAATCATAAGGGATTTGCAAAAGCAAGCCAATTTAATGCAGATATTACAGATGTGACCACCACAGTCAGTTGTAGAAATTGGACATATCCAAGATGCAGATATTTGGAGTATAAATTTAGGTTTCTTCACCTGAATTCCAGGAAAAAAATAAAGTGGCTTATATAGGAAGATACACCTGAGGTGAAAGTCAAAGGATTATGCAATCTTGTATTGGATATTTTGGTCCACATTTGTCCTTTGGATGTTTGCTCTTGAAAACCAAGCTCTGACACATTTATTCTGGGTTGTTTTCTCTTCCTCTCTGCGGCTCTGGGTACATGCTGTTGCTTTTGTATCCATGCTCAGTGGTGTGTTCCCTGGTGTCTATATCAATCAGAATCTTCGGTTCAAAGTAGAACTGATGTGGAGAAGATCTGGAGGTCCACACTGGAGTCTCCCTTTCAGAAGGTTTTGGAGATCAGACAAGAAGTGAAAACTCTGCTCCTCATCAGAATAGACTCAAAGGAGATTTGCCTGGCAGCACTGCAGAGAGCAATAATAAAATTAAATACATGCCTGTGGGTAGTTACACAGGGAAGAAATGTTTCTTTACTTGTAAGATGACAGATAAATGGTGAAGCACATTAGGGTTTGAAAGCCCCCTTGGAACAAAGCTGACAGAGCAGCCATTTACATTCCTCAGTTGGATGTCAGAGTCGTTCTGTAACCTAGCAGCCCCTCTGCTGCAGCTGCTCTTCCAGAGACGGTGGCTCAGAGATGATCCAATAAGCTGAGAGTTAGCATATCATCACTGTTTCAAATCAGAGGCCAAATGTTTTTATAAGCAGTGGAACTAAGTATTAAGTCTGGGTTTTGGAACAGGGGTGGTTTTAGCTCTTCAAGTCTTTTATTGGTTCATTCTTTTGGCCATCAGATTCTTAGTGAATTCATGATAGGTGCACACTACTACATGATACAAAAATGATTTATGACGTCAGTAATCACCCAAGGCTCTTGTCATGAGCTTCCAAGGCTATTGGAAGCCTCTTGAGTTCACCAACTCCAATCTTATTTAAAGAGGGCCATATTCAAAGTGGAAGTTCTCTCCTCCCTTCAGAGAAAGGTACCTCCTTCTTTGATGGCTCGATCTTTCCACTGGGATCTCACACACAGAGATCTTTCATTTAGGTCATATTTTGCCACAGTGGGCTTTTTAGCCAGATCCAAGTGCCTTAAGGGCTGATTCTGAGGCTAGAGTGCTGTTTAGGACATCTGCCATTCTATGAGTCTGCTGTGTATCCTGCTTCCCATGTTGGATCGTTCTCTCCTTTTTAATTCTATCAGTTAGTATTAGCAGACACTAGTCTTCTTTATGTGATCCCTTTGACTCTTGAACCTATCATCATGATCAATTATGAACTTAAACTAATCACTTTGACTAGTAAGATGGCATTGGTACATGCCACCTTGATGGGATTGAATTGGAATCCCCTGGCACGTTTCTAGCTCTACCATTAGGGGTAAGTCTATTCCCACTCTAACATTTAACAGGGATCACTTTTCAGTTAAATTTAAATGCCTATGAATAATTGTGTGTTAATTAAAGAATTCAACCAATGGTATTAAGTAGGAAAAAATAATGCTAAAAGGATTAAAATAGTAAGTTGTTCCTTGACACAGGACAAGGGCTGATCAAATCATTATTTCTCATAGTATCCATTTCACTTCAACAGGTTTCCTTTTAGGTGCTCAGTTAGTCGTCACTGATCAGGGAGAACAAATATTTGTCCCTTTGGGACTGGCTTATTTCACTCAGCATGATGTTTTCCAGATTCCTCCATTTTGTTGCAAATGACCAGGTTTCATTGTTTTTGACTGCTGTATAGTATTCTGTAGAGTACATGTCCCATAATTTCTTTATCCAGTCTACTGTTGATGGGCATTTGGGTTGGTTCCAGGTCTTAGCTATTGTGAATTGAGCTACAATGAACATTGAGGTGCAGATAGCTCTTTTATTTGCCAATTTAATTTCCTTTGGGTAAATTCCAAGGAGTGGGATGGCTGGGTTATATGGAAGGGTTATATTCAGGTTTCTGAGGAATCTCCAAACTGACTTTCATAGTAGCTTTACCAGTTTACATTCCCACCAACAGTGGGTTAGTATCCCTTTTTCCCCACATCCTCGCCAGCATCTATTTGTTGGTAGATTTCTGAATGTGAGCCATTCTAACAGGGGTGAGGTAAAACCTCATTGTGGTTTTGATTGGCATTTCCCTGATTGCTAGTGATCTTGAACATTTTTTCATGTGTCTGTTGGCCATTTGGATTTCCTCTTTGGGAAAATGTCTATTGAGGTCCTTGGCCCATCTCTTGAGTGGGTTGTTTGTTTTGTTTTTGTGGAGTTTCTTGATCTCTTTGTAGATTCTGGTTATCAACCCTTTATCTGTTGCATAGTTTGCAAATATTTTTTTCCCATTTTGTTGGTTGCCTCTTCATTTTCCTAACTAGTTTCTTTTGTTAATTTTGGCTTTGACTGCCTGTGCCTCTGGGGTCTTTTCCAAGAAGTCTTTGCCGCTGCCTATATCTTGCTGGGTTTCTCCAATGTTCTCAAATAATTTGATGGTGCCAGGTTGTAGATTTAGATATTTAATCCATTTTTGTGTAACAGGAGTCACTGTGCACCTACTCCCCATGTAGGATCTCTGTCCTTAATGTGTTGTACTATGTGAATTAACGGTAAAACTACTACTCAAACAGTACTTTGTACTTTGTGTGTCTCTGTGGGTGCAAACTGTTGAAATCTTTACTTTGTATATACCAAGTTAATCTTCTGTATATAAACATAATTGAAAATGAATCTTGATGAAGAATGGGATGGGAGAGGGAGTAGGAGATGGGATGGTTGTAGGTGGGAGGGAAGTTATGGGGGGAAAAGCTGCTATAATCTAAAAGTTGTACTTTGGAAATTTGTATTTATTAAAAGTTGAAAAAAAGAATCTATCAACTTAAAATGGGTGAAAAGGAATGTATATGTATGATGAATTTTTGAGACTATTCCTCTCCTACTCTCCCCATTTTGTTCTTCAGGAACTGCAGTGGATAAAGCACGATAGATGAGAATCTATAATCCTGCCTCTAGTTCTTTCCCTCTTACTCATTATTCTCCCTCCAGAATTTGATGTTCATCCTCACCAACTGATAGGAAACAGTTTTTGCAAACATCAATGATTGCATCCTAATGTCAAAATATCTAATGGATTCTGCCTGTAAGCAACTTGATGTTCACCTCTTCCTTTATATTCTGTCCAATTGTTAAAAATGTATCAGTTCTCCCGTCAAGAAAATGGTTCAAGACAGAACTCCACTGCTTCATGTCCTGCCTTGCTGATTTTTCCTGGGCTTGCCTACCTGCTTTTCCCCTCTGCCTACACCTTCAGTGAAGATCTTTCAAGGTTTTACCTTACATATTGTCCTTCTCTTCTCTTTTTTACTCCCCTCTCCTTGAAAAACCTCTCAACCTCTCACATTTACACACTTTTTCTATCATTTTCATACTATTGACTCCAAGACTTGTATATTTACTTCTGATTTTTTTTTGCTCCTTTTATCTAAATTTCCAGTGAGCAAGAACACCGCAATATTTTTCAGGCATTCCAGATCTATGTTTATGAAATTTAACTTATAAAATCCCCTCTACATACATTCTCCAACTCTCTAAGTTAGTCTGCTTCCTGTTTTCTTTATTGCAGAATGGCTTTCCCATAATGGTTTTGCCATTATGGTCTTCAGTGGTTCAAACCAGAATCACAGGGTCACCCTTCCCTCCTCCTGCTTCTCCACACTTACCAAACTCCCAATGCCATTTGAACCTCCCATATCTACAAAGTTAATTGAATTTTATTTGTACTATTAAAATAGCATTCTATGCAGTTTTTCCATTGTTTTCTCTCTCTTTCAGTCCTTCCTCCGTATTGGTAATGTTGTGGAACAGTGTTCCCATCTGAGTTTACTGCAAGTTCTTGCCTCAGCATAAGAGAAGAATTCAAATCAAAAATTAAAGATGTGTAGGAAATCAGAATTTATTTAAAGGGATACTGAGTCATCCTGTTGGGGTAGAATGTGGCGCCATAATTGGATATACAAATGGGACAGAATTTGAGGGGGGCTTCAACACAAGTGGTATCATGCTGTCACCACTTGGAGTTCAGCATACAGGTGGTCATCATGGCATTTTTTTTTTGACAGGCAGAGTTAGACAGTGAAAGAGAGAGACAGCGAGAAAGGTCTTCCTTCCATTGGTTCACCTCCGAAATGGCTGCCATGGCCGGCATGCTGTGCCTATCTGAAGCCAGGAGCCAGGTGCCTCCTCTTGGTCTCCCAATTCGGGTACAGAGACCAAGGACTTGGGCCATCCTCCACTGCACTCCCAGGCCATAGCAGAGAGCTGGACTGGAAGAGGAGCAACTGCGACAGAATCTGGCACCCTGACCGGGACTAGAACCCGGGGTGCCAGTGCCACAGGTGGAGGATTAGCCTAGTAAGCCACAGCGCCGGCTGATCATGGCTTCTTATACATGAAAAGTTAGGGTCAGGTGTATTGTGGAAAGGTAGGTGTGCTGAGCTTGCAGCTTATTGGATCAACATGGAAGGAAATGGGGTTTAGGCAATGAACAAAGCCTGGTTCTTAGCAGTCTCTAGCTCCTTGCCATTCTCTAGCAACTTGCCTACCTATATCATTAGCAGTGTTATCTCAGGAATTAGAGACAGTTGATGACAGTGATAGCTGCCTATGTCTCTAGTTGTCAATATTTCATCCAAAAATAGTGCAGGCCAACAAGGAGGGGAAGATGAAATGACACCAAAACAATCTGTGTAATTTAAAGCTAGATAATGATAAATTTTACACAAATTATAAGACAGGAGGCAGAAAGCAATTTGCATTTCATGGTCCAGCCTACAGTCCTTTGTACTACCATCCAGCACCTCCTACAGCAAGGTTTTGCACTAAGGAATGAGGGCCAAGAACCTCTATCAGAGTTGGAAGGAGGCCTAGAGTTGATCCTAAACTATCACCAGAAAGATCAAGCTACTCTAGGAGTTGTCATTAGGTTTTAGGATGCCCTGATGTGATTAAATTCCATTAGATAGGTAGCTGTAGCTAAATCTCTTCACTCAAAATCATAAAATGGCCGGCGCTGTGGCTCAATAGGCTAATCCTCCACCTGCGGCACTGGCATACCAGGTTCTAGTCCCAGTGGGGGCGCCGGATTCTGTCCCGGTTGCCCCTCTTCCAGTCCAGCTCTCTGCTATGGCCTGGAAGTGCAGTGGAGGATGGCCCAAGTCCTTGGGTTCTGCACCCGCATGGGAGACCAGGAGAAACACCTGGTTCTTGGCTTCGGGTCAGCGTGGCGCGCTGGCCGCAGCGGCCTTTGTGGGGTGAACCAACGGCAAAGGAAGACCTTTTTCGCTGTCTCTCTCTCTCACTGTCCACTCTGCCTGTCAAAAAAAAAAAAATCACAAAACACCAGTGGACAAAACCAAACCAAAAACTCCTGTAATTCCAATTAGTTATATTAGATTTATTTAATACTAGATGGAACAAGTTGCTTTATATACTGGTAAATATATGTGAAAACCAAATTTTAATTATAAAACTGCATATAGGAATGGTGAGACCAGAGTAAACGGATATTTGTTTGGATGAGTCAAAGTATTTGGATGTCAAACTATGCTGTGAGTATGTTCATCCAGCTCTGCTATTGCAAATACTAGATGCTTCTCTTCATGGGCCTCGATAGCCTTCTCAGATATAGTTGAACATTAGCCCCTCAATATTTCTCTCTTAGACCTTCATTTTATTTATTTTTTATTTTTTTAAAGATTGATTTATTTGAAAGTCAGAGAGACAGGAGAGACAGATCTTCCATCTGCTGGTTTACTCCCCAAATGGCCACATCAGCCAGAGCTGGGCCATGCTGAAGCCAGGAGCCAGGAGCTTCATACGGGTCTCTCACATTGGTGCAGAGTCCTAAAGACTTGGGACGTCTTCCACTGCCTTCCCAGGCGCATTAACAGGGATCTGGATTGAAAGTGGAGCAGCCGGTACTCAAACCAGCACTCATATTAGATGCCAGTGCTGCTGACGGTGGCTGAACCAGCTGCACCACAATGATGGCTCCTAAACCCACATTTTAAAGCTGCTATTCAAACCATCTTGTTATTTTTGGCATATCCTTGCCTTCCTGGGAATACAACGGCCAGGTAATAGAGCAGTATCTTATAGGGAGATTAGATTCTAAAATCAGAGCATATCTGAAAACTATTACATATTTGATCAAAATTATTAAAACTTGTGAATGAGCTCACAAAATATCATGTTTGGATATGTTTTTGTATAAATATTACTTTTTACAATATAAACAATGAATAATACATGTCTAAAATATGAATTTATAATTCCATATTTAATGACTAAATAAACTATACTTTGGTGTTCTACAAGAGGTATGTGGGCATTGCAGCATTATTGATAGCTCTACACGTTCATATCTCATGCCTCAGACGGGCTGGGTACACATTCACTGAATAGATTGGCATGCAGGAGCATTTGAAATCTTCAGATTCTCTTTTTGTTTTGCTGAAGTAAAATTTGATTTGCATACATTTACAGTAAATAAGCTATAATCAAGGATGTATTTTCTTAGCTAATGTCATAATATGTCTGTTATAGATATGTTTCAAAAAATGCTGGGGGAAAAGAAGAGGAAAAGATGTGTTCTCTGGTGGAAACACACAGCTGGAAGAACCTGGACTTCATATTTACATTGAAATGGAGTGTAGTGTCAAGTTTGCTATCACTAGAGAAAGCCATGGCTCTTAAACTCTAAGTAACTGCAAAGTGGGAAGAACAGCATCATGGAAACACTGGCAATTTATTTCACATAAGCAGCAACTATACCTATTTTTATTGCTTTCTCAACAATAATTTTATCATAACATGTATTGTTTGCCAGGTTCCACAAAAGAATGACTCTGGATGGTATGTGACTTTTTCATGAACTGGGATATTCTATGAGTTTGACTGGAAATTAAACATCCAATTGACTTGATTAGAGTTGGGAATGGGATAGGCTTTACAATCATATGACTCATAGATTTTTTTAGTTAAGACATTCATCACATTTAATTATAATAAACAATAATATGTGAAGATAGGGGTTAAGACATATTAAGTGTTTACCTAAAGTAAGGGTAATATCAGAACTAGAAGTAAAGGAGAAAAAAAAAAAACTATCATCTGAACCAAACTTCCAACTCGGTTTGTAAAGAAAATAAACTTTGTTGATGTTTTCATGAATTACATCTATCTGATAAAATATAATACGACTTTATGACATATATTAAAATTAATTGATAAAGTACCTTTTTTTTTTTCTGAGTAGACACTAAGGCATTAACTGATGGTCATCAAGACATCTGCGGATCCCTTGAACTGATGTGTAAAATTTTGGCAGGAATGTATACGTGCACACTTTTTCTTTTTTCCAGAGAGAATAGCTATCCTTTTCATCAGATTCTGAAAATCATCCATCAGTCAAAACCATTTCAGAGTTTCTCCTTCTGGTAGAGATAGGGGAAGTCTGTCAAGATATGTCAGTGCCTTGGGAAAAGGACTATTACACAGAAAAACCCCATGTGTACTTTAGAAGGTGGTGATTGTGTGGGAGCAGCTATTTCACAGGGTCAGACAAAAAAGTCAACATAGCCACACAAATTAGACTGAAGTGATAACAGCACAGATTAATGGTGTATAGATTAGTTGAAAAGAGTCTGAATTATCTGTCTGGAGAATGATGAATGACAAGGTAGTAAGTTTAATTTACCAGAGGAAAAATTAAGCAGTAAAGGTGATACACTTCTGAGTTAGACCAGACGATGGAAAGCGGAGGGTAGGCCTTGTAGTTCATCATACAGAACATGCGGGATCATACTGGCTGTTGACCCAGAGCCACCAGGACAGCCTTGCACACTTTGCAGTTCCCTAGCAGGGAGTAGTATTTATGCAACAGATGAATCAGACGCAGCACATTTGTTTGTGAGTTTTTGTTTGTTTTGCTCCATGTGAGACGTTTTTACTTATCTAATAACATAATAAAAAACATGTTATTTAACAGTGAAATACTGTTATTTATTTAACAAAACTATTTTGTAGATACCATAAACTTGATTGGATTTTTTGGGGTTCTAGTTTCATTGTGAACATCATAATCAGAGCTAACATTTGTGTGCTCCCTGTTCCTTGAAGTCTACATGCATTTGCAGATTTAATCCTTAAGAAAATCCTTATGAGACATATACTATTGTTATGCTTGTTTTAGGAAAAAGAAAATGGAGGCTGAGGATAATTAATCTACTTGCCTGCGGTGGCCCACAGCTGGGTGTAGATTGCTGAAACCCATTTTCCTACCATGACGATAGCAGCATGCTTCCATTTCAGTTTTGAGAGCATATTAAGACAGAATTAACATGGAAGAACTGCCTGAGAGCAGTGATTCAGGATGATGTACACTCTAAAAAAGAATGAAACAAACCTTGCTTTTGATTTGTGTCAAACCTCAAAAACATAGCAAATTAGCATGGCAGAACAATCCAAGAGGAAAATGCAAAGGGTAAGAGAGAGGAAATAAGTAGAGATGTAGAGTAAAAGAGAGACAAGAAAAGGCTGGAGGAAGTAGAAAAATGCAACTCAGACAGCAGAGATCAAGGGCTTCTACCAGAGCTCAGGGGCAGTGTCTGTCACCCTCATTCTCCACCCACGTAGGCTCTTATCCTAAACCATGTGAAGATCTGTGAAATCCTGCAGAAGCACCCATATTCTGTTATCATGTGTTCTAATTTGATTACTGAGAATTGTTCTTGAATACAAGAAAACCGTTTTCCTTTCTTATACATGTAGTTTTCTTAGCTCTCTAGCTCTTTTATTTATAAACAAATTTGTTCATTTATAAACTTTCTAAACTATAATTTTTAACTACTTAAATTGGTTTTTCAAAATATCTATGAGATTTTGACTCACTTCTTTTAATATTTAATCAGTTCCGAATAGAAAAAATAATTTACATATTCCAGAAACATAATTTTCTTCTAAATATGGTTCTCTATTTTAATGAGTTTTAAATCAGAATTTATGTCACTGATGATTGTCTAACAAAAATAATTGTAGTCTCTGAGTGCTGACAATGTATCAGGCACTGTACAAAGCTTTTAAGATTATCTCATTCAGTCTCCACAGGAATCTGTGAGGAATATTATGGCAGAGGGGCTGGTTGTCTACCAGTCTACTTTTCCTTTACATCTTTGAGCCGTCTGGTGAGGCTAAGGGTCTGTGGGCCCCTCAGACATAGGTTTTGTCCAAACAGGCTGCAAGCTGTGGCTCGAAAGCTTGTTTCCACCAGCTGGCATCTCTCCAACGATAGCTTCCGGTTCAGTATGTGCAAGCCTCTGGCTTTCACCACAGAATCAAGTAAGTTGCAATCTTCCACCCAGAGATGGCAGAGAAGGAGGCTGAACACCTCATGGGAATCTGGCTGTCTCCAAGAGGCCCCGGCTATCTCCATCAGCCCAAACCAATCAATATGCATTGTGTGAAATCCCTGTCCAATAGGCACCCCTATAGAATGACCCAATGAAAAGCTGGTAATGCCTTAAAAACCTGGGGCACTTCCTGAAAGCCGTTGTCCCATTTGGGGACTCCAGCTTATCTCTTCGCAGACTAGAGACTTCACTTGTAAACCGAAATAAAATTTTGCTTCTTTTTGCAGACTGTTTCTCAGCTTCTTATTTCCATACTAAGCTGAGGAAAAACTCCCATGAAACTCACTTTGGCAACTGCCCTCCCTTCCATTACTGGTAACAATCCTATTAATCAAATTTTATCAAAATTGACAGCATACCTGCTAAAGAGTTGCAAATCCACCCGGTAAATTCATGCCAATGATATGTGCATGGCTGTTGGGAGATTCTTCCTGCGAACCCATCCCTGCAACCCAACTTTTTACTTTTTAGTATCTGGAAGGTCGCTGTATTGTGCAATGATTCCATGGGCAACACAGACAATGGTGATTTTAGGATAGAGGCCAATGCTGAGCATGAGAATGGGGGTGGGGAGAGAAAAGAATGAGCCTTGGTCCTGGATGACTTCCCAGAACCACCCTACTATCTTGGGACTGCCTGTGTCTACACTTCTTTGAAAGAGGCTAAACCACATGTGGTTACGTCACTACTATTTTAGATGGTCTATACGTGCTACCCCACAGAATTCATAACTATGACATAGGTATTGTTATTACTTCGGTTTATTACAGCTAGGAATCAGTAGTGTTTCAATTTAAAATGGAGTTTGCCTAATTTTAGAATCCAATTAATTTCTTACTAGATTAATACTGAAAGAGCAATTCATTTGAATACACCAGTCATGTAGCATTCAACATAAGTCTTTTCCAAGCAGCAGCAATTATTCATAGAGGGTGAGAGTCTGGAGCAGTCAAGATTATGAATACCTTTCCCAAGAGAGGGAATTATTTCTACAGCCACAGTCTGCTGGTGCCTCTAGATGTTTCTCAGCTTCTGTCATATGCTATCCCCCAATCACAAAGGGAGATGGATTGGTGTGTACAACTCCTAGCCCCCAGTGAGTAATAACACAGAGTATTGTCCATGATGCCCTGTATCTGTGTATGCAAAACACCTGTATCCTAGACATGGCAATCTGTTCACCTGCCATAATTCGATTTTTCTTCTGTCTTATCCCTCCTTATCCTATCACAAAGATTTACTTACATGAGGATTCTCCCTGGTCCTCTCTTTCCCAAGCTGACTGGACCAATGATAGCACCTAATAGGAGCCAATCTACGTGAAGTTAAGGTAGTCCAACTTCCCATAGTCTATGTTAAGATTTATTATTGTTTTTTTTTTTTTTGATAGAGTTACAGACAGTGAGAAGGAGACACAGAGAAAGGTCTTCCATCTACTGGTTCACTCCCCAGATTCCTCAGCCAGAGCTGGGTCCATCCAAAGCCAGGAGCCAGAAGCTTCTTCCAGGTCTCCCACACAGGTATAGGGGCCCAAGCACTTGGGCCATCTTCTACTGCTTTCCCAGGCTGTAGCAGAGAACTGGATCAGAAGAGGAGCAGCTGGGACTTGAACCAGTGCCCATATAAGATGCCAGCATTGCAGGCGAGGATTAACCTATTGCAACACAGCACTGGCCCCCTTTATTTTTTTTTTTTATCTGTAGAAAAATGTCTAAGTAGGTTAAAGCTGTTAAAGAGAGAAGAATGAAAGATACAGGTCAAACGAAATGATTTAGAAACAGAAAGTTGTAGGAACTAAATGCTCATTGTGCCATTTGCCTGATTACCTTGAAGAATTTCACCTATTTCACCTTAGGGGCCGGTGCTGTGGTGCAGTGTGTTAAAGCCCCGGCCTGAAGTGCCGGCATCCCCTATGGGCGCCAGTTCTAGTCCCGGCTGCTCCTCTTCCGATCCAGCTCTGTGCTATGGCCTGGGAAAACAGTAGAAGATGGTCCAGGTCCATGGGCCTCTGTACCCATGTGGGAGACCTAGAGGAAACTCCTGGCTCCTGGCTTCAGATCTGCGCAGCTTTGGCCATTGCAGCCATCTGGGGAGTGAACCAGTGGATGGAAGACCTCTCTCTCTCTCTCTCTCTCTGCCTCTCTCTGTAACTCTTTCAAATAAATAAACCTTAAAAAAAATTTCGCCTTAGCATCACTTCTTCTAAAGCCTTTGCTATTCTCTCAAAAATGAGTTGGATTCTGTATCTAGTGTCTCTACATTGTACAGTTTTACAATTAAGAATTTTCTAATAGTTAAAGTCTGTCCTCTCCACTATTAAACTGTAAATGCCAAGAGGGAAGACATAATTTCTCATTTATTTTCTGCTACTTAAACAGTACTTGGCACACACGGCTTACACATAGCACAGTAGATGCTATGACTTAAGTAAAAGAGCTAATTGTCTTTATCTTTGAGGTAATTTCCTATTGTGGCCACAGTTAGGAATGGTATTTTGGATTCCATTTGTAAGTGTCCAATCAATTACTTTATTATTTTAATTATAATGCTACCGTTTCTGTATTTGTTTGGCTTAAATATAATTATGTTCCTCAAAAACAAAGAAACTTAATTAGAGATGATGTATATAAAGTAGGTGGTTAGGTGAACAGAGATGGAAAAGCTAACAAATTAAGGGAGCCGAAATTGTGTTTGTGAAATAATACATGTTGATTGCATTCATTATTATATATTTTAAAATGATGCGATTATGATTCTAATTATAATATTACATCAAACTTTTCTTTTGATTAGCAGTTATAAGAATCATATTTTTGATATGATTTTTAATAAATGATGTAGATCAAATTGAAGAATGATGTAGATTTTCTTCAATCATTTCTTTTTTACCCAGAGAGGAAGATGCGTAAGGGTTAGCAAGGGTTAGCTTTGCCAGAAGTAAGTCAAGAAAACAATTGGAAAGGGTAATTTGTTGGAGAGTTCATTTTGGTGATTGGCATGTCCATTAGAACCTCCTGATTAAGGAAAATCATAGTTTAAAAACCTTCTGTTCAACCTATCAACTCAAATGCAAATTTCCAGTGTATTTTGTGAATTCATTTAGATGTAAATTACAAATAATCAAAGTCATAAACAAATCATGGTGGCAGACAGGGAATAAACAGGTTTGTGTCTAGCACTTTGGAAGAGGTGGGTTCCAACAACAGTGTCAGCTAAGAGATGCTGTACCAATGCTTTCCTTGATATCACGCTTTATAGGTGACAGACGGCCCCAAATCAATAGCTGATCAGAATAGCACTTGGCATGTTATCCTGTGGTGGGAGGAAAAGGGTGTTTAAATTTTAAGGGAAAAACACTGCATGAACAAGACTGGCATCCAAAGGCTGACAAGAATACGAAGAGCAACATTCTTTCCATTCAATGACCAGAAAACCAGGCAACTAAAATCTGGCTTGTAGTTTGTCAAGAGTTCAAGTCCAAATGATAATTTCCTTTAGCCTCAGCTCCATAGGAGTACAGTTTAATTTCCAATTAGTTTTATTGTGAGTCACATATCCTCTCCTTTCTTGAGTATATGTGCATGACCATTTCTTCATGTGTCATTGCATGTGGTAAATAATCAAAGACTGAGGAGACAATCGGTGTTCCTGCTCCAGGGAGGGACTTGTCATGCACAAGCCTTCTCATCATGAGTTGCATATGTCTCCGGCCTCCTTTTCTCATCTCTCCGGCTCTTTATGCCAACTTGATGTGGATCAGGACTCCCAGGTTTGTTGCACAGATTCGACTTTCCAACATGCTTTTGTTTGAGACCTTAAAAGTGTTCTCTGGGTCCATGTGGCAGTGTTTCATCACTCTACATTGTGTAGGTCTTTGAGAGTGATCAGGCATCAAAGACAGAAAAGGATACTCTGCAATACTGTGGGAGAGATGGTCTATGGGTTTGCTCATGTTGGCATGTGTGTTTAGAACTTTGAGTTTCTGGGAAGTAACCTGATGTTAAGGATAAAATTCAGCAGAAATAGGCCGGCGCCGTGGCTCAACAGGCTAATCCTCCGCCTTGCGGCGCCGGCACACCGGGTTCTAGTCCCGGTCGGGGCGCCGGATTCTGTCCCGGTTGCCCCTCTTCCAGGCCAGCCCTCTGCTGTGGCCCGGGAGTGCAGTGGAGGATGGCCCAGGTGCTTGGGCCCTGCACCCCATGGGGAGACCAGGAAAAGCACCTGGCTCCTGGCTCCTGCCATCAGAGGAGCGCGGTGCGCCGGCCGCAGCGCGCTGTCTGCGGCGGCCATTGGAGGGTGAACCAACGGCAAAGGAAGACCTTTCTCTCTGTCTCTCTCTCTCACTGTCCACTCTGCCTGTCAAAAAAAAAAAAAAAAAAAAAAAATTCAGCAGAAATGTAGTAGTTCTTAATAAGGAGCAGTTTATAGAAAAACCTTGAGTTTATGAAGATGTACATGGTGGGCCTAGGTTTTGTGAAGAAATTATTTATTCACCTGAAAAATCCAAGGGGCAAATCATATTTCAACTCTGAGATGCATGGCAATCTGGCTGCTGACTGTGCAAGTGGGGATTGAATCCATCAAACCCAGGAAAGTGAAAGGACAAGAATAGCGTGTGCTTACATGTGTCAGGGTGTGTATGTGTGTATTTGTCATTGCTGCTTTTCCTATCCCTCAGAAAAGCCATTACAATGAAAATTTTAAAACTGCTAAGCCTCCTGGCAGGGTTGAAAAAAGAGCAGAGGAAGGCAACAGCAGTTGCTGCAGTTGATGGTCAGAATGGGTGTCTAAGGCCAGCCCATGTTAATGCTGTCACCTCTTCTCGGGAGACCCAAAACAATGTTTATCATTTCGAGTTGAATCTACATTGTCATTAGGTTTTCTTTTTTTTTTAACATTTATTTATTTATTTTAAAGTCAAAATTACACAGAGAGAGGAGAGGCAGAGAGAGAGAGAAAGAGAGAGAGAGAGAGGGGTCTTCATCTGCTGGTTCACTCCCCAGATGGCCGCAATGGCCAGAGCTGCGCCGATCCGAAGCCAGGAGCCAGGAGCTTCCTCCTGGTCTCCCACTGCTTTCCCAGGCCACAGCAGAGAGCTGGATTGGAAGTGGAGCATCCGAGACTAGAAACGGCGCCCATATGGGATACTGGCACTGCAGGTGGTGGCTTTACCCGCTATGCCACAGCGCTGGCCCCTGTAGGTTTTCCATTAATAGCTTCAATGATAAGATTTGACCTCACTTGTAGTTAAAAGGAGCTATAAAAATTCCCAAAATATTTGGTACTGCATCTTATGTGAGATTAAATTCCAAAAGTAGAATTTAAAGTAAAATCCTCACATATTCAAATTTAATCAACACTATCCCTGATTTTTTTTTTTTACAGGCAGAGTGGACAGTGAGAGAGAAAGACAGAGAGAAAGGTCTTCCTTTGCTGTTGGTTCACCCTCCAATAGCCGCCGTGGCTGGCACACCACGCTGATCTGATGGCAGGAGCCAGGTGCTTCTCCTGGTCTCCCATGAGGGTGCAGGGCCCAAGCACTTGGACCATCCTCCACTGCACTCCCGGGCCACAGCAGAGAGCTGGCCTGGAAGAGGGGCAACCGGGACAGAATCCGGTGCCCCTACTGGGACTAGAACCGGGGGTGCCGGTGCCACAGGCGGAGGATTAGCCTAGTGAGCCGCAGCACCCTGCATTTTTAAATCAGTCAACTTATTTATTACCTTCAGTAATAAACAGTCGCCAAATTTCAGCAGCTTAAATACAAAGGTTTATTAGATATGGGCTGGTTTTGTCTGCCATAAATCTGGGAATCATCCTGTTTATCTCCATCTTCCTTATCAGACAGTATCATACAGTTTTCCTCTACACTTACACGTTTGTCCACCTCCACTCACACTAACGTGGTGCCCAGTGACACCATCTTTTTGCTCCACAGGGAAAAGTCTCCTGCTGGTCTTTCTGCCTCCCCTCTTAGCCCGCTAATCAAGTCTCCACTCTGCAGGGAGACCTGATTCGAGGTAATTCTGCAACCTCACCTCTGAGCCACCCTTCGGATTCAGGCTGAAATCTGAGAACACCTGACATGGGGCTTCTTGATCTCATCCCTGCCAGCCTCATACTGTGCTTCCTTTTGTCCTTGGTCTCCCCACCTTAGGCAAGGTCATGGTCCTTCTCATTTCTCAAGCTGTTGGTCTTTCCATCTTGGACCCACTGCCTTCCACTGCTCATGGCAAGCTCTTTCTACTACATATTTCCCAAGGGCCTCACAACACCTATTTGCTGCGTCTAATTCAAGTCTTGTGGTTCCTTTCCATCTGTTTCTTGTTCCTTCACTGTTCCGTATTACCGTAGAAGATCTCGGATTCAAAGTCAGTTCCTCTGCCGTGTCGGGTGTCCTTGCTTGAATCTACTGGGAGCTGATGATCCTCCTCTCTAGAACTTATGTAAAAGCACTTGCACTTAAGTAGTTTTTGATGTACATGTTGATGTACATGATGTACATGTTCCATTTTCCCAAATAGTTATGTGGAGGCAGGGAGGCTCTCAAAATCCATCCTAAAACATTTGTCCACTTTGGATATAAAGCTCTTCTTAGGGACTACCTCCACCATTTTAAACTGAAGATCAGAGGACTCCCCAACTCTGAGAGGGTTGCAGATGTAAACCTGAACCACTGCATTACAAAACAAAACTTCTAGTTGTGTTGCAGTTTGAAGACAATTAAGACATGTAGTAAGCACAAATAATTTCTCAACAGGCATTTTCTCCACCCATGAGAGTGCTTCCATGCTGAATAACAGGGGACAAATTAAAAGAGATTTAACTTAGGAGAATTACAGCATCGCCTGGGCTTGTCATTGGATTGTGAAAGGAATCATCTGGATACATTCTGAACTGTCAGAGCAATCAAGTGACAAAGACTGTTGGCTGAGGGCAACGAAGCTGCATTAGACTACCTGAACCATTCGCATTAACTTTTTCATAGGCTTCTTCTAAGGAATGCACTTGCCTTCACTAAAATTCGTTAAGATAATTTGTGAGCATTTTGTAGACTACATTTCGTTTCCCAAGCAATAGATCATTTCTCAGTATTAAAAGCTAACACACATGGCCGGCGCCATGGCTCAACAGGCTAATCCTCCACCTTGCGGCGCCGGCACACCGGGTTCTAGTCCCGATCGGGGCACCGGATTCTGTCCCGGTTGCCCCTCTTCCAGGCCAGCCCTCTGCTGTGGCCCGGGAGTGCAGTGGAGGATGACCCAAGTGCTTGGGCCCTGCACCCCATGGAAGACCAGGAAAAGCACCTAGCACCTGGCTCCTGCCATCGGATGAGCATGGTGTGCCGGCCGCAGCACGCTGGCCGCGGCGGCCATTGGAGGGTGAACCAACGGCAATGGAAGACCTTTCTCTCTGTCTTTCTCTCTCACTTTCCACTCTGCCTGTCAAAAAAAAAAAAAAAAAGCTAACACACACAACTACAAGAGCAATAGAAATTTATTCTCTGACAATTCAGGAGCCTAATTCCAAAATAATTTTAAAAATTGTAATAATACCTAGTAGATATGGAATATGAACTGGCATCAAGTCATGCTTTTACTCTTTCCCCCAAATCTTTTTATCTTTGGTTTAGTTTTTCCAGTAGCAGAGACATCAAGAAATAGTTTTCTCACCATAACTGCAAATGTGGGAAAAATGGTCTAAAATGAAGATTTTTTTACCCACATAGAAGTAGTGATAGTTAAGAACACGTTTTTCACCTTCTGAGAATCAGTGTGTGCCAAGACGTGGCCGTAAAAAGAAGCTAAGACCTGCCAGAGTGATGTGTAAGGCAGGAACCTCCAGCCTCGTGTGCTGCAGCAGGCTGACACGTTAGCAGTTTCAGGACGCCTGCAGCTGACGCTCGGTACAGAGGCTTCCTATCCAACTGGGGGTGACATTTAACTTGAAAGTGATTGTCCTCAATATTTATTTCTCGAGTTTAAAGATCCTCAGTATCTGCTTTCTGCCCCCTCCCCCAAGAAGAATATGCATTTGATTAACTTTCCAAGTACACAAGCAGACTGCTCTTCTAAAAGAAAGGGACTAAAGCCAGCAAAATCTTTAAATGGTACTTAAGTTCAAGCAGCTGTTGGCAGATAGCTGGGGCCCTGGAGAACCTCCCTAATGAAGCGCTCAGACTTTGTGCAAAGCATCCTCCCGTCTACTCTGTCCCTAGAGGTGAGCTTTATATGTTTCCTTTAAATTAACCCCATCTTTAGGAACAAAACTGTGTGTGGGAAGCTTTGAACAGAGAATGTCTATCTTCTTTCTAGACCAGAAGGCCCTTCTGGCTGAGATACTGGCTCTTGAGTTTGCAGCTGCAAGCTATTGGTGGCCCGCGTGTAGCCCATCAAGTCATCAGGTTTCAGTCTACTGTGTTGCTACCCTCCTTTTCATTGTAGAAGGTTCATTAGAAACTACTTTCTGGTGTGTGCTTGTTTTCCCTGCCCCTGGACAGGCACAGAATGCTTTTACTATATACCTTGGTTTGGCTAGAGCTAGGTGTTAAATCACATTGATTTAGGAAAGGGTTTCAGAGAATCGTAGGATTTGAAGGGATTTATGCCACCTTGCTGTTCTGGAGTGAGATGATAGATTATTGTACTGGGCTGTAAAGTTTCTCCCATTTTAAAGATTTTAGGCAGGAACTTATTTTTGTTTTTTTAAATCTCCTCCCATACATCCTCTGTAGCAGTGCATGGTCTGAGGACCAGCAGGAGCTACATGACTTAAGAACGTTCAGGAGTGCAAACCCTCTGACCAAAGGAGTCACAGGTGGTAGGCCAGGACTCACCTTGTAGTGAAGACTGCCAGGTGTTTCTTGTGTCTGCCGACGTTTGAGAAAGACTGAGTGGTACAAAAGAGGCATGTGCCGGATGGTTGAGAGAGCAGAATCTGAAGTCAGGCGGCTCAAAGTCAGCTCTTGTTTGGGAGAAGCACTAAGGAGTGTAAACCTGGGTGAGTCCCTCTTTCTGTGTCTCAAGTTCTCTCACTTGTAAAATTAAGCTAAGAGCATCTTTACCCATAGATTTACTCTGGTATTAAATGAGTTAGTGTCATAAAACACTGAGAATTTTATGGGGTACAGAGCACCAGTAAATGATATTTTCTCCTATTAGATACTTATGGTATGAAAACCTCTGGCAAAATTTTGTGTTAACAGACAATTTCTGTGTTAACAGGAGTCTTGTGTTAAACATTTAAAGGGTGTTGCTAGAAATCCAAAGACCTTCGAGGAAAACCTCTGGCAAAATTTGGTGTTAACAGACAATTTCCATGTTAACAGAAATTTTGTGTTAACACATTTAAAGGGTATTGCTAAAAATCCAAAGAACTCAGAAGACTGTTTGACATAGGAATAATGAGTGTTGTTATGTAATGTAGTCAACAGAGAGGGGGAGAGAGGGAGGGAATGAGGGAAGGAGAGAGAGAGGGAGAGAGAAAAGAAGAGGGAGAAGGAGAGGGGGGAAGGGAGGGGGAGAGGAGGAAGGGGGAGAGATCCTCCATCTGCTGTTTCACTCTCCAAATGGCTACAATGATCAGATCTGATCTGAAGCCAGGAGCCTTGTCCAGGTCTCCCACATGGGTGCAGGGGCCCAAGGTCTTGGGCCATTTTCTACTGCTTTCCCAGGCCACAGCAGAGAGGTAGATCGGATGGGGAGCAGCTGGGACTAGAACTGACGCCCATATGGGTTGTGGTGCTTCAGGCCAGGGCTATAACCTGCTGTGCTGCGGCACTGGACCTGGGTAACTGCATTTTCATGGTTAATTGTAGCAAGGTGCAGAGTTGTTGGTTTGGGTGAACTCACATGAGCAGCCAAAGAGGATTTAATACTTGTGTTGTTGAAGAAAAGGACATTTTTATATACTGCTACAAGAAAATTTTCAGTATTTATCAAATCAACTAAAATATATTTGTATAGTTGGGCTATTTTGTGTATTTGTATTTCCATATAAATGTTAGAATCAGCTTCTTAATTTATTAAAACAAAATCTCCTGGGATGTGCTTGTTTGCTTTCAGTCTATAGCTCTTTGTGGAAAGAATGGATATCTCAACAATAGTTTTTTAAATCTGTAAACCTGGCAAGTTTCTCCACTTATTTAGCTCTTCCCTAGTTCTCTCCACAATATTCTGTATTTATCAATGTTCATATTTCCACATATTTTGTTAAATTTTTCTCTAAGTGTTTAATACTTGGAGTTACATAAATAATTTATTTTTATGTAAAAGAAATCTATGGGGAGAGAGGGCGAGGGCGAGAGGGAGGGGGAGAAGGAGATCCCATCTTCTGGTTCACTTCTCACATTCCACACTGGTCCTCAGTAGTGGAAAGTCAATCCAAATTCCCCATGTGGTTGGCAAGAGTCCAGTCGCTGGAGCCGTTACTACTGCCTCCCAAGGTCTTCAGTGGCAGAGATGGAGCAGGAGCAGGAGCTATGCAGTGCACTTAGGTGCTCCAGTAGGGGATGCAGGTATCCTAACCAGTGTCTTTGCTGTGTCAAATGCTCACTACAAATGCTCACTTTAAAAGTTCAATATCCAGAATGTTTTGCTAGACTGAAAATATAATTTGCTTGTATATTGATACTCTTTATGCTGCTTTCCTACACTCAGTTTCCCTAGCTTTTGATAGACTCCTTAGGATTTCCTATTAACACAAAGGTATCTATGAAAATCCATGTACTTTCCAAATAATTGTTTTTTAACGTCTTGGTTAAAATGCACTAGACTTATATTTTATGTAGTAAATATATTGCAACCTGTATATATAGTATAAATCCCTTCTAGTTTTTTATCCATTATATGATACTTTGGCATGATAGCCCCTTGTGCTATAGAACACTGGAACTTATGGCTTGTGACTATGTTTTGGTGCCCATTATCTGACTTCCCTCTGTGCCCTTGCCCCATATTTCCTAACATGTAGTACTAAATATTCTATGTTCAACTATTTTTTTAAAAATTTTTACTTATTTTTATTTGAAAGGCAGAGAGACAGAGACAGATGATTTCCCATGCACTGCTTCTTTCCTCCCTTCCACCAACCCAAGACTCAACAGAAATCTGAAATGGTGGGGCAGACCAGGCAAAGCCAGGAACCAGGAACCAGAAATTCAATGTGGCAGCCATCACACACTGCCTCCCGAATGGCAGGTAGCAGAAAGCTGAAATTGGGAGTGGAGCCTGGGCTCAAACTCCCGCATCTTAAGGAATGCCTTAACTGCTACATCAAATGCCTGCCAGTAACTACTTTATTTTTTAAAGGTTTTATTTATATTTACTTGAAAGGCAGAGTTGGAGAAAGGAGAGCAAGCAAGCAAGCACATTTCCTTCAGCTGTCTTATTCCCCCGAATGGCTACAATGGCAGGGCCTGGGCCAGGCCAAAGCCAGGAGCCAGCTGCTTCTTCTGGGTGTCCCATGTAGGTGCAGGAGCCCAGGTACTTGGGCCATCCTGTGCTGCTTTCCCAGGTGCATTAGCTGGGAGCTGGATTGGAAGTGGAGCAGCTGGGATTCAAGCCAGCACCCAAATGGGATGCTAGTACTGCAGATGGTGGCTGTTAGGGAAAGAGTTGCAGATTGGAGCCTCGTCACACAGGGCACCATAAATGCTAGGAAAAGAGGCACAGAATAGAGAAGAGGCAGTGTCCAGATTACAGCCGGACCGAATTTATTCAGAGAAATAAATTCACAGAGGTGGGTAACCAACTGCTGGCATGGACATGATGGAACACATGGCAGAAGGCCCCGGCCCCTGGAGATGGGGCCTTTTTATATTTTAGGAAGGGCTAGGGTTGGGAGTACGTGGCAGCAGATAGAGGAGAATTCCTGGAACTGGACTTTCAGGTAGCCAGGGGCAGTGGAGTATGAAGAAAGTAAGGTGTGAGACCCAGTTGAGGGTTATCTATTCCAGTGTTTATCTATTGGGCAATGAGTGAAAATGGCTGAGGCTTATGTGTTTTCATCGATCCTGACTCTGAGTATAGACAAGGAGAAGGGGCACCATTTTTCTCTCTGGCTACTTCCTGCTGGTAAGGGGCATAGACATGGAGCCAGGACTTGAGTGGTGACCTATACTCTAGATCGGATGGATTGAAGAAGAGCAATCTTGTGTTGCTCCTGCTGTATGGCTTGGGATAGAGCAGTTACTCGCTCCTGCAAGACCTTTGGAATAGGTTAATAATACATGGCAGAAATAGGAGTGCTATGATTATGAGGATAAAAGGAGATACCAGAGACATTTCCCATGGCAGAAAAGATGGCCAAAATGAGGCAGAGTTACCTTGTGACTGCATCTCAGTGTGTCAACCTGAGAGAGGTGGGTCCTGTGGGGGTAGACTTATAGGAGGGAGATGTTACCAGTTTTAATAAAGTAAAATGTACCCAAGGGAGGCACCCTTTAATTTTGGCCGCGGTGGGAGTATTCAATATCACCGCTCCACTTAGGCTCTAGAGCAGCCTCATTTTGTTTTAGATAAACCCAGTCATGAGGTTGAAAGGTAGGAATATAGTTGGGAGAGCATGTGGGTTGAGTAGGTGTGTGTCTGTATGGGTCCCTAAGTCAGAGCGCATTTCAGTAAGAAGAGGGAAAGCGACAGGAGTTCGGTAGGGGAGGGAAGTTAGGTCAAAGAAGAGACCTTCCATAGAGAATTTCAAACGGGTTAAGCATTAAGGGCTTCAGGGAAGAGATCTGATTCTTCCCAGAGCTAAAGGAAGGAGTTTTACCCAGTCTAAGTGACCTGGGCGGAGAGTTTAGTTAGAGCCTGTTTTAAGTTCTATTTATCCTTTCTACTTTTCCTGAAGAAGAGGCATGATAGGGAATGTGAAAAATGCCATGAGATGTGAAGAGAGGCAGATGCTATTTGAGTAATTTGAGAGGTAAACTCCAGTCCATTGTCTGACTGAATGGAAGCAGGTAATCCAAATCTTGGGATAGTATCATTTAATAATATAGTGGACATGGTGGAAGCTCTTTCTTAGTAGTTTGTTAGTAGTCTTTTGTTAGAAGGTATCCACCATCACCGGAATATAACGTGTTCACCTAACTGGTAGCATATGGGTGAAATCAATCTGCCAGTCCTCTCCCAGGAGTGATCCATGGGACTGGTGAGTGCGGAATGGGGGCAGCCTGATATTAGAATTGGGGTTAGCAGTTTGACAGATGCTACATGGCTGAGATATGTCATGCAGAGTTTCTCTTAGGGCAGGAGTTAGGTGTATGTGTGATTTCAGGAAGTAGAGAAGAGAGTTTGAGTTTGAGTGATAGAGAGAATGGAAGTTTTTTAGAAAGGTAGCTTGGAGAGAAGAAAGGAATATTAGTTTTTCCTCTGGAAACCACCATGAAGGGCTGGCACTGTGGCATAGCGGGTAAAGCCGCCGCCTGCAGTGACGACCTCCCATATGGCCACCTATTTGAGATCCGGCTGCTCCACTTCTGATCCAGCTCTCTGCTATGGCCTGGGAAAGCAGTAGAAGATGGCCCAAGGCCTTGGTCCCTGCACCCACATGGGCAACCCAGAGAAAGCTCCTGGCTTTGATCAGCACAGCTATGGCTGTTGCAGCCATCTGGGGAGTGAACCAGCAGATGGAAGACCTCTCCCTCTCTCTTTCTCTCTGTGTAACTCTGACTTTCAAATAAATATGTAAATCTTATTAAAAAAAAAAAAAAGAAACCACCATGAGACTTTTATAGATGTCCCTTGTTGGAACTAAGAAATTTCTGAAAATGCAGGAGCTAGATAAAGAGAAAAGAAGGGATCCTCTCCTCCGTGCCCTGCTTTAACTTTCAGACCGGCCTTGTTGTGAGCCTCAGAGAGGTGCTGTGTACCTTTCTCCTGTCCTTTGTAGTGAATAATAGTGGCTTTTGTTGGCAGCTGGGCAGTTACTCATATTGAGCATTTTTCAGGTATTTGTTGGCCATGTCTGTTTGTTCTTCTAAGAAATACCTGTTCATATCTTTTGCCCTTTTCTTAACTAGATTGCTTTTTGTTACTGAACTTGAATTCCTTACATAATGTGAATATTAATCCTGTGTTAGATGCGCACATTGCAAATATTTTTCCCATTCTGTGGTCCCTTCAGTTTGTTCATAATTTCTTGTGCAATAAATAATTTCTTAGGTGGGTGTAATGCCACTTGTCTATTTTTGCTTTTGTTGCCTATGCTTTTGATGTCCAAAAAAATCATTACCTATGCAAAAGTCTTAAATTATTTTGCCCCTGTGTTTTCTTCTAGTGGTTTTAGTTTCAGGTCTAACATTTAGATCTTTTATCCATGTTGAGGTGTTTTTGTACAGAGTCAGAGGTAGGGTTAAGTTTCAGGTTTCTGCACATGGATATCTAGTTTTCTTAGCACTATTTACTGAACAGGCAATCCTTTTTTTCCAGCGTCCGTTTTAGCACCTTTGTCCATGATCTGTTGGCTCCAGAAGCATGGATTACCTCCAGGGGTTACTTTTCTGTTGGGTGACCTCTGTGTCTGTTTTTACATCTGTGACGTATTGTTTTGGTTTTAAAAGCTCTGTAGTATGTTTTGAAATCTGGTATGATGATGCCTCTAGCTTTGTTCATTTTATTCAAGGTTGCTTTGCGTGTGAGGGTCTTCTGTTCCATATGAATTTTAGGATTGTTTAGTTTTGTGCAAAGTGTCATTGGTGTTTTGACAGGGTCTTTGTTGACTGTAAATTGCTTTGGGTAATACTGATAGTTTTGCAATGTTAATTCTTCTAATCTATGAATATTAGAGGCGATTTCACTTTTCTATATCTTTTAATTGCTATCTTTGTGTTTTATACTGTTTTGAGATGAATTTCATCTGCTTGTTTAAATTTGTTTCAAGGTATTTTTTATGGCTATTAGAATGGAATGCTACTGATTTTGCATGTTGATTTTTGTACCTTTGATTTTATTAAATGAACTAAATCACTAAATTTACTGAATTCTTTGAGAATTTCTTGGTGTAATATTTAAATTTTTATTTACATAGAATCATGTCATCTGCAACCCAGAATAATTTGACTTCTTCCTTTCATATTGATAAGCCTTTTATTGTACTTCCTATCTAATGATTCTGGCTCAAACTTGCAGTTGAATAATAGTAGTGAGAAGGAAACACTTGCCTGATTCCAGAGCACATTTACAGTCAGTTAATTCTTACCAAAGGCATAAGAAACACACGTAGGGGAAGGACAGTCATTTTCACCAGTGGTACCGGGTAACTGGATTTCATGTTCAAAAGATGAAATTAGATGCCCACTTCTCACCAGTTAAAAAAAAAATGGACTAAACACAAACTTAAAACCTGAATCTATGAAACTACCAGAAGAAAAACATAGAAATTTTTGATGATACCTTAAAGTACAGGCAACAATTGCAAAAATAGACAAATGGGATTACAGCACAGTAGAAAGCTTCAGTACAATAAAGGAAATAATCAACACAGAGAAGAGACGATCTACAATCTAATAGTGACAAACAGTTCATCAGACGAGTTAATAGAACAGGGAACTCAAACAACTCAACAGCAAGGAATGTAAATTAGTACAGCTACTATGGAAAACACTACAGAAGTTCCTCAAAAAACCCCAAATAGGGTTATTATGATTCAGTATTCTCACTACTGGGTATATGAGAATAGTTCAAAGAGATTTTAGAAAATGGAATAGAAAAGTAAGTTTAACTTAGTGTAGAATAATTTTAATACTCATGCATAGTCTTGTTTATAAAATACATTTTCTATGAACTTTCTGAAATCAAATCAGTATGTTGAAGAGATATCTGCACTTCTGCTTGTTGAACTAGTATGTGTAGTAATGATAATAGAATCAACCCAAGTGACCATTGATGAATGAATTAAAAATAGGGTACATTTACAAAATTAAATAACATTCATCCTTGGAAGAATATAATCCTGTCACTTACAGTAATCTGTATAAGCCTATGAGATACTATGTTAAGGGAAATAAGCTTGGCATAGACAAATACTGCATGATCTCACTCATTTGTGAAATCTAAGTAAGTTAATCTAATAGAAATAGAAAGTAGAAAGGTGGTTACCACAGTCGGGGATAGTTTGGGAGGAGAGGATGGGGAGATAGTGGATAATCAGTACAAAGTTATGGATAGTAGGAATAAGTCCTAATGCTCTATTATACAATAGGGTAACTATAGTTGTGATGGAATGAGGTGAAAAGGTCATATCAAGATGGCTGCTGAGGTGAAAAGTTCATGCCAAGATGGCCGCTGACAACAGAAACTGACTGGCAACAGGAATGCTTACAAATATAGGCACTTTTGATAACAATATATAATATGTATCTGAAAGTGTGGGGCAGCACATTTGTATACATTCTCTGCATGTTATACTCAAATTTTTTTTTTATTTATTTTTTTTTTTACAGGCAGAGTGGACAGTGAGAGAGAGAGACAGAGAGAAAGGTCTTCCTTTTGCCGTTGGTTCACCCTCCAATGGCCGCCACGGTCGGCGCGCTGCGGCCGGCGCACCGCGCTTGTCCGATGGCAGGAGCCAGGAGCCAGGTGCTTTTCCTGGTCTCCCCATGGGGTGCAGGGCCCAAGCACCTGGGCCATCCTCCACTGCACTCCCGGGCCACAGCAGAGGGCTGGCCTGGAAGAGGGGCAACCGGGACAGAATCCGGTGCCCCAACCGGGACTAGAACCCAGTGTGCCGGCGCCGCAAGGCGGAGGATTAGCCTGTTGAGCCACGGCACCGGCCAATACTCAAATTTTTAAGTGGCACAAAAGCGCATCCTTACATAATACTAAAACTTCCCTAATGCAAGATTACTTGTATACTGCTTGTATAGAACCAATTGTTCTGTTCTTTTTCACTTTGAAATAATCATGAAATAGCAGATAGAAATGACATGTAACATGTACATGCAATGAAAATGTCTACAATGTAAATACACAATGATATTGTTGGTTAAAATTACTTTTTTTATTTTATTATTTTTTTGACAGGCAGAGTGGACAGAGAGAGAGAAAGGTCTTCCTTTACCATTGGTTCACCCTCCAATGGCCGCTGCAGTTAGTGTGCTGTGGCCGGTGCACCGCGCTGATCCGAAACCAGGAGCCAGGTGCTTCCTCCTGGTCTCCCATGTGGGTGCAGGGCCCAAGCACTTGCGCCATCCTCCACTGTACTTCCGGGCCACAGCAGAGAGCTGGACAGGAAGAGGGGCAACCGGGACAGAATCCGGCACCCCGACCAAGACTAGAAACTGATGTGCCAGCACTGCAGGCGGAGGATTAGCCTATTGCACCATGGCGCCGGTCTAAAATTACTTTTTAAATGGACCCATGTTGTTTCTGTACCCAGTTGCCCAGAATCCCCAAGCCCTGGGTCCCAGAGAATAAGTGAGTATATATTAGCAGTACTACAGTGTAAGCTACAAAGTGCTGATTTCAGGTTGAAAAGTTTGGACCTTATGTTCCGAATTTTTATTTCATCTGAAGTTGAGCAATGTTGCTCAAAAGGATATACTAAGTAGATTACTTTAAATTAATACCAAATCAAGATACTGTTGTTTAGAGAAAATTCAGAACAGACTGCAGTTACTTTGCCGACTGCACCTGAGTCATGTACAAATTTTTCTGGTATAAAAATATTAATTTTTAGTAGAGATTTTTTTCAACATATGCAAAAGTTTTATCTTTTAATGGGGTACCATGTTGTGTTTCAATATATTTATACCTCAGTGTCCAAATTAGGATAAACATATCATTCTCCAATATTTATCATTTGTTTATGGTGAAAACATTCAAAATCCTCTCATCTAGCTTTTTTAAATGAAAAATAAACAGTACATTATTGGTATCTGTAGTCATCCTGCTGTGCAAGAAATCCTAGAAAATCCTCTATCTAACCCTTGTACCCATTAATAAACCTTAACCCACCCCCCTGCCACTTGATTTAGATAGTGAATTTGAGATAATACTTGGAATTCATAATATTGAATATTCGTATCAGGGAAGGCTCTGTAGAGAGGAATAGTTTTAGCATATGGCATTTTCATATATGAAGTTCATGATTTTTTAATTTATAGGTTATTTATAAAATGAGGTTCTTAAGTTATACCATTTGTACCTTGATGAAGTGTTATATCAAAAATGTATTCTACATATTAGCTATTATCTTGTCTTTGGAAATATTTTAGGGCATGATGCATGATAAATGCCTTATAAATGGACATATGAGTTTGAAAAAATCATACAATATAATTTCAACATAGAGGGCTTTCTATATGCAGTATCATTGTAAGTTTTTTTTTTTTTTTTAAGGATTTACTTATTGATAGAATTGAAAGAGTTACAGGGAGACACAGAGATGGAGATCTTCCATCTCTGCTTCTTCCCCACATGGCTGCAAGTGCTGGCGCTGGGCCAAGCCAGAGCTGGGAGCTTTCTCCTGGTCCCCCACGATCGTCACAGATTTTTAATTGATATGTTCAAATACTTTATATTCTTATTATTTGTGCACTGTGCAGATTCCTGGAGTAGATGTGCAGGTATTTGAAGATTTCCCACATTGAGAGAAGTTTTAATTTCTCCAGATAATTCTGTCAATTGTATTCTGAGATTTGTTCTTAGGCATATGCTGCCTCAATATGTTCTATTTCCTAAGTATTATTTTACTGTTGTGTAGAGACCATGTATTTCCTACTTCTCCTTTTCCCTTGATATTAATATAGTCTTACCCGTTCTCTTTAAAAGAGGTTTATATTTTCATAGCACTTTAACATCATTTCTCAAGGTATGTCTTTTGTTCATTTGATCATTCAGTTCCTCCTTATTGGTTAGAATAAGATTTAAATAATTTTGCTGGTTAATTCTATGTATCCGTGGGATAAATTTTCAAGAAAGCTAATAAAGAACTTGCCAGATTTTTTTTCAGTTAAACTGTCCTCTTATCACTATATTTTACTTCTATCTTTGTTAGTCTTAATCCTAACCTTAACCTTACTCATAGTTACTCATAACAGTAACTGTATCCATGAGATTTGATATCTATCCTCGTAGCAAAATCCCCATGTTAATATTTTCTTAATAAAATAGCATATTGTAGATATTCTTCAGTAATGTTTACTAGTTAAAATCTCAATTTTTTTTCTAGGTGGACATTGTTCTTTGCTCCTTAGTATGTCTTTATCCTAACACTGTAATCTCCCTTTACAAAAATTCATCTAGTATAAAAACTGCATTTTTTCCAATGCAACTTAAGGTTCACATTACCTGACATGTGCAGAAATGAACCCGATTTGCATTTGGAGTTTTAAGTATCATCCCTGGTTCCGAGTCTAATTGCTTCCTTACATGACTCACTAAGACCATCCTCAGTGTTTTCTCCTGGAATGTTATAGCTACTCTTTTCCATGGGAAATTAATTTACATATTTATCTGCATTGTTTTTTCTTTCTGCATCACATTTAATTTGAATGCCTCTTGATCAGTTTAGCTAACCTCTAGGCAAATGGATTCTCCAAGGAGAACATAGTATTTGAGCCAGACAAAGCTTAGAAAGTAAGATGAAACTAGAGGAGGCATTCCAGGTGAAATGAATGAGGCAGAGGTGGAAACACAAATATATGTCAGGGAATATTGAACAGATGATTTTGGGATTTCAAGAAGTAAAAAAATGATAGTTCATGTAGAAATGATCAGTGAGAGCCTCAAAGTGCTGATTTTAAATTGAAAAGTTTGGTCCTGTCAGAATTTTTGTTTCATCTGAAGTTGAACAGTGTTGCTCAAAATGATAAGCTAAGTAGATTACTATGGAAATGGCATATAGAAGACATGGTAGAAAGGAAGTAGGTACCTGGATTTACTTGAAAGTCTGAAGTTCCGGGAAAGTAGACCAAAAGTGGGAAAATTAAGAGTGAAGTGAAACAGAGGCAAACATAATTAAAAGACATTTAAATTTTGAGAAAAAAGGTTCATACATGTAGAAAGTAAGGTAAAGGGGGAAGGGTATATTTTTTTTTTCACGTGATAATTCAGAATTTGCAATTAGCCTTGTGTGAGAACTCTAAGTATAAATTATCTGTATTTAAGAGGTGAGTGTTATGGCAGCAGATGATTCTGCCAGGGATCTGTCCTATGCATGATTGCCATCTAACATCCTGCTGATGCGCCTAGGAGGCAGCAGATGGTAAACCCAAGTACTTGGGTTCTTGCCAACCACATAGAAGACCCAGATGGAGTTTCTGGCTCCTGGCTTTGACCTGGCCCAGCCAAATTGTGGGAACTTGAGGGTGTGAACCAACAGATAGAAGGTGTCTCTTGCTCTCTGACTCTCTCTGACTCTCTCTCTCTCTCTCTCTCTCTCTCTCTCTTTCTTTCTCTCTTTCTCTCTTTCTCTCTCTCTCTCTCTCTCTCTCTCTCTCTCTCTCTCTCTCTTTCTCTCTTTCTCTCTTTCTCTCTTTCTCTCTTTCTCTCTTTCTCTCTTCTCTCTCTCTCTCTCTCTCTCTCTCTCTCTCTCTCTCTCTCTCTGTCACACTGCCTTTCAAACTAATAATCAAAGACAATCTTTCAGGAGAGAAAGATATTGAGAGACATAAAGAGGAACAAATAAGTAATAGACCAGTAATGCTATATGATGACTTTAATTTACAAGTGATATTACCCTAACTTGAACTAGTTTAAGTAACCAGGAAGATATGTTGGAAGGATATGGATATAGCTCAGATTTGGACAGTTTTAGATGCTTAAACAACAGGAAATGAGATGGGGCCCAAACCAGAACTCTCTCAATCCCTCCATCTCTGTTTCACTGAGTTTGATTAGATCTTCTTTTCCATGATAAACAGATTTCCCCATGTTAATGTTTGTGAATTCTAAATAATATTGAGACAATTTTCTGAACAGGAACTAATAATCCCCTATTACACAAGATCTGGGAAAAGGCTCCAATTTGTCTGGCATTGGTCATGAATCTATTCCTGAACCATTCTTGATGGCCCAGGGATATGGATGCTATGGTTAAGTATCTCTCTGTGGGAAAGAAGGTGGGATATATCATTAGAATTGGTGGTGGAGAGAGACATGTAACTACAGAGAAAGGAAACCACAGGTAAGATCAAGATAGCTCAATTTACACCTCTAAGCTTATGGTTCAGAAACGATTAAACTAGGCATTTGTTAAACCTATATAGTGATACTGCATGTTAATCCATCCGTTTATCATGATAAAAAATAAAACTGATAAGCTTGTGCTGAAGAAACACTTCACATTAAATAGATGTATACTATGTCTTTATAGAAAATCGATGTGCCTCTAAAGCAAGTGAGCATCAAAGACAATGTTTTTCTTTGAAATAATTGGAATCAAACATGGTGAAACATCAAAAGAGAAGTTTCAGGACAAGCAAAGGCAAGTCTGATTGCATTAGGAAGAAGACTTCTTGGTACATACCACTGCAATAGGATAAAGTGAAAGGCATAAAAACAATAGACCACGAACCTGTGACCTCTTGACTCTGACCAAGTCAGAAAGCTAAAGAGGCTGTAAACTGGGCTCATTATAACAAAAACAACGAGGCAATTGATGTTTGGAAAAAATAGGAGTCATGAAGAAGAGTAAAGGCAGCCAGGAGCAGGACATGGAGAAAGAAGGGAAAAGGGAGTTGTGAATCACCACTATGGTAGGGCGTGAGAGAAACGCAACGACATGCTGTTTGTTTGTTCTTTATTTATTTAAAGATTTATTTGAAAGGCAGAGTAACAGAAGAGAGAGGGGTGAACAGAGACAGACACACAAGAGATCGGCCTTCCATCTGCTGGTTCTCTCTTTGATGGCTGCATTGGCCAGGGCTGGACCAGGCTGAAGCTGGGAGCTAGGAGCTTCATCCAGGTCTCACATGGGTGGCAGGGGCAGCCTTCTGTGGCTTCCAGGTGTCCTACCACGGAGCTGAATCAGAGGCGGAGCAGCTGAGACACCAGATTTTGCTATTTGGGATGCGGGCTTTGCAGGCAGCTGCTTCCCCTGCTGCATCACAATGTGGGCCCCTGTGCCCTGTTCTGGAGTGTTCCTAGGCACTGAACAGTACCTCGATTCTCCATAGGAGCTGAATTGTGTGGCGGTTACGACTGGTTCCTATTTGTTTCACTTTCCCAAGAAGCTTCAGTCTGAATCCTGAAAGCTGAAACCGTCTTTCTTTGCCTCTCTTCCATGAAGAATTCCTACATCACATATTACCTTTCCAGCAAATTTTTTGTCTAAAGAGAATAGGTTCCTCATAAAACATGAATTTGGTGGTGCTGCGTCCTGGATTAATTTGCATGTAGTTTTGCATATTGGTGAGATTTGAGCAGCAAACTCATGTTGAAGTAAGCTGAGTTAATTTTCCATAGGATTTTCTTGTAGAACAAGACTGTTCTGTTGGAGACAATACTTAGTTCAAGAGCACATGACCTTTGAAGTCAAACAGGGCTGGATTTCAATCCTGAAAGGATGTGTCATCAGACGAGTTTCCTGAGCTTGAATTTTAACATTTCTAAAGGAGAAAAAAATAATACTTCTTCTAGGGCTGATTTGAAAAATAAGACTATGTGGTTTTAGTGGGATTAGTGCCACTGAGTTCTCAGTAAATATTAGCTATTAACTGTCATTTGAGGAGTATGTTAACCATTATGACCTTATACTAATTTATTGTCCTGAGATAAATAAAATTAACTTTTGCAAATAAAATGTACTAGTGTCCTGTTAGATATTTGAACAGGTTATTCACTTGTTATACTACAGCACTTGTGTGATGGGCTGACTGGTTGAAAACAAATATGAGAAAAGACTGGTATTTGTTAAGTCTTTTGATTCTTCTAATCATAGAATAATGATCTTTGCATTATCTTTTCTATTAAGTGGTCAGTGAATTAAGTAAAATATAATTGCTTCAGTCTTGCTGGGAGCCCGAGAAATTACAATTCCCTGAGTTCTGAACACCTGAGATATTAGATTAAAAAGTATCAAACAGATGGTAGTAAATAACGTAATCACTTAATTGCTAATACTGACATTTTTATAAAGAGAAGCTTAGAACTATAGAAAAGAGGTATGTGTAATACAGAACCAGGGAATTCTGTAGACCCAGCCCCAGCCCTCTGGCTTAGGGCTGGGCTTTCATGCTTATAGTACATGATGGACAACACAGAATATGTCCTCCCTGCTAATATTGTGACTCCATAAACAAAGTGGAAATAACTAGATTCCCAGGTTTCATTGCAAAATCACTAATCAGTGTAAGTCATTATTTACCCTTAGGGAAAAGTAAAATGTACAAAGGCTTGGTTGTTATCACATTGGAGTGCCCTCCATATTAAAGGGAACATCAGAAGAATGATAAAAAAAAAATTGTCCTCTCTGATCTAACTCAAATAAAGCGCATTCATCTACTCTGTTCTCATCTTACTTTAAAAAAAAAAAAAACTCAATTTTGCATTGTAGGTATTAGTAATTACCAAAAAGATCAGAAATATTTTAGACTGGACTGAAAGTCTAATAGAGTATTAAGATACTATTTTCAGAATATGCATAGATTATGGTATAGTTAATAAAAAAAATTAAGGTTGTAATTTTACAAAAAGAGGATGACTGTTTCTGGCAGGAAAGGAACCATTTTTGCCATTTGGACTTTGGAAAGATTTAAAAACATGTAAGACTGAAACATATCAGGTGTGGCACTGATAGGACTGCTTTCTGAAGAGGAATGCAAAACCACGGATGAGCGGGGTATCAGGTACTCCAGCATTCGGCTTTGCTCCTGCGTGGGGGTCTCGGGCTAAAGCTAACCCTAAATCCCATTGAGTATAGTATAGGTGAGTGAGTTGGAGAAACGGCCTTAGTTCTGAATTTCCCCTCTTAGGAAAATTTACCTAAATGTGATAGATTTTTGGTGTTTTCTCATTAAAAGCTGAGCATTCATTTCCTCTAAGCCCAGGAGTCCACCAGGAGCTAGGTGATAAGAGACATGAATGACAATGGGTGCTATCGCACAGAAAGAGGTAATATTTTAGTGCAGTCGGTATTCCTGCACTGGCAGGTGGCTAACAACCTGAAATAGTCTCTTCTTTATTGTGACATTTTTAAGCTTGGAGAACAGTGTTTTTTTTTTTTTTTTTTTTTTTTCCCACCTAAAAAGCATTCATCCTTCGTAACTTGTGAAAAATATGATGTGATGGTGAGATTGCGACTGAGGTACCTGACTTTGACGGAATAACCAGTGACAGGGGATTTTCATTCTAGATGTTGCTGGGAATCATTAATAGGTGAGACTGTGCACTGGTGTTTAATATGTTTGTTGTACCTGGCCATAATGGCTGAAGTTTTAGTTTGCCTCTAGTGAACTCAAAAATTCATGGGGAGGAAAATGGGAAAGTCTTAAATTTAGACTAGATACATTAAATTCTAAAATAAAGTCCTACAGAAAATAAGTATGTATGATGAGTTTTAAATCTATTTTTTCCAGTTATAATTAAACTGTTAGGTAATTGCCATATATATATGTATATACACACATATATATATATATTCATATTCTAGCAGGATAATATTGGTACTATATGCCTCCCAGAGACCAACTGGTTTTAATTACAAAGGGAAAATGACAATTCTAGAAAAAAAAACACAACTAAAAAATATTTTTGGGCTTGCATTGTGGCGCAGCAGGTAAAGCTGCTATGTGCAATGCCAGAATCCCATAAGGGCACTGGTTTGAGTCTCAGCTCCTTTTTAATGTGCCTGGGAAAGTAGAAGATGACCCAAATCCTTGGGGCCCTGTATCTATGTGGGAGGCCTAGGTAGAGCTCCTGGCTCCAGGCTCTGGTCCTGGCCTAGCCCCAGCCATTGTGCCCATTTAGAGACTGAACCAGCAAATGGAAAACATTCTCTCTCTTTCTCTCTCCCTTATTTTTTAACTCTTCCTTTCAAGTAAATAAATACATCTTTTAAAAATATTTAGAGAAACATTTAAATCTGTAAGAGTTGGAAGGAAAGTTTTGAAAGACACTTTTTAAAATAAGATGATATGTTATTCACTTGTATTTTCCTTTGCTGATGAATTTAGGATTCTAATTCATTGCAATGACTCATGGTATTTATTTTAGAAACATACTGTTTAGACACAGAGTTTGCAGGAATTTCTTAGACTAGCTGTTCCCAACAATTGCATTGATACTGAAGATTATAATGTGGGCAGTCTTCAACTTTGATAATGTTAAATGTTTATTTTTTTCCCCTCCAGGTTGAGTGAGTTTTCTTGAATGAATTCAAGAATGATCAAGCAGGAGATCTCCCAAGAACCTCTTGAGGTATGGGGAAATGTTTTTTGTGCAGCAATTCTAGTTTATGTAAAGGAATATTAGACATTGATTTCCTTTCAAAATCATTTAATCATCAAACTTTAAGGTTATTTTTTTTTCTTTGGGATGTTAATATCCTAGTGGCTAAGACAGCAGTCTCTAGGTTCATGAAGTTGTACTGAATAAGTGAGGATACTTGGCTGGTTGCTGGTATGTGAAACTTGATTTTTCAGGTATACTGAAATTGTGTCTGATCAACAGCTCATTAATGTTGGTTGAGAAGATATTTAGCACCCAAATCTCCATTCTTTGAAGTTGAGGGGGTCTTTATTCTGGGAATATATACGTATATATAAAAACTCAAAAAATATATGTATATACATATATATATATATATGTATTTTACTTTGTCACTTTGACGTGTTTCCAGCTACCTGGTAGGACAATTATACTACAGAAGATATTAATTTACTCTTCATTTTGTGAATCTTCTAAGAGAAATGGCTTTTTTTATTTTTAAAAATTTTTTATTTCCATAAACTGAACAAATTTCATGCATTTCATATATACAGATTTCAGAGCATAATGCTACTACCTACACTACCTCTCTCTCTCATGCTACCTCCCCTTCTCATTCCTTTCTCATTCTTTTAATTTTTACAATGACATACTTTCAGTTTATTTTATAATCATGAGCTGAACCCTCCACTAGGTAAGGAATTCAACAAATTGTAAGAAGAAGAAGAAGAAGAAGAAAAAAAAAACAAAATCACTGTTCCTCAAAAGCAGAGGCAAGGCCTGGGAACAATAATCAAGTCTTGAAACGTCAACTTGGCTAATGCACATTACATTATTTACAGCCCTCTGCAGTATTGCCAGCGACATGGGCTGCTGGACTCTGGCCTTCCCGCGGTCTCACAGCCTGGCATCTCCTGGAGCCCCTGGCCATGGGAGTTGAGGGTGGTGTCCCCACTGGCTGCTGTGCGTCCACACTTTCCACACCGCTCCACAACAGCCCTCCTCTTTCTTCAGCCTCTCTCCTGCAAACTGCTCTCTAACTCTCCCATGCAAATGCACTTTCTGCACCGTTCGCCTGCTGTCTTCCCCTGGTCAGAATCAGTGCGGCTTTTCTCTCTCCGGCCATCTTGAAATTTCTCAAGAAATGACTTTTCAAGAAACTCCAAAGGGAAGGTAGAGGTAGGTGAGAGTGTTACAATCTCTGCTCGGCACACACTCATTCATTTAGGTGCTTCTTGTACATTTTATTAAAAAAAAAAAAAAAGCAAAGCAAAACCACAAACAACAGAAAATGGGTCAGAGAGGTAGAGGTCAAAATACAGAGGTTTTTAAAATTTATTAAGTTGAAAAATAGGTAGCTACAATGAATCTTGGTTTAAAATTTTCCCTACTGAGTGAAAACACACTCAGAAATACAGACCTCTCCCTTGGACAGATGCAGAGCTTGTTTTAAACAACAGGACAAGTGTGTAATGTGAAACACAGTGGCATGAAGGAAACAGAGGAGTGGAAATGTACAGGCTCAACTCCTTTTCCCTGATTACCCAGTCAGATATCACTTTTCCCCTTTGGGAGGAAAGTAGTCTCTACATTCTTCCATGTTTTTACTTCTCCTAGGGGGTACAAATTTTCTTTCCTCTGAATGAGAAGTGTGAGTTTGAGAACTTTCTCCACCCCCTCCCCCCACCCAGTCCTTTCTCTCATCACACATACTTATTTGGTGAATGTGTTTTGCCAGATGCTATGAAAGGTGCACAGGTAGAAAATTCAAAATCTCTATTCCCAGGGCAGTATCACGTAGAAGAGGAGCTGATACCCCAGAGTACTAAGTTGCAAGGGACATGCCATTTCTTTTTGTGTACAATTTGGGAAGAACACTAAGATAGAACATTTAAGCTGGACTCTGAATTTATTCAGGAAGGTAAAGGTGGAAAGTTATTAAACATAGAAAAGAACATGAGGTAGTGGGGGGAAAAATCAGAAGAACAACAACTGAATTAAATAGAACTATGGCTGTAAGACATTTTAAAGGAAATATAAATAAGCTGAATAATACAACAGAAATGGAGAGGAGAGGGGTGGCTGTTGGGTGCAATGAGTCAGCTGTTGCTTCTGGCCTCCATATTGGAGTGCCTGAGTGTAAGGCCTGGCCTTGCTGTTTTCAGTCCAGCTCACTGCTGTTGTGCATAGAAAAGACAGTGGAGGAGAGCTCAAGGGCTTGGAGCCCTGCAACGTAGGATGTCTGGGTGGAGTTCCTTTGGGAGATCTGGGTGGAGGTCATAGTTCCTTGAACCTGTGGATGGAAGATTCTCATCTCTCTGTTTCCATATCCCCACTCTCACCCTGACTCCAACTGTTAATCTGACTTGGAAATAAATAAATGTTTTAAAAAAGAAATGGAGAGGAAAGAAAAATAATTTTAAAAAGGATGGGATTTTAGAACCTACATATTTGTGAATCTTCTGAATTTAGCTACTTAAGAACTATTTTCAAACCTTCATGACAAATTTTAGTATGGAATCTATAGATTTGTTTTAACTGTCACGTGTGCTTATGTATGTAAAATCACATAAATTTAATATTAATTGTATGGGCTCTAATTTTGGGATTAGGCATTTTAAGATTGAGACCAAAATTCACTTCCAACAGTAATGCTTAATGTGAAAATGGGAAAACGGGAATTCACAAACATATTGGGATGTATCAGTATTAAAATGTTAAAAAAGAAGTCTGTATGTAAGTAAAAAAGCTAAAATCATCTTGCTTCTAAGACTCTAAGCTACTAAGTTCATCACGTTTGGAAAATTTTTATATTGTGACATACAGGAAAGTTACCCTTCATTTTCTTGAACATTTTACTTTTGTTTCAATTTCAATTTCTTGCCCTCTACAGGGAATGCTCTTACATTATCTTTGCATGACAAGCACCTATTCATTTATGTCTCAATTCAAATGACAGTTTCTTAGAAAATATTTCTTTGTGTATCCTCACAAAAACAATTTATGTTCTTTAGAAACTAAATCAGATCATGTTTCATTTTTATTCGGAGCAATTATGAAATTATCAACTTAGGTATTTCCTATTTTCTTCCAGAGAATTCTTTAGTGTTAGGCACCACTACTGTTGTGCTGTGTACAACTCTGTTTTCACCACTCAAAAGAATGCGTGAGAATGAACATGGCATCAACAAACTGTTTGTTGTTTGAATGAATATGAATACATGAATGGGATATTCTGTCTATTTTAAGGACTGATAGGTGTATATTCCCAACCTTGGCCAATGTAGCATACAAATTGTCCAATCTTTTTTTTTTTTTTTTTGACAGGTAGAGTGGACAGTGAGAGAGAAAGGTCTTCCTTTTTGCCATTGGTTCACCCTCCAATGGCCGCCGCGGCTGGCGCACGGCGGCCAGCGCACTGCGCTGATCTGATGGCAGGAGCCAGGTGCTTTTCCTGGTCTCCCATGGGGTGCAGGGCCCAAGCACTTGGGCCATCCTCCACTGCACTCCCTGGCCACAGCAGAGAGCTGGCCTGGAAGAGGGGTAACCGGGAGAGAATCCGGTGCCCCGATCAGGACTAGAATCTGGGGTGCCAGCACCGCAAGGTGGAGGATTAGCCTATTGAGCTGCAGCGCCAGCCGAATTGCCCAATCTTGGGTGTATCTTTATGGAAAATAAAATTCCCTAAAGAAAATAGTTTGATGTGGTCCATTTTGTTTTGAAATAAGAATAGAAAAGTAAGCCAAAGTAAAAAATAATGAATTTCAGTTTTTTTCATTCTTTTGTGATTTTTTTTTTCACTTTTTATCATTCAGAGCCTTATTCTGTTTTGGCTACATAGTACTTATGCTGCATATTTTGAGTTGAATGCAATAGATCAGGTGATGGCTAAGGTAAAGAGCATTTGGCTGGACTAAGAAAAAGCCAGATAATGGGCTGCTTTCTCAACATGAGGCCACTCAACCAGCGACAGGTTTTGCTGTGTAGGCTATATTCCCTTGCACATCAGAGTTCTACTATAATCGTATGCCCTTAGTGGAGAGCATCTTCCTCTGAAACAGTTATGAGAATGGATAAACAATAAAGAAAAAGAAGCAAGCAAAGAAAAGCTTGTGCTGAGATTTCTAAAATTCTGTCTGTGTTTCATCTGTTGAAACAATTGTCCAACAAACAAACTTGGTACCCTTTTGAAGCTTTCAAGCTTTTATTTTTTAGTAGCTCTGTCCTTATGGTACTAGTGCTGTTTCTATGTGAATAAAACACAAAGATTTTTGAAACCTAAATAATCTAGAATTTTGTTATTTTTTAGTAATTTTGGATTTCACCATAAAATTTGTTTAAAAGAGCCAGACGTTGGCATTGATCCTAAGCATGACAATACATAGCCATTGGCATTTTCATGCTGCCATTTGCACTGTACTGAGAAATTGAAATCTGCAGTCATTGATCTGCAGCTTTGAGGGGGCTTCAGGATGCTCTCTAAAAATGGAAATAAAAGTAAGCTTATTATAGTTTAAAAAACTTTTAAATCCATACATCATGTTTTTTATAATATACCTTCATGAACCATTTGAGAAGCCCCCATATAGTAAAAGCCATTTAAAGCTAAACGTTCACCAGAAAAGATACCTTTTCACTTTCAGAGAGCAAAAACAGAAGTTTTGAAGTTTGCTTTATATTTTTCAAAAATATGCATTTTTTAAAAGCTTATTCTTACTCATTTGAAGGGCTGAGCAGTGGAAAGGGAGGGAGAGCAAGAAAGCTCTAGCTCTTTAACCCAGGGGCTCATTCCTCAAATGCCCACAACAGCCAGTGCTGGGCTCCAACAGAGTCTCCCACGTGGGTGTCAGGGAACCAAGTCCCTGAGCACTGATCTATTGCTTCTCAAGGCTGCACATTAACAAGAAGCTAGCTGGCAGGTAGAGATGGGACTATATTCCAGGTATTCTGACATAGGATGCAGGCATCCCTACCAATGGCTTAACCTGTTCTATTTCAATACCCACCCCAAGTATTTTCTGTTATCGAATCATATTTTTAGTAAACATAAATACCAGTGACTTGTTGAAAAAATTCTGTTGCCTAAAGCACTTAGAACATTGTTTTTGCCGCACAGGTATTTCTCAAAACCTTTGACTGATGATCACTGGATTATAATAGTGATGGTGCTAAATTCTCAAATTCTATGCAAATACTGAGCTATCCTGATGTGTCATGATGTGAATTTACATGTCTCTGAAAAAAGTTTTCATATGTTTGTAAGAGTACAAATCAGTACAGGTAGGAAGAATGCATCTTGGAAGGACACAGATTTTGATGTTGGGATCCTTAGGGAGTCCTAAATTTGATTTCCAAAATTAAAGGGCATTAACATATTGATCCTTGAAATATAAATGATAAGAAAAATACAAGTAAGTTTAAGTGTTTCAAAAGCCATTAAAAGATAATGCAAAATAAATATGAGACTATGTTCTTGGCCAATGCATTTTCATAAAGCAGTAATAGAATTATACAGGTTCATAATTGGATATTATGTGCAACTTTACCACTTACTAATTTCCTGGAATAAAGACAAGGAGAAGGCATAGTTTCAAAAGATAAGTAATTTATTTCACTCTCAGAACTTAATTGCAAGATGTTTCCTGAATCCAAGTTTACTGAGAGCTAAACTCAGCTTTTAGTTGTTCATACTCAGTAGTATCCATGATAATCTCTTAATCGATTGGCCTTGTAATTCTTAAGTAAGAAAGGTTTGCTGGGAAATGCAATTTGGATGAGAAGTCTAGAAATCAATATGCTAACCTTGAACCAGGTTCATCTTTCTTCTTAGTTTTTTTGTTTTATTTGTCTTTCAGTGAGCCCTTTAATTTCTCCTTCAGTTTGTGATCTTACTGTATTTCCACTGATGAAACAATGTTATTAATATTGGAGGCATCATTATATATATATTGAGTTTTCTTGGTTCAGTTATGCAAGCTCCAGAAGGTCAACCTGTTCTCCATTCTAAAACTGTATTTGCTTCAATAAATTACTTCTTTTTCACTGCCCCAGGATGCCTAAGTATAGTCCCCATATGGAAGTTTGGAAAGGGCCAATCATGAATCATAGCAGCTGGAAGAACATGGAGTAAATCGATGAAAAGCACATTTCAGCACTCCTAAGGTTACCACAAAAAAAGTAGTCTTTGATTATTTAGTTTGATGTTTGGTTCCTATGTTTGATAACAAAACAGTCATACAGGGGCAAAAAAAAAAAAAAAAAGGGCTTGGCTCCTAAAATCCTGACAATTTCAGGGAAGAAATAATACATAATAATACATTTCCTTTCTGGAACAATTCATGACTTGCTCAAAGACTGGTTGATATTCTGCAGTTCTTTGCTCATTGAGTGTGAGAAGTCTGTGAAGGGGCAGATGGAAGCTGGGGTCAGTCAGCCACGAGACATTCCATAATAATGACAGGGTGGAGGAAGTCTTCAGCCAAGGTGGCCAATCCAGTCACAAGAACTGTTCTTACTCACCATAATGGGTTTAAATTGACATACCCTCTGCTTTCAAGAAAATCCATGCTGAAACTCTGAGGCCCCTGGATGTAACTGTTCAATGCAAATAACATGTTGTCCCACATCTTTAAAGTTACAAAAACTGAAAGAGATTGAAAGGATAATGACTAAATCAAACTGTACAATAATGTTCCCTCTTCCTAAATACTTATTAGTCAATACTACAGCATTATTGAAGATTGGCAGGATAATTATTCCTTGCTCCATGTTAAACATACACAGGAGGTATGGGTTTTTTAGTTGCCCTCCAATTCTTTTTCTTATTCTTCGCTCAGCTTGATCTGCAGAACTTGTTGATAAATGAATATTATATAAACTTGCTTTGCAGAGTTCCTATGGTTGCAATTCCTGCCTATAAATATAGGACAGAATTATATGGTAACATGCTCCATATGATAATCGAGTATCGCTTACAAAAACAATAAAAAATCTGCTTTCTTTGTAAAGGCCTTGTAAGGAACACATGTCTTCTTTCAGATGGAAATTCTTTGTGAATATCATAGAGCCCAAAATTGAATGCTCTTCATAAAGTAGCAGACATTTTATGATATTTGACAGTTTTATTTAAAAGCTTTGATAGTTTTATGATTTAAAATTTTACCAACAGTAATTTGTATTGTTTTGTGTCTTTATAAAAGATTATTATAACACAGGGATATAAAACTATTAAATGCATTTAAAATGACATTTTGTTAATTTAGAACATTTTGTTTTTTATAAACTACCTAATTTGAAACTTTTGCATCCCATGACTAGAGGTTTTACTATAAGGAAGAACTTACAGAAAATGTAATGCAAGAAAAATATTCTGAAAGGATTAAAGTATAATTAAAGATGTTTCCATAGTCACTTATAAAGTTAGAAAGCCTCAGTTTACTTGTGAATAATTGATTCTCCTAATTATAAACCACAATTATATGCATGTAAAAATATTTCCCGTTAGCTGAAACAGAAAATGTAGTCTTTTTTTGTAGCCTTTCAGTATGTTTAAAAGATTGTAATGTGTTAGTCTATGTAAAACACTAGTATTTTCCCATTTGGATTACTCTTCTTCCTCATTGAACTTTATAGGGATAACTGCTTTTAGAACCATACTTAAAACATGTTTTGATATTTTGTCAGGATGATGTGGCCCAGATGACAACCAAAACTAAAACTGTCCATTTAGGTTCATCCTCATTTTCCTTAGGGGAATTTCCATAACTGTGACAATGGTTAGATACAGTCTGGTATTTGCCTTTTAATTGTTTTTATATAGCCCCATACAGACCCTAGAGGACTCTGTTTTAGGCAGGATCCAGTTTTGAATAACAACTTCCATCTGCCAGAACTCTAATAACCCTCTAATCCTCAAAGAAGGATTTGATCAAAGAAAAACTTCGAGAATCAAAATTGAAAACTTCAGGGATACAATGTGGATCTTAATCAACCAAGAGAGATGTAAATTTGCATAGGAGATGAGCATTACACAGAAGATCAAAGTGGCCTTTAGACCTACCCTGGACAAAGCTGTTCAATAGAATCAAGCTGCTTGCAGATAAAATCATCTTTCTGACTAGCATTCTTGATTTGAAGAATTTGGGCTATTTTTTTTTTCAGAGCTTCTCTGTGCCTCTTCTCTCATCTCCCTGACAACCATTTAAATTGTTTGCTAACTTCCTGGCTAAAGCTTCTATAACTCATGATTGCAAGTGTTGTATCTTCCAAATTCTGCCTAGAGCAACACAAAAGCCCAGCAGATAAGTTATTGAATAAAGAGAGACTTACTACATTTGTAATAGTTTTCACCACAGGATTTCTTTAAATATTGTACTTCTCTAATGCAATTGAAATAATTCAATTAACTATAAAAGTCTTTCAGAAAGATATCCATATTTAATTTTAGTTCATTCTGGTCATGTAGCTATTAGCACAGTAGTGATGTTTTGAAATACCATTAAAACTAAATGAGAGCTTTCCTAGTCCTTACAATGTTTATAATTTGTCAGAATTAGATATTTCATGGAATTACTCAAATATTTTTGAGTATATACTAAGTAAAAGACACTGGAATAACCCAAAAACAATAGATAGACATATATTGGTATAGTATTTATACTACTTTCATGTGTAATAAATCTTTAAACATAGATACGTCAGATAGATGAAATGGATAGACATCCTTAAGTGCCAATAGTTAAACATAAAATACATGGACCATAAAAGAATAGTGAAATTAAAAAAATAAGAAATATTCATCTCTGAAAATAATTATGAAAATCTACAGAATACAAGATGTATAAATATGAAAGCTTTTAAAGACTAGTACAGTGAAGATTTTTAAGTTACTATAAATTAATGTTGATTTTTTTGGCAACATTTTAAGATAAATTATTGAACATGTTTTCATATAAGTTAAGATCGTTAGTTGTAAAATAGATCTGTCCACTGTTATTTAACCTAACATCAGTTTCTCTACTTCTTGTGTACAAAAAAGAAGTCTCAAGTGGTGCAGACAATCTACTCACTGTTATTCCTCTATTGATTTGGCCATTTCTGACTCCCATGGGCTTTCATTTGCAGCTGTACTTTCATGCACCATGTCTTCAGAAATGGCTTAATAGATGAGTTCCTTTCTACCCTATAAATAAAGGCAAAAATAATCATCCACTTGTGTGTTATCAGCAAGGAAAACATCACATGCCTACCTTTTAAATATACATCATTGCTTCTGACCAAATGTTTACAATTTTCCATTCTTATTTTTAAAAAGTTATTTGCATTTTTTATTTGAAGGTTTAGAAAGAAAGAGATCTTCCACCTGCTGGTTCACTACCCAAGTGTTCATAACAACACAGGCTGTGTCATTTTGAAGTCAGAAGCCTGGAACTCAAATTGGGTCTCCAACATGGGTGCCAGCTACCCAACTACTTGAGTCATCATCTGCTTCCTCCCAGGATGCACATTAGCTGGAAGTTGGCATTAGAAGCAGAAGTAAGCCCTGAACCCAGGCACTCGGACCTGAAAAGTGGGTAGCCCAAGAAGAGTATTAACCACTGCCAAATGCCCGCATGTTACAGTTTCCCATTTCTTAATTTCTACTTTGCCTTGACCAGTTTTAGTCTGGCTTCTCTTTTCCCTGCAATCCCTTGCACATCATCTTTTCCCAAAGCTTTATAAGCCCTAAAATTTCTAACAGAAAAGCCTTTTTCTCTAGCCTGGTTTTTTCCCTATGATTTTTGAGATGTTTAAAGACATTTTAGATGGTAGCTCTTTTTTACAACAATTTTTTTTTTAAAAATCTCCTTTAAAAAATCTTATTTGAAAGGCAGTGACAGACAGGGCTGGGAGCAGGGGGTGAGTAGTGAGTGCTTCCATCCACTGGTTCACTCCCCAGATGGCTGCCTTGGCAGGGACTGGGCCAGGCAGTCAGGAGCTTGGAACTCCATCTGGGTCTCCCATATGGGTGGCAGGGGGCTAAGCACTTGGGCCATCTTTTACTGCTTTCCTAAGTGTATTTGCATGGATCTGGATTGATTGTGGAGCTACTGAGAGTCATACTGGCACACATATGAGATGCCTGTGTCCCAGCTGGTGGCGCAACCCACTTACCAAAAAGCTTGCCCTAGAATGTCTCTCCAAACCTAGGAAGTTTCTCCTTAATCTAAGTTCAACTTTGGGTTTCTTTTCTTTTTTAAAAAGATTTATTTACTTCAAAGAGTGAGAGAAAGAGGAAGGACAGCGAAAGATCTGTCTGCTGGTTCACTCCCCAAATGCCACAACAGTCATGGTGAGGCTGGCCAATGCCAGGAACTTGGAACTCTGGATTCCATGTGGGTATCAGGGACACACGCCCTTGGGCCATCTTCTGTTGCCTTCTCAGATGCATTAGCAGGAAGCTGGATTGGAAGAAGAGCACTCTGATTTGGGATATTGGCAGCTTAACCCGCTGTGCCTCAGTGCTGCCTAGTCTTTATCTACTTGTGAGCTTTGGACAAGACCTTGATTCTGATGTACTAACCTGAACCTAGGACAGGAACCCTAGCAACCTCTGATACTGACTGCTCATTTTCTATAAGAATTTTGCCCTTGTAATGACTGCTAGGATTTCATTTTTCGTCTATCCAGAAACTTTATAGAAACCCAGGTTATAGCTGGGGAGCTTGATATTCTACATGGTGTGATAGTCTTTGTTCTCTGGATTTATAATTCCTGCTTTGCATTGTGGTGGTGAAACAATTTTTTTTTAATTTGTCATTTTTACACTAATAAATGTAGGCTGATAGGTTTAAAATGAGGGCATGTTTTAATCTTCCTAGGTAATATTTCAAATTTGAACGATACTTAGGAAATGGAATAATTACGATATTTCCTAGTGGAAAAAAAAATCCTAATTTTTAAGAATTTCCAAGAGTAGTAGGCATTGACTGAAAGGTTAGGTCCATTCTACTCATCTAGCCAGCTTTGATTTAACGTACACATATTGAGATTTTAGGCAGTATATTAGGTGCAGATGATACCGAAATACATCAGATTCGATTTTTTATTTGAAGGAATTTACAATATAGTTAGTAAGGCAGACACATAAACTGTTCATTCTAAAATACACAAACTATAAGTAAAATGGAAGCATTGAGGAGGGATATCCCAAGAGAAAGGCTCAAGTGGCAATCCCGCCCTTGGTAGTCAAGGAGGAGCAGACATTGTGGCTCAGTGGGTTAAACTGCTGCAAGGGATGACTGCATCCCATGTCAGAGTGCCAGTTTGTGTCCCAGCACTTCCACTTTGGATCCATCTTCCTGCTGATGCACCCTGGGAGGCAGCAGATGCTTGCTCCACTGCTTGGACCATTGCCAATCACATGGGAGACTGTGCTGGAGTTCCAGGCTCCTGGTTTCATCCTGGCCCAGCAGTAGCTGTTGTGGGTATTTGGGGGGAGCGAACAGTGAATGGAAGTTTGTCTCTGTTTTTATGTCACTCTGTCATTCAAGTAGATGAAAATAAATGAATGTTTAATCCGTTTTTTGAAAGGAGGGATAAACTGTATTAGATGGTGGCTGAAATACAGTTTTTTGGATGCCCTTTAGGGTGCAGCAGAGATGAGACGTGAAGAGTTGATCAAAACAACTGTCACTTCTGTTCTACCTGTGAAAATCAGACTGTAATTGTGAAAGGTTTCAATTAAAGTTACCCAGAAAATATAATGCATTTGAATTTATAGTGATTTACAATGATGAGTGACATAGATTATAAAGTAATTCAATAACTGCAGATACTACTTCAGAGCCATTAGGCATCAGTTTGAGGAATTATGGAAAAAAGAATTTCCTCAAAATGACTAAAGACCCCTGTATGTCCTTATTTAAAATGGGATGGCTTGTATTAATAGACATATTACCAAAGAATAGGTTATGAGATAGAAAGCAATTTTTCATTGTGCTAAAACTATAAAATCTTAGGATATATATATATGTGTTGTGTGTGTGTGTGTGTGAATCAAGTATGCCAGCTATTTAGTCAGTTTTTCAGTATTTTCATAAATGCTGTGGTACAAGGTACTATTTGAGTATAATTCTTCCTTCTTCTCCCGTCATGATTCATTAAGGGCCCAGTATACTTCCCTAGCCCACTGACTATAGGCTTGGCTAAGGGACTACATTTGGCAATGGAAAGAAGGCAATGAGAATGTGCCAAATTTGAGTTTAAGCCGCAAGAAGCATTAAATAGTTTTGCTCACCCTTCTAGGAAATTCTCCCATCTGAAATGAGAAGCACATGATCTTGAACCTAATTTGTTTGCAGTCTAAAGTAGAGCTTTTCCAGTCAACCTATTAATCTATAAACATGAAATAGATGCTTGTTCTAAGCCGTGGGGATTTGTCTTTTTATTCTAAAATCTTTCAAATAATACATAAAAAGTATAAAGAAGAGTTCAGTGATAACAGATAGATTTAAGTTTGTAATACATTGTCACATATTCAATTCTCATGCAAACATTACATATATACAAAATCATACTATTTTTAAAGCAGAAGTGACATGTTAATATTACACAATGTGCGATTCTTTGCAAGAATCATAATACAAGGGAAGCTGGGAATATTACTATTCAAGGGGTTATTAAGTGAAGACAACATTTATAAGCACATGCATACTAAATAATATGGCAGGCACATATTTTACAACTACATGTATGGAGTAAAATTCCACATAAAAGAGAAAATATATTCTCTTTCTGGCTTATTGTACTTAGCAAACTTATCCATTTCAATCCATTTTGTTATGTATGTCAGGACTTCTTTATTTTTGAGTAAATAAGATTCCTTTGTATATATATACCACATTTCTTTATCCATTCATTCATTAAGGTGCAGGGTCTGAGTCCACCCGTAAAAGGATGGACTGGGTCCGAGGAAAGGTGAGTGTGCCGCTCGCCCGTTCCCCAGCCTCCTGATCCCGGAGCAGCAGGGAGCCAAGTCTAGCGAGGACTCATTTATTCCATGCGAAACTGAACCTTTTATAGCACAAAACTGCAGAGTCATTGGGGCAGGGCTAAGAACCAACCAATCACTTTAAAGGTCACTTTACGGGGGAATTTCTATAGGACTAGCCATATGTCTATACTAGTCTTGTTACCTCCCCTGATGTTGCGTAGCCAATTAGCTTTTGAGTTCCGCCCATTTTACGTCGTCTGGGCGCCATCTTTTTTCCCCTCCTTGGTGCCGCCCAGTCTGGAGGCCACATGCGTGCGCGCACACCGGGCCCCTCCCTGCGCTGCTATCCCCGGGACACCTGCCGGCTGGCTCCGCGGGCCCTGGCTCGGGTTGGTTCACGGGCTCGGCTCCACGTGGCCCCGTCCCACGCAGCTTGGGCGGGGGCGCCCGCGCATGCGGAGCCCCAGGGCCTGGCCTGGCCGCACCATGGCCGTACTCATGCCCCGCATTAAGGGACATCTCAGTTGATTCCAGATCTGCTGCTGTGAATAGTGCTGCAATAAGCATGTGAGTACGGATATCTCTTTCGTATGCTGACTTACTTTGCTTTGGATATATTCCCAGAAGCAGCGTATGTGGGCCCCTGCTACCCATGTGGGAGACCAGGTTGGAGTTCCTGGCTCCTGGCTTCAGCCTGGCCCAGTCCTGGCTGTTGTGGTCAGCTGGGGAAGTGAACCAGTGGATGGAAGATCTCTCTTTGTCACTCTGCCTTTTAAGTAAAAAGTAAAAAAAAATCTTTACATACTTTTAAGCCTTTCTTTTTAAAATGTCAACTTGTCCTTGGGCAAATGTATCTAATTCTTTTAATAATCTATCATAGAAGTAGAACCATTTTCTAAAAAGATGAGGAATAATTCATAACAGATACATGTAAGATGAAATAATATTTAATTTGATGAGAAGAAAGGGGTAATGTGAATTCTCATTCTCATTATGCACAGTATATTAAGAAACTTTGGTGTGTTTTTTAAAGATTTATTTTTTTGAAAGAGTTACACAGAGAGAGGAGAGGCAAAGAGAGAGAGAGAGGTCTTCCATCCAATGGTTCACTCCCCAATTGGCCGCAACAGATGGAGCTGTGCCGATCCAAAGCCAGGAGCCAGGAGCCAGGAGCTTCTTCCGGTTCTCCCACGTGGGTGCAGGGGCCCAAGGACTTGGGCCATCTTCTTCTGCTCCCCTAGGCCGTAGCAGAGAGGTGGATTGGAAGTGGAGCAGATGGGTCTTGAACTGGAGCCCATATAGGATGCTGGCACTGCAGGCCAGGGCATTAACCTGCTGTGCCACAGTGCTGGCCCCACTTTGGTGTTTTCTAAGACTATAAAAGCAGAGAGTATCATAGACCCCTATATACTTATAATCCTATAATGTGAATACTTATTCACATTTTCAAAACATTTTTAAATTGAGAAGCTAGTCACAAGATGAGAAAAATAAGTTGCACAAATTATAAGAAATAAATCAGTCTATTGTTGGATAGCAAATTGCCTCAAAGAGGTTTTAAACAACAAACACTTATTTTCTCACCACTCTGCAGGATCTGGAATCTGAGCAGAACTTGGTTTAGTGCCTCTGCCTCGAGGTCTCTCATGATTCAGTCAAGCTGTCAGGCAGAACTGTGGTCTCATCTGAAGGCTCAATTGGGAGGAGACTTAATTCTGAAGTCAGTAACACAATTGTTAGCAGGATTCGGCTCCTCACAGGAATCAATTACTTGATGGCTATCAGCAGAAAACTTTATTTCAGCTCATTATTTGTTCTACCAGAAACCTTCTCCATTTCATTCCATGTACTGGAATATCCAGTAATTGTCTCTGTTTTGACTTTTTTTCTCTAAAGTAAATACTAATTTTCTACTCATGTTCCTTTAAGTTCTCTGTCAAATTATACTTTGATAGTATTTGAATAACATGTAAATTTTCTATCAATTGTGAATGGTTGCATTTTGGATCCAGGCCTCAAAGCACATAAATAGTTATATTTTCTCAATGGCTGATGACATTGTGAGGTTAGCTTTTCACTTTCAAGTTGAAAATAAATTTTTTAGCTGGAGTAACCTGCAACAAAAATGAGTTTGGAAAAGTCTTTTCTGGTTTCATGCTGAGATTCCATTAGCTGCATTTAGAGATTGCTGTATATACAGATAGACACAGATGCACAGTTCCAGGGGAATGCTGTTTTTCTATAGTTGCCCCAAACCATTCTGTGGCTTAAAGATTGAATGAGTGTCCTAAAATTACAGCCTTTGGAGAGTCTTAAAAGTCTGGGAAGAAATGTTACAGTGTCAATTAATGTAGATGTCTTCAAATCTGTGAGCTTATGTCTCCAGAATAAATGTTTTGCTTGGGAAACTTCCAAAAATAATAGGCTTGTAGAACCCAGTGTTTTGTGCAACTAAAAACCTTCTAAAATCTCTATGTAGAAAGAATGCTAATTCTTGTTTTTTTTAATCATCAACAGTTCCATAGCAAAATATACATAACAAACTCCAAAAATTAACAATAAATTAATATTAAACTTTATCTGACAGTTGTGATATGTTAGCAGTAATACTTTGATTCATGTTGCTATTTTTTTAAGTGGGAATTGGTTCATTTAAAAATATTTGAAGCTGAGTCAATCAAAGGTTTTAAAGTGCATAATTATGACATTTATAATTTCTATGAAAGAAAATTTAATAAATGAAATTGCAAACCTCTGTAGTTCCACTGAGATAATTTTATACAAATGTTTTTCATCTCTTTCCAAGGCTGTCTCTGACTACAACCATATGACATTATTAGGTATTTAAAAGCAAAATAACTCATTTGAGCAAGTAATCCTCTTCCTTACATAGTAACAAAGATCCTACTGATATTTTCTATAAGATTTCTTGATATCATTGATATTCTAAATCCTATTCATTGAGACTTAGAATGGTTTGAAAATTGTCCTGAAATTGAAAACAGGGAAGTCAATTTAGTACCACTTGGGGAAAAAATAAATCTAGTACAACGCATGGAAGGTGAAGGAAGACTTGTGAAGAAATAATGTTAAAATATCCAGAGGTGAGAGCAAAGAGAAAATTGTATGTGACCTTGTAGTATCCACCCAACTGTAACAGGACTGAGCAAAATGCCATGGAGATTTCCCACTGGATACAACTCTATCATATTACCTATTAGGGAGGTGACAGACTTTCTACTTGCGCTGCCCTGTGAGAAACCCCCAAGAGTATTAAATTCAGTCATTGACAACTCAATAGTAGAGAAATAGAAAGACTGAAGGAGGTTTTAAGAAGAACAACACACTATAAGAAATAAAGGCTCCTAGGGGCTGAACGGGACCCACAGAGGTCATCTAATCTCCTAGCCTGCCTCTGTGCGTGATTGCATTTAAACCATTGAAGTCTTTGGAGAAAGGAAATGGTCCAGCATTTCTACTGATTGGATACTTGAGATCTGCATTTGGGGCATTTAATCTAAACTCATCAGGCTGTAACTTTGTACAAAACTCATCAGGCTGTAACTTTGTACAAACTTCTCAGAAATGAATCCCACTTACGTGTACAAATGTTAGGTTTAATACACATTTTCACAAATACAGCCATCAGGATACACATTTGCAGCATTCCAGAAGCTTCCCTCAATCCCTTTAAGTCAGAGCCTTCCCACCCTCCCACACTGCCGGTAACCACGTTTATTGTTTTTCTATTCCTCTTATTTATTTTTCCTATTTTTGAAAAACATAAATGAGATTATATATGTTGGTCTTTGTTTCTGGGTGGTTTTCTTGTCCATTTTATATAATTGAGCCAAAATAAAGGAGAGTTTTAAAAACTATTGTTCTATGATGTTGCCTTGTCAACACATAATTTCTCCATTCTACTGTAGAGCTTTTTTCTGATTTTGTTTACTATTAATAAATTTGTATTTAGTATTCCTATACAAGCATTTGATAAACACATACATTCATATGCTTCTCTGTTTTGGAAATATCTAGGAGTGGAACTGCCAAGTCATAGACTGAGCATGTGTATGACTAAGTATTGTAGTACCATATTATTATTGTGTATAGGAATTTAAATTGATTCACAGTCTTAGCACTACTTGGCATTATAAGTTTTGTTTTTGTTTTCAAAGTTTAACCATTCTGGAGGGATGCAATGGAATTTCATTGAAGTACTAACTTGCATTTTCTTTAGGACTCATGAAGTTGAGTAGCCTTTCACACTGTGGATATTTTGATATCCCTTTTTCTGAAATACCTATTCATGATTTTTGCCATTTTAAATTGTGCAATAAGAAAGTTATATATGTGTGTATATGTGTAGTTTAGATGAGTCTAACTTTGATATAAAGCATCTAAGTTTGCCCTGAAGTTACTGCATGCTAATTATCCTAAAAAAAGAAAATGGAGGACTATATGAGGATAGAATTATGGGGAAACTCTGAAAGTGCTGTATATTTCTTGTACATGTGTTCTTTTGTTCAAAATTTGGCTGCAAGAATTTTATTAATTATTGGAAAATATAATCTTGTTGATAAATCACAATGTTGGGATTACAGGTTTTTTTGAACTCCAAGTGAATCGCTGGCACCAAATAAGAATATTTTACAGATTATTTTTTTAGAAAGCAGAACATTTCAGTGTCATAATTAAATCAACCTAACTTGTTAACATATGCCATATTGTCTATTTATTAGAATCAAATATTATAACCAGGTTTAGCCATTCATATCTAACTTTGATTTATGTTTGCATATATATATACATATATATTTACATCTAACTTTTTGTTATATAGATTTCATTTCATATAGATTTTTTTTTTATGAATTTCTCAGTCTTTTATTGAATCCCAGAGTTAAAAAGACCACAGAGGTCATTTGGTCCAATCCACATCCAATGTGTAAATCCCCTCCAGCTGGTTAAACTCATTTTTAATTCCAGAGCTATTCTCCAAGCTTCTAGTCATTTCATCAGCAAACTTAATTAACAGGGAGTCTATTCAATCTATTGACTCATGAGGCCAGCTTAACAAAATTAATAAATATATAATTTGGCTGACTGCACAGGGAGGTGAAAAATGTGGGAGTAATGTGCATTACTCCAATGCCTGTAATTCTTTCCATAACATTACCAAGCAATATTAGATAATCTTAAATTCGTTTTGCTCTAAAAAAAATTATGGTTACAAATGCATGCTATTGAGAGATCAGAAATAAAATATTGTGCTTGGAAGTTAAAACATGCTGGATGAACCAATTAACATTTCAGATGAACCACAGGAAATAAGGAACACTTAATTCAGTAACTTTGTGAAAGTTTTCTTAAAAAATGTGCCATTTTTGGCAGTTACTATGGCTACACTACCTTAGTGGTTGGGCTGTCAATCTTAGGTGGCACTGTTTATACAAACTATAGTAAGAAAGATATTCTCTAGGGTTGGGAATTCAGAGACATTTACTTCTAACAAGTTTGTCCATATTCAGATCTCAGCAAAAGGAAAAATAAAGTTTTAAACTATGTATTATATGATACTTGAAACAAGTATGGTGACACAGATACTGTTGAAAATATTTCTGAAACTGGCACCATGGCTCACTTGGTTAATCCTCCACCTGCTGCACTGGCATCCCATATGGGCGCAGGGTTCTAGTCCCGGTTGCTCCTCTTCCAGTCCAGCTCTCTGCTGTGGCCCAGGAAGGCAGTGGAGGATGGCCCAAGTGCTTGGGCCCTGCACCTGCATGGGAGACCAGGAAGAGACACCTGGCTTCTGACTTCGGATCGGCTCAGTGCCAGACCTTTTCTCTGTCTCTATCTATAACTCTACCTGTCAAATAACTTAAAAATAAAAAAGAATATAATTTCTCTGGTTACAAGGCAGAATAAGTAGCATTGCATCCTGATGAGTACATGTTCTGTTGTCATTACTACCATAAGAGTTTTCCTAGATAACACAATATCTGGTGAAGATTGTTGACTAAGTGCACATGAAAACTTGTTTCCTAACAATGGAAAATAAGATATGTGTTACAATTGACAGTATTTTGTTGCAAGCTACCTGTAGTAGGAATTGTAATTATGAAAAAAATCTATTAAGCTCTTTAAAAGTTTGGGACTGTGAAATTGACTTTTGTTGGCTTCAGAGTGACTTTTGCAGACATAAAAGACTATTCAACTCTGGTAAGTTGAATGAAAAAGTTGTTAAGGTCAACTTTGATTTTTAGAATTTATATTTGAAGCTGGTTCTTAAGATTGTAATATATATGTATGTATATTCAATTTTGAATTTTGCTTGTGTTTTTTATCTCTCAGGACTATAATCAACTGGATATTAAAATATCTTACTGAATTTTAGATATTCTCCACACATGTATCTGTGCCTTTAAGTCACAATTTTTGAAGTTTTCTTACTGCCACACAAAATTAAATATTCTATATGTATTTAAGTATATTCATCTTTACGCATTTCTTACTATGGACAGTAAGGATAGGGAAGAATGAGGTGTAGGGAGTAAGGGAACAGAAATGAAGTCTCTTTGGATCACTGAGGTTCTCCCAGTTACTTTCCTAATTTTGTCTGTCATTTCATCTCTCTCTTGTTCCAGGTATATTTTGCAATGAATTTTTTATGGTATTGTGAGTTTTCTGTCAAAAAGCATCAGCTAAAATGCATACTGAAAATGTGCCTACATCCTTCTGGTCTATCCAGGGAAAACAACATATTAAATTTGGCACAATGGGGTAAAAAGCACCAAGGTATTCTGGCTTAATTCAGAAATAGATTTCTGAACACCTGGAGTCGTGCTTTTCAAGCCAGAGTACCTACCGTGGTACATATATTGAAGCCCAATCCCCAGTGTGTAGCATCCAGAGTGGCACTGGCAATGTGTAGGTCATGCGGGTGTGGCCCCTAAAAGTGGGATCAGCACCTTCATAAAGGAGGGCTACAGGAACTTGTTTTCCTATTCTATCAAATGAAGATCCATGGAAAGTGCCACCCAAGAGCCAAAATCAAGAGCAGAGCCTTGAGGAAGCAATTAAGTCCCATAAAAAAATGATAAAAGGCTTCATGGCAAGAATCAGATGGTAGGGGTGCATTTACCCAGGAGATCCTCTGATTCTTGCCTGTGAGGTGAAATGTGCTGGACAAACATCCTTGGCTCCCAGGGCTTAGAGCTTTATGAAAGCCAACATATGAGAAAACATAACCTGTTTAGGAACAGTGATAATTTCATCTGGCTACAAGATTAGATTGCTTGAGGTATAGATCTAAAATGTTCCCTGCAAGAGATGATTGCAATCCAGATTAAGTTTATAACCATATATAGGATGAAGTCTCCACTAGGTAGATTTAGTAGGGTTATTCAAGGAAGTGTTGTAAGAGGCTTGTATGATCAAATATTGCAGGTGCTTTTTGAGAGCTGTCGATAATAGAATTTGGTCTATGTAGCAGCAGGTCTTTGTATAAGAACAGACACAATACTGCTGAAAGTTAGTGTCATCATCTGAGGCTTTATCCTAAGGGCTACATACTTACTAAGGATTTAGTAAGTGCCAGAAACACTTCAGTGAGACTTATTCATTTGTCCTTCATAATACTCCAGTGAAATAGGTCCCCTTGTTTCTTTTTAAAACATTTTTTACTTCTTTCTTAAATTTATTTGCAAAGCAAGAGAAGAGGGAGATGGGATAAGGGAAGGGGTGGGAGAAGATTGATTGGTTCACTTCCCAAATGCCAGCAACAGCTAGAGCTGGGCTAGGCTGGAATTCAATGTGGATCTCCCTTGTGGGTGGCAGGGACTCAAATCCTTGACTTAGCATTTACTGCCTCCCACAGTATGCAATGGCTTGAAGCTAGAATCAGAAACAGAGACAGGGCTCAAACCCAGGCATTCTGATGTGAAATGCATTCTTCTCAGGTGTGGGCTCTGCCCCCGTCACATGGCCTCTTGTGATCTCACTACAGAGATAGAGGACCAGGCTGCAAGAAATTAAATTACTTGTCCATATTCATGCAATTAGGCAGTGATGGAACTGAAATGTGAGGGGTAACTCCAAAGCCTGAATCCATAGTCTGTGCTCTAAGCCCTTCCTGCTCCAGTGAAACATGGTAGCTGGAAACATGAGCCTCTGGAAATATGTTAGATATGCAGTATTTGGGGCCTCCATCAGACCTGAGTTTTCACAATACTCACTGGTGTTTTACTTACATATGAAAGATTTGAGAAGAGCTGTGTGATTTCTGCACCACAACATTTTTGAGGGCTTTTTTCTGGGTTAAAAGTACAAAATGCCTTAATGTTTCCATCAACTTTGTTAGGTTTTTTCAGTCATTGTCATAGGTTATTCCTCTTGCTATCAAAAAATCTGAATGAAAATTAGAAAACTCAACATGAATGTTTTGCCTGCACAGTAGAAAGCTTGTCCTGTGTTATCCTTCCAAGTAGTAGAATCCAGATCTGAGGGAAACATCTCAAAAGACCCATCATGAAAAAAATAAAGCCGTATTGTGTATCCCTAAGGATGAGGTGAGAGATATATTAGGTAGAGCCTGGACACTGTCACATAGAAATGACAGAACATAACTCCACTGTCAGTTCTCTGACCAACCAAGACAAAGCAACCTGATACTGCTTTGTTTCCCTTAACACCCTCCTACCACTGTCTTTTAGAAAGAGAAATAGCTTTAAGCCAAACAGGGATAACAAAGTAGGATTTTAACCACTGTTTTGCTGCTGTTGCATTTTTATTTGTAATCTGTTAACATTTATAAAGTATGGTAGATTTGAAACTCTCTTTAAATTGTTTTATGTAAAGATATGTTATTTTGAAATAATCAGGAGACTGTAGATTAATTATCTATGAATAATTAACAATATAGAGATAGTACATGGATATGGTGAAATATGTGATAGGTATATGTTAATACTGAAAATTAACCACTGCCATAAAATGATAGAAAACAATTAGTTAAAAGAAAGCTACATATAAAAACCTGTGACATAATTTTAAAGAGTTTTAAGCATGTCTAGTAATCCTTTTCAATTCACAGAAGTGTTTTTATTCCTCTGTTTATAGGAAGGTGTTAGATGGATGCCCTTTGGGGAGGACGCAGAGGGTGTGGGTCATCCTCTGATGGGCTCTCATCCCTCCACCCATGACACCTGGCTGGTAGGAGGAACACAATGTAGTCTGCAGAGAATGGGACAACATATTTCTTTTGACAGGAGCACAGATTTTTTTTCCCTTTCTGTGAAGATCCCTAAAGACAGCATCCTGCGACTGCTGAGCCTCACCTCTGTCACATTCTTGACCTTGCCCTTCTGTAGATGGACCAGGAAATTCCAGGATGAGACAGAATATTGTGTGAAGGATCCTTACAGTGGAAAAAGTGCTGTGCAAATATTAAGGACATCTATTAGTGCTTTCATTTTAAGGCAAAGCACTGTCTTCCCCATATGGAGGGTCCAAATGGAATGAGGCAAAATTCAGGTTCTATTTTAAGAATCCTTTTTTTCCTTTAATACAATACACATTTAAGTAACAACTAACTCTTAGAGCCACAGAGATCCATAACTCACTCTATTTTTTAATGCTGAGGAAAAGAAAGGATTACTTCTAATGCTTCAAATCCCAGCAGTGTTTTTAATGAAGCAAGTTTGGTTTTAATCAATAGTTAAGCTGTGAGGTTTTTGGTTTTTATTTTTTTATGGTGCTGCTTTTGGATTCCTTTGCTTGCAAAGAGAGATAATAGCAAATGTCATGCTTGAAAAAGGGAAGTGACTTTGATGCCACAAATCAATGGGAAGGATTGCTCAGCCAAGTATGACAGATAAAACTGAAAACCAGGGCCACTTCCCAGCTCATAAGAAATCAACATTACAATGCATCATCTGCAAGTGGATGCTGGAAACAGTAGCATCTGAGCCTGGAGCCCTGAGGTATATGCAGAAATCTTTGCAGGTTAATATGAGTTGAGTATAATACATTCCAGATCATTAGGCCTGTCTTTAATTGTTAATCTCTTACATTTGTAGACCATTTTATTGTATACAAGGTGCCTTTACCTCACCTTATATTGTTTAAATCTCACAACAATTCTAGCAGGCAGGCAATTGGGATTTTCTTATACTCCTTGTACAAATGGAAAACTGGAGACTCATCAATATTAACCACTTAGCTTAGGACCATATGGCCAGGTAAGTGGCAGAGCCCAGCAAGTGAATCATTCCTATGGAGTGTGAGCACAGAGACTCTGTTCTCATTTTCTAATCAGAGGATTCTCAGGGATTGGGCATTAGCGCAGCTTGGGATGCCTGCCTCCTGTATCAGAACACCTGAGTTTGAGTTTAGACTCCTCTGGTTCTCTGGTGCAGGTTCCTGCCAGTTTGTGCTCTGAGAGGCAGCAGATAATTGCTGTAATACTTGGCCACACACCTGGGAGACTCAGGTTGAGTTCTTGGCTCTGAGTGTTTTCCTGGCCCAGCTAGGGCTGTTGCTGGCATTTGGGAAATGAACCATCAGGTGGAAGATCTCTCCCCCTCTCTCTCTCTCTGTGCCCTCTGCCTTTCAAATAAATTTTTTCACCACATTAACTTCAGACTTTGTTTTTACCAATATAAAGGGAACAGATCTCATGCATTCCACGAGTACAACTCATAAATTTTTAAAAACTTTTTCAGTGGTTAAAGAGAAAAGTCTAAGAATTATTACATTCAATTTTCAAATATAAAAGTAATTAGATGCAAAATTATTTAAATTCACTAATCAATATCAATTTATTCAATTAATATTTGTTGTGTGCTAACCACATGCTAGTCACAGTTCTGATACTGAGAATCATGCTAAATCCAGTGACCTTGAAAATAGGTCATAAACCAGTTGCAATCTCTGAGTTTGAGAAGTTTATAGTAAAGCACAATGTAGTTAAACATTTTCATGGGATATTTATACCCAGGTTTCTTGTTGAGTGGCTTGACATTTTGCACTCAAATTTTCAAAGGTTTAATTTGACACAGCCCTTATACCTTTAAAAAAGATTTTATTTGCAAGGCAGAGAGAGAGGGAAGAAGGGAGAGGAAGAGGGACCGGAGATGAAGTATCTTTCTTCTGCTGATTCACTCCTCAAATACCCACAATGAGTGGGGCTGGGCCACAGTGAAGCCAGGAGCCAGGAACTGCACCCAGGTCTCCTACATGAGATGCAGGGACACAAAAACTGGAGCCATCAACTGTTGTCTTGCATGATGTATCAGCTAGAAGCTGGGTCAGATTGGAGGAGCTGTGACTCTGGCTTGGGGTACAGCTGTCCCAAGCTGCAGCTTAATCTACTGGGCCACAAAGCTCACTCTAGCAATTCTACTTTTAAGAATTCATCATAAAAGATAGAAGACATAAACACAAAGGAACATGCAATCAGTGTTCTATGAATCTTACAATAACCAAAATAGCAAATCATATCTGTTCATCAGCATAAGATTATTATGATATAATTGCAGAGGAATATTATTCTATTATGAATATTTGTATAGTCATGGGTAGTAAAGGCTACCCTAATATTATTTGTTATATACATTAATGCATGTATCTATTCTTTTATCAAATGCATGTAGTAGTAACATGTAAACATGGAGTTATCTGAAAAATTATGACTCAAATATTATCTTTGAATGATTAGATTTTTAGGAATTTTTGCTTATGCTTTTTATATTCATTTTTTCAAACAAAATTTGTATTTTTTGAATAAAATAATATAATTTTATTTAAAAATAATTCATTAAGATCATCTAAGGAGACTCCATAGTTTGTAATTAATTGTACATAAGAAATTTTAGAAATATATCATTATGATTTGAATATGTAGGACCTTTTGCTTCTACTGCCTTATTTTAGTTTTTCAGATTATCTACTTGCTTGAACTGCTTCAGCTGGAATCTACTGAATTTTAGTGTATATTTTGTATGTTAGAAACCTATAATGATGTCATTCTTCTATTTGCACTTGTATATTCCATGTACCAAATTATAATCTTTTCTTGGTCTCTGATAACCAGAATTTTCTAAGAGGAATAAAAAAGGAAACTTCTCTTTCAACTACTATCAGAACCATGCTGAAAGCTCTATGCAGTCTTTTGATTTATAGTTAAATGGTTTACACTTCTTTGCAGGGAGAATTTTTTTCACATACAAGCAATTATTTTTCCTAAATGCCATCCGAAGATATAATTTGTTCTACTTTCTGAGGCCTGGTTTTAACTTAGACAACAAAAATGCCATTTTTGCTTTGTTTGAGGTGAATATAGAAAAAGACTCATTTGTTGATTTAATGGATTTAATGACTTGATTCTTTAATTCATATTTCCTGTAGTTGTTATTTTCCTTTTGAGAATCTTTGAATTTCAGAAGTTCTAAACTTCTATTCAGTGAAAAACTTTTACAAATTGTCTTTTACAGAATTTAGATTCTTCACGGTGAAGGCTTTACCATTCTTAATATAAATAAGCAAACTTTTTTTTACTGACATGGCACAATATGTCACCAAAGACTCTCTGTTGCGTCAAGGCCAGGATTGGAAAAGTGGAACATAAATAAAATGGGAGAAAGTCATAGCTTTGACCTTCAAGTCTCAGGACTCTGCTCAGTTAAGCTCTTTAAATTCTGTGTTGAGTCAGGATAAGAGTGTGGGGAAAATAAATGTGTGGTCTCAATTGCCAACTTTGAATCCAGGAGTTATGCCTGTTTCATATTTTGACTTAATCTAACTTTTCATTATTTATTTAAACGAAACAGATTTAATATATTTCATATATACATTTTTAAAAAATTTATTTATTTGAAAGGCAGAGTTAAAGAGAGACAGAGGCAGAGAGAAGAGAGAGGGGGGGTTTCCATCTGCTGGTTCACTGTCCAAATGGCTGCAATGGCCGGAACTGGGCTGATCTGAAGCCAGGAGCTTCTTCTGGGTCTCCAACGTGGGTCCAGGGGCCCAAGGACTTGGGCCATACTCTACCACTTTTCCAGGCCATAGCAGAGAGCTGGATCAGAAGTAGAGTAGCTGGGACTCGAACTGGAGCCCACATGGATACCAGCACTGCTGGTGGCAGCTTTACCTGCTACACCACAGCACCGGCTCATATATACAGTTTTAGTAACATAATGACACTTCCTACCATCCGTCCTCCTTCCTTTCTTATTTTTCTCTTAATCTTTGCAGTGACATACTTTCAATTATAATCACAAGCATAATCCTTCACTAAATGAAGGATCCAGCAGGTAGTCAGTAAAAAGACCACTCTTCCTCAGAAGCATGGACACGTGCTATGAAGAATCATCAGATCTCAAGATCTCAATTTCACTGATATACATACGTCATTGTTGTACTCTATCAGTTCCCACAATTCAGAGAAAACATGTTATTTGTTATTTTGGGGACTGGCTTATGTCACTAAGCATAATGGTCTCCAATAATCTCCTTGTTCTATCAACTTTTTAACTCGGTGCATGTGCTTTAAATGAAATCAGCAATCTTCATAAGGACTATTTAACTTTGCATATATGCATAGTTCCTTTTTGAAAATGACATTACCAAGCATTTCTGCACAAGAATGTTAACACTGAGTTTTTACCCAATGGTTGCTGAGTCTGCGACGAGAACTTTGAGGCCTGGTACAGGCTCATTGGCAGAGGGCTAAAATCCATTCAGGCTCTCTGTCAGGTGCACTACAGGGGTGCTAACACACCCGTCCATTTGCCATCGTGGTGGAAGTCGCCAACTGGCACATCTACATTCTGGAAAGTTACAAACTAGGTTTCTATGTCTGATATATAGGAGCCAGCCTTAAGAATTAAGATTTTAGCGAAAATTCTTATTTTGCAGGAAAGAATAAGCAGTTTGCTGTGATGATTAGGAGAGCAAGATTCAAGTCTAGGTCTCCGTAATATGTGTGATTTAAAGAATGAATGATTTGAGCATTACTATAAATGTTGTTTCTTTATTGCTAAGATGCGGTGGAACATACTCTTCCTCAGAAGATTATAATAAGACTCTTTTCAACGCTTTACTGAGAGAATTAGTTATACTTTGTTATTAATCTTTGATGGAAAAATTCAGAGAAAAAAACAGCAAATGTTCTTTTGCCAATACCAGATTTGTTGGTCCTTGATGATTATGTCTAAAATTATATTAATGTTATTCCAATAGCAATAAACATGACTAGTATAGAGATCTTGGTTCCCAGAACTCATTGCAGAAATGTCTAATTCTAGAACTAGGTCAGTAAATATTCTGGGTAAATGTGGGACATTTTATAATTTCAGAAAGTGTGAAAGTGATGAGGTTATGTCATTGTGGCATAGGAGCCAACTGGAAGAACTCCTGGTAATGATAAACAGAACCAACTTATCAAGTCACATTAGGTGGTTTTAGTCAAGACATAAACTTAATATACAAGGTCCTATACTGATTCAGGTAATAAGCAAATGAGGTAGAATAGACAGACATCCCATATAGAGCAAATAAACCATATAGATCGCTTTACTCACAGAAAGTAGAGCATAGCTTTATATTCTTTGTAACTGTGGGCTACACCTAGTGATTTCCTTCCAAAGATTAAGTCCAGAGAGAGGATATAAAATGACTTCCCAGTGGAGAAACCTGGCAAACAATCCCTTAGCAAGGTGATCAAGTTCAACATCAACCATATGTCATGTTGGTAATGTCTAGCCTCATACAGTGTGACAACAATAGTCTTTTACAGAGACTTAAACCCTCTAGGCTTTTCTCCCCAAATATATAAGTATAATCTAATAAGAAAAGACAACATACAAATCCCAATTGAAGGACATTTTACAAAATGCTTGATAGTATGCTTTAAAATTATTGAGGCCATCCAAAATAAGGCAAGTCTGGGGCAGGTGGTTGGTACAGTGGTTAATCACCACTTCAGGCACTAGCATCCCACGTTGGAATGCCTGGTTCAAATCCTAGCTACTCTGCCTCTAACCCAGCTCACTGCTGATGTGTTCTCTGGGAGGCAACAGACAGTGTCTCCAATACTACTGTCCCTGATACCAAATGGGTAAGCCAGATTGACTTCTGGGGATACCAGGATGGGATACTGGAACAGAAAATAGCATTAGGGAAAACCTAAGAAATTCTGGGTTAGGTATGGATTTTAGCTAATAATGTATCATTATTGGTTCATTAATCATACTAATGGAAGATATTGATACAAGGAGAATCAAGTAAGGAATATGGAAACTCTGTACTATCTTTCCAACTTGTCTGTCACCTGGAACTGTACTAATATATTTATATAAATATTAATAAGGTGACTATATCTTCCTCATTTCTGTGTAGCTGGGCTCTTCACAAGACACTATTCTTTGGAAAGCAAGGCATGTGTTATTTTAGGTCTAGAAGAAAACCAGGCAGATCCAGGAATCAAGTCCCTGTATTTATCCAAAATGCTGGGCTTCGCTACTTCCTAGTACAGATCAAGGAATAACTGAGAAGAGAACACCTGTTTCTAATGTCAGTGCCAGCAGAAATTATGTATGCTATTTAATAAATACCAGAAACTAAAAAATATAAGGCAACAGCGATTGGGACCTTACTTTTTCTATAGGAATGCATGATAAAATGTAAGGGAAAAAGAAAGGGTTAGAGAAGACTTGCGGAAGTCAAGGACAGAAATAGGATGAAGGGACACCCACAGGATGCACAGCCAGCTGGGGAGAAGGAGCTGAGGGTGTGGTGTGATACCCTACTCCTCTCCTCCTGATAACCCTACAGCTCACATTAAGTATCTGAGTTTTGGGGTCAGGCGATGCGTAGGAACCTGCGTGTTCTCAGGCGCCGTTGCTGGACTGAGAAGTGCCTCTACTAAAATGAAACCACTGAAGACATTGCTCCTCCAGCAGTACTCGGGGTCGCTTTATGAACCAGCAAAGAAAGGGACCTCTCAGACCATTTCGTTTCTAGCAGAGGAAGAATACATTAAGAACACGGAGAGAGTATTTTGTTCTTTGTTAATATTTCAATAAGCTCCGTCACGTGGCAGAGTGGACCCATCACACTGGTATTAGAAGTCACCTGCACAGAAAGAAACCAGCACTTGACCAAAGCCCACTCGGGAGCACAAAAACCGATGCGAGTGCGGGCAGTGAGCCGTTCGTTGGTGAGGCACGGTGCGCTGTTGGTACTCCTTGGCTTCCAGGTGGCCGCAGATTGCCAAAGAGAACTTAGCGTGCACCTTTCGTAGGATTTGTTCAGCTGCTTTCTTCCACTCAGAGACCTAGCTGTCCCTTTTGTGTTTGTAGAGAAAAGCGTTGCATGATGGCGGCTTTTTCTGAGAGTGCTCAGGAGAAAAGGGCGACTGAGCGGTGTGAAAACCAGCAACCGCCTTCCAGCCAGAACTGCAGGAGACGGACGTGCTCTCGGAAAAGGGCGGGTTAGTCAGGGAGACGAATGACTGTTGTGTGTCCATGCTTGTATTTTGGTAAATGTCAGTGGGCGTGGACGACACGCTCATGGAAAATGGTGGAGACTGGACGTGGCTCCCTGCCTCACAGCAAGTGTTTGGAGATGCTGGCAGGAGAGAAGATGAAAGGTCCTTTAGGTGGGGGCCCCAGTGTCTGGTTAAGGCTCAGGCTCAGGGGTGTGTACTGCTGGGCGCCACTTGCCTGGGCCACTCCAGACGGTGGAAGGAAGCAGTGGAGGGGGCCGGGTGGGCTTTGAGGTTATTAATTTTTCTCTCTCTTACCCTTTACCAGACTAGAAATAGTGCAATAATGCCATCATCAAACGATAGGGAAATGTGTCAAGAATGAAGTACGAACTCTGCTCAGAGGAGATTTTGTGATTGGGAGATAAGGAAGCAGGGAGACACTTATTTTTTTTTAAGCTTTTATTTAATGAATATACATTTCCAAAGTACAGCTTATGGATTACAATGCCCCCCCCATAACTTCCCTCCCACCTGCAACCCTCCCCTTTCCCGCTCCCTCTCCCCTTCCATTCACATCAAGATTCATTTTCAATTCTCTATATACAGAAGATCAGTTTAGTATATATTAAGTAAAGATTTCAACAGTTTGCCCTCACATAGCAACACAAAGTGAAAAATACTGTTGGAGTACTAGTTATAGCATTTAATCACAATGTACAGCACATTAAGGACAGAGATCCTACATGATATTTTTTTAAAAATTGATTAATTTTCTATGCAATTTCTAATTTAACACCAACTGACGCCATAAGCAAGAATGTCAAATTGTTAAATCAAAGTCACTGTGTACTTACGTCTCATGTGGGATCTGTCCTCAATGTGTTGTCCAATGTGAAGTAATGCTATAACTAGTACTGAAACAGTATTTTTTTACACTTTGTGTTTCTGTGTGGGTGCAAACTGATGAAATCTTTACTTAGTATATACTGAATCGATCTTCTGTATATAAAGATAATTGAAAATGAGACACTTATTCTTAAAATTGGCTTGGGGTGGCAGAACTGCAGGCTGACTGAGAGCTTCAGAGAGGCGTGGCTGGGAAGGAGCACCTGGAGAGAAACACCCAATTTTAACTTTTCTCCCTGACACCTGAAAAAAATAATTTTTTTCACTATTGTTGTGTCTATTTCATTCATGTTCTTTTTTGTGGGTGGTACAGAGCTGGTCTCCCTAAACTCCAAACTAGCTCCCCAGTAGGTGTGTAAGGCTCCTAAAAATATCCCTGTGGCTGTTATTTATAATCATTTAATTTTGGTACTTATTGAGCCACCATTTTTATAAGTGCAAACTTTCGTTTCATCCCACACTCATCGCTCAGTTTGAATGTGATTGCGTCTGGTTACATATGTGACTAATACTGTTTGATGTGCTCCATAGGAATTGTTACTGATGTTTTAATTAAAATGCAAAAATATGAAATCAATTTCATCCTGTTTATACATAGTTACAAAAAATTCAGGCTATATTACATGTCTTTTAGAAATGTCTTCTGAAAAATTCTACCATGGTGGAGACTGGTTTTTCTTACAATTTATGACAGTATTGAAATCAAATCTGAAATTTAAAAAGGATTCACAAAAAAGGGCCAGAAGTTTTAGTTCTCCACTGATTCCCTCTAAATTGTGCTATATATAACAAATAATTAAATTTAATAATAAATGTGATGCTACAAAAGTATATATCTGTGAATGCAGGTATATGTATGTATAACATGTATTTGAGAATCATTTTTGTTATAGCTAAAATTCTAAGGCTAAGAGTGCCATACTTTTAAGAGGCATACTGTGAAATTTTAATGCTCTATAATGATAAATCATTACTGTTCCCTTCCATATGTCTATGGAGACGAGAAGCACTTCTTTTCGTTTCTCCTTTAAGATAGATTTCATTTCACTGAAGCTCAGAGATAATAGGGACCCCAGGCATTGCAGTTCTTACTAACCTATTTCTTTAAGTTTAGAACTGGCAACAATTCCAAGTGTAGTTTGAAATGAAAAAATGGGAGAAAAGTATCAGTTTATTCTCAGAATCATATCTATGAAATTCATGAAATCTGTTATCTATATTAATAAATAAAAATGCAATAAAAAAAGTTCTCAGAGTGGAAGAAGGCACATGCAAATATAGAATACAGAAAAGCAAAAAAGAACGCTGTAGGGAGGAACTGGAATTGGTGATAGGTGTGTCTATGGTTTCTAAAGTTTGTATATGTATTAGATACATGCCTGTGTATGTGTATTGATTAAAAAAAAGTCTTCCTTAAAGGGCAGGGTGAACCACATACATATTTATTCATGTGATTATTGGTTGAAAATAAATTATAATTGGTCTGTTATTGTTATTTTAAAGCTGTGTGCTTAAAAACATATTACTGACATGACCTAGAGCATAAAAGGGTATTTGCAAGAGCTTAATGGATGTGTTTTGGTTTTTAGCTAGACAGAATATTTGAATGCAGTCAATTTAAATGGAGGAGCTATTTAAATAGTATTCTTCCTAAACAGTTGATTCTACTTTTTTTTTTTTTTTGCAGGCATTGTTCTGTTTTACTTTTATATTTTTTTAGGCACAGCTTCATCTTTATTGTTTGTATTTCCTTCTTCTCAAAGGCATGGGGGTAGTAAACTGAATAACCTGTTTACTTTATCTCAGATGATATACACATCTGCTTCAGAACAATGATGCTAAAACAACCATCATCACAGTAGTGAGTGAGAGCAGTTAGAATATTTTTCGCATGTGTTTTGTTTGTTCTTTATGGTCACTGACAGCTCACATTGACTTCCTCAAGCACTTGGCCAAGGGATAGACTCAGCCCAACAAGAGCTCTAGTTCTAACATAGAAAACCATTGTTCGGTTGGATCAGTTTGTACTTGGTGATCTCATTCACGTCCTCCTTTCTGTTCCCTGGGCCACCAGCCTGTTTCAGGATTTCAGGTCCCTTCCCTTGGCCTTTTAATAGTGTCCTAGTTTAACTACCCAGCTGTTTTGCTCATGGCTTCCTAATTAATATTCTTAAAAGCGAATTTTCAGATCATCTTACTTCCTTATATATGAATTGTGGTATTAAAGAGTCTGGTAGTTTTTACTAAGTTCGGAAACTATCCCAGAACCTTCAAATCTAATGATGAATATATCAGCATTATTGTCTTTGAGATATTTACTGTTTCAAAGGGAAAATACATGTAATATTTACTAAGTAGAATTTACTACAAAGTCAAAATTTATGGCCATATTGATATATTTCTATCTATATGTAAAACCCATACCTCATGCAGTCATAAAGATAGAATTAAGATGTATACACACAAACCTGAGTCCATTAATTAAAGTTTGCAAGAAAATATCACATTTTATATAAAATTTGATTTCCAATCTGAGCCTATATTCTAATTACATGACAGAAATGGACCAACAAGTGGAATCCTGTACCCTTTTAGTCTGGTGTGACTAGGTTCCGGCAGCTTGCTTGCTATCTGTAGAAGAAGGACATGTACACTTGTGTGTTGCCTGAGGGTGCAGGCAGGCAGACGTTCCCTGAATTGACAATGACCATGTATGATCAATACATAACCTTGGTAGCAAACAGGCTTTATTCCCACCTACCTGACCGTGTTAGCTCCAGACCAGTATCCTCTGCAAGGGTTTCTCAAAGTTCTTGGAAAATGTACAGGATCTTTGAATTCTGTTATCCAGGAACATTTTTGAAATCCCCTCATATTTTTGGTCTGTTATACCTAATTTTGAGCCATCCGTATTCTTTTCCACCTCTCTCAAATATTTTGTTGATGCTTAAAATTCTTACTCCTCCTCAAAAATGGCTGCTATGCACTTACAAATCAAAGCTAAGCAGCTCCTTATTTTGTGCTTTGCTTTTCCACTCTCTGCGTGTGTCCTGAACAGCCCAGGGGCATGAACAGGGACAGAGAATGAAGGGCAGGGATGAACAGAGGGAAAAAGTATATGAAGAAAAAATATTTTAATATTTTCCAAGTCTATTCTTTATACATATATGATAGAATTAGATGTGCATTAATGCATGAAATATGTATACTATAATTTTATATTTTATAGTTCTAACAGCATATGCCGGCCCCTGATCACTGTAGTAGAACTTATGACATTTTAATGTCACTTAAAACTCTTTATGTGTGGAACGAAACAGAGAGGCCCTAGACACTTACAGTCTTGACAATGGTATCAATATTTATGTATCTCCATCTAATTAATTAAAACAGTGCTCTTTGTTCTGGGATAATACTCTAGAGGCTGTTATAGAAGCTTTTAAAGAAATCCATAATCAGATACAGAATGCCATTTTTAAGCCAATATCCATCCTAACGTATGCATTAGATAATATTCGGCAGTTAAGCATGAGTGGATCCCCTCCGAGACTGCTATTTAACAGCCATCTGAAATAGATGATGATGGTAATCTAATGATGTTGTGAAATATTTTATTGAGAATTTATTCTGTTCCAGCTATAAATAAAGATGTTATGCAAATAATTTAATCCTCAAAATCATGCTATGATATATTCTATTTTCTTTGTTTTAATAAAGATTTATTACGTATTTGAAAGGCAGAGTTATGGGGGGGGAGAAGAGCAATTGATCTTCCATCAACTGGTTCACTCCCCAAAAAGCTATAACAGCTAGAGCTGGGCTAATCTGAAGCCAGGAGCTTCTTCCATATCTTCCATGTGGGTGCATGGGCCCAAGCACTCATACCATCTTCCTCTGCTTTCCCAGGTGCATTAGCAGGGAGCTAGGTAGGAAGTGGAGCAGCCAGGACATGAACTGGTGCTTGTATGGGATGCCAGCGCCAAATGTGGTAGCTTTGCCTGCTATGCCACAGCATTGGCCCTGATACCCTATTTGATTCAATGAAGAATACAATTTAGTCCGGTAAAATATTGTATGAAAATTATACAATTGAGTGTGCCTTGCCTTCTGATGCTGGCCTTTGTGTCAAGGTTTGGGAGGACAGAAGAGGGGCAAATAGAAAGGGAGAATATGAATTGAATCTCATGTTGTACAATTTCTATCTCTATAAGCTGGCAATATAGTAGTTCACAGCTCAGGGAATTCTGCATATGAAACTAAATAATATACATAAAGTATTTAGCATGTTCTCTGGCCCTACTAAGTATTCAATAAATATTAGTTTTTCATGAAATTAATTAGAAGCCACTATACGTGAAACCAAGAATTTCAAGGGTAAGCCTAAGCAGAGTTGAGACATTGCTTCTTACAGATTACTGATGACCCGAGGTCTAACAAGCTGTAGGGTAGGTGTCACACATGATTGTCACCTGAGTGTCTCTGTGCTTGCTTTAATAAGCTATCTCTTTTCTTCCCATGTGCTTTATCATCTTTGGTGCAGTCTCAGTCCCTCTCTCCCTCTCTCCCTCTCTCCCTCTCTCCCTCTCTCCCTCTCTCCCTCTCTCCCTCTCTCCCTCTCTCCCTCTCTCCCTCTCTCCCTCTCTCCCTCTCTCCCTCTCTCCCTCTCCCCTCTCCCCTCTCCCTCTCCCTCTCCCACCCTTCCATCCCTTTTCTTCTACTCCATATAGCTTTTTAATATTCTAGCAATTTTCCTTATCTGTTATCGTCCAGACTCTGAAAATTAGCTGTAACATTGCATGTAGGAGGTAGTTTAGGAATTGCTTTTCCTATATGGAGTCTTAAAGATGGATTTCCCCTATCAAATGTTAATTGAGCATATATTTTTTAACAGGTTTAGGATGGAAAAGTATGTGGACATGCTCTTCTGGGAATAAAATTCTGACAGTTCAGGGGAAAATATTTTCCTTTTTATGAAGTTTTTTTAGAGGAAATTTGTCTTTTGACATGCAATCACTCTCTGAATGACTTTTGCATAAAGATTTTTTTGATGACATTGGTGTGTTAGTAAACACGTTCTGTGAAGTTACTTCATTGAAAGACAGTCCTCCTTGTAGTTCCATCATGAAGTTTATGGTCCTCATTCTGTTTTCAGCACCTGTTATGGTGGTTGTCACTAAAATAGTAGGTACTTTAAAAATTACTGAAGGGGCTGGTGCTGTGGCACAGCAGATTAAAGCCCTGGGCTGAAGTGTCGGCATCCCATTTGAGCGCTGGTTCGAGATCCAGCTGCTCCACTTCCCATCTAGCTCTCTGCTATGGCCTGAAAAAACAGTAGAAGATGATCCAAGTCCTTGGGCCCTTGAACCCGTGTGGGAGACCTGGAAGAAGCTCCTGGCTCCTGGCTTCAGATTGGCGCAGCTCTGGCCATTGCAGCCATCTGGGGAGTGAACGGATGGAAGACCTCTCTTTCTATTGTCTCTACCTCTCTCTGTAACTCTGTCTTTCAAATAAATAATATAAATCTTTAAAGAAATTACTGAAAAAATGAATGAAAGAATAATTAACATAACTTATGACTGTTTAATTATAACAATTATGGATGGCATGTTTGTCTACTCTGTTTTGTGGGTATAATATACCCTTTGACAGTGGTCAATCAGGTCTTACAAGTTCTGGGAGACTTGCTGTCAGAAACACATTCACAAACACATCTCAGAAACAGGAGAATCATGTAATTATACACGCCTCACAAATACATCCCAAGCCAAATCTAATCAGTGATGAAAACACTTGCCTCAATCTGGAAGTCAAGTATTGATAACATTAGACACAAGTCCATAAGATTCTCTAAGGAGTCACAACCGTGTTTTTCAGAACTGCAACACTCCTTAAGAATGCACAAGGGATGACGCTTCAGTGGATGCTCTTTTCTGTTTGCATGCATGTTTCAGTTTGCCTGCTCGAAATACTGGTGAGAAGCTTAGGGAATCCTTAATTATTATCTGAGAAGTCTGTGTTTATATTTTTGTTTATATCAGAAGAGTCTTTAAAATTTGACTTATAAAGAAGGACTCAATATCAGATGATTAATATTTTATAAAAACAGAGTTGAGAAGCAAAGGAATTCATTATCCTTACTAAAATAAAATTGCTAGTGTGCAAATATGGGAAAGGTCATTGTATTTAATACTAGCATTATGCATAAAGACACGAGGCTTCCTTTGAAGTGTTTATTGTAATGATTTGTCATGGGACTGAGTTATAAAATCACTGTGTATAATTAAAATGCAGAGCCTCCAAGTGCTGTAGTAGCACACTAGCGAGCTTAAAACAACTAAGACACACCTTCGGCTGTTTGTGAACACACTTTATGTTTAGAGAAGAATAATTAGCTGTCTATGGATCAGATGAGTACTCTCATAATAAGGCATAATTGCTATGAGACAACTGACATCTCAATATGATTTGATTCCTTCTATACAGCAAAAATTATGTCATGGTTTTTTATATGCTTATGGAACAAAGCATAGAGGGCCATGATGATCTCATATGCAAGATTTAGGGCCAGAACACTGAATTCACATTCTGGCTTTCCGCTTTCTCCTCCTGAGAAAACTGGACAAATATTAACCTACCGGAGCTACCACTTACTCATCTTGAAATTGTGGAAACAATACCTACCTAGGTATCATGAAGAAATTTTTTAGAGTAAAGCTTAAAAAATTTTAAAGACCATAAAATGATAAACTCCAGAAGCAGTAATTTTCTTTACTGCAAATGATTAACAAAATGAGATAATCTCAGAGCCCAGGCTAACATAAAAGTAGTTTTAATGAAACTTGCTGATTTTTTAATATGGCTTTTTCAGACTTGTTCACAATTATAAAGGATGTTCCTGTAAATGTGACTTCAGTTTCACTACTTAATCTGATTTATTTTGTTATTTCTTTCCTTCTTCTTCTTTTCTTTTTTTTTTTTTTTTGGACAGGCAGAGTTAGACAGTGAGAGAGAGACACAGAGAGAAAGGTCTTCCTTCAGTTGGTTCACTCCCCAAATGGCTGCTACGGCTGGCGCCCTGCACTGATCCGAAGCCAGGAGCCAGGTGCTTCCTCCTGGTCTCCCATGCAGGTGCAGGGCCCAAGCACTTGGGCCATCCTCCACTGCCTTCCCGGGCCACAGCAAAGAACTGGACTGGAAGAGGAGCAACCAGGACAGAATCTGGTGCTCCAACTAGGACTAGAACATGGAGCACCAGCCCACAGGTGGAGGATTAGCCTAGTGAGCCTTGGCGCTGGCCTATTTTGTTAATTTTTAACATCATATTTTGGAGTTTGACAGATGCCAATCCTTGTATCATTGAGCTTGTAGGTATCTTTGTAAGAGATTTTATGCTGTTAAGAAAAGTCTTGGAAATAATTTTATCCTTTGTATATTGATTATTTTCTTTGGCTCAGTTAAGAGACTGCCACAATTCTTGGCAAATTTAAAACCCAGTGCCCTGGTTGTAAATATGAAGCAGGTATTCACTTGAGGGTGAGGCCAGCAGTACTCACTTGAGGGTGAAAATTATGTAGATTGTTTAATTGGAATAAAAATATCTTCCACACAAGATGTTTATGAATCTTGTTTCTAGTTATCCTTTTTTTTTCTCTTGGTTACCATTATTTCTTAAATCCACAAATTCAGGATAAAAATTGCTTGTTGTTGGGACAGTTAGATATTTAGTTACATATTAAATCACTTCTATACTAGAGATGATGTACAATGGTTGTAACTAACAAGCACATTTTCTGTATTTTTTTAAATAAAACTCTGTATGTGGTTCAGGGGTAGTTAGATTATGTAATTAAATTTTCGAAGAGAGTAGAGTCAGCAGTCCGGGCTTATGAGCAGTGTGATCTTGGAGTGTCAGGCAAACTTTGCAGCAGTAAGCACACAACTCTCTTAAACAAGGAGGCTAGAAGCCCCTACTCTAGGCACATGGAGTTGTGGAGTAGAACACATGATCTTATATATTGTATAAGGAAGAACTATGTGGTTTTTCTATTAGCAGATATTCTATCATACTAGAAACTTTCCTGGGGTGAATTCCAATATGACACTCTCTCTCTCTCTCTCTCTCTCTCTCTCTCTCTTTTTAAAAAAGATTCATTTATTTACTTGAAAATCAGAGTTACACAGAGAGAGGAGAAGCAGAGAGAGAGTGAGTCTTCCATCCGCTGGTTCACTCCCTAATTGGCTGCAACAGCTGGATCTGTGCTGATCTGAAGCAAGGAGCTAGGAACTTCCTCCAGGTCTCCCATGTGGGTGCAGGGGCCCAAGGACTTGAGCCATCTTCTTCTGCTTTCCCAGGCCATAGCAGAGAACTGGATCAGAAGTGGAGCAGCCGGGACTAGAACTGGTGCCCATATGGGATGCTGGTGCTTCAGGCCAGGGCATTAACTTGCTCGCCACAGTGCCAGTCCCATGGCTGGTTCTCTTGTTTTGGAAATGCTTTTGTTGATAGAAAGGCTTCCAATTTCTGGCCATGCCTTTTGCTGCTGCTTTTCAGTGTAGATGTTACCCTCATTTAGTCTTTGGTCTTCTCCCTTGACTTCACACAGTCTTACTGGTTTCTGAAATCAGGCATCTTCCAAAAATGCATAGAAAATGTATATTATAAATCCCCCAAAATTTACAAGATAAACTTATGTTTCAATTCCACTGTTCCTCAAGTTTTCTGAGGTACCCTTATGTACTAATCCATCTTGCCAGGATTTCTCTTGAATAATTTCTCATTGTAGAAAATTGCAATGGAATTCTCTCATACATTCATGTCAAAAATATGCTTTCTTTCCTTTCTACGTACAGATTACCAAGATTTGTTAAATTAACAACTGAGGGAGTAGCTCCAATGCAACCTCCACCGTCGTTTTAGTGTGATCTTTCTGAAACAATTTGTGGACCTTGTTTTCCCATGCACTGTAATATTTTATGGGTTCCTATACTGTACAGGACAAACTCCAGATTATGGCAAGCTGACTTCATGCTGTTTCCCCATATGGAGCTCACTCCAGGCAGACAGGCCTGGTGGGATTCCCCAAAATAGATCCTGAACTACAAATCCTTTGCCTTTGTACATGTCCTTTCCTTAACATATTAGCTCTTCCTTTAATTTTTCATTGCTGAGGAAAATGCCCACCTCACATATTGCTTGCTTTCTGGACTCCCATGTCCTTGGAGGCTGTGATTTTAAGGCATCCTTTATATCGCAGGACAATGGCCCTCAAGCTCCTGCTGTAATTATTTCTCTTCTGTGAGCCTGCCTTCCTCACTAGGCTGGGCTCACTCTTCTCTGCTCTTTTTCTACAAAGCACGTAGAAAGAAGGGCAGCTTATTAAATGTTTGCCGAGAGAACGAATTAATGATGAATCAGTTGAGCCTGTGGTTTCCTATTTCTTTTAAAATAATAAGAAAAGGAGAAGGGAAGAAAAATCTTGGGAAGCGGAAGGAAAGTGAAGGCCTGGTGGTAATAAGCTGCATCTGCCTTGACAGAAGAACCTCTGTCCCCTGCGTGTTCCGTGCTTCCAAGAGATTCTTTGTGACTCGTGTGTTTCGTGACAAGCTGGAGCCTGTCCTCTGTTTCTCTGGTTTTGTTTTTGCAAGCGTGTTTGTAGATATTATATTGTAGTGAATAATGTATCACAGGGAGTTTTTCTGAGATTTCAGAGGAGAAAATAGCTTTTCTTTCCATGAAAGCATTACCAACAAGGAATTCTAACAAATGAGACCTCATGTTTTTGAACAAAAGATGTTCTGGCCTAAAGATCTTGTTGATAAGTTCACAATATTAATATAAGATTAAAAAAGGTGTCTTGAAAGAAATATATTGAGAACTTTATTTTCTATGCTAGTTGATTTGCCTATGACCTGCTTTGGAAGACTAAAAGCTAAGGTCTGCGTCAGACGTTAGTGGGATTTAGAAGCTGCGTGCTGCGAGCAGTGACTGTTGATGTGCCGTGGCACGATTGTACTCCTGTAGCCCACGATTCCTCCTGACAGGGAGCTAGTGTATCCCATTGTCATGGCAACGGGATGTCTTCTTCGGTTTAAATTTGTTTGTGTTACAGAGCCCTAACTTTAAAAGCTTATCCAAAGCTTTTAAAGAACAACTTGTATTGCTTCCGTGGTTCATGCTGTATGCTAAAAATTCATGGCTATTTCACAAATGGTAATTTGAGTGTTCTTTACTTTTGTTCTGTCTCCACAGTGCCCAGTTATCAGACTAAAAGTGTGATGCCTGAATGTTGTGTTTTGTCACTTGTGTTGCTTCAATATAGAACTTTGGGGGCGGAAATTTTCTTCCCTGTATTCACTGTACGGAGACGCTGGGTTTATGTTTTGGAGGCACATTACCCATATACCTACACTGAGACAATAATTATGAAAAAGCACAAGTTATTTTAACCAGCTGAACATTTGGAATTTAAATAGCATAATATGTTGTTCCAGAAAGCCCACATCTCTCTCTCTCTCTCTCTTTGTCTCTCCATGTTGAAGACCGTTCACTTGCCCAGAGATTCTCTGCAAACAGTGGAGGCAAACAGAGATCAATGATCCTGTTCATTGCCTAGCAGGACGTCCTTGACACCCTTGGCATTGCAGCACAAGGCTGACAGCTGGGTTCTCATTTGGAAGCAGGGAACAGAGAGCCAGGGGAGTAGGAACCACAAAGGGGAAAAATAGGGGGAGGACAGAGAGTGGGAGAGATGGGGATGTTTTGTTACTGTCTTTGCAACTGTTAACCCCTTAGAATTAGAGATGGAAATTTCCCCTCGTCAGTGTGAAGTGTATTTGTGTTTTCAGTGACGTGGATTGTTTTTGTAAGTTAGCTTTGTGTTTAAGGAGCATGCAGATGAAGGTTACAGAGTGAATGTGAAATCAAGAAGGCACTCTGATGGTATTAATCCTGTATGAAGAAGAAAGGCATCTGAAGATTAAAAAAACAGCTAAGAACTGAGCTCCACTGTGTGCCATGTTTTTCTCAAGGTGCAAGACATTCAGTAGATTTTTAGGTGGGCTTCAGATGTCTTTGTCTGGTTGCTGTTTTTGTTGTTGTTTGATTTCTCTTTTTACTTCTTCCTGGGCATAATGTAGATTATGAAGTTAAAATCTTTGATTCTTCTGCCTGTTTATCTATTATGAGTTAACCAATAAATGAAATAACTTCCTTAAATCCTATTTTAGGTCTAGTTGTAATTAGTACTTGTAAATTTGTCTGAAGTTTTTAAGCGTATGTTTTAGAAAATCAAAAGAGTATTATTGTGTTAGTTAAGAATAGAGAAGCAACTATTTGTTTGGATACCAAAAATGTATCATTCTACTGTATTGTCAGGAAACTGAATGTTTCTAACACCCCTGGCCATGGCATAGTATGTCCATTGCAGAAAGGTAGACAATAACACATTTAAGGGCATGATTGATTCCAGGTTCTAAGTGTAGACTTGGCATTTTTGTTTTGGGTTGCTCAAGTTTGAAATAATTTATCATGAATCCAGCTTGTTCTAAGAAACATCCACCTTGTTCTAAGAAAATTGCTCTTGGTGGAATTTTTTTCATGTTTCTGTTGGTATTAAGTTTATATCTTTAGAAAAATTTTAAGAGAGCCAGGATTTTGAAATGAGCTGAAGGAAAGGAGCAAATCTTTTTAAACTACAATGCAACCTCTCTGTATTCCATCCCTTATCCCAAATTTGCATTAAGTGAAGACAAAGCTCAGAGTTCTTTGAAGGAGGTAGAATCATTACCAGAAGAGACTGTTTTACTTATTCCAAGTTTCTATCTGTGAGGAATATTCAATTAAGTTGTAGTTGGTTGAATGGAAGCTATTAATGTCACCTTATTTGGAGAAAGGGTCTTTGCAGAAGTCACTGTGGCTCCACAGAGGAGATCATCCTGGATTACCCAGGTAAACTCTAAATCCAGTGACAGTGTCTATGTAGTAGAAAGAGGGAGATTTGAGACAAACAGAAGAAATGAAGGTGATGTAAACATGTAGGCAGAGACTAAGGTGATTCAGCCATAAGTCCAGGAATGCCAACTGCCAGGAGAAGTTGGAAAAGACAGGGCACAGAATATGTCCTGGAACTTTTGGAGGGAGCATAGACTGTCTGCATCACATTTTCGGATGCCTGACATCTGTCATTGTGAAACAATGTATTTCTGTTGTAAGGTGCTCCAACTTTGTGGTAATTTGTCATAGCATCCACAGAAAACTAGCACACAGGAAAAGATCCCAAGACCTGACTCAACTCAATATGTGTGGTTGCTTCTAAACCAGCATCTTCCCACTACACCAGCCTGTGTAGAGTCCTAGCTAGGAGGAAACTAGTTGGACATTGAGCATTGAGGAAGCTACCACAGTGACTCTGAGACTCCTATTAGCTTCTGCAGACACTTGCCCTGGGCTCTAATGTATCGTCCTGCTCCAAACACACAAGCTTCGGTATCTGCAACTTCTGCTTCCACTTACATCCTCCCTTCTGCACTCATGTTTGAGCTCATTGTCAACCTAGGGCTTTTATGTTGATACAATGTATTTTTCCCAATAAAATAGTGTTTGTGTCTCATGGAACCTCTGAGTTTTTTAAATCTATTTTTTTTTTTGCTTTATCTGGCATTTTCTCAACAAAATTCTAGGTTTACTAAGAACAGATAACAGAGGAATATCAATCATACTGAAAATATGGAAAAGAGCTGGCTGTCGAATACAATCTTCTTTTTTATGTCTGCCTATTGCTATTGGTGTATTTCCTCCCACCCCTGGTAACTATCAATACCTTTCATGGCTAGCATCTGACATTCTCCTAAAAATCATAGCAGGCTAGTTGAGCAGTAACTGGTAAGTTTGTTTCTTTCTAGCATTTTCAGGTCAAAAGCAATTAAGAGAATCTGGCCATGGAAAATGAGAGACTGTGGCTTGTCTTAATAGCCACAAATGTAATTTCCCAAGCATCATATGAAATAATTGACTTAGAAGAGATGGATTGCTTACTTGTGTTTGCTTTCACGTCAAGAGAATAGAGATATCACAATAGTGGCCATGGTTTCAGAAGCTAGACAAGCCTTTAAACTCCATGGCTTGATCCTTTGCCATCATATGACATAGAAATACAGAAAAATAACAGAGAATAGACTTTAATATGTGGTAACATAGAATTGAATTTTTTCAAATTATATTTTTGACTGGGTTTATAAAACATGTAGCCTTTTGCTAAAATGGAGAAAACTTTAAGGAAAGAGTGAAGATAGTTAAAATATCAGATACTAATGACAACATGTCAGTACCATGATTACTTTGGTAAACTAGGTAAAAATTCCACTCTTTTTGTAGAACTGCTCACTTACATAATTGTTAGAAGTTGTATTAACAGTAAGAATTTACTCTAAATTAATTTATTTAGTTTATTTGAGAGTCAGAGAGACAGAGACAGATAGACAGATCTTATCTGCTGGTTTACTCTCCAAATGCCCACAACCGCCAAGTCTGGGCCAGGCTGAAACCTGAGCCCGGAACTCAATCCAAATCTCCCCAGAGGTTGCAGAGACTTAATCCCCAAAGCTATCACCTGCTGTGTCCCAGGGTGCACATTACCCGGAAGCTGGGACTGGGAGCAGATGCCGGATTTGAGGCCAGGCAACATCTTAATCACTAAGCCAAACATCTGCCCCATACTTTCAACAGGAATTTTTAAAAAATAGTGAAGCTCATCATCTTTGTATCACAGAGACACGATTAAAATTCTGGCTCTGAATGATCTGCCTTTGTGTCATCCACCTTACTTGTGCCTCCTTTTCTACATTCTAATTGTGATAATACCCATCTCAAAAAAGTTGTGAAAATTAAAGGAGGTGCTTGTCATATAGTAACTGTTCAATATATGTCTATTATTTCTATGTCTTTATGTTGGACTCTAGAAATCCTCAACTATACCTTCTTGTATAAACATGGAGGAGATAAAATGTAGCATATAAATTGATATGAGTTAGGCACACCTGTCTGGGTCTCAAGATTTTGACAATATCTTCAGGAAAGCATACAAGCTGAAAAAGTGATTGAAACACAAAGCAATTTATTTTCATGGAGTGACACTTAATTTAAACTGTAAAAAAATAATAAAAAGAGAATGACTTAAAATCAGCTTAGAAAGCTAATAGCATGTAAGAATGTTGAATCAAGAATGGCCTTGAATTTACGAGAATTGTTCTTAGAGGAAACATAAATGTGTAATGAAGCCTGACCACATATTTTGTCTTTATTTTATGAAATATTAAAATAATTAGAGATAGAAGACAAGAGAATGGAAATAAACATACTTCAGAGATCATGGAGGGAAAATGAAGGTAGCATTTATATATTTAATTTTCCTAAAAATACTGCAAGGTAAGGACAGTTGCCTTCACTTTATAAATGAATAGGTTGAAGCTCTGTGATGCTAAGGAATAGTTTTATCTGGTAGAACAGCCTTTCCCTTCTATCCTAAATTTAGTTACCTTAGTGTCCTAGATGACTTTAAGGGGACAAACCAGAATATATGTTTACACAGGAAAAAATGAGAATTGTTTTCCTTCTCTTGAATTAACATTTCTGGGAAAAAACTCAAACTGGATGGAACTTCACCTCACCAGAGCTCATATCTGATGTTTATTCAGATATCCAGTGACTTGGTATAATTCAAGATTTTAAGCAAATGGATTAACAGGTCTGGTTTTCACATGAAGCAAGAAAACTCAAAAAAGGCTTCCCACATCCATGTTTTTAGCAAAAGTTGTCAACTTTGGGAGGTAGTAAAACATTTTCCTCGACAATTATTCTGAGTAAGGAAAACAACTTCAAAACCTGATTTTTGGTGTGTACCCTCAGTCAGTGGGGTTCTCCAACTGTGTGCAGTCCCTGGGCCGATGGCGGCAGCACCACTGGGGAACGTCTCTGGAATCTGACACTCAGGGGCAGGACCCAGCATGCTGTGTTGCAACAGATCCTCCAGATGATGCTGGTGCATGTGAAAGTTTGAGAACCAGTGCTCCAGAGCTTGCAAACAGAGATTAATGAAGGAGAATGAGGGCAAAGGAGACTTACAGACTTTGCAGGGATTTATCTTCCCAAGAAAGAAAATGAAATAGTGGTAGAAAAACATAAGGAAATGTCATCTTTTAAATATGTGTTTAGGAAACAACATGAAAACCAAATCAGGGCTCCAACAGGAGGTATTTGTCTCCTCGGCGACCCCTTAAAGAATTCAGAAGCAATGCTCTCATCAAAGGATAGAAACCAGAATAAGAAAAGAAGGAGGAGGGAGGGTAGGGTGGGAAGTTTCACTATGCTCCTAAATCTGTATATATGAAATACAGGAAATTTGTTCATTTCAAATTTGTTTATATATATATATATATATATATATATATATATATATAAACATATATAGGGTTTGTATATATCTATATATAGATATATAAATGATAGAAACCAGAATGCAAAGATAAATTCAAATGTGCCAAATGTGCCCTCGCACCTACATTTTCCACAGGAATTTAATCAGAAAGAGAAATCTGGGAAGCTCTATAATAATGGTGTGTGAAATCATCAGTTGTTCCCATCAGCTGATGTGTGCACTGTGATGTGTATAGGCCATGTTGCTCAGACCTGCCCTCTAGCTGCAGGATGCATTTGTGGGATATCTGAGGAGCACTGCCAACATTGTTTGGATTTGATCATCTTTGGCTGTTCTGCTGCTCTGTTCATTGTGTCCGTGCACCTGAGCCTCATTTCCTGTCACTTTGTGAAAGTGTTGAAAGCATCCTTATTTCTACTAATCAGCACTCACCAGGGAGCAGAGCTCTTGGAAACAAATGCTGAGTAGTAGCATCTGAGAAGAGTGCAATGTGGTGCAGGATTCACTTTGTGTCAAAGCAGAAACAAAAGAATAAAATCATAGAACTAAGGAGAGTGCTTGGGGTCTTCTAATATTGCTAGCAGAAGGAACACAACTCCCCAGTCCTGATCTTAATTGTGGTGTTGATTAAGCATCTAACTGCCTGGGAGTAGATCAGTAATAATGAAAAGACATCTTGCTGTCAATGCCTTTGCCACTTAGTGGACAAGTTAGTTAAGAAAAGAAGCAGTTATGTGAAATTTGATAATTTTAGCAAACATGTGAGTGTATGGTCTATGTGACCATGCAAGTGGGCACCTCAGTGAACCCTGAAGGTTGACTGTGGACAAGTTACAGCTCTGTGCTTTGCATCCTCTCCGTTCTTCTTTTTTTAAAAAAAATATTTATTTATTTGAAAGGCAGTATTACAAAGAGAGAGAGCTTCCATTCTCTGCTTCAATTCCTAAATGGCTGCAATGGCCAGAACTGGGCCAGGTCAAAGCCTGGAGCCAGGAGCTTCTTCAGGGTGTCCTACATGGGTGCAGAGGCTCAAGGATTTGGGCCATCTTCTATTGATTTTCCAGGCATATTAGCAGGGAGCTAGATAGGAAGTGGAGCACCTGGGACTTGATCTGGTTCCCATATGGGATGTCAGTGCTGCAAGCGGAGGCTTTACCCACTATCCCACTCTGTTCCTGAATGAGAGTCTCCTTTGTTATAGCAACCTATCCCTTCATTCAACATCATATGCTATGTGTGTGGGGGACAAATAACCAAAGCTCACTTATTGATTCACAAGTCATCAGATTGGAAGAAACTGTCTTTTAGAAACTGTACTTTGCAAAAGAAGTCTCATCTATACCCTAGAATGATTTGGCTGATGGGTCCTGGGCTTCAGGCCAATCCTGTAATATGGTAAGACTTTGAGGCTCTTGGGAAGAGGGTGAATATAGTTTGCATGCGAGAGGAATATGATCCTAGTAGCCAGAGAGAGGGCAGACCCTGGTCAATAATTTTCCAAGTTCTTCCCTGTTTATGCTGATTTTTATATGCAAACAGATTTAGTTATCCTACTGTTTAATCTGCACTATTCTAAGTGGTGAATAAGATATACAAGAAGTGACATGTGGGCACTTGGGAAGTTAGTTCACAAAGAAACATCATAACTGCCATCTGGGACTCTGGGAAAACTCATTGCTGAGAAGTCCTCTTTTGAACCCAGCCTGCCCTTGACAAGAACCTGAACCACACAGTGTGGTCACCCTTGAGCGTGCACCCTTTCCACTTGTGTCGGCTGTTAGCCTAGTCTATGGATCATCTTGGACATTTGGCCCCCTGTAGTCTTCTGATTACTACCGTGCTGGACCATATCTGCCTGCAATACCATGAGAGACTCCAAATGAGAACTGCCCTGTTGTGCAGGGCAGTTGTGCCCAGTTGTGCCCAGTTAATCCACACAAATAAAATAGATAATTCACTTTTAGGCCCCTATAGTTGTGGATGTTTTTTTTAAATAGTGATGGATACCTGCAATATTTTATAGCTGAAGAAGCTGAGAACTGAAGACATTAAGTCACTTGCCAGAAATGAGAGTAAATTACAGAGCCCAGGTTGTAAGATTTCAAATCAGGTTATTTCATTCCAGAATATTCTCTCTTAGCCACTATATTTTGTTTCTTTGCATTTTTAACATTTCAGGCACTTGCTGTGTGACCTTGATCAAATCTGATTCTTCATCTATGAAATGAGAAAAACAACTATACTTAATGAATCAATTTCTGTTCTGTATATGAGTACGTGAGGTTAAATAATTTGTCATAATTTATACAACTAGCAAATGGTAGAGCCAGAATTTGAACATATCGCATTCTTATTTTTTTGGAGTTCTTAATCATTAAACAATATGGCTCCTAAATATTATAATCTATAGGAAAAATAGAGTGCACCCTCATTGTTTCAGAAGTGTTTACATAAACTTTAGTTATCATCTTCAGTGCAATAAAATTTAGAGTGAATAGAAGGTCCTACAGTAGCAGTTCAGATATGCTTAAATAATACATAACAGAAGGTCAAACATTTTTGTTTTTTTTCCCCAATGACAATTTATTGAGATATAATCACCATATTTTAAGATTTGTCCTTTTGTCACATACAACGCCTTGTTTTGTTCACAGAAGTGTGCAAGCATTAAAACTATATAATCTCAGAACTTTCATCATCCCCTAGAGAAACCTTGTATGTATTAGTGTTCACTCTCTGTTCTCCCCAACGTCTCAGTCTTTCTCCACATTAAAAAACAGAGAAACATTAACTTACCTTTTCTTCTTAAAGATATTAGGTCTTGAATGTACAGGTTGAGTGTCATTAGCTTTAGCCTGTTTGTCATAACTAGCGCATAGCAGTGGCAGTCAAAACATATTTATTGCATCCGTAAGTGTATCTTGTACCACTGCTGTTTCTTACTGCAGTTGATAAAGTGAATATATATGCTGAAACCCTAATTGTAAAGCGTATTCTTCTCTCTTGTGGTGCATACAAGGAACCAACTATACCCCTGCTGAGTACCCCTGCCCAGCAGCATTCACTGATGGTTACTCTCAGAAGGCGAGATCTCTGTTCTTTCACTAATAAATGTATATTGGAGTGTTAGGACTGGAAACTACAAAGGATGCAGCAGATTTTCCTATCCTATTACCAGCATAGAGGTTGCTATGGATTAAATTGTGCCCAGTTTTTATGCCAAAGCCCTATTCCTCAATGTGACTGTCTTTGGAGAGAGGACCTTTGAAGCAGTAATTAAGGTTAAGTGAAGTTATGAGGTCAGGGACCTAATGCAAAATGACTGTGGTCCTATAAAAAGAACAGGAGACACCAGAGGTGTAGGTGCATGGGGCAAAAGGCTTGTGAGGGCACAGCCTGAAGCGGCCATTCCTAAGACCGGGGGTGGGGTAGCCTAAAGGGGTAGCAAATTGCTCACACCTTGATGTTGGACTTCCAGTCTGCAGAACAGTGAAAAAAAAAAATAACATGCATTGATTAAGTACCCTGTGTGGGATGGTTTGTTATGGCTAAGAGATACAGACATGAACAGAGGAGTACAGGCAATGAATCCTTCCCCAAATACATTCTGGACAGTCACATTGCTCCATGTCATGGCATCTCCATTGTAGGTCTAGAAACATTCAGGACACAGCCTTAGCCTGTAGCTAGCACTTTGGACTAGTACTTGTGTTATTTAATTAAACAACTGGGCAGTAAACCGCACATGATCCATCCAAACTGAGGAATTCTATTTCACAGTTTAATTCTCAATAAGCTAAAATTTTTTGAGGTAAAATATGAATTAAACTCTCAAAAGGGTTTTTAAGAATAGCCAGCAGGTAATGTGATAATGAAGTATGTTGTTCTGACAATAGAAACTATTGAAGTTTTAAGTACTTCTCTTAATGGTTAAGTGGTACACACACACACACACACACACACACCCCAAAGAGTCAGAAAAAACTACTAAACAAGGACAAAGAGGAAGGCAGAAATATACTGCTGAAGCAGAGAGATTAGAATGCAGTTACTATGAGTAGGTGCCAAGCTTGTTTCTTTTTAGCTGTCGATGTTTGAACTTTTAATGCACTATTTTTAGCCAAACATTCAATGCAAATTTTAAAAATGACAAAAGCCACTATTTACCTACAGATCTATAATTCAGGGGACTAGCAGTGTGGAAAATAACAGACTTTATGTGCACAGCTGAAGGTTATCAACTTTCAGAGTTGCAAAGCAGGCCAGATATGTCTTTGCTAAGTTCCTCGCATAAAATTTTGCTAAAGAGGGAAATAACTTCCATGAAATCTTGGTTATGGTATGTCATCCTGGAAAAGAGTATAGATCTTGAAAATAACAGAGAAAGGCCACTCTGATTCTTACACTGTAAGATTTCATAACTCCAGTTCCCAGATAAATAAACTTTGAGAGGTTAAATAACTGGATGGGAGTCACTCAATTCTAAGAAATGGAGATGTCAGTCCCAGGTATGTCTCTGAGAAGTGCTTTATCCCCCTTTATATTTAAGATGTCTAGAACGTTCTGACATTTCTTAGGGGTTATTAAATTGTCAGAGTGGTGAGCATTTAGCCAGAAGTTCTGATGGTAGTTAAGATTCCCATATCCCATATCAGATACCTGGGTTTGTTTCTCAGCTCTGGTTCCTGACTCTAGCTTCCTGCAAATGCAGACCCTGGGAGTCAGTGCTGATGGCTAAAATAGTTTGATCCCTGCCACTCATGTAGATGGCATGGGTGGGTCACTGGCTCTCAGCCTTGGACTGGTTCATCCTTGAGCATTGGAGGCTTTTGGGCGAATGTACCAGCAGATAGGAGATTTTTCTCTTTCTGTCTTCCTCCATATATCTTCATCTCTTTGCCTCTCAAATAAATCCAAATTAAAAATAAATGAAAATAAAAAATTTCAAAAGACTCATGAATGGAAACCAAGAAGCAGGTATTGAGATTGCTCCCCAATCACTAGATTGGGGTGTAGATTTCAAACAGCCACAGCAAAAGATAAAGGGATATCTACCGCAAGCACTTAATGGTCTCCATTGAACAATGATTGTATAGTCAGTGTATACAATGAGCACCTATAGAGAGTGTAAAGAATTTCTCTCTGAAATTGTTGTATATTGAAAAGACTTTATATCAAAATAGGGATAGTTCTAGCCTATTTAAAGAAAAACTGATTGGAGACTCCATAAATGCATGTTCATGTTTTCAACATTTTCTGTAGGTTAAGACACTGGTGAGGGCACCCACATCTCATATCAAACTGTCTGGGTTGAAGTCCTGGCTCAGATTCAGTTCCAGCTCCCAGTTAATTCATAGCATGGAAGTCAGCAGGTGATAGCTCAGGTAGTTGGATCCTTGCCATTTATGTGAAAGACCCAGATGGAATTGTTGGTTCCAGGCTTCAGCAGATAGGGGATCCCTCCGCTTCTTTATCTCTGTCTCTCTGCCTTTCAAGTAAATTTTGAAAATTAGTATGAAATAATTTTTATTGGAGAGTTTAATGTCCTTGAATTTTATTTGTCAGATATAGGAGAACAAACAGTTAAAAATATTTTTCCTTTTTTAAAAGAGCTTTCATTTAAGGGTACAAATTCCATGTATTTCATATGTACAGATTTGGGAACATACTGATACTTCCTACCTTACCCTCTGTCCCACCCACACTCCCACCCTTCCTCCTCCTTCCTCTCCCATTCCCACTCTTAATTTTCACAAAGATCTACTTCCAGTATACTTTTTACTCATAAGATTAAACCTACAGTAAGTAGAGTTCAACAAGTAGTATGAAGAAGAGAATACTCTTCCTCAACAGTAGAGACAAAGAGAAAATAATCCCCCCCCAAAACTCCTCTGAGGCAAGGACCTCATATTTCCAGAGGGCTGGTTGAGGTAGAATACTGTATTCTCTTTTATTGAGAGTATAACCAGCAATGTCCAAAATTATATTTCTACACAAGTACTGGAATGAATCATAAACCATTAATCATGCTATAACCTAAGACAGTATTATTCAGAAGATTAGTGACTACATACTTATGCCAAGTAATGGGTAAGTAGACATAAATGTTCATTTCATTTTTTTATTCTATTCAAAGATAAATTCTTGTCCATATGAAGGAATTGTAATCCAGACTTTACCAGTATAAAACAGGCACAAATAGTAAAATGTCCTCCAATAGCTAATTTCACTAACATACTCGAATTTGTTCTAAGTCACAATGTGTATATCTGAAATATCTGCCTCTGGGAATTCCTTTTCAGTTACGGGTAGCTCTCTGATGTAGTGCTGGTCCATGACATTTAAGCAGGAATCAATTGAGTGGAGCTTATGGGAAAATCATCCTGATCCTAATTAAATGGGGATAGACACATTGATATGTCCCTGTCACTTTTGAATATCTGTCTCTCCAAACTCAGGAGTTTAGTCCCTGGAGTCTTACATTAGTAGAATATGGCAGAAATTAATCCAATTATGGTATTTAGAGCTGGGATATTTGGGAAGTCATTAGATTCCAGGGGGTCTTTAGGGTAGAGGCTCCACAAGTCAAGGACGATGGCTTTAGAAGAGATAACACGGATAGACCTGCTCCCTGTCTTACTGTGTGATGTTCAGTGTCACTTCAGGACTCTGGCAGCAAGAACACCATCAGAAGAGGTCAAACAGAGCTCATCCAATCTTGCACTGTGAACCTCCCGAACCATCAGTCAAAATAATCTTCTTTGCTTTATTATTTTAGGCTGCCTCGGGTATCCCGAGCTGTAGCAAAAGCTGACTGATGCAGCCCATTCACCCTTTCTGTGAACTTGGCAGTTATCTGGCAGCAATTAGGATGATCACAGGAAGGTGACAAAGCACAAACAAAAACAGAACAAGACAACAAACAAACAAACAAAGCAGGCCTTGATCCATGTAGGATAGCTCTGTCAATCTTGACATATTGCTGTATTCTCTTTCTAGATGTATTATAATTGGGTGAGAAAAGTAAATTCTGCTTGGATAAAATATGTGTTGTTACATGGAGTTGAATGCAATTCCTGAAGAGATTCACATGTTGATATGCAGCCAGGCCAGTGGCTGTAACTACCAGTTCACTGTAACTACCAGTGATTCTAAATCCGTGTGAATAACTCTACAGGTTATAGTTCACAGAACCTTTATGAATTTATTTGATATTTTATTGATAACCTGCTCAAATAAAATCCAAGACTAGAGTTGTGATGTAGCACTTGGGATACCAGTACCCTCATTTGAATGCTGGTTCAAATTCTGGCTACTCCACTTCTGATCTAGCTTCCTGCTAATGCTCCTGGGAAAGAAGTGAATGATGGCCCAGGTGTTTGAGGGCACTGCGAACTATGTGGGAGATCAGGATGGAGATCTTGAATGCTGGTTCTAGACTGGCCCATCCCTGGTTGTATCAGCATTTGAGGACTGAACCAGAAGATGGAAGATGTCTGTTTCCCTTTCTCTTTTGCTCTGCCTTTCAGATGGATAGCTATCTTTTGAAAAATAAATTAAAATCCATTTTAAATAATAAAAATTATATAGTCCTACCAGAAGTAATAGAATTTAGGAAGAGAATATAGCAATAAGCATGAACAGTAAAGATAATTTGTAATAGCAAAGAAGTGTCCAAAGAATATTTTTTGCAGACCATAAGGTAAGTATGTTTTTATGTAACTGTAGAGTCAGCAATTTACCATCTTTACCAATCTGCTGAATTAAATATGCTCAAATAGGGGCTGGCATTGTGGTACAGAGGGTTAAGCTACCACCTGTAATGCAGGTATCACATATGGGAATAGGTTCAAGTCCCAGCTACTCCACTTCTGATCCAACTCCCTGCTAATATGCCTGGGAAAGCAGTAGAATATGGCCCAAATGTTTGGGCTGCTGCACCCATGTTGGAGAACTGGAAGAAGCTCCTGGTTCCTGGTTTGGCCTGGCCCAGCTCTGGCTGATGCAGAGCATTTAGGGAGTGAACCAGCAGATGGAAGATATCTCTCTCTCCTCTCACTTTTCTCCTCTCTCTCTTGATCTCTCTCCCTCTCCCTCTTCCTCCCCCCACCACGACACACACACATCACGTAACTCTGTGTTACTTGAATATCATATATGAGTAAAGGAAAGTAAGCTTTGCATCCTAATTTATACTAATTACTAACTTCCTCTCTCATTTGTGTGCATATTTGATCTGTATATTTTTAAGAAATGCTGAGAAACTGAACAGCATCCAGAGAAGAGTGACAGTGACATAATGATCAAAAGGTTGAGAAGTCAGTCTTACAAGGAAAGGTTAAAAGAAAGAATTGTATTTAGACTGGAGGGAAGCAACATATTATCCTCCACGCTATGAAGTGTATCGTTTTTGGTGTGAAACTATGATAGGCTGAAAAGATGTTAAGTTTTCAAAGAGAAATCGTACTCATCTATTCAATAAGTAATTTTGGATGTTCTTATGAGCCAGGCCCTGGAGTAGGTAAATAGATCTCTGTTCTTTCCTTTTAGAATGTCAGTCTTGGTACAAGATGAGGATGATTGTATTCCTAAGGCTAAAGGTTAAGTTGGTTTGCAACTGAAATAGCATTAGTCAAAAATAATAGGACTTGGGGCCAGCATTGTGGCACTGCCTGTAATGCTGACATCCAGTATGGGTGCAAGACGTGGCCCAAGTGTTTGGCCCCTGCCGCCCATGTGTGAGACCCAAGTGCCTGGCTCAGTACTGGCTGTGTGGCCATCTGGGGAGTGAGTCAGCAGTTGGAAGGTCTCTCTTTTCTCTCTCTCTTTCTTCATGACTTTCAAATAAATATATCTTTTAAAAGTGATAGGACTTGAGGTTTTTTTTTTTTTTTAATTTTTTGATGGCCCGGTCAGTCACAGCTGTGAGGTGGCCCTGTTCTACAAGTAGTTAGGACTATGGTACTCCATCCTCAAAGGTAGAATGCTTGTCTGTGTGGCTGAATTAGATCACCACCTACCCGTGAAAGATGGGAGTATTAATTTAAAGTAATTGACAAGGAAGCTGCTGTTAAGTTCACATTAATCATGGGTTTATTCAGATTGTTATATCTAAGTAAAAGGAGGGATGTAACATATTACCTTAAGCCACCATATAGTCAGCTATAGTCATTTTAATTATGGAATGAGACAAAGTTGTTAGGAAAAAAATAGCCTTTTTCCACAGTTATGAAATACCAATGTATCAGTATTATCATTCTTAAAAACTACTAGGGGATGATGGATGGGTGTTAGGCAAAGCAGTGAAATTGCTGCTTAAAACTCCTGTATTCCATAGCAGAGTGCCTGGGTTCAAGCCCCAGCTGCACTTGCAATTCCAGCTTCCTGTTACTGCACAATTTGGGAAGCATCAGGTCATGGTCCAAACACTTGGGTCCCTGATACCCATGTGGGAGATCTAGGTTGTATTCTACATTCCTGGCTTCAGCATAGCCTCATCACAACTGTGGAGGGTGCTTGGGGGATGAACCAAAAGATAGAGATCACTTTATGTCTCTGTGCCTTTTTGCTTTTAAATAAATGAAAGAATTAAATAAAAAAAGTCACCAGAACAGCCAAGCATGCTGCTGGATAATTGAGATAAACATTTTTTTTTTTTTTTTTTTTTTTTTTTTTTACAGGCAGAGTGGACAGTGAGAGAGAGAGAGACAGAGAGAAAGGTCTTCCTTTGCCGTTGGTTCACCCTCCAATGGCCGCCGCGGTCGGCGCGCTGCGGCCGGCGCACCACGCTCGTCCGATGGCAGGAGCCAGGAGCCAGGTGCTTTTCCTGGTCTCCCCATGGGGTGCAGGGCCCAAGCACCTGGGCCATCCTCCACTGCACTCTCGGGCCACAGCAGAGGGCTGGCCTGGAAGAGGGGCAACCGGGACAGAATCGGTGCCCCGACCGGGACTAGAACCCGGTGTGCCGGCGCCGCAAGGCGGAGGATTAGCCTGTTGAGCCACGGCGCTGGCCGAGATAAACATTTTCTAAGATCAGAACAGGGAGGTCATCTTTCTAGGTCTTGTCTACACTGAGTTTTAAAGTGTTGATGTTGTTTTTGGCTTTGGCAATTTGCTCTTTCTGTTTTATGGGTAATTTTGTTCTGCAGAAATGTAGAAAACCTAAAATATGTCAATTATGCAAATGAATTTCAGAATCCTGTTGATCTGAAGTCTGTATTCAACAGTTTGCCATGAGGCTTCTAGTCATAGAAAATCCTCTACCCTAATAAATGAAGGCTCCAAATTATGATTTGGTTTATCTCTTCTCAAAGACTAAGAATTTGCATCATACATTCGCTAACATCTAATGAGGTTCAATCTTAAGTTTTTATTGAATGCTCCCTACACTGAATCTTCTTCATCTTAAATTTTTATGGTATTTAGCTTACATGGGTATTTACTACAACACCTTTTATTTTATAAGAAGACTTATTTATTTATTTGAAAAATAGAGTTACAAAGAGAGAGAGAGCGATACCTTCCATACATTGATTTACTTCCCACATGACTTCAATGACTGAGACTGGGCCAGGCCAAATCCAGGAGCCTGGAATTCCAACCAGGAACTCCCGAATGTTGGCAGGAGCCCAAGTACTTGGGCTGTCTTCTGTTGCCTTCCCAGGCACATTGGCAGTGAGCTGGATTGGAAGAGGCATAATAAGGACTTGAACTGGTGCCCGTATGGGACGCCAATTTGCAGGCAGAGGTTTAACATGCAGTGCCACAATGTTGGCCCCTAAAACAATCTTTTTGATTCTGACATTGTAGGCAGCACATTGGCAAAGTCTCATATGATTTGATAATATTGTCAGGTTCACAATGAATCTAGTTCTATACTTACAGTTCAAATCCCACAAGCACTGTAACAAATAACTTTATAAAATATGGTAAAACTATTAAAATAATCCATAAATCCAAATTCTCCGAAGTCCTTCTAATGAAATTGTTTGTAATTTATAGGAGTAGGTATTTCAAACAGAATAAATCACATCCTACATCATTCTGTAAGTGTTGCATTTTTTGCAACTTGACATATGTCCTTGAAGTGGCTCCATCTTATAACAATTGGAGATAGATTTCTTTCAAAAAATTGCAAATATATTAAATACTTATTTTTATTTGGTTGAATTATTAAATCTCATTTTGCTCAAAGGCATAGAGATTTTTAAAATGTAATTATTTTCTCTTAAGTATCTCTTACATGAAGTAATTGATTTACAATTACAAAAATGTGGTAAAGTCAAGCAAAATTAATTTTCTTTTTGTGCTCACTGATTAATTGACAATCCTTTGAGTCAAAGTGTTCATATTGGCTGTGTTCAAGCTTATGTTTCTTAGAGTTAATTTCTACTAACTTACATCTAATAAAAGTCATGATTTATATAGACTTAAGGTATTGAGACAAATTATATGGTACAACATGACTGAGTCAATTAGATATTTGTGGCTAATATGTGACTTCCTGAAACTTTAAATATTCAGAAATTATATGCTTAACAATTGCAAGATTATTTAAAGTAAGCACAGAAAATAAAATTCAACGTTCTGAGAATAGCTGGGGCTATACACATCAGAAAATCCAGCCTGCTGTTTTATGTAATTCAAGGGATTCTTTGCAATTTTTTAAAATTTTTATTTACCTTTTAAAGATTTATTTGAAAGGCAGAGTTAGAGAGAGAAGATGAGAGAAAGGAGAGATCTTTGAGCCCTGATTCTCTCCCCAAATAACCACAATGGCTAGGCAGGGCCAGGCGGAGGCTAAGAGCCGGGAGCTTCTTCCAGATCTCCCATATAGGTGCGGGGGCCCAAGGATTTGGGCCATCTTTGGTGCTTTCTGAGGCGCTTTAGCAGGGAGCTGGATTGGAATTGGAGTAGTTAGGACTCATAACAGCACCGGCCCCCATTTGACTATTTTTAATACAGCTTTAGCAAGGTTCTAAATAAGTGAGTTAGATTTATCTGTATATTATCTAGAATATCTTATTGCTGCTCATTTTTCCCTTCTTTCTTATTTCATCACAATTACCTAGATTAATGGCAATATGGTTGGAATGATATTCAATATTTAAAACTAGGTTTCACTTCTAAATTTACATGAAACTGCTTTCTTGCATTTCTGATAATGTGGTTAATGAAAATATGGACAAGATAGCACATCTGAATTACAATAGAACATTGACACTTTATCATAAAACCCTTATGTTTAAACATTGAATATCAGTAAAAACTCAACTGGTGATTAAAAATAATTATAACTGTTGCTAATAAGAAAAGAATTCTCTAGACACAGGCAAGGGAATGCCACTGCATCCAATATTAAATCCACCTACTGGGAATTTATACAGGCTTACTCAGAAAATCCTGGATGATATAGGACATGAATTTAAAAATGCAAGATATTTTTACATCAGAATGTCAACTGAATCTTGTATCTCAATCTAATGCATGAACATTTATTCAACATAGCCTTTTTCCTATCTACACTTCCCCTGCAGAAGGATAGTGAGATACTGAGATATGGTTAAGAACCAACAATTGGCACCCCTCCCAAAACAACCAACCAACCCCAAAATCAAACCAAATGAAAATACAACAAAAACTTTTAAATATAATTTAAAATTTAAAAATTAGTGGTGTTACACTACCTCAAATAATGAAGATGGCCACTATATTTTTATTGATCAGTTTATGGTGTTTGGAATGATCAGGAACCTAAAAGATCATAGACTGAACCTTGATTTAAGTGAAACTCTTTTATGACTAGCAGTCTTGTCCCATGATAAAATGAGTCACTCAAAATAATAACCAGTTCCTCATCTTCCAGAGATCCTAGATCTTGCTAGACCGCACTGAGCAAACACATAGTTGCAGTTTATTAAGTAGCCTTATTAGGCTAATGATATCCTTTCCAAAACTCTAACATCTACCTACATATTTTACAAGATTTTTCTGAGAACTGAGATAATATACATGTAAGTATTTTGTTAAATATACAGATTTTGGGAAAAGTTAATTTTAGATCTGTAATTTTAATGATAGAGATTGATACAAACTAATTTAACAAACTAATTTTAGAAAAAAATAGGTAAAATTGATGTTTAATATTTTTAAACTGTGAGACATTCTTTTTATTGAAGTTGAAGAAATCATGAAGGAAAATTTTGATAAAATTTTCCACACTTAAACTACATTCTTTTAATGAGACATCAATTGAAATTAATATATAAGTGGAAAGCAATTTATGCTATATGCAAGCAGTTAGTATCTAATTGTATATTATAAAAAGAACTCATATAACTATACAATATTTTTAAATCCTTTGAGATAAGCATGATGAAGAATAAACTTTGTACAGAAGCTAATACAAATATTCATAATAATTACATGGGAATTATTACTTGCTAGTAATTAAAGAAGTGCCAATTAAATCTACCTTAACAATAATCCTACATCTATTAAAATAACAATATTATAAAGATGATCATATTCAGGTAAAAGTTTGTTGAGAATTTGTTGAGTCTATGCCATACACTCTTTTGAAGGAATTGAAAATTCTTATAAATTTTCTGCTAACAATATTATAACAGGATTACTAGTTTGGTATTGAGAGGCAATTCTCTATGTGCCAATTTCATTTCTGTGTATCTTGTGAACAGAAACACCAATGATTTTTTATTTAATATTTTCAAGAATATTTTATAACAAATAATGATGGGGTATTTATTTATTTATTTATTTGAAAGTCAGAGTTACACAGAGAAAGAGAGGCAGAGGGGGAGGGGGGGGTCTTCCATTCGCCGGCTCACTCCTCAAATGGCTACAACAGTTAGAGCTGTGCTGATCCAAAGCCAGCAGCCAGGAGCTTCTTCTGGGTCTCCCATGCTGGTACAAGGTCCCAAAGACTTGGGCCATCTTCTACTGCTTCCCCAGGCCATCATCAGAGAGCTAGATCAAAAGAGGAGCAGCTGGGACTCGAACCTTCGCCTATATGGGATGACAGCATGCAGGTGGTGGCTTTACCTGCTGTGCCACAGTGTTGGCTCAGAGATAGCTTTTTATTCTTCAGCATAATAAAATTAATTTCTCCCTCCAGCACCAACTCCAGTTATACATGCTGCCCATTCTAAAGAAAAAAAAAAAAGAATTCCTTAAATTCAAGGCTCTTCCCTTATAGCACAGCACAGTCCCTGTGCAAGTGTCATCTTCCCTTCTTCACATAACCCTGTTCCATTTGTGGCTTAATGAACAGAGGGAAAATGATATTCTAGCTGTTGCTATTTCTATAAGTAAAAAGCTGTCCATTGTCTCTGACCCAGGAGTGCCATGTATTCTCTCAGCAACCACCAAATGATCGCAGAGCGACCTGTTAGCCAGAGGGTAAAAGTGAGTCCTTGACATCGGGCATGGAGATAAGGTACTGTTCTTAGAAAAAACTAAATTTTCCACCTTGACATCGGGCATGGAGATAAGGTACTGTTCTTAGAAAAAACTAAATTTTCCAATGAGACTATTTGATATTCACATTTGAATCCTGCCTTATGTAAGCCCAATTCCACTTCTTCATCTGCAGAATGAAGGCTGTCATGCCCAACAGTGAACACCTATGAGACTATGCAGAGAAAATGTAAATAAACGCACTGACATTGTGTTTGCCTTATACAAAAACACAATTAATGCTTCTCTTTGTCTTCCCCTACTTCTCTCCACAAAAACCCACCTCAAGGAAATTGAACATTCAAATATCAGCAAAGCTAAATTCGTAACTGATGGAAGCATTGATTACGTGTTAGTCTCTGAGGAGGTAGCCGAGATCTGGAGGCGCACTGCTTGGCAAGGAGGAGCGTAGCGCAGTGATGTGATCTGCTTGGGGCTTTCTGTTCAGGAGTTCAGTTCAGAAGCATTCCTGTAGAGTGTCGGGACCAGTGGCAGAGGTCTCCGGAGAGAAACAGGAAGCTGAGAGTTCTATGCCACAGCCTCTTGCTAACTCTATTCTAGTGAGGTTGAAGGCAGGCAGGAAGGGCACACTGATGGCTTTGTTTTTGTGTTTGTCTTTAGCCACCTTTTGCTTCTGCCTAGGGTTGTTTTGTTTTGTTAGTTTTTATCTCTTTAAGTCTCTGATACTACTCCCAAATTTGTTTGAGGCAAATTTCTCAGCAAAATTCTCTGAAGCGATTTTTTGTTTCTCTTCTCTCTCACCATATCCAAAGGACCTGGATGGGGCTCAAATGATTCTTCCATCTGTTTCTTCTAATGTAATGACCTCAATCCTCTTCCTTAGAGTTGTATCTCCTTTGAACTAATTATTGCCTGGGATCAGACTCAAGTTTGCTTCCCTCCCTCTGACTTGGTTATTAGGCTGTGCCAGGTCCTCTCTGGAGCAGGGAGGTCACATGGGTTCTGTTCTGATGTTTCCCAGGCAACCTTTTGTGTCTCCATCTGGATCTCGCTCTCTGAATTCTATGTGGCCCTAGACCAGTTTTTGTCATTTCCCTCCTAGGACAAAGATGGGCCATTTAATTCTGAGAAAAAAAAAATGAAAATAAAAGGAAAAAAAATCTATCCACAGGAAAAAACTAAGGGATTTCTGTTTATTGGTGTCATTTTCTCAGTTTTTGCTATTCAAAGAAAAAGTTGTAGTAAGTAACTTTGTACATATACCATGTTTTACATGTGCATGTTAACTGGCAGAGTAAATTCTGAAAAGTTGAATCTGATGAGTAGATGGACAACATGCTTTCATTTTGATGGTCTTCACCAGGTTGTCTTAACAAGGTTGTGGCATTTTATTCCCACTGGCAATGTGTTAGAGGAATTATCTCCTCCCAGGCTTGCTTAGGGAGCTTGTGGTACATTTTAGATTTTTGTCATTTATATAATAGACTAAAAATTATATCTTGGTGTAGTTTCTAGTTTGCTGTTCTTCTATTCTGAGAGGATAATTATGCTTTGGTATATTAAGAGGTGCCTTTTTTTTCTTCTTGAACCTAAAAATATCAGGTTCATGTTCTTTGCTCATTTTTGTACTGTGAGTTGTTGTTGTTGTATTTCTTTTACGTACTTATATATTATTTGACACATATGATTTGAATTTTTTGCAGTTTTCTTTTTTTAGCATTTTTAATCAGACAAAAATTATGTATTTACAAGGGCACTTCAGAAAACTAATGTAAAATGGAATTAAAAGATGTTTATTTTGGTGCAAAAAATGAAATGTGTATGTAGTTTTCATAATATGCATTTTCATGAACTTTTTGAAGTACCCTAGCCTATGTCTATATTTCTTTAAATAGACAGGTCAGTAATTTTAAAAATGTCATATAATGAAACTGAGGTCTTATTTGGAATGCCTTCCCAATCACAAGACTGTATTTTCTCCTAGAATCCAAATTGCCTTTTCTCCTTTTGTAAAACATTATTTATTTGAGAGGCAAAGTTACAGAGAGGGGTGCAGGGAGAGGTCTTCGAACTGCTGGCTCACTCCCCAAATGGCTGCAATGGCTGGAGTCAGGCCAATCTGAAGCCAAGAGCTTGGATCTTCTGGGTCTCCCACATGGATGCAAGGACCCAAGTACTTGAATCATCTTCCACTACTTTCCCAGGCACATTAGCAGGGAGCTGGATTGGAAGAAGAGCAGCCTGGAATGACTATGCCACTTTGCCGGCGCCCAAAAGGAGTCATTTTCTGTGAAAGACATGGCAGTCTATTTTCAGACAAGAAAATACTAGAAATTTTTAAATCACCTCCAGGAATATTGCTATCTTAGCATAGAAGAGAATAGTTGACATCACAGACTTTGTTAGCAGGCTCCCCTCCCTACCAGCTGTATTGCTTTTTGGATGTCAATCACCTGTGTGCCTAAGCAATCTCATAGGCAAGCTAAGGAAAACAAAGCCTTCTTTGCAGAGTTGAGAAGAGGAAACTAGATATAGTGCTAAACTCAGTTCCTGGCAAATGACAAAATTCAATAAATAGTTATTTTTAGTTATTTTTTTTGAAGATTTATTTATTTGAAATGCAGAGACAGAGAGAGAGAGAAAGAAATCAATTTTCCATCTACTGGTTCAGTCCCCAGATGGCTGCAATAACCAGGGCTGGGCCTGGCTGAAGCCAGGGGAATGGAACTCCATCCAGGTCTCTCGTGTGGGTGGAAGGGGCCAAAGTAAGGAGCTGTTTTCCACCACCTTCCCAGGCACATTAGCAGGGAGCTGGATTGACAGTGGAGCAGCCAGGACTCGAACCAATTCTCATTTGGGATTCCAGTGTCACAGGTGGCAGTTTAACTTGCTGTGCCACAACACCAGCCCCTATTTTTAGTTCTTGATGTTGGATTTTACCTTAGAGTACCCTGCTTTTTAAAATATAAAAATATGTATGTATGTATGTGTATATATATATGTATGTTAACTGAAAGCAAACATAACATTGAAGCATATTATAATATGGCTCTTTGAGTGTTCTGTCACATTTCACTGGTTGAAAATAACACCTTTAATCTATAAGATGAGGTTTTGGAGATGTTCATCTCCACAGTATTTGGAGAATAACCCTTTAAGGACCTACTGGCTGCTGACTATAATTTGGTTAGTTCAACATCTTTCCCATGGAATTAGAGTAAAATATATAAAACCAGGTCATCCATTTTATAAAAAAGGCCCTGGTGTGGCAGTATCATGCATTTTAAGTGCATATCAAGCTTTTGGGAGACAGCTGAAGATGGATGTTCAGCATGCAGTGTCACATTTTTAGACATGTTCCCAAGGTCTCATTATTTTGTCTCTTCATTCTTGTACTTCAGCAGCTAGAAATGGATTCACTGCTTCAAAATCCTGTGCTATTTCTTTACTGTAAATTTAGACTTTAAATGCCATTGTCACTGGTGAATGCATTTGTAAGAAATGTGCAAATGCTCAAGTTCTTTTTTGAAGTGTGTTTTGGCTAAGTTACCTCTACTTAATGAATAGTTCCAAAACAAAAGACATAGATAATAATCATTATTCTACTTTTCTTCTTGCTACCTGGGTGAAACCATAGGAGACAGTTGAAAGCAATCAATTGTTATCTCTGAATAGTAATAATTATTTTACTGCAATTTCTAGAATTTGACTTTTAGTTTCTGTCGGAGAGCTGGAACTACAAAAATATAAATGGTACAGTAATAAAGTGAAAATGCATTCACAAATACACAAAAAGGTAACACCTTGTTTAAACAGTGAACAATTGTCTTCTTTTAATAGTGCATTTATTTCAGTAGTGGTATTGAAATGTTGAATAGCAATAAAAGCTACATTACCACATATTCCTGTATAATTCATGGAGGGTGTCAGTTGTCACTATTAACAAAGTCTCAATACCGTACTCAGTTTTAACATACATAAGTTGGGTGAATATGAAGAAATTATTAATTGCCATGAACCTCAAGTTCCTCATGCATTTAATGTGGATAATAATGGCTATCTCAGAAGAGGATTGTGAAGATAGAATATGCACATAAGGATGCTAACACAATGTCTAGTCTATGATAAATCCATAATTCTGATTATTAATATAAAGATAGAAAAATGATGCATGCTCATTTTATTGACACAGGTTCTTATACAGCTACATAGTGTGCTTTCCTTTGAATTTATTTTAGACATTAAGTTTGGTGTTACATATTTGTATTTAAAAGTAGTTGACATAATTGAAAGTCATCTAAATACAAGAATAACAAGATTTTTACTTTAAAGGTTGTTTATAAATCCATTTATTCTGAGTTTCAAGATTTACGTAGGGTGACCTAAGCTTCAGATTTAGTTCTTTATACAAGTACCAAAGTATGTAAATATATTCTTTAGAAGTTTAAAAATCCATCTGTATTTTTTCCTTAGAAATGTGTGTTGTTGCATATGCCAACTTTATTTAAAATAGGCTACACATTTTTTTCAAGATTGAAAATTAGTGGAATCAGGTAATGACAGCTTGGTATTCTCTAAAAGTAATTTAGGGCTTCACCACATTATCCATTAGGATTGTCAATTATATAGATATACAAATTAATTAACATTTCATTATAATATATACTTAAAATAGTATTGTTTATTAAATAAATAATATGGGAAATTTAATTCCTTAGCTGCATTTCTTCTTCTATCGTTAACATGTGGCAAACGTGTTAGAAACAATAGAAACACAGAGCATTTCTGTGGTTGTAGGAAGGTTTATTGGCCAAAGTTATCTCATGGAACTGGTGGGTCACAGGCATTGATCTTTTGTGGCTGAACATACTTTTATGATCAGAACCTTCTACAGTCTTAAATTCAGGTTTCTGAAGGAGCTCCGTGATATTTGGTGCTAATGCTGATACTTGAGTTCAGTAGTTCTCAACTTTGGTTGCACATCAGTGGGGAGGTTTAACAGACCTAGATATCTAGACCACCTGCTACAACACAGAAGAACTGAAGTGGAATCCAAAAGGGATGGCAGGCAGACATCAGCCTTTTTAATGTCCTTCTGGTAATTCAAACATCTGAGGAGACTCGTGGATATGGAGCCAGCCACACAGATCCGGTTTTCACATGGGTCACTTTTCTTATCACTTGCTTATTTCATCTTGGAAAGTCACATAGCTCTTCTCACACATTGCATAATTTATTCTTTTCTTTTAAGATGATACTTCCTGCTATTATTTCTTTATGCATGTGCAACATCATTTTCCCACAAATTGCTTAATTTTATTGTTACTATTTCCATTATAAGTCAGAAGTCTTCTTGTCCAGGTATTTTCCTCTTTCTCAATACTTTTGACTTTTTCAGGAAATAGTAAACATAAATTGATAAAAAAAAAAAAAGTCAAAACCAGCAACAGACAGGGAAACAGTGCAAAAAAAGAAAAATGAAGTAGGGGAAAATAAAATGACCTATGTACTATCTTCCAAATGGTTGTAAAGGAGAGAATTAAGGTGCTCATACTTTAGCTAGAGTTCAGCTTGGTTTATATGCACAAAGCTTCCTTTAAAAAATTGTTTATTAGAGAGAAAGAGATAGAGAGAATGGTTTTTCATCTGCTGATTTACTCTATAAACGCCTACAACAGCCAGGGCTGGGCTGGGCTAGGCTGAAGCCAAGAGCTAGGAATCCAGGATCTATATCAGCAGGAACCTGGAATCAGGAGCAGAACTGGGGCTTGAACCCAGGCACTCCAATATGAAATGAAGGCATACTAAGGAGAATCTTCTGAATTCATAGCCTTTGAGCAAAATTTTTTTTAGCAACAAGTTTAAAGTGACCTGATTATTTTTGGAAAGCTCAAGGTGCAAACAAGCATCTTTATTAAGAACTTTAAGAAAAATGCTAGTATTTTCTTAAAATACTATGTTGGAAAATTTGGATGGTATAACTGAGAAACACAAATAGATAAATAACATTTAGTCTACTCATTCATTTACTGAAGTATCCTATTCATTTACTGAAGTAATTCAATGTGACAAATTGTTAGATGTTCCCCAATATCTACTTTGCCTTTTTATGCATACTAATAACATTTTGGTAAGGATTAAGATTTTTTTAAAGAAAGAGTTAAAAAATAAACTCCTAGAGATAATAGTGGAATTGTTCAATATGTAGCCCTGTTGGACTAGGTTTGTCTCTTAGCATAATGTTTTCAAGATTCATCTACTGTAATGTGTCAGTGCTTCATTTTTTTTTCTTTTTTACTTATTTGACAGGTAGAGTTATAGACAGAGAGAGAAAGAGAGACAGAAAGGTCTTCCTTCCATTGGTTCACTCCCCAAATGGCTGCTATGGCCTGTGCTACTCAAATCCGTAGCCAGGTGTTTCTTCCTGGTCTACCATGTGGGTGCACTTGGGCCATCCTCCACGGCCTTCCTGGGCCACAGCAGAGAGCTGGACTGGAAGAGGAGCAACCGAGACTAGAACCCAGCACCCATATAGGATGCTGGCGCTGCAGATGGAGGATTAACCAAGTGAGTCACAGCACTGGCCCCTATTGCTATATAATGTTCTATTGCGTGAATATACCAGTTTGTTTATCCAATTCTCCTTGGTTGAAAATTGGGTTGTTTCCACTTCATGATTATTGTGAATAATGCTTCCATGAATAAGTATGTAAAAGTCAAAAATAAAAACCTTCAAATTTAAGATATTTAAAATATCAAATATTTGAGAGTACTTAAAAAATTTCATGGAGGGGCTCATGTTGTGGTACAGTGGGTTAAGCCACTGCTTGGGATGCTGGCACCCCAAATGAGCACCAATTTGAGTCCTGGATGCCCTGTTTCCAATCCAGCTCCCTGCTAATATGCCTGGGAAATCAGCAGATGATGGCCCAAGTACTTGAACAGCTGTCACTCAAATGGGAGGCCTGGTTGGAGTCCCCGGCTGAGTGTTCACAACCATTTGGGGAGTGAACCAGCAGATGCAAGATTGATATCTGTCTCTTTCTCTATCTTCCTGTAATCTTTCCTTCAAATAAATAATAAGTAATTATTTTTAAAAAATTTTCATGGAAAGCAGAATGTTAGGCAAGTTTATTTTAATGCAAAAATTTTTGAAACCTGCATATATAAGGGTTTTCAAAAAGTTCTTGGAGAATGTGTGTTATGAAAAATCCACTCATTGATTTCAAAATTTTTGCAGCAAAATTAAGCTTATCTTTTAATCACATTTTTCTTAGAACTTTTTTTGAAGTATTCCATAAATAGAGATGTTGAATATCAAGTCATTATGTAAGTGAGTGACTATCTTAGCTTGAATATTGCTTCAGCTTAATAATAGAGAATAAAGTAATAATAGTTTGATCAAAAGTTTTTTTCTCTTTTATGTGAAAGGTTAGGAATTTAGTCCCAGATAGCACGATAATTCCATAATTATCAAATATGAGTATCTAGGCTCCTTCTATTTTGTTGCCCTTTCATCTTTCAAATAATTTCCATTTTTGCCAGTCAAAGGGAAGGAGAATAAAAATTAGAAAAGAGAGGATACATTTCTTTCATTTATAGTCATGATTTGGAAATTGAACATGATAGCCCCATTCGCATTTTGCTGTCTAGAGCTTAGTCAAAATGTCATACAAATTTTAAGAGAAGCTGGGAAATAAATGTCTTTGGTTGAGAAGCTCAGTATTCAGCTAAAAATCCTACATACTGTTAAGAGAATGGATCGGAAAGGGAAAATATAAGTCTCTAGGAGGAAAAGATTGATCATTATAGTCTTAGAAATGTATCTATGAGCTATACTGAATTTGTAACAACTAATTAAAAATTAAACATTTTAAAATAAACAAAATTAGGCACTCAAATATATGGGTACACTATCTTACCTTTGAGCATGCTCTATTTCTTCTCAAATGCACTTACTGTACCCAGCTCAAAAACCAGGATTCATGGAGAATAGACAGTCTTTCTCTGCAGAATTAAAAATGCAGTTTAGAATTTTCTTCAAAACCAGGCACAGTGATCGACTTTTTGTTAAAAAAAAAAAAAGAGTTAATTAGTGGGATGAAGACATCAAGTCCTGCTCTTTAGACATCATATTGAACTATTGTCTTGCTTGAGTTATCGTTTTGTATTTCTCATTAGAAAGTGAAGGTTATAAGGAGTGGTAGTGAGATACTACAAAGGACTGTATTATCAAATCACATTCACAACTCTAGAAAACCGATCCAATATTAACCTTTACAAAGAAATCCAAGGAAACGGAGCTGAAACGTGGTAAAATCTGGCACTTCTGAAATCTGGAACAGTTTTCCCTGTCTTACAGTATTACCATACACCCTGCCCCAGATTTAATATATTAAGTCTCTAAGTGATGCCTCTAGCATATTTGTAACACAAAAAGAACTGCTCATCATGCTCACAAAATGCATTTTATACTCTTAATTAGTGGACATGGTATTCTGTGGCTGGCTATGCTTTTAAAGTCCGTAAATTGTTTTTTTTTTTTTTTTTTTTTAACCTTAACAAAGTTGAATGGTCAGGATTGGTTCTGTTAAATGTATCCAGAGATAGGAAGTCTACAGTGTATACAACAGTAAAAGAAAAAAAATGAAATCTGGTCATTTTGCAATAAAATGGATGAATCTGGAAAACATCATACTTAGTGAAATAAGCCGGTCCCAAAGGGACAAATACCATATGTTCTCCCTGACCTGTGAGGACTAATAGAGCACCTGAAATGAAATCTGTAGAAGTGAAATGGACTCTTCCAAAGGGATGACTTGAACTGCCCTTCTCTCAACTGTTGAGGAACATTTTTGTTTGTTTTTTCATTTTTTTTCTTCTTACTATTTGTTGAACTCTTTACTTAGCATAGAGTTAATCATATGTGTATAAAGTCAATTGAGGATGGATCTCAGTAAAAAAAAATATATATAAAGTGGGAATAAGGGAGGGAGGAGGAAGTTTGTAATTGTAAAGTTGTATAGTACTACATACATTGCTAAGGACTTACTTCTAAGGGTACAGTTTTAAAAATTATCATGGAGGCTGGTGCCGCGGCTCAATAGGCTAATCTTCCGCCTTGTGGCGCCAGCACACTGAGTTCTAGTCCTGGTCAGGGCACCGGATTCTGTCCTGGTTGCCCCTCTTCCAGGCCAGCTCTCTGCTGTGGCCCAGGAGTGCAGTGGAGGATGGCCCAAGTGCTTGGGCCCTGCATCCCATGGGAGACCAGGATAAGCACCTGGCTCCTGGCTTCGGATCAGTGCGGTGCGCCAGCCACAGCGTGCCAGCTGCGGCAGCCATTGGAGGGTGAACCAACGGCAAAAGGAAGACCTTTCTCTGTCTCTCTCTCTCACTGTCCGCTCTGCTTGTCAAAAAAAAAAAAAAAAATCATCATGGGACCCCCCCCAAATCCCATTAAGCTGGGTGGTAAAAATGTCATCCTAAGTGTTAAAGTGATCATATTAAGTGTTAAAGTGAACATATAGATAGGAATTAGTGTTAAAGTGATCATGTAAATAGGATCAAGTGTCTGGTAATAATAATAGAATTAAAAAGGAGAGAATGTTCCAACACAGGAAGCAATCCACACAGCAGACTCATAGAAAGATAATTGATTTAAGTAACACTCTAACCTCAGAATCAGCCCTTAAGTTCTTCTGGTCTGGCTGAAAAGTCCATGAGAGCATTTCAGGAATGGAAAGCTAAGACACTGAATATCTGTGAGTGAGACTCCAGTGGAAGAAAGAATTGCCATCAAAGAAGGATGTACTTTTCTTTAAAAGGAGGAGAAAACTTCCATTTTGCTTATGGCCTAGTCTAAATACTGATGGAGTTTGTGGATTCAAAAGGCTTCCATAGACTAGGCAGCTCATGTCAAAAGCCTCAGGTGGTCACTGATGTCATACATAAGAGTGATAATTATTAAATTAACAATAGGAGTCACTGTGCACTATCTCCCTATACAGGACCTTTTTCTTCAATGAGTTGTATTATCAGAATTAACTGTAAAACTAGTTCTCTAACAGTGTGTGTGTGTGTGTGTGCATGTGTGAGCAAATTGTTGAAATCTTAACTTAGTATAGAGTTGGTCTTCTGCATACAAAGTTAGTTGAAAATGAATCTTAATGGAGAATAGGACTGGGAAGGGAAGAGGGAGGAGGCGGCGGGGTGGGAGTGTGGGTGGGAGGGCAGGTATGGTGGGAAGAATCACTGTATTCCTAAAGTTGTACTTATGAAATTTGTATCCCTTAAAAACAAATAAATAAATAAATTTTTAAAAAGTCTACATTGATTTTTCACCTATAACACTATTAATATTTTTTAATAAACATATTAGAAATGTAAGTCAATTTTCCCAAATAAAGATGGCTTATACCAGAAGAAAGTATAATGTACCATATCACATAAAATCTGAACGTAGGATGGTTCCAAAGTTAATGCAGAGTTTGTAATATGACAACATAATCAAGCTCCTCTTCTGTCTGCCTTAGTCTTTGGTGTGTGTCCTCATGGTCGACAAAAACCTGCCACAGCTGCAGACATCATATCCTGGTTTCGTGAGGATTAAGATCTTTCTCAAGAACCTATCAGCAAATTTTTGAACCACATAGATGAAGCTTGAGTCATATGCCCATGGTATACCTGGGAACAACTGAGTGACTAATGTTTTCTGTCTATTGTTTGGAAAGCAGGAAAGCAAAGAATAAAAGGACAGATTATGTCTCTAACCCTTATAAATTTTACTTCTCATGCAAATAAAGAGCAAAACTATATTTTCAGTAGCTTCTGTAACAGCATAAGTTCTTCCTATTTCAGAGTTAATGTCCTATACTGATTTTTCTTATTGATAGATTTAGTTTTAGTTCTTCACATCAACCCCAGTGGATGGGCATCTCACCTCTCTCTCTCATACACAGTTAGATGGCATTATTTTCAATATTTAATAAGTTAAGCTGAAAATACTTTAAAACTGACAAAATTATTATAGGATTATGAAACTTGTATTTTAAGCACAGCATATGGAATAATTTATTTAGTTACATTACCACTTAAAATATTTAATGCTTGCTTTCCTTTTCCTTTGTGCTTATAGAACCCCTTACCCACTTGATTAAGGCTCTTCTTAGTGATTTCTGATAGTGTGAAAAGAAAAACGATATAATTGAAATTTTCAATTATGCAAGGCCATGTTGGTTCAGTCTAAATGCTTACCAATTATGTGTTGTTGAAACCAATATCTAGTGCAATAGTTAGTCTTCAGCACACTGTTATTTTAATGAAATTGTTGCAAGGATAAAATCATCAGTTACTTTCTAGCAACTGATGAATTAGTATTAGAACAATTCTTTTAGTAGATACCCGGGTCCTCTAAGAATGAAAATTTCCTGCAAACAGATGGATTAAAAAAAATACTTGCATTTTATCAACTCTTCATGACTTACAATAATAATAAAATATAACTATTTTAATATGACTATGATGGTAGAAATTAGTAACTCACTGGTGAGACAAATATTGAGATATTGAGTCTGTGGATGCAGGATAGAAGAATCAAATAAACTAAATCTATTTTACCACTCTAGCTTCCATTTATATGTTCATTCTTTTCATATTCAATACGTATAGTGCTTTTATCAAGCATATCTAATTCTCCATGGCTCCTTTAAACCACCATACTTTATTTGAAGTTCACTGCATAAAGAATATCAAACTCCTCTTTATGCAGTGAACTTCAAGGTGAGAACCTCTGGCAGTCTTAGTTCTGAACTGCATTTGCAATGCAAATCTGATCATGTCACACATTTGCTCAAGTGACTTAAATGGTTTTCCTATTCAGAAAAGTACTTACAGGGCCTTGCCTTATCTACCTCCCTCCTATCTCCTCAACCTTATCACTCCCTGTTTGTATCACCCTGTTCTCCTTCACATCTGTGCTTCTTCCTCACTGGCTTTTTAGTGTTTTCTGAAATACCTACTTCAAGGTCATTCTGCCTGCTCGTTCTTCTCTTCCTTTGAGCCTAGCCCATGTCTCATTCACATCTCTGCTCAAATTTCATTGGTTCATTTCAGAGAACTTAGAAAAAATGCTAATTTCATATCTGTACCTTAATATTTGTATCTCTTTTTAATATATGAATATATATATCTTTTTAATATATATATCTTTAATATATATATAATATATATAATATATATCTTTAATATATATATATTTAATATATATCTTTAATATATATTATATATATACATATATATCTTTAATATATATATCTTTAATATATATCTCTTTAATATATATCTCTTTTTAATATATGAATCTCTTTTTAAAAATCATAGCATCCTGAATGTGTCTAGATTACACAGAGTGGCAATACCCCCTGCTATTGCATATTGTGATCCAGCTTCCTCCAGAGCTGTGACCCAGCAGACAGAGAATCTGCTTCTGGGTGAATTATTGTCTGTCCATAAAGGGAAGAAAATATATGCTTCAGATGTGTGAAGTGGAAAACATCCCAGACCTTTTTACTCCTTCAAGCTCAACTTCCTGTTACATCAAACAGAATATAAGCAAATCCGGAAATGACTGCTACCACACCTCTCAGTATTTATCTGTGCCTGTATCACTGTACTCTGCAATCCATGTTGTTTCCATAGGTAAAATTTCCCTGTTCTTATCTAAGACTAACTCACTCTGATGCTGGTCCACCTGCTCTTATCCCTTTTTACTTAAGAGGTTTCTCAGGGTGACATCTTGGCTAGTAGTTAAGACACCAGTTAAGCCAGTGCATGGTGTAGTCCCTGGATTCTATGCCTGACTCTAGCTCCCAACTCTAGCTTCTTGCTAATGCAGAACATAGGAAGCAAATAATTGGGATAGCACAAATAACTGGGTTCCTGCCACTGATATGGGATACCTCAAATGGGTTCTCAGCTCCTGGCTTCGGCTAGGACCAGAACTGGCCATTTCAGGCATTTGAGGAGTGCACAAGTGGATGGGAGGCCTGCCTGCCTGCCTGCCTGCCTTCCGTCTTTCTCTCCTTCCTTCCCTCCAATAAATAAATAAATATAATTTTAAAATATTTTTGTATAAATATTCCCCTCTCTAGTTTTTAAAATTATTTCCCACTTTATCACAAGCCAACAGACATACAAACATACTGTGATATCAGCCAAGTTAAAAACAAAACTTCCTTGAAACGTTATTTATCTTCGCTGCTTCCCAGTTTTCTGCTCATGTGTATAGCAAAACTGTTCCAAAATGTTGCCTGGCAGATTTCTCTCCTCTCATCTTCTCTAGAAGGCTCTCCAATTAGTCTTTGATTCGTGCCAGTTCAATAAGAGATCTAATCATTTCACCAAAGGTTTTCAAGTTGGTAAATCCTGTCACTTTGAAGACCTCATCTTACTAAAACTGTCAGCAGCTTGGGACCCCGGCATCCCGTGTTGGAGCACCTTGTTCAAGCTCTGGCTACTCTGCTTCCAAACCAGCTTCCTGCTAATGTGTTTGGGAAAGCAATGCATGATGGGCCAAATACTTGGGTCCCTGCCACCCATGCAGGAGACCTCAGTGGAGTTCCAGGCTCCTGGAGTCAGGCTGGCCCAACCCTGGCAGTCTGTTGTGGGCAACTGGGGAGTGAACCAGCAGATGGCAGATTGCTCTCTCTGGCTCTGCCTCTGTCCGTGTCATTCTGCCTTTCAATAGATAAATAAATACCATCAGCAGCATTTAACTCTTTATTAATAGCTCCATCTCAAAACATGATTTCCACATAGCTTCCCAAGCCCTATTGATGATTCCCCTCTTCCTTTGCTGACTACAAATTCTATTTCATTCGTTTCTTTTCATTACCCTGATCTCACAACACTACTATGCCACAGGGCTTGGTCTTTGCAACTCTTGTCTATGTAGCACACTCTAAAAGGATAGCATATAATCTCACAGCCTTAAAGGCCATCTGAAATACACTGAAGATTTTCAAATCTGTACTCAGCCATAGTTTCATAGAACCTGCTATTTTTTCAGCATCTGTTTCTGGATATCTGATAGACCCTTCAAATTTAACAAGGCAAAAACCAAACTATTAATCTCTCTTTCCCCAACCTACTTCTACCACAACATCAAAGCAGCTTTTAAAATATAAATCCGATTATGCAACTCATCTGCTCCAAACTTACCCACCACTTTTCTGCCTCACCTAGAATAAAATCCAAACGACGTATGCTCCTTGCAGATACTCCTATCAATCATCTGCCCCCTCCTTTGCTGCCCTGGCCTTGTGTTCTACTGGGTTTTAAGTGTTTTCTTAGATTCTGTCATTGTCTATTTTGTATCCATTAATCACAAGGCTGATAAAATGGCTAACGTCTCTCCTGTGATTCAACTTTCACCATCCTTGAAAATAATATTATAAAAACCTCCAACCAACCCGGAGTCCATGCACTCAACTAACTTCTTATCTAACTCTCACACACCATAGCAATGTTCTCCCTGCCCTCCATCAACCCAGGGTCGGGTGTTAGACAACTAAGGATAGTCCTGTGCTCCAAAGTCCTCCAGAGTAATTCAACCCAGCCAAACCCCAGCTATTTATCCTGCGCTGCCTTGCCTTTACCATGGAAACACCAATGAAGTCTGTCAACAAGGCATATCCCTCATTTCTGCTTCTACATCCTGACCAAACCTGATGCTTCTCTGTGTGGCACTGAGTGGCCAGGTGTGCTCACGTCCCTCAAGAACTTAAAGTAATGAAATTTGATGTTACTGGCATTGACCTTTCTGTTTAATCACTTGATAATCTTTATAAATTAATATCCCAGCTCAAATCATGCTGTTCCTCTCATTGACTCTCCTTCAGCCCCCCTGCTCAGTCTCCTCACTGTTCTGTAGATGAACCAAGCATGCTTTATTCTCAGGGCTTTTGCTTTACCCAGAATTTCTCTTCTCACAGTTCAGTATGTGCTTCAGTGTTTGTTTTTCTTCAGGACTTGCTGCAAGGTCATCATATGAGCAAGGCTTTCACTGCACTTTCCCATCATCACTCCTCCACCCTACATCCATACCTTGTTCTTTTTTTTTTTTAAGATTGATTTATTTATTTGAATGACAGAGAGAGAGACAGAGAGAGAGGTCTTCCATGCACTGGTTCACCCCCCAGATGGCCACAAATGGCGGGAGATGCCAGGAGCTTCCTCCAGTCTCCCATGTGGGTCCAGGGGCCCAAGGACTTGGGCCATCTTCTACTGCTTTCCTAGGCCACAGCAGAGAGCAGGATTGGAAGTGGAGACTCGAACTGGTGCCCTTATGGGACACCAGCAGTGCAGGCGGCCGCTTTCCCCACTATGCCACAGCACCAGCCCTACCTTGTTCTCCATAATCAGCTTTAGTCATCCAGTCAAATTCATTCCCACCTAAAATGTTGCTTTTCTGCTCTTCTGGAAACCTAACTACAACCTAAGCGCCATAAGGAAAAAGGAATTGTTCGCACTGGATCTCTAGGGTCTAGAATAGTATTTGCAATTGGATTGACTTACCATTCAGGAAATATTTGTTGGTTGAATGAATAAGGGCAGGAATTTGAGCATTCCTGGCTTGGTCTAGGAGCAGGAGGAAAGGTGATAAGAAACCCAGTCTTAACACTTGGTTCTTTGTATTCCTTTGTTAGAATCCTACTTAGTCCTTATCCCCATCACCCATTTATAGACACATGGTTCAATCTGACAGGGGAGGGAGTTTAATGCATTAATAAAAAGAGAAGAAAAATATATCCTCGTTATAAAGGTGTTAGGCTGTCACAAAACACACCAAACACCGGAGTAATGGGAAGGGTTTGTTGGGGAAAACGCAGCAGACTGGAGGGAAGGGGTGAAGAGGGAAAAAGGAGAGTAAGAGAAAGAGAGGGGAGGAGAGAGGGCACTGAGAGAGGAGAAGAGGAGGCTAGAGAATAGAGAAGCCAAGAGAGCCATGTGTTCAGGAACAGGTCCTTTTAAAACTTTGCCGGAGGGCGGGCAGGGAAGCAGGAGCAGTGAATCCCATTAGGATGGGGGTGATGCTTGACAATAGCGATTGGGCCATGTGGCCACCTGGCTTCCAGCAATGGTGGTGGGGGCTAGAGCCTAGGATGTAAATCAGGGTGTAGATCGAGTCATAGATAAAACTGCGCCATTTTCCTAACAAAAGGAATAACTAAAAGCAACAAAGAAAAATACAACAGGGAAAAATATAACAGGGAGACAAAGAATAACCGGGGACTATCCTGGGTTGATAGAGGGGTCCAGTGAGACCCAGGTGACATGGAGATGGCAGAAGTTACCCTGCATTCTATCCATCCCAGCATCTTGCAATAGGATGTTGAACTGAGTTGTGTTTAAATGTAACATATACAGTGAAAACTCAAGTATGCCTGCAGTCCCAACTCTATATAATAAACTATGGAGGATTTTTCTTCCATCAGTAATGCCTGCCTCTCTGACACATGGAGAAAAATATACAACTCTGATATTTTGTTTCAAGTATGTATCCATTCATTTGCACATATTTTTCTGGTTTGTATTCTTTCTACATGGTAGCAAATTGTTCAGTTTCTGCGGTATTTCACACAAATATAAAATTAATTTCTGGTCTATTCTACCTTTTCTTCTATAAGAAGTTTTTTTCTAGTTTTGAGTGATGGAACAAGGACATAAGCCTCAGCCATTGTCACTCATTGCCCAAAAGATAGAAAAACATTGTGTATTCCTTGCCCTTGAATCTCAGTTGGGTCTCATACGTATTACCTTCATATCCCACCCTGCATTCTTTTCAGACATTCCCCTCTGCCTGCTGCCACCTACCCCCACCCCCATCCCTAGCCCTCCTTAAAAAGGCTCTGCCCCTGGGGGTCGGGCCTTCTGCCATCTGCTCCATCAATGTGCACAGGAGCAGTTGATCTTCCACCTCTCTGGATTTATTTTCTCTGAATAAATTCAGTCTTGCTGTAAATTCGTATGCTGCCTCCTCTATTCTGTGCCTCTTTTTTTTTTTTGCATTTCCATATTATAATATCTATGGGGTAATTTACATATGGTTTCTATGTAAGAATTTCCATAATAATGTCTATATAATTTCCATCATAATGTCCATATTTCTATGTAACTTCTATATAATAATTCCTATATAATTTCAATGATTTCTATGTAATAATTTCTATGACTTTTATATAATTACACAATAATTTCTATATAACTTCTATATAATGATTTCTATGTAACAACTTCTATATAATGATTTTTATGTAATAATTACATAATAATTTCTATATAATAATGTCTATAATAGCTTCTATATGATAATTTCTACATAATTTCTATTTAATAATCCACATATAGTTTCTACATAATTTACATATATGATAAAATAGAAATCATTATATAGAAGTTATATAGAAATTATGTAAATTATTATATAAAAATCATAGAAATTATTTCATAGAAATTATACAGAAATTATAGAAAGTCATATAGAAATTATATGGAAATTATTACATGGAAATTACAAGATAGAAATTATGTAGACGTTATTATATAGAAGTTGTATAGAAATCATTAAAGAAATTATTATATAGAAATTATATAAAAATAATGAAAATTATAGAGAAATTACATAGCAATTATTACATAGAAATGTTTGTATAGAAATAATCATGTAGGAATTATGTAAAAATCATTATATAGAAACTTATATAGAAATCACATAGAAATTAAATAGAATTTATATAGAAATTATAATAGATGATTATATAGAAATTATGAAGAAATTATATTCTGTGCCTCTTACTCTACCATTTTGGTGCCACATGTGAGGAGGCACCAATCTGCTACTCTTTTTCTAACATTGAGAACTTACGTTGGCATTAAAAGATACACATTTTCTTATATTGTTTCTAGCAACATAAATGTAATTATATATATTTATTTGAGAGGAAGACAGATGGGGGGAGACACACACACATACACACACATACACATAAATACACACAGATCCCATCTGCTGGCTCACTCCCAAGCAAAATGCTCACAATAGCCACGAGCGGGCATAGGCTGAAGTCAGGAGCTGGAAACCCAATCCAGGCCCCTATGTGGGTGGCTGAGGCCCTTGACTGGGGTCATCACCGATGGCCTCACAGGGCCTGTATTCACAGGAGGCTAGTGTCAGGAAATAGAGCCAAGAGTTGAACCCAGGTACTGTGATATGTGATGTGGGCATTCTACCGAATGGCATAAACAACTAGGCTAAATGCTTACTTCTCACCATATTTTTTGTGTGTATATTGAGTGATTCTGAAAATGAATATACACATAGACCTTTTGATGGTTTTGTTAAGTAGCTTTTCTGGGTCACTAAAATCTCAAATAAAGGCCAGTGATGTCACTATACACTTTGTTTATATGTCATTTGTAGCCCAAAGTTTTTTCACATTTGATCCTTAAAAATATTATTAAATGCTTAGGGATTGATGGTGTCCCATTGCACCGCTTTGTGACGGAAAGAACAAAACAGTGCACATATTTGCTGTTTTCCAGTTGATAGGATTTTTTTTTTTTTTTTGTATTTTAAAATTACGTTGCTTAGAAACTTAAATAGAAATTTAATCACAAGAATCTGATTAGCCACAAAGAGTAAGCAGAGAGTTGGTGCTAAGTGGTGAGCTGTGAGCCTTTTTGGAGCCACTGTCTACTTCTTTGCTTCTTTAACTTTTTTATTAGTTTTTTTGTCCTATTTTCATTTCCTATTTCAGCGGCTAATTGGTTCTCTCCCTAGCTGTTTCCATGTTCTCTCTTTTCATTTCATCCTTGATATAATTGTCAGAAGAATCTTTCTACACCACTGTGATAAACATGGCATAGACAGCCCCAAACTTAAAAAGGATGAAATTAAGATGTTTCAGCTTTGTGATGATGATGGTGCAGAGCTGATACGCATTCAATAGAAACCCTGCTTTGCACTTTGAATTCAGATCTTTGCCCAGGGTATCGGTATTTGGTATGACACTTTTCCCTAATGCTGGCTGATAGCCAAAAGTCACATCTGTCAGTCAGCCCTGTGGCCATGGAGGGTCACACTACTGGGCACTCTGTGGCTAAATTATGACATCTGATGCATTAAATAGAGTAAGTGTATTTTTAACCTATGCTGTGTTGAACATCACCTGTATATCTCTGCTAAAATATTGGATGGTGTCTTATTGCCAGTAAAATAGAGCCCTATTCCCTAGCATGGAATCTAATGGTGTTTGGATTTCACCTCACTGAGCTCTTAGCTCTTACCGTTATCCTTCCTGTTTCTTCAAATCATGATATTCATTGTTCTGTCTAGATGACCTAAATTTTTCTTAAACTTCTGCATTTTGCACATGGTATTTTCTCTGCCTAGAAGGCTTGAGTCCTACTGTTTAGCTGAAATTACTACCTGTTCCATGAGATTTTTCTAACTATTTGTGATTAAAACTTATCTACAAGGACCAGTGTTGTGGTACGGTGAGTTGATCTGCTGACTAGAACACTGGCTGGCATCCCATATGGGTGCTGGTTCAAGTCCTGGCTGCTCCAATTCTGCTAGGGCTCCCTGCTAAAGTGCCTGCAGGCAGGATGCAACAGGAGATGGTCTGAGTCTTTGGGCCCCTGCCACCCATGTAGGAGACCTGGATAATAGAGTTCCTGTCTCAGTCATTGAGGCCATTTGGGGAGTGAACCAGGGGATGGAAGATCGATCTCTCTCTCTCTCTCTCTCTCTCTTGCACACGCGCACATTCTATGTCTCTTTCAAATAAATAAATCTTTAACAGATAAAAATTAAAACTTATCTATAACACTTTAGTAACACTTGTTATATCCATCATTTGGTTCCAGTTGCTTATTCCAATTGTGTGGGAAGAGAAACTTAGACTTATTAAACTTTTTAATATTTTATTTATTAGAGAGAGAGAGAGAGAGATCGATCTTACCTGATGGTTCGTTTCCATAAGTCTGCAACAACACCTGGGACTGGACCAGGCCGAAGTCAGGATCTGGGAACGCAATCCGGATCTCCCATGTAAATGGCTGGGACCCAAGTACTTGGGACATCACCTGCTGCCTCCTATGATGTGCAGTAGCCAGAAGCCAGAATTGGAAGTGGAGCCAGGACTTGAATCTAGGCTCTCCAGCATGCACTGTGAATGCATCATACCACTGTGCCAAACGTCTAAGAATGAACTGCCTCTAAAAAGCTACAAAGCATTCAAGAGAAACACCCAGGGAGGTTAGCTGGCCAGAGCTATTAATCCTGTTTTTCAAGTCCATTTGACTTGGGTAATGGCACATGAAAGGTCTGTTTTGTCTTAGCCTTTGGATCAACTTGAGCAATCCTTTGTTTTTAATCTATACATTCCTGTTCCATTTCCAGAAATGTCATCCTTAAAATGAATTGCCAGCCTTCTTTTCAGTAGCATCTTTTCAGTGAGAATACCTTCATTATTACTGAAGATGCTTGTAGCCAGTCCTGTTCTAGAGAAAGTAATCTCCGGCCAGTATGGAATTTTCCTTTCATTCTGTTGCTACAGTCAGCCTTGTGGGGCCAAGCCAGTGCGTGCTGACTGTGTAATACATGCTTTCTGGCTGGAGTTGACCACCTTGGAACACTTCCCAAGGCTCGTTGTTGAGCTTGCCTTTCCCAGGCCTAGACCATGCATATTTCTGCCCTGAATAAACCTATTCACCTTTTTCGGATGCTATTTCTTTCTGTCAATGTGTCTGTCCCTTTTAATTAGTTGATTTGTTTAGCTATTTAATTTATTTGAAAGCCAGACAGACAATAAAATTGTATACAGGAGCAGACACAGATACCTGAATTGGGAAGCTCTAGATCACAGGTACTTTGTGGCTCCAATGAAGGGCTGAGGTTGGAGGAAGATATTTTTATAGGGTAAACACTGAAGTAGGACTATGAAACATTTGATTGGTTCAAGTGCAGCAGTAGACTTATTTAGAACATTCCAGTGGAAAGACCCTACTTAGAAGTTCTTTGGTGGTTTCTGGTTGGTTAATTTAAGTGTTGTTTTAGCTGTTTTTAGTAGGCTGAGTTTCTTTTGATTAGTAGGACCCTAGGGCACTGGAGCTACCTTAGGCTAATGATTTCACAACTGATATATTAAAAAAAAACAATTGTTTATCATATTTCTCATTAACTAACATACTCGAGCAAAGACTATTTTCTGATACAGAGCTATGGCCTCTACAGCACCACGTTAGACCCTGTGAGTATGAAACCCTTAAAAATTGGTCAAACCATGACTAATATAGTAATATTTAATGTAATAAGGTTAAGTAATCTCTGTTCATGGTATCCATGAGTTGATTTATTTTTTACTCATTTTACTCGTTGAAGCACTTTCACTGATATTCTCCCTACAATGATCTAGTTTTAAAATTGCTTTTTTGAAGATTGATTTGCTTTATTTGAAAGAGTTACAGAGAGAGAGAGTCAGAGAGAGAGAGAGAGAGAGATCTCCCATCTTCTGTTTTACTCCCCAGATGGCCACAATGGCCGAAGCTGGGTCAGGCCCAAGTTGGGAGCCACGAGTTTCTTCAGAGTCTCCCACGTGGGCAGCAGAGGCCCAATACTTGGGCTGTCTTCTGCTGCTTTTCCCAGGCCATTAACAGGGAGCTGGATTAAAACTGGAGCACCCAACTCACAAACCAGTGCCCATGTGGGATGTTGGCATTGCAGATGGTAAGTTTATCTGCTACACCATGATTCTGGCCCCTAATTTTGAATTTTTAATGTCTCAGCCTAGTTTAGAATTTAATAATGCTAACTCTTTATTCACAGATAATTAATTCATTTATAGATTAGAATTATATTAGAAAATTAGGACTTTATTGATAAATTAGCAAAAATGAAAACAAATACCCACAGGTGATTGCCTCTTTTTTATGTTTCTTCCTTTTTGTCTCAATTTCCTTTTCCATAATATGATATAGATGGTCCATATTGTCTGATATTTTAGGCCTTTTTTAATAATGTCATCCATCAGGACCCAGACTAATTTTGCCACTTTTATTTTCATATATTTTAAGTAGATTATTAAAATTGAGTGTGCAATTTCTGGTAGAAATATTGCATTAATTAAGAAACAGTTGCATTATTAACTGTCAGCCCCCTTTGCTGGAGGACAACAGATGGGCTCACAGGTAGGTACTCAGCTTCACATCCATCCTGGATGCACAAGCTCGCTGGCCAGCATTGCCTCTCGTTTGTTTTGAGAGTGAATGAAATTATGGATGTAAAACTGCTTAGTGAGGTCTAAGGCACTAGTCACATCCATCGAATCATTATTATTTGTTTTGTCATCAGCTTTATAGTATGGTTATAAGGCCATGGCATTTTTGTTTTAAACAAATTTACTAGGAATTAAACATCTGAATGAGTTTTTACCTCTTCAAATAATATGTGGGGCATTATCTGCTTACTCCAGTGATGCTGCTATTGATCAAACATGATGAATAATCTATTCAAAATAGAAAGATAATAGGTGTGCTAAATGTGCCGTGATGTTAAGACTTGTTGCCAACATGTTATTTTTGCACCCATTAAATCTATATAATGTTAAATATGTAATCTAGGACAATTAAATATTTAATATAGAATGAAGCAGAGATAGGGAACTTAATTTCTTTTTTCTTTTAAAGATTTTTTTTATTCTACTTGAAAGAGTTAAACAAAGAGAGAAAGGAGAGGCAGAGAGAGAGGTTTTCTGTCTGTTGGGTCACTCCCCAGATGGCTGGAGCTGTGCTGATCTGAAGCCAGGAGCTTCTTCCAAGTCTCCCACATGGGTGCTGGGTCTCAAGCACTTGGGCCATCTTCTACTGCTTTCCCAGGCCTTAGCAGAGAGCTGGATTGGAAATGGAGCAGCCGGGTCTAGAACCAGAGCCCATATAGGATGCTAGCGCTTCAGGCCAGGGCGTTAACCCACTGTGCCACAGCACTGGTCCCAGGGAACTTAATTTCAAAAAAAGCTATTGTCTTACTCTTTTATTTTATTTTTTTTGACCTACTGATGTAACACAACAAGAACTATATAGCAAAACCTATGAAAAATTCTCACCAAATATATGACCCTGAGTCTGATTAGCATCTAAATCAATATCCTCAATTAAAAGTTTTGTTCTCTTCAGGCCACAGAACAATCCACACAGAAGGTTGTTGAATAAGATATGGTGACTGATCTTGATGAGCCCTTATAAAATGTGAGTCAGCTGGAGAGATTGCCTACCCCAGCGTATCATACCACAGCAAACAGTAGCTGCTAATCAGAGTGTCTACCAATTCAAGACATATAGTGCATATACAAAGTGGATCATAAGCTTCTTGACCAAAGGGCCGGTAAAGAAACACGATCAACTGTTCTGAAGAGAGCAAAACGCAAATAAAAGGGTAATGGAAAAATAAAGTTATGGTAGCCAAATAAGTCTATTGTCAATTTGTAGAAATAGTGTAGCAGCTCTCAATTTCTACTTTTTTAACTTTTATTTAATAAATATAAATTTCCAAAGTACAGCTTATGGATTACAATGGCTTTCCCCCTCCATAACTTCTCTCCCACCCGCACCCCTCCCATCTCCCACTCCCTCTCCCATTCCATTCACATCAAGATTCATTTTCAATTAGCTTTATATGCAGAAGATCAATTTAGTGTATATTAAGTGAAGATTTCAACAGTTTGCACCCACATAGAAACACAAAGTGTAAAATACTGTTTGAGTACTACTTATAGCACTAATTCACATTGGACAACACATTAAGGACAGAGATCCTACATGAGGAGTAAGTGCACAGTGACTGCTGTTGTTGACTTAGCAAATTGACATTCTTGTTTATGCCGTCAGTAATCACCCTAGGCTCTTGTCATGAGTTGCCAAGGCTATGGAAGCATCTTGAGTTCGCCAACTCCGATCTTATTTAGACAAGGTCCTAGTCAAAGTGGAAGTTCTCTCCTCCCTTCAGAGAAAGGTACCTCCTTCTTTGATGGCCTGTTCTATCCACTGGGATCTCACTCACAGAGATCCTTCATTTAGGTTTTGTTTTTTTGTTTTGTTGTTGTTGTTGTTGTTTGCCAGAGTGTCTTGGCTTTTCATGCCTAAAATACTCTCATGGGCTCTTCAGCCAGATCCAAGTGCCTTAAGGGCTAATTCTGAGGCCAGAGTATTGTTTAGGGCATCTGCCATTCTATGAGTCTGCTGTGTATCCCGCTTCCCATATTGGATCATTCTCTCCTTATTTCTATCAGATAGTATTAGCAGACACTAGTCTTTTTTATTTTCTATTTTTTTTTTTTTTGACAGGCAGGGTGGACAGTGAGAGAGAGAGAGACAGAGAGAAAGTTCTTACTTTGCCGTTGGTTCACCCTCCAATGGCCACCACGGCCGGCGCGCTCCCTGGCCACAGCAGAGAGCTGGCCTGGAAGAAGGGCAACTGGGACAGAATCCAGCGTCCCGACCGTGACTAGAGCCCTGTGTGCCGGCGCCGCAAGGCGGATGACACTAGTCTTGTTTATGTGATCTCTTTGACTCTTAGACCTATCATTATGATCAATTGTGAACTGAAATTGATCACTTAGACTACTGAGAGGGCATCGGTACATGCTGCCTTGATGGGATTGAATTGGGATCCCCTAGCACGTTTCTAATTCTACCATTTGGGGCTCAATTTCTACTTTTATAATTTGATTTGTAAATAACATCATTATTTGTACATAATTGATTTCTTATATTTCTTTATTATAGCTACTTATGTAGAGAATACTGCTGGTGGATAATCACGCAATTAAATCTTAAATTATACAATATTAAAAATAATTGTGTACAAAGAGAAGGAAAAAACAAGATTATAAAGGGCAAGTGTGTAGCCTACAGTTAAGAAGGCATATCTCATATTGGATCACCTGGGTTTGACTAGTTCTGGCTTCTGACTCCAGTTTCCTGCCAATGTAGATTTTTGGAGGCAGCAGGTGATAATGAAAGTACTTGGTTCCTGGCACCCACATCGGGGGGGGAGGGGGGCCTGGATTGAGTTCTCATCTCCCAGCTCTGGCCCTGGTTGTTGAAAGAATTTGGGAGGAACAATGAACAGATGGAAGATTTATCTCTCTCTCTCTCTCAATTTTTTTTTAATGTGGCTTTTCAAATGACTGATAAACACACATACAGAAAGAGAGAGAGAAAAGAGGGACACCAATGATACAGGAATGCAATCAAATTCATAATTTAGGGCATTTTCTAGAATATGCTTCATTGACAAGGCATCAAGATTAGAAAAAAAGGTGAGAGATTTTTGTAGATTGAAAGAAATGTAAGTGACACATCAACAAAATGTTGAACTTGTTTGAACTCTAAACCACTCACTTAAAGGCATTTATGGGACAATCAGAGTAGTAGGATTTTTCTTTGTTTTATGAGGGATATTTGATGATTTTAGTAAGTTATTTTAAATTTACATGTAGCAATAATTTCACTGCTATATTACAAAAAGCTGTGTTTCTTTTAGCAGCATAAAAAGAAATGCTCTTTCATGAAATGTGACAGTGTATAGGTTTTGCTCTCATGATGTCCCAATAACTTGAAGTAGAGTGAAACAGGGAAGTAAGTGAAAGAAAAATGACATAATATTGTAATGGATGGGCTGAAACTATAGAAGTGATGTTCATGATACTATTCCTTCTAATTCTGTGTGGATTGAAAATTTTCACAATTAAAAAATAAGAGAATAAGATATGCGTGAAAGCAGAAATAGGAGTGAGGATATTTCCAGGCCTCACAATATTCCAGTTTATTAGAGTTAGCCCAGATGCTGTGTTGCCCTTGGATTACCCTATATTTCCTAAAACTGGTCTTTAAGTAAAATTTGTAATGAGATTCTATTTGCAGCCAAGATCTCTAACTAATATATATTTAGCCAAAAAACACTAAAGGACTTCCTTCGTAGTTATATTAGAGAACTAAAAATGTTTTAAATTACTTTTAAAAGCATCTTGTAAAAGTTGTGCTTTATATAGAAATCATTACTTCCATTCAAGTGCCAATCATTGTCTTAGACAAAGTTTTATGGGCTAAATCTTGGGCATATTTACAATCTAAAAATTAAAGAAAATTGAGACTACTGATGATGTGTCACTAAAAAAGTTGTGAAGTACTAAAATTAAGCCAGGGAATCTCAAGCAGGGGTCATGTCTGTAGACATTTGGGATGAACTTGACATAGATGCTGGTGGAGCCCTGCTATCGACATGCAGTGGGTGAAGGTGGTGGATGCCTCTGAGCATCTGGACATGAACAAGCCACTTTCCACTTCTTCCCCATAGTCAACCAAGAATTGCATGTTTCAGAAGGTCCATCATGTCAAGGTTGACAAAGTTGGAATTAAGTCACTAACAGGAAAGTTGTTCAAACATCATTAACTTGTACCCTCTGATTTTCCTGTTAGCATAACATAATAACTCTAATCTGAAATCATGACTTGCAATATGAGGCAGCCAAATACTACCATAATTTCATTTACTTTGGCAATTTTCTTTTTTTCTTCTATTTTTTCTCATCAGTTGTCATGTTAGAGTGGTATAAATACAAAGAGAATAGATTCAATGTAGTTCATAGATCCAGTTCTAAGAATGTAATGGTGTTCCCTCCCCCCCACCCCTCCTTCCCTCCCTCTCTTCCTTTCTTTTCTAGTTTTGAGATAACATATTTTTCACTCCTATATAGTAAAGTTTTAAATAATTACAGATCATTACAACTTTAGTAATATATCTTTTTTAACCATTAGTTTGATAAAGATATAAAACAAAGTTTGATGAAACTATATTTGCAGCAATACTGATACAGGAATTTCTGGTTTTGTTTATTTTTGTGTGTGTGTTTTTTTTAATTTTAGTCCTCACATATAACAGAGAAATGTGGTGTTTGTTTTTCTGTGTCTGATATTTCACTCAACATGATGCTTAGTGTATTATGTGTATATATTATATATGAAAATATAAAAAATGTAGTTTTGGTTTAGTTAAATCTTTGCAAGCATAAAATATACCCCGAAAAGATCAATCAACTGTGAATGCCTCCCTTGCAAATGTAAAAATGTTATTTTCTGTTTTAAAAATTATATCTTGTCATTCATTTAGACTAACTAATTCTTGGCTAGTAATATGAATTATAAATAGTAATTTTATCTATCTGTCAAAGTTATAGGTAATTACTATAATAATTTTCAGCTGACCTACAATGTGATTTAACCAAGAAATGGGAAAACATGTATATTAGATGTCCTTGATTGAATTTTATTTCATTTTTCAGTCTCTAGACAAACGTTTTAATAACTTTTATTAGTATCAAAATTGCCTGTAAAATTATCTCCTATTGGAACAACAGTATAATATTCATTTATACTTAGAGCAGAAAATATATTATTAAGGAAGTACATACTTTCTTCCCTCTATGGGCTGTCAATGTTTTAATTTGGGAAAATTAATTTCTTTTTTAAAGCCCCTAAATGTTTTTTGCAGATATTAAAATGAAGGAAAAGGAGCTCATATTATTTCTTTAATTATCTGTTATACAAATGTGGCTTATTAGCACAGGAATTGTATTAGTTAAGAGAATTTAAAATGTAATTTATAGGAATACAGAATTTTAAAATAATGTCTCAAAGATACTTTACTCCTATAATTTTCTTTTTGTTTTTTAAATTTATTTATTTAATTGAGAGGCAGAGTTATAGACAGAGAGTGGGAGAGACAGAGAGAGAGAAAGAGAGAGATCTTCTATTCTCTGGTTTACTCCCCAAATGGTCACAATGACCGGAGCTGAGCCGATCTGAAGCCAGGAGTCAGAAGTTTCTTTCAGGTCTTCCATGTGACTGCAGGGGCCCAAGCACTTGGACCATGATCTGCTGCTCTCCCAGGCCATTAGCAGGGAGCTGGATTGGAAATGGAGCAGCAGGGTGTGTACCAGCGCCCATATGGGATGCCAGTGCTACAAGGCAGAAGTTTACCCTAATATGCCACAGCACTGGCCCCCAACTCCTATAATTTTCTTATAATTATTTTTTCAAAGTGCTTGTTATATATACAGGTCAATGTGCTCTGATGTTTTAGATGTACTTTTATAAATTATACAGTTGTTTTTTAATTATTCAATTTGTATTGTTCTTTCAACATTTAATTTTTTGATAAATCAATATTCTTTGTCATTTCTATCATCTCACTGTATAATTACATTTTTGTCTGTTTTTCTTAGGTATGTCTTATATATCACATTATTTTTTTAGAATAGAACTGAACATTGATTTTCCCCTCAATTGATTTTGACAGTACATTCCTTGTCACTCATTTATTGGTCATAATTTTTATATGCTTGCTCAACTTAAAATTTTATGTTAACATCTCTATAATATTATTGGACAAGCAAAAGAGCTTAGAAAATATACTCTAAGTCTTATATTCCATTTATTTCATAATTATAATTTTAACTTTTTTAAGCATAAACTGGGTGGTTGAATAACAGAAATTTACTGTCATAGTTCTGAAGACTGAGGGTCTGAAATGCAGATGTTGGCAGCATAGATTTCTTCTTTTTTTCCTAAGATTTATTTATTTATTTGAAAGTCAGAGTTATACAGACCGAGGAGAGGAGGGGGAGGGGGTGTTTCCATCCAATGGTTCACTCCCCACATGGCTGCAATGATTGGAGCTGCTCCGATTCGAAGCCAGGAGCCAGGAGCTTCTTCCGGGTCTCCCACGCAGGTGTAGGGTCCCAAGGATCTGGGCCATCTTCTACTCCTATCCCAGGCCATAGCAGAGAGCAGGATTGGAAGTGGAGCAGCCAGGTCTCGAACCGGTGCCCATATGGGATCCTGGCATTTCAGGCCAGGGCGTTAACCCACCGCACCACAGCACTGGCCCCAGCATTGGTTTCTTCTGAGGGCTGTGAGGAAAGGAGCCATGTCCTTCTCCCTCCTGGGCTCGTGATTTACCAGTTGCACTGTTGTTCTTCCTGTCATCTTCCCATCAGGAATGTTGAAATTTTCCAAATGTGGCATTAGAGGCTACCCTAAAGATCTTACTTTAACCTGGTTCCCTCTGCATGGTGCCTAACTCCAAATGCTATTAGAGGGGTAGGATACCAACACGGACAAGCTGGAGTGACAATTCACCTCATCCTACTCCCCTAGTAAACACTGTTATCATGGCAGTTCTCATTGTTACTGCCAGTGTTCGTCTACATTTACACATACTCATCATGCTCATTGCAAGCAGATGAAATTGTAGACCCTCAGACATTTCTTTCTGGGTTTAATCATTTTCCCAAATAAGTTCCTTCAGTGAATTTCTGTTTGATGAACTTTACACCTTTATCTGAAAATGTCATTAATTTTTTCTAGCTCTTGAATAATAGTTTATATGTTCAATTCAGGGTTGGCAGTATAGTTTTTCAGAAATATGAAGATACCTCTCTCTGTCTTTTTTTTTTTTGTCATCATCATGTGAAGAATATTGTCCATCCTATTTTTTAAGATTTATTTATTTATTTATAAGGCAGGGTTATAGAGAGGCAGAGGCAGAGAGAGAGAGAGAGCTTCATCTGCTGGTTCATTCCCTAAATAGATACAATGGCTGGAGCTGCGCTGATCTGAAGCCAGGAGTCAGGAGCTTCTTCCAGGTCTCCCACATGGGTGCAGGGGCCCAAGTACTTGGGCCATCTTCCACTTCATTCCCAGACCATAGTAGAGAGCTGGATTGAAGTGGAGCAGCTGGGTCTCAAACCAGCACCCATATGGAATTCTGGCAGTGCAGGCAGCCGCCAGCCCCATCCATCCTATTTTTGTAACTTTGTGCATATTACATCTTTTCTCCATAACTGCTATGAAAATGGCCCCTTCTTTTGTTTCTGAATTATCACTATAAAGAGTTTAGGTTTAGATTGATTTGTATTTATCCAGTTTTGGATTTGTTAGGCTCCCTGAACCAGAAGAAATCCTAAGAAGTTCTAAGTTCACAGATATTACATTTTCAAAAATATTACTTCTCCTTTTTCCTTTTATTCTTTTTGAATTAGAAGACATTCTCAGTATATCCCTCATGTCTCTTAATCATTTTTATATTTTCCATCCCTGTTTTTCTATGACTTTAGAAATACTCCTTACATTCTGTGAAGTCATTTTTGCATTTATATGTGTTGAATTTTAACTAATGTAAGAATTTTGTTCGGTCAAGTTTTTCAAGAAAATTCAGTTTTCTTTAATGTTCTACTCCTAATTTTTACAGGGCTCGTAACAAGTATACAAATAAAAGCCTAAATACCCTAGGTCTATATATTTAAACATTATAAATTAAATCACCATATAACATAGTCTCCCTATCTGCTTTTGACATTTACACCTTCATAATGACATGGAAGATAAAGTTTGAAGTCAGAATTCTTGGACTCACATAATTGTTAGAATGCAGTGCTATGAAGAAAGCCAGTCCTTGGTCCCAGGGCTCCTATCCTGGAAGCCTGTTAGCCTATTCCTCTTCTTTACCCACCATTGTGTGTCTATCCCATAATTTAGGGGATTATCCACTTGTATGTGGATACTACATCCATTCATACAGGCTCCAGCCCTGTTCCTATAACAGGTACCTGTTAGCCACCCTTCTAACCTAGGAATGCAAATACCAGTGGTTCACTCTGTCCTCAGGATGACCAATGCTGAGAAGAAGCCCACGCAACCCAGGAGATAGTCTAAGGTCATGAGTGCAGGGAACTTGGGGTTCTTGTGTACCAACCAGGAGTGGGACCAAGAAGAGGAGCAGCAGAAACTCAGACTGGAGGCCCCGTGAATACACACTCCTTCCCCTGTGAAGATGAGTGGCCCATTGCTGGCCCTTCAAAGTGCAAGACTCAGGCTCAGGTCTCTTGTACTTAGATCTTTTGAAATCACTGCTGTTAAATTGCCAGAAAGTGAAAATACCAGCATCCCTTCCTTCTTTAATCAGGGCCTGTTCCTGAGTCCACTACTTTGACCAAATGAACCTACTGGTAATGAATATAATAAAAATGTAGCCAATAAATATCTAATGATTTCTGTTTTCTGGACACCAAGTTAGTGCTTGTTTTCTTACTAACATATCTTGTTCTTGCTTCTTTCTACCCACTCTTATTGTTCAAGACATTTACTGTCTTTCTCCCAGACTCTTGAACTCATTGACTTGTCTCTCAGTCTTACTGTTAGCAATAATTTTCAGTCTCTTCACAGATTTAAAGATGAGATTCCAACACTTGAGTACTTTGACAAAGCATCTGTGTTATCAACTTTTATTATCTTTCCCATCTTAATTCCTTATCATACCTTTTTACAACTTCCAACTACATAAAAAATTTGTAATGTCCCATTTTTTCCCAATTTTTTATTCAATATCTTTCTTTCTTCTACCTCTTATACATTTCTCTCTGTGTTGCCTGTTCTATGAATCCTCTTTTGGCCAGGTTGGTAGGCTCCTTTGTGCCCTGAATTGTATTCTGAGATATTAATATCTGAACACTTAAACTTGATCACAATATTTCCTTACACGTGTCTCTCCCTACTGGACTGTGAACAATTTATTTAGCTTGTAGCCTCTGGAGCTAGTACATTGTGAGCTATATACATCATGTTCTCTGTAAGTTCAGCTTTCAAAGAAGTGAATACATAAGCAATCAACTTCAATCGTATTGCCTGATTAATCCTGAAGTAGCACATTGAAGCCCGTTTGTGCTTGCCATTTGAGTGTAAGAGAATGCACGGTGTAGGGCAAGGTAACTAGTTACAAGAATGATTGAATGCCTTAGGGTTTTTCCTACTTTTGGAATTTTTCATAGAACTGGCAGTGTCTGTGGAGCTGGGCCAATCCCTTTAGCTACCCATTGTAGAGTAAGTCCATGATTCATGTTCTTTCTCCTGTGATATTTTATTCATTTTTTAAAAATCCCTGTTTGACATAAAGGAAAAAACTCAGATTCATTAGAAAGAGCCAAAAAGAGAAATGATGGCACTTAGCACTGTGGTTCAAAAAATGCCTCAGGCAAAGCTTTCCCAAAAGTAAACTATTTTTTTTTTTTTTTGGCGTTCCTTCTGCGTCTTAGTTTATCTGCTTCCTTCCTTCCTTCCTCTCTTCCTTCCTACCTCTCTACCTACCTACCTATCTTTTATAACTACATGAATGCCTTTTGCTACGTCTCATGTTATTTCAGTGTAAATGCCTTTATTCTTCAGAATTAAAACCTTCTGAAGACAATACTGTGCTAATGATAGCTGCAATGGAAGAAACTATATACAGAAAGTTAAAAAAGTTGAGTCTTAGCAAAAAAAAATCCCTTATTCATCTATCTGTTGTCTTCCTCTGTGTATATGTTTTATTTTCTCACTAAGTTCAACACTCAACCAAATATTGTATCATTGCATTTCTTTAAGAACACAAAGCCCCTGCTCATGACTTCTCCAGACTGCATTATGAGGACCAATTCTCTTCAGGAGGGTTTTTGATACCTTTGGAGATAGCACCGATCACCAGGAGGTCTCCAGTGTGGGTTATTACAGGGGTTTCAGCTGCCAGATCATGGGAATCAGGATCTAAAACATGGCTTAGAGGCAGAATCTGCTGCGGAAGGGAGCCTGTTACTTGCTTGGACAAAATCTCAGTCTTGGCAAATTGAAGGAATGAAAGTGTTTACCCAATTCTGTGCTTCTGTGTTTTATAAATATGGTTGTAATTGCATCCAAATCAACTTTAAGTTTAGAAAATGCCCGTGACTCAGAACTAAAAGATGTAAGTGTTTAATGGTGACTTTCCTGGAGCTCAAATTGTTAAGAATTCTCCCCCTTCTCACCCCTGAACATTATCTCCCCACTCTTTCCACTCCAGCTTCATGATCCAGCATGACCACTTTCTTAGTTTTGTCTTTTTAACCTCATCTAGAAGACTTTTACTAAGGTGTTATTATGCATGGCACTGTTTTAAATGCTGGAGTAAACAAGATCACCTAGGTGCAGACACATTCTTAGAGTGTTCACAGTCTGAAGAAAGGGGCAAGCAGGAAAACAAGCAATTATCCATGTGTGTTAAATTGGAGTACAAACTATGCATGCAGGAGATTCTGTGGACGCCTACAGGAGTGAGATGGAAGTAGGATTACTAAAAGCAAGAAACTGATTCCAGATGAAGCAGATGCCAGGAACAAGAGCTGGAGCTGGAGCCACATGATGTTTAGGTTGATTGAGCATTGCTCAGACTTCAAGTACAAGATAAAGAGGGATGGGATTTGAAGCGAACGGTTGCATTCATAGAAGGGACTAATGTGCCTCGCTCTGCAGATCGTGTGAGCCAAACAACACAGTGAGGTCGGCTTGACTCCTCTGTGGGGTGGCCAACAGGAAGCGTGGGTTGAGACAAACGAGGGGTTGAGCGTACATGACAAGCACAGCTCTAAATTATGATCTCCTAAATGCCATCTGTTTGGAATGGTCGTTTGTTTTTTTTCATGTATATTAGTACCAAAACATCTTTATGAAACAGCATCTTCTAATTGTTGATGGCAAATTTGTTTCTGACAGTTACAGTAGTTTATATGATAATACTGGAGACAGTGGACAGCAAGCATCAATCACAGAGTGTGGCTGAACCGGAAAATGAAAGGTGATAAATTTCTTAGGTAGATGCTTCCTTACAGAGGAAGCTGCTGGAGAAGAAATGGAGGTTTTTAACCTGTTGCACTATATAAAATGACACCTTAGGATTATGTTCTGATTTCTGTCTTCTTTGGAAACACTCAAGAGTTGTTGAGTTTTTACACAAGTTACCAAAACTAAAAATGTTAATGGTGAATGCCAATTTATAGGCAATTTTATTTATTTGTAAGGCAGAATTAGAGAGAGAGAGAGACAGACACAGAGAGTATGAATCTTCCAATGGGTGGTTAACTCCCAAGATGGCTACAACGGCCAGGGCTGGGCCAGACTGAAGCCAAGATCCAGGATCCTATTCCAGTTCTTCCTTGTGGATGCAGATGTCCAAGTACTTGGGCCATCGTTCACTGGTTTTCCGACTAGTAGTATCAGGGAGCTGGATCAGAAATGGAGCAGCCAGAACTTGAACTGGCACTTATGTGAGATGCCCATGTCACAAGGTGGCTGCTATATCACAATGCCAGCCACAAGAAATTTTATTTAAATAATGATTTTTTTAAAAATCCAGAAGCATCGAGGTTCAGCACTAATCCCCCATCTCTGAAGAGTCAAAATATTGCCTCAAACGCCATTTTTTAAAACAAAGCTTGTTTAATATTCATTTTTGTTTGAATGCTAGAAAAACCTTATTCACTGTTGAAATTTTTATCCACTGAGAACTGATGCTCATTTCCTCAAAATTTCACACAACCCCCAAACTGAAACATTAGAAAAATTAAAAATGGAAAATAATTAGTTTTAAAAAGCTTTCTGTTCATATTTTTTCTATTGTGAAGCTGCATGAGTAGGAGCTCAGGCCAGTGTTAAGAAAAGACAGTGGGGCCGGCTTTTGTTTGCTTTTGTTCTTTATTAATGCTTGATATCATCTCTAGGTGGAAGAGTCATTTAGTAATCAAGAATGCAGAATTAGACTGAAGGGTATGAGGGTATATCCATAAGTTCATGAAAAATAGAATGAAAAAGATGCTTATATTATTGCAAAAAATTATTGAAATCCCTGTGCTGTTTTAATAATATATGTTTTTCTTGAACTTGTTGAAGATCCATTGTAGGCTGCTTACATTTGAGTTCTAGACACATATTTAAAATTTATGGTTTTGGGGCTGGTGCTGTGACGTAGTGGGTAAAGCTGCAGCTTGTGGCTCTGGCATCCCACATGGGTGCTGGTTGGATTCCTGGCTACTCCACTTCTGATCCAGCTACCTGCTAATGTGGCTGGGAAAGTCCAGAAGATGGCCCAAATGCTTAGGACCCTGCATCCACGTGGGGGTCCTAGAAGAAGCCCTTGGCTTCAGATCGGCCCAACTCCGGCCCTTGCAACCATGTGGAAAGTGAACCAGCAGATGGAAGATCTTACTTCCTTTTTCTGTCTCTTTCTAGCTCTGTTTTTCAAATTAATGAGTAAATTAAAAAAAAAAAAACTGATGGTTTTGATCCATTAATGAGTGGATAAATTCATTTTGTGGGTTTAATGAGTATTTTTACTAAAAAAAAACAAAGGTATTACAAGTAGTTAGGTAAGGTTTATGTTGTTAATTTTTTTTTCAGTTACATGCACAAATGAATGGATGCGACCACCTTTTCTAATATGATGAACAACATTTTAACTATTTCCTTGCCACTCTCGAGCTGTGTGGCCATGATTTAATTCTGGCTAAAAGAATGTGAACAACAGAAGGGGAATATGCTAATTTTGCTTGTGCCTTTGAGAGAAGGCAATGCGACTGCTTCCTTCTGTTTTATACTTCAGTTGGAAGGCCCGCATATTGGTGAGAATTGGAGTCAGCATTTGTCCCACTACTTAGAAATGACGTATTGGAAATGAACTCAAAGCTTCCCTATCATCTTCGAACCTCTCAGCTGACTTCTTATTAAAGAAAAACAAACTTCTCTCTTATTTGAGCTTTTGTTGTTGCAGACTCCGTGTCCAGTGGCTGGATTGAATGGGATTGTAGGAATAATACCAAAAAATATTATATTGGTTTAGTGATTAGACATCAGGGAGTGAGGATACAGTTGTTACACTGGAAAACTGTTGACAGTAAGTATATTGTGGCAAAATATTTGCTAAAATGGCTCAGAGTAGTTGGATGTATGATACTTGCCAACCAAACCTTTAACTCTTCTAATAATCTTGTTGCCTGGTGGCTGGAGTTTTTGTTTTTGAAAGACTTACTAGATAGATGAATTCCAGTAAGAACCAGCCACTTGAGAGTAAAGGAAGTTTAGTTCTGCTAAGGTAGGGATTCTTTTTCTTTGGCCTAAGATCCAAATTGACCAAATGTCTTATAATTAATTCAGAGACTTAAAAAAATAAGTCCTAACAGAAAGCAAAGACTTCTGTGCTCAAACTGAGCCAGTGATAAAATAAATTTGTAAATCAAGAAACAGTCATAGATGATAAGAGTAGACAAAACCATTAAGACTTCCAGATAATGGGAGCCAGTCTATTGGGAAACATTAGATTAAGGAAGCTGTCTTTCTACTGATGCTGATTGTTTTATTTTTCCTTAAGGTAGTTACCGTTAAATTGAGCAAGAATACGATTGACTGGGTACAGAAGCAAGTAAACAAAAGGGCATGGTTTTCAGCCTAAATGGAAAACAAGTTCACAGACCTACTAAAATTTTTCACTGCATTGTGTTGCCAAAAAATCCATAGGCCAGATTTGCAAAAGTCTTTCTTAGGCAAATGTTATTTTGCTAAACCTGTTGCAACCATTAAAAAGCAATCTCCAATATTCTAAAGCTCCAGAGCTAGTAAAACTTTTCAGTGTCTGCTTCACATGTGACCAGAGAGATAACAGACATACAAAACCCCTCCCTGAAGGCAACGTTTGTATCTAAAGGATAATGACCAAGAGGTGCTCACTAGAAAGTGGAACCATGCCTGCCAGACAGCTTAGCATGAGAAATTGATCCACTGCCACCATAGTGAGTTCAGTTATACTGTGTTGTTTCTGCTTTTCTCTTTTCAGAATTTTTTTTAATCATATCTGTCCTGGTCCTTTTCACCATTGTCTATTAAGTTGGGAAGTGAGGGACAAATATTTTGGTGTTGTCTTTCTTGGAGGCTAAAAGCACAGGAGCATGTTTGAACCGTGAATGAGAAGAAAAGTCTGACCTCAGTAAACAATGATGCCAAAGGTTGAGTTAGACTTCAATATCTATTTTCCTTTTCTGTTGTAGAGAAAACTACCTTTGCACAAATTCACACTCTCACTGTCCCAAGGTGATCTTGGAAAGTGCAGGCTCAAAATCTAGGGGCTACATGTTCTAGTCCCTTTTGTGTGTATGTGGATCATTGAGCTACTTGCAGTTAATGTGCATGAACATAATGCATGAAATCTGTCACTTCTCATCCAAGGTGTTTGAGAAACAAGAATACCTTCTCAATCTTCTTTTCTCACTTCCCCTTGAATCGAAAAAGGATAAGGACACCTTTTTTACCCCAGCAATGGAGACCCAGTATCTTCAATCAGGTCTCTGGGTGAATTTCAAACATAAATAAGGAATTACCTTTTAATGTGTTTGACATGTTTTGCTATTGGAGAGCCTCTCTCCCACTCTTAAATAACACCTAGCTTTAGCCTGGCAAACATACCCTTTGATGTGTAATAGCATGTTAGTTCAGGGCATGGCTGCCCAGCTAAGGCCTGTGTTTTCCGGTCTCTTTTGCATTTAAATGTGACTGCATGATTAATCTCTGCTAGTGGAGTATGAACTGAAATGATATGTGTGACTTCTGTTGTGTGCCATTTAAGGGAAGTGATATAACCTTTTTTCCCCCCTTTTTCCTACTAATTGAATGTGGGCATGATAATGGGAAGTGAAGTACCCATCACAGACAAAAAAGCAATCATATGAAGAAGACAGAACATTAAAATAGAAAGAACCTTGGCTGTCAGGTCCGTCCGGTCCTCCTATTTGTAATTTTTTTTTTTTTACAGGCAGAGTGTACAGTGATAAAGAGAGACAGAAAGGTCTTTCTTTGCCATTGGTTCACCCTCCAATGGCCACCACGGCCGGCGCGCTGCGGCAGGTGCACCGTGCTGATCCAGAGGCAGGAGCCAGGTGCTTCTCCTGGTCTCCCATGGGGTACAGGGCCCAAGCACTTGGGCCATCCTCCACTGCACTCCCAGGCCATAGCAGAGAGCAGGCCTGGAAGAGGGGCAACAGGGACAGAATCCGGCGCCCTGACCAGGACTAGAACCCAGTGTGCCGGCCCTGCTAGGCAGAGGATTAGCCTATTGAGCTGCAGCTCTGGCCATCCTATTTGTAATTTAACATGAGAGAAATGAACTTTATTTTTAAAGTCACCATTATTTTCCATCTCTTTTATAGCACGTGAACAGCTTAATTTATGCACCTGTGTGAGTGTGTGTGTATATGTGTCTATAGACAATAAAATTTACTTTTGACAAGAGTTACAATTTTAAACAGTAAACAGTTTAAATAGATGGTTCCACCATATTAAATATATGAATGTCACATTAGTCTGATGTCTATTCATTTCTCCTAAGTGTTCCCTTCTTTGAACCATCTCAAGGGCTTTGGGTACATTGGAAAGTATAACTTAGGGCTTTTGAATTTTAGTGCAAATAAGGCTGAGTTAATTTTAGTTCATGTCCATAAACTACCTACCTTTTTTGAATAGAAATAATAGGTCAGTAATAATAAACTATTAAATGAATAATATTATTGTTTACATACCACAAATAGGTTAAAAGTATAAAACTAAAAATACTTAACCACAAGAAGCACTTTTCTTTTTACCTTATGACTTATTTCTACTTTTCATATAACCTAATAGTTAATTATCTTACCAAACAGAGGTGAAATTGATCTTTTAATTTTGTATATTATAGTGATAATTTTTATATGGACTAAGATTTTTTTAAATGCAACAAGAGCTCTGGACTTTGTTGAAGATAAATATGAAAAGAATAATAAAGGATAAGTACACTAGCCTCTAGAGTAAGCAGAAAAAGTAGAGTAAGTGATTCAGTGCCACTTATTCTTCCACTTTAATGTGTTATCTATTTGTCTTCCAGCAGAGAAATGTGTGTTATAGAACTTGAAAATCCACACTGCCACTAACTCTTTTTGAACAGATATTTTACTCCTGGGAAACTGGGGATGTAGCTACATATTTACAATTGGGAAGCATCTATGTTATGATGTTTCTGGGAACAGGATCTTGCAGAAAATAGGACAATCAGTTGGGATATAGGAGACTTGTATTTCTTGGACCTACCAATAAAAATTTATTGGACAGGACAAATTGTAAACTATTTGTATCTACATTTCATTATCTCTAAATGAGGGGTTTAGCTAAATGATCTCTAAAACCGTATTAAATTCAAATAATGACTTATGAGTACAGTGTTGTGGCACAGTGGGTAAAGCTGACACTTGCAATGCCAACATCCTGTATGGGTGCAGGTTCATGTCCCAGCTGGATGTATACAATTTTGCTTCTGGGAAATAAGGCAAAGTGTGGTGCAAGATTGTATGCTGTACCTTAGAAAAATTTTCATTGCTTTCAGCTTCTTCTGAATGCTGTAGAATCTCACCCCTGCCTCAGCAGCAAGCATAGTTAGCATTTTGTCCCCCAGATGGCAGTATAGCATTCCAAGTTCAAAGTGACCTGGTCCAGTGCTCTTGAAAAAGGTAATAAAAGCTTGTCTCTGGCATGTTTACATGCCATGTTTCTTCCTTTTGGAGGAAATATACTACAATTCTAATGTAACAGGACTTGAGTAATCAGAGATAAATAGCTCATTTTGAAATGAATGCAGCAGTAATCCACTCTGCCTGCTTCGCAGTCCCATGTCCAGTGAAAATCAAGTAAAACAATCACACAAAGTAATCTAATGAAATAATGGAAGTTTAAAAAATGATTCTGTGTATGGAACACATGTCTATTTTTAATTTTTATTTTACATGTTATTTTTTCTGACGTACAGCATAAAGGCCTATAATTCACATTGGGTTATTGCCCAAAAGCAAAATATAGGCATCTAAATTCATCTCTTTCCTTTGAGAGAGGATCTACCATGATGACAAGCCATTTTTATTGTTGGTATTTTCATTAAATTACCTGAATTGATGTAGTTTTGGAGTTTGAAAAAATCTACCAAGTGGATTAAGGATTAAACAATTTGATAGAGTTTCTTTCTTTGTAAAATGATGGGAAAATTCACCATAACCATCACATAAAAGATTATAAACTCTGTGCACCATTGAGGGTGCTATTATTGCTTAGAAGACATAAAAACAAAGAAACAAAATACCTTCATAGGGTGAGCATTACAAAAGACCTCAGAAATGATAAAATCCAGTGGAATTATTGGGATTAAAGTAATATCTACTGATTTGGATGATGGTCAAAGAAATTAGAGTGACCCAGTGTTTGTCACCGTACATAAAATTCAATCCAGAGTAGATTAAATGCTTAGATGCAAGACATGAAAATTCTGAAAGAAAATATGGGGTAAATGTTTCAGGACATTGAATGAGCAAGTAAGGATTTTTTGGATGAGATCACAAAAGAACAGGAAACCAAAGCAAAAATAGACAAACATGATTTCAGCAACATAAAGTTATCCTGCTCAGCAAAGGAAATAATCAACAGAATGAGGAGACAAACCAAAGAATAGGACAAAATGCATTCAAACCTTGTATCCAACAAGGAGTTAATAACCAGACTGCAGGTGCCGGAGCTGTGGAGTAGTGGATAAAGCTGTTGCTTGCAGTGTTGGCATCCCATATGGGTGTCTGGCTGATGCTACACCTCAGATCTAGCTCTCTGCTATGGCCTGAGAAATCAGTAGAAGATGGCCCAAATCCTTGTTATTTGAAACAACATGGGTGGAATGTCAGCTTAAGTGAAATAGGCCAAACACAGAGAGATGTGATATAGGTCACATATAGAATCTAAACAAGTTGATTCAGTAGAAGTTGAGAGAATAATGGTAATTACCAGAAAGGCAGCTAAATGGGTACCAAGTTGCATCTGGATGGGAATAAACACTGGTATTCTATTACACAGTATGATGCAAAGAAAAAAATGCTACAGAAAAGGTTTTGAATGTTTTTACTGCAAGAAATGATAAATATTTAAAGAATAGATATTTTTACCCTGACTGGACATTGCAGTCAGGTTTTGAAACATCACATGGTACTCGATATACATGTACAATTTTTACCTATCAGTTAAAATTTGTAAAACAGAAATTAGAACAACCTTTTAAGTTTCCACTGTATATTAGACGAATGATATTGTATAGATTCATTGTACTAAAACAGTATTCATTGGTAATTATATGAAATTAGTAGAAATGCAGATATGAAGATAATATTTTGAAAGGTTATGAAGAACCATCTTGAAAACAAGAAATAGCTCACCTTGATAGGTTTTTGAATGTAGTTAGTTTTATATTCTAAAGATTCCTTCCTTTAGCCTTGATCCAGCCCATTGTGGCAATTTGGGAGTATTCCCTCTCTCTCTTTTTGCTTCTCAAATAAATTAAAAATCATGAAGAATATTAAAAATGCTCACAAAAAACTGAAATTAAAAGCTAAGTATACTTTGAAAAAAATTATGAAATGATATGTATTCATACCAGGGTCTTCAGTAGTTCATAGAAAATGCATTTTATGGAAAACACTGTGGATGGTTTTGTATCTGCATTCAGCGAGTTAATATTCCAGTGGCAAAGGCAAACTAGATGTAATCATGAACAGCACAGAAGTTGTAAAAGCCAGTATGGAAGGACTGCTGGACTCTGAAGACAGTGTGTGACACCGGCATCCCAGATGGGCTCCCGTTGGAGTCCTGGTTGCTACACTTCTGAGCTCCTCCCTGCTAATGTCCTGGGAAAGCAGCAGAGGGTGGCCCAAGTACCGGGTGGCCTCTGCCCCTCCCAGAAGAAGCTCCAGGCTCCTGTGGGCTGTGGCCATGGCCATTGAACCAGTGGAAGGAAAATCTCTCTCTCTGTCACTCTTCCTTCCTCTCTCTCTAAATCTGCATTTCAAATAATCTTAAAGTATGCCATCATTAAGATCTTGGTTGTGCTTTGTGGCTTTGGTCAGATTACTTTTCTGGTTTCTTTATATATATATATTATATATATATTATAATAGTAAAGAGTACAACAACATCCCAAACTAGGTATAACTATAGAACCCCCAATCTGTGTCCACTCACTTGATGCTCAGAAAGCTCATCACTGACATCAGGGCGTTGGAACAACATAGTATTTATTTGAAAGGGCAGAGCAAGGAGTGGGGCAGCTATTGATTAATCTCCAGGCTCCCTGAAGAGTTAGGGGTGAGAGTTCTTATGGATTAAAATTAAGACTGAGCGGTGTTTGATGAGCTCATGTCTAAATTCCTGGATGGCCACTCCTGCCCATGGCCTTCATTAGGTGGGTTAGTGATGCAGTGATCTCTAGGGAATTTAAGATGGCCAGGTGGGCTCCCGTTGATCTGAGGGTTACTGTGAAAGTGGCAGTTACTTTCTGCCTGGAACTGAAATTCCCCTCAACAAACCCCTCCAGACAATATTGGCCATCAAGATTCTTCTCTATTAGACAAGGAAATGACTAAGTCTGGTGATTAGAACTTTGTTAGACAAGCTGGATCACTCCCTCAAGTCAGTGAATTTTTTGAAAAGCACAGGCAAGGATACTTTGGGCTAAGGGAGACAGACAAGAGGCTGGGTCCTGCTTCTACATTATAGAGGTTCTGTTTCACACTTACTTCATAGGGCTATTTTGAAGAAAATGAGGTAATCAACAAAAGTGCTTAGCATATAGAGAATTAACATATAACAAAGAAAAAAAAGTCCTGGGTTAAGAGGAGGATGAGGCCAATAATAGAATTAATACTTGAGATTAGCCTTTGGGGATACCCTTTAAGGACTGTCAATGATTTATTAAGAGAGGAGAATAGAAAGGGCAGTTCAGAATAAGAAAATAACACTGTCAAATGGTGAAGGAAGAGTCAGCCGCTCAGTTTTGCTGCAAATAGAATAAGAAAGAAAGAATTGCAAGTCCAAACATTAAAGTTAAGGATAATTTGCATTTGGCTAATCAGGAAATTTTGCTTAATCAGAAAATATTGGGAGACACTGAACATGGATAATCAGATTTGTGCTGTATCATTTGGGAAGCTCTAAGAAGAAAAGTTGAATGTCAAAGGAACTAGAGACAGGAAGATCAGACAAGAGAGGCAGCATAAACCAGAACAACAATAGTTACCATGACCAATGCTTAAAATAATATTGTCTACATAAAGGCTCTTGTAGTAGCCTGCAAAGTTTGACTTATCTTTTCTGTCTGGCTGCAGATGCACAGCATTTGAGACACAGAGTTAAAAATTCTACAGAGAACTGACTATATTTATCAACAGGCTCTCTTCACTATTTCCAGAATACTTTAGACTCTACAACAGAGCAGAGGGAACCTCTTCTTTTTATCATAGCTGCATTTTGTTTGCAGTTTTTCTCCCCATTTTGCTTTTTCTGGACCAGCCCACCACTATTGATAAACCTGACCAGTCCCCTTTTCTCTTCCCTCTTGTTTCTTTTAGTCTCATTTTTTTTTTCTTACCACTTCTCTCTGATCTTTCCCTTACCTTCCAATCCCTAATCCTGTCCTCCTTCCTCCCTTCCTTCTTCCTAAATTGACTCAAACAACCTTAACCCCTTCTACCACTGAAGGCTAAGGAGTCTTCATTTAGTTAGTGGGCCTTGCTTTTCTGAAGAAACCATGCAATCTGAAATAAAGCCACAGGCAGTGCAGATGGAATAGGGCTCTTGCTCTCTGTTGCAGTTGTAGGACAGTCTGAATAACTGAATAGAAACAGTATGATCTGAGCTCTGGAATCGTCCTTTATTGAAGTCGAAAACTCAATTATAAGTCTCCGGAAAGAAGAGCAATAAATAGCATTCCTTTGAGGCTTCCAAGAGGAACTTTACCAAATCCCAGCAGTTTTCATCAGTTACCTGAATTCAGTTAGTACACCATGTCTTGAGCCAGTTTAGAGAAACACATTGGAGCTTACTAAAACAAAACAAAAACACTGTTAAAGTGAAGATTGTTAAATGAGAAAACAAAACAATGAAATCCTAAACTTTGAGAAATCTGAGCGTTTCTAACACAGCATATCTCTGGTCTCGTGTCTCTCCCCTGGGCACTCTCACTGGTTATTCACTGCAGCCATCTGCTTTCATCTGTTTCCACTGGCATGCAATCCAAAGTGGCTGTGCCCAGCTTCTGAAATGAAATGCCCTTGGTTCCAAAGATCAGAACATGGTAGATTCTTCTATCCAGGACATGAGACTCTGACTTGCCAAAGCTGAGTAACTAACGTGGGCTCTGGAGTCATACAGCACATGGCTATAGAACTATGTTAGCCATGAAGGACCTGGCTTAGGCAACAGTAATCAGTGGATTTTGTGAGTTGGGCTTCTGTGATGACTCATTTCTCCATTGGATTTTCTTCAGCTGGCAGCCAATGGTGAAGAGAGAGCAGGCGGAGAAGCTCTTGGAATGGCTAAGCCTTCCTCCCATCCATCCACATTCTGTTACTCTAGCTCAGTCACAGCGCTCATCTAAATGCAAAAGAGGCTGGGCAACCCAGTCTAGTCATAAACACAGGAGGAAAGAAAATGGAATCATTTGCCAGAGGGACGAATCCTTGTTGGTCAGCAGGCAGGTTGTCAGAACTGCTTTGGGTCTTGGGCAGATACCATAATGATGTCGTCTGTCGTAAGAACTTTGTGTCTTTTCCTAGGATTTCAGTGGTGTCCCGTTGGCCTGCTCAGCTCCAGCAGCCTCCTTTGAATGAGGTTATATTCTGACAGCATTCAAGAGAATTAAAGCAGTGTCTCTACTTCCTGTCACCGTTACTCATCTATGTTCTCAGATTGTTTATTGGTAATCTCTCTTTTTAATGTCATCTGTAGGGGGAGAAAATCCTATTTCAGCCAAGAGATTTCATTCTGTAATTACATCACAAAGGATCGTTTTATAAGGAAGGCATTGACTTTGAATTTCTGTCAGCTTCAATTTAAGCAGATGGAAAACTATGGAATATATATCATAAACAACCATCCTTTTTGAGCTTAGAAACCAGGAAGATTCTGCTCTCTCAGTCAGCTGACATCCCTAGGACCTGCTCATCATTCCTACGCCTGAAGAATTTAACAAATAAACACTTTGTTCATAAAACACAAAGTGGATACGATATTTCAGACAGAAGGGAACAGAGCTGTCTCTCAAAATGAGGTCTCATTGTTTCAACGCATCAGACAGTTTTTTCCCCTCTCTTCTCTCAAACTTGTCTGACAAGGCTGACTGCATTTGCTCTGTGGGCTAAACTTTAAGAAATCTATAATAATCAAACCTTTAAATTACCTCTTCTGTTTAACAGAAATCTTTCTGCAAAGGTGCTGTGGGAGTGGAGAAAGAATCCTAGCTGTTAAAACCCATGTCAGCTCATCACAGAAAAGAGATTTGCTCTATGACTACATACCGGTAGTAAAAATTTAGGAAATACGCCTTTTCATTTCTAGTTACCCATCTTTGCTACAAACGCCAAGAGAAGCCCCATTGGTATGCAAGCCACTGAAGTATGATGCACTGCGGAAGTATAGATCTGTATGCCTGCAAAAAACCAGATATTGAATGTGCTTGTTGCTATGTATACAGAAAGTTAATCTCTAGGTTATTTGTTATTAAAGAATCCAAATACCATATCAAGGCAATATGTTGAAGCCTGTGCATTTTCTAAGCTCTTAACACATCTTAGAATAAATGCATGAGATTTCATGGACAGGAAACAACTGACTTGAGAAAATCTGATATTATGAGAAACTGAAAGTAATTGAGAGTTTTAAATTAGAAATAAAATGTTTAAAGACACCCAAATTCCCACCTCCTGTAGTAAGTCAGAAGCCTCAGGGCTAGGAAAGAGGGCAGCATTTCCTTAGGTCCTGTTAGAATAATGGGCCTGCACCCCCAGGCCTGATGAAACTGGGCACAGTTAACAAATGTTAGTGGAATGTGTGTTGCTCTGGAAAGCTCTGCACCTGGGGACATTCCAAACTGCTCAGAGAGTGCATTTGAAGAGCCTTTCTGCACACCCCCAACCCACCTCATTTGAGTCCTGGTGGTGCTTTGCGTCTCCCCCAACAAGCCTCTTAAGAAGGGACTTTGCCTGGTGCTCAATGAAAGAAGCCTAGTCTCAAACCCCCTTTCTCTATCAGGGCAGGCTCAAACCCCACTCTCTTCATCCACCCCCATGTTCTGTCCGCCTAAAATAAAGTCTTCTCTAACTAGCCACCTCTTCTCTTTCTTTGAACCCTATAATCCTAAAAACCAACAGGTTCCATATGTAATCATTTATTTTTAATTAGGTTTTCATTTATTTCTTTTTTGGAAGAAACAAACACACACACTCACGCAGATCTTCCATTGTCTGGTTCACTCTGCAAATGCCTGCAATATCTGGGATTAGGTCAGACTGAAGACAGGAGCCTAGAACTCTATCTGGGCCTCCCACAAGGGTAGCATGGACGTGAGCTATTAGTTGTTGTCTCCCAAGGTGCACATTTTCAGGAAACTGGATCAGAAACAGAACTAGAATTTGAACCCTGGGACTTCGATATGGGATGTTGGCACTTTAAGTGATATCTTAACTGCTAGACCACATGTCTGCCCTTGAACCCAGTCACTTGTTTTTATCTACTTAGTAATTTCACCCAGTTTCTGTCAACTCTTACCCCACATGCTTATACACACCTCTTAAAGTGAGGACCTCAGTTCATCCTCATCCTCATCATCACTTGGGAGTGTGGTAGAAGGGTGGAATCTCAGGCCCTGACCTAAACAGCCTATTTTCTGCATTTTGAAAGATCTTTCTATGCTTTAAATACATGTTGCATTTTAAGGAGTACTGACCTATCTCTCTGCCTCTAGCTTTTCTCATTTCCATTCCATTCTGAGGTCTGAAGCCAGAGTAATCATTATAGAATTCAAATCTGATCATGTCACTATCTTGCTTAACATCGTGCATCATCTCCTTGCCTTTTGGCTCAAATGAGTACAAAATCCTTAAATTAATTTTTAGAGCTCTCAAGATCTGATTCCTGATTCCTCTCCAGCTTCATCTCACAATGTTTCCCCTTCTTACACCCTTCTGTAGTGGTCTTTGTTCCAAATAGGAATTTCTGTTTCTCTAACGAGGTCCCTGCCTTTTCTATTCTTTGGTTTAGAATATTGTTCCCCCTATAATGGTCAGCTTCAGTCCTCTAGGATTCAATTTAAAGTTTAGCTTGTTATGGATTCTTCCCTTTGACTACCTACGTCTCCTGCCATCATTTCTTGCCTTACCATAATGCTCAATGTTGTGTTAAATTGTTCAATGCATGAACGTATCAATAAACTTTAATATCTGTGAGGACAAGAATCATATCTGTCTTGGGCAGGGCAATATTCCCTCTTGTGCTTAGAATAGCAACTGGCACAAGGCTGTTTGGACAGAATGACCTAATGAAATAACTTCGCATGAAGACGAATAGGCATTTTTCCCCATCTTTACGAATGCCTGTCTTCTGAAACGGAAGCACTATCCCAGAGAGGTGAATCAGGCTTATTCTGATGGGTTCCAGAGAAAGAAAGAGGGCCTGTGAATGGCTGCACTGCGGTTTTATTTCCTCACTGTGTTAGTACTAAAATATATGTTCAACAAATCAACCAGAAATAGTAAGTAGAAGTTTGAGGGAGAGAGAAATCATTAAAGAAACAAATAGGTATCATTTACCAGTGCTGACAGTGAGATGGATTTGGTCAGTAAGTTCAGGCAGGGTATGGAATAAAGCATTGTTACCTTTGAAAAAAAAAAAAGCAGTGAAAAAAGATGATCTCCCAGATTATTTGCAAGTCTAATATCCATTATTTTCATCTGTTCTTCTGAAGTGTTAACCATAAATACTAGTCTGAATTTGCAGAAAAAAATAATGTAGTTCACACTTTTGAATGCCCACATCACTAGTTTTGTACAGAAACTGATGGGAAGCTGTTTTATTAACTGGTGTGACCAAAGGGATTCATACAGCACATATGTCTCTACTTGGTTGTCACTAGTACTAAACTCCACCATCAGAGGGTACTTCCTTTAAAGTTGTTCCTTCTCCAAGGAACCAATGTTAGAAATGTTAATACCACAGGAGAAGCAACATATTTGACTATTATCCATAATCTCCTTTATTTAAGTTCTTTTGTGGGCACTTAATCCTGTAGTTGAAACTAGTGAGTGGCCTGCCCTGTGGCATAGTGAGTAAAGCCAACACCTGCAGAGCCAGCATCCCATATGGGCACCGGTTCGAGTCCTGGCTGCTCCACTTCCAACCCAGCTCTCTGCTATGGGCCTGGGATAGCAGTAGAAGATGGCCCAAGTCCTTTGGCCCCTATACCCACGTGGGAGACCTGGAGGAACTCCTGGCTGTTGGCTTCGGATTGGCACAGCTCTGGCTGTTGTGGCCAATTGGAGAGTCAACCAGCAGATCAAAGATCTCTCTCTCTCTCTCTCTCTCTCTCTCTCTCTCTCTCTCTCTCTCTCTTATGCTGCATTTAAATAAAGTAAATCTTTTAAATAAAACTAGTGAAGAAGGGAGCAGTGTTAGCTTTTATAAAGTAAGAGAGCTCTATGGTTCAGGTTTAGCTAAAATATTTCTCAGAGTTTTTCAGCTACCTCAACCTAAAAAATATGCCCCTCCATGTGATTTTATCCTATTTCCAGTTTCTTCATTCAAAAGATATTTATCGAGTGACTCATGTTCTATGTGTGGTTCTCGGTCATCAAGATACATCAATGAATCAAAGAGACAAAAATATCTGCTACTGTATATCTTGCATGCTAGGGAAGGGTAGTCCAAGGTCCAAAAGTTTGATCATCTCCAAGAAGCTGGAGAAATACAGAATGTAGGGTACCCTGAGGTCTACTAAATCCTCATCTGCCTGTCACAAGATCTTCAGGTCATCCAAACTCGTGTTGAAGTTTGAGAAAGACATTTGGGTCACTTTTATTTCATGGTATTTCCGGCCTTTTAAACAAGGTATCTGTTCACTTAAAGCCTGCTTGGCCCACTAGACTAGAAGCTGCATGAGGTTGAGGATGAATGGGCAAAGATGGAAGACAAGGGCAAACAGAAGTAACACACAACTCTGCCAACCCAGCTTTCTGCCGATTTCTCTTTTCAGCCTTACCACCTGAATTACATAGTGCTCAAAGGGCAGGGAGTCTGAAACCTAGGCAGGGGAATTAACTAACATCTGTGAATTCCTCACTACCTTCTGTCTCATTTTCATCATCTCTTTCACTTTTTAAATGTGCATGAAAAATACTTATGTAAGCATATCTGGAAGGCATTAATTCTTGAGGCTAAAAAAAAAATCTTACGGTTTGTGGTACATGAAAATCAATCCAAAATCCTTACCTCTACTTTCCTCCAGCAGCTCTCATTTAAGAGATTCCTTTTTATTTGAATTTTATGGCATAAACTGATCCTTTTTAGCATGGATAATAGGCTTTGGTGAGTGATAGGATTGCCACCTACATTTTACTTTCTGTAACCCATATTCCCACAAGGGTTTGCAGACTAACCACATCCCATGGGTCCAATTTGTCCAACTGCACCCCATCTATTTTAATATGACCATTGTCTAAGTCCATTTGCTGTTACCAGAACTGAGTTCTGCATACTGGATAATATACAAGGAAAAGAGGTTAGATGAGCTCTTGGTTCTGAAAGTTCAACAGCATGCCAGCACATCTGCTTGGTATATGGTGACTCCTTCCTGCTGAGTCATCACATGGTGACACAGTGGGTTCAATAGATAAAATCAAACTGGATTCTACAAATAGACCAGCTTGGAAATAACCCATTAACTCATCAATCCACCTGTGAGGACATGACCTAATTATCTCTTAGAGATCTCACTCTTGATATCATGAATTTTGGTATATACTTTGCAATCATAGCACTCCTAAAGAGAGGGTTTTTAAAATATATTTTTAGCCGGCGCCGTGGCTCAACAGGCTAATCCTCCGCCTTGCGGCGCCGGCACACCGGGTTCTAGTCCCGGTCGGGGCACCGGATTCTGTCCCGGTTGCCCCTCTTCCAGGCCAGCCCTCTGCTGTGGCCCGGGAGTGCAGTGGAGGATGGCCCAGGTGCTTGGGCCCTGCACCCCATGGGGAGACCAGGAAAAGCACCTGGCTCCTGGCTCCTGCCATCGGACGAGCGCGGTGCGCCGGCCGCAGCACGCCGACCGCGGCGGCCATTGGAGGGTGAACCAACGGCAAAAGGAAGACCTTTCTCTCTGTCTCTCTCTCTCACTGTCCACTCTGCATGTAAAAAAAAAAAAAAAAAAAAAAATATATATATATATATATATATTTTTAAATTGTTGAAAATATTAAAGGTAGAATTTCATGACGAGAATTTTATGCGAAATTCAAATTTCAGTCTACATAAATAAATTTTTATTGAGATATCTTCATGCCTGTTCATTTACATTTTACCTATGTCTACTTTAACGCTGTCATGGTTGAGTTGAATAGCTGAACTAAAGAACATATGATGAGGTAGGTGTTATATTATCGGGGGCTAAGTTCCCTTTAGGGAGCACTCATCCCATATCTGAGTGCTGGTTCAAGTCCCAGCTATTCCACATGTTTTTTTTTTTGTTGTTTTTTTTTTTTTTGCCAGGCGGAGTTAGACATTGAGAGAGAGACAGAGAGAGAGAGTTACAGACAGTGAGAGAGAGAGAGACAGAGAGAAAGGTCTTCCTCCCGTTAGTTCACTCCCCTAATGGCTGCTACAGCCGGCGCTACACCAATCAGGAGCTGAGCACCTCCTCCTGGTCTCCCATGTGGGTGCAGGGACCCAAGTACTTGGGCTGTCCTCTGCTGCCCTCCCAGGCCACAGCAGGGAGCTGGACTGGAAGAAGAGCAACTGGGACTAGAACCTGGGGTACCGGTGCAGCAGGAGGAGGATTAGCCAAGTAAGCCATGGTGCCGGCCTCCACATGCTTTTTATCCAGCTTCTTGCTAATGTACCTGGGAGATACTGCATATTTGTCCAAGGACTTGGATTCCTGCCATTCATGTGCGAGACCCAGATGGAGTTACTGGCTGCTGGCTTTGGCCTGATGCAGACTTGGCTGTTATGGCCATTTGGGGAGTGAACTGGCAAATAAAAGATCTTTCTTTATCTCCCTCTCTCTCCTTGTCACTCTGTTTTTTCAATACATAAACAAGTTCTTTAGAAAACTAAATATTACTGTCTCGACCTTCACAAGAAAAATTTGCTAGCCCCCACTCTGAGTATTGTTCCATAGAAATATGTGAGTCATATATAGTTTTGATTTTTCTAACAGATTAAACAAAACTAAAGCACAAATTTTTAAAATAGATGATACTGAACCTTGTATCTTCCAATTATTATCATTACAATGTGCAATCAATATTGAAAAATAAGATAATTATGTTTTTTGTATTAAGACTTCAAAATCCAATGTGCATTTTTGGAGTTTGATGCATATCAGTTGGATTTGGCCACACATATTAATACCAAAACGTGGTTAGTGGCTACCATGTTAGTGCAGCTTTCAGTAAGTACTTAACAGTGAATAATTTAAATCATCTTAATTGTAGATATGAAACTAAATATAATGAATTAAAACAACTTTTTATGTATTATTTATCTTTCAACTACCTACAAGGCAGAGCAGTACAGAGACGGAGAGGAAGAGTATCTTCCATCTACAGCTGAACTCCCCAAATGCAGAGCAATTCTCATACACACACACACACACACACACACACACACACACACAGAATATATCTTCCATCTGTAGGTTGACTCCCTAAATGCCTGCATAGGCAGGGTTGAGCTAAGCCAGGCCAAAGTCAAGAGCCTGGAATTCCATACAGGTCTCCCTTGTGGGAAGAAGAGATTCAAGTATGTGAGCCATCATCTGCTTCCCAGGTGCACTAGCAGGGAGCTGTGCAGTAAGCTGAGTGGGTAGAACTGGAACCAGGCAATGCAAGTATCCCAAGTTATAGCTTGATCTATTGTGCCACAATGCCCACCCCATTATAATAAATTATGTAATATCATTGATAATAATGTGGCAGAAGAAAAGTATATCTTGTGGATCAAATAGTTCTTTCTCTCATGTATAAAAAGGCAAAACAACATGGGTACACAGAAAAAAAATCAAAACAACAAAGTACCCAAATCTCTTGATTCTCATGTTTGCATTATGGAAAAAATTTTGTTCCTGAACTTTCTGGAGACATAAGTAAATTATATACCAGGGGATAAGAGATAGTCTTTGTGGATTAGATTTTTCTGAAGTTGCTATAGAACTGAATGTCAAAAAAAAAAAAAAAAAAGAAAAGAAAAATCTGGAGAAACTTCATGTACAAAGTGCCTATTACTTAGGGTAATACATTTAAAATAGACCACTGAGAAGACCACCTGCTATTTTTAAAAGATGCTTATTTGAATTGGACCCCTTGAAAATAGGACACTAAGAGATATTTAAATAGAGAAAAGCCTTTCCAAAGAGAGCTATTTTTTATAACCTCATATAAGGCAATATGGCTTGCTTTCAAAGTCTGGAATTTCTATCCTATTTAGCATGCAGAATAGCACTCCACAGCTTTCCAAGTTACTAAAGGAAGCCTCTGTCTTTAGTCTTTGCCTGCACTTCCCATCTGTTCCTTCTCAAAACCACAGTGCCTCTGCCGTGCATGCATGGAAATTGACAAAGTTAATGACTTCTTGCTCTGTCTTCTGTGTGTAGGAGGTAGCTCTAATTGTCTTGCACTATCTCAACCCCCCCCCCCCCCCCCCCGTTAAATGGGGACAATAAGGACCAAGGAACAGGCACAGTGGAAGCAGAGGTGAGAAGAGTTGTGTGGTTTTTTTGTCCCCCCTGTATCTTAGAGGGGAAAAACATGGCGCTGTTCAGTACTGAAGAAAATCACAGAAAATGCCCTTTGCTATTTAGCAACTCCTATGCTTTTTCAGCTCTAAAAGATCCAACTTTCCTTAATTAAGTTTGGCAACAAATGGGCATCTCCTTCAGGTAAAACCTGCGTCATAACAAAAATAAGAGGATTTGACAAGGCGCTGGGACAGTTCCCAGTTTGGTCTAGGGCATCAGAAGATAATTCAATGAAAGAGATAGAGGGTTTGAGAATGCAAGGGATGACTCCCAATTTCATGCAGCGACAAAACATGTCTTGCTACAGACAGAAGTGGGTCTCTAGCTCAGGATTTTCATTAGCCACGTGTATTCGCACCTGAAGAAAACCCTAAGTTTTTGTTTGCTCATTTGGTGTTATCCCTTTTGGTAAAAGGGTTCTTCTGTGTGTGCTGCTTTGTGATGTCTCTGCCTTTTGGCCCCGAGCCGTGTAATGATGTATTGTTTCTTCAGAGGGCAGGGTGTGCAGGGTGTGCTTCATGATGGATGAGAGATCCCACAGTGAAGGAGATGCATCATCTGTTACAGTTGAGTTCACTGAAGTGACTCTGCCTATGGCCAGTTATCTGGAAGGACACTACAGAAAAGAATCCCAGGATGGCGTGACATGCACTTTATTTTTAGAATGTGGCTGACAGCACCATAAGAATCTTACTGAAACCACTAACTCTAGTGTTCAGCTAATCTGTGAAACAAAGCCATGAGCGGGATACCTGGGACAATTTGGACATTGGACGGATACCAGGCAAACGATACATGTGAGCTCTTGAGTACTCCTTTCTACGTAATCAGGCTGTAGAGCTACTGAATGTGTCGTAAAGAGCTGCGTTTGGAAAGCTTGGAGTTTTGTAGCATAATCTATGAGTCAGTCCTTAGAAATCTCAGTTATTAAGGAGAACTAGAGATAGCCCTCAAACTTTTTCTATTTTGGGACATCAGATTTAAATGTAGCATGTCTGGGTTCAACAAAACATTACCTGGAAGAAATATTATGAGCATAAGAAAAAAATGACTTAACTGAGGTGGTATTACTTTCTGGCTGGGTAGCCTTAAGAAGTTCATTTACCATATCAGAGTCCTCTTTTCCTAATGTTCATGTAAGAGTCTTCCATATGGAGGCTCTTGGGCAGGCATGTGTGGTGGCTATTGTGTTCCTGAAATACAGCTATTACAACTGAAAGATGAACTCTTTGTTTTTAATTAATTTAAAGACAAATTTAAGAACATCAATTTGTTTAATATTGTATTGAAATTTGTTTAACTTATCTCTTTTTACCCTTTTTCCTAATATGGCTACCAGAAAATTTAAAATTGCATTTATAACTATTATAGATAAATGATTGATAGATATAGATAGATAAATAGCTAGACTCATTTGAAAATCATAGACAGGAAGAGGGAAAGATCTTCCATTTGCAGGTTCACTGCAAGAAGATGGTTACAGTAGCTAGGGTAGTACCAGATAGAAAGTAGGAGCCAGGAACTGCATCAGGGTCTCCCATATGTATGGCAGGAAATCAAATACGTAAGCATTATCCACTGCTACCCAGGTGCATTTAGCAGGAACCTGGATGGGAAGGGGAGTAGCCAGTTGTTGAATTGTCACTTCAATGTCCCAAGTAGTGGCATAACCCACTGTTCCACAACACCTATTCCTATATTATGTGGACATTTCTATTCTAAATAAATAATTTCCTTCTACTCCCATGGGCATTTATAAAGAATGGCTATAAATATTCAACAGAAGTGGTAATATGTCTAATTATCCCTTTTCCTATTAATATGCTGTTTTCCACTTCAAACAGTAAAGCAATTTTCGTAAGAGGGAAACTATATGCTAAATGAACAGTGTATAAATGTCACCTTCCTTAGGAATATAAGTTCCTCATGTTTACTGCCACTCGATGTCTGTCCTGCGAGTCCAGATATAGGCTCTTCTCTTTAACTTCATTTGCTTTTAAAAACATCCTTCCGATGATATTTGGGAGCTTAAAGGCTACCTTTTAGAAAGGGGCTAAGTCTAGTAGCTCTCTTAGTTGCAGGACAAAAGAGACAAGTGTTTGCCCATTCTGTTCACTTTGAGGAGAGTACATTTTCTCGATTTTGAGAGAAATGAACTATTTTCTTTCTGTTCATCAGCAGAAAAGATCCTAAAGATCTGCTAGATTTTTAAGAGCAGTGTCTCCACCTTTCTGGCACAGCCTCTGACATTTAAAGGCCAGGGCAATCAAGCCTATCTCAGAGGTGAACCTTGCCAGCTCAAGGTTTTAGCTCTCTAAGACGCCACATCCATGGCTAAGGATTGAGACGAGTCATATGCCTTCATGATAGCTCAGAGGCATGTGCATGAGACACATGCATCCACACAGTGCTGCAGTTCCTGAATACTTGAAACTGACAGCAACACGCTGGCAGTAGTGGCCATTTGGGGGGTGAACCAATGGAAAAAGGAAGACTTTCCTCTCTGTCTCTCTCTTTCTGTCTAACTCTGCCTGCAAAAAAAAAATATATATACTTTCTTGACTTCATAGCAGTTTGTCTTAGGAAAACATCTTTATTTCAAATATCTCATACTCAAACATCCAAATAGAAAGCTTTTCCCCTTCTAGTTCAGGATAGTATAGTGTATTTCGGTAGTTGAAGCAACTTTCTTGTTTTATTTTCCTTAGGATCTACTCTACACTTAAAAAGCAAAAACAAACAAACAAACAAACAAAAAAAAAAACGGGTTTTTAGATTTCTGTGGTTGCCCCTGTCAAGAGTTCTGTGTTTTGTCTTCTATCTGGTTTTTGTGTGAGAGACGCCTACCTTCTTTCCTGCATGCATTTCTCCTTTCTCATTTCTTATCATTGTCATTTCAAGTAATTTCCTCAAAGACCAAGACATTTTCCTTCACCCTAACTGCCTTTGAGGACTTCTTGAAGGCTAATCACTCAACAGTGAAACAGCCTGGATACACCTGACTGCCTTTATATCTTTCATTCATGTAAATTTTATTTTTCTGGAAAGAGAAAAAGGTAAGAAATGGCTCATTGACCTGAAAGTGTTTTCTGATATCTTTTCCCTCCTTCCTTAGGATGCTAATCAGTAAAAATAGCTTTCCCCAGAATAAAGCGTTTGTGTATTCTTGGCATTAGGTCTCTCCTCCCTTTGCTGCCCCTGCTGCTGCTGGTGACTTGGCGTCCGAGGGAGAGGAGCCCTGCCTACCTCTGGAAGAAGAAATCATCTCACACAAGTAAGTCAAAATGACAGGCTGTGCAAACAAAGAGATGTAGTGATACAGGTGTGACAGCAGAACATCTGCTCCTCAAACACTGGGCTGCGGCGGGACGCCTACCACAGCGCTGTTGGAGATGCTGGTCTGCTAATTGGAGATAGAAGGGGCAAGGTGCTGGTAGCACAGGCCTCTTGTTCCACATAGCAAGCAGTGATGGCCTTCACAGTGTTGTTGAGTTACAGAAACTATCTGGATATTTGTATTTTCTTCATCTGGTCTGATTTGCTGATGTGTTGCTTGGCATTTTATAAAACCTACTCAGCTCGAAAATCTGTCCCTACTTTAATATACAGGAAGGCGTCTCTTATTCCAAACCATCCTCACAAAGTGCATTCTGGAGGACCTTGCGCCATTACAGGAAAGGTGATGAGATCACACATGCCACTCCCCTCTGAGGCTATAGGGCTGCTTACTGTGATGGCTCTGATTTCTCTCTCTTCCTTCGTGTTGCACAACTACTCATGCCAAGACCATTTACTATTCATATCGTGTGTTTGTGCATATTTAAGGGCTTAACAATTTAGCACCACTGATGCCATGGCATCCAGTTACCTCCTTTTAGTTTAATCTATCAAACATCTATATATGTGGCAATAAGTAAAAGAGATACTACATAAAAGTCACAATAAAAGGTTTTTAGCAACTATTAAAAATGAATGGGAATATTGAGCTGTTTACACTGGAAAATCACTTTTTAGTACCAGTGCTTCAAGAACAAAATGAGAACTGGACTGGGAATATTTGGGCTTTGAACCAAACATTTTTCCCCTGCATCTCATTTTTCTCATTGGACTAGGGAAGTGCCTGTGTTGTTGTTGGGGGAAAAATGTTTGTGCCTCTTACATGAAGTGGAATATTAAGTATGGTTTTATCCATTATGTTCTTTGCTTTTGGTTCTCTTTACGAAAATATCCTAAAATGAAAATCTTGTATTTTCACAAAGTCATTCATTGGGTGTGGTTATCTTATTTAGCATGTTTGGATAAAATCTTGTTAACAAAGATAATTTCTTTTTTTTTTAAAGATTTATTTTATTTATTTGAAAGAGTTACACAGAGAAAGGAGAGGCAGAAAGAGGTCTTCCATCTGCTGTTTCACCCCCCAGATGGCCACAACGGCCGGAGCTGTGCTGATCCGAAGCCAGGAGCCAGGAGCTAATTCCGGGTCTCCCACATGAGTACAGGGGTTCAAGGACTTGGGCCATCTTTTACTGCTCTCCTAGGCCATAGCTGAGAGCTGGATTGGAAGAGGAGCAGCTGGGACTAGAACTGGCACCCATAAGGGATGCCGGCACTTCAGGCCAGGGAGTTAACCCACTGTGCCACAGCGCTGGCCACAACAAAGAGAATTTCTAAGGCTAAACTATTTCTGTGTCCTGTTATATGACTGCATTAACAATGATTTGTTCATCTGTTTACAATTAACTCCTCATGATGATGAATGATCCTATTCAGCAAATTCTTTTAGAGGTTCAGATAATGGCCAGTATGCCTCTCTGTACAAAGCACAAACATTTCAAAGGCATTGACGATGCTGTAAAAGGACAGGGTAGGCTGGGTCATTCTGAGTTAACAATTAAATTTTAGTGGTTTACAAGAAAATGCAAAAAGGTATATTTCTGTTTCATGCTGCCTATTCCCTATGGAGTGGCTATGGTTTATTCCACATTATCTTCACTTGAGGATCCATGACCAAGTAGCCACTCTTTGGAGCACAGTCCCATGAGTGAGTTGACACAGGCAATGGAGAACAAGCAAACTGTGTGCTCATTCTTCTTAAAGCTTTGGCTCAGACACTCTGGCCTCAGAATCAGCCCTTAAAGCATTCGGATCTGGCTAAAAAGCCCATGAGAGTTTCTCAGGCATGGAAATCCAAGACGCTGTGGGGGAAAAAAATGAGCTAAGTGAAAGATCTCTGTGAGTGAAATCCCAGTGGAAAGAATGGGCTATCAAAGAAGGCGGTACCTGGGGTCGGCGCCATGGCAGCACAGGTATCCCATATGGGCGCCAGTTCTAGTCCTGCTTGCTCCTCTTCCAGTCCAGCTCTCAGCTATGCCCTGGGATAGCAGTGGAAGATGGCCCAAGTGCTTGGGCCCCTGCACCCGTGTGGGAAACCAGGAAAAAGCACCTGGCTCCTGGCTTCAGATCAGTGCAGATCTTGCCATTGTGGCCATTTGAGGAGTGACCCAACGGAAGGAAGACCTTTCTTTCTGTCTCTTTCTCTCACTGTCTGCAACTCTACTTGTCAAATAAATAAATTAAATCTTTAAAAAAATTAAAAAAGAAGGCTATAACTCTCTGAAGAGAGGAGAGAACTTCCACTTTGACTATGACCTTGTCTAAATAAGGTCGGAGTTTGTGAACTCAAGAGGCTTCCGTAGCCTTGGCAGCTCATGGCAAGAACCTCGGGTGATTACTGACATCATAAATAAGGGTGTCAATTGTTAAATCAACAACAGGAGAACAACAGAAGTCACTGTGCACTTATTCCCCATGTAGGATCTCTGTCCTTAATGTGTTGTACTATGAAAATTAATGGTAAAACTAATCTTCAAATAGTACTTTATACTTTGTGTGTCTGTGTGGGTGAAAACTGTTGAAATCTTTACTTAGTACATACTAAGTTGATCTTCTGTATATAAAGATAATTAAAAATGAATCTTGATGAAGAAAGGGATGGGAGAGGAAGTAGGAGATGGGATGGTTTGCAGGTGGGAAGGAGGTCATGGGTGGGGGGGGGAACTGCTATAATCCAAAAGTTGTACTTTTGAAATTTATATTTGTGAAATAAAAGTTTTCTAAGAAAATTAAAAAAGCTTTGGCTCAGAAGTGAAGCACATCGCCCCCTCACAGAACACCTGCTCATTTGTTGTTGGACCTAATGAGTCATGTGGCCAATGTTGTTATGCTAGGTGAAGATGTGACACCCTTCTACAAGGAGACACATTGAAGAGGAAGTACTAAATGTGTGCGAACAGTAATATTGTCCACTTCAGGGATTATTTATCTGCTGCAGATGGGGAGGAACCTAAAAAGTAGTTGATGCCTACTTAGTTTTACAAACCATTTTTTTTTTATCACTTTCTGTTTTAAATACTTCATTGCTTCAACCAAATGTACCAAAGGGAAATTAGCATGTTTATGTTTCTAAAACCTAGAGCATATAATGTCCATACACTAGAGTAGGAAAAATACAAGTTGAATTAGGAAGAGAGGGACAGAATCTGATTGGGACAGAATCTGATTGTCCTTCTAATATGATTACCATTGGGATCCTAAAAACAGATGAAATCTTGTCATTTGGCACAACATGGATGTAACTGGAGGACATGATCATGAGCTAAGTAAGTCAAGCACAGAAAGGCAAGTACCACGTGATCTTACTCAGATGTGGAGTCCAGAAAAGTAGATCTCATTGAGGTTGAGAATACACTGGTTGTTGCTAGAGGCTTAGAGTGTTGTAGGAGGGAGGTATGGGAAAAGGTTGATTAATGGTGCTAAGTTATAGTTAGATAGGAGTAAGTAATTCTGCTGCTGTTTTGCATAGTAGAATGACCATTGAAACTAATGATGTATTGTGTATTTTTCTTATAAAAACCACAAGAAAGGAGTTCTAATGTTTTTTACAGTAAGAAAGAAATATTTGAGGAGACTGACATCTTTACCCTAATTTGTCTATTATATAATGTGTACATATGTTGATGCCTTGCATGCCACCCATAAAATATCTATTTTAATGTATTAGTTAAAAAGAAATAAACATACATGCACACATATATGTGTATATACATGTAAACTACGATCAAACTGTTATTTGATCACTTACAAATAAAACCTTCACACATCTCTGTACCAGGTCAGCTAAAAGCTAGGCATGATTATTCATTAAAGAAGAATTTTTATATAGTCTAATATATTTTTGGATTAACAAGGATTGTTTATTTAATACCATTTATTTTGAAGGAGAATAAATAGGAAGATAATTCCATAGGAGTTTCTGATCCTTTGCCACAGTATTTACTTTAGTAATTACAAAAGGGGTAGTAAAGAATTGCATGTATTATGTACATTTCTTATTCACAAATTTTCTTACATAGTTATGCCTACCTAACACTGGAGAGTTTCCAAGGGTCTTATTCATGTATAAGTGAATAAAACATATTCACATATGTGCATAGATCTCTGTTTCTTCACATGGCAATCATTTTATGTAATTTGATGGTAATATTTTGGCCCCAAATAATCTATGTGAGTGATATCCTGGAAAACTACCTCTCCTGTTCTGGAGTCATAATATTCACTCATTTTATCTTCAGGGAATTTGGGGCAGTTAGAATTGATTGATATATCTAGTAATCATTTTTACTACTTAGCGAGTGATGTTTGTTGATCTTCATGAATTCAGCACTTAGTAATAGTTGCTATTTCATAAATACTTGCTAAGACTTAGCCAGTGTTTGTAAGCACTGGATTTGAGGGTGAAGGTCATCCTTGAGTGTATGGAAAGAGCTGCTGATTGGAGAAAAGCTCAGGGGCGCTAAGGATTTGAATCGGGCAGAGGAAATGTAAGGGCATATACGAAAGGTTGAGTCCCCATGAACTTCCTCTTTTGTTTAATATTTGTATTCCTATTCATCTTTTATATATTTATGAAGAATGGCTTGTGTGTTTGATGATTTGTGACAACATATTAGAAAAATGAATCACTACTCTTGAGAGCTCACAAACCAAAAGAGAAAATAATGACAGATTTGCAAATATACGATGTAGTATTAGGAAGGGACTGTTCCTTTTTATTTGCTTTTTAGTTTTTCCAATCTATTAAATCATCTCTGTGCAAAATACATGCTGTCAGGATTTCTTTCTGGCTTATCTTCACTATAGAGTTGTGGAAAGGACAGATAACTGTTTTCTTTCTCCAAAATGTCCAAGGTTATCAAAGCATGACCTCATCCTGTTATCCTCAATTTTAGATTCAGAAGTTGACTCTCATTAAAACCGCTATGGCTTATCTTACGTTCCATGAAATAAAGCTGTGATTTCTAAAACACAAACCAGCTCACGAACATCAAATCTGGTTTGCTAATTTGTCTTTAATATAATAGATGACAATTTTGTTATCTTGAAGGTTTTGGATTGAATTGTGTTGTTATTTTGATCCATAAATATAAGATTATATGAGGTGTTAGGGTAGTTGACGTGTAGTTTTAAATATTCGAACAGTCTAATAAAGAAACTTCACAGATGAGGATGAGGTGCATATTTCAGCTTGTGAAGTCTAAAAAGTAATGTGGATGCTGCCCCAAGTCTTTCTCTGAAAGGAACTTGAGAATTTGTGCTTAACAGATATTATTGCTTTGCTTATCTATTTGAATCCAAATATTTAATATCAAATGCAGGAAATTAAAATAAGTCTTACTGCATAAATGTATGAAGCATAATGTAGTATGGACACTGGACTCTGATTTTTGGGATTGGAATGTTTCTCAATCCATGAAAAACTAATATACTTGTATATAAAACACTTGACATGGTAAGTAGCTGTATTTGAGTTGGGTGATCGTGGGCAAGTTTTTTTTTCACATTTCTGAGATTTCTTTTAAATATTTGGTAAATTGGAGGAATAACACTCATCTTGCAAGATGGTTGTGAGGATTAGATGAGAATTAACAATTCCTAGTGATGTATCTTACAGTTGGTAGATACTACAAATATGTTAATTCCTTTGTCCTTGGTTTTAAATTGTTGAATCATTGACTTCAGAGGCACCACCTGCAAAAATAGATTTAGGATCAGAAGCCCTGGTTTTTATTTCAACTGAGTCACTAACCAGATTTTCTTGGGATGAAGAAATGCAATCTTCTCATTTAAAATATGGCAGTAAAAATAGCATATCTCAAAATGTTGTGAAATCTAAATAAGGTGATGGTGTATGAATACCAGGGCAAAGAATCTTTCCACAAATATTTACTGAATATTCATTACATAATATCTCTTTCTTTGGTATAGGAAATACAACAGTACATTAATCTGGTTATTGACATTCAGCCATACTGTATTAGGTGACCAAATACATATGCTGCATCTGACATCACTCACTCATTCTTTCTTTCATTAAACAAATAATATTTTAGTGTTTCTAATTGTTACCTCTAATCCTTGGTTCTAGCTATAAGACACTTTTGTTAGGTCATAGCCAGGTTAACCGGATAAAATCCCCTTAGGTTAAAAAGTCCTCGTGCTGCGTAATACAAAGAAATACTTCTATGTTGTTTGTAAACTCTGAGAGAGGAAATTCTACTTCCTGTGACATTGACAGACATTTCAAATTGAGAAGAGCTACACAGTTGGATTCAGGTAGATGATCATTGCTTATCATACTCATAATGACATTTCTCATGTGGGAGAAGAATAAATGTTTGAGATGAGTCTTAATGCTCCTGTGAACAGTTGGGCCTGCAAACCTGCACCACTGTTTTAAACTCATCACCCCAAGGATAAGAAAACCATACCTTACCATTGAATCCTTGGTTTTAACTAGAAATGGTGCATCGGCTTTTTCTTAAAGGAGTAAGGACATTTATTGAACTTCATAAATTCAGGACTACTAATAGCTGCTATTTCATAAATACTTGGTAAGAATTAGCCAATGTGTGTTACACACTGGATTGGAAGGAGAGGGGTATCCTTGGGCGTATGGAAAGTGCTCCTGATTGGAGAGAAGCTCAGAGGTGTTAACGATTTGGGTCAGGGTCAGAGGAATTTAAGGGCATACACGAGTTGAGAAGAGACCATTACTTACTTAATATGGAATTGAGTGTTTCATTTCTACTGATTTGTTTTTTAATCCTGGAGATCTTGGATTCTGGAAGAAACATCTAGAAGCTGGATTGACTCTCTTATTGATATCTCATTGTCCTACCTTTAGGTATCTCAGAATTTATTTCCTGGACCCCTACAAAATGTAAATATCCACATATATCTTCCTTCCTTCCTCTCTCTCTCTCTCTTTTTCCCTTCCCTTCCCTTCCCTTCCCTTCCCTTCCCTTCCCTTCCCTTCCCTTCCCTTCCCTTCCCTTCCCTTCCCTTCCCTTCCCTTCCCTCCCCTCCCCTCCCCTCCCCTCCCCTCCCCTCCCCTCCCCTCCCCTCCCCTCCCCTCCCCTCCCCTCCCCTCCCCTCCCTTCCCCTCCCCTTCCCTTCTTTTCAAGTTGCATTTCTGTTCTTTAGCCAGATGTTTGACTTTGACAGAGTCTCTTCATCTCAGGTTTTTATTTTTGTTTGTGATATGTGAACAACAAAATAAAATACTCAGCCTAGTGATTAGTGAAGATTGAATATTCAGTAAATGCCAGCTGGACTATCCTGATTCCTGGAAGAGTAGGGAAGAAGGCATGCTGAAAAGGAATGCCACGTGAACGAGACAGGGGATGGAGAGACGGAATGTGCTCTTGGGCAGAACACACTTTTAAAAACAGTGGGATTTGATTGGTTTAGGGGTTATTACTATAGAACATAAGATTCATCTAACTGATTGGTGATCCGTAACATACTTGGTTATTCAGACTAAGCCTGTTCCAGAGCACTGGGTCATTCAAGTCCTAGTCCAAACAAACAGTGCCCCCCTGCCTTTGGCAGTGTTCAGTCTGGGTGGTGGTTCAGTCTGTGGCCCTGTCCATGATGACATGCACCATGGAAATAAATACAGAATTTTACTCTGCTCAGCTCCACCCCTGTCTGCAGAAACTGACAGAAATATTTTGGTGAATTCAGGAAACTATTGGTAGTAAAGATATTAGTTTATGCAAACTCAGATGCTTTCTTTACTGCAGAAATGCTCAGATGTGAGAATATCATTGAATTAGTCAGTGTTTTGTGGCTATAACTAAAATACTTGAAGGAAGCTACTTATGAAGGAATATGGTTTATTTTGGCTTGCAGTTTTAGAGGTGTATCTATCTATAGTCCGCGATCAGGCAGCTCCATTGGTCTGGCATCTGATGACAGGCATGGTGGCAGAATGCGTGCAGAGGAAAGTTCTCAGTATGAGCCAGGAAGCAGAGAGGGGGAGGAGGCACTCATCCAACTGGTCCTCATAAAGCCATCCTTATTGTATCATGGTGATCGACCTTAACAACCTAATCCAAGCCAATCCCATCCCAAAGGTCCCACCCTCAGATACCAAAATTGTATCAAGCCTCCACCCTGTTAGTATTGTAGAACATTCGCCAAACTCTGTGGAGAAATCTCTATAGAATCCCCCAAACTGGGTCCATTTGCAAGCAAGCCAATTACTAATACCAGGGTAGTGTGAGAAAGTAAAAGTTTATTTGCAGTGCGTACAAAAAGGAGTTAGGCAGTGATGGCTCAGTTCCTGGATTAAAGGCTCAGAGCTCGCATTTGGGGATGAGAAGTGCATGATCAGCTCATCTGTGGGCCATTGGTGGTTCCACAGCCACAGGACTCACGAAATGGCCAGTGAGAAGGGCCAGTGTGTTTCTTTGAAATGGCAAAGGTTTGCATTTCTTTGAAATGGCAAAGGGCTGCAGTCTCAGGGTGATGGGCTAACACTTTGGTGTGTGAGTTCCTATAGTGCTCTTGGAATATGGGTTAGCTTCCAGAGGTTAACTGTGTTAACTATGGGCAATTCAGGTCCTGGATCAGGTTTCTTGGCTCTTATTCCTCCTTAACCTCATGCCACTCTTTAACTGCAAACTAAGGAGTTGTGGTTGGGGCCTCATTAAGTCTCTATCAAAGACATTAGGAATAGGGGCTCAACTTCATTAGTATCTTCAATCTATGATTGAGATGTAAATGTCTACATGAGTTGGAGGAACAAAATTCTGTTTAAGCTACTTTTATGTTTCTAATAAGAAGCATGAACATTTTATTGATAAATGCACTAAAATCAATCACTTCATAATTAACTTTACTGCGCCACTCTAGGAATCATTCATTACTTCTTTATCTGCATTTTTAAATCTTTTTAAAGATTTATTTACTTATTTGCGAGGCAAAGTTATAGATAGAGAGAAAAAGAGAGAGGTCGTCCATCCACTGGTTCACTCCCCAAATGGTCACAATGGCCAGAGCTGGGCTCATGTGAAGCCAAGAGCTTCATTGGATCTCCTACGTAGGTGCAGGGGCCCAAGCACTTGAGTCACCTTCCTCGGCTTTCCCAGGCCATAGCAGAGAGCTGGATCAGAAGAGCAGCTGGGACATGAACTGGTGCCCTTATGGGATGCTGGTGCTGCAGGTGGAGGCTTAGCCTACTATAGCACAGTGCCGGCACACTTAATCGGTAATATCATATCTTTTTATACATGTCTTTTTTTTATTACTTGCACTGTTTAATATCAGTGTGTCTGTATTGTCACTATACTGTGAGCATGTTCTTAGTTGTAAACATTTCCCTTCCAAAATTCATTCTTTTTTAATTTGCCATTATGCTAACTACATTTTTAAGAATGACTGATTAAGTTGAACAGTAATGAATATTATACTACTTGTATCGTTTGCAAATTTTTGACATGTAACAACCCTTTGAGGAATTGTGCAATTATGTTATTATTCCCATTTTTCAGAAGAATCTGACATATTTTATGGAATTAGATAAGGGACAGTGTATTAAGGATAGTACATGCAGATTTTAGACTCATTTTTTCTCTAATGCATTTCTCTTTTTTAACAATATTTTGTTGTTTTTAGAGATAACATATTTTTAATTTCCATTATAGCCAAAGGCTTAATATTCCACTAGACAAAGAATTCAACAAAAAGAAAGTGAAAAAGGCCATACCCCAGCAAGGAAATAGGCAAGTGATAGGAATAACGATCAGTTGAAAAGATGTCCAGCTTTGCTCAAGGAATTTTTGAAATAGTCACAAAATCATTAAAATCATATTTATATAAATAATTTCTATATATATGTACATATATGATTCCTATCAGTTTCTTTAAAACAAAGTTTCACAAAACACTGTCTTTGAAGCAAAACTGATACTACAATGCCTTTTTTGCTAGGCAGCTTAATTATGAGAATCCCTAATTGATGAAAATGTCAATACTTGAGTTAAATATACATTTAAAGTTAATATATTTGGGTTCCTTATAGACAAGTAAAACCAGATAAAAACAATAAGACAAATACTACAACAGCTAATAAAACATTCAAGGGACTTCATGATTGTAAGGTTGAAGCTGAGCCCCTACACAGTGCATTGGATGCTCTTGGTAGATGACATCCAGTCCTAGTCTCCTTCCACAGCCTCCCAGCCTCTCTTTCTCTTCCTTTACTTAAAGTTTGTTTGTCCCATGCATTGATGGTTATAAATCAAACTCTTAGTAAAATTAGTTCAATGAATTGAGAGAGTTGTGCAGGTGTCTCTACAAGGGCTCTGATCATTGGCTTCAAGAGGTCATTGACAGTGGTTGGTGCTGTGGTGTGGAGATAAAGCCACCACCTGCAATGGGGGATGCAATACGGGTGCAGGTTTAAGTACTGTCTACTCTACTTCCAATTCAGCTCCCTGCTAATGCGCCTGGGAAAGCAGCAGAAGATGGCTTAAGTCCTTGGGCCCCTGCACCACTATGGGAGACTAGGAAGAGGCTCCTGGCTCCTGTCTTCAGATTGGCCCAACTCTGGCTGTTGGGGGCCATTTGGGGAATGAACCAGAAAATGGAAGATCTCTCTCTCTCTCTGCCTCTGCCTCTGCCTCTCTGTAACTCGACCTTTCAAATAAATAAATAGGTATTTTTTTTAAATAAGTTGTTTACCTTACCAGTACATGGTATCTGGATGTTCAGTCGTGTTTTGAAGGACATTATTTTTCCAGAAACCCAGGCCCTGAGTGGAAGTACCTGCTGCCTGCATAGGAGCACAGGAAGTGAGTGATCGCTGTCCAGCCCCTTGCTCTGTGCTTCTCAGTAAACACCTCCCTTCTTCCACCACCTGCTGTCAGTGATTGGTTTTCTGTGCATCAGGCAAGCAGATCTAGTTTTTGAGTTGTGCCTCTAACCAGCTTGGTGGGTGTTCTATGACAAGTTGATTTGAATTTAGACTAATCTGCCATGGTTGTTTTGTAAGGGGACATATTCCCCATTTGGGAAGAATTTATTACATTGTTTTAGCTTAATTTACGCATTCCTTTCTTATTGATATAATTAAAAACAATGACTTTGTCAATCAACTGATTTCTTTAATTTTCTCTGATATAGTACCCCGTGGAAATCTTACTAGGTCATGAAATTATCACTGCAAAGTATCTTTAGTTGGAGCAAGAGTTTTTAGCAGGAAATGAAAATGGGAATTAATGAATACCTTGAAAGTGCAAAAAATTGAATATCTGTGCAGTTATGCATTTTTGGGAAAGAAATTTCATAGCCCTCATGAGGTTTTTCAGAGTAATTCATGACCACAAAGAGGTCATGTAGAGGAAAGAGCTTTGGAATAAGAACTATTTAAATCCCATTTAAAGACTCCTGTATGAAATCACCTTCTTTATGGGACTAATGTAGAAACTAAATGACATGGCATATATGTAGAACTAGGTTTAGAAGGTACATACAGCAAGCAATATACAATAATTTTGACCATTCATTGAGAAATAGTCTCACATTTTTAGTTTGGCATCAAGAATGTAGATGATTCTTAGGATGCTTCCTCTTCTGTCTTAATTTTCCAGATGGGATTCTTCACTCTGAAGGGCCATCCCTACCTTCTCATATGTCTAGGCTCATGGTACAGTTACTCACTCTGTTCAAACTCTTGTTTATTTCATCTATTTTCTGCAGCATGTTAAGGTTCAATTCAAGAGCTACTACCTTACTGAAACCTTTGCTAACTTTTCTGTGCAGATTTTTTTTCACTCTTTTTGATTCCATACCACTTTGTAACCTGTAATGATTTTGAAAACATTTTTTAAATTTTATTTAATTATTTTATATATATATGTGTGTGTGTGTGTGTGTGTGTGTATATATATATATATATATATATATAGAGAGAGAGAGAGAGAGAGAGAGAGAGACTCTTCCACACACTAGTTTCACTAGTTTACTCCCCAAATGGCTGCAAAGCTGGGCCCGGGCCAGGAGCCAGGAGCTTCATCTGAGTCTCCCACATGGGGGAAGGGGCCCAAGCACTTGAGCCATCTTCTACTGCTTTCTCAGGAACATTAGCAGGGAGCTGGATTGGAAGTGGAGCAGCTGAATCATGAACTGGTACTCATTTGGGATGCCAGTGTTGCTGGTGGAGGCTTAACTCACTGTGCCACAGTGCCAGCTCTTGAAGAGAGGGAGGAGATGTACAATTTGGGACATGCTCAATTGGGCTTGCCCCAAATGGCAGAGTTAGAAATGTGCCAGGGGATTCCAATACAATCCCATCAAGGTGGCATGTACCAATGCCATCTCGCTAGTCTAAGTGATCAATTTCAGTTCACAGTTGATCACACTGATAGGTCTAAGAATCAAAGCGAACACACAAACAAGACTAGTGTCTTCTAATGCTAACTGATAGAATCAAAAAGAGAGAGAACGATCCAACATGGGAAGCGGGAGACACAGCAGACCCATAGAATGGCAGATGTCTTAAACAACACTCTGGCCTCAGAATCAGCCCTTGAGGCATTCGAATCTGGCTGAAGAGCCCATGAGAGTATTTTAGGCATGGAAAGCCAAGACACTCTGGAAAAAAAAAGGGGGGGGGGTTAAATGAAAGATCTCTGTGAGTGAGATCTCAGTGGAAAGAATGGGGCCATCAAAGAAGGAGGTACCTTTCTCTGAAGGGAGGAGAGAACTTCCACTTTGACTATGACCCTGTTGGAATAAGATCACAGTCGGAAAACCCTAAAGGCTTCCATAGCCTCGGCAACTCATGACTAGAGCCTAGGGAGATTACTAACACCATAAACAAGAGTGTCAAATTGTTAAATCAACAACAGGAGTCACTGTGTACTTAATTCTCATGTAGGATCTGTCCTTAATGTGTTGTCCAAAGTGAAGTAATGCTATAACTAGTACTCAAACAGTATTTTACACTTTGTGTTTCTGTGTGGGTGCAAACTGATGAAATCTTTACTTAGTATATACTGAATCGATCTTCTGTATATAAAATAATTGAAAATGAATCTTGATGTGAATGGAATGGGAGAGAGAGCAGGAGATGGGAGGGGTGCAAGTGGGATTGAAATTATGGGGGGGGAAAGCCATTGTAATCCATAAACTGTACTTTCAATATTTATATTTACTAAATAAATTAAAAAATATTAGAAAAGAAAAAAAGAAAATATTTTATTTAACATCTGTCATATAACTTTTATCTTAGGCAAAAAGTATTCCTGGGTCAGTATCCATATTTTCTTCAATTTTATGCTTACCTAAAACTCACAGAAGATGTTCTCTCTCTTTCTCCCTCTCTACATATATATATTTGTGGATTTACTGAATGATACAAGGTAACCCATAGCCACAGGTCAGTAATAAAATCCCTAACATTGTAGCATCTGTACATATACTTGAAGGTACTTCAGAAAACATTGTAATTCAAATATGTTTATTTTGATACAAAATATTTTGAAAATCATAGTTTTCCATCATACACACTTTTCACAAATTTTCTAAAGATCTTTTATATCATTCTATACTTCAAATTTAAACCCTGATATGAACAACACAGAATTCAAATTCAAGAAATAGAATATTTCCCCTTCTACAAAAAAAAAGACAACATATCTGATGTAGCATGTAAGTCAGTCTCTGAACCTATATATGCATGAAGTGTTCTAAATAGTTCAGTTTTGTGGTTTTTTTTTTAAGGGCATTAGAGTTTTATAAAGCTCCCTTTGCCTTCAGTGTAACAAGACTCAATGTTATTATGAACTACAGAATCTGTCATTGTTTTCCTCTTTTCACTTCTGATTCACTGAAGTGCTTCTTGTGTGAAATAATCTGTTGCTCAGAACTGGCTACTGATTGCTAATGAGTTCGCCACCCACTCCATTCCTCAGGAACTGGAGCTCCCTGGTCTGCTCCAGGCCGCAACTCTTCCTGTGTGCGGGAGCTGAACAGCTCTAGAGAACACTTCCAGGGTCTTCCTGTTGTAGGATGTGGTGCAGGAACATCTTGCCAGTTGAAGTTGTTGCTCTTCTAACTTCTGGCATTCCCACACAGAAAGGACAAACTTGGAGAGTTTTATTTCATTAAAGTACAACTCTATAAAAATATAACTGGCTAATACTGATGTTAACAGTGTGTATTGATTATCTGATACCTTTCATGTGGCACATCTTAAGCAATGACCTTTCACTTCTACAAAGGTCTATCTTCTGTGTTAGCAGTAATTTTAGCTTTACTTCTCTACTTTCCAGAGGTCAACATTTGTCAAGGAATTAACTGTCATAGTTCTTAGTCACTCTTCTTCTAGTGTTTTCCCCCCTCTCCAAAAATATCTGTAAGAAGAGGTGCGGGAAGGCAGCACAAATTGTTTTGGGGATAGCACTCAATGAACTCCGGTAGAATAAATTTCTTGCCTGTGATGAAACCAATCAATCTCAGGAACAATGAGAAACTTTATTTATTGATCACAGGGAACATTGCAAAGGAAAAGATATTAGGAGAGATTAAAGTTATCACACAATGGTTCTAGATATTGACTTCTCTCTCCTAGTGAGTTACTGCACATTGTCTGTATCCGTTTATCAAAATAATGCACTTCCAACAATGGAAGGAAATTGCAACAAACAAACAAGTATAAAAGGAAGAACAAAATAAACTGCCAAATAAAAAGCAAAGCTTTTAGTGGGAAATGAGGCGTTTTGATGTGAAACCCTATGACTATACTAAAAGATGGCTTGCTTTACAAGGAGGTAAGGTTTTGATAAACCTTGATTTCACCTGCATTAATCAAGTTTTTTCTGCCTGAAAATGTGAAGGCTGCACTGGGATATTTTTAGAACCATTTTATCATACATTTCATGCCTTTACAGCGTGTAGTTGCTAATTTTCTTAATAAGGTCACCTTTCGGTAAATGGCATGTATTTTCAAATTCATGTAGGGTACTTGCCTAAAAATAAGGCCAATTTGTGTTAGCTGAGGATTCTTATTTTAACCGTGCATCCTTCTCATTATAACACACTTAAAGCAGAAGCAGAAAATGTTTTTGGCAGCACTTATTCATATTGATTTCGGTGTCTTTCTCTGTGCAGTTCAATAAATTAGATGGTGTGGGCCTTAACACCTTCCTGGTGTTTCTCATATGTGGACATCTTTGAAGGCAAAGTTAATTTTCCTGTCTTTCTGTGCCTCTATAACAACATGGCAGCACAAGATCCCCATAGAAAAGGGGCTCAGTCTACCTTGTTGCCTGGAGGCTGGAGCCAGCTAGTCAAGTGGGTAAAGATCAAAGGCCTGTTTTCACTTCCTCAACTCCAGGAAGGGCACTGGGAGGAAGCAGGTCCTGTAATCCAGCTGATGAAATGGATGCTTTAGGAAACAAAGGCCCTTCATTTGGAGAGCTGGCAAAGTACATTTGTAGCATTTAACCTCAGCTATGCCCTAATGTGTGAACATGGTTATTTGTGAAGCAGCAGGAGGGACTGGGTGATCACTTTCTCTAAATGTCTCCTCCACTTGTAATTTTCATCCCCATGTGAGTCCCTTAATACTAACTTTTACCTTGGAACAGTCAAAAAACATAGTTCCAGCTGAAGGTGTTACGGTTTCAAAGATAGTCTCTACTGAAGGTAATGAGTACTCTAGAGTGTTAATTGAAACAGTGGGAGAGAATGGTTACTTTCCAAATATCCCAGGGGAGTCCACTGTGCTGAGGTGATGGCATAAATAAGCTAGACTAATGGATTTCAGTTTCTTAAGCCAGAGACCAAATGCAGAAATTTGAGGATGAAAACCTCTTATGCCATAGAAAGTTGATAAACACCATTCATAAATTAATACAAAAAATCTGTTTAGCTCAGATGAAAGGACTCTACCAGCTGTTGCTAGTATTTAATTTGTTTAAAGTCTGACTAAGGTATAAATCCTCTTATTTTGATGCATAAGATTTCTTTGATAAGAAATAATTACATGGTAGAATATTCTCATTTAATTCATTTTTCAATAACATGCATGAAAACTTTTGATTATTAATTCATTCATGAATTAAATACTTAGTGAGCATCTACTACAAGCAATATAAAGATTGCAAAGATGAATCAGAAATGACATTTCATTACAATGAATTAGTAAATCAGAAGAAAAACGCATATAATAATTCCCCTTTATTTTGGGGGGAGGTACTTTCCAAGGTCCCTAGTGGATCAGTAGACCCCCATGTAGACAGTACAGAATCCTTCACCTACTAGGTAGTTCCTCTATGTGCTGCCTCACTTCCACATACTACCAGAGTTCATCTGCCTTTCCTTGTTTTTTGTACTGATGCTTCCTTTACATCACTACTTGTGCATTTGGGAGCCATTATTAAGTAAAATAAGCATAACTTGAACACATTCACTGAGATGCCACACTCTATCCAATAACGAAGATGGCTAAAGTGATTGGTAGGTGACTGGTGTACACAATGTGGATACACTAGACAAAGGGATAACTTATATCCCAGGTGGGTGAGTGCAACAGCAGCGGACTTCATCAGCTACTCAGAGTGGCACACAGTGTAAGATTTATGAATTGTTCCTGGAATTTTCCATTTGATCAAAATGGATTTATTTTTCACTTCATTTAAAAGTCAGGGAGGAAGGGAGAGAAGGAGATAGAAATGTGTCTTCCACCTGCTGATCCACTCCCCAAATGCCTTAACAGTTGATACTGGGTCAGGCTGAAACTGGGAGTCAGGAATCCCATCTGGGTCTTCATGTGGGTGGCAGGGACCCATATACTTGAACCATTGCCTGCTTTCTCAAAGCATGAACATCAACAGGAAGCTGAAATAAATTGGAAGCAGAGCTGAGACTCAGACCTAGGCACTCTGATATGGGGTCCTTGCATCCCAACCTGCAGCTTTACAACTAGGACCCTGGATAAATCTGCCAACATGTTTTGCTTTATTCCTTAATTCCCCCTTCAGCCCCATTAAGATGACACTGCCTGGTTATTGGTATTTTTACAGAATTGCAAATTACCTGCCCTCTATCAGGCCACTGATTTTCCTCATTAATTATTTCCAGGAGAAACAGTTCTTGGATATTTATATATTAGTATGTTAGGGCTGCCATAGAGAAGTGCCACAGACTGGGCAGTTTAAACAGAAGTGCGTTTTCTCACAGTGCTGGAGGCTGGAAATTTAACGGCAAGGTTAGTTCTTTCTGAAAACCATGAGAGAAGACCATTCCAGGACTCTCCCTTTGGCTTATAAATGGCTGCCTGCTCCCTGTGTCTTCATGTGGTCTCTCCTTTATACGTGTTTATGTTGAAATTCTCTTTTATTAGAAGGATGCCCATCACAGTGTTTTAGGGACCACTGTAATGACTAATCTTAATTTTATTGGTTCATTAAAGGTCTTATATCCAAATATGTACACAGCTACATTCTGAAGTACTGGGGGTCAGAACTTTAGCACATGAATTTCAGAGATGAGGTGGGGGCAGATTTGGAAAACAAGTCAGCCCATAATATGTATTTTGTTGGATTGGGAGAGATTTGTAGAAAGTCTGTGGCAAAGGCATAGAATGATCAACAAACAACAATAGACGACACCTAGATATTGCAATAACGTGAATCTGTATGCAAGACATGTGTGGTATATGTATCTAGTCCATGAGTCAAGGAAACAAAAGCATCTTGAAACAGCAACAAAGCAACAGGCAGCTTACGCCAGGATAGGCCCTCTAGAGATGCTGTCTGCTGGCCAGGGGCCTATTTTCTTCCAACCATATGGTTTTGTGCGGATGATTTAGCCTGAAAATAACCTTCTTCAGTGAATTGTGCAGTGTGCTCGGGAAGCTCACCCTTCATTTTTTAACCATTCACAGAGGTGTAGCCCCCGCAGGAAAGGCACCTGTCCTCCAGCGGCTGTTCAAAAAATGGAAGTTGCAGATTTGACAATTCACTGAAATGTCACGGAGAATCATTTTCTAAACAGCAATGTGCCATTCCTCTGTATTGAAGTTTCAGACTTTAGCAAGGAGACTCAGACTCACTCTGGAGCAGTAAGGTTTCCTTCTTAATGAAATATTTTTCAGCATTTTAGTATTTGATTCTGCTGGTCCATTAAACCAAGGCAAGATGACAGAGGCTACTTCATTTTTCTTATGCTTCTGTTTTTGTTCGTGGGTTTGCTTGTTTTAGATCATGGAGACTTGTTGGTGATAAACACTGAAAATATTTATTCACTGTGGTACAACAACAAAGTAGATCTAGACTTACCTGGTTCCAAGTCTGTTTCTGGATTTTTCAATTAATACTCTTGAGTTGAGAATGGGAGAAACTGTAGTATTCTCTAAGCTGTAGAATTTGCTTATGAAACAAAGGCAGAAAGTAGATTTTGTCAAATCAATCATACAGAGATTAAATGTTCAGAGCCAACACTAACAATGAGTTACTCCTAGTGGGTTGATTTCTCTGTGACAGGATAAAAGATCCTGATTAACATGTCTCATGTCACCATTCATTCACCATTAGATTGCGCTAGGTAGTATTCTGCACTCTTGAGATATATTAATAAGTAAAGACTTTTGCATATATATATGTAAAGATTTATTTGTGTATATATATGTATATATTAAAAGATTTATTTGTTGGACAGAGTTAGAGAGGGAAAGACAGAGAGATAGCGATCTTCCATCTACTGATTCACTTCTCACATGGCTGCAATGGCTGGGGCTGGGCCAGGCCTAAGCCAGGAGCTTTATCTGAGTCTCCCACATGGATAGCAGCATCCTCTGCTTCTTTCCCAGGTGCACCAGCAGGGAATTGGATTAGAAGTGGAGCAACTGGGACTTGAACTGGTGCTCATATATGATGCTGGTGTTGCAGGCAACAGCTTAACCCATTGTGCCACAATAGCAAATCCATACATACATCTTACAGGTTAGTAGGAGGAGATATACAATAAATAATAAACATAAAAATAAGTACATTTTATGATTAAGTTAAAATATATACAGAGAGCAAAAAAGTAGAGCAATTAGGGTAAATCAAGAGTCCCGTGTTGAGAGTGAGGCATTGAATCTTAAATGAGTGATCAAGAAAGGTTCTCAAAGGTTGCTTTAGGATGTACAACTTTTATACTAGAATAAACATTGTCAAAAATGAATAATGTTATTTTCAATTCTTTTTCTTAAAAGTAAAGTCAGTTTTTAGGGTAAGATGAAAAGTTGAACAAAATATATCTAGTACTTAAATATTGTATTAGAGAGTTCGTATCTTTTTCTATCTATTTCATAAATGGTTCTACTAGTGCAGGTTCCTTTTGTCCCTGGGAATCGTGGTTTTGAACTAGCTAGCCAGCTAGTCTCCATCCCACTCTTCTCACTTGAAAGCTGCACTTCACATTGCACTTTTATGTCTTTAGACTTGAGAATGTCACTGATACCGTGCAAACCAGAAGGCATCCATTTCTTCCATTGCAAGTCTCTGTAGCCTTTGTTCATTTTTGTCTAGACACCACGTGACATAAAAGGGAAAGAAGGCCAAACTTCAAGATAAAAATTATCAATGGTAACGTGCTATTGAATGACCCCAAGGTGCATATTGTTCCAGGTTAATTTGCTGTTAGCAATGCCTGTGCCACCAATTTAATGCTTTATGGCCAAGTCTTAAATGTAAGTCCCTAGGCTCGTGAAGTGCTAGCAAAAGGCCAGAATTGTATTTCTAACAAGAGGGCCAAACGAAGATAAAGGAGCACAAAGGCATGGAGGGTAGCTTGAAAATATACAGTGCTCTACAAAGCTGGCAAAACATTATGAGACATCTAATTTCAGCTGTCAAAGAGGCTCACATTGATTTCTGTGTTCATTGTATGCACTCATAGGTCCTCTAAATGGAGTCTTATTTATTTGGCTCTTATATAACCTGTCTTTCTCAGGGGAAAGTTAATAGTACTTTCCAGTAGGAAAATAGCAGCTTAGTTTAGATTGGAATAGTTGAGAGCCCATTTTGCTTCTGTTTAGATTCAAGAAAATGAAAAGGCTTAGACTTTTTCAAGGTAAAAAAAGGCAACAGAAATCCAGGAACCTGAAATCTCTGCTCTAAATGTTGGCCGTTCGGGTCCTCGTGCCACAAGCTTTTGTTAGTCAGTATCTGATCCATCTATTTTCAGCCTCCTCAACCCCAATCCCACAAAAGTACTCCTGAGAATGAAAAGAATATCATGACTCTGTTAAAAATAGTTCTTTTGTAAGAGAGCATTTAAAAGTTGGCCAAAAATTAAACCTACACCCTACCAAAAAGAATTTGCTTAGAAAATATAATCTGTCCTGGTGGATGACTCAGTTCTGTGGTAGCAAGAATTCTTTTCCTGAAATACTTTGGCAAGGCCTTATTAAAACAAGCCGTTTTACACTTCTGCAAGTTGACATCATTATTCTAAAGGTGTTCGTGGATAGAAAATGTAATTATTTTTCTTTGGGCATTATATTTTCTTTTGTCATGTTGTATTAAGTCTATTTATTGGAAATGGAGGGTTTTGTCTTTAGAGCTCTTGTAATAGATTATTTCAACTTTTGGTTTGGTAGAACCGTGTAATCCCAAATGCTAGACATTTGAATATAATAATGCTTCAATTAAACAGCCAATAGAGCTGAAGATAAGTAAGGTAATATTTTACAGTTTAATGAACTGTGAGTCTTAAAACATGGTTGATTTGCTGTAATTAAACACACTTTCAGACTGATGTGAGTTTAAGTAACCATTATGTTTATTAAGTGTGAATGTTGAATCTAAGAATTGAGATTTATGTCTATACGTGTATGGCTATACACACACATACACACACACACACAGAGAGAGAGAGAGAGAGAGAGAGAGAGAGAGAGAGAGAAAGATCTCAAGTCTTAGATTCATTTATATCTAGTGTGGAAATGGCAATTCTGGAGTTTACATTTTAATTTTCATACCCTGAAAAGTGCATTTTGAAACTTCTGTAGTATAACCTACTTCCATGTATTTTGAACAGATATCCTAAATTTTTTTTTTTTTTTTTTGTGACAGACAGAGTGGACAGTGAGAGAGAGAGACAGAGAGAAAGGTCTTCCTTTGCCGTTGGTTCACCCTCCAATGGCTGCCGCGGATGGCGCGCTGCGGCCGGCGCACCGCGCTCATCTGATGGCAAGAGCCAGGTGCTAGGTGCTTTTCCTGGTCTCCCATGGGGTGCAGGGCTCAAGCACTTGGGCCATCCTCTATTGCACTCCCGGGCCACAGCAGAGGGCTGGCCTGGAAGAGGGGCAACCGGGACAGAATCCGGTAATATCCTAAATTTAAAACAAAGGATAGGCATTATAGAAGTGTATATCAGAATTCCTGCATTGCATAGCCCAGAAATCCACAAGATTGCTAATTTCAAGGAAATATTCTTTATTTAACAGATACATCAGGATTTCTCAAGAATGTCAGGAAAGATATCTTGTGAAAAATACTTTGGCTCTTTTAACTCCCAGGACAAGGGTAATATCTTGGGAAAGACAGAGTCACTTGAAAGCAGTAGTAAGCAAAGCTTGTGACTAAGAGATAAGTCCAGTGTTCCTCGAGATGGGGAAAACTTCCAGAGTTCTTTTTTCTGGAAACTGTGCTACAACCACTGGCCCGCTTAGAAGAGGTCAGAGAACTCAGGTCAGCGTCCAGATGGCTGGAATGATAAAAGGTATCGTCTTCCTTCCTAAAATTGACATCGCTGGATGAAAGTGGGTATGATGGTCAGGATGGTTACATTTGTGTTTTGCACAGACTTTTCAGGAAGAAGGAGTGGGAACGAATGTACTGACAGTGTGTGGAGTGTTTTTGTATCTCTGTTATCTGTTTCTCTCCTTAGCCTATCTCCATGAGTTAAGTAGTACCTCTTCAAGGTGAGAAATGAGGAAACTGTGATTTGCCTGTGATAGGCCTAGGAAGTCACAGTGCTAGACTAGAAACCTGGTTATAAACTTATCTTCTCTTCCACACGCTGGGACCATACTCAGATGATTTAGGTGAAGTTATTTAGATCTTACAGCAAGTTGTGACCGAGGTCAAAGGAAGTACTTTCAGAAAGGGTAGAACAGTGCTTCTCAAAACGCACTGACCATCAGAATTACATGACAAGTTTTACAACAGGTGCTAAGATGCCACTAGGGATGCTGGCATCCCATATGGGAGTGCCCTGTATGAATCCTGGCTACTGTGATTTGATTCCTGCTTCCTGTTGTCGTGCACCCTGGGAGCTGGCTTGTGACAGCTCCAGTTCTGGGTCTCTTCCATTCATGGAGGGAACACAGGTGGAGTGGCCCAGACATGGCTGTTACAGCCAACTGGGGAGTGAAACAACAGATGGAAGATCTCTCTCATTTCACCACTGTCTCTCCCTTGCTTTGCCTTTCAAATAAATAACAATTTAAAAAAAATACTGGCTCAAAGGATTTGTGACTAAATAAATCATCTGAATGGAATCCTAGAGATTTGTAAATTTCTCAAAGCTTCTCAGGCAATTCTAACTTGACATTAGAGTTTAGAAACACTAATTGGTGGACACTTTTAATAGAGGAGCAGAAATTTAAAACCTCATCATTCTATTCTCTATCACCATGTGAGGCTGGGAAGTAGATAAGATATGCATGTTATCAACCTGCTAGATCATTTATTACATTATCTAAATTGATGCAGATGATACTGCCCTACTGTAAATATTTACTTTCTAGTGCTTACTGGACACAGCTACAATTATATACATTGTATTATATATTGTTACATAACAATATTTCTACTAACTTAGCTTAAAATAACACGCCTTGAAAACTTGCTACTTCCAGAAAGATGAAGTAGGCCTACTTGTCCTATAGTTTCCTGACTAGTCATAAAAAACAAACATAGGATGACTGTAAGGTGGAGAAAAGTAAAGAAGACTTTAAGGTGTTGGGAAAGAATAAGGAAACCGGAACAAGACTCACACAAATATACATAACTCTTAAAAGAGCAACATTTACTTCTTTCTTTGAAAGGCAGAGTGACAGAGAGAAGGAGAGACAGAGAGAAGCAAGAGATCTACCATTCACTGGTTTACTCCCCAGATGGCCACAACAGGCAGGGCTGGGCAGACTGAAGCCAGGAGCTTCATCCAGGTCTGACATGTGGGTGGAAGGAGCTTGCACTTGAACTATCTTGCACAGCTTTCCCAGGTGCATTAGCAAGGAACTAGATCAGAAGTGGAGCTGCAAGGACTTGAACTGGCACTCAAATTGCCTGGCAGTGTCACAAGTGGTGGCTCAACCCCATATGCCATGACACTAGCCCCATGATTTTCTTTTTTTAACAAGTATGCGGAAGCAATTCAACAGAGGAAAGAGGATAAGTGTCTCAACAAATGGTGCTAAAGGAATTGTATATCCATAAGCAAAAAAAAAAAAATGAACTCAAATTCTCACATTATATATAAAATTAATTCAGAACACATAGTGGACTTACATGTAAAACAGACTATAAATTTTAAGAAAAAAAAATGAGAAGACCTTTACAAAGTAGACTTAGTAAAACAGTTCTCAGACAATACTAAAAGTGCTATCCACAAAAGGTAAAACAAATTGTTTTGTTGGGTTTCATCAAGATTTGAAGTAATTGCTCTAGAAAGAATCCTGTTAAATATTAAAATACAAGCTATGGACTAGAATAAAATGTTGAGAAAGTATATATCTCACGAAGAAATATCATCTAGAATGTACAAAGAATGACCAAAATTAGAACAAAAATAAAACAATTAGAAATGGGCATTAAAAAGGGAAAGTAAAAGGTGTTTCACCAAAGTAGACAGAGAGATGGCAAGTAAGCCCATGACAAGGTGCTCAGTATCATCAGACATTATAGGAATAAAAATGAAATGTCACTGCACACCTATCAGAATTCTCAATATATATGCATAAATAGATATGTACTTTATATATCTATTATATAAAATATATAATACTTAAAATTTTCTGTATACAAGGAGTCTTTAAAAGTTCTTTGTATGAAAATTACATGTGAACCTCAAAATTTGTTTGCAATAAACTTTAGTTCCATTTCCATGAACTTTTTGAATAGGCTCCCCCTATATATGTATGTATATATATGTGTGCAAGTCCAAATGCGGGTGGTGGTGCAGACAAATTGAGTCATTTGTACATTGTTGGAGGGAATGTAAAATGGTATGACCATTCTGCAAACAATCTGGCCATTCATTTAAAAATCAAAATGTATATGTATCATATGGATCGGTGATTGCAGTCCTGTGGGATTATCCCAGGAGAACAAAAATTTATGTTTGCTAAAATGTATGTAAAATGCTTATGTTTCTTTTATTTATAGTGAACTGTTACCTGTGGTACATTCAATGCCATGAAATAAATTATCAGGACAAGAAGCAACTTGAGTCATCCTGAGCAAAAAACTCCAATTTAAAAAGGTTACATACTCTATGATTCTATCTGTATGGCATTCTTAAAATGACAAAGTTAAATAAATGGAGAACACAGTGATCACCAAGAGTTAAGCAAGGGTGAGAATGGAAAAGAAGTAAACGTGTTCATGAAATTGCAGCAAGAAGATCTTCATGGTGATAGAAATTTTTCATATTTGGGCAGTGTCAATGTCAGTATCCTGGCTGAGTTATTATACTTAGTTCTGCATGTTTCTGTTTACTGAGAAAAAACTAGGAGAAGGGTATAAGTTGTCTCGCTATGGTGTTTCGTATAGCTGTGTAGAAATCCACAATTGTCTCAAAACTAAAAGTTTAATTGGAAATATTTGACAATCTTTTTTGTGGGTTGCAGTCCCAGGTTAAATTTTTTGGGCCTCTGTAGAACTTGTTATGTTTCTATGTTGATAGCTTAATCTGGAGAAATTCATCTAATATATCAAAACAAAGCAATTATTTAGGAAAAGGTTATACTTTGGAAGAAACTTTTTCTGCTACACCTTGTCTGAATTACAAAAATCTTTTCACTAAACTTCTCAGTTGCCTTGAAATTCTTGGAAATTCTTTCAAAATAGACAACAAATTCTATCTACTTTGAGTGAAAGTATATGTACCAATTCAAGTTATGGATGATCTACTAAATATAATCATATTCAAAGTATCATTGGTGAATTTAGTAATAAAATTTAGATTTTTGGGAACATTTACTTGTAACCTGTCTTTATGTACTAAAATGCTGTGTTTTTTTTTAACTGAAAATCAAGATATAACATTTTCATTTTTTTGTATGTACTTCTTGTGTTTTCCAAAAATGTCTTGAAGATTTTTCCTTATTGCGCCTATGAGAATAGCTTTCAAGGGTTTCCTAATGCTTTCATAATGCAGATCATTTGAAAATAGCAATATGACAGCAGTTATCATCATACTCCTAACACAGATAATATACAGCAGTAATAACCTAATACCTGGATAGCCTTGTTGCAGACTATGTGAACAATGCCCTCTGCCCTCCTCTACTTCCTCCTCAAGAAAAACAAGATTGTCCTTCCTCTGGTGAATTTGGGAGAAAGAGTTTTGCCTCCTGTCTCTGCAGAGTTATTCCTCAAATGGCCTCTGCTTCTCAGTGTTCCCTGCTCCAAGCCCTGCTGCAGGTCCAGCTGTCTTGCCCTGGGCTGAACATTTGCATGGGACCATTGTACCACTAAAATGAGACTGCTGGGAACCACCTTCTACTAGAATTTTAGGACTTGAAGTTTTATAATAAAAATATAGTTGTTTTAAGCAGGGTTCTTGAAAGTGTCTCAGCATCTCTGTGTTGGAATATATATTTCTTTTTTCTTGTCCAGCCTCTGTCCTTTTTCATGATTTCTGAGCCCCCTCCACTCACATGATCTTGTCCGTGTTTGCAAAAATTTCCAGAACCAACTATCTGCAGAACATGTGAAGATGCATTTCTTTATCAGACAGAGTACCCTGTCTTGATGACGCCTAAGTTTCCTAAGTTTAAATGCACCTATCTATATATGATTTTTTTTGTAGGTAAGAGTAGTTTGGGGTCAAGTGGTTAGCCTAGTCGTTAAGAACCTACATTCCATATCAGAGTACCTGGGTTCATACCTGACTCTAGCTTCTACTTTTAGCATCCTACCAATGTTGACCCTGGGAGGCAGTGTTGATGGCCAAAGTAATTGACTGCTTGCCACCTACATGTAAAACCTGGGTTGAGTTCCCAGCTCCTAGGCCCGGATTGGCCTGGTCCAATCCTGCTACTGGCATTTGGGAAGTGAACCAGAAAACTGGAGCTACAAACTTAAACCCAATAGCTAACCACATATTTCTTTGAAGAAAGAAACGTACTTTTATGGTATTAATCATTGTGATAACAAGAATAATGTCTCTGCCCTCAGGAGATCTGCATCCCAATCAAAGGAACATGTGAATGTATTAGGCTACATGACAAAGAGAAATTAATATTAGAAATTGAATTGAGATTGCAAATTACCTGACCTTAAGGGGCCGGCACAGTGGTGGATTAGGTTAAGCCTCTGCCTGTGATGCCAGCATCCCATGTGTGTGCCAGCCCAAGTACTGGCTCCTCCACTTCAGAACCAACTCCCTGCTAATAGCGTGGGAAAGCAGTGGAAGATGACCCAAGTGCTTGGGCCCCTGCTCCCATGTGGGAGACCTGGAAGAAATTCCTGGCTCCTGGCTTTGGATTGGCCCAATTCTGGCTGTTGCAGCCAGTTAGGGAGTGAACCAGTAGATGGAAGACCTCTCTCTCATTCTGTTTCTCCCCCTCTGTCTGTAACTCTGCCTTGCAAACAAACAAATAAGTCTTTTAAAAAATAAAAAACATAAAAAAGAGAACATCCAGAAAGGAAGTCACCTTAATGTAATATGATGAGACCAATTTTTGGACTTCTGAGCTCCACAACTATAAGATAGTAAGTTTACATTGGTTTAAACCACAAAATTTATGGTGATTTGATATAGCAGCAATAGAGAACTAGTACCTTTATTTTGAATTTCTATTTTCTCTTATTGCACTGTTTCCAGTTTGAAAATGATTATGCTTGATTGAAATGGATAAAACACTATTTGACATATGGCATTAACACTATCTCTGTTTCACAATTTTTAGTCCCTTTGACACTTATCTCTGTTTCACAATTTTTAGTCCCTTTGACACTTCTAGGTAGGAGGCTTTGCACTTTGTTTACTTGATCATAAAATTTCAATACCCATTTTCTTTTTTTAATATCCATTTTCTCTTGGAATTTTGGTGTCTATATTTTAGACAAGCAAAGAGGAAGTATGGAAATAAACTATTCTTTGGATGGTGTGATGCATGGAGGAGGTGAAATATTAAACCTGAATGAAAGTGTTTTAGGTCGAAGTTGTCCAGATGAAGAGAAAGTAGGAGGATGGTCCAGGCATCTAGGGACAACACCATGGCCAGACACAGAAAGTGTTCAACAGATCATAGGAATAGGTGATGTAAGTGAGCCAGAGTGGAGAGATGATATTGAAAATTACTGTAATCAGATTCCAAAGGAATGTGGCTGTCCTGCTAGGAAATTTGGATTCTATCTTGAAGATTGTGGGAAATCTTTGAAGGATATTGAACCCAGAGGAGCATGACCCTGAGTTTAGAAATTAGTGGTGGAGAAGATGTGGTGAATGGAATTATATAGCAAGCCTTGAGGCAGAAAAATGAATGAAGAGATCGCTTGGTACATTAGGAGAAAGATGCAGCAGCTAGAAAATATGGGCTGGCCCTAAAGGTGGAAAGAATTAGAGCAACTTTAAACATACCAAGAAAATAGAATGAACAGTTTATGCTAACATTAAATGTGGATTGTAAAAAAAGCAAAATAAATCATGTTGCTGGCTTGGATGACAGAATGCATTATATGCATACTAACCAATCTGGGGAATAGATAAGATTTGAAACAGAAGGTGTGGTGATGGATTTTGGTTGAGTTTTAGTGACTCTGGATCACTCTCTTGGTAATGCAAGCTGCTCTCACTTCCTCCTCAGTGTCTTCTCTGTCTCTGTTGAACATATGTCAGTAGTTTTCAGGACCTCTTCTTGCAAGCTGATAAATGATCCAAGTCTTCTTTAGGCTCTTGTTGTGCTAGCCTCTGTCAAGTAGTCCGCAGTCATGTGAAGACCTCTTTCATTTGCTTATGAGCTTTGATAGTGAATTAACGAAATAATTGAACATCAGAACATAATACAGAAATATGAGAAACTATATGGGGATCTGACACTTGATAAAGAAATAGTAGCTCAAATGAAAGTTTCAGGAATAACAGAATGATACAATTGAACCTGTGGCAATAGAAATTGACATTATAAAGCCTGAAAGAGGTCAGTAAGACATTTAGGACAATTGGTGAAAAGGTTTCACTGACTGTTTTAGTATCGGAGTTGTACCACAACAAAAATCTGTGGATGATTTAATAATGTCACATCAAAGACAGTGAATATGGTTTTTTTTCCTTTGAAGATTTATTTCATATATTTGAAAAACAGAGTGATAGAGAAGGAGAAGCAGAGAGCTTCCATCAAACGATGGTCTGGGCCAGACAGGGGCCAGGAGCTCCATGTGTGTCTCCTATTTAGGTTGCGGGGGCCCAAGTACCTGGATCATCTTCCTTGCTTATCCATGCATGTCAGCATGGAATTGGATTGGAATCAGAGAAGCCGGCACTTGTACTAGTGCTCTGTTATGGAATGCTCACTGCACTACTGTGCTGGCCCTGATATTAGAATATTTAAACTTAACCTACTCCTCTGTATTGAAGTCAATGGAACCATTTTTCAAAAATTTTAACTAGACTTTTAATGTAAAAGGCTTACTGTTAGTATTTATTGAAGATTAACTGCTAATGTAGCAATAACTAAATATGATGAGAAATAAAGCAAAATATAAAATGAAGTCCCTGTCTTAAGGGAACTCATATATCCATTCATTAGGAACAAAAGATTTAACACAGAAAATCATTAAAACTACAAAAATAACTAAATCAATTATCTCTGTTGACAAAATTGTCCTGTACATGAGGAACTCAGTAAATGCTAGCAAAATTTGCCTGTAATGTTTTGTCTGATTATGATATATTTAGAGAGCAAAATATTATTACTGTATAGAAATGCTTCAACTACCTGAAAAAAGATAAATCTCCTATGTTACTTAGACTTTTCTGAGAACAAAGACTAGGTACGTACTGTTTAGCTAAACAACCAAAATATGAAAAAGGCACATCTATTAATTGATGACATGGTATTTATAGTATATGATTTTTGCGTACTTCAAAAACATCACACAATAAGGGCTGACATTGCAATGCAATGTGTTAAGCCACCGTTTGGGAGGCCTGCATCTCGTTGAAGTGACTGTTCAAATCTTGGTACCCCAGCTTCCAGTGCAGCTTCCTGTTCACGTGCCTGAGGGGCAGCAGATGATGGGCCAAGTGCTTGGGCTCCTGCTACCCATGTAACAGAAGCAGGTGGAGCTTCTGGCCCTTCCTGGCCCAGCCCCTGCTATTGCAGGCATTTAGGAAGTGGGTCAGAGGACAGAGCCTCTTGCTTTCTCTCTGTCTCACTCTACATTTCAAATAAATAAATAAATATATTTTAAAAACTCTCGTAATAAATAGAAGCATAAACTTAGGTCAGCACAGTCTTTATTGGGGTGTAGGGGCCTTTGACAATCTGCCTCTGTAAACAGCCCCTGAAATATTGACTTTCTGCAAAGGGAAAAGACAGATATTTTAAACGCCTAGGAGAGCCTTTCTAGTATGTTAGTCTCAGCTCTGCAGTGCAAATCCCTTGAATGCCTTTAAAAAAAGATTGATTTTTGATGTAAAGGCACATTTAATCATAGCTTTGGAAGTCTGGAAAGTGTCTGTGAGGGTTTGCCTCTCAGTGGACTGGGGATCTATTAGTGTATAGCCAGGAGGTCACTGACGAGCACAGAAAGGACTTTTCAAGTGTTCTGATGCAAAACTTGATGGCGCATGCTCAAGTACTGCATTTCTGAACACACAGCGCTGAAGTCCCTGCAACTGAAATAAAACTGACGAAATCGATTCTTAGAGTACATGGTCTGTCATATTGCCTTCATGCTGTAATAAAAATGACCAAAATTTTTAGACTTTGTAAGAGATGCATAAGCTGTCAAATCATTACCATCTTGAAAAAGATGTTACTGGCATTCAGCATAGTATTTCATACTTATCTATTCTTTCATCTCCACTATAAAACATAGAGTAGGTTCTTTATCCTCTGTCATTTAGTTACATTGCATTTCTCTACTTTTGTATTATATGAACAGACAGGATTCATAATGGTGTCCCACCAGCCCACATGGCAGTATAATTCCTTTTGCTTATTCTGACATTTAGTTAGCTATTGCTAATTCCCTACTATATCCTCCTGCCACCTTTTAAAATTCAATCCCATCTCCACCAATTTCCCACTCTGCTACCACCTACTCTTTAAAATGCAAACCGAATCATGTCACTTAGTGCTAAAATCCTTCAGTCATCACTGTCACCAACAAGAAAACAAACAAATGAACAGAAAACCAAGAAGCTGTGAACCAGACAGGGCAAATTCCTTGAACATCTAGGCGATGTATGTATACTTTCATCATAATGGCCTCCATGTTGGTCCCGCCAGACAGGGACCCAGCACAGCCTCCGAGTAAGAACAGCACTTGCAAATGAAAACTTCCAAAGGCCAGAGTCAGGCTGATTAGTTCTTTTTTTTTTTTTTTTTTTTTTTGACAGGCAGAGTGGACAGTGAGAGAGAGAGACAGAGAGAAAGGTCTTCCGTTGCCGTTGGTTCACCCTCCAATGGCCGCCGCGGTCGGCGCGCTGCGGCCGGCGCACCGCGCTCGTCTGATGGCAGGAGCCAGGAGCCAGGTGCTTTTCCTGGTCTCCCCATGGGGTGCAGGGCCCAAGCACCTGGGCCATCCTCCACTGCACTCCGGGGCCACAGCAGAGGGCTGGCCTGGAAGAGGGGCAACCGGGACAGAATCCGGCGCCCCGACCGGGACTAGAACCCGGTGTGCCGGCGCCGCAAGGCGGAGGATTAGCCTGTTGAGCCACGGCGCTGGCCCTAGGCTGATTAGTTCTATAAACTCACTCAGTAGATACATTTTGTTTACTTTGCTAATATTATGTCACTTACAACTAGAATATATAAATAATTTATTTTTAAGTTCAGAAAGAGTTTGTTTTTACTGAAATATTTTATGAAGATCTGTTAAAGATACAAAGAAAAACAAGAGAACCACAGATAAATAGGGGAAATCCCTGGCCTTACATCTCTGCCCAGGTACCGTGTCTCTTTTCTATCTTTTTTATCCGGATATTAATTTGAGTGCTACAGGTAGACATTGTTTCCTTCTTTGTCTCCAGAAATGATGTCACTTTGCACTTCATCCATTTCGGTTTTTTTTTTTTTCTATTTTCCTCTATGCTAAGTGCTTTCTTTTAAAAGTTTGGTTTATATACTTCCATGAATGTATGAATTACGTGTCATTTTTCTCTTGATATCGATCTCTTGGATTCACCTCTTCTCAAAGTCACCAAAACTCACACAGTCAGAAAAAGAATTGAACATTTTCAAGGCCAGAGCCTTCTCTTCTAATGAACTCCTTGTGCTCTCACACGACACTTCCTTTGCTGCTGTAAAGCCGTCTATCTACTTGCCAGAAAAAAATTAGGGTTCTTTTTCCCTCACTAAGTCCAACACGTTTTGCAATTTTTTCCTGTCCTGTGGTTTGATGTTGTTTTTGAGGCTGCCAGTTGTCTTCTCAATTATTCAGATTCCCAAAATGAAGTCTTCATGTCTTTTTAATAAAGAACCCCAGTAGATTAATCAGAAGATGGGCAACTAACCAGACTGAAGGAGTGTATGTTAGCCTTCCTCACAGCTCGTCCTCCCTGTCGTCTTCCTCACATGACAAAGTGATCTGATTTAGAGTCATTCTCAACATTCTCTCTCAAAAATCACAGTGGTCTCCTGATCACCAGACACGACTGTCTGTGTGGTCTCTGTCTGCCCTCCCCATCATATACTCTTCTTCCTGCTTTTTAGACTATGTAGAATTGAAGGAGTGGGCATTGTCACATAGGTTAAGATACTGCTCGGGAAATCTGCATCCTATGTCTGTGTGCTTAGGTTTGAGTGCTGCTCTGCTTTCAATTCCAGCTTCCTGCTACATACCCTGGGAGTATAATGGCTCAGTGCTATCTACATGGATGACTCAGATGCACATCTGAACTTGCGACTTTGGCCTGCCCTAACCTCGCTTTTGTGGGCATTTGGGAAGTAAACTAGCAGATAGAAATTTCTCTTTCTCTCTCTCTCTCTCTCTCTCTCTCTCTCCCCTTCAAATAAAATTAAAGTGCAACTTTTTTATTTATAGAAGTAATATTTGGTGATTAAAAAATTTATAAGTTGTTTCATACATGTTATATCTCAAATCATTCATTGTCTATTACTGATACTGTTGACACTTTACAATTTGCCTATGCAAATTGCTCCATTTTAAAAATTACAACTATTTGCAAATATTTATATCGTTTTGTTCACTTATTTATTCGTCCCCTCAAATAGTATTTATTTTTGTGTCAATTTTATGTCTTGAACTAAGGTATAATGGTGTCTAAGATAGATCCAGTGTCTGCTTTCACAGAGCTGATAGCTTAGTGGATGACATAAGCAAGTCAACAGATAATTATAATTGAATTTGTAAGATTAGTAAAGGGGAAATTCTGAGTGCTGTGAGAATATACCATGTGTCTCTGAACTAGGTGACAATAATAAGATTTCTAGAATGCGAGCGCAGGGAACAGCTCAGTGCAACAGGTAAGGAGTAGGATAATAAACACTAGGCACTTCTGTCTGATGACGTTTTCAACTTTATTAAACAACTTGAGCTTTACCCTAAGGACTGAGAAAAACCATAAACATATTAACCAAAGCAGTAAAGCAATGAAGATTCCACTTTAGGAAAGATTGTTCTAGGAGCACGGAGACTGACTTGCAGATAAGCAATATAGTAATCAGGGAAACCTATAGGAGGCTATTTCAGTAATCTAGGAAGGAAACAGTTACGACCTAATCTAGGTGTTAGCTCTGGGAATGGAGAGAACCAAAACATTTGAGAGAGATCTGGGAAGAAGAATTACATTCAAATGGAGATTCTGAGCTTAGTAAATCCATGAGTTAGGTTCTCAGGAAAGAGATCTAAGGAGATCAGGACCTGACAGTCATAAGCATGTGTGACAGACAATAAATGGAGCCATGGGACTGGATGGGTAAGCTCACCTGAGAACAGTGTGCAGAATATTTTCCTGAGAGTAGAATCCCAGGGAAGAAAAACGTTTAGATTTAAGGCAGTGATTCTCAAAGCAGAGTGGAGGGATTTCCTGAGATCAGAGAATGTCCAGGAATTGGGCAGAGAATATGGAGTTCAAATAGAAGCTTTAGTCCATTGCTTTAGTTCCTTTTCTGCCATAGTTCATTCACTTTTGAAACTTCAGATAACATTCATCTTATAAATGTTAAGGAGCGAAATTAGGGCAACCAAAGGATGTAGGTAGGTATTTTTTTTTTTTTTTTTTTTGACAGGCAGAGTGGACAGAGAGAGAGACAGAGAGAAAGGTCTTCCTTTGCCGTTGGTTCACCCTCCAGTGGCTGCCGCGGCCAGCGCACTGCGCTCATCCGATGGCAGGAGCCAGGTGCTAGGTGCTTATCCTGGTCTCCCATGGGGTGCAGGGCCCAAGCACTTGGGCCATCCTCCACTGCACTCCTGGGCCACAGCAGAGGGCTGGCCTGGAAGAGGGGCAACCGGGACAGAATCCGGCTCCCCGACCGGGACTAGAACCCGGTGTGCCGGCGCCGCAAGGCGGGGTATTTTTTTTTTTTTTTTTTTAAGATTTATTTATCTATTTGAAAGAGTTACAGAGAGAGAGAAATCTCCATCTCCTATTCGCTGGTTTACTCCCCAGATGGCCACAACAGCCTGGGTTGGATCAAGAAGAAAGCAGGAGCCAGAATCTTCTTCCATGTCTCCCACATGGGTACAGGGGCCCAAACACTCGGGCCATCTTCCACTGCTTTCCCAGGCATGTTAGCAGGGAGTTGGATCAGAAGTGGAACAGCCAGGAACATGAACCAGCGCCCACATGGGATGCCAGCATTGCAGGCAGCAGCTTTACCTGCTATGCCTCTTTTTTGATTTTGATTTTTTTCAAAGATTTATTTATATATCTGGAAGTCAGAGCTATAGTCAGACTGACAGACACACACACACAGACATACACACACAGAGGGAAGGTCAAACATCTTGGCCTGAGAAATTTGGAAGGAGGAGAGCGGGGCTGAGTGGTCTGTGAAAGCAGAAGAGGTAACAGAATTGTTGAAAGGGAGGTGTGCAGCACTGGGGAGAGCTGTTTTTAAAATGAAAAACACTTAAAAACTCACAACTGCCAAAGAGAAGGATCCAGAAGAAGGAATCAGCTCTTAATCTATAAATCAAGTTACAAGAAAGAAAACAGAAAGGGTCTCAAAGCACATTAGACTTTGCCCTTGGACGAAAACTGTAGCCCCTCCTCCAGTGTAACTTGCAGGAAGAAAGAAAAAGAAATTAATTTATATGTAGGCTTTAGGTTTTGTGACAAGTTTAGAATTAAAAATTTCTCTTTTTAATCTTAGAGTTTCTGCCTTTCTATAGAGCAGTTCAAATAGTTTTCACGTTTTTATGGATGTATGTGTATGTGTGTGTTTTATAAAGGTATACGTAGCCATGCATTTGGAGGGGTCTTCAAATAGTTCGTGGGAATAAGTATATATATTATGCAGAAATTATGCATGAGTTTCAAGCTGCTTTTATATCAAAATAAACTTACCTTTTGATTCCACTTGCCACAAACCTTTGAAGTACTTGTATACATGTGTCTTTAGGAATGCATGTATCTAGGAATATATACACATATGAACATGTGGATGACAATATAAAATATTTCTTTATATTTTTGTTTGTATGTATGAATGTGTACGCATTCCTGGAAGTCTAATTTACAAGTTAAGAGTGAAAAATCTGGCCTTACCACTTACTTGTTTTGTGGCCCTGGACAACTTATCATCTCACATTTTCACACTTTTCCATTTGTAATATTGAAATTATAATAGAATCCACTGTATACAGTAATTTTGATGATTCAATGAGGTAATTCACACACTCTTTCTTTTTTTAAATCAAGAAGTTGCATTTTTTTAAAAAAAATTATTTATTTATTTATTTGAGAGGCAGAGTTACCGAAAGAGAGTTGGAGGGACAGAAAGGTCTTCCACCTACTGGGTCACTCTCAAAATGGCTACAGCGGCAGAGCTGGGCTGATCTAAATCCAGGAGCCAGGAGCCAGGAGCCAGGGTTTCCCACGTGGGTGCAGGGACCCAAGCACTTGGATCATTTTTCACTGTTTTCCCAGGCATATTAGTAGGGAGCTGGATAAGAAGTAGAGCAGCCAGCTTGTGAACTGGTCCCCATATGGGATGCTGGCATTGCAAGCAGAAGCTTAATATACTATGCAACAGTGCTGGCCCCAATTAACACATACTTACATAAGGCTAGGTATGTAATACCATACATTTTAGATTATTATTTTTAATTTTATCCATTCTGTATTTTGTACATTAATGTTTTCTAATATTTTACATAGTTTATTTTGTTTGCTTTATTATGACTAATTTATTTTTATATTATGCAAATATTTAAAATTGTGCTTCCAATGTATTTCTAATCCAATTTTATAAAAGTTGATTCAATTTATCCATCTTATTTTCCACATGGAATGAATGAGGATTCCATTGCTTTGGAATATAAAAAAGCTAGTTTCTATTTTGTTGTGCACCAACCAGGTTCTAGGTAATATATCCATCTTCGAAAACATTTATAATCTCTTTAAGTAAAAATTGTACACACTTAATCTTTGTAACCCTTTTTCTACATTTTAAATAATTTCTATATATTTTCTGTATGCTTCATTGTTTTCAGTGTTCCTCACCAGCCTTTCCTTCCACAGTTTGCCATCTTTGATCTTGCATGTTTGTTTCATCTGTCAATCACATATAGATGCGTTTTTTGGCAAAAAGCTTTTTTGGAATAACAGTCTATTTTATGAGAGCTTGCCCATTGTTGCCTCCACATGTGAAGCAGCTTGGATGAATGTGGAAGTCGTGGGTCTTGATCTTTCCCCTCCATCTCTGTGGGTATTGTTCCCTTGTCTTCTGGCATTTGAAAGTGGTATTGGGCCATCTTACATTTTCTGTGTCTGAAGCATTCTTTATGGTTGAAATTTGTCAAAGTTACCAAGCTATGTTTTATGACTTTATTATTGATTGTCTTGAATGTGATTTTTCTCTTCAAAATACAAATTATTTTTTAAAATCAGGTCATTGTCTTGAATTCTTACTTGCTGAAAAGCCATACTCCCTGGTTTCTTTGTGGAAGACCCCCTGGATTTTAAGTTTGCTTGGCGTTTTTCTCATTTTCTCTGCCGGTAAACTATCTGTCCTTTCCCTTTGGTCTCTTCATTGTTTTGTCCTGTAAATGACTAATTACATTTTCTGCCACATCAAATCTACTTATTATTGATTCAGATCAAAGTGTTTGTTTTGAATTCAATAAGTTTAATTCAACAGTTTTCCTCATCTTTGTCATCTGTTCCTATTTCTTAAATGCTAATCTAAGATGGTAATCTTAGATGCTAATTTCATTGATTTGTTCTTTTATGGCCTAAAGGGAATATGAACTCCACTGACTCAGCCTGCATTGTGCCTTCTTGTGATGGAATTCTTTCCCATAGGCCTTTTATTCTTCTTGTTAATTATCTTTTTAAAATCTCTGAACATTTTATATAGTTTAAAATCATATATATTTCTGAATTTGTCACAATTTACAATTCTCTACCCAAAATCTTCCAAATAAAAGTCTGCTAGTTTGCCAGTGCTTCAGTCTGCCACATGGAAATCCTAACAGGGTTCTTACTTTTCTCATAAAATGAACATGTCCGAAGTAGACTAAGAATTATCTTTTTCCCCTTCTGAACTCCCAAAATAATTATACTGTTATCCTGCCAATCATCCAACATCAATCATACTGTATTTTATTCTTACTCTGATCATTTCTTAAAGACTTAGAGTTCACAGCTCCACTATAATTCTTGTGACATTTTCTTTTTTTAAAGATTTATTTATTTATTTGAAAGGCACAGTGACACACATACATACATGTGCACAAAGACACACACACACAGAGAGAGAGAGAGAGATGGGAAAGACAGGGAGATTGATGTTTTCTATCTGCTGATTTTCTTCTTATATTCCCTCAATAGCCAGGGCTGGTCTAGGCCAAACAGAGCAAGGAGTCTGAAACTACATGTGGGTGGCAGGACCCAAGTATCACCTGCTGCCTCTCGGGTATATTAGCAGGAAACTGGATTGGAAACAGGGATGGGACTCTATACCAGGCATTGCAGTGAGGGATGCAGATGTCTCAAGTGGCGGCCTAACTTACTATACCACAGTATCTACCTCTCACACTTTCTTTACATTTTTGCTGTTCCTTATCATGTTACACATTTAATTCATTAAAACTCTCTTGGAATTATTCTATTTTCATGGCAACCTGTGTAATATTGTGAGATGATTATTCTTTTATTTTTTATTTTTGACAGGCAGAGTTAGACAGTGAGAGAGAGAGAGACAGAGAGAAAGGTCTTCCTTTTTTTGTTGGTTCACCCCCCAAATGGCTGCTGCAGGCACGCCGATCTGAAGCCAGGAGCCTGGTGCTTCCTCCTGGGCTCCCACGCAGGTGCAGGGCACAAGCACTGGGGCCACCCTCCACTGCACTCCCGGGCCACAGCAGAGAGCCGGACTGGAAGAGGAGCAACTGGGACAGAATCCGGTGCCCTGACCAGGACTAGAACCCAGGGTGCTGGCGCTGCAGGAAGATGATTAGCCGAGTGAGCTGCGGCACCGGCCAAGATGATTATTCTTAAATCTCAGTTCCAAGAGTTCATTTCTTCAGCAGCATTGAGTAAATTATTTTTGCTTATGGAATCAAGTTCACACTCCTTCCCTGGCATCCAAGACATCATAGCTTTACACAGTATTGGATCAGTCTACTGTAAAGACTTGTCTTCCTCTATCCAATGCATTCTGTAGTCTAGATGGACTCATTCGTCTACAAGTCTGTCTTTGGTTATCCACTATAAGTGCTACAAAAATATATTGATCTTCTATTAATAGCTAATTGGTCAATAGTAGTTTTTTTGCTTAACATAAATTAAAATATAAAAAGTATATAAGGAAATCCTTAACTTACAGGTGATTAAGATATAGAGGGCTCAGAATTGAAATTGGTAAATTCTGTCCAGGAAATTCAGGGTAAGATTCCCAGAGAAAGTAACTCTAGAGCAGATAAACTTTGATTTCCTGTTCAGAGATGAGTGAAATGGTATTTTATAAGGTAGAACATCAGAGAGAAAAGTAAAAATAAGATGGGTAATTTATGGTATATGTTGGTAAAGGTAAATACTCCAGCATATTCATATCTGTTGTATACAAATCGAGGTCTAGAATATGCATTGGAACATAGTGTATGTTTGTCTCATGGGCAACTGAGAAGCAGAGAATAGTGTTTCAGGTAGAATTGGATGTTAAAATGAAAGCTTCAGTCAACATTTTAAGAAAATAGATATCGTATCAGAAAAGATACTGAAGGAAATACTGAGACAGACCATGTAATATTACATTACAAATAGAAATTGGCCGTGAACCAGTTTTCAGCACTTCATCTGGTAAAATATAATCATGAACATAAGTTAGACTAAGTGGAGACTGACGAATCTCATCTCCACCCATAAGAGCAGGTGTATTTCCTTTATCTCAATTCGGAAAGTAGAGTTTTAAGACCACTCTAAAATTTTAAAACAGATTTCCAGCAATTGGAAGAGGTGGTAGACAAAGTGGGAAGATAGTTTACTCCTACTTTAAAAATTCTAAAAGGAAAAAAATGCTAAAATAGGTGTTTAAGAGCTAGACTAAATAAGAAGCTGTTTTTGTTTTGGCAAAAAAATGTGTAAATACATGGGCCACATGAAGATCAGAAATTAGAGGAAGTCTAAGGATATTATCTTAGTTCATAATGTGATAGTTGCCTCCCTTTCAGGAATCTGGAGTATGTGCCACATGAAAGTGTAATTGACCCATTAAATACAAATGCTTTTTCTTGGGTTTGACAAGTAGAAGCTGAGAGATCACCAGTGAATGAGTAATATCTTGAGAGCCATAAAAGCACTCATGAGGCAAAGAGTCGTTGTTACCCAGTTGCCAGAGTCACTGAATGCCAACTTAGGACACGATGAGTCAAATTAAATATGTCCTGTCCTCCGTGCACCATTGCCTTTTCTTGGGCTCCAACTCTGGAATGGTCTTAGAGAAGGAGACGGAGAGTGCCTCCCCTCCCCTGACCTTCATCCCACACCTACCAGTGAATCTGTAGGTGGAAGGTAGGGATTATTCCCAGTGTTAAATGAAGTTTGACTTCATATTTTAGTTATGTAACTGAGATAATAATTTTATGTAAAGTGACCATTTCTTGAGAATGATCAAAAGAATCATGATATTGTCTGACTTTTCATCCAGTGGAAAGGAGAAAACTAGATACATTACAAGGACAATGAGAGACTCAGACAAAGTTTCTTTATGATCACGCATCATGAATCACACTTCAATGAATCAGTTACATAAATAAGTTTTATAAACTTATCTGTGTTTGAGAAATGCCCTTCACATGCTGAAAGAATGATAATCTGAAGTGAGATTGATGAATCAGGAAGACCATCCCTTCCTGTTATTTTCAAAGCTCTATTTCATCATATACTAAGTGATTTCTGATTTTCTTCCATTGCCTTTACCTTCCAATCATAGCTGATTACTTATTAATTCATTTAATAGAAATCTATTGGGTACTTACTATGTTTGAGACATAGTAAATGCTAACACTGCATCAGAAAATGAAACAGATGAAAACTCCTATACACATAAGGTTTATATTCTAATTGGCCAATATTACCAATAAACAGCAGATGGGGCCAGCGCTGTGGCATAGTAGGTGAAGCCGCTGCCTGCAGTGCTGGCATCCCATATGGGCGTAGGTTCAAGTCCTGGCTGCTCTACTTCCGATCCAGCTCTCTGCAGTGGCCTGAAGATGGCCCACCTCCTTGGGCCCTGAAACCACGTGGGAGACCCAGAGGAAGCTCTTGGCTCCTGGCTTCGGATTGTTGCAGCTCCAGCCCTTGCGGCCATCTGGGGAGTGAACCATCGGATGGAAGACCCCTCTCTCTCTCTGTGTAATTCTGACTTTTAAATAAATAAATAAATATTTTAAAAAAAAAATTGATACCGTGTATTTTTTCTGAATTCAAAGGAATAAAACAAGAAATCCAAACAAGACAATGGAAATATACAAACATGAAAATTGACCAACATACTTCTTAACACTGATGGGTCATTAAAAACATTAAAAGTGAAATAAAAAAAATTTCCCTAAAAGAAATACAAATGAAAGAAAACATATATGGGGTATGGCAAGAGCAGTAATGGGAGTTATTTACTATATCAGAAATATTTCAAATAAACAAATTTTTGAAGGTTTTTATTTGAAAGGCAGAATTACAAAGAGTGTGAGATGAGAGAGAATATCCCATCTGCTGTTTCACTCCCCAGATGACTGTGACTACTAGGGATGGTCCAAGCCAAAACCAGTAGCCTAAGAAATAAACTAAGCATAGAAACCATGAGGAAAAAAAGAGAGAAAAGAAACCTATTGGCCATTATCCCTAATAAACACAGATAGAAAAGATTTAACCAATAAACAATGCACAGGATATCTAAATTACAGAGTACACAGAGTATAGGAAGTACAATGAAATAAAGAAGATATGACAAGAGAAACACATGATACTAAGAATCCTTTAGAAGATAAGACTGTATCAAAGTCTGGAAGGAGGTAGGAGAGTTAGCCATGTGAACATCTAGAGGAAAGAATCAGTTGCAAAGAGATGATGTTTTGATGCTTTGTGAAAGAAGCATCAATAGCTGAATTGTAAGTTAAGGGGAATAGTAGTGGGAGAAGAGCTCAAAATGGAAGGCAAATTGTGTAGGATCTAGAAGGTCATTGCAAGTATAGCACTCATTTGGGGTGCGGCCGGAAGTCATTAGAAGGTTTGAGCAAAGGAATGTCATAGACTGCCTTACGTTGTAAAAGGATAATTGCCGTCATCTTCTGTAGATTTTATGAACAGTCCTAAGATACTCACCCTAACTTGTTCTACGCAATGTTGTTATCTCTGTATAAGTATCCTCTTATTAATTATACATTCACAAAAACAGAGTCTAAGTGTTTTACGCAGCTCAGTCTCACCTAGAATGAGTGAACAGAACTTCACATAGAAATGAAGATCAACCACATTCATTAGAATATGGTTCTGTATGTCTTCCAGCAAGTAATACTGATATTCTCTGATGTTCAAAGAATTAGTCTATCAACTACAATAGCTAATTACTTCAGCAAATTTATTTTCTTATGACAAATAGTATAAAATTGATGGCACAATAGTTTTTTCTGTATGTTTTACTCCATTATAGAATTTAGGTCGTGCTATTCTACTCTGGTACTGTTTTTTGTACTCCTCTAATAACAGCTGGATCTGATTATTTTAAATAGAGATTTTGTTTCATTCTTTATTGTCTGCATCCCTTTACACCTTGAACTTCCTGTTTTGTTCATCTTTGAATACTTGGTGTCTAGTTTGGCACATTGTAATACTGGCATTTGCTGAATGAATGCATAAAAAATACCCTCCAATTTTCATAACACTCTTGAAAATGAACAGGGTCATTCCACTGGATGCAAATCAACCAAGTTGTTTTTGCATATGTCCTATGGCTGGAGTTAGATGTCTTGAGTAAATGTTTTCATTTCTATGAAATAAAGATAATGCATAAACGGAAAAGGGAAGTGTAGTGGAAGGAACAGAAAGAGCGAGAGAAAAGGAAGAGGGGAGAGGAGGAAAGAAAAGGGAGAAAGGAAGGAAAGAGACTACTGTTGGTGCTGAGGCCACTTTTCTCCTATCTCCTTCTAACAGCACCACCTTATCTTCTGTGCAATTTTTCCACATTCCTTTGCATTTCACCATTTTTAATATTTAAACAGTGATAGGTATATTATGAAATAATACTTCTTGACTTGTTTGACATTGAGTGATCAAAAAATCCATTTCACTCTGGGATTTTTACTCTGTAATAAAGAACAAAAAGCTATAGCTGCTTGTCAAGGAACTGGTGAGATTTACACAGCCTCTTTTACATATTAGGCAGCAAACATACAAAACATAGCAGCTGAGAACCTGGTGATTAATGTAGCTGACTGTGGAAATCAACTCCAGTGAACTCACTTTATTGTAGAATGCTTCTAGACCAGAACTTAATAGTCACTTTCTGTATTCACAGTCAGTAAGCCTGCTGTGTGCAAGATGAATTCTGGTTTAGATAGATTCGTTATATCTCTTGAAATGTTCTAATTCAAGAGGCCCAAATTTAAGATTTGAACCATTCAGAGTTATATGACTTTATAGACAGCCAGGAATGGGAAGGCATCATTTCTGTAGAAATAAGTCATACTTCACAAAACTGTGTACTCAAAGTACATGAACATTTCTTTCCTTTTTTAAAAAGATTTATTTTATTTACTTGAAAGGTAGAGTTAGAGAGAGAGAGAGAGAAATAGAGAGAGAGATCTTCCATCTACTGGTTCACTCTCTAAATGACCACAATGGCTGGGGCTGAGCTGATCTGAAACCAGAAGCCAGTAGCTCCTTCAGGGATTCCCACATAGGTACAGGGGTCCAAGCACTTTCACTGCTTTCCAAGGCACATTAGCAGGAAGCTGGATTAGAAGTGGAGCAATTGATACTTGAACTGGAGCCCAAATGGGATGCCAGTGGTGCAGGCAGTGGCTTAACCCATTATGCCACAGCACCAGCCCTGAACATTTCTTGTGTAAAAGCAAAGCATGGTTCTCTAGATACAAAATTGTTAGGCTATGTATATAGGTATATGAAGGAGAATTTATTAAGGAGTTTGGCTCACATGATTGTGGCAGTTGATAAGTCCAGCAAAAGATAGTCAACAGTCTGGGGTCCCTGGGATGCCTGCCAGTGGTCTGGCTCAATACAAGTTCAGGGGTCTCCGTACCAGAGAACTTGAGGGTGAAAGTCTCATTTCAAGGCTGAAAAGCCAGACTGCCTACAAGGGAACCGGTGGTGTAGTCCTGCAGTCCAAGTCAGCCACTGAGATCAAAGATAAGAGTCTAGTTGTCCCAGCTCTTTCTCTGGGATTGCCCCAAGTCACCTTGCTGTTTAGTCTCTACAGATCTCCCCTGGCCCCTTGCCCACCGAAGGTATGATCTTCCCACCTCAAGCATTCAGATTCATGGGTAAATCCCATTTGAAAACATCCTCACAGACACACCCAGAATACTGCTCTTTCAGATCTCTAGAAATTCTTTAGCCAATTAACCATCATAAGGCCCAAACTGAAGATTTGAACAATTTAGATTCCTATGCCTTTGTAGACAGACAGAGCAGAGCCAGGAAGGCACTATTTCTGTGGAAATGAAAGGCATACTTCATGAAACTGGGTACTCAGAGTCCCTGAACATTAAAACTTCTTAGGGAAAAGAAAAGCACCGTGGCTATTATTTTGACAGCAACAGAAAATGCAGGATTTCCAAAACATCACACAACTGAAATCTTATCCTACCAACATCTTACACAATCTTACAAGGCGTCAAAAACCTATTATCTGTGGTTCTTTTCAGAATTTCTCATAATAAATACAGCGTCCGTCTTGTCTAGGGGGTAAGGAAGGAATCCTGCTGCAAGGCATAAGAGAGGTAGTAATTTGAGTACACAGCTTTTCGTTGAGAGGTGTAATGTCCCCTGCATGGACTAAGTAAGCCAGACACAGACCATTTGCTCTTTTATGTATACATTAAAAATAAAAAAAATTGAAAATAACAAAATGAACCTATTGAGGCTTTATCGAATTTTGTTGGTATGAATCAGCAGGTTTTTTTTTTTTTCATTATCTCATCTACTAATTGCAAGAAGAGGTCTGAGTGATTTCTGTCTGTATATTGCTCAGACTCTATTACTGGCAACACTTGACCCAACTGTGTTGCTGTCATTAAGACACTATCTTCTTTTTAATGCCTTATCATTGTACCAAACATGGAGCAGAAAAATCCTCATCATTTCAGGTACTCATCCTAGAATCAGGCAACTTGGATTTCAGTATTGAGTTCAAATCGTAACTTGTAATTCTTTTCTTTTCTCTCTCTCTTTTTCTGGGGTGAGTGTGTGTGTAAATCGTTTTCTTTCAAATTTTGAGAACATTGAGTTTGGATTTTCTGTATCATTCTATATTTCTCATGTATGGCAAAGTTTATTAGGCAGCTGTGTCTTATGACCTATTTTGTCATATCTTATGAACCTCATCTCTATAGTGGCTCAGATCTGTAAATGCTGATAGAAACTTATTGACAATAAAATATGAGAAAGTAAAACATTAAAATATAAAACTTGTATTCAGCACACCTATACTTAGGTACAGTTGATAGAGGAAAGTTGTTTTTTCCCCTAGGCATTGGAGTTCTGTGACAAAGAAAGAAAATTCAGCTCTCCAGGAAGAAGCCATTAGAAATAATTCACTGCAGACCGATACCAGGATGGCTGAATAGGGAAAACACGTGTTGATTTTGACCAGGGAAAGATAACATAAGAAAAGTAGAGGAGGTGCATTTGCAGGGGGGTGAGTCAAAGAGAATTTTGCATGGAAATTCTACATAAAGAAGAGAGACACCAAGACTGGTGTGTAAAGCTGCCACCATCATTGCCAGCATCCTATATGGATGCTCGTTTGAGACCCAGCTTCTTCACTTCTGATCCAGCTCTCTGCTATGGCCTGGGAAAGCAGTAGAAGATGACCTACATCCTTGGGCCCTTGCCCCCGTGTGGGAGACTCAGAAGAACCTCCTGACTTCAGATCAGTGTAGCTCTGTTGCAGCCAACTGGGGAGTGAACCAGCGATGGAAGACCTCTCTCTCTCTGCCTCCCTCTGCCTCTCTGTAACTCTGCCTATAAGTAAACAAATCTTTTTTCAAAAAAGAAATCATCTTTAGAAAAAAAAAGAAGAGAGACACTATAGAGAAGTGTGGACAGAACAGACACAATGCAGCAAGTGGTGGCACCACCTGTGACTCCTGCAGTGGTGGGCTGGAGGAGACATCTTCTGGGAGTGAAATGAGAGCAGATTGTGGTAGCCCATGTCACTGGTGATACTGCATGAGGAAGACCCTGTGGACCACGTTGACTTTAAGTCTGGCCTAACCCTGTTGAGGAAGAACTCATTTCTTTCCCCCCATCACCAAACAATGGTGCCCTGCAACCAGCAGGGAGAAAGCACCACCTTAACACAAGCAGAGGCTGTGGTGGCTCATGTGTGCAGATAACTAGAGGATTTTATCAGAGGGGTAAGTCTGCATTCCCCCCTTACTTTGAGTCTGGCCTGGAGGGTTGGCAAGGGCCTGTGGACCCACTTAGGACTGTGAAGTGCTCCCCTGTCTCCACTATATCATAGGCTCCAGGAATCAACCATCAAGGCAGAGCACCCAAAGACAGCTGTCTCTGGAAATGCTTGTGCTCTCTCTGTGGACAGGGCAGGCTCATGGGCTGAGAGTGGATCTTGCACACCCTGTGACTGTGGGATCTTGTGCACTCTGACTGTTGAAATTCTACTACTGCCCTCTGTGTGGCTTTGGAGACACAGAGTTCTCTGATTGCCTGGGGTGGGGCATTGCAGAGGGTTCTGTGCTCAGACTTAGAACTGCACAGATCCTTTGTATGGTTCATGAACCTGCTTGGGTGGGTGTTGCAGCAACTGTGGGCTAACATCAGGCATTGATCATCTGGAAAGAGAGGAGGTGAGGCTGTGATTATGCTAGCAGATATGATCATACCCTCTCCTCTGCTGACAATAGAGATCTACTCCACCCAACCTCTATGTCACCCTGGACTTGCTCTACAGTTGAACACTGAGCAGAGCTCTCTGGCCCCACCCAGCATATGCCCCTGGATATCCACTAAGCTACAGAGGAATAGTTCAAAGATAAAAGCCATCAGAGCAGAAAACCAAAAAGGGTTTCCACAAATGCACAAAAGTAAACACAGAAATACAAGAAACAAGAACAAGGAAGACAGTGTGACTCCCCCAAAGGAAAACAACACTTCAATATTAGAACTTGAAGATGAAGAGACTGATGAAATGCCTGAAGCAGAATTTAAAAAACTGATCATAGGGTTACTCAGAAGAAGCAAATTAATGAGTTAAAGAAATTTGCACATGGCATGGATGAAAGATTTTCCCATAACATAGATTTTGATAAGAAATCAAACTGAAATACAAAAAATGAAGAATTCAGTATATCAAATAGAAAATACAGTGGAAAGCCTTCACAACACACTTGGAGAGGTGGAAGAAAAAATATCTGAGCTAGAAGACAAATCTTTGGAAATATCTTATTCAGACAAAAAGAGAAATGAGGAATATTAAAAGTAGAGATTTATGGAATACTATCAAACAACCCAACATAAAGGTCTTGGTATTTCTTGAAGGTGTAGAAGGAGAATGAATTAGAAGGCCTATTCAGTGAAATAATAACAGAAAATTTCCCTAATTTGGAGAAAGAAGGGGACATCCTAATAACAGGAATCACATAGGACTCAGAATATATATGACCAGAAAGATCTTCACCATAACAGATTGTTGTCAAATTTTCAACAGTAAAACATACAGGAAAGATTCTAAAATGTGCATAAGAAAACCACAAGATTACCTTTGGAAAATCTCCAATTTGACTGAAAGCTGATTTTTCATTAGAAACCTTACAGGCTAGGAGATAATGGAGAGACACAGTCCAAGTCTAAAGTAAAACAAAACAAAACAAAATTGTCAACCCAGAATAATGTATCCTGCAAAGCTCTCACTTATGAATGAAGGTAAAATAAAGACCTTCCTTAACAAATAAATTGAAAGATTTTGTCATTACTCATCTAATCTTACAAATGATGCTTGAGGATGTGCTATACACAGAAACACAAAGTCATCGTTATGAAAGGACATGCAGGGAAAAAAATCTCCTAGTAAAAGTACATAGGAAATCCAAAGCAAACAATGTAAAGAATATTTATGGAAAAAATGGCAGGACCAAGTCATTACTTATAAATAATAGCCTTGAATGTAAATAGCCTAAATTCTCCAATTAAAACATATGTACTGGCTGAATGGATTAAAAAACAAGGCCTGAGAGTCCAAGATGGCAGTATAATGACAGGATGTTATGAGTCCTGACAATTAATGTGATATAACACATTAACAAACTGAAGAATTAAAATCAAATGATTGTCTCAATAGATGCAGAGAAAACGTGACAAAACAATATCCTTTCATGATGAAAACTTAAGCAAATTGGGAATAGAAGAAGCATTTCTCAATAAAATAAAAACAATATATCACAAATCCATGGCCAGTGTCCTATTGAATGGGGATAAATTAAAAGCAATCCCATTGAGATCTGAAACCAGACAAGGGTACCCACTCTCATTGCTTTTCAATATACTCCTGGAAATTTTGGCCAGAGCTATTAGACAAGAAAAAGTAATCAAATGGTTACAAATTGGGAAGGAGGAAGTCAAGCTATCCCTATATAAAGATGATGTGATCCTTTACATAGGGGACCCAAAAGATTCCACTAAGAGACTATTGGAGCTCATAAAAAAGTTTGTAAAGATGGGAGGATATAAAATCAAATAAAAAAATCAAATCTTTGTATACATGGACAATGCCACAACTGAACAAGAGTTTCTAAGATGAACCCCATCCACAATAGCTTTGAAAAAAAATCAAAATCAAATACCTTGGAATAAATTTAACCAAGGATGTCAAAGATCTCTATGATGATAATTAAAAAATATAGAAGAAAAAGAAGAAGACTCCCAAAATGGAAAAATATTCCATGTTCATGGATTGGAAGAATCAGTAACATCAAAATGTCCATACTACTGAAAGCAATTTACAGATTCAATGTGATTCCTATCAAACTACCAAAAACATTCTTCTCAGATATAGAAAAAATGATTTTGTAATTCATATAGAAATACTGGATTCCCTGAATAGCTAACACAATCTTATACAACAAAAACAAAGCCAGAGGTATCACAATACCAGATTTCAAGACATACAGTTGTAATCAAAACAGCCTGGTACTGGTACAAAAACATAAACAGATGGATAGACCAATGGAATAGAATGAAGCACTTGAGATCAATCCAAATTTCTACAACCAACTAACCTTCAAAAAAGGAGCTAAAATCAAGCCATGGAGCAAGACAGTCTGTTCTACAAATGGTTCTGGGAAAACTAGGTCACTACATACCTACAATTGTATGCAAAAATCAACTCAAAATGGATGAAGGATCTAAATCTGCAACCTGATACCATCAAATTACTAGAGGCAAAGGTCAGGGAAACTGCAAGACATTGGCATAGGAAAAGACTTCTTGGATAAGACCCCAGAAGTATGGGCAATAAAAGAAAAAAAGTATACAAGTGCAATTATATCACTAAGAAGCATCCACACTACAAAGGAAACACTCAAGAAAGTGAAGTGGCAGGGGCCGATGTCGTGGCTCACTTGGTTAATCCTCCACCTGAGATGCTGGCAGCCCATATGGGTGCTGGATTCTTGTCCCAGTTGCTCCTCTTCCAGTCTAGCTCTCTGCTGTGGCCTGGGATGGCGGTGGAGGATGGACCAGGCACTTGGGCCCTGTACCTGCATAGGAGACCAGGAAGAGGCACCTGGCTCCTGACATATATATATATATATATATATATATATATATATATATAAAATATTTTCTTTATCCAATCAACTGTTTATGAACATCTAGGTTGATTACATATTTTTGCTATTATAAGTTTGTCTGCTATAAACATGGAAGTGCTGTTATCACTTTCACATGCTGATTTCATTTCCTGAGGATATATTTCCAAAAGTAGGAGTGCTGGGTCATATGGTAGATCCATTTTTCAAGGAATCCCCATACTATTTTCCAAAATGTATGTACTAATCTGCATTCTCCCAAGAGTATATTAGGATATCTCTTTTCACATAACCATGCTAGTATTTGTTATTTTTTGTATTTGACATAATATCCATTGCAATTGGAGTGAAATGATACCTCATTGTTGTTTTTATTTGTATTTCCCTAATGGCTATTGATGTGAGCAATTTTTTTTTCATTTGGCTGTTGACCATTGTATTTCTTCCTTTAGAAAAAAAAATAGTCTTTATGTCTTTTGCCTATTATTTATTTTACTATTAAGTTTCTTGAGCTGCTTTTATGTTCTGGATATTAATCTTTTATTTGATGAGTTGATTATAGACCTTCTCCCATTTTCCCGGGGGAAAAAAAAACAATTAACAAGGAGCAGGCATTGTGGTGCAGCAGTTTAAGCTACAGGTTGAGATGCCCATGTCCCATACCAGTCCCATCTCCAATGCTGATCAAGTTTCCTGCTAAGCTACACTAGGTGGGGGAGAGAAGCAGGTGGTGACTCAAGTCCTGGGTTCCTACTATCCCTTTGGTAGATACAAGAACTCTTGGCTTAAGCCTGGTTGAGTTGCAATTTCTATGGACAACTGAGAGATGAAATAATTGACTAACCATATAGCAAATCTCAAACTAGTCAGTTTTCCTGTGTTCTAAATAAGGAATCTTAGCTCTACTATCTTTATATCACTGCATGTTATGTGAGACAAGTAATGCCTTACTGTGAGTATGAACTCGTTTTCTAGAACACTTCTCCTATCTCAAAGTAATATACCCTATAATCCCAACATAATGATGATTCCATGCCTGTGCTCAATTCTTCCTATGGGTCCCATTTATAAAATGGAATTAAAAGACAACTGTATTTTGCTGCAAAAATTTTGAAACTGTATATATGAGGATTCTTCCAAAATTCATAGAAAATGTGTGTTGCATGCATTTCAGAAACAACTTCATTCATTTCTAGTTTTCTAGAAATCTGAAGTACGCTTGTGTTTTTTTAGATTATTACTCATAGCCCTTACATAGTCTACCCACTTCTATCTTCCTTTGTACATTGACTGCTTTTATCCTTACTCAATTTACTTCCCCTTGATATTCTTCAAACATACCAGACCTAGTTCAATCTGTTCCTTTTATTTCTTTCAAAATCGTAACAACCTTTTCCCCACAACCCACACTTCAGTCCACCTCACCTTGCTTTATTTTTTTCTATCACACACTTCATCTTTAATATATTGTGTGTATACTTATTTGAGATTCTTATTTTCTTCCATCTGTTTCTCTTCACCAAAGAAAGTAAGCTCCCTGATGGTGGGAATGTTGGTCTGTTTTTTTTTTTTTTTTTGATCAAGCACCCACAGCACCTAGTAGAGCTCTATAAATATTGGTTGAATTAATGAACACAGACACAACCAGTCTCTAGAGGTTTGAAACATCAACTCTCCATTAGAGCTCTGGTTTAGAATGTTGCTTGTCTTTCCTAAGGTATAAAATTAATAACCCTTGGGTTCCCACGAAGAAGAAAGTGGCAGAACAACACTCTCACTTGTGCAGCTGGGGGGAAATCCAATTTTAAAACCCACCACATTCTATAATAGAATATAACTTGATAAAAGATTTTGAAAATAATTTAAAAGCTTCCTGGTCAGCATTACTTTTATCAGTTGATATATCTCTACTGCAGCTCTTCTTTTCAGCTTTGAAATTGTAAACGACTTTTCCCAGGCTACAAATGTGAGGGGGAAAGTACCTAAATGCTGTTTCTCTTAAGACAGTGTGTGTAAGCTACAGTGAAGCTTACCACATTCTATTTTTCACACTTCTCACTATTTTTTAGAAATGATTTTCTTAATCGGTTGGTTTACAAATATCCAACATTCTCCAAAACCTTTGGTGTACATGCATGTGTGTTTAGAGGTTTGGTGTCCTTGTGTGCCTGGGAGAGTGTTTTGATTGCATCCTGCAAATGTACAACCTGTTCATACAGATGGCACATCTCTTCTTAAACAGGATGCAGTGTTCAAGGCTTACTAGCCATCAGAGAACAGCATTTCCCATCAACCTGGAGAGTGATTACTTCAAAACAAATGGGAAATATTTTAAGGTCTCTTTGCTGCTTCTTTGAGAGATGAATAGGAGAAAGGAAGATGGCCAGGAAGATATTATCCTAACAAGCTCAATTCAAAACATTCCTCTTCCTTTCATCAATTTATACCTCCTCTCCTTAAGATGTCTGCTAGAGACAAAAGGAGCTTCATTCGGTGTGAGTTGCCCAGAGGAAATGTTAATTGAGGGCAGTGATATTGTGTAGCGTTTCACTGGCTCTGTCAGCTGTTCAAATTTGTTGATTTACTGGGAAAATGAGAAATGGGGAGTTCTGTTTGTGGATAAGCACCTGCACTTTTCCTGATTTGTGTTGGGCATGAAAATGGAGGTGAGGAAGTCAAAGAATAAAATGAATACAAAAGACACAGACATATCTCAGGAGGGCTATCTGCTACAATAAATGACATGCTAATTTCCTCTCTGAGTATTACATTTTTGTTCTCCCTGAAGTTTATCATCAAGTAAATGAAACGGCAACTTACTCATTCCAGTGTTTCATGAAGCCTAGAACAAATCTCCATCTCACCCTCCCTTCCTCATTACAGCCTTCCTTTTGTCTCTCGTTTTAGTGAAGCTAAAAAGGAAATTGACTTTATTTCAAGATGTGAAGTCAGGTGGAGTAACAGCATACTATTTGAGATATGCTTTAGGTGTTTATGTTATTCATAAGAAGACCCATTTTCTTGAAAATCAAGTGGAATTAGTTGAACAACAATAAGGGGAATGCTTTCATCTTTAAAGTGACTTATAGTGCTTCTGGAACATTTTGAAACATGTGGTGAATTAGGAGAGTTGTTGAATTTGCCCATCAAGACACAGCATTGTTTTAGAAGACAGGACTGATGTGCAGAGCTCGTAAGTGTACCTTCCTCTGAGTGTCTGTACCTGCAGAATGAAATGACCACACTTAGTGGGAAGTGGAGCAGGTGAAAAAGTTTGGGGAAATCAGTCCTTTCTATAGTATATGAAAATAAAGATGGTTTGTTCGTGAGTACAAGTTGGCAAACCTGTTTCAGTGTTGTAGACTTGGGTCGACAGGTGGTATCTACCACCATTACTCAGTTCTCTCACAGCTGTACTGTGCTGGTGGTATTTTGTAGAGGAGGGAAAATACCATTTCCATACCCACTGTAGGTTCATAGCTGAGACCCCCATATAAAAGAAGTTAGCAGGAGCAAGAATACCAATTTATTTCATGCAAGCTTTACTTCATGTGGGAAACTCCATGAGGAAATGAAGGTCTGATGAAATAATACAAAATATATATCTTTATGCTAGGTTTGTTGAAGAAGTGGATATTTGCAGAGCAATAGGTTTGGACAAAGAGGCTCTGATAATAGTATTGAACTGACAGAAACCTAGCAAGGTCGGTTAATGCCCAGATTTTTCTCCATGTCCCTGTTGTTCAGAGATAAGGAAGTTCCTTTTCTCTGGCTGTAGAGTGAGTAGATACCTCTGGAATGGCAGTCTTATTAGCTACTTTAAGGGAGGATCAAAGAATACTTCCTAGATTTTATGAACAATTTTAGGAGAGAAGAGCGTAAGGTGAGATTAGCCCTTCTACTTCTAGCATTTTACCAAATGCCCTGGTGCCATATTTTGTGGTAACATTTGTTGAACCCCATCAGTTTCAAGAGGAACTTTTATGAAGTTTGTATGTTATATAATTATCAGGTGTCATGAAACATCCTTTTTTCTTGAAATGTTTCAATCATTCCAACATTCAAACTATTGTTAACTTGTGGGCTATTCAAAATGTATTAGACCACAGGCCACAACGTGCTTTTTTTTTTTTTTTTTTGACAGGCAGAGTTAGTGAGAGAGAACAAGACAGAGAGAAAGGTCCTCCTTTCTGCTGGTTCACCCCCCAAAAGGCCACCATAGCTGGCGCGCTGCGCTGATCCGAAGCCAGGAGCCAGGCACCTCCCCCTGGTCTCCCATGCAGGTGCAGGGCGCAAGCACCTGGGCCATCCTCCACTGCCTTCCCGGGCCACAGCAGAGAGCCGGACTGGAAGAGGAGCAACTGGAACAGGATCCGGTGCCCCTTCTGGGACTAGAACCTGGGGTGCTGGGGCTGCAGGCGGAGGACCAGCCAAGTGAGCCGTGGCGACTTCTGTTTTAAAGATGAAAGTAATATCTGCCAAGACTGGTGATAGCTAGCAACATTTTGCATGTTAAGTCTAAGGTAGGCAAATTTTTGAGTTTTAAAAACATCCAATTTTGGGCTGGCTTGTGGTGCAATGGGTTAAGCTATTGCTTGTGACACTGGCATCCCATATTGGGGTCTAGTTCAAGTCCCAGGTGTTCCACTTCCATTCCAGCTTCCTACTAATACACCTGGGAAACCAGCCAATGATGACCCAAGTATCTGGGCTCCTGCCATCCACAGTGGAGATCTGGATGAAGTTTCTGGCTCCTGGCTTTGGCCTGGCCCAGTCCTGAGATGCTGTGGCCATTTGGGGAGTTACTCAAAGGATGAAAGGTCTCTTTCTCTCTGTCTTTCCTCTCTTTATCATTCTGCCTTTTAAATAAATAAAACATTTATGTAAAAACATCAAATTTATTAAAATGTATAATTCCTACTTTTTGTTAGTCACCAGGGCTAGACCAATAAATAAATACATGGTCCTAGTCCCAAAGGATTTTTCAATTTAGCAGAAGACAGATACATATACAGTTAAATATACTACTCCACTCTAGCAAAGGTAGACAAGTAGACATAAAAACAGATTCAAGAGTGACTAATTTCATCTGGGAAGAATGGAGAACTCTGGGGATGCTTCACAGAGTTAATGAGATTGAGCAGGAGCTTGTAGAACTGAAGCATGAATGAATGATTTCTGCCCACCAGATTGATTTGTTTGTAGCTGTAGTTTCTGCTATTCCATAGTTAAGGCAGCATTAGAGCTGTACTATTTGTTTCAATTCATCTGCTACAATTGGATTATTTTTCCTGGTATGCGTTTTAAGAGAATAAGCTAATTTTCCTGCCTAAATAAAATACTAAAAGCTTTTCCAAAACCAGATCAAATACTAACTCTCTTTGACAGAAATCAATTAGAACATCGAACAGATAATTGCTTATACTTGGAAAGGCACCCTAAACTATAATGGAAAAGAACAAGAAAGCTAAAAAACAATCACAGAGGCAGTTTATTCATTCATTCAATCATTTATTTAGCCAAATACTTAACCATATTAATGCCTGTTAGGTGCCAGTGACAGTTTTAGATGATGGAGATACAGTGATGAATAGAAAAAAATCCCAGATTATTTACTAGGGCAAGACAAATAATAACTTATAAATACCAAGCAACACAAAGAATAATAAAGTTCTCTGAATTTTTTTTAAAAAAATGAACTAGAGTTATAGAGTAGAGAGTGATCTAGGCAAAGATAACCAACAAAGGCTGTTTCGAAAAAGTGATATTTCCCCAAAGTATTTAATGAATATAAGAAGTCAGGTTTGGGAAGATCTAGGGCTGGTGAATTTTGAGCCAACATACAATTAGGTACAAGGGAAGGATCTTGGTGGTGTCTGCCAGAAACATGCAGAGCACCTGCTTGATAGAATTTATTTATTGAAAGAGGAGATAGTGATAAACTTAGGTGGAGGATAACATCAATCTTTAATGTTATGTTACATGCTTCTGATTTTACTCTAATTGCATTTGGAAAATATTGGGAGGCTTCATGTAGTACAGTGATATCAGATTTATAATTTTGAAATTGTTGCTGCATAGAAAATTAAATGTAGTTTAGTAAAGATAGAAGTCTATTGTAGGTAACTAGGAATACTTATTTTAAGTAGAAATATCTTACGCCAGTAGTCTGAAGTAAGGATGATAATGGTTTTTATGCTTGCAAATTCTGAATATTTTCTTCATTTTTTGAATAGAAAGAACTGGCCAGCTTACAAATAAATGTGCTTATTGGCAAATGGACCAGTTTGCACATATGGGCTATTAAAATTTATGAGAAGATAGGCCTACATCTATCATAACTGAAACCTCACTGAAATGTTTATTGAAGTCAATCTTGAAGACTCTAGTCAATATACAATTTTAAGATATTTGTTTATGTATTCTTTGGGTAAACTAGTCTGACTTAGGATCAGGAAGAACATGAAACTGTCAGTTAGGACCCCTACCCTTAAAATTGTGATCCACTTTCCAGGAAGCTCATTCTAAAGAATGAAATGTTCACAGACTTTGTGTAACCCATCTGCGTGTGCTGCTTTTGCCCAAAGTGCTGGCAAATACCATGATTTCTTTCTTTATAAATGAAATATTATCTGGCCAGCTACAATTAATGGTCCTTTTCTAGTAGCACCATATGATGTGGTATCAATTCTGTATTTTGACTCAAGACCTCTCTCTTGATGGTTAAAGATGCTTTGACAGCCTTCTCCTGGCTCATTTTTAGTTTTCTTCATTAGTGTTTGTCTCGATGTCTACCAGGTCAGTGACAATGATACAGAGCATGAACAATAAATGTTTGAACAATTCCAGAATCTCTCTCTATAACAACATCTAACATGTATTGTGTGCTTATTGAAAGTTCAAAAACACTCTGAGGGAAAGATACAACAAAGAAAGAGAACTATAGCTAATATCCCTGATGAACATCTATGCAAAAAGCTTCAACAAAATATTAGCTAATCAAATGCAACAACATCAGAAGAATCATTCACCTGGACCAAGCTGGATTTATCTCTGGTATGCAGGGATGGTTTGACATTTGCCAATAAATAAATGTGATACATCACATTGATAAATTGAAAAAGAAATACTATATGATTTATCTCAGTAGATGAAGAGAAAGCATTTGATAAAACACAACATTATTTCATGATAAAGAAAAAAAAAAACCTTAAGTAAATTGGGCATAGAAGGAACACACCTCAACACAATCAAAGCAGTATATGACAAACCCACAATTGACATCATATTCAATGGGGAAAAACTGGAAGTATTTCCACTAAGATCAAGAACCAGACAAGGATGCCTATGTTCACTTTTGCTATTCAATATAGTTCTGGAACTTTGGTAAGAGACATTAGGCAAGTAAAAGAAATCAAAGGATACAGATGGTAAAGGAGGAAGTCAAACTATCCCTGTTTGCAGATAGCATGAATCTCTATATAGAGTAATGGAAAGACTCCACTAAGAGATTATTGAACTCAAAAGAGTTGGTCAAAGCAGTAAGATGCAAAAATAAACACACAGAAATCAATAGCCTTTGTATACATAAACAATACCATGGCTGAGAAAGAATTTGTAGCTTCAGTCCCATTCAGAAATAGCTTCAAAAATTTCAAATACCTTGGGGTGAATTTAACCAAGGATGTAAACGATCTCTAGAATGAAAATTATAAAACATTAAGAAATAAATAGAAGATCACACACAGAAACACAAAGAAAAAAATTCCACATTCATGGATTGGAAGAATTAATATCAAAAGTCCACACTACTCAAATTTACAGTCAAAATATAAAAAATGTTGTGCTCAGATCTGAAAAAAAAATGGCCCTAAAATTCATATGGAATCAGAAAAGACCCTTGATGGCTAAAGCAATCCTAAACAATAAAAATAAAGCTGGAGGCATCACAATACCAGATTTCAAGACATATTACAGGGAAGTTATGATAAAAAAAGCCTGTTACTGGCACAAGTCTAGATATGTGGACCAACACAACAGATTACAGACCACAGAAATTAGCCCATGCATCTACAACCAACTAACCCTTGACAGACAAGCTAAAATCAATCCCTGGAGAAAGGACAGTCTCTTTAACAAATGGTGTTAGGAAAATTGGATCTCCACATGCAGTAGTGTGGACAAGATCTCTACCTTATAGCCTATACAAAATCAGCTCACAGTGGATCAAGGATCTAGGTCTAAGACCTGAAACCATGAAATTACTAGAGTAAAACATCTGGTGACACACTGCAAGAGATTACCATAGGCAAAGGCTTCTTGGATAAGATCCCAGAAGCATAAGCAATAAAGGCAAAAATAGGCAAATGAGATTGCATCAATCCAACAAATTTCTACACATCAAAGGAAACACTCAACAAAATGCATAGGCAACTGACAGAATGGGAGAAAATAGTTGCAATTGAAACATATGATGAAGGATTAATATAAGGAGCTCAAGAAACTCAACAACACAAGAAGCAATCAAGTTAAGAAAGACCAAAGGATACGAAGAGTCATGTTTCGCAGGATGAAATATAAATAGCCAAAAGACACATGTAAAATGCTCAGGATCACTAACCATCAGGGAAATGCAAATAAAACTACCATGAGATTTCACTTCATACCAGTGTGAATGGCTGTCATCCAAAAATCAAAAATTAACAAATGCTGGTGAAGATGTGGGGAGAAAGTTACCCTAATATGCTATTGGTGGGAATGTAAACAAGTGAGACCATTGTGGAAGACAATATGGGGATTCCTCATAAATTTTAAAATAGACATGCCAAATGATTGATCCATTCTACTCCTGGAAATCTATCCAAAGGAAATGAAATCAGCATAAGAAAGGGTTTTATCTGTATCCCCATGTTAGGGAAACTCAACTCAAAACACCTAAGATAATAGAATCAACCCAGATGTCCATCAGTTGATGACTGGATGAAGAAATTATGGCATATATACACAATGGAATACTACTCAGCTGTGAAAAAGAATGAAATCCTGTCTCTCACAATAAAATGGATGAAATTGGAGGCCAAAACGCTTAGTAAAATAAGCCAGTACCAAAAAGACAAATATCGTGTTTTCCCTGATTTGTGTTAACTAATATACAGAGTGCAAAGAATGTGAAATATATGAGCAAAATTGACATTTTAAAATGTGGTTACTTATAGCCCTGTGTATACTTTTGAAGAACAGTGGTTTTATACTTATTTCTTGTATTCTTTGTTTAGTGGAGAGTTAAGCTTGTGTTTGTAAAGTAAAATGAAATTATGTCAGTGTAAAATGAAAAGAAAAGTAAGGAAGGAAGGAGGAGGAAGGAAGAGAGAGTAGGATGGGAAATACCATTATGTTCTTAAATCTCTATATATGAAATACATGCTATTTTTTTTTTAAAGATGAGGAAACAGGCATGAGAAGCGTAAGTAATTTCCCAAGGTATCACCATCAGTAGACTAATGAAGCAGAACTTAAACCCTGGTAGCCAGGTTCAAGAACCTGCAATTAATTGAGACTTCTGACTTTTGTCCCCACACATCTAAATGTGGAAGATTCCTGTCATTTGAATCACTAGGACAAATTACTAGGAATCTTGTGTCTGTCTACCTCTCTGGCCACTCCTTTAATTATATTCGTTCTATTCACACTCAAGCCTTCTTCAGATCTGGGCAAAATATAGTTCCTTGGACACAGCTCAGGTTCATGCTTCTGTGCCTTATGCCCAGGGTAGCATTCCTGAGTATACAACCTGTGCAGCTGCGCAGGGTTCATGCCTAGAGCAGCGCTTTGCTTGATTAAGTGTTACACTATAGTGGTCTAAAAGTTCTTAATAACTTTGTCTTTAAGTTTTATCAGTGGAGTGCAAAGGGCCAAAGCAGCAAGAGAGAGAAGACAAAGTACAATATATGTGTTCAGTTCTATTTGTCTCTACGGCCTTGTTTTAGCAACCACCTGGCTTAAAACGATGAAAGAAGAAAAAGAGGGCAAAACTCATAGTTCCATTATCATTCAGTAAGCCTGAATGTATAGTGTTGGTACCATGTGTGTGTATCAGGTGGAGTCTGAACAACTCAGTTAAGCTTTTTCATTATTTCCATCCTTCTAGTAACAGTAAAATAAAAATGCATATATAAGCTACAAAATATGAGAGCACTTTAAAATATTCCTTGAAAGGGGCTTGAGATGCCCACATCCCACATCCCATACTGGAATGCTTGACTTTGGGTTAGGTTCCTGAATCTCCTGATTCCAGCTTCCTGCAAATGCACATTCTGAGAGGTAGTAGATGATGGCTCAAGTACTTGGGTCCCTTCCACCAATGTGGGAGACCTAGATTGAGATCTGAATTCTGAGATTTAGCCTAACCCAGCCTGGCTGTTGCAGGCACTTGGGAAGTGAACCAGTGGATATTTATTCATTCATTCATTCTCTCTCTCTCTCTTTCTCTCTCTTTCTCCACTTTCAAATAAAAATAAATAAATAAATACTTTAAAAGTTTGTGCAAAATAGAATTAAAGGGTAGTTTATTTCAGTGCAAAAAGTTACGAAGACCATGCATAGTTTTTTCCTAATATCCATCTTCAAGGATTTTAATTCATACAGGTACTCTTGTATGAATTGTAAAATTCAGTGATTCACTGTACTTGTATTTGCAGTTAATGTTGATATTATATGAGTCATCCTTATAATTTAAAATTTTTACTTTCGTTTCTTAGAACAATACTAACTAGAATAAATAACAAACACAATGACAAGTATATGGAAATAACATAGAAGCAAGGAGAAGCCTTATATTTTGGGGAGATTAATAGCATTTTCTTTTTAAAATTAATTTGAGAGGGAAGGAGAGAAGAGAGAAAGGGGGGAGAGAGAGAGACAGAGAAAGAGAGAAAAAGAGAGAAAGAAGGGAGGAAGGGAGGGAGGGAGGGAGGGAGAGAGGGAGGGAGGGAGGAAGGAAGGAAGGAAGGAAGGAAGGAAGGAAGGAAGGAAGGAAGGAAACTCCTATCCACTGGTTTACTTCCAAAATGTCCTCAAGAGGGTCAAAGCCAGGAGCTGAGGGGCTGGAGTTGTGGAGCAGCAGGAGCAGCAGGTTAAGCCTCTCACCCCGAGATGATACCCCAGTAATTCACTCCCTGTCACACCTCGGAGAACTCGGTGTTTCATACCTACAAAAAATACTAAGTACTTCCCTACTCATTCTGTATTCATTTTTATTCATTCATTCTGCAAATATTTGTTGCCTGCTTTATGCCTGGCAATGTTCTGTGTGTATTTCATACCTTCTTTAATGTCAGTGTCTTTTGTATTGTGTTTTCCTTTCTGTCTCCCTTGCAGAATATAAAGTCCCTGTAGATACATATTGTGTTTCTCAGTAATCAATTTGTTTATTCATTTAAAATTCAATTGAATATCTACTGTAGGCCAGCTACTATGCTTTATTCATCTTTTTTTATTCCGAGGCATAATAAGCAAATGAACAGAAACAGATGATAAATACGTACTTTATGGATAGCAAAATGGATGAAATACAAAGGAGCCATAAATGTAGAGTAAAACCTAATCATCATCATCATGGCCATGAGTTGGAGAATGAACCTACAGAGAGATATATTTATCCATGATGATTTGTATCAGTTATCATTCATCTGTACTTCTTAGTTACCTGTATGAGACATCAAACCAGCTTGGAATGTATTACATCAGAGTTGCCTATTTCATTAAATGACAAACCTGGAACAGCAAAGAAAGAATCCTGGAAGGCAGTGTCCACCTGCAGAGAAGTCAGCCATGCTGCCCTTGAACTCCACTGCTGGCTCTAGGCAGTGGGCTGGTGATGGCAAAGTATCCAAGAAGTTAAATTCATAAGGGGGAAATATTTTTATTTTTTAAAAATAGAATTATGAAGTTCTGGAGCATAACTTCAGGCAAAATGGCAAAGCTGTGAAATGTTGTAGGGAGTCAGTATGCGTGATCAGAACTAGGGCAGTGTTTTTCTTTTCTTTTTTTTTGATCAAAGTGTCCAACAGAGGATAAAAAGAGGCAGAATCACAGACATTATGTTGCCTTGAATTCAGGCACTATAATCAGAGCCCCAAAGAAAGTCTAAGAGTCCCCATGGAAATATTATCCTAGGGAGAGAAAAAAACAAGTTGTAGTGAAACACAGAGGGGGGTCAGTGTGAGACTACCAAATTCTGACAGGGGTACACCGTGTCACTTTCTGTATGTATTTCTAAAGTGCTCATCTGTATTCTGAGTCAGGGAAGGAGCCGCAGAGGGTTTGGAGTAGCAGGATTAACTGATTGTGTTGGTAAAGGACAAAGTTGTGGGGCACAGTTTTAGAGCTGAATGATGTTGGGTGAGCAAAGGGGATGTTTGGAGTAAACCATATCAAGCAGCAAAAACAATGAATTTAGACACTGCAAAGTGGCTGAGACGGAGTGAGTGAAGGCAAGTTTTGGAGGGGCTGAAATAAGAACGTGATCGTCCAGAGGGGCCATATCATACAACAGCTTATAAATTAGGGGCTGAAAATTCCATTTTTATTTTAGTTGCAACAGGAAATCATTGAAATGCTTCAAATCATTGAGTGGCATATCTGTCTTTTGCTTACAAAGAACCATTAAGAACTACTTTGTTTACTTCATACAAACACGAAAGGAAAAACTGAAAGACTGTGATAGAGTGAGAGACAACAATGTCTTGTATCGGGATGTTCAGCACAGGGAAGGATAACAAGCAGTAAAACTATATGTAATTTTTTTTTTCAGGGAACTTGACAGTGTTTATAAGGAATTAAATGTAAATTCATAGAGAAAAAGAGAAGATGAGTACAACTTCAAAGCTTTGGGCACTTATGGATATTAGGCTAGGATGAAAAACACTGACTCTTGAGTTTTGGGCAAGAGCTGGTGGTGGATCTTTAAACAGTTCAATTTTGTGTATGAAATTTCAAAGGTTTGAGAGATGCCATCCAGGCTGTTGTATTCAGTTTGGATTGGAGAGGAAGCAATGGGTGCAAGAAGACAAATTAGAGAATGTTTATGAGAGAACAACACACATGCATGGGGTCGGCGTTGTGCCGCAGTGAGTTAAGCTGCTGGCTGTGCTGCCAGCATCCCATATCAGAGTGCGTGTTGAGCCCTGGTTGCTCCATTTTCTGATCCAACTCCCTAATAATTCACCTGGGAAAGCAGTGGGAGATGGGTCAAGTACTTGGGCCTCTGCCACCCAAGAGGGATTCCAGGATGGAGTTCCAGGCTCCTTGCTTTTAAGCTTGGCCCAGCCCTGGTTGTTGTGGCCAGTTAGGGAGTGACCCTCTTTCTCCCTGTCTCTTCCTCTCTCTCTGTCACTCTACCATTAAAATAAATAAACTAAAACACACATACATGCACAGTTATTTTTATTTTTTATTTTACAAAAGGTACATTTTAATTCCAATTTTTAAAATATTATTTATTTGAAATGCAATTACAGAGAAAGAGGAGAAGAGAGAGCAAGACAGACAGAATCTTCCATCTGTTGGCTGACTCCCCAGGTGACTGCAATGGCTTGAGCTGGGCAAGGCTGAAGCCAGTAGCAAAGAACTTCATCTGCGTCTCCCACATGGGTGCAGGAGCCCAAGCACTTGGGCCTCCTTCCACTGCTTTCCCAGGCACATTAGCAGGGAGCTGGATCAGAAGTGGACCAGCTGGGACTTAACCAGTGCCCTGTGGGATGCCAACAACACAGGCAGTGGCTTAACTCGCTAAGCCACAGTGCCAGCCCCAGCAAAGGTAATTTATTCCCAGGAAACAATAATCAGGGATCTTGAGACCTGTTCACAGAGCAACCAGCGTGTCCTCCTTGTGGATGCTGTCAGAGGGGATGGAGCTGACATCCTTGGAGCAAGCAAGGGCTCAGATGGCTGCCTGCACCCAGGGGTCTTCTCCTGGTTCTTCTTCTGGCCTGGAGTCTGCTGTGTAGGGCAGTAATGGCTAGTTCCTTGTACTGCATCTAGGGTCACATCCAGGGCAGCCGATTTGGTACCATACGATGAAGGTTTACCACAGTCAGCCTCACCTTCATCCGGTCACCAAGTCACTCTGCAGAGGTTTGGTTGCCAGAAAGGTGTCATTGAAGGGTGCAAATATGTGCCAGACCTCAGACCCCAAACACATTCTCTCCTCTAGCCACCTGGAGCTGGTAATCTCTTCTTCCTTCTCTTTTGTCCCCTTTCCAGAGGTCATTGCTGCCCATCTTCCCCAGACTCTGCCACTGGAAAGAACAGGCTATGTATTTTGATTCTGTTGAGTACAGCACAGGATTTGTCACTGATGTTACTTAATTCCCATCATAACTCTCTAGTCAAAGATTATATCCCCTTATCACAGACAGGAAGGATGAGATGCAGGGAGGCTAATGGTAGATTTGTTGTTCCAAAACCTGTGCTTCTCCCTGGACTTTTAAATACTTCAACAAGGAAAGAAGGCAGCCATTGTTTTGTACTGTCCAGGTATAAAATGAAAAGTTCACAACCAGAAAGTAGGAACAACTTACAAGTTTTGAGAAAGTTTATCCACTGTCATGAGGATGTATTCAGGATGTAAAATGAGGCATGAGGACAAGGAAAAAAGATGAGTTGATCTTGGGTTGTCCTGTAAATTTTCCCTTTGAGGTTAGCACTTTTCAACTTATTAATAGCTCTTTCCTTGTAAGAATAGAGCAAAAATTGGCTGGTGCCGCAGCTCACTAGGCTAATCCTCCGCCTGCTGCACTGGCACCCAGGGTTCTAGTCCCGGTTGCTCCTCTTCCAGTCCAGCTCTCTGCTGTGGCCTGGGAAGGCAGTGGAGGATGGCCCAAGTGCTTGTGCCCTGCACCTGCAAGGGAGACCAGGAGGAAGCACTTGGCTCCTGGCTTCGGATTGGCACAGTGCACCGGCCGTGGCAGCCATTGGGGGGTGGTGAACCAATGGAAGGAAAACCTTTCTCTCTGTCTCTCTCACGGTTAACTCTGCCTGTCAAAAAAAAAAAAAAAAGAATAGAGCAAAAATCAATGTAGACAAAAACTAAGGGCATAGCATAGATTATGTTGCTCTGGATTGGGTCCTTTTTCTGTTTATAAGACATTCCCTATTTTATAGCTGGGTATTTGTGATATTTGAGTTTTATGTGCCTTCCATCAGAACTTAAGGTGTTTGAAGACAGGACATTGGTTTGCTTTAACCACAATCATAACTAAGGCTGCAGCATGGAATCCATTTTCAGCACCTGTGTGCAGCTGCTTGAGGGACTTAGTGAGTGCATGAAAGACAATTGCAAAATTCGCTTGCTTTTCACAAGGTAGCCTGGCTCTGCCTTTCTTTTGAATTGTCCTTCCTTGTGAAGGAAGTCCGTATATGAGTCCTTTCTCAATATTCTACTATGATATTCAGGCCAATAACCAGAGGATAAATGAGTAAATTTTAATTTAGGTGTTATCAATTATAATGTTTAGTAAGGTTTTATGCATATTACCTTTCTTGCAAAGTAAATGTGTAATTGGCCCCATAAACTTGACTTCTTCATTTCTGTCACCCCTTTAGGTGAAAGAGGGCTTGGTTCACAAGCATCTGAGGATATTCATAGTAAATGTTTGTTAAACGAATGAGTATGTCGTGATTTAAAGCACAAAAGATGTAAGGTGATAATAGGTTAAAAAAACACAACTGCTATGAAGGGACCAATGTTAGTTTTTGTATTGGTCTTGCCTTGTAATGACGATCTTAGCACTTCCAAATTTATGTATTTCTTTTGACCTGCCTGAACCCTCTTTAATATGTGAAGTTCTCCTCGCCATAAGATAAAGCAAAAGTTTGAATATGAGTTATTCAGGGAAAGAATTTAACTGTGATAGAACAGCATGGGTCTTGCAGGATTTTTCAGTAAAGTGAAAAAAAAAAAGCTGTTGAAAGCCCAGCAGTTGCTACTATGTATTTGACCCACTGTTTCAGCCTGCAATTTCAGATGTTGTGCAAACTCAGATAGAATATAACACCACCAAAAGAATAGTGTTCACTTGCTGAACCTTGCCTCTTGCTGATAGAATATAAAGTGTAATAGCCAAGAAATTTTAGGCTGAGACTTGAGCTTCAAAAGACAAAACATGTGGGTTGTTTCTTAGCAGGGGCGAAACATATACATTTCAATGGGAAAATGGGAAGTCAGAGGTCACAATTGCTGTGGTACAAATCTCAAGGAGGAATCAATATCAAAATGATCGTTAGAGCTACCATGGGGTGCACAGAAAGCCAGAGCAATAATGCTTCAGGATGCTACAGAAAGAGGTGAGAGAAGAAAAATTTTCCTGTCTGCTAGGTGAATATTATTTTCTTTTATTCTTTTTACCCTCAAATATAATTTATAAAGTTCAAATTTAGCTAAAATTTAATGGAAATGCTAAATGAGATATAGAAATACAAATATTCTTTGTCTTACTAAAATGGTCTTAACAAGTATTTATTAAGGGCTCTTTCATTTCAGAGAATCAGCTTTCATGATGGATGAGGTTGATTTTAGGTGGGGTACTGAACAGCAAGGGAAAGGAATTAAATTTATCAGTTGGGACTCTGGCCCAGGGAACTGCTTGACTGTGGATGCTATTCACTGAGTTATGGAGGATAAGAAAATGAATTGGTTTTGGTGAAAGATAAAGTTTTATCTGTTTCTAGAAGTGTTCTCATTGGGGTATCTGTTTCATTCGGTGTTGCATAACCAATACCAAGCAAAGATCTGGCTCCCAGCAGTTTCTAAATACTCATCTATATTTGTTGAACAAGTGATTGAATGGTATAAATGTAACTCTTTTTTTAAGATTTATTTATTTATTTGAAAGTCAGAGTTACACAGAGAGGAGAGGCAGAGAGAGAGAGAGAGAGAGAGAGAGAGAGAGAGAGAGAGAAGTCTTCCATCTGTTGGTTCACTCCCCAGTTGGCTGCAACAGCCAGAACCAAGAGCTTCTTTTGTGTCTCCCACATGGGTGCAGGGGCCCGAGGACTTGGGCCATCCTCCATTGCTTTCTCAGGCCATAACAGAGAGTGGGAAGTGGAGCAGCTGGGTCTCGAACCAGTGCCCATATGGGATGCCGGTCCTTGAGGCCAGGGCATTAACCCACTGCGCCACAGTGCTGGCCCCCCAATAAATGTAACTCTTAAAGATATAATTGAAGATATTAAGACTAGAGGCATTGATTTGGTAATCATCAGTACTTAGGAAATAATTCGAGGGAATTTACAAAGAATGCATGTGGAGAGAAGTTCTGTGTCAGTGACAGATTTATAAAATAATTCTGTCATTTTCAACAAAATGGATACAACTGGAAAACATTATACCTGGTCAAATGATCTAATCTCTGTTTTCTTACAGGTAACAATTATTTTCTATAGTTTTTAGAATTGGGCAGCCATATTTTAGACCCTCATTCTACTGTAGGGCTTTCAGGAAAAGCTGCCATTGGTAACAGGTGGCTACACATGGAGTCTTAGTCTTGTGCATAGAGAAAGGATTAGGCACAGAAAGAAGCTGGAGAACAAGATAAATGATCGGAGCCTCTACTCATACTGTGTGGTTACACCTTTCAGTTAGTCACCACATGAACGTTAGGAAGAGAGGGCAGGTATAGGCAGATATTATCTACATCTGATTGAATGGATCACCTTTCCATGCTGACTGGAGCAGCCCATGCCTTCCTAATTAATATATATATATATATATATATATATATATATATACCCTATCATCCTTGCAGACTGGCATTATTGGCCATATTTGACAAACAGGGGAAATGAGGCTCAGAGATGGTAAAGCCCAGTTTTTCAGCTTCCTTTACCCTCTATCTCTAAGCTTTTAGTTCTGTTTTCCCTTTCCCAACAGAAGAGAAAAATCTTGTTTCCAGAGGGCCGGGACAGCTGTCTAAGCAGGTGGTGGCCTCTGTCCTGTCTACCTCCTGGTTTAGTGTCCACTCACTGGGCTACTGGTTGTTTCCAGTTAGGAGAGCATGGGCATTGCTTGGCCTGTGTACAAATTTGTGTGGAATCTTTGTATTTACCAGCTGGCCCATTCTCTGACATTAGCCTTTAAGTCATTATATCTAAACATTGTGGCTGAAAATTTGCTTTTTCCTCCTACTTTTCTGTTTCCTTGTCAGTGTCTTCAAATGACACAAACTACACTATAAATGTTTTGCTTCCTCACAAAAATGGTATCTTTCATGTCACACGTAGCCTTTTGTTGACTGGGCTCTTTGAATGGCGTCTACAAGAAATAAGTTTTGAGCGCACAGATAATCATGGAAGTGGTCTGTCAGTAACATATACTGAATGGCATAGTTAAATGGGATCTGGAATTGCTCTCCCAGGGAAGGTTCAGATATAGAAATGACAGCTACTTAAACGGACTCATTTAGGTAATTTAAATTGCTTGCATATTGTGTATAAAACATTCTATCTTCTCTAGTAATGAGCAACAAGTTGAAAGACTAATGGAGTATGCCAGACTGAAAAATTTCCATTTCCTCTGAATCCTTTGATAAATAGCACCTAAAATTTACATTGTACATTTAGTATTCTTAAAGGAAAATAAGCCTATAGAGTTTTTGAATTAGTTTTATTCTACTAGTTCTGATTTGATTAAAATTTCCATTGCTGAAATATTTCTAAAACTGTATTTAAGGACATTTCTTTAACAGTTAAAATCAAATACCAGAAACACTTCAGGTCTGAGGTAATTTTTCTTTCAGAGGGCTTATAGGAGTACCTTTTTAAAAAGTTTTCACTGAGAACTCAGCTGTGATGGCAATAAAATTACCACAAACTTGCAATTTTAATTAACATTGCATTAATTAGCAGCACATAGATTAGAATCCAAGAAAATGTATGCCTATGTGTTTATGTGAGGGTTTTTTATTGCAAGTTTCTAAGTGTTTTAGTAGTTGTAATTATTTCAGAGAGATTTTGCATCTACTCATTAGGATCTGATGAGGAGAGGCTACCAGGAGAAAGTGTGAGTTACATCCTGAGAGTGTGAGTTATATCCTGAAAATATCTCTAACATCAGTTCCAGTTATGCATATAAACAGTTGGAATTAACTCCTTATCCCCTTCCCCTTCCACATGCGATCGTTCAAAGGGTGAATAGATTCTAAATAAACTATTCCATATTTTACTTCTGCTCTTGAACTCTATCAGTTTAATTACTCTGCTCTCTCTTTTCACCCCCATTCTCCACTCTGCTACCAGAATGTCTGGTGTTGCAGATATAATTTGCTTGCTTCTGACACAGCATGCAATTCTCCTTTAGTTAGTGTTTTCAATGAGGGCGCCCAATTTGCCTAATGCAATAGTTCTTTTTTTTTTTTTTTTTTTTTTGAGATGAACGCCTCTCCAGTCCTGACTAAGGACTCCACCCCCAGCTCAGTGATTTTTTTCCCCAGGGATGAGACTTTTTGCTTAGGTTGGTATAGTCAACTGAATCTTGGATTTGTAGTGTTGCTACCCAGAGAAGGCACTCCCATGCTGCATAGTGTAGAACCTGGAAGAATGTGATCCCAGAGCAGCTGGTAGCTGCCTGCCCGCTTGAAAAGGCCATGGAAAATTGACACTGCTTTATTTTGCGTTAAACTTGGAGGAGAATATTGCTCTTGCTCTCTGGCAGCTTTTCTCTAACCAGTTGGAGTCTAAGATAAAATCAACATGAAGGAAAATGGGTGCCAGGTAGAATTGGTTCTGGGTATCCAATTAGAGCCCAGAAGCTATTCCATGACAATTATGTCACCCTCATGTCACCATTGTGACTTATTCTGAATTTCTGTCCCTTGCCTCCAACATACAGAGCCATCTTTACATCAAGGTGGAAATTGCATGGTAGAGGATTCCAATCCCCTTAGAAGAGCCTGCAGGTATTCTGTTCAGTATCCCCTCTCTTCTGGTCCATTGCTGCCCAGTGCACCGGCCAGCCAGGCAGACTGAACTCGTCTTGCATCTACCTGTCCTAATACTCTGCCTTCATGTCCTTGGCAAACCACTCCTCTCTGACCGGCTCAAATATCACCTTTTCTAATAACATTTTCTCTAATTCCTCAAGGAGGAATTCATTGCTGATTTTGGATTCTCAAAGGCTTTTGCTCATATTTCTCTTATGGTCCAAAGGAAGGAAGAACCTTTGCTCTACACTCACTCTCACAACCCTTCTGAAACCAACTATAGTGGGAGTTAGGGGGAAGTTAACCACGCCGACCAATTCTGCACTTCTCCAATGAGACCAGCAGTGTCCTGGAATTTAATTCAGTTTTGATACAAACTGCCTGGAGTGACCACAGACCCTACAGGTTAAGGCCTCAGTCTCATACTACTACTCCCACTTTAGCTGCCAATTCCAAGTCCAGCATTTTTCATACACCTGACAGGCTACAAATTGGGGATTACCACAATCCCCTCCTTAGGGTTGCTAATTTCTTAGAATGATTCACAGAACTCAGGAAAACACTTCATTTGCATTGACTGGTTTCTTAGGACAGTTACATTTATGGAAGAGATGCATATAGCAAGGTATGGAAGGCAGGCGCTAAGAGCTCCATTCTCCTCTGGGCCTGCTGCTCCCCCAGAGCCTCTTTGTGTCTACTCTCCTGAAGCTCTCTCAACTCCACTTCTGGGGTTTTGATGCTGTTGTTGCTGTTTATTTTATTTATGCTTTTAGGTACCATTATAAAAGTACAGCTGATTAAATGATTGGCCTTTGATGATTAGGTCAGCCTGCAGTCCCTGTCCCCTCCCCAGAATTCAGGAAGTGGTGCTGGAAGGTCCAACTCTCTGGTCACATGCCTCCTTTCCCTGGCAACCGGCAGGAACCCTGAGGGCCCTTCCGAAAGTCACTTCCTTAGTGTAAACTGAGACAGGGTTGAAATGCTCTTGTCATGAGGAGCAGAGGATCCTCCTTTCATTTTATTGCTCCTGAGCTGTTACAGGAGCCAGGGGACAGAAGTCAAATATTGCTTTACTAATATTCCTATAGCTCTTACTGTTTGGAAATTATTGTTTGGGCTTTAGTGGCTTTGGCCAGTAACCAGCGATGAACACCAAATATATACTTACTAGATCATAATACCACATTGTGTTAAAAACTCATGTTTATGGTAATTCTCCCTAACTTAGAGAATCATTATAATGACAACACTGTGTTCATTTGTATGTCTCTACGTGCCTGGTACAGTAACTGGGAAACTCACTGAGTAGGAGTTTGAGAAATGAGGAAATGTCCACCAGTGTTGAGCATTGCCATCTTACTTACGGCATTTTACCATTAACTTCCCTATTAAAGAGCAAACAAGATCCTGAAGAATGCAAATTTAACAACAGACCTTGGGATTTAAAAAAAATATATATGCCTTTATTTTTTTCTGGAAATGGATGGAATTTCTAGTTAAGTAGGTATATAAAAGAGTGCCTGAATTCATGAGTTCAGTGAAGGTTGCACCATTTGATAGAATGGTTGCTGGTGCTCTTTTATGACAGGTGATAAAATGACTACACTGCAATATTGGTCCATTTTTCATTACTAAAACAAAATATGTGTGACTAGCTACTTACGGAGAAAAGAGTTTCCTGTAGCTCGCTGAACGTGCTTTGTTCTGGAGGCTACAGGGCATGGTGACAGCACTGGCTCAGCTCTGGAGAGGGGTCTCCTGGCTGCCTGATATTGTGGTGTCTGGCAATGATAGGAGCAGGTGTGAGAGAGGGCAGTCAAGTCTTACAACAGGAAGCCAGAGAGACAGGTTGAAGACACACACTGCATTTTGTGACAACCCTCTTAGGAGAACTAATCAGGGTCGCGTGAGAAATATTTTCATCTCTTCTTAACACGTGCACTGGGCTGGCCTGAGGACCTTCCACTAGGCAGTACTGCTTGGGGATTCCACATCACGGTTCCAAATAGCTACTTTGGGACCACCTCATACTAGCCAGAGTGCTGATCAGCGGAGCTCGTGAATTCCTCCTTTCGTAGGGACTGTGCTTCTGATGTCTGTGTGGATGGTTTTAAGGCTACTGTGATTAAATAAACCGACAGATTTGTTTTGGGTGGCAAAGTTTTTCCTTGAAATTTTTAATTTTTAATTTTTTTGCCATTTTTAATCTGTATCATATAGTGAAACTAATTTGGAATTATTTTGTCTTTGTGGTGAATTAAAATTTTTAATTATAATGCTGATTTCCCCTTTAGCAACTTTTTAGATTTTACAGAAATATAGCTATACCTGAATGATACAAACTTTGATTTTTAATATTAATATATATTTGATTTTTTGTAAACATAATACACCAAGATTATTTTATAATCCAGTGTGAAAATATCTGCTTTAATTCATAAATATATTGAGTTAATACTTACTATATACTAAGTTCTAATAAATGCTTTTAGTTTTCAATTCACCTGATTCCTTTTTCTTCTGTTTTCAGTATTAGGGTAGAATCATTCAGAATGTTTGAAATGTTTTTAAAAAGACTTATTTATTTGAAAGGCAGCATGACAGACAGGGAGAGACAGAGGGCTCTTTCATCAGCTGCTCCCTTCCCCAAATGGCTGCAAAAGCCAAACGGGGCGAGCCAAAGCCAGGAGCCAGGAGCCAGGAGCCAGGAGCCAGGAGCCAGGAGCCAGGAGCCAGGAGCCATTCTTTCCTGATTCATAAGATGTTTTTATAGTAAAAATTTGGAGGAATTGAAAAAGTTCTAGGTGGTTAAGTTGGACAGCTTATTATGAACGGAGGTGGGTTATGCATGATATCTCGTAAGATTCACAAATGAGTGCAAAGGGGAAGTTATATAAACCTATGTGGAAAGAATTTCAGACTTTCCTGGGAAATTAGTGCATATACAAAATCATGTCTATTTGTACTCATAGTTCTAGTCATCTAAATGACTTCATCATTGTTTATTCTTACTTACTTAGAAAGGTAGAGATCTAGAGACAGAGATCTCCCATCCATAGGTTCACTCCCCTAATACCTGCAACTGTCAGGCTGGCTGAAGCCAGGAGCCTGGGACTCAATCCAGGTCTCTTGGATGAGTGACAGGGATGTAAGCACTTGATCCATCATCTGCCACCTTCCAGGATGTGCATTAGCAGGAAGCTAAATGGTGATCAGAGCCAGTACTTGAGCCTAGGCACTCCTATAAAGGGTCTATGGGGTGTCCCAAGCAGTATCTTAACTTCTTCACTTAGTGCCTACCCCATTTAAATGATTTCAAATCAAAATCTTTTACATGAAAGTGTTAAGATAATTGGGAACATTATTTAAGAAGTTTGTGAATACAGAATTTTCCAAAACTGGATCTACTGATTTATAGTATACACTTACGTAGTAGGAAATTTCAAATTAGGCCAATATTAGCCCAGAATTCTCTTCTCCCAGGTTGTGCTGTCTAGTATAACTTTCAATCACATGTGTATGCTGTGTGTTTTCCTCAAAGCCATGCTTTAATGGACTAAATACAGCAATAAATAAATAGTAGTGGCCCTAATGCTTCTATAAATTTTACTTGAGAACTCAAATCAAATTTGGGGACCCTGATATGGGCACTCATCAATCTCTCAATCTCTCTCTTTTCTTCAGATCTAATTATTTATTGGAGAGGCAAAGTTAGAGAGAGGTCTTCCATCTGCTAGTTTACTCCCCAAATGGCTACAATGACTAGAGCTGGGCCAATTCAAAGTCTGTAGCCAGGAGCGTCTTCTCAGTCTCCCATGTGGGTATAGGAGCCCAAGCACCTGGGCCATCCTCCACTGCTTTCCCAAGTCCTAAGCAGAGAGCTGGATCCAAAGTGGAGCAGCCATGACTCAAACCAGCACCCGTATGGGATGGCAGCTCCACAGGTTATGCCATAGCGCTGGCTCAATCTCTCAATCTCTTAATCTCTCTACCTCTACCTCTCCCTTCTGTTTTCCCTAAACATTTACCATGACCTGCATATTCCAGTTTAGTTTAAAAAGGGAAGGTGCTTTTGTTACCACTTAGGCTCAGAGTGACACAACATCATAGAGAAGGGAGCAAGACCCTTCTCTATGGGAGAGATCCTCAACAAACTGGCAAACTTCATGAAACCATTCAGAACCACCTGCTTCCTGCTGCTGTGTTACCCTGGGATCCCCCCTCTCCTCCTACACAAGTTATGGTTGTCTGGTTTGCTACCTGCCAGTCACACGGTCCCAGCAGACTGAACTCAGCATTCAGCATAACCCAGCTCTGGCTGGCCACTGTCATGTATGTTTTCCCTTCTCTGTCAAAAAAGTCAGCCACTTCACATTTCTAGATGGGACCTCACTTGTTGCTTTGTTTTGTTTTGTTTTTGTGTCCTATATATTGCTTTCTTTTGGTTTAGCCTTTATATAAACTGAGAAACCGGGGGCTGGTGTTGTATTGCAGGAATGTAGGTTGCTACTCGCTTCTCCAGCAGCCCATATTGGAGCACCTATAGCAGACCCTGCCACTCCACTTATGATCTGGCTCCTGGTTAGTGTGCCTGGGAAGGCATCAGAGATGGCCCAAGTACTGGGGGCCCTGCAGCAGATGAAAGATCAAACCGGAGTTCCTGGCTCCATAGACAGCTCGCTTGCTCTCTCTCCCTCACTCTCCATCTGCTTTTCGAATAAATACACTTTTACAGAAATAAATTTTAGAGAAATATTGTCTGGATCACATGGGGAAAGTCTCTTCCTCTCCCCAAAATAATATCCAGTCAGACCTCCCTAATCTCCATCAGTTCATTTTTTTAAAAAATTGCTTGCTTTTCTGGATCTGGTATTTAACACAATGGTTAAGCTGCTGTTTGCAATAGCTTCATTGCCTATTAGAGTCATAAGATTAAAGTCCTGGCTCCACTTCTGATTCCACTTTCCTGCTAATGTGCACTTGGGAACAGCAGGTGTTGGCTCAGTACCTGAGTCCTACCATCCATGGAGAAGATGGACTGAATTCTCAGTACTTGGTTTCAGCCTGGCCCATTCCTGGCTGCTGAGGGAATTTAGGGAGTGAACCAGCAATAGACAATCTATATTGCCTGTGTGTCTCTCTGTTTCTCTCTACTTTTCAAATAAATTAAGAAAAATAAAAATAAGGGGCTAGCGCTGAGGCATAGCAGGTAAAGCCAGAGCCTGCAGTGCTGGAATCCCATAAGGTTGCCTGTTCGAGTCCCCACTGCCCCACTTTCTTTTTCTTTCTTTCTTTTTTTTTTTTTTGAATTTGACAGGTAGAGTTATAGCCAGTGAGATGGAGAAACAGAGAGAGAGGTCTTCCTTCCGTTGGTTCACTCCCCAAATGGCCCCAACGGCTGGAGCTACGCTGATCCAAAGCCAGGAGCCAGGATCTTCCTCCTGGCCTCCCAAGCAGGTGCACAGGCCCAAGCACTTGGACCATCCTCCACTGCCTTCCCGGGCTAGTCTGCTCTTCCAGTCCAGCTTCCCGAGCTGGACTGGAAGAGGAGCAATTGGGACTAGAACCCAGCACCCATTTGGGATGCCAGAGCTGCAGGCTGAGGATTAACCAAGTGAGCCACGGCACCAGCCTCTGCCCCCACTTTCAATCCAGCTATTTGCTGTAACCTGGGAAAGCAATAGAAGATAACCCAAGACCTTGGGCCCCTGCACCCATGTGAGAGATCTAGAAGAAGTCCTGGCTCCTGGCCAGCTCTGGATGTTGCAGCTATTTAGGGAGTGAACCAACAGATGGAAGACTTTTTATCTCTGTGTAACTTTGCCTTTCAAATCAATAAATAAATCTTTAAAAAAATCGCTTTTATTTTATTTTATTGGCTTTCTTTGAATGGGAGGGATGACAAGTAAGGGCATGATTCAAAATATAATAGGTTTTTGGTTTTGTTTTCTATGATATTGTTGGTATACTGTTGTCATATGAAAAATTTGAGTCTATACATTTTCTTCCGTAGCTTAAATAAGCAGTACCATATTGAAAAAAAGACTCCTTTAACACTAAGCTGCATAAAATTATATTTAAACAACAATGAAAGGAACCCCTCAGGTCTCTGAATAGGACAAATGCATGAGACCTTTATCATGGACATCAAGAAGAAGGGGTGAAATTTAAGCTTAAAGTCAAAGCAGTATCAAAGTCAGTCATAAGCATTTGTCTAACTAGAAGCACTTTATAGTATCTTTATCAATAAATAAAGTAGATATTGATGCAGATTTATGGAATCTGAAATGGAGTACTCTGCAATTTAAAGCCACATCTTGAAAAATTTTCTTCTCTCTCTCTTAAGCTGATGAGCACCCAATTGGAATTTTGTGACACATTTGCATAGTAAAAGAGAATTTCCATGAATTATGCACACAGTTCTTAACTGCACATAGTATCTATCACTGGAGTAATTGTCAACAACCCCACGTGTTGTTTCTCCAACCAAAAAATAAGAAGATGTTGTTGGATTCATGCTACAGGGGAAAAATACATAGAACACCCAGCTCTCTATATCCAAACTTGAAACACTAAAATTACACATTGATTGTGTTGTTCACATGTAAATCATCACATTTCCTTAGATTTTTTTCAGTAGTTTATGCTGTCTAGAGATTATAAACTGGACATTTATAATATTTATAATAAAATAATAATTTAGAGAAGACAATGGCGCTTAGAAGAATCTTTCTTTCTGCATATACTCTCTGATTTTTTTTTCCCCAAGCAAAAAGACCTATATGCTGGATTCTGTCTTTGAAAGTAGAAGAAAAGGGATAGAAAGTATCACGTGCCTTAGGTACATCTTTCTGCATCTTTCTTTTCAATTGTTCCTCTGTAGCACACTGCCAGAAACATTGATTTTACTGCTGCTGGAAACAGTTTCAGTAAGAATGGTAGAGTATAAACAAAGGTAAGATACAAAGATGAGTGCCATAAACCCAGAATAGAACATGACACGGATAAACTGATTTGTTCCGCTTCATTGAATTGTATTGGAGTTGAAAAAGTTCATGGAACTTTGCCACTTACAGGTCAAAATAGTTTGATATTTTTTATCAAACTAAATTCTGATTATTAAAAGATATGATGAATAATAGCAAGGTAGCAGAGTGGTTAGGAGAGTGTGAACCTTTTGGTCAGATTGAACGTGGCTTTAAATCCACTCCTTTACTGGTTGAGTGGGCAAGTTCTTCAATCTAAGTCTAATTTCACATACTTGTCTATGCCGTAGGGTATTTGTTTAGTATATGAAGAATGAAGATCAACAAAAAAAAAAATTGAAAGAATTCAGCATGATGTGTAGTAGGCATATATTACTTTCTCAACAAATGTTACTCGCTATTTTCACTTATTATTACCAAAATAAAAGACTAAATTATAATTTTAAATTCTCCAAAATTTTACACTATTTTAATTCTGTTAGAAACTAAATGGATGAAAATTACCGACTATTAACTTTAAGGAACTATGAAAAAATTCTTTAAACATATTTATAGTATTTCAACTCTGCTTTATCCAGTTGCCTTTGAATACTTTGACTACTTCTTCTGAAAGTAAGTACTTGTCAGTCCTCCTAATGGCCTCCAAGGAGAGAGATGTCAGGAAATTCATTTGAAGCCTATTTTGGTATTTAATCCTGCTGAGACTGTCTCTCCAATTTGACATTTAGTGGAAGCAATAAATGGTGATCATAACATCAAGAAATGGGATCCACCCTGCAAAACATCCAGTGACCCATTCCTTAAAAATTCCTATGTGAAAATATTTATATTCAGAATGGTTGTGTGTAGATATGTTAATCCACTTTTCATTACTTCAACAAAAATACCCCAAAGGAACTTCTAGGAAATGAAAAGGTTTGTTTCACCTTTGCAGATTGAGGTTAGAGTTTGGAATTAGGTGTCCCCACAGTCCAGTGTCTGACTGGAGGCTGGTCATGTCTAGTGTGGAGGAACAGTCACTCTATGAGCCAGGATGGAGCTGGAGCAGATAAACAGAACTTGAATTCAAATCAATCATCACCCTGAGAACCATCCTCTGAATGCATGCCCTCCATGACCTAAAGACCTCCTACCAGACCCACCTCTCAGATATCAAAATCACCCTTAATCCATCAACCATTAACACAGACATCAGAACTTAAACATCTGCCTGAGCTTGGGGGAGACTAGTCCTCTATAACTCATAACAGCAGCATTGCGTGTGCCTACATGTGAGCATGTGCATACAAAGAATGCGGGGACTGAATGTTTCAGTGGTCTGAAGTAGAATCTTCTCATACAGCAGCCATAAGTTTACTAGAATTGCATTGATCATACCTTTAGACAAATAATATTGTGCCTTTTGTCTTTGTGGTATCATATCAAGCAAATCCAGAACTTGGTCTTATTTGATTACATATGGTTATGGAGAGAATTATCTGAAAGGTATAACTTTTGATACAATGCTCTATTATTCTAGATTTTTAATTCTTCCAAGATTGGTCAGCAATCTTTAATTTTAAGTGTGTTCAAAAATAAAACAATATAGAGGACATTTATTATAAGAGACGTTTCATGAACCCAAACTCACAGGTAGATAGCCCTCAGGTCTCAAAAAAAAAAAAGAAATTACAAGGGCTGACATTGTAGCATAGCAGGCTAAGCTACTGCTTGTGACACTGGCATTTTATATGGGTGCCAGTTCAAGTCTCGGCTGCTCCACTCCCAATCCAACTCCCTGCAAATGCACCTGGGAAAGCAGTGTAAGATGGCCCAAGTACTTTGGCTCCTGCTACCCATGTGAGAGAGCTGAATGCACCTCCAGGCTCCTGACTGCTTCCTGTACAGGTCTGGCTGTTGCTGTAATTTTAGGAGTGAACCAACAGAAGGGGTGTCTCTCACTTTCTCTGTTTTCCCCCTCCACCTCCATATCTCCCTCTCTCCTTCCTTCCCTGCCTATTTTTCTTTAACTGCCTTTCAAAGAAATAAAATAAATCTTAAAAAAAATACAAAAAATGTGATTAGGAATTTGCTAGTCTTTTGAAATCTTGTAGCCTACCTCTGTGTATCTGTTATTCTCTTCTACCTTAAAACTCTGACAACTTTTGCTTTTTTGACTGTGCTTTGTAGAAGGTTACTGACTTAGTTAATGTTGACTTTATGTCTCCCATGTCCAAAGGATGTTTTAATGATTGGTTTACTTTTAAAAGAACATCTTAGTTTTCAGCTCCAGATTTTCCATGGAGAGACACTCAGGAGAGAACCTTGGGTCAAGTGTAGAACAAGAGTTCAATAAACTTGGACATACATAAGAGTGTATGGAGTAAAACCATGATTCTCTAGGAGTTTCTCTTTCATACTTCAAGGAATTAAATAATCATAATGAGATAAGTCAATTCCAAAGTGGATGTTTATTACTATTCCCTTAGAGTCCAATGTCTTAATTTGTTTTTGTCAGATAATTATCTACTATCATAATTTGTAGTATTTAAGGAATGTATAAAATATATCAATATTACCAGGATGTTAATTTAGAAAAATAACTAGTTTTCATTAAGGTTATTTTATTTTATTTTAAAATTTTATTTTTTCCATTTACTAGGCAGAGAGAGGCAGAGAGACATAGCTCCCATCTGTTGATTTACTCCCCAAATGCCCACATGGCTGGTAAGGTGTTAGAACCTAGTAATTGAATTCAGGTCTTCCATGTGGGTTGTAGGAACCTGATTAATTGAAACGATCACCTGATGTCTTCCAGTGTCTGCACTGGCAGCAAACTGGGATTGATCGCCTATGTTGAGAATTGAACCTAGGTACTCCAATGTGGGAAAGGGGTGTTTTAACTGCTAGGTCAATGCCCACTCTTAAGGTGATTTTAAAATTTATTTAGAATAGTATTAGTATTTTTCACATTTGATTACAACTTTTTTTAAACATTTTTATTTATTTGAGAGAGAGAGTCAGAGAGAGAGAGGGAGAGAGCGAGTGAGCAAGGTTTTCCATCTGCTGGTTCACTCCCTAAATTGGTGAAAGAACCAGATTGGGGTCTATCTGAAGCCAGGAGCCAGGAGCTTCCTCTGGGTCTCCCATGTGAGTACAGGGGCCTACGCAGTTGGACCATCTTTCACTGCTTTCCCAGACCATTAACAGAGAACTGGATTGGAAAAGGAGCAGCCAGGACATGAACTGGTGCCTATGTGTGATGTCAACGCCACAGGAATAGGCTTAACTCATGACACCACTGCACTGGGCCCTGATTGCAACTTCTATAGCAAAATTAAATCAAGTAAAATTTCCATATTTCTACCCAAATTATAATATTTTACTGTTACATTAACACTACATACAATCATAAACATAAGTAGCTGAAAATAAAAAAAAATGGAAGCAATACATATTGATACTTAGCATAATTATGATAATTAACTCAAAAGAATTCTGGAAGTGTCAAAAATTTTCCACTATGTCCATCACATATCCTTGAAACTTCTAGTTCTTCTTCCATTCTCAGTCTTGAACTTTACCTTAGCCCTAACTGTCCCTATTACTTTCATGATAATATCAAATTTCCTAAGCAGTGACCTTTTAACAATTATATATATATTTATATAAAGGAAACAGATTTCATGTATTTCATGTATTCAGCTTTAAGAACATAATGAACAAAACATTTCATATATTCAGCTTTAAGAACATAATGATATTTTCTACCCTTCTTCCCTTCCATGGTACCTCCTCCTTAATTTCTTATTTTTCTTTTAATTTTTATGATGACCTGCTTACAATTTACTTAATAATCACAAGCTTACTCCTCCATGAAATAATTCAAGAAGTAGTATGTAGAAAAATCACTGTTCCTCAAGACTATAGTCAAGGGCTATAAATAATAATCAAGTTTCAAGATGTAAAAAAACAAACAACCCACTTAAGAGATGGGCCAAGGACCTCAACAGACATTTTTCCAAGAGCAAATCCAAATGGCCTACAGACACATGAAAAAATGTTCAAGATCACTAGCAATCAGGGAAATGCCAATCAAAACCACAATGAGGTTTCACCTCACCCCAGTTAGAATGGCTCACATTTAGAAATCTACCAACAACTGATGCAGACGAGGATGTGGGGAGAAAGGGACACTAACCCACTGTTGGTGGGAACACAAACTGGTTAAGCCACTATGGAAGTCAGTCTGGAGATTCCTCAGAAACCTGAATATAACCCTACCATACAACCCTGCCATCCTACTCCTTGGAATTTACCCAAAGTGATTTAAATTGGCAAACAATAACTCTTTCATATGCTGATTTCATGCCTTTGGGGTAAATTCTCAAGGATAGAATGAATGCATTATGGTAGGCCTATTTTATGATTTCTGAGGAATCTCCACACTGTCTTCCAGAGTGGTTGTGCTAGTTTGTGTTCCCACCAATAGTGTATTAGGGAACTTTTATTCTCAACATCCTTGCCAGTGTTTGCTATTTATTGATTTATGGATGATAGCCATTCTAAATGGAGTGAGGTAACACATCATGGTGGTTTTATTTACATTCCCTTGTGGCTAGTGATTATGAGTATCTTTTCATGTGTCTATTGGCCATTTGTTTTCTTCCTTTGAAAAATGCCTTTCATATTCTTATCCTATTTCATAACTAGATTGTTTTGTTGTTGCTAAGTTTCTTGAGCTTCTTGTGTATTCTGGATATTAATCCTTTATCAGATGTATAGATTGTAAATATTTTCTCCCTATTCTGTCAGTTGCCTCTTAACTTTTTTGAGTGTTTCCTGTGCTGTGCAGAATCTTCTTAGCTTGATGCAATCCCATTTGTTTATTTTTGTTTTTGTTGCCTTTACTTCTGGCATCTTGTTCAAGAAGTTGTTGCCAATGCCAATATCTCACAGTATTTCCCCTATGTTTTCCTCCAGCAATTTGGTGTATTTAGGGCTTAGATTTATATTCTTCATCGGTTGTGAGTTGATTTTATATAGGGTGTAAAGTAGCTGTTTTGTTTCAGCTTATGCATGAGGAGATCCAAGTTTCTCAATATATTTTATTACAGAGACTGTACTTTCTGCAGGGAGTGATTTTAGTTTATTTGTCAAAGATTAGTTGGCTGTAGATGCATGGATTAATTTCTAGGGTTTCTAATTTCTTCTATTAATCTAGGTGTCTATCTTTGTGCTAGTAACAGGCTGTTTTGATTATAACTGACATATAGTATTCCTAAGATACTGTATTTTGCTGCCTCTTGCTTTGTTTTTCTTGGTCAAGATGTTTTAGCTATTCAGCGTCTCTTGTGTTTCCATATTAATTTTAGGGTTTTTCTTCTAGATGTGAGACGACGGTCCATAGTATTTTGACTGGGATAACATTGAATATGTAAAGTGCTTTTGGTAATATGGACATTTTGATGATATTAATTCTTCCAATCCACAGGGAAGATTTTTCCATTTTTTTTACTTTTTTACTTTCCTTAATGTTCTGTAATTTGCATTGAGGATAACTTTCACCTCCTTGTTTAAATTTATTCCAAGGTATTTAAATTTTTTGTAGCTGTTGTGAATGGGACTGAAATTAGAAGTTCTTTCTCATCCATGTCATTTTGGTATATACAAATGTTGTTGATTTTATATCCTGCAACTCTGCCAAACTTTCTTAAGAGTTTCAATATTGTCTTATTTGTGTCTTTAGGTTCAGCTGTGTTCAAGATTATATCATCTGCAAACAGCAATAATTTGACTTTTTCCTTTTCAATTTATTTTTCTTGCCTAATGGATCTTTTTAAAACTTCCAGAATTATATTGAAAAGGAATGGTGAGAGTAATCATCCTTGTCTGGTTCTGGATCTTAGTGGAAATGCTTCCAGCTGGTTATGTTTTTTTTCACAAATTTCTTTTAATGTGCTATTGACTCTCCCTTCTATACCCAATTTGATAAACGTTTTTATTATGAAAACATGTTATATTTTATAAAATGCTTTCTATGCATCTATTAAGATAATCATAGGGTTTTTATTCATTTTGTTAATGTGATGTATCACATTTATTGATTTGCATATGTTGAAACATCCCTGCATCTGAGGGCTAAATCTTACAAACCAGTGATGTTTAACCTAGAAGAAGAATTCCTTTATTTCATGGGAACAAAACTGTTCCTGAAAAATAGCTTATCTTAAGATGACTCCTCTTTCTGAAGATTTATAAAAATTTTGTCCTTCCCAAATGCATGACTTGCCTTTCTGAATAAAGGCTTATATTTAATGGTGCTCTGGCTATTCTATTTCTCAAATACAGAGGACTTTATGATATTAACTATAGAGTGATGGCAGACAGTGATGAGAAGTAGGCCCATGAAGAGTTCTGGGAGCTCCAATGTCAAAAAATAACACAGAGGAAGAGATAATTGAATAAGAAAGTCAGAGAAGTAGGAAGGAAACCAGGAGTAAAATTGCATCCTAGAAGCCAACAGAGGAATGAATGCAAAAAGGAGACAAGAGTTGACTCTTAAATGCTGTAGCGAAGTCACATAAAAGAGAAATAAAGGAGCTTCTGTTCTTTTATTATTTTTTGCTGAGAATGTGCTTGCATTGATGTGTCCTAAACCCACAGGAACATTTTGTATGCCCAAGTTAGTATTCACTTGGAGTTTTGATATCATAAAATGCTCAGGAACCATAGAAAATATATCTTTCAACAACCTTAGTTTCCCACATGCAGTGAAAATGAAAACCAAGTTTCTCAACTGATAATGTACATCCTGCAACTTCAGACGGACAAGAGTAATTCTAGTGGTTCAGATGTCCACTATTTTATATGTAATTTAAATTTCAAGTGCAATTGAATCCATAATGTTTCATAAGATACATATTATTATTTGTATATGTCTGTACATATGTCACTGTGATTAATGAAGTACACATTCCTAGGGCTTGTGTATTATTGAATATTTCCTCAGAATACAGTGCTGTCTTAAATGAGGGGTTCTCTATATTGTTGTGAGCTGAAATAGAGGCCTATACAATTTAAATAAACACTAAATTCTGTTGCCTTCTGTTTTACCCTGATACTCTCTTTGATTCATTTGGTGAGAGTCTGAAAAATCCACATTGCTTTATTTGCAAGCAGTGGAAATAGAATATAATTTACTTGTGAGTGATTATTTATTATACAATATTCGGTCCTTGCAATAAACTGTGTATGCTCTAAAGAGATGATGTATTCTCACAAATGGGAAGAATAAAATGTGTGGTCCTAATTGACTCAACCCACATGTTGCTCCCTAGCATTTCTTTTTGGGACATAATAAACTACATTCTAAGTATTAGCATGTAAAATATATGAGTATATGAATATTGGTTACTGTTATGCTCAGAAATTATAAAACAAATGCATAGCAACTTCATGCATCACTGAGCTCACTTAATTTTTTGAGTTTGAAAATTTTGCTTTCAATTTATATGAAAAATGTATGATTTTCCTAGGTACTTAGCGGGACATTTTTAAAATTCCTATTGCTGAGGGATTCTAAAATTTAGTCAATGCCCTTCTGGGCCAGTGACATAGAATACGTATTAGAGCAGGTTTCTGCCTGGACTTTTATTTATTTTTTTATAACGCTTTCATTTAAAGAATATAAATTTCCAAAATACAGCTTATAGCTTACAATGGCTTCCCCCCAATAACTTCCCTCCCACCCGCAACCCTTCCCTTTCCCACTCCCTCTCCCCTTCCATTCACATCAAATTTCATTTTCAATTCTCTTTATATACAGAAGATCAGTTTACTATATATTAAGTAAAGATTTCAACAGTTTGCCCTCACATAGCAACACAAAGTGAAAAATACTGTTGGAGTACTAGTTATAGTATTAATTCACAATGTATAGCACATTAAGGACAGAGATCCTACATGATATATTTTTAATTGATTAATTTTCTATGCAATTTCAAATTTAACACCAAGATATTTTTTCATTTTTAATTATCTATATACAGAAGATTGATTCAGTATATACTAAGTAAAGATTTCATCAGTTTGCACCTACATAGAAACACAAACTATAAAATACTGTTTCAGTGCTAGTTATAGCATTACTTCACATTGGACAACACATTAAGGACAGATCCCACATGAGACGTAAGTACACAGTGACTCCTGAAGTTGATTTAACAATTTGACACTCTTGTTTATGGCGTCAGTAATCTCCCTAGGCTCTAGTCATGAGTTGCCGAGGCTATGGAAGCCTTTAGGGTTCGCCGACTTCGATCTTATTCTGACAGGGTCATAGTCAAAGTGGAGGTTCTCTCCTCCCTTCAGAGAAAGGTACCTCCTTCTTTGATGGCCCCATTCGTTCCACTGGGATCTCACTCACAGAGATCTTTCATTTAGGTCTTCTTCTTTTTTTTTTTTTCAGAGTGTCTTGGCTTTCCATGCCTAGAATATTTTCATGGGCTCTTGAGCCAGATCCGAATGCCTTAAGGGCTGATTCTGAGGCCAGAGTGCTATTTAGGACATCTGCCATTCTATGAGTCTGCTGTGTATCTCGCTTCCCATGTTGGATCATTCTCTCCCTTTTTGATTCCATCAGTTAGTATTAGCAGACACTAGTCTTATTTGTGTGATCCCTTTGACTCTTAGACCTATCAGTGTGATCAATTGTGAGCTGAAATTGATCACTTGGACTAGTGAGATGGCCTTGGTACATGCCACCTTGATGGGATTGCATTGGAATTCCCTGGCACATTTCTAACTCCATCATTTGGGGCACGACTAATTGAGCATGTCCCAAATTGTACATCTCCTCCCTCTCTTATTCCCACTCTTATATTTCACAGGGATCACTTTTCAGTTAAAATTTAAACACCTAACAATAATTGTTTGTTAATTACAGAGTTCAACCAATAGTACTAGAATAAAAAAAATATTAAAATGGATAAAGTATTACATTGTACAACAACAGTCAGCACAAGAGCTGATCAAGTTACTGTTTCTCATAGTGTCCATTTCACTTGAATAGGTTTCACCTTTGGTGCTCAATTAGTTGTCACTGATCAGGGAGAACATATGATATTTGTCCCTTTGGGAATGGCTTAATTCACTCAGAATGATGTTTTCCAGATTCCTCCATCTTGTTGCAAATGACCGGATTTCATTGTTTTTGACTGCTGTATAGTATTCTATAGAGTACATGTCCCATAATTTCTTTATCCAAATGTATGCTTTGAATTCCCTGTGATCTTTTGCTTCGAGATTCACTTCGTTTACCTTCTTTCATGTTGATGGCCGTGTTTCTGTGTGTAACACATCTTTAAGCATCTTTTGCAGGGCTGGGCGAGTGGCAACAAATTCTTTCAATTTCTGTTTGCAATGAAAGGTCTTTATTTTACCTTCATTCATAAATGAGAGCTTTGCAGGATATAATATTCTGGGCTGGCAGTTTTTCTCTCTAAGTACCTGGGCTATGTCTCGCCATTCCCCTCTAGCTTGTAGGGTTTCTGATGAGAAGTCTGCTGTGAGTCTAATTGGAGATCCTCTGAGAGTAATCTGACGTTTCTCTCTTGCACATTTTAGGATCTTTTCTTTCTGTTTCACTGTGGTGAGTTTAATTACAATGTGTCGTGACGAGGATCTCTTTTGGTCATGTTTACTAGGGGTTCTATGAGCTTCCTGTACTAGGATGTCTCTGTCCTTCTCCAAATCTGGGAAATTTTCTGCTATTATCTCACTAAAAAGGCATTCTAATCCTTTCCCCCTCTCCATGCCTTCAGGAACTCCTAGAACTTGAATGTTGGGTTTTTTAATAGTATCCTGTAGATTCCCGACAATATTTCTTAGATTTCTAATTTCCTCTTCTTTTCTTTGGTTTGACTGTATAGTTTCCTGTGCTCTGTCTTCTAAGTCCGATATTCTCTCTTCTGCCTCACCCATTCTGTTTGTAAGGCTCTCTAATGCGTTTTTCATTTGATCTATTGAATTCTTCACTTCATTATGATTTCTCGTCACTATCACAGTTTCATGTTCTACTAGTTGTTTCATTTCAGCTTGATTCCTCCTTAATATTTCATTTTCATGAGAGAGATTTTCTATCTTGTCCATTAAGGATTTCTGTAGTTCAAGAATTTGTTTTTGAGTACTTCTTAGTGTTCTTATCAATTTTTTGAGATCTGCTTCTTGCATCTCTTCTATCTCATCATCTTCGTAATCTTGAATTGGGGTGTCTTTTTCATTTGGGGATGCCATAGTGTCTTCCTTGTTCTTATTACCTCGGTTTTTGCGTTTGTTGTTTGGCATATTGGTTTCTTCACTGTGGTGTTTTTTTCTTGTTATACTATGACTCTAGATTAAGTGGACTGTCTGCTTTTGATGGAGCCTTAGAGGCTTGAGATGGGTGTGGCCTGATAGCTCTGTTTGGTTCCTCAGGGTTGAGGGTTTGTCAAAGGAGACACTCCCAGGTTAGGCGTGGTAAATCTCTCTCTGTTACTCTTTTTTTTTTTTTTTTGGTTCAAAAGGGAAGTAATTCCACACAGCTGAATGGAATTGGGGGTGGTTACCAGGCGAATGATATACCTACAGGAGCCAGAGATCAGAAGTTCTTTCCCAAGGACCAGAGAGGGAATCTTTGCGGCCCTTAGTGTGGGCTCAGATTCTCCTGTAGTCTCCCACTGGGCTGCCAAGGCTACTGAACTGTAGCGTCTCTGGAGAGTACTCACATGAATTCGTGATTTCCGTGAGTTCTCTCCCCCACCGTCTCTTTTTTCACAGTCTCAGTTCATTAGCACCACACATTGATTAGGTTCTAATCTCCTGTTATTTCACCCCTCCCACCCAGAGTCAGGTTTTTCTGCTAGGCTTGGGGCCGGTGCCGACCCGAGGTCGCCCTGCTTATGACGTATTCCAAAATGGCGCCTGCTCTTTGTCTTGCTCACCTTTGAGAGGTGAGCGGAGAGAGAGAAACTCGTGTCCGTATGGGTCACTTTTTTTTTTTTCCCTCTCTCTCTCTCTCTCTCTCTCTCTCTCTCTCTCTCTTCTAGTTAGCCTGGTGGACTTTGCCCCGCAGGGTTTCAAGCCTTGTTCACTCTAGTCTCCTCTTTCCGCTTCCCTTCTGGTATCTCGGGCTATTGAGGTTCGGCTCACCCTGCGTTCCAGCGCTGGTGTGTGAATCTGCTCCTGGTGTCCCAAACTGCGGGCTCCCACACTCTCCACGCAGGTCCACTGTGGATCACCAGTTCCGGAAGGGTTTCCTCTGCTGTTTCTTCCCCTACTGGTCCTTGAACCTGCAGTATCTCCACTTTTATTAAACTGTCTCTCCCCTGACTATCGGTGTGCTCCCTTCCTATTCCGCCATCTTGCCGCTCTCTCTGCCTGGACTTTTAAAATAGTTTTCAAATGAGATTTCTTGCACCCAGAACTCAGAGGTGTACTTGAGGTGTGTGTGATGGTAAAATTAAATAATGTCTCTTGTACTCTGCAAGGGAGCATTAGTAAGTTAGTTTTAAGCTGCATTTCCATGGACACATTTTTATTTAACTTATTTATTTTCATAATACTTATGTTGAATCTACTGGGAATTTATCTTTAAGCCTTTTTCATAAAATTAAAGAAAATTAATTCTGTTAAAAAAACTCTACTTATGTGCTCTGTATCATAAGTAATAGATTTCCTTTATCATAGACTTACCCAAATCAGAGTAATAGCATGAATATCTTAGCTATATCTGAAATATGTCTATATATTAATAAGATTGTCAATCTCATAAATATGGAAATGTGTTTGTGGTATCTTTATTCTACAGTGATCATTGGTTGTCCATCATATTTAGCAAGGAGAACTTTTGTGTAAATCCTACAGCCCAGAAATTATAGATGACAGAAAAAGGAAGGAAAAATGTGAAATGCCTGGCTTCCATATTTATCTCCTTTAATTCTTTTGAACATCAACTCTGGTTATTATCTCCCTGGGGAAAAGAGCAATTATGATTCAACCTTCTCAGCTGTGGGGAGAGAATAAAGGGATCTAACTACTAAGGAAGATTTTTTTCCAAATAGTATTTTCTATTTTGCTTTGTTAGGCAATGTGTATGCAGAATATGTGTAAATAAATGATTTGATTTTGAGAAAGTTGAATTTATTTATTATATTTTCCATGTGTTCTTAACATTGTATGAGGAAGAAATCCCAAAGTTCCTTTCTCTACTTTCTGAAGCAGTTTCTCTCCTGCAACAGATGGGACAACCTCTTGGAGCTCACAACTTCTGTTCACCTCAATTTGAAGTGAAAATTTTGCAGTTTGTTACAGATACCTCTCTGGTTAAAATTTGTGAAAGTCTGATTAGTCATTGTTTCTTCTTATTTCGATAGGAGGAGCTCCCTTTCCAAGCTAGTGGAATCATTGGTTTTCTTTTTAAATCAATTGGGTAAAATTAGGTGACAAGTTAAAGCCTGAACCCCATAATTAACTGTGTTCCAAATTTACAAACCCTGTTTTTCTCGGGTCTACTGGGAATAACTGTTTGGTGTGAATCTTCTGTCTACTTCAGAAATGACATGGAAGATTTTGCTCTTCTTAGGATAGAAGTTCCCAAAGTATTGTTTCTCAACCAGGGAATAAAGAGGTAGTTGAAATCTCCATAATGGTCTCTGGCCATGGTTATACCACCTTGAACATGCCCAGTCTCGTCTAAAATCTTAATAATGAACTGCTCAATTTAATTTATTTATACTGTTCACAACTTAATTTATATCCTTGTTGAATTAAACATAAAGCCTTTATTAAACCCCACAAGGGAGCAATATAAATTTTAATGTTTACATGAAACATAAATTTAATAAACACAATTTTAGCTTTTCTGTATGCAAGTCATCATTTTCCTAATGTAAATAAATGACAGACACTGCTGTAGGTCTTAAGTCACTATAGAATCATCCTTGATAAACTGCTTTCTTAAAATACTTCTCCCTGGGAAGTCTTATCTTTGAGATCCTAGTCTCAGTTCAAGACATCGTAATTTCCTTTAGAAATACAGAGAAGAATTTATCAGAAATTTAGGAAACGATTATTAGGAAAAAGTTACTGTTGATGTAGGGAAGCTATAAGGGTATTTATGGAATATGGAATATGGAATAACATAAAACACGAATGCTGTATTATGCATTAACTATGCATAATTAATGATGCATTAATACACAAACTTGTTTGGCTTGTTGAAATATAAATAAATAACAGGAAACAGTTGAGAAGAAACAGTTAAATTGAGCTGGAAAGGCAGCTCTAACCTAAGGAGATATGTAAAAGGACATGTGTTCAAAAGCGCACATTTTTCAATAGGAAGAAGATTCCTCCCTTTTCAACACATAAACATGTTTGTCCTCGGGGCAAGGCAAGAGGACTGCACACTTGATCCTTTTTCTCATAAACAAAGGTCTTGTGGTTTCACCTGTATAGTCATTTCCAGGACTCTTATTTATTTATTTTTTTACTGTATTTATATGGGAAGGAAAGATTTCTGATGTAGCCTTGACAGCAAGGAGCCATTCTTTGCTGGTATCATAGTATCTTAGCAATTTCATATGAGGCTTGGAGATCACTGAAGGGGTCACCTCTTCATAGCGCAGATGGGAACATGTTCTCCTGTTTGCACAAATAAACACTATTTTCATCCTTCATAGAAGGTGACCAAACATGCATAAATCTCCGAGAAAAATGTCAATCAGAAAAGGATAGTCCATCTTTTCTATTCTGTTGCTTGAGCTGGATATTTTCAGAATGGCTGTTATTAACTCGGTGCTCATCAAATCATCAGTTTTATGGAACTTTTCTCTAATAGAAATCTCATTCTGTTTTTATGCCCAGTCCAATGAACAGTCGACTCAGTTAATCCGTGAGAAACTACTAGGGGCTTGTTCCATAGCAGAGGGACTCTAGGAACTCTTAAACAATACAGTTTTGATACATAAGGGAGAGAATACAAAAGAGCTGGAAGATATTGGCAAGCACGTAAAATAATCTATGCAAATTATGCAAGTTCCATCTATTTTTAAGTGCTGTATTGTGTGATATAAATTTATGACCATATGTTGCAAAACCAAAATCAAGACTCATGTTCCAATAAATTATTTTTGTTCTATTATTGGGTGTGAGAAACCTTCTGGTATAGGTAGTTTAAGTGCTGCAAGACGGAACTTTCAAGATACTGTCATGGTTTATGGGAACAGCAAGCAGATTTTTGAAATTAGATTTGTCACCAAAATCCTTAAATATAAACTTATTTGGAAACTCAAATATAACAGAGAGTCATGAAAATTGGAAGAGTTCTGCTCAGACCTTTATGTGCAGAGACCATTGTGAAATACTTTTTTTCTCATTTTTCTCTGTTAGTAAAAATTTTACCATGATCAACATTTGAGAAACTGGTGTTAGAAAAAATCATATGATTTTTATGGACAAAATGAGCTTGTTTTCTGAAGCAGATTGGCTTTGGTAAACAAAGTATTGGAAGACATTTCGGGATAGGGGGATGGAATGTTTCAAGAAACAGAATCCAAGGAAAATCTGTTACATTTTTAGGATTGTGACAGAGAGGCAGGATTTAAGCTGAAAGTATGGGGTGAGGATTAGCGGACATGAGGAATCATCAGTGCAGTGAAGCCAGGATTATAGAAGGCTTGGAAAACCAGACAGGCTAGACACCATGGATTATCTGGTTTACTTATTCCTATTGCACTAAGGCCCAGAGTCAGATACAAAATGATATGAGGAATTTAGATGCTTTTAAAATTTTGTATCAATGATTGATGTACTTAGTGCTGACTGTTCTTTGATACTGTTTTAAAATTTGAGTTTTTATTTGCTGGTGATTTAACACCTAAAATGACTTTTCCTTTTTCTCTTTTTTCTCCTGTATCTACCTCTTTCTGTCTGTCTCTCTCCCTCCACATACACACACACATACTCATATGCACACAATAGAGAATTGTACAGAGAAATGAATAGGGATTTGAAGCTAAAAACACGTGGGTACAAATCCAACCTTTGACATTTACTTACACTGTGTTCTTGGAAATGTTTATTAATCTCTCTGCTTTTTAATATTTCCATCTTTGAACTAGTGGTGCTCCTTCCTTTCTGTGACTGGTTGGAAGGTTGAATGGATGTTTTCAAGAAAGACACATTGATCAGGTCTTACCAAGAAATTATTGCCCAATATGTGTTAGTTTATCACATTCCAATAATTAGAGTACTCCGTTTTTCTGCTCCACTATTGAAAAACATGATTAGGTATAACAGCAAGGTACACAATTACAGTATCAGAAAACACTGTAGAATAATTAATTCATTTCCATATATTCAATCAAGTTTAATTGAATATCATGTATGTGTTTATATACATACACACACATATATAAACATTTTTATTCTTTGTTATTTCTATGCAAAATAGGATTTTATCTGATATCTACAAACACATATCCTAATATATATATAAAGTGTGTGTGTGTGTGTGTGTGTGTATATATATATATATATACAGAGAGAGAGAGAGAAAGAGAGAGAGAGAGATGAGATGAGATGAGATGAGATTACAAAGCAAGAGGTTAATCAGCTTTACCAAGAGCAAATATAGGTAAATGTCTGAGGTCAGATTTAGTTCTAAACCCTAATTCATTTCTATGTGTAAATCTCATTTTTTTTCTGGGTACTTTTTAATTTTTTTATTAACTTGTAATACCTATATATTTTTGTGGAGGTACAGTACAATATTTCAACATATATATACACAGATTAAACTCGTTAAATGAGGCAACTAGCTTTCTTCTTTCCTTATCTGTAACTCTTTACTCAAATAAAATAGCCACCATAGAGTCAATTGTCTGGAAAATCGAAACTGCATTGATGTTTTCAATACCACACCTTTTGGGCCTGGCACTATGGTGCAGCAAGTTAAGCTACCACCCACAGTGCTGGCATCCCATATGGGTGTTGCTTCAAGTCCCAGCTGCTGCACTTCTGATACAGCTCCCTGCCAATGTGCCTGAAAAGTAGTAGAAAATAGCCCAAGTCCTTATGCCCCTGCAACCCATGTGGGATATCCAGATGAAACTCACTGATTCTGCCTTCAGCCTGGCCTTGCCCTGGCCATTGCTGCCATTGGGAGAGCGAACCATCCATCAGAGGAAAATTTTCTTCATCTCTCCTCCTCTCTCTGTAACTCTGCCTTTCAAATAAATAAATCATACTTTTTTTAAAAAAAACATTTTTGAAATAATTCACTGTTTTGTTTTTACCCTTTATGCATCATGAAACAGTTATTTGTCAATTGTTTTAAGTTTTTATTTTTAATATTTATTTATTTGAAAGGCAGAGTGGCAGACATAGAGAAAGAAGGAAAGAGAGAGAGAGAGAGAGAGAGAGAGAGAGAGAGAGATACAGGGAGAGAATCTTCCATCTGATGGATGGTTCACTCTCCAAATGGCTGCAACAATCAGGTCTGGGCCAGACCAGAGCTAGGAGCCAGGAGCTCCATTCAGGTCTCCCACATGAGTTGCAAGGGCCCAAGTATTGAGGTGCCTTCCACAGACTTCCGAGGCATATTATCAGGAAACTGAATTGAAAGCAGTGCCTTCTGGGATCCAAACAGGCACTACAATATGGAATGTAGACATCCCACATGGCGACATAACCTGCTGTACCACAATGCAGGCCCCAGGTGTTTTAACAGAAACAATTGATGAGAGTTTTTATTTGTTCGTAAGAAGTAGTAAGATGCATCAGGAATCGTGGATCATGTGGCTTATTAGTAGCCCACACAGTAAATGGACTGCAGGCAGTTTTCCTGAAAATAAAAAGTGGAGACAACAACCAGAAACGTTAACAGAGTAGAACTGGCCCCTTTTCTTCTGTTTCTCTGTCATCCACAGCTCAGTGCTGATTCCCTCCGTATCTGAACAGTGGAAAAGTACAAATGGAAAATCACAGTCTAATTACAGGCTGATCTTGTAACGTTAGGATACCCAGTGAATTTCTTGGACAATATGTGCTTCCTTCACCCATTTTTGGCTCTGTCTGTACATCAGCTGATCTTAATTACCTGAACTGTATTAGGAAGAAAAGGCTATGCTTCTCACAGCCCTTCTGTTTTCTATGAAGTGATAACCCTTCTTGCCTCTTCCCCCTCAACCCAATTCCTTTACTTGCTTTTTGTTAAATGATTTCAGTGGCATTTGTTCCACGCTGTCTGTGTGGGAGACCCTCTTACAGCACATTTCATGTCCTGCCTGACTTAGCTCTCATGTTTAACCCTATCAGGCTTGTGCTCTTCCTATCGCCACTATACAGATAGAGCCTCTGAGGTATAAAAAAGTACCGGAGTAAGAATTTGTCCCCACGCAGTCTGACTGGAGTTCAGACCGTTAAGTCCTAAACTACCAATGCCAACAAGGGGCTTAAACAAGGCTGTTTCTTTTCCATTATTAGTAAAATGTGTATTACATTTGTTCCCTTTAAAATCATCCGAATTAAGGGACGGATAGTTTGGCTTAGCCATTAGATGCCAATTAAGATGCCTGCATCCTAGACCAGAGGCCTGGGGTGGGGACAGCTCTGTGCATGATTTTGCTTCCTGCTAATGCAGACCTCAGAAGGCAGAGGAATGGCTCAAGTGATGGGGTACCTGTCCCTTACATGGAACACCTAGATTTTGTTTCTTCTTGGCTCTGTCCTGGCGCAGAACGTAGTTGGCATTTGGGCAGTGAATCAGAGGAATGGGAGCTATCTTTGTCTTTCTGCCTCTCAAATAAGTTAAAAATAAGTAATAAGTAAACCAAGTTAAAAAGATAAAATCCATTATTAGGTCATATATTACAGTGATTACCATATTGTCTAAAACAAAGAATCTTCCCAATAGTAGTTATTATTAACTATTGTATGTTTTACATAGTTATATTAAGCTTAGCCATATATTAAATGACTATCAATTTATATTAGTTATTATAATCATTATCTTCATAATAATATGACATGCTTGTCTCCTATTGACTTTTGTACAGGATTTAGTTTAATTTGTTGTTGCGTTCAAATTACCTAGTTCAGTGTCTGAACCTTAGCAGCTACTTAACATACATTCATTGTACCAATTAGAATTACTTAAGTATTGTGTCTTAAAGGTTGCTTTGTATTTACTTTATAACTAAGCTTTTGTGGGCTGGAAGAATTTGATGCCTCTTAAAATTCCTTAAGATGGGATATACCATGTGTTCTATTATAAGGGATAAAGAATGGCAAATATGGATCATTAGATTAAGCTAGCAGTACTAAAAATGGAAAAGTATATAAAAAATGTTCCTGGTGACATTTTCTACAGTAGATCCACCTTGCAGTGCAACCTTCAGAAATGTTCAAAGTTATAGCCTGGATATTTATTCCACAGTGATTTCTGGGAAATATGCACTTTATCCAAATTAAAGATAAAGTGTAGTAATATTATTTCTGAATATATTTTAATTTAAGGAAGTTACTGTTGGATAATAGAATTATTTTAAAAACTGTGGTATATTGGTAGCTTAATATTTAGCCAATATTAAAACAAATGTGAAATACTTGCAACCTTATAACTATGTTTTAACTACATCTATTACTGATAATTGAATAAAGCAGTGAGAGTCTTATTCAATTGTAGTTATAAAATGAGATCAATGAAAAACACCCTGTGGAAGAGATTGGTATGTGGCACAATATTGGAACACGTAAATATATTTAGAAGCACCGCATTTCCTTTTTCCTTTTCTGATATTTATTCCTCGTTAGTGTCATTTAAGGTTGGAATTCCTCTTCACTGCATTCTCTTCCATCTCATTGCTCACCTATTTTCATAATTCCCTTGCCCTCTCCAGTGTTCTGTTGTAGAAATGGGAATTATTCAATTGTACAGTCATTTAACAAATATTTTTTGATTGACCACTATGTGAATAGACTTTGAAATCAGACATTCATGAGTTCAAATCCTAACTCATTCATAGGGTAGCCATGTGATTATAGCTGGCTTTTCCTTTGTAAGATCTTTCCTTTTTTTTTTTTTTCCTTTTTTCCTTATCTCACTATCTTGCATCTCCCCCTGCCCAATGTGTTTACGTGAAAACAATGCAAACATGTACAAAAAGCAATAATTTACACAGGATATCTGAACAATTTTAATAATTTGAACAAAACATATTGATTGAAACCCAGAAAAAGCATATAAAGAGACTCCATGTCACAGGTAATGAACAGATATTTATAGTGAATCATACCTTTTAATTTGAACCCCTTTATTTGATCCAAAACACCAGAACCTTTTTAAAAAATAAAGAGCTTGGGGCCAGCGCTGTGGCACAGTAGGTTAATCCTCCGCCTATGGTGCCAACATCCCATATGGGCGCTGGTTCTAGTCCCGGCTACTCTTCTTCCTATCCAGCTCTGTTCTATGGCATGGGAAAGCAGTGCAGGACGGCCCAAGTCTTAGGGCCCCTGCACCCATTTGGGAGACCAGGAGGAGGCACCTGGCTACTGGCTTCAGATCGACATAGCTCCAGCCGTTGCGGCCATTTGGAGAGTGAACCAATGGATGGAAGACCTTTCTCTCTGTCTCTCCATCTCACTGTCTGTAACTCTACCTCTCAAATAAATAAATAACATCTTTTTTAAAAAAAAGAGCTTACTAATAAATCCCTCAGGTCTCAAGAAAAGGATAGGGAGAGAGAGAGAGAGAGAGAGAAAGAATGAACCAGAATGAGACTGAGCGTGAAATGGAAAGCCTAGGCAAAAGGATGGAGCAGTCCTGGCTGGGCAATGCTGAAGCTAGGACCCAGGAACTCCTTTCTGGTCTCCTGAATGGGTGGCAGCAACTCAAATAACCAAGTTGTTCCTACCAGGCTCATTAGCAGGAAGCTACATTGAAAGGTGAGCAGTCAAGACCGAAACCAGGCACTCCAATGTGGGATATAGGTGTTCTAAGTGCAGGTTTAACACACTGTACCATAATGCTTGCCCCTGCTGTATTAAATATTATGTCAAAGGGAAAAGATAATTTAGAAGTGATTTGGGCAGTTTCTATTAAAATTTAAAATAGTATAAAACCTTACCACTTAAGAGAAATACTAATACATTTGAAAAATACAGAAACACCCATAACAGTGATTTGTAATTACAAAATAGTTAAAGTGAATGAACTGAAAAAATATAAAATGGTGCAACCTGGCTGGCATTGTGGCACAGTGGCTTAAGTTGCTTCCTGCAATTCCTGCATCCCACATAAGCACCGGTTTGAGTCCTGGCTGCTCCAGTTCTGATCCAGCTCTCTACTAATATGCCTGGGAGAGCAGTGAACGATGCACCAAGAACTTGTGTCCCTGAATCCATGGGGGAGACTTGGATGGAGTTCCAGTTTCTTGACTTCAGGATCAAGAAACTCCCCAACAGCAAAACAAACAACCCACTTAAAGAAACTCCCCAACAGCAAAACAAACAATCCACTTAAGAGATGGGCCAAGGATCTCAATAGACATTTTTCCAAAGAGCAAATACAAATAGCCAACAGACACATGAAAAAATGTTCGAGATCACTAGCAATCTGGGAAATGCAAATCACAACCACAATGAGGTTTCACCTCACCCCAGTTAGAATGGCTCACATTCAGGAATCAACTAACAACTGATGCCCACGAGGATGTGGGGAAAAAGGAACACTAATCCACTTTTGGTGGAAATGAAAACTGGTAAAGGCACTATGGAAGTCAGTCTGGAGATTGTTCAGAAACCTGAATATAGCCCTACCATACAAACCTGCCATCTCACTCCTTAGAATTTACCCAAAGGAAATTAAATTGGCAAATGAAAGAGCTGTTTGCACCTTAATGTTTATTGCAGCTCAATTCACAATAGCTAAGAACTGTAATCAACCTAAATGCACATCAACAGGAAACTGGATAAAGAAGTTATGGAATATGTACTCCATAGAAAACTATACAGCAGTAAAAAAAAAAAAATGAAATCCAGTCATTTGCAACAAAATGGAGGAATCTGGAAAACATCATGCTGAGTGAAATAAGCCAGTCCCAAATCAAATGTTCTTCCTGATCGGTGGCAACTAACTGAGCACCAAAAAGGAAACCCGTTAAAGTGAAATGGACACTATGAGAAACAATGGCTTGAGCAGCCCTTGTCCTGACTATCGAGGAACAACTTACTACTATATTCCTTTTAGTATTTTTTTGTTCTACTTAATACAATTGCTTGAGCTCTTTAATTAATACACAATTATTCTTAGGTGTTTAAATTTAACTGAAAAGTGATCCTGTTAAATATAAGAGTGGGGATAAGAGATGGAGGAGCTGTACAGTTCTGCACATGCTCACTCGGACTTACACCTAATGGTAGAGCTAGAAATGTGCCAGGGGATCCCAATTCAATCCCATCAAGGTGGCATGTACCAATGGCATCTTACTTGTCAAAGTGATCAGTTTAAGTTCATAATTGATCAAAAAGATAGAATTAAGCATCAAAGGGATTACATAAATAAAACCAGTATCTGCAAATAATTGATAGAAGTAAAAAGGAGAGAATGATCCTACATGGGAAGCAGGATACACAGCAGACTCATAGAATGGCAAATGCCCTAAACAATACTCTTGCCTCAGAATCAGCCCTTCAGGCATTCAGATTCTGGCTAAAAAGCCCATGAGAGTTTCTCAGGCATGGAAAGCCAAGACATTTTGGCAAAAAAAAATGACCTAAATGAAAGATCTCTGTGATTGAGATCCCAGCAGGAAGAACAGGCCATCAAAAAAGGCAGTACTTGTCTCTGAAGGGAGGAGAGAACTTCCAATTTGAACATGGCCTTGTCTAAATAAGATCAGAGTTGGTGAACTCAAGAGGCTTCCATAGCCTTGGCAGCTCATGACAAGAGCCTTAGGTGATTACTGACGTCATAAATAAGTGTTAATTTTTAAATCAACAGTGAGAGTCACTGTGTACCTGCTCCCCATGTAGGACCTCTGCCTTTAATGTTTGTACTATGAGAATTAATAGTAAAACTACTACTCAAACATTACTCTATACTTTGTGTGTCTTTGTGGTTGCAGACTGTTGAAGTCTTTACTTAGTATATACTATGTTGATCTTCCATATATAAAAATAATTGAAAATGTATCATGATGAAGAAGGTAATGGAGAGGGAGTGGGAGACGGGATGGTTGCAGGTGGGAGGGAGGTTATAGGGGGAAAAGGTGCTATAATTCAGAAGTTGTACTTTGGAAATTTATATTTATCAAATAAAAGTTGAAACAAAAAAACAGATAGTACTATATATTTTCTATTATAATCTTAAGTATGTTGATATACAGAAAGTGTGAAATTTTAAGAATAATATATTTTTCTAGAGAGTTGCCATTTAAATCAAAAACATGAAAAAATCAAGAAAAATTAAGCTTTTAAGTTTCATTGATGAATATAAATGATGGCTTGTTTAAATAAGCATACTGTGTTTCTGGATTGAAGACTGAATATTACAGATAGACTTTTTTCTCTAGATCAGTTAATGCCTTCACAATTAAGATAGCAATGTCAGTGTTGACTTTGCAAAATGTTCATAAAATTCATCTGTAAAAATAGAGAAAGATAAATCATCAAGATAAAAGTTTTAATGGAAAATATGTTAAGAGGATTTGTACCGTCAGATATTAAAATGTCTGATAAATATATAGCAACTGAAATGTGTGTATCACAAACACAAAAGAAGAGTGTAGTGTTGTAGGGAAATTACTGTGTTCGTTTTCTATTGCCACTGTAACAGTCTCAGTGGCTTAACACAAATTTATTGTCTCACAGTTCCAGAGAGCAGAAATCCAGTTTGTTGAACCATGTTGGTGAGGTGCTGTGGTACTGTATTCTTATTTTTTTTTAAGATTTATTTATTTATTTGAAAGGCAGAATTACAGAGAGGCAGAGAGAGAGGGAGAGAGAGGTAGAGAGAGGGAGAGAAATTCTTCCATCTGTTGCTTCACTCCCCAAGTGGCTGCTATGGCCAGAGCTGCTCCAATCCAAATCCAGGAGCCAGGAGCCAGGAATTTCTTCCGGGTCTCCCGTGAGGTTGGCAGGGATCCAAGGATTTGGGCCATCTTCTACTGCTTCCCCGGGCCATAGCAGAGAGCTGAATAATCAGAAGTGGAGCAGCTGGGCCTTGAACCAGCGCCCATATGGGATGCCGGCACTACAGATGGCGGTATTACCTGCTATGCCACAATGCCGGCCCCTGAGTGGTACTGTATTCTTGAGGCTCTAGAAGAGAATTTCCTTCCTTGCCTTTCTGAGTCTGGGAGTAGGCCTCCATTCTTTGGCTCTTGGTCACTCCCACCTTCTTCAGAACAAGGGTTTTCAGAGCTATTATGTTCAAACCTACATGGCATCATCGTGCTGCTCTGTCTTGTCTTCACTCCTGCTCTGACTCATGATTACACTGGGCCAAACGTTGTAGGCTTAACCTGTCTCAGTGTCCTCTGCTTCCTTATTCACATATGCAAATGTACTTTCCCCTTGTCTGGAGGTTCCAAGGAATAAGTTGTAGATATTTTTGGGGATCATTCCTTTGCTTACCACATTACAGACCATCATTTATATAAAAATAAATAGAATTATGAATATATATGTTCATGTGTAATAAAGAAACTTATCGGCTACCACTGTTGTCAACATAAAGGACATTCCCCTCATCCCAAAACCTGTGCCCTGCACTGTTTCAGTCAATCTCCTCTGTCTCCATCCCCAAGCAGCAATGATACTCTATTACTATGCTTAGATTTGCCATTTGTAGAATTCCATATAACGCAAATCATACAGTTTTTAAAAAAGATTTTTTTATTTATTTGAAAGAGTTACAGAAGGAGACGTAGAGGTAGAGAGAGAGAGATCTTCCATCCACTGGTTAACTCCCCAGGTGGCCACATGGCCAGAGCTGGACCCATCTGAAGCCAGGAGCCAGGAGCTCTTCCATGTCTCTCATTTGGGTACAGGGGCCCAAGCACTTGGGCCATATGCTGCTGCTTTCCCAGCCATGTTAGCAAGGAGCTGGATCAGAAGTGGAGCAGCTGGGACTCGAACTGGTCCCCATATGGGATGCCAGCACTATAGACGGTGGCTTTGTCTGCTTTGTCACAACGCCATTCCCAAATCGTATAATTTATACCTCTTATTTTGTCTGTTTTCTTATTGAGTGTCATTTTGTAGATTAGTCATAGTCTTTCTATTGCTGGTATGGGTCTATCATTGGTTCTCTTCATTGTGATAACTAGAATTCTAAGAATGGTCCCACATAGACTTTGAAGTTATAAAATCTTCTAGTTTGAGTGTAAGAGGAAATTGTGCATATGATGACATGCTACTCTTATAACTATGTTACATTATATGGCAAATGGAGATTATTCCAGGTGGACCCTTTAAAGAAGAGGGTATTTGGGGCCACCACTTGTAATGCTGGCATCCCATGGTTGTTGTGCTTCTAATCCAGCTCCCTCTTATTAACTGAGGAAATCAGCAGATGTCCCCAAGAACCTGGGCCTCCACCTCCCATGTGGAGACCCAGATGGAATTCCGTGCTCCTGCCTTTGACCTGGATGAGCATTCATGGCCATTGCAGCCATTTGGAGAGAGGGTGAATGAACCAGTGAACCTGTCTTCCTCTGTTCTTTCTCTCTCTATCACTGTACCTTTCTGGTCCACAGAAGTCAGATTTTTACTTAGCATTGATATCTTTGAAAATGGAATGCATACGCACTATGGAACAAGGGTTGTCTTTATGTGCAGACAGTGACCCAAGTGAATAGTTAGTAAGGAGAAAGAACGTTTGTATCCTACAACTATAGCAAACTGAATTTTCCCCATAATCTGAATGAGCCTGGAAGTAGATTTTTTCCCCAAAGCCTTCAGATCAGAGTCTATTCTGGCTGTCACCCTAATTTTAGCCTTGTGAGGGTTTTAAGCAGAAAGTTTAGTTGAGTGTCTTTGGACTTCTCACCTATAGAACAATAAACTAAAATATGGGTACTGCTTCCAACCCATAGCATTTATTATGTAGCAACAGGGATCTATATACCTATTTACCTGAATTTTGAGTTTTTGGCTGCAATGAGTAAAGCTACAATGAATACTCAAGTGTATTTATGTGTATCAGGATGTGTTTGCTTTGCTTTGGATATGTGAGTGGAGACAGGATGGTTGCATAACTGTATAAGTGTAAGGTATGTATGTGTGTATGTATGTACTTCTAATCCTCTTCAAAAATGATTTTACTATTTTATATCCCCATTTGTAATTCAAGAACACTCCAATGACTTCACATTTTTAATGTTTTTTTCTCTGTGTAGGTGGGGGCAATGTGTGGTGCTATCATCATGAAATTATAAAGAAGGAAAAATTTTATTTCTACCCTCTTAAGATCCCCAGTTACGTGTGAGAACTAAGACTGAATAACATGATTTAATAGCAGAAAAGATATCCAAAGCAAAACTTTTAAAATATACAGGCTTTTACATGTACACAGGCATCTTCATAGTAAAATGCCCAAGTCCTTGAGTCCCTGCCAACCTCATGGGAGACCCGGAAGAAACTCCTGGCTCCTGGCTTTGGATTGGAGCAGCTACGGCTGTTGCAGCCATTTGGGGGAGTGAACCATGCCCTGGAACCTCCAAAACTGTGATTTAAAGAAATATCATTTCTATATAGTACCCAGCCTCAGGCATTCTGTTATAGTAACAGAAAATGGATAAATACATTTAGTTTTCTCTATGAGGTATGGTAGTCAGAATTCTTCTTTTTTTAATTTTATTTAAGGTACACAAATTTCATGTATTTCATATGTACATATTTAGGAACATAGTGATAGTACCCACCCTCTCCTTCCTGTCCACACCCCAACTATTCTTCCTCCTTCTTCTTCTATTCCCACTTTTAATTTTTACAAAGATCTATTTTCAGTTTACTTTATACTCATAAGATTAACCCTACATTAAGTAAAGAGTTCAACAAATAATATGAAGATAGAAACATTGTTCTACTATGTCCTCCAAGATTTCCCATCTTTCTCTTATGTACACCCTACAGAACTCTTGGCTATGTGAATATTGTTTTACTCCTACTATTAAGCTATACAAATATGGCATAGTAAAAAAAATTATCCAGCAGTCTAAGCTGGCAGAGGATGAGAAAGATTCACAGTGCATATTCAGTGCCTCCAGTGATACCAATATGTCCATGTATGACTGCCTTCCAAATATTCAAGAAATTTTTCGATATATATTTTAGAAAACCACCTCTCAAAAAACCAAGTTTTACTAGGATGAAGGTGGTGGTGGCAAAAGACCCATTTGTATGACATGGTTAGGACTTAAGAACATATAGAATATTCTAAAATGAACATTTTAAGATAGAGACATCTCTACTTCAGTTTTATTTTTCCTCTTGTGTTTTTAAAAACAAAAAAATGAGTGTTGTTCATCTACGGCTGATTTTTAATGACAAAGTCAATGTATCACTAATTTGTGATAAAAATTAATGCATTTTAACCTTTTGATTAGATAAAAATTTGTTTAGAAGGAGTTCATTAAGCTTTGGTAATCAATTCAATCTGTGGATTGTGTGTTTGGTCTTCCATTCAGTCAATTGCAGACACACACTGCCTTATTTTAATTTTTTATTGGATACTTTATTCAACTGATATACAGAGCAGTCTTAAAAGTCACTGATATGTAACATGTAGTATATTTCTTGTTTTGATGTATTTCTTGGTATGTATAGGTTTTATGGAAAATGTCCTATGATGTAAGGGTATTTTTAAAATAACTTCTTCAACAACAATTTCTTAATGTTTTAGTATAAATACACAATATTAAGGAGTATTACTGATACTAATTACATCTGCGAACACAAATTTGTAAATTTTTCTCATGAAAGTCAAATTCAGAGCATCATAAGTTGTTGTAGCTTGATTAGTCTCTTTGGGAGTATTTCATGGGACTTAGGTCACACCAAGAATGGAACTTTCTCTGGGGAGAAAACCAGCTTGGCTTACACAAGATATTTCATAAGGAAGAACTGGCTATTCAAATAAAGGTTTTGTTTTAGAATCTACCTCAGAAAGCCAGAGAATGAATTGTTTACCAAGAAATGAGGTTTTAGGAGCTAGTTTATGATGTTTATGAAGTCAACAAGGATGTGTGTTCTTTCCCTCTCTCATCCCAGCCTTGTCCTTTTCTTCTTTCTCAAGTTATCTGATATTTATTTTCTTAAAAGAATGCGGTTCATGGATGTGGACTATATTGCTTGCAATGGAAATGGTCATCTTAGTAAAATTTGGACTGCTCTGTCCATTTTATTTTATAGGATTCCAATAATCAATATCTTTTTACCATAATTCTTATGTGCCACGACAGCTGACATGTCAAAACCCTGTGGGTTGGCTGGCACCGTGGCTCACTTGGCGAATCCTCCACCTGTGGTGCCAGCACCCCGGGTTCTAGTCCTGGTTCTGGCACCAGTTCTAGTCCCAGTTGCTCCTCTTCTAATCCAGCTCTCTGCTGTGGCACAGGAGGACAGTGGAGGATGGCCCAAGTGCTTGGGTCCCTGCACCCGCATGGGAGACCGGGAGGAAGTACCCAACTCCTGGGTCGGATCCACGCAGCACGCCGGCCATAGCGGCCATTAGGGGAGTGAACCAACAGAAGGAAGACCTTTCTCTCTGTTTCTCACTGTCTACAACTCTGTCTCTCGCTCTCTCTCTCTGTCTAACTGCCTGGCAAAAACAAACAAACAAAAAAACCTGTGGGTCATTTTTTCCAAGTCAAGTCCTTTGAAAGTTTTCACATCTATGTAAGAGATAATTCTCTAATCATCCGTAAGAGGGATCAAAGATGGTTATAGTACTTTCCCATTATCCTCATCTTTGTGAGTGCAGTGCATTTCACACAGCAGCTTTTAAAGTCAGATTTTTGCAAATATTGTATTATTAATTGCATATACTTAGGCAGTTCTCAATGACTCAGTTTTCTGAATCCATACTACTACTACTATTAATAATAATACTCATCTTTTAGCACTATGATGGAGATCATATAAAATTACATATGTATGAGTACATATTTATAAAGCAGCTAGCACAATTTCTGGCTAACAGTTCCATGCAATAGATGCTCTCATATTCTTCCTGTTTCCTTTCCTTTTGTTTCCTTAAAGTTATGAAATTCTTCTTGAGATAAATTGCATTCATTATTATTAATCTATATTTAATAAAAATCTTTCAAGTTTCTTCTCCAACCTTTATGATTATAATTTCACTTCAATATTGAAAGCAGAAAGAAAACTGATCCAGTTGTAAATCATGTTAACATTTTCAAGTTCAAGTGAGTGAGGATGAATGCAGAACATTCCTCGAAATTCATTTGTTTTAACCTGAACTTAATTTTGAAATGTAACTTTCAGTCAATTGTATTGAGAAAATGCTTCCTACATATTTTTAAATTTTTTAAAATTTTATTTATTTTCATTTATTTGAGAAGTAGAAAGAGAGACAGAGACAGAGATAGCCAGAGAAATGTGCTGTCTTCTGATTCATTCCCCAAATGCCTACAACATCCAGGGATGGGCCAGGCCAGCAGTGGTAGCCAGCAACTCCATCTGCATCTTCCTAGTGAGTGACAAGGAACCATCTGCTTGAGCCATCACCTGCTGTGTCCCACAGTAAACAATAGCAGGGAGCTGGAGCCCGAACAGAACTGAGAGTTGAACTCAGGGACTTGAACATGGTAATATGGGATGCAAGGGTCACAGATGGATGCCAAATGCCCACCCCTTCCTACTTGTTTTGATGTCAACTCTCCAGTTTTTTCCCACCACTGATTTTTGATATATTAGTGAATTTGTTACAATCGTGCATTTTTTGAATTTCTAATTTATAATGCGATTTTATTGCAAGTGAGGCATGTTTATATAAACCATTGCTATGAGGCAAGTATGAGGACATTCAGAGGCACATCTATAAAATAGGAAAGTACTTTACACTAAGAAAAGAAGGCGATTGATAAAGACTTTCCTCTTATTAGAACAAAATAGAGAAAAAGAAGGTCTTTTCATTCTAACCCATCAATTTATTTCTGTTCCTGAATTCACCAAAAAGCCAAGGAATCTGGAAAATAAATAAATTAACTCTAGAAAATGTCAATTTAAATCACCATTAGAAATAATTTCTCTATGGATACTGTAGAATAACAAAATGGATATGTTATTTGGAAATTCACTTAAAAATCTTTGTGCCAGGTAAATGGGAATAAATAGGATATGTTAGTGCCCCAAACAAATTATAATCTACCAACTTGAAGAAGACTACTGGCATGGTTTAGTTGTGCCAGCTGTTGTGGTACAGGAGAATTGTTATAAAAAGCAATACTGACTATTGACATTATGATGTGAATAAATTGCAAGACCTATGGGATTTACTTTTGCAAGAAGATGTTAGTGAGCAAGAATAAGTAATAAACACTATAAGTAAAATACACACTTTGCTTAAAGGTGATGGATGCTTTGAAAAAGAAAAGCTGCTAAGAGGTTATTCAAATACTGTGAGAGTGGGTGGTTTGCAGTTATTCAATACATAATGACTTTAGCATTATATTAAGCAGTGTACTAGGAGGTCAGCAAATGAGATCAGAACCAGGAGAAGATCATATTCAAATACAATGAGAAAATAATTGCTTAATCAGTCAATGTTCTCTGTTGAAAACAACTCAGAAATTTATTAAAATGCATTAGTACAAAGTATCTTGCAGAGTCAAAAGTCAGCCAGGAAGCATTTCCTAACCAGGCCATATGCAGAACGGAGATGCCATCGCCCACAACCAGAACCAATAACACAACTGTCAGAGACAGCACAGTCTGCACCCCAGTTAACTTCTACCACTGCTGCCTTCAAAGGGCTTTTCTTACTCCTCCACAACCATGGTCATGGACAAATGGATTCTGCACATGCCTCTGTGGGGTGTCTCCTACTAGTTGTGTCAGGGTTCCTCTTGTTCCTTCTAGGTGCCTCGCAGAGGTATGTCTACATGACAGAACCTTGGTCATTTGACTGTGACCCAGCATAGCTCTCGCAGGATAATACTCTGTGGGAAATTCCCCAGGTATTGAAGTCATTTAGATGATTTGGGGCAAACCAAACATGACAAATATCCACTACCACTAGGAACCATTGAATAGCTTCTGAGCCATACAATTTTCTTTTTATGCTTTGCCTTACGCTTGATTATTTATGTTTTTCCCCACATAGATTCATAGTAGTATAGCTCTCTATCTTTTAGTAGCATGGCTTTGGAACATTATAGCGTTTACAAGGACATAGATGTTTCTTGCACAAAAGATGAAGCCAGAAAGTCAATTGATATTGATGCTAATAATGGTTTCTATAGTGATTACATCTGCATATTTATTGAAGTTTGAGAGAAGTTCTTTTCATGAGTACAAACCAATGTTAGTTTTAAATATAAAACCTGAGAGTTTCATATTTTATGGGACATAGATGTTCTGTTTTAGCAATCTCCTTTTTACTATATTTATTTGTTCATATAAACAAATTTTTAAAACCTATTCCTCTCTACAACTGATAAAACTGGATGAAAAAAGAAATATTCTGCTAAAAATATATATAGCTATTATAAAATTATATACCATGAATATTAATGCAGGTATTTTAGTTGAGTTATGAATTATGTATTTTTATTTAAGGATGATAATATTTTTTGACAGGCAGAGTGGACAGTGAGAGAGAGACAGAGAGAAAGGTCTTCCTTCTATTGGTTCACCCCACAATGGCCGCAATGGCCGGCATGCTGCCCCGATCTGAAGCCAGGAGCCAGATGCTTCCTCCTGGTCTCCCATGCAGGTGCAGGGCCCAAGGACCTGGGCCATCCTCCACTGCCTTCCTGGACCACAGCAGAGAGATGGACTTGCAGAGGAGCAACTGGGACAGAACAGGCGTCCCAACGGGGAGTAGAACCCGGGGTAACAGTGCTGCAGGTGGAGGATTAGCCTAGTGAGCCACGGCACTGGCCAATAATATTTTCCTTTCTCAGAAACTTTAGCATTATATCCTCTTCCATTACTGAAATCTAATTTTAATAGTTCTCATCTATAAAATATTTACCATGAATTCTGAAATACATACATTATTCATTTAAATACTTTGCATATATTTATAAAGAAGTCAAGTACACATAACTAATGGATTGTTTTGTAGTGTTTTTACCTCTTTTAAGTAAGATGGAACTGAACCAAAAGCAGTATTGAAATCTTTGCTGAAGAAAGTTAACAGAAAAGCATTTATTATTTAGGTCATCATGAACGAAAGGCAGGAAGTGGGGCCAAAACTGTGAGTCAGCACTGGAAAAATTTTATATATAAACGTGTGTGTGTGTGTGTGTGTGTGTGTGTGTGTTTTGAAGAATTTCAGATAAATCACATTAGAGGGAAGCAGATCATGAAACAAGAAACTGACACATAATTAATAAGCAAAGGAGGCAGTGAAGTTTATTGGAAATGCATTGTTCAATCTCATGCCCAGGTCTAAGCTGTATGGGCTGGTAATTTCCCTTACAAAGAGCCACCCCTTCACTCTCCAGGTTACTCGTTCCACAGTGCTTTTCAATGCAAGAGGGAGAAAATTTGTGAGATTGGAAAGCGAAAGTTACTCACTTCCATGGACTTATTACTGGCTGTTTCTATGTAAGACGGGCAAGAAAATTGGGCCATGCATGAGTTTCTTTTGAATTAGTCAGCTACACTACAACCTACCACAATTAAAAGGCTTTGTAACAGTTGCCAGAGGTGTTTGGACAAGCTAGATTTCCACAGCTTCCCACAGAGAAAATGCTGACACATTGGTCACTCTCTAAATCAATCAGTGGCCTAGTTTTGCTGACTTGACCAATGGCAGCTCTACCCTCCCTGGAGGTACTAAGTGCCTAGCCCAGGGGGCTGGACAGTCTGCAAAGGAGACCTGTACTACAGCTAGGATCTTCAAGCTGCACGTGCCCACCCTTGCCCTAAGAAACATCATGCACTGTCATGGTGTAATACCTCGGGCTATAAGCAAAGGAATTTTCGGAATAGGGCATATAGATGTGTGACACAGAGGAGGTTTCTGTTCATTATCCAAAGAACAGAACAGAAAGGAAAGCCTGACCTGCTATACCTTCAACTGCATCAAACCCAGCAGCAAAATAGAACAGCACCAATTATTTGGGCACGTAGTTTGCCCTTTTCTGTATTTTCGCACATGTGTGAGCTTATTTTACTAGAGCAACCTCATGAGACCTCAGACAAGGCAGGATATGGATGAGCATTGGCTTGAGATCCAACCATATAATGTATATCCAAGCCACAGTTATATCTGTGTGCCATTAGCATCAGGGTCACAGTGTGTACTAGATAACATGAGGATAAATGAGATAATGAATGAGCAAGTGCTTTGTAAAGGGTTCTGCAAGTACAAGGAAATGCTATTATCACTGAACTGGAAAAGACCCTAGTAGGTGAGGCTGAATGCTATGATTCATCAAGCTTAAGACTTCTGTGAACATTAACAGAAATATATGAAGATGGGACCCAGTTTATAAAAAGACCCCTATGGACAAGCAGGGTAAGAATTTGAACTATTCTTATTTGGGCTTTGAAGGAAAAGATGACCCTTGAGTCTGGGTAAATCTGGGACATCTGGGTTACATAAGCAGCTCTTTGAAATGCAGTGATTATTTTTGGTCAGATGGCATTGGAGGAAAGTTTGTTTTTTTTTTTTTTTAAATTCTGTGGTATGTGGAACAAACAGTACCTGTTCAGGTACTAGAAATTGAATGATGCTGCTTGATTTGCAACCACTATAAGGTCTCAGTTTTGACACAGCTATAAAGCTATGGACAAATGCAGAGAGAGAGAGAGAGAGAACGAGAGAGCGAGAGAGAACGAGAGAGAGAGAGCGAGAGAGAAGACATCATTATTCAAAAGACAACAATTGCATTTCTGCACTCGAGAGAAGTTTAGCTTCAGTTTCTCATGAAAACATTAACTGTGTGTGCATACACATGCATACACATCACGAAGATAAAAGAAATGCAAGGCTTAGGAATTTGGATGAAATTGTGAAGAGCACTATTGAAGCTGCTCTAATTTTAAATTTCCCCTTGCAGCTGCAGCATCCTGCCCTAAGCTCTATGAATACAACACATCCATTTAAATAAAAATAGTCATGTGCATCATGCTTCCCTTTAGCAGCTGCAGAAGCCTCATAAGGTTCTGATTTCTGCTCTATTAGAGGTATGGAAATAAATTCATTTAAAATGAAAATAATAACACCCCCTTTTCCAGTCCTTTGATCCTGTCAAGCTTAACCTAATGTCAACGACTGTGAGTGGACACACATTTAACAAATGAATGAATAAGGTTCTTTTTGCAAACTAAGGAGGAAAGCTTTTTGGAGAAGGGACCTTTTTCTCTGCTGTGCACAGGTTTTAGTGTTAGGTCGATTGTGTAGTTGATATTTTTATAGTAGTTCCTGAATACATTATAGTCTTTCTTTCCTGTTGTCCTTAGAAAAGCGTCTTCTCCCTCTTCCTGTTCATCTTTGGAAAATCTGTCTTGACAGCACTTTCATCTCTTAACTGCCTCATGACATGGGTACCACAGAGAGACAGAAATCACTTTATGTGCCTTTGTACTCGCAAGGCACCATAAGCCTCTCTGTAGAGTGACATGTATTTCACTAGAATTCAGTAAGAGCAGAGGCCCTATCTCTGTTTCCCCCGTTACTGTATCCCTAGAACATATCACACAGTGTATGCTTAAAAAAATGGGTTGGCAGGACAGATGTTTGGCCTAGCAGGTAAGATGCCCATGTCCCATATGAGGGTCCCTTTGTGAATTGCTGACTCCAGCTGCAGATTCCTTCTCTGTTAAAGCAGACCCTGAGAGACCACGAAGATGCATCAGATTAGTATGTTCCTGCACCCACATGTAAGAACCGGTGTGGCTTCCTGGCTTCTGGCCCCAGTCCCGGCCCAGCCAGGCTGCTGCAAGCAATTGAGAGATCAATCTCTCTCTCCCTCTTCCTCTTGACTAAATACTTTTAAATTTAGAGTATTTCAGAATATAGGAATATAGGAGTGAGAACATTATGTATTTTCTTGCTCGTCTCCTCTGTGCCTGCTACTCTGCTTGGCAAGAAATATGTGTTGAAGAAGCAAACCCAGTGTCTCTATAATGACTTTTACTTGCCTTGGTTGACCATAAGAAGACAACTGTGAGAACAAGAGAGGAGGTTCCATTCATTATTCTCCTTGTCAGTAGAATACAGTGACTAGTGTGTATGACTGCACTGGCACTGTCTTAATAGTAGCCATGCCGCATCTGGCTTCAAATCTTGCTCTCTTATTCTGCTTCACCTCTTCCCTCTCACTACACTTCAGCTTTCCACCAGCACAACTGCCTACTGTGTCACGGCAGATCTAATAGATCAGGCTTTCTGTTGCCAGACCTTCGCATCTTGTTGTCAGAAATATCCTTCATAGCTCCCATGCTTTGCTCTTTTAGCCTTAAGGCCTTAGGACAGATATCACTTTCTCAGAAAAGCCTTTCTTGATATCCTAGTAAGAAATTAGGTGAATTTTTATGTGTTCCTTTTGCCTTCTGAGATTATTTCCGTTTGATTTTATGTTGGGATGTAAATTATGTGATTTTTTTCAGACAATGAACCTCTGTTTAAGGTATGAGTTGGCGGGGGTGGGTGGGATTGCTGTTAAGAATAAAGCCCGAACTTCCCAACCTGGAACTGAGATTCCTTGGAGATCAAACCAGTGTAAGCTTTGCATACTTATCTCTAGATATTTGGACATGGTGTTGCTTTAACTTGAAAAATTCTTCTATCTTCCCTGAAAATTCTTTCTTATCTTTTAGTCCTCTCTGGGAGGACAGAACCTCCTCTGGTAACCCAGTAAGTAGCCAACTCCTAGTTCAAGACATTTGTTGCACAATGAATGAACTATCAGTGTGCAGCTAACTAAACTAACTGACAGAATCAAGGTGCAAGCATGTCAGATTTTAAGGAAATCTTGGTATGTTTTTGCGAAAATCTCCTGAAACTTTATGCTTAAAAAAGTCTAAGTGCTCTGAAAGTGACTTTTAGATGTATGTGTGTGATATACAACTTTCCTCTTCCCCATCATTAGCTGGTAAGAGTTAAGACACACAGGTTTGTGGCTGTTGTCCTTACACCAATTAAATCTTACACCAAGAATATCAAGGTTTTCAAGAGGGAAAAGGTTGTTAATCCCAGTAAAGTTGAAAGTGTGAGTTAAATGCTCACATCAATACATAATCAGTGCAAGCTTACATTATTCACCTAGAAAAACTGTGTAAATGGGATGCTCATTGTTTTAATTAAGTGCCAGAGTTTTTCCAATTAAGATAGCTGTAGAAAGATCTGGAGAGAAAAATGGAACTGGAAATTTGAGTGCCTGAGTGAGGAAAAGATGATGGGGAAACTGATAAATCAACTCTGTTTTATGTAACAAAGCCAATTGGAGAAGCCAGATTATAGAAACTGGTTTTCTCCATTTTCTATATGGCAAAGAGCAGACTCTATGGTTTAGAGTTGGGTCCTCCCTTGCCCAGGGAACTGCATATACAAATAGCAAAGAGTAAGCTTTTTAGCAAGCCTGCAGTGCAGATGTATGAAATTTTTTGAAATAGAAATTAGAATGTTACACAGAAGGCCCTGGTGAGTCAGTGAAGGGATTTAGAAGAGATGAAAATGTGTGATTATTTTATTTGAGTTTTAAGATGATTGAAGTTAGGGTTAATTAATAATACCTCAAAAAGAGTTGGAAATATCACTGACTATCTTCTATAGATCTAAGTAAATTATTATAGTAAATATTCAGATAAGCCACATATTAAGCTTCTATTGCATGTTAGTTGTTCAACTACAGGCTTTTTGCATTCTATTTACAATCTTTACTTTAGTCTGTGAGTTTCAGAAAGGTGAGGAACTATCTCAGTGTTATACACACACTAGACATCAGAACTGAGAATTGAACCCAGGACATTGCGTCCCAAAGACAAGCACTTTCCTAGCACCTCAAGTGGATTATTTCTTTCTGAAAATAGTCCTGCTGAGTCATCACCATTATCCTAATTTATATATGAGAATACTGAAAGCTGGAAGAATACCATACTTAACAACAAACATTACCCTCCATCAATGGCCAAACTGAAATGTGAATCCTGTCCTTCTCAATCTCAGGCAAATCTTTGTTTTTCCTAGCTTATCTTTGACATTGTAATCCTATGTCATTCTAATTTATGGTTCAGGAGGCAAAGATTTGTTTCACTTTTATATAATAAAGAGTGCCCTGAGGGCCAGCACTGTGGCATAGGGGATGAGGCCACCACCTGCAGTACTGGCATCCTGTTTGGGCACTGGTTCCAGTCCTGGCTGCTCCATTTCTGATACAGCTCTGCTGTGGCCTGGTAGAGCAGTAGAGGATGGCCCAAGTCCTTGGGACCCTGCACCTGTATGGGAGACCTGGGGGAGGCTCCTGGCTCCTGGCTTCAGTTCGGCTCAGCTCTGGTTGTTGTGGCCATTTGGGGAGTAAACCAATGGAAGACCTCTTCTTTCTCTCTCTCTGTAACTCTGCCTTTCAACTAAAAATACATAGATCTTTAAAAATAAAAGAGAATCCTGTTTTCTTTTTTTGACTTTCATTTAATAAATATAAAGAATTCTGTTTTCAGATAGGTAAATAATTGGTCTACCTAGGAAGTAAGTCTATATCGAATAGAAATTACAGTTAAGCTTGGATAGACTTAAAATTTCAATTTGATTTTGCAGTTTGCAAATCTTTTCCATCTTATGCATTGGAGATAAGTTGTTTCTGAGGACTAGTGGTTCAAGTTTCCAAAATTCTGAATTACTGTATTGATTAATTTGTTGCACAATATCTAGCCTATACTTTAAGAATCTGACTTCTTCCCAACTCTACAACTTTCTAGCTTTTATGTAACATTAGTTAAGTTTCTCAATCTTCCTGTGTCTTTCTTGTCTCTGTATGCAAAATGGAAGTGATGATGATGCCTGTCTCATGAGAAAATTAAGGAATTCAACTAGGTAATGTACCTGTGATTCTTAGGCCAATGTCGATACAAAGAAAAGGTTCTTATTTAATTTCAGCCCTCCATCATATCAGATATTTAATTGATGAAACAGATTGGCATGGTCCAAAATGTTAACCAGGCTCTTCCAGTTGGCCATTCTGAAGCTGAATTTTTGAGTAGGTGCAGGGAAGCTCTAACATGAGTTGCCTACAGGGACATTGGAAAGCTAAATTTCTCTGCAATTGAAAATAGGAAGAAATTGCTGTCTAGTGTCATTACTGGATTAGTGTTTATATGTTTTTAGTTTTAATTTGAAAGAAATTAGAAAAAATTGAATAATTTAAATGGGACCACTAAGTCTCAAAGTGACCCAAGGATAAGGAATATGATGATATTCAATTCAAAAATGCTTTTATTCCTGTATTCTAAATCACATTTGTCTCCCCTAAATTTTCAGTCACGCAGAATCTTTGGGCAATTATGAGTGTAATAGAAAGATAAACAATGTGCCTTTGTGCTTTAGAGAAAATATTGAAGATCTCTACTTAGGATTTGGATTACTGGTGGATATGATGGAAGGACATTGCTAGCATAGAACATGAGCAGATCTATAGAAGCAGGAAATCAAAGGTTATTATAGAAATTGAAGATAAATAGAGTAAAACATCAAAGATTACTTAATCCTGGTACCAGTAGTAGGATTAAGGGAAATAGAAAAATACAGTGATGAAAAGGGAGTTGAATTTGGAAATATAATGAATCTTATGTGAAATTGAGTACCCAAGTGGAAACATCTAGGGGAAATTGAAAGTACTGTCTGGACTATCAATTTTTGAGGGGAAGAAGAGAGAGTGGATTTTCTCTCCTTAGAGATTTTTGTGTGTTTGTTCACAGATAAGCATGCAATTCTAGAAATAGGAATGTTTAAGAAGGGGGAGGAACAGAATTATTTTATGATTATGAAAATTAGGTAGCTTATAAATATTATTAAATTATCTTGGAAGTTCTTACCATGCATATTTTCTATGCCTAAATAGACATCTCTACTAAATATTTCTTGGGAGGCACTTTTAATTCATGTTCATGTTTAAAGTTAAAGTGCTTGAAAATAACCCCTATGACTCTTACAATCTAAATCTCACCTTGCCATAGTTGGAATATGGTCTGTCCCAACCAATACTCATGTTGAACTTAATTCCCCAGTACAGCAGGAGGTTGGGATGCAGGGTCTTTAAGTATTGGCTAAGTTATTAAGAAAGATTGATGCCTTTCTCATGGAACTGGGTGAGTATGAATGCTGAATGCATTCTCACTCTTGTGGGAATGCATTAGTTCTGCAGGCTTTATATAACGACAAGCCAGCCCACATGCTTAGCCTCTTCAGAAAGCATCTGTTTGCTCTTCCAGTGTTCTGCCATGAACTCGTAGCACATGGCCCTCACCAGAAGCTGAGCAGACGCTGGCAACATGCTCTTAGGCCTCCAGACTGAGATAAATGAACCTCTTTTCTGTGTAAAGCACACAGCCTTGGGTATTTTGTTATCACAACACAGACTATGACACATCTGTAGTAATTTAGGACGCTATTCATTTTCAAACTCATCTTTTATTCTTAAATGCATCTATTACTCACATTTGACTCATTCCTCACTATCATTCCTAAGTCTCTTTTAGCATTAAGTACATTAAAAGATTCATTTATTTTATTTTTTAAAAGATTTATTTATTTACTTGAAAGGCAGAGTTATGGAGAAAGAGAGAGAGGAGAGACAGAAAGAAATACCTTCCATTCACTGGTTCATTCCCCAGATGGCCTCAGCAGGGCTGTGCCACACTAAACGCAGGAACCAGGAGCTTCTTCTGGGTCTCCCATGGGGCTTCAGGGGCCCAAGCACTTGGGCATCTTCTGTTGCTTCCTCAGACCCTTTAGCAGGGAGCTGGATTGGGAGTGGAACAGCCAGGACATGAACCAGCACCCATATGGGATGCTGGCACTGCAGACAGCAGCTTAACCTGCCCCACATTAAATTTTTGAGTTAAAATTTTATGAGATGTGTTAACACAACTTTTTTTGCTATTTTTGATGTTTTAAATATTTTGAATCTTTTTTCATCCCACTGTATTTATGAAACACTCGGATAGCATTTTCCTGATGCCTGATTGAAATCACTTAATAGTACAGAAATATAAAGAACACAGTAATGACCAAACAGAAAACTTTTAGTTTTTTGTGGTCTCAAAATTTGGGGAGGGAGGAGGTGATGATTAGATATGAATAACTAAAATAGCATTTTGGGAATATCTTTCTTTTTATATACATCTGGCCTCATGCACACATGCTAAAGTGTTACACAATACCATATGTTGGGTGCCTTATAAACAACAGCAGCTTGTTTTCTGTGAGTTCTGGAAGCTAAAAGTCTTAGAGCTCCGTGCCAGCATGGCTGAGTTCTTGTGAGGACCTTCTCATTTGCAGACTGCCTTTTATTCCTTGTCTCCTCACATGGCGGAAAGAGGCCTAGAAAGCTTTCTGAGGTGTCTTGTTATAAAGGCACTAATTTCTCCCCAAAGTCCCACCTCCAAATACTATCACATTGAGATTAAAATTTCAGTGTTTTGATTTGAGGAGAGGGGAGATATAAATAGTTCTTAACACCACCCCACACTCTAGATGCAGTTTTATGGTATAATATTTACTCTATACATTACTCAAAGAAAGTGTGTCAACTACGAAGACTTCATTCTTTTCTGTTATTCCTCAACTTTTTCCCTTGGACTATAAATTCTCCTTAGCCATCCTTCACACTTCCATGTGTAACCTGTAACAATATCCTGTCCAATCCGTGTCATAAATACTCCATGTACTCCTTATGGATCTCTTTGCTGCTCCTATAGCTTGTACAGTAATCAGCACTTTCTACTTCACTGAAATCAACTTCTAATTGATCATCTTTTCCCATGTTTCATTTCCTGTAATTCCATGCCAAAGATATAAATGAACACACACCTAAGTATGCACCCACTTTTATTAGTGTTTTCTATCACCGCAGCCGAGACTCTGAACACACTTATCATAAAGATCAGAGTAAACGCAAATGCTCTGTTCCTGGTAATGTGTGTACACTTTACTGATGACAATGTATCTTGGGGTATCTTACCTGTTTCTCCCCCTGCTCACAATCTTTGATCTTCCCAGGATAAATTCCACTCCCTTATTTGCTTCATAGGTCTGTACCCATTTTTCAAAGCCCAATACAAATATCATTGGTAGCTTTTCTTGATTCCCTGTCCCAATCACTTTTTATATTCATTTGATTTTCCATATATCTACGCATGTGCCCAAGAGAACTCATCATATTGTTTTTAAGGATTTGTTCTTCTACCTGGCTGCTTATAGAAGGCTGAGAGCTTCTCAGTAGATGTGCTTTATTTCCCTGTGAGGTCAATGACAGCTACTTTTTGGAAATTAGCAGACTCCCAATAATTGTATATCCATTTCAACATATTGAAAGGCACTGGAAAACCAACTGTCTCAAAAGGAGAATGGAAAATGAGACCCAAGGGGATTAAAAGCTATTGAAGTTTAATTTTGCTCACAAAATTATTACTATTATCAAGGCAAACATCGTTACCAGAGTAGTGAAGGGAAAGCACTGAACCCTTCTGGAATGCCAGCTCCACTTGAGGAGGAAGGTGTTCTACTGGTATGCGGTAGGAAAAATGGGAACCATAGTGAACAGCAGGAAGGAAGAGCCAAAGCAGTATACGAATATTGGCAAGAGAACATGAACCTTACATTAAACTAAGGTAATCATAGCACAGAGCTCTTCTGAGATTCAGAATTTACTCATATTCATTGTCCCTAGCTACCCACCAGAGAAGATTAAATCCCTTGCTCTCACATATTTCCTTTTCCTAGATGAGTCATTTCTTTTTTGTTTTTCTTTTCTGGTTTTTATTCTTCACATTTGAAAAAAAAAGTATAAGGTAGAGAAGAAGTAAGATTAGGCATAGAAACAAATACTTTCATATATATAGAGAGATCTAGATAGATAGATGATATTTATATATATCTGTGTGTATATATACATACAGATATAAACACACTTTTCTCAAATGTTTAGTCTATATTAGAAACAGAAGTGCCAGCTGCACTACCAAATAAGCTCCAAATTCCAGCAGTTGAACAAAATCTCCTTGCCCACATAAATTCCAGTTGGCAATGGGGAAGAACATGAATGGGCTCACAGCAGCTTACTGTGGTAGGTGTGTGGGAGGCTATGTGTTCACGGTATGTTCAGTGTAGGGGGGATATTTGTTCCAGACACTCACTCAGGAATCCAAACAGAGAATTTGCTTTCCTCAAGATATAACTTAATCACTCAGTTATAACTCTAATATGGCATAGGAAATGAAGTCTAGCTATGTGTCCAGGAAAAAACAGAGGAAGGTTATTGAACAAAAAGCCAATCTCTGCAATGCTCAGTACAAGTGATGCTACCTAGTGGTGGCAAGAAGAAAGTCTGAGCTCTTACATTTATGTTCAGATACCCATATACATACATGTTTGTGAGTCTATGTCATGAATTTGTGTACATATAGGGCAGCAACAGAAATACAGAATATCTTTAAAGCATAACAGTATCTATTCCCATACTTTTTGAATGTCTTAATATGACATCAATAGGATATGCTTCAGTAAATTCACTTTATAGATTGGAGGTAATGATTATATATATATTATATGATTATTATATATATGATTATATATATAATATATATAATGATTATATATATATATAGTTTAGCTTGTTCGAAAGAGAGAGCAGTGAGAACTTTAAATCACACTGGTCTAAGGATTCAAAAGTAAAGCAATTTGTAGGTGGAAATGATTTACGTGTCATATAAATAATCTTATTTGTGTTTTGAGGCAACTGAAAGCAGCAGGACAAAAGCAATACAGACAGTCTATTGAGTTAATATAGAAAATCTTATTGTGGGTACATGCATTGCTGGAGAACCGGAGAGTAAACAAAATAGATTTGCTTTCTGTTTACACAGTTCTGACTGCATTTTCTGCAATAATAAGACTTATCATAAGGGAAGATTAACTTAAATTTCAAAATAAAAAAGGTAGTTTTGTGTAAGCCCGATGAATAAAAAGGTGTCAGATTAACCCATTTCTGTCTGTCTACATTGCATTTACTATATGCTGTCTTTATCTACTAGTTGTTTAACGTCAATTATGGGCAATTAACAAACTAACAGGACTCAATATCCAAGTTTGCAGTTGATAAAACACAGACCCCAAATTATTTTTGTAAGGTTCAATAGTGACAAATAAAATCTTACCTGTTTTCAAAAGTATGTTCCCAGGATTCATTCCATTCTAAGCTACCTCCCCACATATCACACCTAATAATTGCAAATGATTAAAACATCTTGGTGTTAAATTGGAAATTGCATAGATAATTAATCAATTCTTAAAAAAAAATCATGTAGGATCTCTGTCCTAAATGTGCTGTACATTGTGAATTAATACTATAACTAGTACTCCAACAATATTTTCACTCTGTGTCTCTATGTGAGGGCAAACTGTTGAAATCTTTACGTAATATATACTAAACTGACCTTCTGTGTATAAAGAAAATTGAAAATGAATCTTGATGTGAATGGAAGGGGAGAGGGAGCGGGAAAGGGGAGGGTAGCGGGTGGGAGGGAAGTTGTGAGGGGGGGAGCCATTGTAATCCATAAGCTATACTTTGGAAATTTATATTCTTTAAATAAAAGCTTTATATATATATATATATATATATATATATATATATATATATATATATAAAGTATTTCAGGATTCAAGTCTGTTATTTTGTCTCTACAGCAGATCAGCAGTAGGACTCAAGCTTAACGTCACTGGGCCAGAACTGGAAGTATAGTTCCACTAAATGGACTTTTTCATGACTTTATGTTTAAAATTTTCTCTACATTCAATATATAAACTTCAAGTGAAATTGTATCCCAAGTAGCACCAGGACTGCATTTGATGCCAAGAGAGGTGAACATCAATTAACTAAAGGTGTGTTCAAAGGGCAACTGACTGGCAGGTTACATCTAGTCTGAGGTTTCAAATTGCTTTGAAGGCATTTCATAAAGTCAACAGGTAAAACTTTTGGATGATTTGACCACTTATCTGTCATTATTGCATTGAAACTCTAGTTTATTTACAGTTTCTACCAAAACCTGATACTGGGCTCTCTGTATTGAAATTTTTATTTAGTTATTTTTGGCTTTTTTCCTCCTCACTGAAAGCATTAACATAACTCTGCTGAGGAAAAGAACTTTAATCACCTACATGGAAGGGCTTAAAAGTCAAAGTGATTTACAGCAGAGCTTAAATTTTCATGGACATACAAATCACTTGGGGATTTTGTGCAAATGAACATTATGATTCAGTAGGGCTGGGGATCACCTTGGAGCCTACATTTCTAATAAGATCCCAGATAAAGCTGATGTTGCCTGTCTATGGATCACAATTTGAGTGCCAACAAATATTTTGTTGGTTTGCAAGGCTGAAGCTTAGCCACACATTTAGGGCTCTCACTTTCTGATTAGTTTTAGAATAAAATCTGATATGTTGTTTAAAAATATGTTTAAAGTATTGTTAGGCACCATTTGACTCACTAGCAGGTACACATAATTATTGAAATTCAATCCTTAGCAGTTAAAAAATTTCATAGGGAAAACCAGAAATCCCAGAAATTTTGTCTGAGGAGAAGAAGAAATGGGGAGTAGTAATTTGCCTCTTGGTTTCTTTGGAGAGCTACTACATATGGAACTCTACAAGCATCCTTAGTATTTAACAGAGTTCCTGGCACTTAATTATTCCTCAATAAACATTGAATGAATAAAAAGTAAAATAATCTCTAATTGTCAAGAAATGCTCATAACTAAAAGTCTTTCAGTTACCTTTATAGTTGAACCAGGCTAATCCTCCTGATGGAGATATATTCTTTTAATAAGTGCATTAAGTAAAAGACGCGATCACCTTTCTTCTTCTAGATAACATGGATAGATTTGTTGACTAGAAAATTTAGAACTTATATATTTTCAAGAAGTAATTTAAGAAAGGTATTACCCAAATGAGAAATGGAGATGATGAGTCACTTAGCAATAAGTTAATAAAATGGAGAGAGGTAAAGAAGAGGATGAGATAATATGAAATTGTGGCTAAAGAAATAAAATGTAAGGGTGTCACCCTTTGTGTCCCACTATGGAGCTCTGAACAGAGCTCGATGGCCACACCCAGCACCTTTGTATATTCACTGAAAGAGCAGACTTTCCACTAAGCCATGGAGGCATAGTTCAAATATAAAAGCCATCAGAGGTAAAAACCGACAAGTATCCCCAAAAGCTCTAAAAATAAATGCAGAGATTCAAGCAACAAAAATAAGGAACACAATATGACACGTCCCTCCCCACAAGGAACACCATACTTCAGTATTAGAATGTGAAGAGATTGATGAAATGCTTGAAAAGGAATTCAAAAGATTAATCATAGGATTACACAAAAGTAATGAGAAGCAAATCCACAGATTAAAGAAATCCAAATATGAGATTAATGAAAAATTTTCCCAGGACCAACACTGTCGTACAGCGAGTCCTGGCTGCTCCACTTCTGATCCAGCTCTCTGCTGTGACCTGGGAAAGCACTAGAAGATGGCCCAAGTCCTTGAGCCCCTGCACCCATGTGGGAGACCTGGAAGAAACTCCTGGCTTCGGATCAGCACAGCTCTGGCCATTGTGGCCAATTGGAGAGTGAACCATTGGATGGAAGTCCTCTCTCTCTCTCTCTCTTTGTGTGTGTGTGTGTGTGTGTCTGCTTCTTGCCTCTCCTTTTCTCTCCGTGTAATTCTGCCTTTCAAATAAGTAAATAAATCTTTGAAAGTTTTTCAGAACAAAAAAAAAAAAGAAAAAAAGTAGAAGAAATCAGAAAAATCATAAACATTGTTGGAGATTTATGTGATACTACCAAATGACCTGACATACAGATCTTAGGAGTCCCTGAAGGTGTGGGAAGAAAATGGATTAGAAGGCCTATTTAGTGAAATAATTATTAAAAACTTCCCCAATTTGGAGAAAGAAAGGGACATCCAAGTACATAAGCACATAGAACTCCTAATAGATATGACCAGAAAAAATATTTACCTTGACACATTGTAGTCAAAGTTTCAGCAGTTAAAAATATATTCTAAAATGTGCACAAGATAAATGCCAGATTACTTTCAGAGGATCTCCAGTTAGATTCTCAGCTGGCAGTCTCCTCAGAAACACTACATGCTAGGAAAGAATGGAGAGACATAGTCCAAATCTTAAAAGAAAATCATCAATCCAGAATACTGTACCCTGCAAAACTCTCATTTATAAATGAAGGTGAAATAAATACCTTCCATAATAAACAGAAATTGAAAGAATTTGTCATCACTTGTCCAGCCTTACAAAAGATGCTTAAGGATGTGCTACACACAGAAACACAGAAAAATAGTCATCATTATGAAAGAATGTGGAGGCAGAAAATCTCCCTGTAACAGTACAAAGGAAATCCAAAGTAAACAATAGAAATATTTATAGAAAAATGGCAGGGGCAAGTCTTTAATTATCAATAGTAACCTTGAACGTAAATACCCTAAATTCTCCTTTTAAAGCATACAGACTAGCTGAAGGGATTAGAAAAAAAGACCCAAATATTTTCTAATCACAAGAAACATACCTCACAACAAAGATCCATCCAGACTGAAAGTGAAAGGATGTAAAAAGATGTTCTATGGTAACATGAACCAAAAAAGATCAGTGGTAGCCATCCTAAAATCAGACAAAATAGACTTTAATATAAAAACTGTTAAAAGAAACAAAAGAGGGCACTATGTAATGATTAAGGGGTCAATTCAATAGGAAGATGTGACTATAATGAGTGTATATGCACCAAATTACAAGGCACCTGACTTTTTAAAAGAAATGCTAGTGGATCTAAAAGGAGACATATACTACTATACAATGGGGAAGTTACCCATTGCTACTGTATTGTAGTGTATGTAGTATACTTTCAGCAATAAACAGATCCACTAGATAGAAAATCAACAAAGAAACAACAGAGCTGATCTACACTATGGACCAAGTGGACTTTTAACTGATCTCTACAAAACTTTTCATTCCATAGTTGCATAAAATACATTCCTGTCACCAGTGCTTAGAACTTTCTCTAGGATTGACCACATGCTAGGCCATAAAGCAAGTCTCATCAAATTCAAAAAAAATCAAAATTATGCCGTGCATCTTCTCTGACCACAATGGAATGAAGCTGAGAATTAATAAATTGAGAATCTCCAGAACATATGCAATCACATGGAGACTGAACAACATGCCCATGAGTAAACAGTGGGTCACAGAAGATCAAAAAAGAAATCAAAAAAATTCTGGAAAAGGATGAAGACAACAATATAACAAATCAAAACTTATGGGATACAGCAAAAGCAGGGTTAAAAGAGAAGATTATAGCAATTGGTACTTACATGGAGAAATTAGAAAGATACCAAATAAATATTCAATGAATGCATCTGAAGGACCTAGAAAGACATCTATGAACCAAACTGAAAATTAGTAGGAGGAAAGAAATAATTAATATTAAAAAAGAAATGAACAAAATTGAAACAAAAAAATAAAAGCATCAATGAAATGAAGAGCTGTTTATTGAAAAAAATAAAATTGATACTCTGTGGCCCAACTAACCAAAATAAAAAGAGGGAGAAGACTGTAATCAATAAAATCAGAATGAAAAAGGAAATGAAAGAACAGATACCATAGAAATAAAAAGAATCTTCAGGAATTACTAGAAAGAGTGGCACGCTAACAAATTGGGAAACCTAGAAGAAATGGATAGATTCATGGATACATACAATCTATCATCTACTAAAATTGAGTCATGAAAGCATAGAAAAACTAACCAGACCCATAACTAAGTCATAAATTGAATCAGTAATAAAGACCCTCCCAAGAAAGAAAAGCCCAGGACCCAATGGCTTCACTGCTGACTTCCACTGGACAAGCAAAGAAGAACTAACTGATTATCCTCAACCTATTCAAACAACTGAAAGGGAGGGAACCATCCCAAACTCCTTCTATGAAGCCAGCATCACTTTAAGTCCTACTCAGAAAAAATAAAATGGATGAGAACTATAGAGCAATATCCCAGATGAATGTAGATAACAAAATCCTCAACAAAATACTAGATAATTGAATCCAACAATGCATTAGAAAAATCATTCACCCAGATTGAGTGGGATTTACCTCTGGCATGTGGGAATGAATCAAAACATTCACAGATCAATAAATATGATACATAACATTAACAAACTGAAGAACTAAAACCATTATCTCAATAGATACAGAGAAAGCATGTGATCAAATATAACATCCTTTCGCGATGGAAACTTTAAACAAATTTTATATGTAAGAAACAATCATCAACACAATCAAAGCAATTTCTGCAAAAAAAAGAAAAGAAAAGAAAAACAGCCAGCATGTTATTTAATGCAGTAAAGTTAGAAGCATTCTCTCTAAGATCTAGAACTAAACAAGAATGGCCACTCAACTATTTCTATTTAATATAGTCCTGGAAGCTTTAGCAAGAACCATTAGGCAAGAAAAAGAAACCAAAGGGATACAAATAGGAAAGGAGAAAGACAAACTATCCCTATTTGCAGATGGCATGATTGTTTCTTATAGATTTACAATGTAAATTGTCAACAACAGAAAAAATGCATTAATGATCACAAGGTAAATATCTACCAGGAATGAGAGATTTCAAATCTAAAGAGAAAACCTAAACATTACTGAAAGGGATCCTAGCTCTTGGGACACAAAACAAACTAACATTTGGAACTGAAAGAAGTAAGTGCTGAGATCCTCTGTGAGACCATCTCCACCAAGGTACTGGAAAGACCCGTGTGTGAGAAGCTTAAAAGTCTTTCCTGGAAGACACTGTGTCTGAAACAGTGGTATTGGACAACAGAAGTGAAGAAATATTGAGTAAATCTCACTGTCTTTTTTTTTGTTTTTTTGACAGGCAGAGTGAACAGTGAGAGAGAGAGACAGAGAGAAAGGTCTTCCTTTGTCGTTGGTTCACCCTCCAATGGCCGCCGCGGCAGCAACATTGCACTGATCCGATGGCAGGAGCCAGGTGCTTCTCCTGGTCTCCCATGGGGTGCATGGCCCAAGCACTTGGGCCATCCTCCACTGCACTCCCACCCAGGTCACAGCAGAGAGCTGGCCTGGAAGAGGAGCAACCGGGACAGAATCCCGCGCCCCAACCGGGACTAGAACCCAGTGTGCCAGCGCCACAAGGCGGGCGCCGGGCAATCTCACTGTCTTTCTAAAAGTTCCAAGTGAGCTGAATTCCCCAAAGCATCACCAGATAACTTAGCAAAGAAAGTATAAATTTTGGGGCCAGTGCTGTGGTGTAGCGGGTAAAGCTGCCACCTGCAGTGCTGGCATCCCATATGGGTTCTGGTTTGAGTCCTGGCTGCTCCTCTCCTGATCCAGCTCTCTGCTATTGCTTGGGAATGCAGTAGAAGATGACCCAATACCTTGGGCCCCTGCACTCCCTTGAGAGACCTGGAAGAAACTCCTGGCTCCTGGCTTCAGATCAGCCCAACTCCGGCCATTGCAGCCAATTGGGGAGTGAACCAGTGTAACTTCTCTCTCTCTCTGCCTCTCTTTCTTTCTTTGTGTAACTCTGATTTTCAAGTAAATAAACAAATGTTTTTTTTTTTTTTAAAGTCTAAATTTCCTAGAACTCACTACACTAATGGAAAACACACGTTAGTAAGACCTTTACAATGATTCACAAGATGGAAGTCAGAAGTGGGAATGATAAGATGATAGGAACTTTCCAAGTTCCAAGTGATTCACTGTGAGTCTAGTAAGTCAAGGAACCATCTAGAATTGTGTAAATTCTGTGGCATCACACCTTCAGGTAGCAAAGTGAAGATATTGAATTGCCATAGCAATTGTTTCATGAGTTTCATAAGTTTTAAATATAAATTTCCTGACTTAATTGGAGCCGTTATTTATTAGCTTATAGTTTTATCTTTTCTGAGCAAAGATTTCCTGGGCAAAGAACAAATTCAGGCTGATGACATGCAGTCTCAGTTCTTAATCCCATGGTGGTTTTGGTGCTGTTAACTGCAATTTTCATCCCAAAGTACTGACCTGGTCAGTGTAGGCTGCTGTGAGGAAGGACTGTAGATTAAGTGGCTTATAAAAATAGAAATGTACTCTTCACTGTGCTGAGGTCAGGGCGTCAGCTCTGAGTTCTGATGAGGGCTGTCTTCCAGTTTGCAAATGTATGACTTCCTTTTGTAGTCACACAAAGAGTGTTATCTATCTCTATCTTCTTCTAATAAGAGTACTTTTCCCATTCATGATTGCTCCAGCACCATGACCTAATTACCTCCCATAAAACCCTCCTCAGAGTATTATCACATTGGGATTAGGCTTTCAACCCAGGAATTTGGGAGGGACACCGATATCCAGTCTTTGCAGTGATTCTGTTTATATAAAATTCAAACAAACAAAACAGTTACGTAGTTCAGGAGTTCATACCTAAGTATCATAATTACTTAGGGAAAGGAGAGAATGTTTGTCACAAAAGTCAGAAGAGTGACTAGCTCTGTGATGGGTGGGAAAAGGGTAATCTGGGAGGGTACTCAAGAAGTGCCTAGAGTTCTGATAATGATGAGTTTTGTACCCTTGGTGGTGGATATACTAACATTTTCATGTAATCATTCTGACCTTATATTTAACACATTCTGCTGAATTCATGCTACTCTATTTTAAATGAATGAATTGTATATTCTAAATTCAAAGTAATGTCCTTCTGCCCTAACTGATGGCCAGATTCCAACTGATGTCTGAGTTCTCTTTGCATTTCTTTTCTCCTTCTCAATTCTTTGTTCTTGAACAAACTTGATGTGGCTTACCTTTCTTTAGTGTCTTCAAGTAGAGTGTGAATAATGTATTATTATTTTGTGAAGATTAAATAAATGCTATAGTTCATGTGAATTGCATTAATAATTAATACTTGTTTTATCACTTTCACCTCTACTAATGATAATGACTGATGTTATCTCACGACATTTCTAACTATCCTTTCCTATATTCTGTACATGGATACACAGAGTTCTGATAATATGTTCTTTACATCTTTTTGCTTATTTTCACCTTTGAATTACTGTGGTATTCTCCTTGTATAACTGGGAGTGATTTGTCCTTGAGAATTACTATTGTGATTCTTCTTATATTACTGGCTGTTCCCACTCAGATGCCTTTGTTGGTTTATGTTCAAATCCCCAAACTCTTGATATTAAAGCATCTCAGGACTTAGTATTTGAGCCTTTGGTCATTTATATCTATATTATCTAATCACATGTCATAGCTTTCAATATTGTCTATAACTTGATGACCCTACAATTTATGTCTCCATCATAGACCAATTACTTGAATGCCAAATGTACAATTTCCTACTTAACATGCCTACTAGATTGTCTAGTGAGTGTCTTTTTTAACATTAATATTTTTTAAAGTGAAGTCCTGATTGTTCCACTCCAATTCTGCCCAGTCTGTAATCCTCCATATATGTCTTGCAAAAACATCAAATGTCCATTTCCTAAGCCCCCAAATCCTAGAGTTATACTTTTATTCCTTCATTTTTTCATATCCCAGGGGGTTTATTTGCAAACTTTTCCATTTATGCTTTCAAAAACATATTCAGAATCTAAGTGCTTCTCTTCTTACCACCTTCAATGCTGTTTCCTAATACAAGTCAAGGTCTTCTCTAACCTTGGTTTTTATTTTTAAAAAATATTTCTTCTTTGGGAAGGCAAAGAGAGAGACAGACAGAAAGTGAGAAGACACAGACAGAAGACAGAGATTGGTCTCCCTTCCACCTGTTTACTCCCCAAATGGTCACAACCCATGGCCAAACCAGGATCCCGGAGTTTTATTCATAATGGTTTCCAAAGATTGAAGACTTGCACTCCAAATGCACCGGAAGAGTCTATAGGTTAGAACACAGGTAATTTACACAAGTTGCATTGTTCACTATTCAGGAAAGTGTTTACTGAAGTCTAGTAAGAGTCAGATGTCCAGAGTTCTTCGACATTGATGGCTTGAACATGTCCTTTATTTTTGAAGGCTCTTAGACAAGTTCTAAAAGGGTAGAATATTTTCCTTTTACACTACCTGTGACTGCATAGCTAATTTTCAGCACTAAAACAAACAATAAACTACACTATATATATTGTTCTTGCTATTAAATTTTATTATGTATTGAAAAACAAATGATTATCTTCTCTAGAAATTCGAATTCAAGTTTTTGGAGAAGAATCAAAACTGTTTGCTCATACATGCATTAATGTACGTTGTGTGTAGTTGTTGCCAGATACAATACATCTCTTTTTTAAAATTTCATTTAAGGTATACAAATTTCATATATTTCCTATATACAGATTCGAGGACATAGTGATTTTTTATACCCAACCCTCCCTATAGTCCACACTCCAACCCTTTTCCCTCCACCCTCTGTTATTCTCATTCTTATTTTTATAAAGATATATTTTCAGTTATCTTTATACTCATAAGATTAACACTACACTAAGTAAATAGTTTAACAAATAGCATGAAGGCTTTGGGTAAACCAATGTCTTGCAGAGTTTCCCCAATGTTCTCTAATAATTTGATGGTATTGGGTCATAGATTTAGGTTTTTTATCCATTTTGAGTGGATTTTTGTGTAAGATGTAAGATAGGGGTCTTGTTTCATACTTCCACACATGGAAATCCAGTTTTCCCAACACCATTTATTAAAAAGATTGTCCTTGCTCCAGGGATTGATTTTAGCTCCTTTATCAAACCTAAGTTGGTTGTAGATGCACCGATTGATTTCTGGAGTTTCTACCTGTCTATTTTCTTTTACCAGTACCAGGCTATTTTGTTTATAACTACTGTGTAGTATGTCTGAAAAATCTGATATTGTGATGCCTTCAGCTTTTTGTTGTATGAGATTGCTTTAGCTAATCCGCAGTCTCTTGTGACTCCACATGAATTTTAACATTCTATTTTCTAAATCTGGGAAGAATGTCATTGGTATTTTGATTGGGATTGCATTGAATCTCTAAATTGGTTTCAGTAGTATGGACATTTTGATAATATTAATTCTTCCAATCAGTGAACATGAAATATTATTCCATATTTTGTTTCTTCTTCTATTTCCTTCCTTAGTATTTTGTAATCATAGAGATCTTTGACAACCTTAGCTTAATTTATTCCAAGGTACTTAAATTTTTTGTAGCTATTGTGAATGAGATTGATCTTAGAAGTTCTGTCTCAGGCATGGCATTGTTTGTGTATACAAAAGCTATTGATTTTTGTGTGTTAATTTTATATCTTGCCACTTTACTAAACTCTTATGGATATCCTATATATAGAATCATGTCATCTGCAAATAGGGATAGTTTGACTTCCTACTTTCCAATTTGTATCTCTTTGATTTGTTTTTCTTGCCTAATGGGTCTGGCTAAAATTTCCAGGAATATATTGAATAGCAATGGTAAGAATGGGCATCCCTGTCTAGTTCTGAATCTTAGTGGGAATGTTTCCAACTATTCCCCATTGAATAAGATGCTGTTTGTGGTCTTGTTATAAATTGCCTTGATTGAATTGAGGAATGTTCCTTCTATAGCCAATTTGCTTAAGGTTTTCATCATGAAAGGATGTTGTATTTTATTAAATGCTTTCTCTGGCTCTGAAAGGCTTTTCAGGAATCCACTGGGCACATTTTGCCTTGGGTCACTTTTCAAATACCTATAAGAGCTCTCCTCTGTTGTCTTGGTATCTGATTGATACAGTTCTTTCTATGTGTCTTTGAATTTTGTTGGACTTTTCAGTGGTGATAGAAAATTAGTTGACTAAGTTTCTGAAGACACATTTTTGTAACTGGTACCACTCTTCATGTTGTAACAGCAGTCATGCACCATTTACATTGAGGTCTTTAATCCACATGGAACTGATTTTTATGTAGAGTCTAAAGTAAATGTTTCATTCTTCTTCCATATTTATATATAATTCACTAGTAAATTTGCAGAAAAGTCTGTCTTTTCCAGGGATTTTCAAAGTCATTTTTATGTTATTCTTTGTTCATATATATTTATGTCCATTTATATATGTGTCTTCCCATATATATTTGAAATATTTTAAGTCATTCTTCCCACATTATTCTTTGTTATGACATCTTAGGTATTTAGATACTTGTCGTTTATACATAAAAGAACAAGCTGATCAACTTTGACAAAAATATCCAGGATTTTTAAAATATTTATCTATTTGAGAGTGAGAGAGATAAAGAGATTGATCTTCTATCTACTGGTTTGCTCTCCAAATACCCATGTCAGTCAGGACTAAAGCACTTTAAACTGGGAGCTCAGAACTCATTCTGGGTCTCCCACATGGGTGGCAGTGACCCAATTACTTGAACCAATAAGCTGCCTCCAGTGGTGTGCATTAGTTGGAAGCTGGATCAGAAACAGCTGGGACTCAAACCAGGCACTCTGATATGGGGGAATTCCAAGTGGTGTTTTTATCACTGAACCAAATGTCCACCCTAACAATAAGGATTTTAACTGGGATGACATGTAATACAGAAAACAATATAGAAGAACTTATTATTTTTTTTACAATATTGGGTATTCCTGTCATGAAAATGGTATGTATTTCTATTTAAATTATATTTAATATTTCTCAATTAGGTTTTATAATTTTTCTTTATAGAAACATTTTTAATTATTAATTTGAGAAAGAGTTACAGAGGGGGAGAGACAGAGAGAAAGGTCTTCCATCTACTGGTTAACTCCCTGATGGCCCTATGGTAAGAGCTGGGTCGATCTGAAGCCAGGAGCCAGGAGCCAGGAGCCAGAGTCTCTCACGTGGGTGCAGGGGCCCAAGCACTTGAGCCATTTTCCACTGATTTCCCAGGGCATTAGCAGAGGAGCAGCCGGTACATGAACTGGCACCCATATAAGATGCTGGTGCTTCAGGTAGAGGCCTAACTACTGGCCCACAGCACAGACCCCTTTACCGAAGTATTAAATACATTTATATTCATAGATATTCTACATGCCCACTATATCATAAAATATATATTCAATAGTTTTGTACTAAATAACATAAAATCAGTAATTTTTTATATTTTGACTTTCTTCTAGCCAATTTATATATCTCCCTTATTCATTAAACAATTTATATATAAATGCCTTTGCTCATATAGATCATAATCTTTAAATACAGATGCAATCTTTAAATAATGGGAGTTTCATTATTTTTTGAATTTCCAACATTGAGTCTATTTATTCATCTTTTTTTCCTTATGTGTGATAGGGATCTCTCATGTAAATAGAAATGCTGCTAGGAGCATTCTTTTCCGGTCCTCATATAAAAGCATACCATGCACTATTTCACAGTTGAATATGATGCTTGCACTTGAAGTAGGGGCAATGCGTTTGTCACTTCCAGGGCCTTTCTATTCAGTCTGCTTAGAGCATTATTTAAGTGATGATTGTAAAATTTTGTCAATAACTTCTCTGTTCCTAAGTTCACACACAAAACAACCTCGATATTATTTGCCCTACTACTTTTCTTCTTTTAAATGCACCCTATCTCATGGTTTCTACCTGTCTGGTGATCTCTACTGTCACTATAAGCAGGAGTTGACTGCTTCTCCCCATCTCCAGTGGTGAGGAGCCTCTGGCTGAGGCCAGGATCATCTACCACCACTGATTCAGAGAGCCTCCATCCCTGCTTTTCATGTTTATGCCGTCAGGGCAACCTTTGAAATCTGTAACTTAAACAGACCACAGGGTATGTTCGCTCTGAAGCCTTCGCTTGCTAAACACCTCGCTGAGGCTAAAGGCCAGGGTCTTCTCCAGGACATCCAGTGCTCTTCAGGATCCCCTTCGGCCACTGCCCCGAGCCACCTGTCTGTACTCCTTTGTGATTCTCTGGATCTGGCACTGTAACTTGCTTCTCAGTGTGTGACTACGCCAGGCTTCTCAGGCCTCAGTACTAGAGTCTCCCAACGAAAAATTCCAGCATCTAAAATCTTTTGAAGACAGTTTGGTTATCTTATTTTCTATTGGTTCTCTATTATGTTGTCATTTCCCTGTGTGCAGCTTACTTTGGAATGTGAGTGGTTAATTTCCTTAACCGTTATTCTTGAGAATTCTTTGAGGCTGAGGGTGAAGTGCATTCCCCCAGTGGGGGCATTTGACTTTTCTTCTGGCAAGCGCTATAGCATTATTTCTCTAGACTTTAGGAAACTGAAAGTGTGACTTAAGAAGGGTTTTTGGAGAACCCAGATGTTGTCACAGAGACACATGAAGAGTCATCTTTGTTTGTTAATAGAAAGAGAACAGATTGCATTTGTTTGATAGACACAATTTTAAGAACATCACGATACTTCCCTCCCTACCTCCTTGCTTTCGTATTTTTTCCTTTGCTTTAATGTTTGCGATGACATCCTTTCAGTCTACTATATAACCCAGGCATAGTGCCGAAGAGGTATCTGAAGGACTCTCTTCTTGGCCTCTTCTTGGAGCAGAGGGGGTTTTTCATGCAGTTTCCCAGGAGATAGCACAAAGGTTACTTGTGGTTTCCCATTTCCTTACCTGTAAACCTTGGGAGATCCAGCTCTCTCTTCTCTTCTGCTCCCAGACTTGCCCATTCTTTGTCCTTGCTTTTGGTTTTCATTCCTCCATCACAGCTGAAGCTCACTGTGCTGGTTTGGCCAATGTTTCTAAAAGCAAATGTGACTGCATGGATGTATTCACCTCCCTTGGTTCCTGCCTTTTCTTGGATTGGCTATCTTGTTATATATTTAGTAACTGTAAAGAAAAAGATGTAGAAAACAACATTGAAAGAATTTTAGTTTTTGCAATAGAAGGCAGATTCTAAGTAACTTAGCTCATCATTTAACAAAAACACATCTTAAGCATCTCTTTTTAATTCTAATACCATAAAAATCTTATAAAACATTTACAAAATTAAGGAGAAAAAGCGCCTAACAATGTACAACTACTACCATCCATCAGCATTTAATTTCTGCCTCATCTGTTTTAATTTATACTTTATAATATGAGTGTCAGATTTATGTAGAATATGCATTGTTTTTATCATGTTTTGTCTTATCAGAAGTAGAGAACCTAGTTGCTGCCTTAATAAACAGCTTCCCTATCATAGCGTTCATTAAGAAAGAAGGCTTGGGGTAGGCGGGCTTATCTCTACTTTACCACATTTACCACTTGATCTGTTTCTCAGTTATCTCATCTTCCTATTTGGGTTAACCTCCCAGAATTGCTATGAGGAGGTTAAATAAAATGAGTTTTCATGTAAATCATTTAGAATGATTTTTTTCACACAATAGAAGCTTAGTAACTATTTATTATAATTATTCCTGGCATTTTAAGTCTTATTATTAATAGTCTTATTTAATCTTTGTATCATGATAACCAATTCAGTTGTAAGTATTTTTAATAATGGTCTGCTTTGGATTATTTTGAAATACTTCAACTAATAATACAAATGGTACTATAAAGAGCACCATTGAATATTATGTTTTTCCATAATTATATTACTTCTTTAGGGAATAAAACAGTTATATCAGTACACACACATGTTTATTTTTTGATATATAATATCAAATATAAATACAAAAAAATTATACCAATGTAAAATTAAGTCTCTGCTTAAGTTTATAATGTTGAATTACTGCTTATAGATAAATATATTTTGTAGTCACTTTATGTCTGATTCCTTGTAAGAATGAAAATTTTCTCTGTGAATTATTTGCATTTCTGAGTTTGAAATATATCTGCTTATTTCCTCATATTTCTTTAGAGATAAGTTTTTCAATATGGATTTTTGGAGATTTTTAATATAGTAAATAGATTATACCTTTGGCTGCCACATTTTCCTACTCTTTTTTAATTTTATCCCTGAATTTTGTTTTTGTGTGTAGAAACTTATACTATTTGTCTCTTTAAATCCGGAGATATTTCCCTTTGGAATTTCTTCTCTTCTTTTTAGCCTAAAAAAATTCCTTTCTCTGAAGATATTTAAAAGACAATATTTTTTTCTCATTTGGCTGAAGCTTAATGCTTAAAGTTGGCTATTTAAATTAAATTCAATTTATTGGGTATATTATGCTATGTAAGTAATCAAATTAAGTCTTTTCTAGATGGTTAACTTTAAATTCCAAATCTAGTTGTTAAGAGACTGCCCCTGTGTTGATCTGAGATAATTCTTCTATTATTCACTAATTTACTTAGTATGGTAACATTTAAAACAAAATTTTTATATTTTTTAAAATATGAGCCAATATATTTATGATCCCTGATCTATATTTATAATAGTATATATTATTTTTTGAGTGGAGAAATAATCACTTTTAAAAATAAATGAACAATAAACAGATTTAGAGGTTCTTTGTCTCATCTCTCTTAGCTGATGATAGGCACCCTCACTGTTTAATAGCTGCTGAATAGGAAAGGCATCTCTCTGTTCAGTGGTTCTAATATGATGATGAGTTGGACTGGAACATAAACAATTCTCTCTCAGAGCTTTTCAGATGGAATTGACCATCTCAGGAGGCTATGAGTTCTCCTTCACCGACTGTAGCTGAAGAAAGTCATTACATGAGCAAGGCTTTGCTACCAGCTGGGGAGCTCTCCTGGAGCCCTTGTAGATTTATGCTAGAGGACCCCCAGCTCAGTTAGCTTAAAGATGCCATTCTTTAAATCCATCCCTGAATAAGGTTTTGTTTTGTTTTAGCAATTTAAGATTTAGAAGGCAGAAGTATTCTTGTTAACTTTAAAGTAGTTTGTAAATCACAGAGCAAATCATTTATTTCCTTTATTTCTATTTGAATGACCAGATTTGCATAGATTCTCATCAAGTTTTATGTCAACCATTCCTGTAATCCTTCACAACAGTACACAACAAGGTTCTAGGAAGTTAAGTCTATATTTAAGAAGAATACAAGGCTCATTTAGAATTTCCCCAGGTGTTTTTCTAAGTTTAATAAAAAACTAACTGGACTTACCCAACAGGGGTTCTTGCCATTACTGAGAGAATATAAAAGCCAATATCTCTTCAAAGAGAATAATAATGATGAATCCATAAAATCATATGCAAAGTTGCATTGAAAATAAAGTTATACCTCTCCCACTCAGATATTGAAAAAAAGTCTGAAGATAGAATCCTAAGATTTTAATAAAATGCAATCAAAATTTTAACAAAATTTAAGCCAACAGAAGGGCAATTGTATGTATTCTATAAGATAAATTTCTTTCATAAGTAGACAAGTATGTTATACTTAATCTAAGTATTATATTTAAATAGATGTATTTAGGATTAAAAGTTTGGTTTCCCTCATGGCATGAAAAACATGAGTATTAAAAGAATTATCACCTGTTAGTAGCCTTATGAATCATGTTTCTGTTATAATGCAGACTTTAGTCTGGACCGTAAACAAAGTATTTAAGCAGTTGATTCTCCTGATGAGATTGTAATGCACTAATAACGTTGCCTGGGGAACAAAGAGAAGACTATAGAAATGTGTACCACAGAAGTGGTAAAAATATATGGCTGTTAGGATGATGCTTCGGAGAGGTTCACACCTGAAATTTCTGCATTTCTAGCACCAATAAAATATATGTAAAGGTCATAAGTAAGGGCACATTTTAGTACTTCTCATTCTGCTACAGGGCTGCAGGCACAACCTGAGCTTGATATAGATGATTCATCATAACTGAAATGAATACAGAGAGTTTGTGATGAATGAGATGATTTCTAAGGTTTAGCATTGATTTCCTTCTTTTGGGGGAGTCACTAAATGTAACACATCTACCAGAGATAATTTTCACTGTGCATCATACAAAATCATACATGTATACAGTGTGGTTTCACGTGTTTGAAAAAGAGCATGGTATTTCAAATTAATTGGCATCAGAATGAAGGCTAAAAGTGAAAATGCTAGTGTATTTTAACATCATTAAGTATTTTATAAGAAACTAGAGGAAAATTGTGCCATGTCTTAGTTTACTCAAATATTCAATGAGAATGATCATAACACCCACTCCATTGGGTATAAAAATATCAGTGAATAGAAAACATTAAGCGCTATGTTAAATGTCAACACATATGTTCATTATTATTGCTTAGATTTTAATTAAATGAGATCTACTTATGCTCAATTTGATATATGTTTATAAACTTGTACTCGTGTCGGGCTCAGAAAATGATACCCTAATGCCAGCTTGTTAGACTGAACACTTTAAACTGAAGGTAATGGATGGGGCAAGATTTCTTCTACCTTTTCTTTGCTCCTATCTCTCTTTCTCCTTTAAGGTGAATCATGGAAACAAGTTTCCTCCTGGGCATGCCATCAATACTAGAACTCCTCATGCTAAACAAGCCACAGAACCTAGGAAGGTGACTCTGATCTGCCTCCCCTGAAAGTAGATCATAAGCCTCATTTGTGCCCTATGTTGGGAAAAAGAATAATACACAGAGAATCCAAGAAGAATCTGGTCAAACAAGTGTGGCTGAGGCTCCCAAGGTTATTATCATGGAACCATACCTTTCTAGTCCAATTGCATTACTCCACCAAGCATCCACTTCTTTCATCATCTGTAGCACAAAAAGGCAGTTTTCCTTTGCTTTCTGTTTCTGAAGGATCTCATGCCTGTAAACCTTTGTTAAATGCATTTGTTTTGCTTTTTTATTGTTAGTCTGTCTTGTTATAGACGTGTCAACCTTGGATCTTGTGATGGCAAGGAAATGGTGTTACTTTTTCACCCCTGCATTGGGCACAGTGGGGAGCATGGAGTGAATGAGCTAGTGGACATGAAAGAGAGACATGAGTGCTACTAGTTGTAACATGAAGTCGACTATGGCCCTAGAATAGTGCATTGCTGATGTGATACATTGTGAAAGATGAGCTACAAGAACAGCTTAGGTAGTTATCCATGATCCAGGTTCCCCTGGAACACAAAGAGGTTTTTACATGCACACTTCTCCTACTGTACTCTCTCGAGACTGTTATTTGGTTCAGAAGTTTTCTTTTATTTATATAAGGTGAACAAATGTCATGTATTTCATATATACAGTTAGGAGCATATTGACACTTCCCACACTTCCCTCCCTTCTCCTTCCTTATTTCCTTTTAATTTTTACTATGACATGCTTTCAACTTATTTTTTAATCATAAGCTTATCCCTCCACTAAGAATTCAATAAATAGTAAGAAGGAAAAAAATTCCTCAACAGTAGAGACAAGGGTTGAGAGAAATTGACATTCTAAGAATTGGGTTTTTTTTTTAGACTTATTCTTATTTTATTTGCAAGGTAGACTTACAGAGAGACAGGGAGAGACTCAGAGAAAGAAATCTTCCACCTGCTGGTTCACTCTCCAAATAGCTACAACAGCCAAGGCTGGCCCAGGCCAAAGCCAGGGTCCCGGAGCTTCATCCAAGTCTACCACATGGTTGCAGTGGTCCAAGCACTTGGACCATCTTCCACTGCTTTCCCTGGTGCATTAGCATGGAGCTGATTCAGAAGTGGAGCAGCCAGGGCTCGAACAGACACACATGTGGGATATCGGCATCACAAGCAGAGGCTATACCCACTATGCCACAATGCCGATCTCCTCAGATTTTCTTTTTAATTATTAAACAAAGGTTTCCATGAGCATAAGGTAGTAAACCAACCGTGTGACTCATTTCCTTAGCCCTTTTTCCTTGTTAGTCACATTCGTTTTCCAAACATCTTCTAAACCTGGTGTACTCCTTCATAAGTCTGGATGTTTGAGCACAAACAATCCTCCTTGCCTGGAATGCACAATTTTTTCTCCCTGTCTGCCCACTGCAGGCTTCTTTTTTCAAACATGTACCCATCTTCCAAAATAGCCCAAGATCACTTCCTCAAGTCCCAGAAATGGCGAGCTGTCCATCCCTCGGAGCTCTCTGGATGTGTTGCTTTTGTGTGTTTTAATGCGCTTATCTGCCTACATGTCATAATAATCAGTGTCTCCTGAAGAGAGAGACTCTTAAAAATGATAATTTTGTTTTACCCATATTGGCTTTCTAAAATCTACATATACTGTGTTTCTAACACATTTTTGCTTGAGTTGGTGGATGTAATGTCTTGTATCATAGCTTGCTAAAAATAACATGAAGATAGAAACAACGAAGGGAATAAGAGAGGGAAGTCAGAGATGCTAAGGAGTTATTAGGTAGAACAAATCTGAGAAGGCACAGCTAAATCAGAATCTAGGAACCTCCAGAAGAGGAGAGAGGATTGCAGGTAGTGGAATTGACTGTAGACATGTAGGAAAAGTCAAAATACCTACATCCTACTTCTCCTTCTGCTCAAGAAATGCTCTGAGAAGAAGGTCCTCAAATTCAAATTTCTATTCATTTGAATTATTCCTCTCCTAAACAACCACCAAAACACTCTTCGTAGATCTTATAAATTTTCCCTCTCAATCATTCTTTTCACTTGACAAGAATTTAATTAATGATCTAAATCCATTTTTTTTAAAGTTGTCATGCTTCTTACAGTGTGCTTCTCTTTTGAGAGGAATTCTGTAAGGAATTCGGCACAGTGGTTGTCGCTGGTTGAGATACATGTATCCCCTATCAGCGTGCCTGGGTTCAGTCCCAGCTCCACGCCCAATCTCAGCTTCCTCCTAGGTGCACCCTGGGAAACAGCAAGAGATGGCTTGGTGATTGAGTCCCCATCACCTATGTGGGAGACTTGGATTGAGTTCCTGTCTGCTGGCTTCAGCCTGCCTACCCCTGGATTTTAGAGGCATTTAGAGAGTGAACCAACAAATAGAAGATTTTCTCTCTCTCTCTCCTTTTCAAATAAAGTGAAAATAAATAAAACTAAATAAATAAAATTTATAGAGTAATAAAAAGGAATTATATACAAGTTTTATTGCAAAATGCTTGCTTTTCTCGCTATTAGTTTGATAAACACGTGACCTGTGTACTACTAGTCCCGATTGTGAAAGAAGCAGCAGCAGAAAGAGATGTAAGAGGTCAGAACATGGTGTCTGTTTCCAAGGAGCTCTTAGGCTCTACGAATAGTGAATTTTTTAGCATGCCATAGACAAGGAAATACTTTTTGTGTGTTGTCTCATTGACCTTCTCTAAGCAGCATACTTATTAGCATTATTGTTCACCTTGTAACAGATGAGAAAACTAAAGGAAAGCCTTGGTTGAGGTTACAGCTCTTAAGTAGAAAACCTGGGTTTAAAAATGCATTTTTCTGGCTACAAACCACATATCCTTTGAAAAGCACCGTGCTTTGTTCTTTATCAATAATCAGATGACAAAGCCTGTCCCCAGGGAGCCCAGTTTAACATTGGCATCAGGCACACTTCCAATGTTTTGATAAAACCCATGCCAGACATATGCACAGAGTGATGAAAAGACCCAAAAGGGATGAGCTATTATTGAGAGGTGTTGTGGGAAGAAAACTTCCTGAAGGAAATGATTCTTAAACTGAATTGTGAAGTACAAGTCAGTGCTAACTAAGGAAATCATGGGGACATTGCACTCATGCAGAGGACGATGTGTGAATGTACAGAAAGTAGGAAGTGAGAGGACACATTTGGGAGAATTAGAAGCATTGCAGAGGGGAGAGGGCGTTTAGCTGGCTGGTTAACATGTTCACATTGTATGTTTGAGTGCCTAAGTCCGGTACCCATCTTTGGCTCCTAACTTCAGCTTCCTCCCAGTGCAGACCTTGGAAAGCAGCAGTGATAACTCTAGTAATTAAGCTCCAAGTTACCAGCTTTGACCCCATCCCAGCCCTAGCTTTTGTGAACATTCAGGATGTGACCAGCAGATGAGAACCCTCTCTGGGTCTCTCTGTCCCTCTGTGTCCCTGGCTCTCAAATAAATAAACACAATTTTAAGAAGATGCACTGCAGGGGGAAGTAAATAGAGAATGGAAGAGTGGGTGCTGTTGACCTAGAGAAGCAGACAGATAGCTTTGGAAGAAGTTCATAGATTATACAAATAAACTTGACCTTGTGTTTTTCTTTTACGGATCTTTAAAAGTGTGGCATAATCAAATTTATATTTTCCGAAAATCATGTAGGTAGCACTGTGTACAAGGAGGGCAAGTTTGTAAACACAGGAAGCCATCGCAGTCCCCCAAGGCAGAGGGTAAGAACGATTAGAACACAAGAACAGCAATGCCAATGGGGAGGAAGGGGCAGGAGATCTGATGGTCAATATCTATGGAACTCGAGGATGGTTTTGTGATTGAAGTGTGGAAGAAAGCAGGATCTCTTATAATTTTAAGGTTTGTGGCTTGGATACCAAATGGATGATATGGCTGTTTTCTGGTTCAGAAAATTTGGGCAAGTGTGAAGAAAAGATTCAACGAGTTTAGGCTGGGATATGTTTGATATGAAGCAACTTTGAGACAAAAAAGGAGAGAGGTGTGTAGCAGTTATTTGTTATGAATGGAGCAATAGCACCCAATATTTTGAATTGCAATCTGTGAAGTCAAGGTAACCTGCATCCAAAGGCCTGCTTATTCCCTACCAGTTCTGTGACCTAGGAATATTATTAAGCATCTTAAATTTAATGTTTATAAGTAGTAAAGTGATTGAAAATAACTACCATAATTTTTTTTTAGAAATTAAGTGCAATGATCACATGCATAAATATTTGTCTGGCTTCTCAACTGAATTGTTTGGTCTTTTAGAATAGGAACTGCATATGTTTTTGTCTAACTATATCTCAATACCTATATCTGTGCCTGGAGCATATTAGGGACTCAATAAATATTGGGTCAGTTGAGTACCAGAGACGCTTGTGTAACAGGCGCGGAACAAATAGTGAATATAATTGTCACAAATGATATTGAGGCTTAGCAAACAGCACCAAGGAAGTGAATGCATGTGAGAAATTGATTCTAGGTAGAGGTTCAGGGCCACTTTGTTGAGTGCGTGCACAAACCATACTCCTAAGAAACAGAAATTCTAGGAGGACCAGGAAGAAAAATAAACTATGCCTTGACATTCAACTTTGCACAGCTGATCTCTAAGTTCATCAAATATAACACTCTTAATATCAGAGTTCCCTTGTTTATCTGTGAACAGCAGACAGCCTGATCAATTCTTCTGTCATATACATTTGGCAAGCAAGGGTAGGTCCAACTTGTAATGAAGGCTCCTCTTTCAGGGGACCTCCTGCCAATCTGTTTCATGTGTTGCAGCGTTTGGTAATCAAGAGTGGCACCGGCTCTAATGGGGACCTTTAGGCACAGCCTCGAGCAGCTGTTCCTTCCATGCATTTCTGAATATAGCAAGCTGTAGGTGTTCCCTCTGTTTGGATACATCACACAACCAACTTCTATGCCGCTGCCATTAAACACGAGACAATCATGACAACGTTAGATGGAAAATCTGATTTTTTTTTCTGTGCTATTCTGGATTAGACTCAGAGAAGGTGACAACATTGTGGGCGTGTGAAGTTGCCATTCTACTAGCTGAGTATTTCTGTATTGCCAGCATGGCAAGAAGGTTATGCTTTGCTGTGTGAACACTGCGTGACAGGTGCTTGCTCAGGATTTCTGTCAAAGGATGGCCTTTTCCTGTACACTCAAATGCTCTTCAATCAGATGACAGAATGTGATTCTCAAATCACAACTCAAATGGATCCTCTATATACATATACAATAGCAATTATTTCCCAAACTTTCACTACCTTCAAGGACGTACAGAAGGCAGGAAAGTTAAGAAGTAAGGCTGGATGAGGAGTTGCTTGTTATTGTCTAAGTAAACAGGATGTGGACCTGAACTAAAATGGGAGCAGTGGAATTAGATGGACCTGGAGTGGTTTAAATATGTAAGGAATTGTGCATTATATGATTTTGCTCCTGGTTAGGGATAAACAAGACAGAGAATCAGTGGTTTTCTACTCTCATACCTAGCAGTTTTAAGCAGCCATTTAGATGCTCTGTGTACTTTTCCTGGAGTAACAGTCCTAATATTTGTTATTTCTTATTTGGTCTTTAGCAGCTGATAGAGACAATAAGTGCCTTTCAAATTGGATGAAGAAAATGATAGTTATGGGCAAATGGGAAACATTCAAATGGAGTGATGTGGCAAAAAGACTATGAAAGCAGACTGAACTCAGGACAGAACTCTGTTCTGGATATTTAGATTAGGGAGTCATCAACATTAGACATCCATTGAAAATCCTAGAGGTTTCACAATCTGCTATAGACTGAATGTTTATATCCCTCCAAATCTGTATGCCAAAACCAATATTTTAACATGATAGTATTTGGAGATGGATCCGTTAGGAGATATTTAGATCATGAGGATGGAGCCCTTATTATGGGATTAATGCCTTATGAGAGAGGCACTAGGGAACTTGCACTCTCTCTCTTTCTCTCTCTCCCTCTCTCCATTATAAGGAGATGACACTCATCTCTATACCAGGACATTGTTTTTCACCAGATACTGAATCTGCTGACACCTTGACCTTGGATCCAGAACTATGAGCAATAAAGTTCTGTGATTTAAGCTACTCACTCCATGGTATTTTTTTGAACAGTAACCCAAGCTAAATAAAATACAATCCATTGAGAAAATTTAGAGTGAGAGAAGATGTGTCGGAACTCTGAGCAATATAAGGACTTAAGGACTATTAGGGAGGAGCCTATTTCTTTTAAAAAAGTTAAACTTCTATTAAAGAACTTAATGAATAATTAAAAACAACCTTTGGATTTATATCACAGATCTCATTGACTATCTTGCTTAGGGCTGATACCATGAAGTTTTGGTAATGAAAGCATTTGTAGCAGTTGATCTTCCAATCTCTGGTTTGGGTTGGTATATTTGTCTTTTCCTTTCCACAATTTATCATAATTAATGCTTTTTAATTTTTTTAGTGACAGTACTGTCATATATCACTTTGCTTCTCCAATGCCATGAAAGGCTAGGGTTGGATCATTGGTGGGGTAGGAAACCAGAAACTCAATCCAGGTCTCCACGAGGGTAGCAAGAACCCAGTCACTTGAGCCATCCCCACTCTCTCCCAAAACACATTAGCAAAAAGCTGGAGTCAGAAGTTAAAGATAGAAATGAAACCCAAGTACTCAGTATTGGACATTAGTGTCTTAACCACTGGGTATACATGTACTTTCATGCTTACTATTTTAGGTACAGAGTTTTCTTCAATTTTATCTCTACGGAAGTATGCTTTGTTTCACAACAGGTCTTTAAAAGATGTTGACCGTGACTAGTGCCTCAGATATATATTCTACCAGTTGTATGGAAGTTGTGTGAGGCTCTGCAGTGCTGAGACAAGCTCTCCATCTAATCAGCTTGGTAGAAGAAGTGAAATATTCAGAATGACCTGTAAACCTATAACCAACTCGTTAACTGTGTAGTTGTCATGGCCCTGGAATTTGGGTTGCAATGTCACAGATATCTTTGACTCTAGAAGTTCAGTGTTTCTCTGTCTAAATTTCCAAACTCACATGGATGTAGGCGACATCTGTACATCTCACATTGTCTAGTGTAGGAACAGATGAAAGGGCAGAAGTAGATACCCACCATCATGCCAACAATATATGAACCAAAAAATATTTTCAGCGATCCTGACCTTTAAAACATCCATCATCTCCACAGTTATAGTCGAAATAAACTCAACACCAAATGTCCTGTGTATGCAGCTGGAGAAATTGATGCAGGGAATAACAAAGTCCATATCAAAGAACTAACAAACCATGGCAAAATAATCAAGGCCAAGATTTACTGGCGGGTATCTCAGAAGAGCAATAATCTCTGCCTTGATATGCAGCAGGTGTGTGCATTGGCTAGGAATTAAGTCATCTTGTGATGCCAGCAAAGGGCCTGGTCCCTGCATTGCTAAAAGGGGGTTCTGACTTCCCTTAGCTCCCTGGACTAATGCTAAATTGAATCCAGGCTGCCATTGTAGCAGATACAGCCTGAATTATCTGTAGGACTGTAATTATCATGGGAATACCATGGGGCTTGAGAAAGAGATTATTTGGCTCCTAATGTCATAAATTTAATTTTCTTCTTGAACACCTGCTAAAAGACTAACTAAATCATTTGCTAGTGTGATACATCACACTAAAAGTTTATGCTATATTTAATCTTCTGGAGCCATACTCCTTATGAAGTCAGCCTCAGTCTGCAGAACTAGAAATGAATTTTTTCAGGCTAAAGACAATTATTAGATATTTGCAAGTTATGCATTCAGGATATTGATTAAAATGTAGAAAGTATTTTGATAATTTTTGATAGTTAATTTGTCTCTCCTGTTAAGTCTGTTAGTTGTGAAATTATTGTGTGCAGTAGTCACACTTTTATCCAAAGAAGTGCTGGTTGAATCTTCACCGACAGTCTCCACATATGAGGCTGATAATTAGTAAGTAGGAACACCAAACTGTCCTCCTACCACAAAATGTGGGACAGAATTAGGGCACAGATAGTTTTGGAAGGAAACTTACAAACTTACCTTCCTTTTAGAAGAAAAATAGTTTCTACTGTGCATCTTCTTGAAATTTTCTTAAAGTAAAAATTAGATAAATCATTAATATACTAATTAATATTTGCATTTAATTATTAGACAATCTTAGAGCAATGGAAAAGATAAAAACTGATTTCATACCTCTGGCATACTCATAGGAAGAAGTATATTTCAATGTAATGAAAATTCACATGATCTGAAGAGTTTTTAAAAACATGAAGATAATATATGTCAGTCCAATTTAGGATTAACACTAGAGTTTAGCTTATTTAATTTGTTTTGGGATACTTATGACAATAAAATAAAGCAAGGAAATATGTTTTTAAATTGAAAATGATCTACAAAGTAATCACTTTCAGAATATAGGCAGTGTGGTGAATACCTGCTTGGGAATATCTTTTAAATTACACACGCAATTCAGATTTTGTAGCATACCAACATATTTGTACTGCCACTATTTCTAGTATATTATTCATAAAACTTGGGAAAATGCTGCTTATTGATTTAATTAAATCTATTGTACTCTGTGAGTGCCATATCCAGCATGTCCTAAGTCCATAATTCAGAATATTTGCAGCTCTCCAACTCTTTTGCTCTTCCTTAGAAAAAAGAGTCCAGACTCAAAATTACAAAGACCAAAGAGTCTAAGTTAATGCAAGGCAGATCTAGACAAAGGTCAATTTTCAAGTAGACTTTGAGGGAGCAATGAGACCCAGGCCCAGGACTCCTGCAGTGCAGAAGCCGAGCTGCAGTAGCTGGAGGAGGTCTGTCTATCATGAAGCTGGAGTGTGTTCATGTCTGTCTTCACAACTGTCTTTTAAGCTTCTTTAGGGTGAAAACCATGTTTCATTGAAATCTGTGTTTTCTACATCATCTAGGAAAGAGTTTTTCTTTGGATCATTTTTATTTTCAAAAATGTTTAGAGCATACAAGAATTGATGTGGGTCCAAGGACAAAGCTCAAAGAGAAAGAGAAAGCTGTAGGAAGCTTGGATCACACTTTATACTTGCACGCAGGCTGTTTTCTTAAGCTTGAAGAAGCAGTGACTGTTTACCTGAAGGGGCTCTCCTAACTGTAGTTAGTTGCTGCTGTGAGTTAAACAAGGAGAAAGAGCTCTTAGGAAAAGCTGTTAAAATTATTGCCGTGACATAGCAGAAATCTGCCTTTCCATGTCTGATTGCTATAGCTGAGGGTAAGACTGGCAACAAGTCAACCAACAACCAAGATGAAGTACTGATACACTGAGGGCCAGTAGGCAGTAGGAGCTCCTGAGCTGAGTTTGCATGTACCAAAGGGAGGCAGCAATGGACCACTTGCAAGCAGGTCAGAAGCTACTGCTACACATATCACTGGGCAAAAATAGGAAGGGCATGGAGCCAACTTGCCTTCATCAGGTCAGAGAGTTCTACTCTAAGAATATTATGCTAAGATGAGGGCAGAAGCATGGGTTGTTTAAGAACTTTCAAGCAAAAAGCAAGGTTATTTGAAATGCCCATGTGGAGGATGGAGCAGATATACCTAATATGGGGTCAAAAGGCATTGAAATATTACCAAGTTTTCACTTTTAAGTGGAAAAAAAGAAAAAGAAGCATCTAGAGGAAAATATTTTGAGTAAAGAGAAAAATAAAAAATACAACCCTGGCAATGAATTGGTAGAGTTTTTTCTTTATTATATGCTGCCTAACTCTGTAATGGAGTTAGAGTACTTGCTGGGTTTAAGCATTATTTTTTTTACATTTTTCATTAAAGTTTTATTTATTGTTTTGTTCTCCATTGCTTTATCCTTTAATTTTCCTTTGTTTTGTTTTCAGAACCTTTTAACTGTTCCTTTTAGAAGAAAACAGAAAATAGCCGGGCCCTTTCTTCGTTCTTGTTAAAAGCTGATTGAATATGGATTATAAAGTTGCTTATTAATGAATAACCAAATATCACATGCTTTGGTGAGATGACAGCTTTGTTTAATTAATTATATTGTAAGCATTTATATTCTTTCTGCAGGCAGAGCACAAAAACACAGGGTACTCAAGGAGCAGCTTCAAGAATATTCTCTCAGTACTCAGACACGCTAAAGACTTCAGCCACTAAAAATGTGTGTTTCCTCGCTCTTCTTTTTGCTTAGCTCTCTGGAATTTTTGCTAGTGCAAACCTAAATGACTAGTAGTCCTCGCCACAAATATTGAATGAATGAGTCTTGAATTTTTCATTGCTTCCTAAGCTTTCTGTTTCCAGTGGATCCCTGAATTTTTCACACTCTACCCTTGAAACATTCTCTTACTTTAAGTTTATGTCAATAATGTACCCTGCTTAATCAATCTTTCTTCTCTTCTGTAGCAGAACCTGCAATAGGAGGAACAATAGGTATAAGATTCTAGCTTTTATTTTCCAATTCCATATGTTCTTTGCCTATATCCTATGGAAGCTGTGAGATTTCAGTATCCCATTTTTTAAGCAAGCATTGTTGTAAATAAGTCTGGCAGATGGCCACAACACCTGGGACAATTAAGCCCCAGGGATGGATGAGTTGTTTCTAAGGCAAGTAGAATTTTCCATCTGCTCAAATGGCACTTCGGGGGTTTAAGCAAGCTCGGATTAGCTGCCCAGGGTGTATGCCTCACACAAGCCTACTTTTCTGTTGCCCATGTACATCCTGGCTGCCCCTCTAAAAAGTAGAGGAAGCAGGAAAATAAATATTTACACCATTTTACAGCTGTTGGACTGCTGTAAATGGATAACGCAGTTGGGTTTATCTTTAAGAAACAGGATCAATTTTCATGAAATTCCACTCACATTTTCAATGCATGACTTCTTTTTGTTTGTTCTGTTGTAGAATATTCTGAAGCCAGAATTAAATGCTAAGGAATAAATTAGCCCATTTAAAAGATATTGGTGCACCATGTAACAGATTGTGGCTACCAACATTCTGAATCATCCCTTCCCCTCCAAATGCCCTCCTGTCCCCTATACACATACAACCCACTAATTAATTCGTGTGAGGGAATCTTTCCAAATCAGTATGAGGAATACATTATTTGGAATGACCCTTACTGTTTTGAAGGCTTATCCCTTCTAGGAAAACCACAGGAATCTTTCATGGGTTGGGTTGGATTTTTGTTTATTTGTTTGTGTTTTCGAATGCACAATAAGCTGGCTAGTTTGAGGAAGCTCCTACATCCCTGCAAACTTTAGTCACATTGCCATGTGAAGTCATTGCCAAGTTTTCAAAAATGCGTCTGGACTGCTATTCCAATTCACCACTGTTCCGCCTCCGTGGCAGATGGTGCTCGCTTCTGCAGAGGACACAGCTGAAACTGCACGGTGGAGGTGTCATTCCCCCACTAAGGGTTTGGATTTCTTACTCTGAAGAACTCACATGCCAAGGAGCAGAAGCTTCGCCATCGATTTCACTCTTCATCAGGAGCCGGGATACATATTTTCCCACATGTCTTTCAGATCACACACTCCCCACCATCACATGTGGGGCACAACTCCTCCCTCTGTGTGTGTGTGTGTGTGTGTGTGTGTGTGTGTGTGAGCACAGTGACTTTTATGTGTTTTGCTGCTAATTCTGATGTATGCATTTTCAGTCCTGAATCTCAATTCCTTTCTGGCTTTAAAACTGGGCAATTTTATAGCATTACTGGAATAATCCCCAAAATGCTAAGGTTCATCTTGCCAAAACTTTGAAGTCTCATGGAAAACAAAAAGAGTATGGTTCTTGGATTCAGACATGCAAGGTTTGATCTTGGCTCTGCCATTTGCTGTCAATATAACTTTAGGGTATATAGCACAAATAATCATTTTCAAATTTCCTCTTCTTTTTCTGGATCCATGGCTACCAGCTTGATCCAGATTATCCTCTCAAGCCATGAATACTACTCTATTTATGTCCAAATTTCATTAGATTTTCCCATCTTTGTAATACATTTTTTAATTTTGCAAATGTTATTTGCTTTTTAATAATTTTGAATACAAACAGAACAGATGTTATGCATTGCATAGGTACAGTTCCAAAAAGACAACCACATTTCCCTCACCCCCCTGCTCCTCCCAATCCCTTACCCTCCTTCTCTCCCTCCCCTTTTCATCCATTTTTACAAAGATGTACTTTTAATCCACTCTAATTTCCTGTAGCAGAACCTGCAATAGGAGGAATTTTCCACTAATCATAATATTCAACAAGTAAGAAGTAGAAAGACCATAGTTCCATAGGAGTATGAACAAGGACTAAAAATGACAATCATATCCCAAAATGACCATTTCATTCTGATATTTTTTTGTATTTTATATTAACTGCCCAGAAAACCTGTGATATTTGTCCTTTTGAGACTATCTTATTTCACTAAACATAATGATTACCAGTTGCATCCATTTTGTTGCAGAAGACAGGATTTCATTATTTTCATGGCTGAGTAATATTCCACAGTGCATATATATTACATTTTCTTTATTCAGTCATCAGTTGATGGACATCTAGGTTTATTCCATATCTTAGCCATTGTTAGTTGAGTTCCAATAAATATGGGCATACAAATAACTCTTTCATATGCTGATTTCATTTCATTTGGGTAAATTCCAAGGAGTGGTGTGGCTGGGTCATATGATAGATCTACTTTCAGATCTCAGAGGACTCACCACACTGTCTTCCACAAAGGCTGTACTAGTTCACATCCCCAATAACAAGTTTGAAAAAGTGATTTAAAACTTATATGCCAGAGAGATTGTTGCTGATATCATAAAAACAGTTGCTAGAAACCTTTGAGAGGCACTGCTAGGTAAAGCTTGGGCTTTGGAACCTATTTAAATTAAAAGACTATCTCAGCCTTTTAACTTGGGATAAATTAATATTTCTTTGTCTCAGTTTCTTCATGTCTCCTTTTTTAAAAACTTTGCTGATTTATTTTGAGAGTCAGAATTACAAAGAGTAGGAGAGACACATGGGGGGGGGGAGATCTTCCCTCTTTTGGATCAGTCCCCAGATGGTTGTAGAGGCCAGCACTGGGCCAGGCCAAAGCCAGGAGCCAGGATCTTCTGGGTCTCCCACATGGCTGGCAGGAGTCCTAACACTTGGATCAATTTCCGCTGCTTTCTCAGGCCATTAACAGGGAGCTGGATCAGAAGTGGAGTAATTAGGATACAAACTGGCACCCATTTTGGATGCTAGCATCACAGTCAGAGGCTTTACCCACTACACCACAATACCAGCTTCATATACGAACATTTTTAACACGTGGAAGGCAATAGTCAATATTTTCATTTAATTATATTCAAATATTTCTTTGACCATTAGCCTCCCACTTTGAACAACTAGAGTAACAGCTTTTTCATTTTATATCAAAATGAACTTTTTGTATTTGGGTTGTTCATTAACTTGATTTTACTGAAATCTCCCTGAGTTCTTTTACAGCCGCCTCAATCCATATGTTTGACCTGTACTTGTATTCACTCATTTTCCTGTTCTTTGTGGTCCCTAGGCCTCCAAAATTCTCTACAGTCTAGATTCTCTGTCTCAATAAATCATTATGCTTACCTATGTTTCTTCATTTTATTCTGCTGTATCTTCAGATTCTTGGCATTTACCTAAGTGTTTCCCATTTCATCGATCATCTGATTGCTAACTTCAAGCATCATGTTCAGAACGCCTATTGAAGAATCTTCTCCTTATTAAGTGCTCCTAAACTAAGCATTCTTATATTCCCTTTGTCTTTAGAATAAGTATGGTCTGTGTGCCATATTGAATCTCTTACTGCATAAGTAGGCTTTAATCTGCTCCAGTCACATTGGTCCCCTGCTGTTCCCGAGGCACGTGGGCACATCCATCTATCTCAGGGCCATTGCACTTGCTTTTCCCTTTAACTGGAAATAATGAAAAAACATCGCCCTAGATATCTGCATGGTTTGTGCTCTGACTTCATTCATGCCTCTGCTTGAATGTCACCGCTGTTGAGAATGACTCCTCCATCCTTACAGGGTTTCATTTTCCTTGGTGGCATTTGCTACATGTAGCTTTTATGTTTGTTTATGATTTCTCGCTTACACTGGAGACAGGAGCATTTGCTAATTGGTCATCGCCATTCCATCTCCTAGCACAGTACTTTTCATATAGTATATTCTCACTAAGTGTTTATTGGTTGGGTGAATGCATACATTGCAACCTAATAGAACAGACCAAAAATAATGCCGAGTACTTAACATGTAGGGAGTATGTCTAGTATTTTGTGACACAGATTCTGATATAGCAGAAAACATGGCTGAAGGAGACCCAAATTTTCAAATTCTCGTGTATTACTGGGATGCATTCCAGCCTATTTCTCTTTGAGCCTCAGCCTCCTGAAGTGTAAAATAAGGGTAGTAATCAGTACTCACTGCCATGGTTAATGTTATGTGACAACTACGGTGCCCAGGTGTGAGGTCAGAAACCAGTTTAGATGTGGAGGTTTTGTAGATATGATTAACATTCAAATTAGCAGATTTTGAGTCAAGCAAGTTACTCTCAGCAGTGCAGATGGGCCTCGCACAAACAGGGGAAGACTGCAGTCCTGTCTGAAGACTGCAGAGCAGAAGCCCGACCTGAGATTCCAGCATTCAGAGTTCCTCTTCCAGACCTCAGCATCATCTCCTCCCTAGGCTTCCTGCTGGTTGGCCTGCTCTGTGGATGGCAGGCCTGCAGCTTGGAACCCAGTCCCTTAAAATTTCTCTCTCTCCTCTCTCGCAGTACTTATGTCCAAATATGTATCATGCTCATTCTTTTTTGTCTAAAGAACTCTGGTTAATAAACCAACCTTAGAGCAGCCGTCATTATTACATGATCAGTACATTCTTTGGGAAGTTATTATGTTTGCCACATGGCAGGTGCTCATTAAGCATTTGATGAATAAATGAATGCCAGAAATTGGATAGCCCCTGAACATATATTATTCCACATGACTAAAAGCTCATATGACATAAGCACCATTAATCATTTTTGAATATTGTTTGATGCTAAAGGTACAGTACATTGCCTTCCTCATGAAAGTCTAAGAATGCTATGTATACACATCTATATGGAACACTGTTCACTGAAACTAAGTCAGTATTTCTTTTATGATCACAAAAGAATCATTGGAGAATGAAAGGAAGTAAAATGCCAAATCACTCCAAGAATCCTCCAGCAGCTTTGTTTGATAAGCCTCACTTTATACATCTGCAAATCCTTTGTAAGAGTGTTTTGTACACTGGTTAGCTAATTGAAGTAGTGTTCTTTGGGGAAAATAAATGTACAAATGTTAAGTATTTGTGTTCAGATGGAAAGTGGGGGAGAGAATGTAACAAATAGTACCTGGAGATTACAAAGCAAAACTTTTAAGAATATATCAATTTAGATGGTGTTCTAATGAGAGCAAATCATATTAAAAAATAATTGGTGTTAGACTTTAGCAGATTTACCCTGCAAAAGTATTTTGCAGTGTGTAAATTCAGCGGCCTAGCAGATGCCCTTATATTTGGGGTCTCCTCAATGACACCAACTGGAGGAGTAAGAGGCAGGCTCGTGTAGCATGGAGAGCAGAATAAACCAGGATTGGGGGAGGGATCTCCAGGGCCCAGCAAGCATGCTGATCAAAGCCTCTGCTTGGAGGAGATGTTTATAGAGAGGACAAGAAGAGGAGAAAATGATCAAAAGGACCAAAACAAGATGCTGGAAAGCGAATTGATTAGCCTCAGTTTTTCCAAGCTTCCCAGCTAGAATCCTTCAAAAGGAAATAATATTTACTTTTTTTTAAACTCCATTGGAATTCTTGCTGAACTGAAAATGTACTAGAACTCGGCATTAATTCTAGTCATCCTCCATCCTCAATTTAGGACAAGTCTCAAACCAATTGTCTCTGACTTTTTGATGGTCTTATTTGGTAGCTGGGGATTAATATTAGGGATAAATGCTTGAATGAGAGTAATTTTGTTAACTAGAATCAGAACCTGTCTAAACTAATAACAAAGGTCTCTACTACTTTTAAATCTACTTACATTCAAATGTACCCCGGAACCCATTCGATCTTCAAACATTAGCTGCTTTTTAAAAAATTCATTTTTAACACTTTTATATTATATTGAGTTTTGTTTATTTTAACAGATGCTCAAGTAAGCCTACCAGTTCCATGGGAATTTTAGCAACAACATAGGGAAGTGTCTAGATTTCAGATCTTTTCTTGGTGTCTGGATTCAAGCCAAAGAATAGGGCATCAGCCTGTAGATGTGTTAAAGCTGTCAGATATTTTTTTCTGTGAAAGTTAGACAGATTAGAACATCAGTGCATTGGAGACATTTGCGGAAAAGAACAGGATTAACAGAATCCAGGCCAACTCACAGACTTCTCCACCAGAATCCTCAGTTCCCTACATAACATAAATGATCTTTTGCCTGTGTGTGGCCAAGTCAGTTGACATTTTGGAAATAAATTGAGTCTCTGTTTGAGGAAGAAGGGAGATTTTTCCCTACAGCCATAGAGCTTGCTAAAATGAAGCATTGCAAGCTGAACTATATTCAAAGTTCAGAGTAAGCCCCTGGGCCCCATGTCTTAAGCATTCAGAAGTTCTCTCCTACATTGCCTCATGTCGTCTGACTTGCACTGAGTCCATGGCTTGGAAATGAACAGTCAGAAAACACAGGGACAGGCAGAGGGAGTTGGGAAGAGCCATTGAGGACTTTATTCTAATCCAAGTGGTGGTTAATCTGAGAGATCCTGTCCCGGAATTCTTGCCCAACTATATCATGTTTGTTGTTGTTTTCATTAAACAAAGTAGAACTTGTTACAAATGACTGTGCTACTGTTATGCACAGGTCTGTAGTGCCTTCAAGCTGATAACACTATTAAATAAGCTGTGAGACAGCTCTCAGCGTGTGCATTTCTTTGAAAAATAGAAATAGAAACAGTTGCCACCAAATCTTTACATAGAGGGGAAGAACTTTCCCTGCCCCCAAATCTCTAGTTTAATTTGAGGGAGAGGAAGGAGAGAGAGAAAGAGAGAGAGAGATCTTCCATCTGTGGTTCCCTTCCTAAACACCCACAAAGAATCGGTGGACCAAGGTTGGTCCAGGCTGATGCCTGGAGCCCAAAAGTGAATCTAGTTCTCCCATGTGGGTAGCAGGGACTCAAGTCCTTACTCTATAACCTATTGTCGCCCAGAGTGCACATTAGTAAGAAGCTGGATCATAGTGGAGCTGGGACTCAAATCAGACGTCCTGATATGAGATAATGGGCACCCACGTTCATTCAGCAACTTAACTGAAGTGTCAAATGCCTACCCCCTCTCTAGTTTTGTACCTCCAAATTACATTGTTTTATATAGAACTGGGATTCTTCAGAAAGCCTGTCACCAGGATTAAAAATATTTGCCAAATTGGATTTTAAAAGTGAAATACACATCTCTACTGATATTTTGCCACTGTGTTTATCTTCAGTTTTACTAAAGTTCAGGTATGCCATTCTCTGCACAGTGGGTTATTGTGCTCTTTCAAATATTTTTTTGACCTTCCAGAAATTAAACACACACAGAGATACTTCAAAAAATTCATGGAAAATAGAATTAAATAGATGTCTATTTTGGTGCAAAAATTCCAAAATCCATGCATGGTTTTTTCCATAATACACTCTTTCCATGAACTTCTTGAAGACCCCTGGCATGCCTGGATTTCAGTATTTCTGTCAAAATAAACTTCTTTTTAATTCATGAATTTTCAAAACACCTTGCATATATTCTAAATTAGTATTGACTAAAACGCATGCAAAAATCATCCGTGTGAATTATTTTTTGCTTCAGAGTGACACAGTGACTTCAGAAACCTGATATTAAAGGACTAGACAAGCTGACGCATCTTAACATTGGCAGCCAATATACTGGCCACAGATTTTATTGCCCAAGTCTGCCCAGTGAAACACCACAGTAACAGTGGTCATTACCAAAAAGGCTACTAGGTATTGTCAGAGAACCTAGAGACCATAAAATCTACATGCTACATGCATAAATTTGCATTTTAAATTAAAGAGTTCTTAACTCCAAGTGACAGACTAGGTGACTTCCTGGATGTGGGGGTCTCCATCGTGTCTGGACATCTGAAGTTTATACCACCTTATAACTTTATGCTTGGGCGGAATAGGGGAGGGGCATCCATGTCCCCAGGATCAGGAGAGTATCAATCTTTAGATGAGGCAAACAGGTACATATGGGCAGAAGAGAGCTACTATCCTCTTTGGTTCCTTCTTCTATAGGATGATACAGGTTTGAACATGTAACTGTTCGTATTTAATTAATCTGGCAGCTACAGTTATGTATTGGTGGTAGTAGAAAGGGATTTGGACAAGTCTTTCTGATTCCTACTATCTTTTAATTTCTGTCTATCTTAATATTGTAAACTATAGGTAGAACAAAGAAAAGACTTTGTAGGCTGTCCACATTCTATTGCAAGTACTTAGATCTCTTCCTCTCTAACCATACCAGCACTGCCTGAGAAATGTTCATAGAAGCTGAAAATAGCCAATGACTTATTGTTGAACTGCTCTACTGCTGGGAATAATCTATTAGAATATTTTTTGCAGCATATGACATTCAAGCCCAATAATACCAATTCTGAGTACATATGACATTTTTAAAAACCGTTAAAGAACCACTTCCCAAGGACCTAGGGTCATATCTGTGTGAACTTATTAAATATGTTAGCATTATTTGTTTTCAGTCATTTTTAAGTTAGTTAAATCAGGTAACATTGACATACATAAAATATAACTCGTAAAGTAGTTTAAAAATAACAGATTGTATTAGTAAGGACAGAACCAAAAAGGTAGATAGGAGGGTAGCTATATAGATATAACACATACACTGAAGGTTAGAGATGATAGACTGATAGATTGATGCTGGGGGATTTATTACGATGTTGGTTCACGTGACAGGCTGTCTGCAAACTGGAGAACCAGGTAACTGGTAGCAGGGCTCAGTCCAAGTTCAGAGGCCCCAGAACCAGGAGAGCCAATGCCTTCGATGCAGGGGGACTAACTGTGGGACCATCAGTTTGAGTCTAAAGGCCTGCCATTCTGAAGGCTGCTGCTGCAAGTCCCACGGTCAAAAGCTTGAAGACCTGCATGATGTCCAAGGACCAGAAAACGATGTCTGAGCTTCAGAAAAGAGCATGATGCTGCCTTTTCTTCTCTCTGGACCCTCAGCAGATGGACGGTGTCCACTCACATTGTGGGAGGATGGATCCTCCATACTCAGGCCAGCGATTCAAATGCCAGTCTCTTCCAACAGCCTTTTCGGGAAGCACCCTCACAGACATATGCAGAAACAGTGCTTTACCAGCTGGCTGGATATCCTTTAATCCATCAAGTTAATGCCTGAAATTAATCACCACAGATATCAACAGTGTTTCCCTATAGTGCCCTCTATTCTTTCGTTTTATAACTCTAAACTTTTAACATTGAAAATAAACTCTGTCCCAAGCATTCTGCAACCCCACCACCAATATTTCAAAGATCAGGGCTTACGGGCTAGTGCTATGGCTCAGTGTTTAAGACACTGACGGAGTGCCTAGGTTCAAGTCCCCATTCTGCTGCAGATCCAGCTTCCTGCTAACACACATCCATGGGGAAGTGGGAATGGATCAAGTAGTTGGGTTTCTGCTCACATAGGAGACCTGAATAGTGTTCCAGGCTCCTGGCTTTGGTGTGGCCCAATCTCAGCTTCTGTGGGCAGATGGAAAATCTCTTTCTGAGTCTGTCTCTCTGGCACTGTGTCTTTCTAAATAAATAATAAATGAATTTTTAAAAATAATAGTTCTTGAAGTATAGAAAGCCTTTAACACAGTTCGCCACCATATTCCTCACAGCTGTTTTCATAATTCATGGCAATACTGTGTAGATGATCTCAAAAACCGGATCAGGGGAATCAGGCCAGTGTTAGAATCCTTTCTCTGATGTGTAATTTCTGAGTAGCCTTATGGTAAGCCAGCAAAGAGTTAAACTTTTAAACTTTCTTTCCTCATTTGTAAAATAGGGATGTAATAATACCTATCACTGGAGGTGATTGTAAGAATGTAATGAATTTGATTCACGTCAAGTGCCTAATAGCGTGAACTCTATAGCGTCAGCTTTATAAATAGTAGCTATTTTCACAGAATTAACAGCCAAATAAGGCAGTTCATTCTGTTTTTCAACAGTTCTAATTGTCACAAAGTTCTGAAATCCATCTCCCTGCAAATGCCAACCATTGAAACTCATTATGCTCGCTGGAGCAGAGATGTCTAATTCCTTCTTCCACATGAACACCCTTAAGATGTGGGAACACAGCTTCTACCCTTCTTCATTTTTTCCCAATTGAGTATCTGCAATGAACTTTTGTGGTTCCCTAACCATTTTTTTCTTAAGCATAATGAATATATTAGAAACTTCAAACACTATTCACGCTAGAGTGGAACCAATACAGAATGGAATATTTCATACCTAATTCAAATTCAAATCTGTTTAGTAATAGACACCAGGAAATGACCTCGCCTCCAAGTTTTATTTCTAAGACAAACCCCAATAAAATTTCTCCAAGGAATTAACCTCCTAGACCATCTCCAGTCTACTTACCAAGTCATGTTCTAACTATAAATCTATTATTCTACTTATCACCACAAATAAATCTTCTTAGATTACTTTGCACAGTAGTTTACATAATTTTCTCCTAACCACTTTCTCCTTTAAAAATTATTTTCAAAAATGATTTCTTTACTTATCTGAGGAGAGGGCAGGAGACACTCCCATCTTCTGGTTCACTCCTTAAATATATGCCCTGGCCAAGGCTGAGGTGCTGAGCAGAAATAGGAGCTGGTGGCTCATGTGAGGTCTCCCATGTGAGTGGCAGAAAAGCAGTAGTTCAGCCACCACCACTGCCTCCCAGGGGGTTCAGCATTAGCAGGAAGCTGGAGTCAGGAGCTGGATCACTGGATCTGGACATCAAACGCTGGCATTCCAATATGAGAGACAGGTGCCTTAACTGCCATTCTTAATTGCTAGGCCAAATTCCTGCCCCACGTTCTCTTTTAGAGTTCTTGCTGACTATCTGAAACTTTGCTTATATGTAGGTTAAATCCATGTATATTTACTGTGTTAGAAACTAAATATGAGAAAAATATTTATTAATTCATCAATTCAAATAACATTTTTGAAAATATATTTTTCAGTTAAGAATAATGGTGAACAGTTAAGCATTGTTTAATATTTTTATATATCTGATGTTTAGCATAATAACAGTCAGTTAAACTGTCTTATCTGCTTTTTCATTCAATTGGATGTGGTCCATTATTTTGGTTGCAATATGAAACAGAAATTCCATCTCACAAGACAAGAAACAACATGTAACAACATGAAACAACATGAAACAGCAGTATTTTTCAGGTAATTATGGATGTTCTTCTTTGCTAATACATTAAATATCAACAAATGGTAGTTTCTTACTGGGTAGTTATGATTTGTGATACCAATGGTAATTTTTTTAAACTTTTATTTAATAAATAAAAATTTCCAAAGTACAGCTATGGATTACAATGGCTTTTCCCCCCCATAACTTCCCTCCCACCCACAACCCTCCTATCTCCTGATTCATTTCCAATTCCATTCACTTGAAGATTCATTTTCAATTATTTTTATATACAGAAGATCAATTTAGTATATATTAAGTAAAGATCTCAACATTTTGCACCCACACAGAAAATAAAGTGTAAAATAGTGTTTGAGTACTAGTTATACCATTAATTCACTTTGAACAACACATTAAGGATAGAGATCCCACGTGAGGAGTAAGTACACAGTGACTCCTTTCGCTGACTTAACAAATTGACAATCTTGTTTATGGCGTCAGTAATCAACCTAGGCTCTTGTCATTAGTTGCCATGGCTATGGAAGCCTTTTGTGTTCTTATTCAGACAGGGTCATAGTCAAAGTGGAAGTTCTCTCCTCCCTTCAGAGAAAGGTACCTCCTTCTTTGATGGCCCATTCTTTGCACTGGGATCTCACTTGCAGAGACCCTTTATTTATGGTTTTTTTGTTTGTTTGTTTGTTTCTTGTTTGTTTGTTAGTTTTGCAAGAGTGTCTTGGCTTTCCATGACTGAAATACTCTCATGGGCTCTTCAGCCAGATCCAAATGACTTAAGGGCTGATTCTGAGGCTAGAGTGCTGTTTAGGACATCTGCCATTCTATGAGTCTGCTGTGTATCACGCTTCCCATGTTGGATCTCTCCCTTTTTAATTCTATTAGTACCACAAACTACCAATTGTGCCACTGGAGCGCCGCACTCCCTTTTTAATTCTATCAGTTAGTATTAGCAGACACTAGTCCTGTTTGTGTGATCCCTTTGACTCTTAGACCTATCAGTATCATCAATTGTGAACTGAAATTGATCATTGGGACTAGTGAGATGGATTTGGTACATGCCACCTTGATGGGATTGAATTGGGATCCCCTGGCATGTTTCTAACTCTACCATTAGAGGCAAGTCAGCTTGAGCATGTCCCAAATTGTACATCTCCTCCCTCTCTTATTCCCACTCTTAAATTTAACAGGATCACTTTTAGTTAAATTTAAACACCTAAGAATAATTGTGTGTTAATTACAGAGTTCAATCATTAGTATTAAGTAGAACAAAAAAATACTAAAAGGGATAAAGTATTAAGTTGTACATCAACAGTCAGGACAAGGGCTGATCAAGTTACTGTTTCTCTTATTGTCCATTTCACTTCAACAGGTTTCCTTTTTGGTGCTCGGTTAGTTGTCACCGATCAGGGAGAACATATGATATTTTTCCCTTTCTGACTGGCTTCATTCACTCAGCATGATGTTTACCAGATTCCTCCATTTTATTGCAAATGACCGGATTTCATTGTTTTTGACTGCTTTATAGTATTCTATCGAGTACATGTCCCATAATTTCTTTATCCAGTCTACTGTTGATGGGCTTTTGGGTTGGTTCCAAGTCTTAGCTATTGTGAATTGAGCCGCAATAAACATTACTGTGCAGACGGATTTTTTGTTTGCCAATTTAATTTCCTTTGGGTAAATTCCAAGGAGTGGGATGTCTGGGTTGTATGGTAGGGTTGTATTCATGTTTCTGAGGAATCTCCAGACTGACTTCCATAGTGGCTTAACCAGCTTGCATTCCTACCAACAGTGGGTTAGTGTCCCTTTTTCCCCACATCCTCTCCAGCATCTGTTGTTGGTAGATTTCTGAATGTGAGCCATTCTAACCGGGGTGAGGTGAAACCTCATTGTTGTTTTGATTTGCATTTCCCTGATCGCTAGTGATCTTGAACATTTTTTCATGTGTCTGTTGGCCATATGGATTTCATCTCTTGAAAAATGTGTATTGAGGTCCTTGGCCCATCTCTTAAGTGGCAAAGACTTCTTGGAAAAACCCCGGAAGCACAGGCAGTCAAAGCCAAAATTAACAATTGGGATTACATCAAATTGATAAGTTTCTGTATGGCAAAAGAAACAGGAAAGTGAAGAGGCAACCAACAGAATGGGAAAAATATTTGGAAACTATGCAACAGATAAAGGGTTAATATCCAGAATCTACAAAGAGATCAAGAAACAACAACAAAACAAACAACCCAATGGTAATTTTTATCATTGTTAAACTGAAGTCAGTTGGTCTAACTTACACTTTCAAGGATGTTTATTATGCTGGGTCACTCCCTGAAAGAGTCTTGGGGACCCCAGGCAGCAGAGACTGCACTTTAAGAGCAGCTCTCTTGGGCCTGCATAAGGCTCCCTGCAGGGTGTGTCCTGCTGTCTTCCCCTGTGTGTCTCTGACCCACGTCAGCTGCCCCACACTTGGTGTTTACAAACCCTGAACTCTGTCTCCTGCCTGCCCTGGGCCTCTGCCACACTTTGCCTCTACCTGGAATAGCACCATGAAGACCACTTTCATGGGCAAGATTCATGCAAACTTTCCTGTACTTTTGCCTGTATGATTAAGACATAGTAACTATTCCTTCCATGACTCTACTGTTTAATTTGCATTTACTTCTAGCATGGACCTCTGATAATTTCATTTGTTTATATATTTATCTCTTCCTGTTTAGGCAATGACTCAAACACTGGTACTCTGTTCTTTTTACATCAAAAGGAAATTATAGCAGCTTAAAAAAGTTCTTAACCACTCTTTGCTTCTCTTTTCTCTTCTGTTAAAAAGGAGTACTCATTACTCACTTAGAGAAATATTCTAAATATTAAATGAGAAAATCCATGTGTGTGCTCAAAATATTAAAAATAGTCACATACAATCACTTATGCATTCATTAATATAATACATTAATGCATTCATTAATGTCATACTACATTAGTTAAGAATTTTTAGTTTAATCATTTAATTTGTTTTGCACAAAATATAAATAAAAGGATAAATGTGTTTGAGGGATTACCCTCTAGATAAGAGGATTTCTGCTTTAAAATTTATTTTCATTTTATTTGAGAGAGAGAGAGAGAAAGAAAGAACAAAATCTTTAATCTGCTAGTGTGCTCCCTAGATGCTCTCAAGAGCCAGAGCTGAGACAGGCCAAAGCAAGGAGCCTAGAATTCCTTCCAGATCTCCCACGCAGGTGGCAGGGACACAACTAATTGTGTTCTTAGGGTACACTTTGGCAGAAAGTTGGACTGGAAGAGGAGGAGCAGGGCCTCACACCAGGCATTCAGATCTGAGAGGCAGGTGTTCTGCGTGGTGATTAACCACTGTACCCAACACCCACTCTGGATTCTTGTTTTAATTTAGAAATAACTCAACAGATGTGGATCTATAGATCTCTGTGAGTTTGCAAGAGTTTCTTGTCTTGCATTTTTCTATCTAATACCTAAATTTTTAGCAATAATTTATTGGTTAATTTTTAATTGTTTATAAGCTTTTTTGGTAAAAAGTCATATTAAGCATGATTTAAAAACTTTTACAGGAAACTATGCTCCCTCATTTACTGCTGTTCAAAAATGTCTGAGTTGGGCCATAGAGTATTATTTTCCTGGTGTCCTTTACCAGGGGTGTTCAACTGATGGCAAGGCAGCCAATCCAAAGAATATCAAGTGTGTTATGACCAATGCCATGTCAGATCCAAACAGTTGGAAAGAACTTGTATAGTGAAGTTGTAAACTGAGCAAAAGAAGGTCTAGGAGCACTTTCCTGCATGGAGTTACCCACCTACATTTGCATATGCACTCTGCCTCTGACTTTTCCCACAGATGTACCTTTCTGACTGACTATCCCCTCCTGAGATCAAATCTTTGTCTGAAGCTTACAGTCCTACCCCTTTGCATTAATTATAAAAAATCAGCCTAGCAATTCTTTCCCCTTTTCTTTAACCACCTAGCTTCTAATAAGTCATTGTCATCAACATGGGAGGGTGCTGTCATTTCTTCTCTCTAAAGGGAGAAAACAAGCCTTAACTCCACATTTCCCCTCTACCTTTTTTTCCCTTCTGTGTCCAGTTTTCTAAGGAACAAAAGCACTAGTTTACAATAGATTTCTCCATTTCATGAGTTCTCTCCAATTAAGCTTCCACTTTGTCACTCCAGATGTGAATTTATAGCTTCTTCAATCAGGACTTTACGCTGGTAGTCAAGCCAATCCCTTCAAGTATTTCTCTCCATCTGTCTTTCAGGGGGAGAACATTCACCTGAGATTCTACCTAGCTGATCCTGTTTGGGAGCCTCTGTGTTGAAAAGGCAAATCTTTGTTCCGTTCATACTGGTCCCATTCATATAGTCATGTAGTCAGCAGGTGTTATATACGTCTTTATACTGATGTTTGCCAAGTTTTAGTTTCCAGTTCATAGCATTTCCTGTAATTCTAGATTCCCAAATTCCCATTAAGGGGTCCACAGTTTTTCCCATGTCTCTGCACTTACTCCTCCAAACTAAACTTTATTAACACAGTAACAGAGTAGTTGTACTACAGAGCTAATCAACGGGGACCACTCTTCATATGAAGCCTTGTCATCCAGAGCCAATGTCAAAGTCCTGTTGCCTTGTGACTGTTTCTATGAGATCTGCTTTGCTTATCTTATCTCCTTGGCTTCATCTCCAAACACTCTCTCCCTCTGCCTCAGGAGTCCCAGCAGACATGGGTCTGACTCAGGGCTTTTACATAGTCTCCCCTCTGCTTGGAATTCTCTTTTCTTAGATATTTGGGTGGCTTGCTAGCATTCTCTTCAAAACTTTGCTGAACACTTAATGTTTAATGAGAGAATCCATTACCCCCTCTTGAAGAGTGAATTACAAATTCACCTGTTATGCTCCACACTTCCTTTGCTGTTTTCTGTCATAGCATTATAGCATTTACCCAATGTAATACACTATTTATACAAATACATTAACTTAAATTTATGTGTGTGTTTACCATATTATTGATACTGAGTCCTGGAATATAAGCTTCATGAAGGTAGGGAGTTTTGTTTTTTTTTCCTTTTTCTTTTTTGACAGGCAGAGTTAGATAGAAAAAGAGAGACAGAGAGAAAGGTCTTCCTTTTTCCATTGGTTCACCCCCCAAGTGGCCGCTATGGCTGTCGTCTTACAGCCAGCGCACTGCACCGATCCGAAGCCAGGAGCCAGGTGCTTCTCCTGGTCTCTCATGCAGGTGCAGGGCCCAAACACTTGGGCAATCCTCAACTGCCCTCCCGGGCCACAGCAGAGAGCTGGCCTGGAAGAAGGGCAACCAGGACAGAATCCGGCGCCCCAACTGGGACTAGAACCAGGTGTGCCAGCACCACTGACGGAGGATTAGCCTAGTGAGCCACGGTGCTGGCAAAAGTAGGAAGTTTTTAAAAATACATTTCAGAAGCAGACAAGGAAGGAGTGAAGAAGGGAGAGATGGAAAGAAGGGGGAGGCAAGGGAGGCGGAGAGACCTCTCATCTGCTGGTGCACACCTCAAATGCACGGGAAGCTTGGAACTCGCACCAGATTTCCCTCAGGGTGGCAGGAACTCAAGTACTTGGAACATCTGACGCCTCTCAGGGTGCACATTAGCAGGCAGCTGGATTCTGGAGTGGAGCCAGAACCCTGGAACATAGGCACTTGGACATGGGATGTGGGCATCCCCAGTGGTGTCTTAACTGCTGTGCCAAGCACACCTGGAGGAGCAGAGATTGCTGGCACAGATTTTTGTTTGACCTGGAAACCATTCATTTGTAAAGTACCCATAAAGAGAGATAAGGACCCTATTTCCAACTGTCTGTGGGGAGCAGAGTAAAAGCCTATTTGTAAATAACGGTTAGCAAACCAGTTGTCCTAACTGCATTAACAAATCCTTCGCCAAAACAGTACCTTTCCACTAGCTTACATCAATGCTTAAAAACTCTCCTGCCTTTTTGTTTCAGTGATGTTCCAATTTCCTATTCAGTTCTATGTTCTACTGAGGGCTTTTCCATGTCCATTGCTGCAGTGTGAATAAATCTGTCTCATTATTTTTATTAATGTCCGGACAATTTCTCTGTAACATTCTCTGTATCGAAAATGTTTCATGCACATAATATATGCTCAGGAAATGTTCATGCAGTGAGTGAATCAATGGATGCAAATGCTAAAATTATGACTAGGAATTAATCAGAGAAGATCAAGACTCCAGAAAGCAGAGACAGATTGAGAGAACATAAAGAGGGCTCTTCAAAAATTTGATGGAAAATATGATTATGAATAAAATTTTATTGAGATCTAAAATTTTTTGCACAAGATGAATTTCTTTTACTTTCAGTTTTCCATAAAGTTTTTGAGGCACTCTTGTGTTTGTATGCTTGGAGAATACAGAGAAGAAAAGAGGAGAAAGAGAAAGAAAAGACCGTCTCTGGGCTGCTTCTGGCAGCTCCTGTTCTTGTCCATCTACGTTTTCTTACGCTAAACCTGCTTATGCTTTAGTTTGGTTGAGGAACTCTTGAGTCTTTGAAACTTGCTACACACTGAGACTAATTTGTCCTTTCCTCTATACTATGCCCTCCTATTTAAGGTCTCAGTTTTAGCCTGCAGTGCCTAGCATTTCACCTGTGATAAATACAGTATTTGCTAGCAAAATTTTGAATAAAAATATTTCCTTACTCTTCTACCATTCACATAAACAAACCTTCTCAAAATGTATGAGGAGATTATAGGGATAATATTCCATATAGTCATGATTGGAAAAGGAGCTGCTTAATTGTCTCTCTTCACATATCAGCCAGAAAGGAAAAATCAGTTCTTTTGAAGTTGCAGTTATCCATTGAGGCTATCGCCAATTTCCAGTTGTTAGAAATCTCACTGGAGGAATCTTAGTAAACACCTAGGTGTACTTTTTTCAAGATTTATTTTATTTTATTTTATTCGAAAGGTGGAATTACAAAATGTGAAGGAGAGACGGAGTTAATCTGCTGGTTGACTCCCCTCAAGGCTGCAACAGCCAGGGCTGAGTTGTGTTGAAGCCAGGAGTCTGGAACCCCATCTGGACCTCCTGGCAGAGGCTCAAACTTTGGCCACCTTCTGCTGCTTTTCCAGGCATAGCAGGGAACAGGATTGGAAGTGCACCAGTGGGGACTTGAACCGGCACCCCTATGGGATGCTGTCCTCACAGGTGGCGGCTCAACCCTCTGCTCAGCCATGCTGGCCCCCAAGACCTACTTATAAGGAAAAAATGCATTTCAACTTCAAGTTCTGATTTTATTATCACTTTATACATTTTGCTAACATGGGATACCTGGTTTTGCTGTCAATTGTAATCAAAGCTGTCAGAAGAAATAATGAATTTATCATATAGAGATATTTTCCTTCTATTTGAAAGACCACACTATCCTCTGGCTTTTCCTAATTTCAGGTTTAACCATCCAATCAGAAATAGTCTTACAGTTGGGTGAGTGATTTGATTTGATTTTACTGTTGTTCTCATCAAGCATGTCTTTGTTTCCTCTCTGGAAGGCAGAAGGTCATTCTGTAGGGCTTCACAGTCCATTCCTTTGCCCAGTTCACTTTGATCAGCTCCATGTCACCTCACCACAAAGCAGAACCTTCCCCCTTTTCCAAATACAGAAGGCTTTCATATACTTTCATTTCGGTCTTGACCTCTAAAAATAAAAGGAAACCTATCTACATATTCACAAGGTTCCTGTGCTAATTATTGTAGCAAGCTGGTTGAACAGAAATTAGATTTTAGGATGAACTTAGTGATCTATTTCACCCGAACAACTTTGAGTGGGAAATAATTCTTTTTTTAGCAGACAGGTGACATGTGAGAAGGGCATCTTTCTTTGACTTTATCATAGGGCAACTATAGGACCAGGTCTAAAGGGATGTGTGTGGAATGATTCATTGTAGAATAAAGATATGGAATTTACTGCCTTTCCTGAGGTGCAAATGTCAAAGCTCAGTTGAGAGTCTTAAGGCCATCTTCAGCCATAGGGCTCTAAAAAACAATGTTCTCTATCCAATTCACAGTAGATTAGACCTTTCCTGGCAAGATGCTAAACACAAGCCAAGCACAGATGACATGAAGAAGAGCCAGAGGCGTTATGGTGTTATATAAAAGGGTCAAATACACGGTTCAAATAACACTCTCGGGGTGTGCTTTTTTCCTTGGAAGAGAGAAGAATCTGTACTGAGAGCCGTAGGTGGTCCAATGGGACTACTGTGCGTTTTATTTTACCTCTATGTAAAGGATTCAAGGAAAGTTGGAAATAACGTGCATACAAACTACCCCTGCGGGCATATGACCAATGCACATACACACACGTGCACATTCATTTAATCATGTAACAGTCTCCTTTCATTTGACAGAAGCAAATTATCCAATGCTAAAGATTGAGAGACCTCTCAGGAGATAAGCCTTAGAACATCATTTATTAATATTACTGTGAGATACTTAAGAATTGCATGTCTTTTATATACTATGGGAAATGTGATTAGATGGTGGCAATAAAAAATGGGATTTTCCTAATCCCCACTTCAAGCTCGTATTTTTCTTTCTTGTTTTATTTTAACTTTTAATTACATTTAACACTTATTATTACATATTCACAATTAGGTAGGCCTGTAACCTGCTGAGACACATCACATCTGCCCTGTCCTAGGAGAATATCTGCTGACATTTCAAATAAACTGAGATGTCTTTTCTAATTTTCATTCTGGGGAAAAATTATAGGAAGGCTAACTCTTTGTGGTTTTATTCGAGATTTTTATTAAGAAAAAGTCTTGCTTGCTTAAAATACTTGAAGTTTTTTCCTTGGCAATCACATCTGTAAGGGATTGAAAGGCACAGGGATTGCTGGTATTTAATAATGTCTTTTAAATGTCGCAGTGCAGGGGTGGGCATTTCGTATAGTGGTTAAGATGCTAAGTAAGACACTGCGGTCCCAGTGTCAGAGAACCTGGATGTGATGCCTTGCGGTGGCTCCTAACTCCAGCTTCCTGCTTATGCAGACCCTGGGAGACAGTGATGCTCACTTTCACAGGGGAGACTCGGATGGTGTTCGTGCATCCTGGCTTTGGCACGGCCCAGTCCCAGTCATGCTGCAGCTATAGGGACTATGTGCCCACAGATGGGAGTACTCTTCCTCTCTCTCTCTCTCCATCTCTCTCTCTGACATACAGAAAGAGGGAGAGAGCATTGTGTGTGTGTGTGTGTGTGTTTCAAATGAATGAATAGAAACAAAATAAATGCTACAGTACCAGAAAAATATGATAATTTTGTTTACATTATTATTTATGTTCCTGATTAGCATTCTACAAGTTAGTAAGAAGTTTGTGAGCAAGAAGTGAAGCTACAAAGACTGAGAAAAGTTGTATAACCATGTCCCTGGGGCTGAAAATGGAAACCATAAACTACATAATGATATCTTTGTCTTCACAATGACAGGGTGTAAAACCAGTGCTGAAAATGAAAACTCCCCTATTTCCCCCTGGAATCAAGTTATTCTTTATGATAGAATGGAAAGTGGTGGAAATAATACTTGGCATTTATCTGGTATTTCAATTATTCATTCATTTCACGGGTGTTTAATAAAGATGCTATGATATCTCAAACACTGTATTATGCCTTGGAATTTACACTTGAACAAGTCGAAACCTCACCTTAAAGGAAGTCAGCCTATCTGATGGACGTGGAGTCTGTCTGAGAGGTAGACAACTATGTTATTAGAACTGAAATAGGAAGTTCACAGACCAGAGCTCTCTCGGAAGTGTTTGGATGATCACATTTCATTGAAAGGAGGTGAAACTCCTTAGCATGGTCTTCCTCTCCCTTATCATTTCTTGCAATTTTCTTCTGACTGCTTTGCTCCAACTACGAAGGGTTCCGTAGAGGTTCTCGAACATTCTAAGGCCCTTCTTAACCTAAGGACTCTCCTTGCCTGGGCTGCCTGTGCTCTGATCTCTGCGAGATTCTTTCCTCTCATGCTTTAGTTCAGACCTAAGTGTAATGACCACCTTGTCCTTTTCCTGGCCCAAGGAATGCTTGCTTCTGTTTCTGTTCCTTTTCCTCGTGTATTAGTTCCATCAGCACCATTCATACATGGATTTATAAGCTCTCTCTCGTCCCAGTATATATAATTTTGTACTGAAAATCTCAGTATATTGTAGGGTATTAATAAATACTTTAAAGGAGTATATGTGGAGCAAAAGCAACCTTTAGGAAAAATTTCACCTACGGTAAAATTTTTCTCATTCACCAAGTCCAAGATTTTTTATAGTTTTCAGGTACTTCTTTACATTTTTGCTCTTTGAATACCAACTTAACAAAAGTATTCCAGATGAAGGAAATGAAGTTAAAATTCCAAAGTAGAAAAGTACAAGGCCAGCATAAAAAACATCAGTAAGGATGTGCATGTGTGTGCAAGCACACACACTAGGTCTCCATAAAGTTCATGGAAAATGCATAATATGAAAAAAACTCTGTAGGAATTTCAAACTTTTTTTTTCACCAAAATAAATTTATACCTTAATGCCTTCATGCCGTTTTCAACGAGCTTTTTGAGAAAGTATCCTATGTGTATATGCATTCACATATAAATAATCTCCATTAAGGGTGTCCTTGTGAGAACATTTGAAAGTAAACATCCCTTGCTAAGCACTAAGGAATAGCAAATGTTTGTGAAAGGGTTACCCACCACAGGGCAGAGAGAAAGTGGCACAAAGGGAGAGAGCAATAAATAGATAGGATTTATCCCTCTAGTCACTTTGAAATAAGTGAAGATAAGAGAGCAGTTCTTGCTAACTGTACCTTTTGCCTTTCCAAATCCTACCTATCACAGCTGTGGTCCAACTTAATGCAAAATGTGATTTATCAGATTCAGAGGTAGAGCAAAACAAAGAAGGCTGCTGAGAAGCCCTACTCTTTTCATTTTGTTTATTTTCTTGTTGAATATATTTGGAAGGGGGGGAGGGAGGGAAAAACAGAGGGAGAGGGAAAGAGAAAGAGAGATATATAGAGAGAGATCGAGAGATCAAGAGATCAAGAGATCTTCCACCTGCTAGTTCACTCCCCAAATGCCCACAATAGCTGGAGCTGGCCAAAGTCAAAGCCAGGTGCCAGGATTGCATTTGTGTTTCTCATGTGGGTAGCAGGTGCTTGAAACAGACAGAACTCTATCCTAGGCACACTTGAAATGTGGCATGGTATCCCAACTGGTGACTTAACCTGCTGTACCACAATACCTATCCTGAGAAGCCCCACTGTTAGTAATCCTCTTGCATTTGCAAAGATGTGAATAGAAAACTACTGGTGCTAAACCATGTATCAATTTACGCATTCTATTCCAAATCTAGCTCTCTGTCCATGAAAATACAGGTCATCCTGGTATCACTGTACAAGAGCCAAATGTATTCCAAATATATACAAAAAATTGTAATACATTAATGACTTAAAAGTAAAAAAAAATCACTCAAGAAAGGATAAAGTAGTTACTGCAAGGATTTTTCAGAAAGTGAGAATAAAGGAAGATATAGAAATGCTTTCTATACTGCCACCAAGTCCTTAATGATTAATGTTTGAGGATTTGGCAGGAAGGGAAGGTCAAGTTTCCAACTGTAGATCTCACAGAAATGAACACTATGTGTGTCAACTCACAGCTTCCTGTTTTCACCCCTCTATAGAACAGTGAGTCTCCATGTATAGACAGACCATCCTTGTTAATAACTGGCAATTTCAGAATACTTGACACTAAATAGCCAAGTATATGGAATGTTCATTTTAAAAATCACCTAGATATTTAGGCATTATTTCACCCAAGTCTCTAAATTTTATAGAAATAATGTTTATAGGATACTTTTTTAGTAAATCAGAATATTATAAATTTGGAATATTTTTCCATCTTTAAACTTTGGCATGTCAGAACACATTAAAAATTGTGAGGTGGTATGGGATATCCTTTTGAATTTTTTTGTGCAGGTTTATTTTATCACTTCACAGTTCTATATATTTTGTTATATAAACCTAAATTAAAGCTTCCTTAGTTCCTACTTTTTTTTGTCTTTCATGGTAAATGTCTTCATAGTTCTTTGTAAAAATCCAATCATCTCACTGTCCATACAAACCATTTGCTCAGAAAAGGCTATTTGCTTTGAGAGTTCACATTGTTCTTGAAAAATTTTGCTTGTCTCTCCCTCACGGTTAAAGATAAACTGTTGTACTTCTTGGAAAACAAAAATACTGAAATGTAGCTTACAAGTCAAATAATAGAACAAAATGACTCTCCAATCTGACTGACAATTCTGGCATAGCTGTTTAGATAAGAATCATAGCACCTTGGAAAATTGAAATAAAACATCTAAATGACAAAGCAGTTAGATTTCAGCAAATTTTTGGAGAAAATGATATAAGTTGTCCTAAAATGAAAAAACTAAATTCCATTTTTTAGTTATCTGCCTTTTCATTGATATAGTATAGGAAGAATGTTACTGAACTAAAAGCCAAAAATGAGAGATGATGCTAGTTTTAAAAGTCAGTATGTTGTTGAAATATTCAAACCATAAAATAATTTTTCCCTAGAAACAAAAGTGATCCCATGGTCATTTATTGAATTGGTTCTTCTGTAAACAAATACTGCAAGTGTTTTGGAATCTGTTTGCTTATGCTTATTTTAAAATGATATGCTATTTTATGAACAAATTTGTAATTGCTCAAAAGAGGGTGAAATAAGAAAAAATAGATTCTGTTAGAAAAACATGGATTTGATTATACTGAAATTATCAGGCCCATGATGGAAAAAATGAACAATGCAGATTATCTACTAAAAACGAGAAACCTGGTATCAAAGATGTTGCTAAAAAGCAGTTGTTGCCATGGTATCAAGAAGTAAATGCTGATACTTATGGGGAAGAAAGTATCATGTAGTGACTTCAGATAGGATCAGAGTGACAGGAGACAAATTTATTTTTCTTTTAATTTGGGAGGAGGCAACAAAAAGTAAGGGTAGCTGGAACAGATCCTAATCCAACTGAGCCAACCCAAGGTACCAAGTGCTTTGGAGAGAGCTTAGCACAGGTCATAGGTGAGAGAGACCCATCCCAAGATCCTAGTGAAAAGCGAGCCCACAACAACCAGCAGGGGAGGACCAACATGAGGATCACAGAGCTAAGTCCAGCTTTATGTGTGTTGATTTAACACAGGAGTGTTTGTGTATGCTTTGAATCCAATGGAGACAAAAATCATATGTGAGTCTTTTTATTTATTCATGGTTCTATTTTGAATTATAGGGTATCAGCAGATAAAAGGTATATCTATATATCAATGAAAAGACTTTTTGAGGAAAAAGGCACATTTTTCTTCAAAGATGCAGTTTATACCTTGGTGTAAGGCATAATAAAATATTAAGGGTACATGTGTTAAAAGCTAAGCTTTATTTTAGGAGAAGAGTTTCATATACACATGTAGTACTATCTGATACAAAATGCACATTGTAAGCTAGATTAGCATCAATAAGCTTTGATACCCTGTTTAATGTTTGTTTCCTTTTTGTCTCATATGAGCTTTTTTAAATTTCTATTTGCATGGAGTGTCTTTATCCCTCCTTTCACTATCTGTCTATCTATCTTTGCTGGTGAAGTTTATTTCTTGTAGGCAGCATATAGTGGATTTTTTGTTTTTTATTCTTTCAACCTGTCTATACCTTTTAATTGCGAAATTTAGCCCATTATCATTCGAGGTTATTCTTGGTAAGCAGTGACTTGGGCCTGTGATTTTTCTGTAAAAATTCCTGTTATTTGATTTGAATACCCTTTGTTCTTTTCTAGTAGGGCTTCTACTTTCACATTCTTTATGATGCTAATTGCCTTTCTCTGTTTCCTATGTAGTAAGTCTTTAAGGATCATTTGTAAGGCAGGCCAGGTAGTGATGAGTTCTTTCAATTTTTGTTTGTCTTGGAAAGTATTCATTTCACTTTGATTTATTTCAGACAAAAGAGCTTTTAGCCAAAAATTGTTAGACAGTAAAGAAGGTCACTATGAAATCAAAGAATCAGATCAAGAAGACATGACTGCTGTAAGTGTATGTGCAAGTAACAGCTTGTCACCCAGTTTTCTTTTTTAAGATTTATTTATTTATTTGAAAGTGTTGTATGAGAGAGAAAGAGAGGCAGAGAGAGGGAGAGGTCTTCTATCAGCTAGTTCGCTCCCCAGTTGGCCACAATGGCTGGAGCTGCTTTCGTAGATCCGAATCCAGGAGCTAGGAGCTTCTTCCAGGTCTCCCATGTAGGTGTAGTGACCCAAGGACTTGGGCCATCTTCTACTGCTTTTCCAGGCCACAGCGAAGAGCTGGATCTGAAGTGAGCATCCAGGACTCGAATTGACACTCATATAGGATGCCTGCACTATGGGCGGAGCCTTTACTCTCTATGCCACAGTGCTGGTCTTCACCCAGTTTTATTTAATAAAAGAAGTTAGTGGATCTAAAGGGAGACAGGAGCACCAATACAATAGTATTGGGGGACTTCAGCCTCCTACTGTCATCAATGGGCTTTATTAACAAGACTAAAAAAGAATCAAAAAATAAACAACAGACCTAGTCTACACCATAGACTGAATGATCTAATAGCTACATAATATTTCATCTCACAGCTACAAAATACACATTTTTTTTTCAACAGTGCATGGAACATTCTCTAGGATAGACTGCATATGAGGCCAGAACAGGTCTCAACATTTAAAAGAAAATCAAAATCACATCATGAATTTTTTCTTATCACAATGGGATGAAACTGGAAATTATCAATAAAAGAAATTCTGCGAATTATACAAACACATGGAGATTGAACAACATGATTCTGAATGAAGAGTATGTCACAAAAAAAGAGAAAAAAATTCTCTGGAACTGATGGAAGTAGAAACACAAAATATAAAAACTTAAAGGGTACAACAAAAGCTGTATTAAGAGGAAAGTCTATAGCATTAATTGTCTATATCAAAAAATGAAGAGGTATCAAATAAATGATTTAACAAGACATCTCAAGGTTCTAGAGAAACAACAGCAAACCAAACCCAAAATCAATAGGAGGAAAGAAATAATAAAAATTATAGAAGAGATAAATAAAATAGAAATTTTAAAAATACAAAAGATCAAGGAAATGATATTTTTTAAAAGTAAACAGAATTGATAGACTTTTAGCTGGACTAGCTGAGAAAAAAAAGAAGACTCAAATCAATAAAAATCTGAAGGATAGAGGTACAACAACTGATCCCACAGAAATACAAAGAATTATTATGAACAACCATATGCCAATGGATTATAAAATATAGAAGAAATGAATAGATTTCTGGATACATATAATTTACCAAAATTGAGTCATAAAAACATAGCAAACTGAATAGATCAATAACCATGGTTGAGATAAAATCAATAATAGCCTTTCAATAAAGAAAGACCCAGGACCAGATGGCTTTACAGCTGAATTCTGCTTTTAAGGAAGAAGTAATCTCGATTCTTCTCCAGTTCTTCAAAACAACTGAATGAGAGGGAACTGTTTAATCTCATTATATGAGACCAGAGTTACCTCACTTGCAAAACAAGAAAAACCCAGGAGAAAAAATAAGATAACTAAGTTCCAGCATCTCTGATGAATGTCGAGCAAAATTCCTCATAATTCATTAAAATTCAAGAGTAAAACTTTTGGGCATAGTAGGTTAAGCCTCCTCCTGAGGAGCTAGCATCCCATATAGCCACCAGTTAGAATCTCCTGGCTATTCCACTCTGATCTGGCTCTCTGCTTGATGGCCTGGGAAAGCAGTAGAATATGAATTGAGGGCTTGGGCCCCTGAACCCATGTGTGAAACCTGGAAGAACCTCCTGGCTCCTGGTTCCTGGCTTCCATCTGACCCAGCTCCTGCCACTGCAGCCATTTGAGGAATGAACCAGTGGACAGAAGACCTCTCTGTCTCTCCCTTTCTCTGTAACTCTACGCCTCAAATAAGTAAATATTTTTTTTTAAAAAAGAAAACCTTTTTAAATATACTTTTAATTTTTTAACTTTTATTTAGTAAATATAAATTTCCAAAGCATAGTTTATGGATTACAATGGCTCCCCCCCCATAACTTCCCTCCCACCCGCAACCCTCCCATCTCCCGCTCCCTCTCCCATTCCCATTTTAAGATTTAAAAATTTTTGACATTTTCCATGTTTGTTTCATATGTAGATAATATATACATATACTTATGTGCTATTTCTTGAAAACAGGGATATTATATAACAAAATATAGAATTTATGACAGTGATCATGAAATGGGGAAAGAAGGGTATATGGTCATATGCATGGTATAATTTAGTGAAAATATTTATAACTATATACCAAGTAAGATGACATATACACAATTTTTATATTTTGTCTACATATGCTAATTTCCACAGAGAGGGAAAACATGTGGCTCTTTCTTTGGCTTATTTCATTTTGAAAAACGATCTTCAGTCCTTGCCTGAGGAAAAGTGGTGAAAAAGCAGATCTAAAAATTATAGAAGAATGATGCATCAACAAGGCCAAATGGTATAGGCACCACACGTAGGAGGGCACTAATCAGAAGGAAACAAGGAACTAAGATCAGGAGCAAATGTATTGGTTCCCCTCTTGCCCACCACATGCTAGGACTCTGAATAACAGTCTATTAATATCAAATCTATTAAGATTAGAATACCATGAACCTCATCCCTAATGTGAACATAACACAATAGAAACATAATATGGCAATATTTTCATTCCTGCTTATTCTGCTAGTTTAGCATTTCTTTGTTGGTGGGAGCACTAACCACTGCCCGCAATGTATGGGATGATGTGGCAATCATGCTTAACAATTAACCATGATTGATTTAATTTCTTTAAATAATTAGTTTTCATTTTATATCAGAGAGAGAGAGAGAGAGAGAGAGAGAGATGTTTTATATGCAGGTTCACTCCTCAAACGCTTTCAAGGGTCAAGTGTTGACAAGGTCGAAGCCAGCTGCTAAGAATTCCATTTCATCCTCTCACACTTGAGCCACCATCGGTTCCCCTCCAGGATATACATAAGCAGGAAGCTGGGTCAGGAATTGAGTAGCTGGGACTCAAATCAGTAACTCTGATATGAAATATAAGCATCCCAAGCAGTGGTAACTTAAGCTTCTGTGCCTAATACCCACCTCAGGATTGATTTTCTTAAATTTTGAATGATAAATTCTATCCATGGATCTTTGATGAGTCGTCTATCTCATCTTTCATGAGAGTCAATCCTTTAGAAAACCTGATTCAAATAAGTCAACCCATATCTCTCAGAAGCAAATAGCAGAATATGTAGGTAGAACATACTGCTATAGTTATATCAGTTAAAATATTGGAATACTTTTCTCCCTCAATTTCTTCTTCTGGAATCTCTAGAATTCTCAAGTCAAACAACTAAAAACTTAATGCCTGATTTCCAAGGGGCCTCTGGAAATATACTCCATCTCAAAAACTCTAGTCTGCTATTATTGGTTGATGTTCTTTGGTATAAATTGTTAAATATTTTGAGAATCAGCTCTGGGAGTAAGCCTTGTTATAACTGTTACACAAAGATGTTCAATAAGCCGGATTACTGTGAGGATCTGCACATATACATATCTAAATATCTAAAACAATTAGTATAAAGGATGGAGATAACAACATGGAGACAGAAATGACTTAGAAATCCATGAAGATAAGAAAACACTGCAGCATGGAGTAGAAGCACTGATATCAGAGAGCCTGTGCTATGAATGCAGGATATCTCATAGATTCAGTGTAAAGACTAAATGACAAAGTTGTTCAGACTCAGTATAGAAGTGACAATAAATTTTAGCTCTAGTCCCTGGAAATGCTTAAAATAAACTTGGCCTTATAGGATGGGGATGCTGTAGAAGAGATTTAACTTTGAAAAAGTAAAGCAGATAACCTTGATAACCATGCCAGATTATGAAATGTGAAATTCTGTAAGTAGTGTATTCCAACTGATGGTTTGTTGGAGCTGACTTACATACACTCAAGAGAGCCTACTAATAGTGTTTATTTCTGTCCCAAATCTGTGTTCATTGGCATATTGTTGGCATTGTGAAATCTGCTGTGGTGAAAGTGTAAATCAGAAAATACTCCCCAATTGGGCTTTCCTTCTGATCAGAATCCATACTTACAGATTTAAACCATTGCTTTCAACAAGATTCAAGTTTTCAAATAATTTCATTTATGCAATATCAATAGAACATTTGGGGTTTAGAATGAAACGTTGGTTTTTTCTGTAATAGAAAATACAAAGTTTTATGAAACAGTCAACAGAATGAAGGAAAACTGTAGAGAATAGAAGAAAATATTTGAAAACATTTTTATCTGATAATTGGTTAATTTTGTAAAATATATAATGAACTCAGACAACTCAATAACAAAAAAATAAATAACTCAATTAAAAAGTTGGCAAAAGGCCTGAATAGATGTTCCTCAAAAGAAAACATATAAAAGGCCAACAGATATATGATTAGCTCAGCATTGCTAATCACACTGAGGATATTTCACAAAAAAATCAAAAATAGTGCTGCCATATGATCCAGTGATCCCACTATGGTAATACATATCCAAAGGAAATTAAAGAAGTATGTAGAAGACTTGTCAACACTTGCATGTGTATTATAGCACTATTCACAACAGGCATAATATGAGATCAGCCTACTTCTATGCCCAATGATAAGTCTATAAAGAAACTGTGGTGTAAATATATATATATATAAAATTATATAAGTATATACATGCATGCATACACACACATAAAATGGAATACTGTTGAATTGTGAAAAAGGAAATTCTGTCACTTGCAATAAATGGATGGACATGAAAAACATTATATTAAACATAATAAGAAAGACACAAAAACATACATATCACATGATCACCCAAGTCAAAGCCTAGAAAAATTAATAGAGATTTAGAATCATAGATGCTGGTATACTTTAAGAAGAGGGTTGGGGGGTAAAAGTCAATTGATATAAAATTTCATTTAAATAGGAGGAATCAGTTCAACAGATCTCTTATAAAGCATGGTGAAAAATGGTTAATATGTTCTTGAAAAATTCTAGGAGAATATAAAATATTCTCACTACAATAATCATAACAATGTATATGTTAATTAGCTAGACTATCATTTCATATTGTACATAAACTTCAAAAAATCAGGTTGCTCATGATAAAACCATTTAATTTTGTCAATTAAAATTCATTCTCTTTTTTCTAATGAAAATTAAATTATACCTTATTTATTTTTACTTTTCTTTTTTTTTTAACTTTTATTTAGAATATAAATTTCCAAGGTACAACTTATGGATTGCAATGGCTTCCGCCCCATACTCCCCCCCCACAACCCTCCCTCCTTGCCTGCTCCCTCTCCCCTTTCATTTGCATCCAGATTCATTTTCAATTCTCTTTGTATACAGGAGATCACTTTAGTATGTGTTAAGTAAAGATTTCATCAGTTTGCACCCACACAGAAACACAAGGTGTAAAACTACTGTTTCAGTACTAGTTATAGCATTACTTCACATTGGACAACATATTAAGGACAAATCCCACATGTGACATAAGTACACAGTGACTTCTGTTGTTGATTTAAAAATTTGACATTCTTGTTTATGGCGTCAGTAATCTCCCTAGGCTCTAGTTATAAGTTGCTGACGCTATGGAAGCCTTTAGGTTTCGCCGACTTCGATCTTATTCCAACAGGGTCATAGTCAAAGTGGAAGTTCTCTCCTCCCTTCAGAGAAAGGCACCTCCTTCTTTGATGGCCCCGTTCCTTCCACTGGGATCTCACTCGCAGAGATCTTTCATTTAGGTCTTCTTTTTTTTTTTTCCTTTCCAGAGTGTCTTGGCTTTCCATGCCTTAAATACTCTCATGGGCTCTTGAGCCAGATCCAAATGCCTTAAGGACTGATTCTGAGGCCAGAGTGTTATTTAGGACATATGCCATTCTATGGGTCTGCTGTGACTCCACTTCCCATGTTGGATCATTCTCTCCCTTTTTGGTTCTCTCTGTTTGTATTATCAGACCCTAGTCTTGTTTGTGTGTTCCCTTTGACTCTTAGACCTATCAGTGTGATCAGTTGTGAACTGAAATTGATCACTTGGACCAGTGAGATGGCATTGGTACATGCCACCTTAATGGGATTGTATTAGGATCCCCTGGTATGTTTCTAACTCCATCATTTGGGGCAAGTCCGATTGAGCTTGTGCCAAATTGTACATATTCTCCCTCTCTTTTTCCCTCTCTCATAATTAACAGGGATCACTTTTCAGTTAAAATTTAAACACCTAAGAATAATTGTGTGTTAATTACAGAGTTCAACCAATAGTACTAGAACAAAAACAAACAACAAAAAGAAATACTAAAATGGGTAAAGATTTACATTGTACATCAACAGTCCAGACAAGAGCTGATCAAGTCTTATTTTCTCATAGTGTTCATTTCACTTCAAAAGGTTTCCCCTTTGGTGCTCAGTTAGTTGTCGCCAATCAGGGAAAACAAATGATATTTGTCTCTTTGGGACTGGCTTAATTCACTCAGCATGATGTTTTCCAGATTCCTCCATTTTGTTGCAAGTGACCGGATTTCATTGTTTTTGATTGCTTTATAGTATTCTGTAGAGTACATGTCCCATAATTTCCTAATCCAGTCTACTGTTGATTGGCATTTGGGTTGATTCCAGGTCTTAGCTATTGTGAATTGAGCTGCAATAAACATTAGTGTGCAGACGGCTTTTTTGTTTGCCAATTTAATTTCCTTTAGGATGTCTGGGTTGTATGGTAGGGTTATATTCAGGTTTCTGAGGAATCTCCAGACTGACTTCCATAGTGGCTTCACCAGTTTGCATTCCCACCAACAGTGGGTTAGTGTCCCTTTTTCCCCACATCCTCTCCAGCATCTGTTGTTGGTAGATTTCTGAATGTGAGCCATTCTCACCGGGGTGAGCTGAAACCTCACTGTGGTTTTGGTTTGCATTTCCCTGATTGCTAGTGATCTTGAACATTTTTTCATGTGTCTGTTGGCCATATGGATTTCATCTCTTGAAAAATGTCTATTGAGTTCCTTGGCCCATCTCTTAAGTGGGTTGTTTGTTTTGATGTTGTGGAGTTTCTTAATTTCTTTGTAGATTCTGGTTATCACCCCTTTATCTGTTGCATAGTTTGCAAATATTTTTTCCCATTCTGTCAGTTTCCTATTCTCTTTCCTGACTGTTTCTTTTGCAGTACAGAAACTTCTCAATTTGATGCGATCCCAATAGTTAATTTTGGCTTTGAGTGCCTGTGCTTTTGGGGTATTTTCTAAGAAGTCTTTGCCAGTACCTATATCTTGCAGGGTTTCTCCTATGCTCTCTAATAATTTGATGGTGTCAGGTCATAGGTTTAAGTTTTTAATCCATGTTGAATGAATTTTTGTGTAAGGTGAAAAGTAGGGATCTTGCTTCATTATTTTGCATGTGGAAATCCAGTTTTCCCAGCACCATTTATTAAATAGACTGTCTTTACTCCAGGGGTTAGTTTTGGATCCTTGATCAAATATAAGTTGGCTGCAGATGTTTGGATTGATTTCTGGTGTTTCTATTCTGTTCCATTGGTCTATCCATCTGTTTCTGTACCAGTACCATGCTGTTTTGATAATTACTGCCCTGTTGTATGTCCTGAAATCTGGTATTGTGATGCCTCCAGCTTTGTTTTTGTTGTACAAGATTGGTTTAGCTATTCGAGGCCTCCTGTGCTTCCATATGAATTTCAGCATCATTTTTTCCAGATCCGAGAAGTATGTCCTCGGTATCTTGATTGACATTGCATTGAATCTGTACAAAATTGCTTTTGGGAGAATGGACATTTTGATGATATCGATTCTTCCAATCCATGAGCATGGAAGATTTTTTCATTTTTTGGTATCCTCTTCTATTTCTTTAAGGTTTTGTAATTTTCATCATAGAGATCTTTAACATCCTTGGTTAAGTTTATTCCAAGGTATTTGATTATTTTTGTAGCTATTGTGAATGGGATTGATCTTAGAAGTTCTTCCTCAGCCATGGCATTGCTTGTGTATACAAAGGCTGTTGATTTTTGTGCATTGATTTTATATCCTGCTACTTTGCCAAACTCTTTTATGAGTTCCAATGGTCTCTTACTAGAGTTCTTTGGATCCTCTAAATAAAGAATCATACTATCTGCAAAATATTTTCTAATCTTATCTTAGAGTTCTTTCACCTCCTTGGTTAAATGTATTCCAAGGTATTTAATTTTTCTGTAAAAGTAGTAAAAAAAATCTCTTAAACATTAGGTTGAAAGCCAAACTATTGAAACAAAGATACTCTATAATATACTTTAATTTTTTTTCTTTTTTTGACAGGCAGAGTGTACAGTATGAGAGAGAGAGAGACGGAGAGAAAGGTCTTCCTTTTTGCCATTGGTTCACCTTCCAATGGCCACTGCAGCTGGCGCACCTCACTGATCTGATGGCAGGAGGCAGGTGCTTCTCCTGGTCTCCCATGGGGTGCAGGGCCCATGTACTTGGGCCTCCCTCCACTGCACTTCTGGGCCACAGCAGAGAGCTGGCCTGGAAGTGGGGTGACTGGGACATAATCCGGCGCCCCAACCAGGACTAGAACCTGGTGTGCCGGCGCCACAAGGAGGAGCTGATTTTTGGCTGATTTTTTGTAATGTTATTTGGATTCAATCCTGTTTATTTCTTCTCTGATTTTGATTATTTCTCTTCTCCTACTAGCTTTGGGTCTGGTTTGCTGCAGATTTTCTAGATCCTTGAGATGAACTGTGAGCTCATCTATTTGGTGCCTTTCCAATTTCTTGATGTAGGCACCTATTGCTATAAACTTTCCTCTTACCACTGCTTTTGCTGTGTCCCATAGATTTTGGTATGATGTGCTGTTATCCTCATTACTTCCAGGAAATTTTTGATTTCTCTTTTAATTTCTTCTAAGACCCATTGTTCATTCAGGAGCATGTTGTTCAGTCTCCATGTGTTTGCATATGCTCTAGGGATTCCTGAGTTGCTAATTTCCACCTTCACTCCTTTATGGTCTGAGAAGCTGCATGGTATGATTCTAATTCTTTTGAATTTTCTGAGACTTGCTTTATGGCCTAGTATGTGGTCAATCCTAGAGAAGGTCCCGTGTACTGCTGAGAAGAATGTAAATGCTTTATGTTTATGTGTAGGATGAAAAGTTCTGTAGATATCTGTTAGATCCATTTGGGCTATAGTGTCATTTAAATTTTCTGTCTCCTTGTTGATCCTCTGTCCTGTTGATCTGTCTATCTCTGAGAGTGGAGTATTGAAGTCCCCCAGTACTGTTGTATTGGGGTCTAAGTCTCCCTTTAAGTCCCTTAGCAAGTCTTTAAATAAACCGGTGCCTTGTAATTAGGTGCATATACATTGATAATCATTATATCTTCCTGTTGAATGGATCCCTTAATCATTATATAGTGTCCCTCTTTGTCTCTCCTAATAATTTCTGTGGTAAAATTTATGTTATCTGATATTAAGATGCGCTGCCAGCTTTTTTTTTCATTTCTGTTAGCATGGTATATCTTTTTCCAGCCTTTCACTTTCATTCTGTATGGATCTTTGTTAGAAAGATGTATTTCTTGTAAGCAGCAAATAGATGGGTCTTGTTCCGTAACCAGTCTGCCAATTGGTGTCTTTGACACCATTCGCGTTCATGTGACTATTGATAAGTAGTAACTTTGCCCTGCCATTTGCCAAAGATATTTTCTTATATATGCTTTGAGTTTCCTATTATCTTTTGCTGTGAGGTTTCCTTCCTTTAGCTTCTTTCAAATTGATGACCGTGTTTCTGTGTTTCTGTGTGTAGCACATCTTTAAGCATTTTTTGTAGAGCTGGACGAGTGGTGACAAATTCTTTCAGTTTCTGTTTGCTGTGAAAGGTCTTTATTTCACCTTCATTCACAAATGAGAGCTTTGCAGGATATAATATTCTGTGCTGGCAGTTTTTCTCTCTTAGTACCTGGGCTATGTCTCGCCATTCCCTCCTAGCTTGCAGGGTTTCTGATAAGTCAGATGTGAATCTAATTGGAGATCCTCTGAGAGTAATCTGACGTTTCTCTCTTGCACATTTTAGGATCTTTTCTTTTTGTTTCACTGTGGTGAGTTTAATTACAACATGTCGTGGTGAGGATCTCTTTCAGTCATGTTTATTAGGGGTTCTATGAGCTTCCTGTACTAGGATTTCTCTGTCCTTCTCCAAACCCGGAAAGTTTCTCTGCTAGTATCTCACTCATAAGGCCTTCTAATCCTTTCTCTCTCTCCATGCCTTCAGGAATTCCTAGAATTGAATGTTGGGTTTTTTAATAGTATCCTGTAGATTCCCAACAATATTTTTTAGATTTCTAATTTCTTCTTATTTTCTTTGGTTTGATTGTATAGTTTCCTGTGCTCTGTCTTCTAAGTCTGATATTCTCTCTTCTGTTTCGCTGACTCTATTCTTGAGACTCTCTAGTGTGTTTGTCATTTGATCTATGGAGTTCTTCATTTCTGATTGATTTCTCTTCACTATCACACTTTCCTGTTCTACTAGTTTCTGTGTTGCATTCTGGTTCTTCCTTAAGGTTTCATTTTCATGAGAGAGATTTTCTATCCTGTCCAGTAAGGATTTCTGTAGTTCAAGAATTTGCTTTTCAAAACTTCTAAATGATCTTATTATAAATATTTTAAAATCCATATCTTGCATTTCTTCTATCTCGTCATCTTCATATTCTTGGCTTGGGGTGTTTTGTTCGTTTGGGGGCATCATAATGTGTTCATTGTTCTTATTCCCTTGGTTTCTGTGTTTATTGTTTCTCATTTTGGAGGAATTCTTTTAATTTTTCTTCCCTTACTGTGATTTTTTTTTTCTTGTTATACTATGATTGTGTTAAGTGGGCTGTCTGCTGTTGGAGGAGCCTTGGAGGCTTGAGATGGGTGTAGCCAGAGAGCTCTGCTTAGTTCTTCAGTGTTAGTTGTGGTGGATCTCTCTTTATTTATTTATTATTATTTTTTTTTTTCTCTCAGGAGGGAAGTAATACCGCACAGCTGAGCAGAGTTGATGGTAGTTAGCTTCCAATCTCTGGCTTCTATGTGTATAGCATTCGTGATCAGAGGTTTTTGAACCCTCTGTTAGTGCGCTGGGTCCTGCTCTCTTCCCGCTGGCGTTTTTCAAAAAAATTTTTTTTTCCACTGGTAACTTGAGTCATTTGGCGAGAGGGCTTTGTGCTTTCCTCCCTCGCTGCCTGCCCCTGCGTAAGAGTGTAGAGTTGCACCACTCCCAATTAGTGTGCCACAGCAGCGGTAGTTCTTTAAGCCTGAATATAAACAAACAAGATGGCCACTTCCTACCCGCTGCAGCTCCGATATGGGGGAGAGTGGAGGTACCAAGGGCTCCTGGTTTGCTTAGTCCCTCAATTAGTCTCCCTAAGTTGTGCACTTTTCCCGCTGGTGCTACTCACTCTGTTCCTTTTTCTATTTCCTCCCCCACTCAGTCGTGCATGTCTCAGTGTCCGTCCCAGGGTGGGTTAGGGGAGGGGCAGCGGTGGCTGGTGCCACGGTGCTGGGTGAGCACCCTGTCCCACCTTGGCTTCCAGCGCTGGTGTGTCCAACCTTTAATTTTCATCTGTTAGTCTGCCCTGGCTGCCTGGCTCCCCTGGAGCTGAAACACGGGGCTCCAGGCACGCCACACATGCATCGCCCACGCCTTCCCAGTTGGCAGCCCACAGGATCCCTTCCGCCCCCTTCGCTGCTCCTGAAAAATTCCAAATTATACCTTATTTAATAGAAGAAATGTTTCCATCATCCAGATTGAAGTACTATTACTCAACATACTAGACTATGAAATACATAAAAAGATATCCAACAGAACTATTTCATCAATGTGTGCAAGAAGTATTTTGATTTGTTTTGAAATAAACACTATTTTTAAGAAAGATTTTTGTCTTTGCTAGGGAGCAAGCCAGATGAATAAAAGGTCTGTCTAGTTCATTTATTGAGTAATCAAAACCATGTCTCTGCTGCATGAAAGAAGTTTTTCAAAAAGCTAAGAAATGTGTATTATGAAGAAAACTATGCTGGTTTCTCAAATTATTCTTTAAAAAATGATTTATCTTTTGGTTCCATTGCCTATGAACTTTTGAGTACTGTCATGTGTTCTTCATTTTATTGTGTATTGCCTTTTATGGTACATTAAGAATGAAGGAGATAGTTAGAAAGGGAAGATTGGCCAAGCATTTATTTTCTGCTGTATGTCAGGCATTGCATTCATACACAGACAAATATTGCTTCTTTTAATTTCATTCTGAAGATAACTGTAAGGGAGGTATTATTATTTTCATTTTAAGTTTAAAGAGTGAGTCTGAAAGAGCTCTGATTTAATTCCATTGATTGGTTACAATACAGCTCTTCTATTATTTTGCATAAATAAAAACTATATTGGTGTGACCTCTTATAATGCCCTACTAGAGAGATTTGGAGACCAAAAACATATAGGATAACTTGAAAATGCCTTGAGAAACTTACAGAGCAACATACTTATTTTCTATAACGTTCCATATGCAAATATCACATAAAAGCCTTCTTGAAATGAGACATTCTTTACTAATTTTTCTTAGGCCCACTCTGTTTTCCAGCCCTAGGATTTTTGGTAGTATCTAGCAATACTCATATAATAATGATTAAATGAATGAATTAAAGAGTAACAATTCTATTATATCCTTTCAAAAATGAGTAATTTATGGTAACACTGGTCTTTACATAGTGGATGTATGGAATAGATTCACATACATGATCTCATTTTACCCTCACAAGTTAATAAAAACCGAATCAACCTATGGATCAAAGGAAAATATTTTGCTTCAGTCTGTTCAATGGGGATTGATGTACAGATCCAGATGATTTCTCTGAAAACACATATATTTGTAATTCTGAAACCATGGCCAAAATTCTGTAACATTTTATTTTAACTTGAATATATAATTTTATATCAAAATTACAAACACACTAATTAATAGTTCCTCAATTAAGTAACAATAGTTAATTTTTTAAAGATTTATTTATTTATTTTAAAGGCAGAGTAGAGAGAGGGGAAGAAAGATATCTTCAATATGCTAATTCTTTCCCCAAATAACTGCAATGGTCAGGGCTGGGCCAAACTGAAACCAGGACCTTGGAATTCCATCTGGATATCCCACATGTGTGCAGGGGCCCAGGGCCTTGGGCCACATTCCACTGATCTCCCAGGCACATGAACAGGGAGGTGGATCAGAAGCAGATTAGCCAGAACATGAACCAGTACCCGTATGTGATGCCAGCATTGCAGTTGGCAGATTAATCTGCTGAGCCACAATGCCAGTCCCTGTATTGTTAGTTTAAAAGTTTAGTGAAAATGAGCACAAAGTCCAAGACCAGAAAAAAAATCACAAGGAAGATTTATTGGAACCTTCTTGAAAACCTCTGGAGAGATATCAAAATATAAATAACTTTCAGAATTTTTTTGAAACAGGTTCTAGACTGATAACAAAATTTTTAGCCATTGAATTTCAGTTAACTCCGTTTATCTGCCATTTGATTTATTTTTTGTATTGCATATCCTCCCTTTTCTTTCTTTCTTTTTCTGGTTTTTTTTTTTTTTTTTTTTTTTTTTGTACAGGCAGAGTTAGACAGTGAGAGAGAGAGAGACAGAGAGAAAGGTCTTCCACTGGTTCACCCCCCAAATGGCCGCTGCAGCCGGCACTGTGCTGATCTAAGGCTAAGAGCCAGGTGCTTCCTCTTGGTCTCCCATGTGGGTGCAAGGCCCAAGCACTTGGGCCATCCTCGACTGCCCTCCTGGGCCACAGCAGAGAGCTGGACTGGAAGAGGAGCAGCCAGGACAGAATCCGGCGCCCCGGCCAGGACTAGAACCCAGTGTGCTGGTGCCACAGGCGGAGGATTAGCCTATTGAGCCGCGGCGACAGCCAACCTCCCTTTACTTTCAACATCCATTGCTTCTAGCTGAGTTCCAACTTTTCATAATTGAAAAATTAGGATAAGGCATAGAGCTGTCCAAACATTAATACAAAGGCAAATGTTGACTAAATTAGCATTTTAAAAACCTTCAAAATTAAAATGTTATTATTCTATAAAATTAGGATAGTTGGCTGAATACATAAAGGTATGTTTATAGCATAGAATATTGCATAACTATTTAAAGTTATGAACTGAAACTGAATCAGACAAAATGGAGTGTTTAGAAACTTTTACCAGCTATAACTGAGTGAAAACAACACATAAAAAGTGTGGTAGTTCTTGAGTATATTTTTATGGATAATGTAAATGTCCATCTAGGTGCATATGGATATGAGCAATGCAGACTTTCATACCCAGATGATTTGTACATGTCATCTAGAATTTTCTCATTATGACTGTGGTGAGAGGGGGATATGGAGGGTGGTGTGGAGAGAAGCAAAAAGAACGGAAGGCTGCTATATAGAAGATTGTAGCCAAATTAATGGTATACATTATTTCATTCATGTAAAATGATGTGTGTGGGTGTGTTCATATGTGCACTTGAAAAAGTTCATGGAGAATTAGAATTCAAAGCTAACTTTAAATTGGTGCAAACATTTTAAAATCCGAGAATTTTTTTCATAATAAACATTTTCCATGAACTTTCTGAAAATTCTCCCTCCACGTATGTGTGTGAGACCATTAGAGATTCTGAAGATGGTGTAAGGGCTGTATCTACTAACTAGTTTGAAAAATGTGTGAGAATATTAGACCAGCATTTAACAATGACTATCTGTTAGTTCGATGGAAATAGAAATATTAAGCAACATTTAGCTCTGCCTTTATGTTGTTTCATGTGTGCTGAGTCAAGAGAATGAACTATGGTTTTGCATTCATGCATACATTCATATGAATATATATATGTCGTTCACACTGCCAAAAGATAAGCTGGAAATAATTATTCGATTCTAAGCACTTTGTCATAAAGGGTTTTCATAGAGTACCTAAACATAGAACTGACTGTATTTTGATATGATTTTGTGAAATCAAGGGAAATTTTATTTATATCCTATTATCACATGAACATTTTCTGTCATTATCTATATTCTTTTTATTTCTTTGCCAGTTTCTTTGTAGTTAGATGTACTTTTCGAAGAAACTAATTGGTAACATATCCTTTACCAAGTTCTGAAGTGATCATCAAATAGGAGAACATGAATATGAGTCATAAGATACGAGTTTTATATTATTGAATGCACTCTAATTATGGTCTGTGTTCATTTCTTTGTTGGAAGCATGTTTTTCTCCTTACACTGTCATTAATTTTCACAAGTATGAATTTAAATCAGCTCAAAAAATGTTTGGTACTCATCATTTCCCACCAGCTAGGAAATCTAATTCAATGATGTTGGAAAAAGGAATTGAATTAATAAGTTTTGGGATATTATAGTAGCAGTGCATTTAGTTGTTTAAAGAATAAGTAAAATCTCCAGATAACTACAATGAGGATGAAATGAAAATAAATTTTACTTATAGTATATTACTCTTTATCTAATACTTATTTAAGAACTATAGCAACCATCATGCCAAAATAACTATACTGGCTTATTTAAAGCAAGAAAAGGGTATATGAAATAATTTCTTTGATAAGTTACAAAATACAAAATCACTAGACATTTGATCATACAAACCTCTGTGCCTAAATAACTAGACTATTATTTGCATTTATAAAAGCATATGAACTGAGTCTTCCACAACGTATCATGTATGATTTATCCACAGTAATTCCTCAAAAGAATATGATCCACAAAATAAAACAAAAGAATTAAATTAGTCAGTATGAAAGCTCCACAAAAATGAAGACTATAAGTACTATATGATCCAGTACTCCCATTTCTGAGTGTTTATCCTGGGAAAATGAAATCGACCTACATGTTTATTATGGCATCACTCACAATAGCCAACAAATAGAAAGATGTCAAGTGTCCTGTAAGTGTTTACTAAAGAAAATGTTGTACACATACACAAGGGAATATTGTTCAGCCATAAAAAGGATGAAATTTTGTCATTTGCAACAGCATAGATAGAACTGGAGGGCATCATGGTTAGTGAAATAAGCCAAGTCTGCGTCATGAACTTGCTCATGTATATGGAGTCTAAACGTGTGGATCTCAAGGGAATGTTGAATTAGAGTAGGGAGGAAAGAGACATGGGAAAATATTAATTAGTGGGCACTATGTGACAGATAGAATTAAGAAGCACTGATGTTCTGTTACGCAGTGGGGTGATGCATTTTTTTAAAGAAAAAGCAGTGAGAAAGGATTTTGAATATTTCTACCATTAAGAAATGGGAAATGTTTCAGGAGCTAGGTATGTTTGTCCTGATTTGAATATTATACAGTGTATGCATGTATTGAAACATCCATGGCACACCATAAATACTTTATCATATGTAAGATAAAACTTTGAAAAATTTGAAAAAAAAAGAAAAAGAAATTAAAGGAAATCCAAAAATAAATAAAAAAAGCATTGAATTACAAAAGACCAGGGGTTGCGCTGTGATGGAGTGTAAATCGCTGCCTGCAGTGTTGACATCCCCTATGGGTGCCAGTTCAGGTTCCAGCTGCTTCACTCCAATCCAGATCCCTGCTAATGCATCAGGGAAAGCAGCAGAAGATGGCCCAAGCACCTGGGCCCATGCACTGATGTGAAGAACTGGAAGAAGCTCCTGGCTTCCACCTGGCCTAGCCCTGGCCACTGTGGCTATGTGAGGAATGAACTAGCAGATGGAAGATCTCTCCTTGTCTCTCTCTTTTTCTGTACCTCTTTCAAGTAAAATAAATAAATCTTTAAAAATAAGAAATACAGAAGGTTGGAAGCTTATATCTATTGTTTTACCTTTTTATCTGTGTTGTGTTTGATATTGCAAAACTCATTTCAGTTTAGACTTGCTGATTATATTTTTGTCCAAGAAATGGTTCTTATAAATTAATATAAGTATTTTTAATTTTTGGGTCTTCATATCTATCAAGAACAAAAAATATAAGATGTATTTTGTGTATAATATCATATTAAAATCTTAAATATGGGTAAAAAATCAGTCCCATATAATAAATATATGCATCAATATCAATGCAAATGAAGAACACAGGAAAGAACTCCTCCTTCTTCTTTCATGTTGTGCTTATCCTTAGAGAAGATGGGCTTCAGAATCAACAGATTTATTGGTAAAGACTTTTTCACGTGAGCTCAATGGGGAATCTCTTGGGCCATCTTCATAATCTAGTTCAGTCTCTCTCTGTCTTTTCATCCCTGAGAAATGGAAGCAAATAATATCTGTCTCACGAAGTGTTAGGCTTATTAAACAACAATGCATCTACACAAAACCATGCCGTTTTCCCCATCTTAACTAAGTCCTTTCTGTATTCCATTTTTTGCTTCTATAAACCTTCCATTTCTCTGTTCCTCCTTATAGGAACACCATTTGAAAGAGATTTCTATATGGAGTGTTTTCAATTTATCTGCCTTTTTAACAAAGATTTATTTATTTATTAATTTTAATGGCAGTGCTATCTAGCAAGAGGGATAGAGATTTTTCATTGGCTGGTTCATTCCCCACATGATTGCAACAGCCAGGGCTGGGCCAGGCTGAAGCCTGGATGCAGAAACACCATTCTGGTCCTCCACATGGGTGGCAGGGGCCCATCACCTGTTGTATTCTCAGGTTCATCAGCACAAATCTGAGTCAGAAGTGCAACTGCCAGGAATCAAGCTATCATTCTGCTATCAGATGCTGACATCACAATTAGCAGCTTGAACCACTGTAGCAATAGGCAGCCCTCTTCTGTTCTCTCTCTCTCTCTCTCTCTCTCTCTCTCTCTCTCTCTCAAAATAGGGAAATACCAAAGTTCGCTTTTTAAAGATTTATTTATTTATTTGAGAGGCAGAGTTACAGAGAGATAGAGAGGGAAAGACAGAGAGATCTTCCATCCACTGGTTCACTCCCCAAATGGCTACAATGCCATAGTTGGGCCGATCTGAACCCAGGAACCAGGAGCTTCTTCCAGATCTCCCATGTGGGTGTAGGGGCCCAAGCACTTGGGCGATCTTCCACTGTTTTCCCAGGCCATTAGCAGGAAACTGAATCAAAAGTAGAGCAGCCAGGACTTGAATTGGCACCCATATGGGATTCTGGCACTGCAGGCGGAAGCTTAACTTTCTATGCCACAGAGATGGCCCTCGATTTTCTCTTAAACTTACTCCAATATTATTTCTCTGCACCTCTTTCACTGAAATTTCTCTTACAGTAATGGCCATATTGACAGATCCAATAAAATCAATATCCAGTCTCTATCTTGATGCAATTGATTTCTTCCTTTCCTACAAATGTTTATTCATATAGCTATCATGACAGCAAACCCTTGGGCCTTCCTTCCTACACTACAGGCTGCTATTCTTGGCATGTTTTGCTGCTTCTCTTGCCTTTCTCCAATGCTGTAATTTTGGAGTGCCTCTGAGATCCATTCCTGGAGCTCTTCTATATCCACCCACCCTGTTGGTGGCCACGTCCAGGGACATGATTTTAAATACAGTTTGTATACTGACAAGTTCCAAGTTTTTTATCTCTAGTCTATGTCCCTTTCCTCTTTTTACATATGTTTATTTCCAACTTCATTATATGCATGTAATTTGCAAGGGAGAAGGAGGGGAGAAGGGTGGAGTAGAGGCCTGGGGAGAGAGAGAGGAAAAAGGAAAGAGAGAAAGATCCTATTCCCTGGTTTAGGTCCCAAATGGCTGCATTGATCTGGGACAGGCCAGGATGAAGCCAGGAGTCAGGAACTCAATCCAGATCCCCCTTGTGAGTGTCAGGACCTGGGGTTTGAACCCTGGCACTCCAATGTGGACATGGGCATGTTAACTGCCAGGATAAATGCCCTCTCCTCCAATTGCTTTTTGAACATCTCTAGCTGGTTAAAAAAATACTGATTTTAAATTAACCAGGCCAAAATTGAATTCCTGCTCTCCATTTCCATATCATTTTTATGTAGATTTCTCCATCTTGCTTAATAGTTATTGAATTTTTCTAGATACTTGGGTCCCAAAACTTGAATTCACTGACCTATCCAGTCAGTTAGAAATTCTTTTACCTACAATTTAAATGGTAGCACAGATGGATATATTATTACTTCACTATGACCACGCTAATTCAAATCCCCATGTTTCCTCTTTTGGATTATTTCTGTTAGCTTCTAAGTGGTATATCTTTTCCTATTCTTTTCCCCTATATCTCTTCTCAAGCCAGAATTGTGGTACTGTTTTAAAAAACTTGTAAGATTACATCTTGGATCTGCTCTAATCTTTCCAGTAATTTCCATCTCTCTCAAAGTAAAATGTAAAAATCTTTAAAAATAATCTTTCAACCCTACATAATCTTGGCATTAATTCTTGGACTTCCTTTCTAAATACCGTTCCCTTTCGTCTCACATCCCCAGAGGCACTGCTTCCTTACTATCTATGGGATTTCTCTAGTATGTTTCTAGCTTAAGGTTTTGTAGGAGCTGATACTGTGGTACAGAAAATTAAGCCTCTGCCTTCAGTACCAGAATCCCATATGGGGACCGATTCAAGTATTGGCTGTTGTACCTCTGATCCAACTCCCTTCTAATGTACCCCAGAAAGCAACCAAAAATATGGACAAGTACTTGGGCCCCTGTACCCATGTGGGAGATCTAGAAGAAGCTTGGCTCCTGGCTCCTGACTTTGGCATGGCCTAGTTCACATCATTGCAATTATTTGGGAACTGTACCAGTGAATGCCTTCCCTCCAAAGACCTGCAAGACTTACACCTTTGTCTCCTTTGCATCTTCATTCTCTGAGCTCGTTCTTTAAAATTGCACCACTTAGGACCACTTCCTGACTTGTTTTCTCTGAACTCATCAATTTCTTACACACTGCATTGCTTGCTTCCTCAGCTAGAATATAAGCTCTATTAGCATAAGTATCCTGGTCTATTTTGATCACTGCTATATTTCCATAACAATATCTGACATATAATAAATGATCAGTAAATATTTTGTTCATTGAATAAATGAATGAGACACATTATTAAATATAAAGCACTGTACAATTAGAAGGCATTATATTTATTAATGGAATTACAATAAATACTACTAAAATAACCAAGCATCCATCTAACAAAGATAGCAAAAACTTAACCATGCTTGACTGCTATATTTTCACACCATTATTAACATCATTTTTACATCATTGTTTTAAAGATTTTTATTTATTTATCTGCGAGTCAGAGTTACAAAGAGAGGAAAGACAGAAAGGTCTTCCATATACTGGCTCACTCCCCAAATGGCTGCAATGGCTGGAGATTAGCTGATCCAAAGCCAGAAGCCAGAAGCTTCTTCCAGGTCTCCCATGCAGGTGTAGGGGCCCAAGCACTTGGGCCATCTTCCACAGTTTCATGGTTTTCCCAGGCCATAAACAGAGACACATATAGGAAGACAAGCAGTTGGGACATGTACTAGGGCCCATATGGGGTGCTGGCACCCAAGGGGAGGCTTAGCCCACTAAACCACAGCACCCACTCCTTCCAATCATCAATAGCCTGCCTTGCTATTAGAGTATAAACATTTTGAGAGCAATGACTATAAAAATTTGCCCAAGTCAGTGTCAGGATCAGATGATAATGTAGTTAAATTTTAGTTTTGTGCCCCATTGAATAGCAACATATTAACCAAAAAAATGCTATAGAGTTAAAACAATGATTGAAATAAAACTAAAGCATACAACTCATTTAGTCAAAGATACAGACATAAAAATTTCCCTTTGTGGCTACTTTATGAAAGCTAAGCTCCTTTGATGAGAAACAGCACTGTTTATGAAAGAGGATTTGTATAGAAACAGGGCTCTGAGTGAGTGGTTATGAGTGGCAACCGCATTCGTGCTTAGTGACTGGCTATTATCCACAGCCACAGGAATATGACTTCCTTTTTGTCAGATACTATGTACAGACTCTTATTTACTTTTGATGAGTGTAAGGGGTAAATTTGGAGGGGAATATTTTAACTATCTTACATTTACTTTGAAAGTCCCAAACAGAAAACCTCCCTGGCAGAAGATTAGCTACAATACAGTATTCTGAAACCCAGTGTGATAAAACGACTGTTTCAAGAATGAGGCTTGGAATAAAAGATCCACAGAATTTGCCTCTTTCCCACTGTAACCACAGCAACCTCAGTTGTGACTTTGTATTTGATGTCTTCCATAAGCCACTTAAGCTTTGCATGCAGAAAGCGGAAAGGGGAGAAGCAGACATGATCACATCACTCTTTCTGTCTCAATTCTTTGTGCCTTAGTCCTGCACTCATATATTTCCAGCGCTGGAAATGCATTGTCATTGTCTTTTCAGTTTTCCTGACTCAATTCTTTCCTTTTTGTATGAGGCTATCAGAGTGATTTTCCTGAAACATGAGTCTGAACTTTGTTTTCCTCTGTCCTGTTTTTAAGGGTCTCCTATACACTCACTATGGAACACACAGGCCTTCCAAGAGTCCATTATAGCAATCTGAAGGTGATGATGATGATAACGATATTAGCTTATGACTTATGGAGCATCATCTAGGCACTCTGAATGTATTTTGGATGCCTATTTCCTTTTAATCTTCTCAGGAGCCCTACAAGATAATTTTTATTCTTTCTTTTAACAGATGAGACTCGAAAGAGTGAATTAGCATGTTCAGAGTCACCTAGCTTCTTTGCAATGGACCAGTGTTCTGAGACTCAGCTTGTTTGACTTCAAAGCTTATGTTCTTTCCTCTATAATTCTAATTTACAGCTTATCTAGATGTACCTACTTAGAGGGCCCTGGATGTTTCTTGAGGTTTCAATGTCCCTTTGCCTTTGTGCACTTTTCTCTTATCATCTGAAATAGTCTCCTCTTGATCACTTCGAAAATCACCATTCATCTGTCAGACAACGAAAGCACTGGTTTCTCTCTGAAGCTCCTTGCTCCTTTCTGCTGAAAGGCATGTAAGTAACCGACTCCTTCGAGCGTCTTGGTGAATCCTGTATATCACTCTATTACAACTTTAAATTGTCACATTAATGATTAAAGTTTGCACATCTGACTCAGTTCTTGGACTATAATTTCCCTTAGGAAAAGTATCATGAATTATTCCTTTATACATTTTATGCATTTCATAAAAGTAATATTAAATAATTCCAACAACATTATAATCAAAGTAGAAGAAGAATACTTTGGGAACAGTTGCATTTTACATGTTTTGTGCATTGCACCACCTGCTGTTGAAAGAGATTTCTTCTAGTCGTGGAAACTCCTATTTTTTTTTTTTTTAATAGATTCATTTCGCATCTCTAGTTGAGTTCTTTGAGGATCCATTTCCCTGCTCATGTCTGAAAACCAAATTATTTCTCTTGTGTTATTTCCGTAATCCATATGGCTACAATAGGCCTGCAATCTATGATCCCTCCTATTTTGCTGAGGCTCACTGGGAAGTCTCATATGACTGAGGGGGAAAAAAATAGAACGGCACATTTCAGTTAGCACAGAAATTTGTATATAAACTAGAAGAAGGAACAGCCATCACCAGCAGTAGCCTGTTGCTCCTGTGAATGGTATTAATTGGGTGGCCATAGCAGAAATAGTGCTGAGTGCCACTGCTTGGTTATAGTCTGTTGTCTCTCTTTGGCTATAAGATCTGTGACATTAGTGGGCCCACCCTGGTTCTATGTTTGCTGACCTCCTTGGCCTCCTCAGATCCAGTTTACGTTAGATGTCTATTCCAGTCTCTTTGTCAAGGTGAGCCTTCAAGTGCCTGTTGTCTGGGAACAAAAAAGTGAGTGAATTGCCTGCCCAACGGCTTGAAACAGAAAGGAACAGACAATGTTTCCAGGAAGAATACCTGTGTGGTTAGTGAATTTTAGATTATGATTACCTGTCTTTGAATCTCAATTTTAAAATCTTGAAGAAGAAAATGGGACTCACATTCTAATTCCTGAGGTTCAAAAGACAAAAATGCAGAAGAAAACTAGCATTTTAAAATTTAGAATAATTTTAGACTATTCACAAATTTTTATAGTTTATAATATGATACAAGCATTTAGGAAATAATTTACAATAATTTATGACTACTTACTATTTTCCTGACACAGTCGTAGCTGATGTAATTATTAAAATAAGTAAAATGAATTTCTTCCTTCAATAGTCTTGGATTCTATTTGAACAAACAGGAATGCATATAAGTAATTATAACACAATGTAAAAAAAATACAGCATCTACTACAGTGCATATCAGTGATTTCAGATAATCTTAACAATAAGAACTTTGCTTCAATGCGTTATGTTCTTTTCCTTCTGTCATAGAGGCCACCAGTGTGCACTATCACATCTGCCACATCAGGCAAGTACCAAATTAAGGGACACTTCGGCAGAATACTCACCAAACTCATAATATATGTGTGAAATAAATGAGAGATAAACTTTATTATCAAAAAAATAAAAACTGGGGCCATTGCTGTGGTATCGTAGGCTAAGCCTCCACCTGCAGTGCTGGCAACCCACATGGGTTCTGGTTTTATGTTCCAGCTGCTCCTCTTCCAATCCTGCTCTCTGCTATGGCCTGGGAAAGCAGTGGAAGATGGCCCAAGTGCTTGGGCCCCTGCACCCATGTGGGAGACCCAGAAGAAGCTCTGGCTCCTGGTTTTAGATCAGCTCAGCTCTGGCCATTGCCATTGCGGCCATTTAGGGAGTGAACCAGTATATTGAAGACCTTTCTGTATCTCCCTCTCTGTCTGTAACTCTACTTCTCAAACAAACAAGCAAATAAATAAATATTTTAATAAAAAACTAAAAACGATGTTATAATCTAGTTTTTGACCATGAATATGTTTCTCTTGTCTAATGTAGTGGTATTCTGTGATCTGACCCCTGAACACATAACTAAAACTATAGGAAGGCAGCACACCGATAGTCCGGGGAGAGACAATTTAATAAAAGTGGAGATACTGCGGGTTCAAGGAAGAGTAGGGGAAGAAACAGCAGAGGAAACTCTGCCAGAACTAGTGATTCACAGTGGACCTTTGAGGAGAGCGTGGGAGCCTGCAGTTCGGGACACCAGCAGCAGACTCAACGCACCAGTGCTGGAACGCCAGGTGAGCCGATCCTCAATAGCCCGAAACACCAGCAGGGAAGCGGAAAGAGGAGACTAGAGCGAACAAGGCTTGAAACCCTGTGGGGAAAAGTTCACCAGGCTAACTAGAAGAGAGAGAGAAAGAAAAAAGTGACCGATACGGACACGAGTTTCTCTCTCTCCGCCCACATCTCAAAGGTGAGCAAGACAAAGAGCAGGCGCCATTTTGGACATACGTCATAAGCAGGGCGACCTCAGGTCTGCACCAGCCCTGAGCCTAGCAGAAAAACCTGACTCTGGGCGTGGGGGTGAAATAACAGGAGATTAGAACCTAATAATGTGTGGTGCTAATGAACTGAGACTGTGAAAAAAGAGACGGTTGGGGAGAGAATTCACGGAATTCACCACGTGAATACTCTCCAGAGACGCTACAGTTCGGTAGCCTTGGTAGCCCAGTGGTGAGACTGCAGGAGAATTTGAACCCACACTGAAGGCCGCAGAGATTCCCTCTGTGGTCCTTGGGAAAGAGCTTCCGATCTCTGGCTCCTGTGGGTATATCATTTGCCTGCTAACCACCCCCAATTCCATTCAGCTGTGTGGAATTACTTCCCTTTTGAACCAAAAAAAAAAAAAAAAAAAAGAAACAGAGAGAGATTTACCACGCCTAACCTGGGAGTGTCTCCTTTGACACACCCTCAACCCTGAGGAACCAAACAGAGCTATCAGGCCACACCCATCTCAAGCCTCTAAGGCTCCATCAAAAGCAGACAGTCCACTTAATCTAGAGTCATAGTATAACAAGAAAAAAACACCACAGTGAAGAAACCAATATGCCAAACAACAAACGCAAAAACCGAGGTAATAAGAACAAGGAAGACACTATGGCATCCCCAAATGAAAAAGACACCCCAATTCAAGATTACAAAGATGATGAGATAGAAGAGATGCAAGAAGCAGATCTCAAAAAATTGATAAGAACACTAAGAAGTACTCAAAAACAAATTCTTGAACTACAGAAATCCTTAATGGACAAGGTAGAAAATCTCTCTCATGAAAATGAAATATTAAGGAGAAATCAAGCTGAAATGAAACAACAGGTAGAACATGAAACTGTGATAGTGACGAGAAATCATAATGAAGTGAAGAATTCAATAGATCAAATGAAAAACACATTAGAGAGCCTTACAAACAGAATGGGTGAGGCAGAAGAGAGAATATCAGACTTAGAAGACAGAGCACAGGAAACTATACAGTCAAACCAAAGAAAAGAAGAGGAAATTAGAAATCTAAAAAATATTGTTGGGAATCTACAGGATACTATTAAAAAACCCAACATTCGAGTTCTAGGAGTTCCTGAAGGCATGGAGAGGGAGAAAGGATTAGAATGCCTTTTTAGTGAGATAATAGCAGAAAATTTCCCAGTTTTGGAGAAGGACAGAGACATCCTAGTACAGGAAGCACATAGAACCACTAGTAAACATGACCAAAAGAGGTCCTCACCACGACACGTTGTCATTAAACTAACCACAGTGAAACAGAAAGAAAAGATCCTAAAATGCGCAAGAGAGAAACGTCAAATTACACTCAGAGGATCTCCAATCAGATTCACAGCAGACTTCTCATCAGAAACCCTACAAGCTAGAAGGGAATGGCTAGACATAGCCCAGGTACTTAGAGAGAAAAACTGCCAGCCCAGAATATTATATCCTGCCAAGCTCTCATTTGTGAATGAAGGTGAAATAAGGACCTTTCATAACAAACAAAAATTGAAAGAATTTGTTGCCTCTCGTCCAGCCCTGCAAAAGATACTTAAAGATGTGTTACACACAGAAATACAGAAACACGGCCATCAACATGAAAGAAGGTAAACGAAGGGAACCTCACAGCAAAAGATCACAGGGAATTCAAAGCATACATTTGGATAAAGAAATTATGGGACATGTACTGTACTCTATACAATACTATACAGCAGTCAAAAACAATGAAATCCGGTCATTTGTAATAAGATGGAGGAATCTGGAAAACATCATTCTGAGTGAATTAAGCCAGTCCCAAAGGGACAAATATCATATGTTCTCCCTGATCGGTGACAACTAATTGAGCACCAAAGGTGAAACCTATTGAAGTGAAATGGACACTATGAGAAACAGTAACTTGATCAGCTCTTGTGCTGACTGTTGTTGTACAATGTAATACTTTATCCATTTTAGTAATTTTTTTATTCTAGTACTATTGGTTGAACTCTGTAATTAACAAACAATTATTCTTAGGTGTTTAAATTTTAACTAAAAAGTGATCCCTGTGAAATATAAGAGTGGGAATAAGAGAGGGAGGAGATGTACAATTTGGGACATGCTCAATCGGAACTGCCCCAAATGATGGAGTTAGAATTGTGCCAGGGAATTCCAATACAATCCCATCAAGGTGGCATGTACCAAGGCCATCTCACTAGTCCAAGTGATCAATTTCAGTTCACAATTGATCACACTGATAGGTCTAAGAGTCAAAGGGATCACACAAACAAGACTAGTGTCTGCTAATACTAACTGATAGAATGAAAAAGGGAGAGAATGCTCCAACATGGGAAGCGAGATACACAGCAGACTCATAGAATGACAGATGTCCTAAATAGCACTCTGGCCTCAGAATCAGCCCTTAAGGCATTCAGATCTGGCTCAAGAGCCCATGAGAATATTCTAGGCATGGAAAGCCAAGACACTCTGGAAAAAAAAAGAAGACCTAAATGAAAGATCTCTGTGAGTGAGATCCCAGTGGAACGAATGGGGCCATCAAAGAAGCAGGTACCTTTCTCTGAAGGGAGGAGAGAACCTCCACTTTGACTATGACCCTGTCGGAATAAGATTGAAGTCCGCGAACCCTAAAGGCTTCCATAGCCTTGGCAACTCATGACTAGAGCCTAGGGAGATTACTGATGCCATAAACAAGAGTGTCAAATTGTTAAATCAACTTCAGGAGTCACTGTGTACTTACGTCTCATGTGGGATCTGTCCTTAATGTGTTGTCCAATGTGAAGTAATGCTATAACTAGCACTGAAACAGTATTTTACCCTTTGTGTTTCTGTGTGGGTGCAAACTGATGAAATCTTTACTTAGTATATACTGAATCTATCTTCTGTATATAGATAATTAAAAATGAAAAAAAATCTTGGTGTTAAATTGGAAATTGCCTAGAAAATTAATCAATTTTTTAAAAAAATATATCATGTAGGATCTCTGTCCTTAATGTGCTGTACATTGTGAATTAATACTATAACTAGTACTCCAACAGTATTTTTCACTTTGTGTTGCTATGTGAGGGCAAACTGTTGAAATCTTTACTTAATATATAGTAAACTGATCTTCTGTATATAAAGAGAATTGAAAATGAATCTTGATGTGAAGCAAGGGGAGAGGGAGTGGGAAAGGTGAGGGTTGCTGGTGGGGGGGGAAGTTATGGGGGGGAAGCCATTGTAATCTATAAGCTGTATTTTGGAAATTTATATTCTTTAAATAAAAGCGTTATAAAAAAATAAGAAAAAAAAATAAAATAAAAAAAAATAACAACAACAAAAAAAAAAGAACCATTTTAACATCCGTGCTTCAATCATGCCAAGAAAATACACTTCAAATAATCTTCTCTTTCTTTGGATTTAATTATACACAAAACTTTTTAAATGATCAATTTGTTATATTATATAATATTATATTATATTACATGTATAAATGAATTTGGTTTTGATTTCAGTGCCCCAGCTAGACTTTAAAAGATCAGAAAAACAAAATCCATGACTTAGATTTATTCCAGATTTGCTCTGCATCCAACAAAATGGATAGCAGTGCTATTGCTGTATAACATCTTTGGAGAATAAAAGAAAAGAAAAGGCTAGAAAGGAAAATTTAGAGCAGGAAAAGGGAAAGAAAGCATGGCATTTGGCTAAAAGATTGAGATTTTCTATACCTGTGTGTTGTGCTTAACATTTGTCAGTAATCACATGTGGCTATTTCAGTTAGTTGACTAAAAATTGTTTCTCAGCCAAACTGACCACATTTTAAATCCTTCATATGTAGATGTGAATATTGGCTACAGTCCTGGGAAATATAGCACATTTCCATTATTGGAGAAAATACTGTTGGACAGAACAGATCTACAGTATATAATCAAGGCTCTTCATAAGTGCTCACCTATTCCAAAAGGTTTACTAAGCTTCAGATATTTTAAAAAGCAAACAACATTTCAAGCTAGTATTTTAAGTAACTCTGAACAGAACAGAAGTTGATTTTATGTTGAGTTAATCCTTAATTTGTAGGGTTTTTTTGTTTTCGGTTCTCTTTTTGCTGTGAAGTCCACATTTTAATAAAGTATACCAGCTGTCTAGTCTCATCCATATCTCTTCTTGCACATATTTGCTTTGATTAACAAAAGAAGGCCTGGTGGCCAAAGGAGGATTGTTAGTCAATATCAATCACATACAACCCTCAATTATTTAAAAGTTACTTAGTGATATACAATTTAAAATATTTTAAGCATAGAACTAATATAGGAATTTGACACATGGGCCAAAGTCTCATTAATTCAATGAAAATTAACATGGAGATTTTGTTAGAATAATATTTGTAAAAAATGAGAGGTAGAAAGACGAAACCTGTTTAGGGGACAAGATGAATGTGATTGCACTTAAAGAGGGGAAATATTAAAACTCATGAGAATCTTGACAAGTTGTATTGCTCTGCTTTGGATTTAATTATCTCCCCAGGGTGTGGGTGCTGGAGGCTTTGTCCTCAATGAGGTAGTATTGAGATGGAGGCACTTTTAAGAGGCGGTGGCACTGGGAGGATGTTAGGTCAGGGGAGTTGCACTCACATGAGTGGATTACTTCTGTCTCGTGAGTAGATAAGGTCTCCTAAGAGTGAGTGAGAACTAGAAGAGAGAGTCCGGTCCCTCCACAGGCTCCTTCTTCCTTGTTGACATGCATGCTCTTTCTACATGCAGGCATTCCCCTTGCTGCCTCTCTCCTGTGTTGTGATGCACCAAAGCTTCTTTATCAGAATATCAGCACCTTGCTGTGTGGACTCTCGAACCAGAATTCTGGATCAAATAAACCTCTTTATTTAGTAAGCTACCCAGGGTCAGCACCAAATGGTCTAAGACACATATACATTTAGGTAGATACTCATTATGACAATATTTCTATTCCACAGTAATATCAAAGTTAATACCTTGTCTGAGAGTGGACTTATTTTATAAAAATCAAAACATGTACAAGAGGTAACTGTTTTGATAAGGATGTGCTCAAGTCTTGGATCACAGTAAATGTCAAAACATCCCCCAAAGGATTCTCATCTTACTTGAGAAAATAAGAAGATTTGAGCATATGTTAATGAAGTGTTCACATTCAAGCCACAAAGTATTTGAAGTATTCCTTCTTTGCAGACAGTTGTTGTAGATCAAATTAGTGCTATATTTATCCTAACTTACTTAGATTAAGGCTATTTCAAGGATTACCAGTAGATAAGTGATGGCAGAATTGAGTGTCCTTTTGCTATGAGAGATAAAATATAAATTAAAATAGAGTATTTTGAAATATTAAAGCTGCATTTTAAGAGCATATTCCCACTTCCTCTGATAAGTTCTGAAATTTGAAGTAGTTGATAATAAGGTTACAGTTCTTTTTAATTTATATGTTTTATGTTATATGTTAGACAAAGTAAAGGGTTGAACTTGTCTAAGTTATCTTGAATTTTTTACAGTGACTTTTATCTTTGGTTAAAATTTTATGATACTTTTGTTTTTGTTAAAAAATGCATTCTCTGGTAACATTTAAAAGAGTTATAATGGATATTCTTTGAGCTGTTGTACAATCTTTTTTTCTATTCTTAAAGTTTCCACAATAATCTACTCCCATGTAATATTCCATTTGTCTAAATCAGGAAGAATGGCGGACTTCGTTTTCTTTCCTCCTTCATTCTTCCTTCCTCTTTTCTTCTTCCTTTTTCTGACGATTGATAAGTTCATTGGCTATAAATGGAAACAGAAGTTTTCTTTAACTAATTGGACTTTACAGCTCATAATAACAAATTGAAATTTATAAACCGATGCAGATATTATTCTTATGTTATACAATAAATGTTATAATGATATTATGATCAATATAAGTTTCAGTGGCCAGGGTAATACACTAATAGAATTCTCCATTTTAATACTTAGCTTGCTGCTAGTATTTGCCATCAAGAGAAAATTCAGGTTAATTTACTTTAAAAAAATAAATAAAGGGTGAAATTTCCTCCATTACAGAAAGTCCAGAGGGAAGGTGTGGGTCCTCCAAGGCATTTCATGTTTCCTTCATCCCTAGTTGGCATCCTGAATGCTGCAGCTGCTCCTGGCCCCAAAGTAGCACATTGCATAACCAGAGAAGGCAGATGCGTTTTTATAAGTTCTGATCAATCTTTGCAATTCTCAGTAGTCTGAATTGAATCGCGTACTCATCCATAAAATGCAGGGCACAGGAGCAAAGAAAGGAGTTCCCCAGAAGTTAATGGAGGTAATCCTGACAGAAGAAAAGAGGGCAACAGAAGCTGAAGAGGCAGCCAACATCTATTCTTTTCATCATACCTTCTGGTGTACCGCACATCAAATAGCACTGCAGTGCAGTCTAGCTTTGAAGATAGGAAAACCAGGGCAGTGCTTTTACAAAAGGATTGATTTCACAGATCTTCTTGTAGAAGAAGGGGAGTACTTATAGATATTCTATTCCATGTTTTCCAAGGAATTAATCAGCAGTTTTTAACCTGTTTTTTCCTTCATCGTTCTTAGATAGGTTTTGTATATGGAGAAACTATGACATGGAACTAGAAGATTAACCCAAATTTAAAAACCAGTTGACATTAATACATTTAATGGTTGTATATGTTGCACATGTTTGCATCTGTTGCAATATGTGCTCCAAGCTATCACTGCCATATCTTGATAAAAATTAGAAATGGAGATATGCAGCCCGTGTTTCATGTGTGATAAATAAACAGTGTATTTATTGGTAGCAGTTTATCCTGATGTTGTTGGTTTTGTTTGTCATTAAATGACTACTTGACTTTCACAAATTTTCTTAATTTCTTTACACTTCAGTGTCTTGATCTAAAAATTTAGACTGTGGAGGCCCTGATATACAACTAAATAATATTGCAATGAGATTAATAACTATTATTAATATACATGAAGTCACATGGGCAAATAATAAACAAATACAGAATATCCTATTATAATAGTAATTCAGAAGCTGTGTTATATGGTTATCAAATACTGGCAAATATTTTTTGCATATGTCAAATTTGTATTATAATAGAAAGGGTTTGTGAAAGTGGTTAGTAAACAAATACCTTAAATATCACTCTTGGAACTATCTGTTCCCTTAAGCTGATTTATTTTAAGACTTATTTATTTATTTGAAAGGCAGAGTGACAGAGATGCAGATGCAGAGAGAGAGGTCTTCCATCCACTGGTTCACTCCTCAAATGGCCACAACCTCCAGAGCTGTGCTGATCCGAAGTTAGGAGCTTCTGGGTCTCCCACACAGGTTTAGGGGCCCAAGCGTCTGAGCCATCTTCCATGGCTTTCCCAGGTCACAGCAGAGAGCTAAATCTGAAGTGGAGCAGCTGGTCTCGAACCGGCGCCCATATAGAATGCTGGCACTGCAGAGAGTGGCTTTACTCACTACACCACAGCACAGGCCCCTCAACCTGATTCTGGAAGTATTCACCTGGCAGCTCTCCATGAGTAGGGTAGATGTCAATTCAGTGTATTTTCAGTGCATAATAGTCTCTTCAAGGTGTGCAAAAGCCTTCTTTTCCATACATTAGCAGAAACAGCAGTAGGTCAGTTCTCAGTGATGGAATAGGGACAGAGAGTTATTCTACTGGAGACCTTGTTCCTAGGTCAGACGTCCTGTGGATTTACTGTGACATTTGAAAAAGTAGCAACTTGATTTTATTCACAAGCTTTATCTTTTCTGGCATTGATGTGTTATATTCATTTCCCCAAAGAAGCAAAGGGAAATGAACTGTAACAAATACTGTTTATTTCTGGAATGAACCTCTCAAGTCTTTGAGAATGGCCAAGGATTAGAAGAGTCGGTGATATTCTTAACATCTCTAGTCTCTCCACTGAACTCAGAAGCAGAAAGCATGATGAATGTTGTAAACAGCAATTATGAGTTTAATATAAAATTGCCTTATTGAAATGATCTGAGAGCTTTGCAAAGATAACACAAATTTGGACTAAATAAATCCATAGAGATAAGCATAGTTCTAAAAAAATACTAATGAAGAATCTTTGAAAAGACTAATTTCATGTTCCTCAGATTACAACCTCAGATCAAACAGTTAATATTTTTAAGTGATCTTTGACGAGAACCCTGAGGCATAAATCCAATTGAGTTTTACATGGATGTATGCATATAAATCAAATAAATTTACCCTATATTTTATCAGAATGTAAAACACTCCTGCAATTTAAATTGTGAGCGTACAGAAGAGAATTTCTTTAGATTCCTCAATTGTGAACTTATTAAAATAATATTATAGTAATAACAATGCTTGTAACACATATCAAATTCTAGTATTTGTGATTGTAAATAGTTCAAAGTATTCTATCAAAAATTCATTGTTGAGGTGATATGTCAAATTACTCCTCTTTTAAATGACTTTCTCTCATTGTTCTTGGGTATTTTCTTCTTGACAATTAAATTACTATTTTCTTTTTTCTCTCTCTATCTCTGATTTGAATATAATACCATCAATTTATAGTTAAGGAAGTAATTGTTTTGCTGTAGCAGAGAGAGAGAGAGAGGAAGAAACTTAGGTTTCAAAGTTGAATCACCTGGCTTAATTCAATCAGTTCATAGATATTATAAGCTGGACAGCTATTAAAACGCCTACTTTTCTCTTCTATCTCTTCCATATGCTACCCTACTAAGAATGATCCTAGAAATTGTTTAGTTCATCCTTTCCTTAGCATATGAAATTAGATTATGATAGCTCAAAGAAAGAGGCCATTCTTTTTCCAGTTAAACAGAGATTTGGTTTGCTATTAGTCTTTTCATAGTTCTAAATTGTTCAGTTCTTTATAATATTAGGCTGACAGTTGCCTATGGGCAACTCTGATTCATTACTGGTGCTTTTATTATGTTACAAAAAGGAACACATATACACAACCTCTTTCAGAAAGTAAACATGGTGGGGGTGGGGGACAGCATTGTGGTTCAGTGGGTTAAACTACTGCCTGCAATGCCAGCAGCCCACATGAGCTCTGATCCAAGTCCAGGCTGCTTCACTGCTCATCCACCTCCCTCGTGTTTTCCCTGCTGGGAAAACAGCAGAAAATAGCCTAAGTGTTTGTGTCCCTAAACATAGATGGGGGATTCAGATGGACTTTCAGGCTCCGGGCATTGGTCTGGTCCAACCCTAATCATTGCAGCCACTTGGGGAGTTAACCCATGGGTGAAAGATTCTCCCTTTCCCTCTTCTCTCTCAATTTCTCCTACTCTCTTTGTAATTTTGCCTTTCGAATAAATACAGTAATAAACATTTTTTTTAAAAAGTAAACATGGGCTCTTATAACAAATTCACCCCTCACAACTTGCCATCTCTTTGTTTATTTTCAAATCCTGTTTCATCAATCATTCCTTATAAATTGGGTTCCATGGACTCTTAAGAGAAGCCTACTGAATTTAATTTAAATGATTTGAATTATTTATAGATTTGTCACCATGATTTTTAATCTGATTTTTTAATGCCCACCTGACATTTTGCACCTGGAACAATAAATAACAACAACAAACTTGATGTTAATACAGTTTGCCCCATAGAAGTATAACAAGATTTTTGGGTCACTTTTCTTCATTTTGCTGTAAAGTATTTAAATGATAATTTAAACTTAATGATAATTTTTTAAAAGATTTAGATTTTAGTTATTTATTTATTTGAAAGGCAGAGTTGAAGAGAAGAGGAGAGATAGAGATCTTTCATTTGCTGGTTCAGTCCCCAAATGGCCACAACAGTTGGTGATGGGTTAGGCGGAAACCTGGAGCCAGGAGCTTCTTTCTGGTCTTCCATGTGGGTGGCAGGGCCCAAGCACATGAGCCACCTTCTGCTGCTTCCACAGACACATTGGTAGGCGGCTAGGTCAGAACTGGAGCAGCTGGGACATGAACCTGAACACATTTGGGATTCTGATGTTGCAGGCAGCTTAACCTGCTGTACCACAATGCAGGCCACCTTGCCTCATACTGCTGTGATCACTAATTTACATTTACCAAACAACTGATTGTGCTTATCAAGGTAGATTTCTGGTATAGAACACAGAGAATCCAGCTATGAAGTCACTAGAGAATTAAGTCTTCCTTACTCATGTCATATCAGCCATCGCTTAATGCTTACTAATTAGAGACACTCTGCAAAGTCCATTATAAAAAGCATGTCTCACATTATTTGCTTGTCTCTCTTGCTTTGATAAGCCCTATTTATTATCCTGCACACCAGATAATATAACCCAGATATCTTGCCCATCTTTTTTCCTTAATTCATTCTCCATATTGATGACATATTGATTTTTAAAATATGTAACTTCTTATGTTTTTCATATAAGGTGAAACTTGAGCTAGGCCTACTTAATTATATGTAGAAATCACAAATTGGCTAGATTTCATAGTGCATTGACTGTCAGGTCAAAGAATGAGAGAAGCCATACAGATAATAGAAAGTCATTAAAAGTTTTAGAACAGGAAAGAAAATTGATTAAAAGTTTGACCCAGAAAGATCTGAGAGTAACTGCAGGATACATAAAACTGAGAGTCATTCAATGGAAATATTTTATTTTTCTCTGCCCTATTACTGACAAGCTGGAAAAAACAATATAAAAATATCAGTTTTATAATTGTTAATATTGAGGAGTAGCATCACCAACTTATGAAAAAGATTTATTGCTTTATGTGATTAACAAAATAAATATTTTAATACTTTCAAAGAAGAGTAAAAATATCATGAGAATGCAATGAATTCAAGTTATTAGTACTGTTATAAAAACATATATAGGTGATTATTTCAACAGTATAGCTTCTCAAATACTTTCAAAGTTTAAATACTGAAAAAGCAAAAATGATGTCCATATTAGTATTTTGATTAAGATAGGTGACTTTTAACAGATAAAACCTATTACTCTCTTGATAATGAGTAGTAGCAGGGAAATTTTAGGGTCTTCTTGGGACTCCATTAGAAAAAAATAATCAAGATAATGAAACACTGGCTGTACAGCCTTTATAATTGCCATTCAATTATTAATCCCATCGGTTTCATTTAAAGTAGCACACAACAGAGTCACAAAACTGATTCATGGTTACCATGGTAAATACAAAAACATAGAGAAGCCAGCTGTGAGCCATTATTCCAAACATTCAGGAACTAACTCAATCAGCTTCTGTTAAAGGACCAACTACTGTATTACACAGACAATTAATCACAGCCACAAAGTGGCCACACATTTTGAACACTGTCCTATTAATATGTGTCAGAAAATACTTTGATAGTGTTATCCAAATGCCATCCTTTGCCCCTGGGTCCATCAGTAGGATAATGAAAGGTTTGATTCATAATATTGATAAAATCAAAAGTCACAAAGTTTAATCTACTATATTTGGGATGTATTGATATGTAGGTTTACAGAAACTGACAAATGATGATTATTCCTTGAACTCTATTTGTTGCTCGTTTCTCACAGTATTTTTAAATAAACTCATTATCATGTCTAGATCAGTATAAAAACATAAAATTTCCATAATGCCTATGAATGTGTTGATTTGTTTTGCCTAAAAGTGACATTATTAATATAACTCAAGAGTTCTCCAAAGTCTAGAATGCTAGAATGTGTGTGTGTGTGTGTGTGTGTGTGTGTGTTAGACTCAAGGAGCTGAAGAAGCAGGATAGATTTCAAGTATCATTACAATATAGAAACGATACAATCAGGGTTTTTGTCTGCGTGGCATTTGTCTATTGATCATTGGTATATTCCAAGAGAGAAACAGAGTAGATTAATGCAAGATGTCAGCTGAATGAGTGGAAAGAAAATGGCATCTGATCAAAAAATATACTTCTGGAGTAAACAATTGGTGCTGGTTTGGGTATATGCATTTTATCTGAAAAAAAATGGAAAAGAATTCCATTGATTGAATTGGTTCCATTTAATTTTAATCTCTAATTGACACAATAAATGTGCATATTTAATTCAGTACATTTATATAATTTGTATTGACTGAGTCAGTAATTAGCATTTTCATCTCTTTATCCTTATTTCTTTTTTGAAGCCTTTGATTCCTCTCTTTTAGATCTTCATTAAATATATAAAAGTTTGTTGTAAACTGGAGTCATCCTGCTGTGCTATCAAACACTAGGATTTATTCCTCCTAAGTAAATATCTTTTGGTACAGGTTGTCCAACTTCTCTCTATCTCTATTCTACTCTACCCATCTTGGCCTTTGTGAATCATGATTCTACTCTATTCTTCTTTGAGGTCAACATTAATAACTTCCTCACAGGAGTAAAAATAAGTGGTGTTTGGCTTTCTGTGTCTAACTTATGTCACTTAGCATGATTTCATCTGGCTCCATCCATTTTGCAAAATGACAGAATTTCATTCTTTTTGTGGCCTAATAATATTAAATTGTTGGTATATCACACATTCTTTTTATTAATTCATCTGCTGATGGACACCTTGGTTGATTCCAAATCTTAGGTAATGTAAATAGAGCTGCATTAAACTTCAGAGTACAGGCATCTCTTTGATATGCTGATTTTATTTCCTCCAAATATATTCCCACAAGTCACATAACTGGATCATTGGTAGATCTACTTACAGTCTGTACTACACTAACTCATATTCCCACCAGTAGAATCCAGGGTTTACCAATTCTCTGCCTGCTTGCCAGCATTTGTTTTGCTTTTCGCTGTTAGCTTTTTGATATTTAGTATTTTTGAGTTGCATTTTCAGGATGACTTGTAACATTAGGTATTTTGATATACTTGTCGACCATTTAAATATCTTCTTTTAAGTAATTTTATGCAAATTATGGGCTTTTTGTTTTGTTGTTATTGGTTTTTTGAGTTTCTCATATGTTTTGGCTAATAACTCTTATCAGATATAGTTTGTAAATATTTTCCTTTTATTCTTTAGATTGCCTCTTCACTCTGTTGATTTTTTTCTCTTTGCTGTGTAGAAGCTTCTCAGTTTGAAATAATCCAACTGTTTTATTTTTGCTTTGGTTGCCTGTGCTTTTATATATATATATATATATATATATATATATATAGAGAGAGAGAGAGAGAGAGAGAGAGAGAGAGAGAGAGAGAGAGAGATGTCTTCAGATGTTTCTCCTATGCTTTCAGGTCTTTTATTTAGATCATTAGAAATTTTTGAGTGGATTTTTTTTTTAATTGTGAGAGATGGACACTTTTATTCTTCTGATTATGGACTTCCACTTGGCACAGCAACATTTGTGAAGAGAATATCCTATCTGCATTGTATATTTTTGGCACCTTCCCTTGCTGTTTTTTGTTTGCTTATTTGTTTATGCTTTGATATACTATTATCATTTGGTTATGTAGGCTGTCATAAATTTGTAATTTATAAAAATTAAGCCTCATTTATATATACAAATTTAGTTAGTTTTTGAAATCTGTAGTTTGAAAAGTTTTGAAAATCTCTTAAAAGAGAAAAAGCAGTGATCTGATAACAAACAGTAAATTACATACTCAATGGTTCAAATGTTCAAACATTATCATTTTGGTAATATTTTTACTTCTTTGTACACAACGCATCTGATAAAAGAACCAATATATATTCTTAAAGATATGTATCTGAAATGTAGTCAAAGTTATTGTGTGCCGAAAAGGCAAAATCTCCTTCCAATGCCTTAAAAGACAGAATTGTTAAATTTCCTCATTTGATCAGATTTTTCTTATGGTTTTTGCTATCATTGCTTATAGTTTTTTAAACTGTCCATTAGTCACTCATTCACTTTGTAAGTCAGTTTAGACTACTTCTTCTGTGGCATCACTCAGCACGGTGCTGCCAATCCAAGATAAATAGGAAGACCTCATGGTCTGATCAAGGAAGGCAGGCCATTAAATGGCAAGAGTGAATAATAGGCTCCTAATTAAAGAGAGCTGTGGTCTTGGAAAGGAGGATGTGAAAGGCGAGTGGTAAGGGCCTGTAAGAGTTAGGATTGTAAAGCTAGCTAGAGACAGATCACAGAAACCTGTAATTATATATGTACTTTTTAATAGGCAACAGGTTGCAGAAAATGGCATGGCAACTCATTTGAGGAATACAAAGAATGCCCTGAAACCAAAGAGGATGCTAAATGCAGGGGTAAAAGGACTAGAGGCAGTCTGACAAATTAAGAGTATTTCTTGGTAAGTCAAAATTGATGAAAATTGACTTAAATAGAAGCAGTGGAAATACAGGAAAGAAGATTACCATGATAGATGATAAACTGATGTAATCAACAGTTGTTCATCACCATTGGAGGTCTGATACAGGAGTCATTCAGGAAGAATACCAAATAACTTGCGAGACTGGCTGAATCACAATAGTATTCATTAAGAAGAGGATAAGAAAAATAGGGATTGATTAGGTTTTAAAGGGAAAAAAAAAACTAATACTCACTTTTGGACACTAAACTGTTAAATCACAAGTAAAGATACTTGGAAGACAGCTAAATGTATAGTTTGGCAATTCAGAAAAGATCTGGACTAGAGAAAGACTTAATAATCATCAGCATAAATAATAACCTATTATGGGAACAATGAAATTATACTGTCAAGCTGATGAAATGTCATTTAGTTTTTATTTTTGTAGAAGTCAGAAAAATCAGGTAGAGATTAAGAAAGGAATATACCACAAATATCAGGACTGCTGACGTAAATGATTTTAGGAAATCTAGATCAGTAGTAAGTGGTTAGGGGATAGAGACGAATTTTTAGGGATATTTGTTCAAAAAGTGGCATGCAGTTGTTTTGTCCCTTCCTTCCCTTTTTACTGCAATACAATTTCCAAGGTAAAGTAAGGATCTCTTTTCCCTACCCTAGCTTCAAAGTAGAAATGGATTTCAAAGATCAATATGTTTAAAAATATTATTGAGTTATTTTTTGTATTAACTTAAAATTTAACTCTCCATGCCCTCTACAAATCTTGTGCGTTAAGATTCATCCAGCTACAATGATGAAAACCAAAATCAAAGTAACTTGAAAATCAAAGAAATGTATTCCCTCATACTGTCAATAGTCCTATAGCAGGAAGGCTTACCAGTGGTTCATTAATGACATCAAGGACCAAGTGTTCTCTCTCTACTTGCTGTGGCCTTGACCTTTTCCTGTGGCTGGTTCCCCAAACTGTTCCTCACTGTGATGAACTGCAACCCAGGTGACGCGGTCCTATGTGAACGTCAGAGATGTAGAAAGAGGGGCTTTCTGAATCTCTGCCTTAAGAATGAGAAGTATCACCCTCAGAAGCCTCTACCCAATCTCCTTTCACGTTTTCTTTGGCCATCATTGGATTACTTGATGGGAATTACTCTTGGACAAACCAGACCCACTCTGGGTTGAGCAGCAAAATCATCTTCCTTCAGCCCATATACTAACACTAACAATTTTATTTATTAAGGAAAGCACTCCATACGCCTTATTACCTTTAGTGGTCATAATACTTTGTTTAGGTGAGCTGATTTTGTCTGTTTTGCAACTGAAGAATGGGAATGTATAGAGATAGTGTAATTTTCTTGTAGCCCACAAATGTGGGATCTGATTCCAGCTCTGCCTGCCTTCCAAGCTATTAATAATGATATGTCATTCGGTCTCCAAGAAAACTGTTCATTTTTCTGCTTCATTTACCTTTGGTGGTGAAGATATTGTTTCTTTCTGAACAATTGACGAACACCTGCCTGATGAACTCAACTCTTCAGTTGTCTAAGGGGTGTCACTCATATCAGAAATCTCCTATTTCGCATTTTGACTTCCTTCCATGACAGAGGTCCTGGAGAATGCCACTAAATCACCTGCTACAATGAAACAGTGTGGATTCCTGGAAACTATTGCACAAGAAAGGGGTACATTCAGCAGTTATGCTGAGAAACAGACATAAAAATAATTCTCTCACAGCACCTGCTTTATAGAGGTACTCAGACAGACACAAGGCTGAAATTTTCTACTGGAAAAACATTTGTTTCATCAATTAGGACCAGCAAGGTGAATCAGAATTTAAACTTAGGCTATTTGATGAAAGCAAGTTTTCTCGTTCAGCAAAGCACTTGGGGAGTCTGTTTTAAAGGTCATGAGATAGCAGCAAAATAGTGTGGTTTTTTCATTGCTTATATATTAGGCAAAGTGAAGAATATCTTTTATGTCTGGTCTGGAAAATGGAGATAGGGAGATTCTTTTGTGAAATGTGTCTCATCATTAAAAATTCTTTCACACTAGATAAAAGGGACCCAAGAAAGAAATGATTGAAAATGTTGATTATCAAAGCCTTCATTTGAAGATGCTTGCTATAGTCTAATTTAACAAATGGTTAATGTCATTTTTTATATTACTTGATCAAAAGTCCATGTATCAAAACTGTGGATAAAAGTCTTGTTTTTTATTATAATTTTAATTGAGGTTATTGGGTAATTTAGAAAGTGTTGATAGGAAAAAATCAATCATTAAGCATATACACAATTCCTAATTGGGAATGAAGAAAAAAAATGAACTTGTGTTGGAGAGGAAGATGATTAGGTTTTCTCTGAAGAAATATACTTGCATATGCTGTGTTTTCTAAGGAAAACTATGTCATTCACTTACTTTAAAACTATATTTAGTGCATGTAAGGCACTTCCCATGTAATGAGATATGAATCACCATAGAATGACTTTTTGAGAAATAGGAAAATAAAGCTTTTATTTAAATTACTAAAATATAAGCGTTTCAAGGGCCATATAAAAGATGTCATTGGAAGCAGTAGTATTGGTGCCCATGTTGAGGCGCGGTGAGTTAAACTACCACTATGACAACTCATGTTGTATCAGAGTACCTGAGTCCCAGCTTCTGTGGTCAGAGCCATCTCCCTGCTAACACATCCTGTGAAGGCAGTGGATGATGGCCCGAGTATCTGGGCCTTTGCCATCCATGTGCAATGCTGTGGTGGAGTTCCAGGATCCTAGCTTCAGCCTGGCTCAGCCCTGGCCATTGCAGCCATTTGGGGAGTGAACCAGCAGATGGAAGTTTCTCTTTCTCCCTACAACTCCCCATCTCTCTGTAGCTCTGTATTTCAAATAAATCTCTTTTTTAAAAACTTTTATTTATTAAATATAATTTTCTAAAGTACCATTTATGGATTACAATGGCTTTCCCCCCCCATAACTTCCCTCCCACCCGCACCCCTCCCATCTCCCGCTCCCTCTCCCATTCCATTCACATCAAGATTCATTTTCAATTCTCTTTACAGAAGATCAATTTAGTATATACTAAGTAAAGAGTTCATCAGTTTGCACCCACACAGAAACAAGTGCTACTATTGCCAAGGGAGACTTATTACGTTCAATTGAATAAGGGAAGATATGAAAGGAGAATAAACTTTGAACTTAATTAAAGTTAAATAGGATTTGGATACGCAAGTAAAAAACTATTTGCTGACAATAGAAGCAGTATGCCAATCCAATCAGGTCAGCATGGAGTAGAAGAGATAAAACCTGATATATCAGTTTGGTGGTAGGAGAGTTTTGCTGGTTGGTGCCTAGGTCCTTGCTCCTCTTGGGGGAAGGGACTGACTTCATCTACAATGAATTTTTTTCTCATCTGTGGCTTAAGATGTGATGAGTATGACAGTCAAGTGCCAATGCCTAGTGTGACACTCCCTACACACATGGACAAAGCCAACTCAGAGATTTGCTGTGAAAGGGGTGTTCAGAGGGCTCTGAGGCTGAGGCGGGTTTTGCTTTCCCCGTTAAAGGTAGCATGGGGTGATGCTGGAGCTGGGTGGGACAGAGTGGTGGCAGGGGAGAAGACAGGCTATGGTATTCCTGAAAGCCTTTTTTTTCTTTCCTGTGGTGGATTCCGTTTGCTTTATCCACCTACCATTTTGTAATATCAGATTAGAAAACAAAGGCCATCTGAGGGAAGCCAAGGCACCATGAAGGAACCATGCATGATAAGAAATAATTGAGACCATCTAAAGAGAAATTGTAAATAGCATTTTGAGGAAAGTGGATGGACATGACCAGATTTTTTAAAAGATGGCATTTCTGAATCATTTGCCTTTAATTTTTCAGTAGCTAAATATGGCCCTACAAAAACCAGATGCTTAAAAAGAGATTTTACATTCAATTGTTTAACATCTTGAATCGCTGGGCAAAAATGCAGTGATTGTAGAAATAGCAATGAGTGTAAAGCAGTTTAGAAGAGGTATTACTAGAAAGGCAAGGAATCCATTAGGCCTGGGATACGGTGGTAATGCTGGAAATAGGGAGGGGATATGACTAATAAAATTTTCTAAGGTAGAACTGGCAGGATTTGAGAACTGGAAGGTTGTTAGAGGCAAGAGAGCAAAGATGATTCCCGATTTTGATCCCGGGGCTTGTGAATTTGGTGATGTGATGAACTTATTTGTACACATGTAAGAAAGGCAAGAGGAAAGTTTTGAGTAAAAATGAAAGGCTCAGGTTTTTAAAATTTTAAATATTTATTTTTACATTTTAAAGGAATTGATTAACATATTAGATTCTCAGGGTCACAGAAAATGCATGGAAATTACTATAATACAATTCTCCTCAGTGCTCATGTTAATGTGATATTAATTCAAAGAGAACACATTCAATGTAGTTCAAAGATACAATTCTAAGAATATAATGATATTTTACTTCTTCCCTCTCTATCTTTCTTCCTCCCTCCCTCCTTCCCCTCCTTTTTCTTTTTGATGTGTGCTTAAAGTATTAGAGATATATTACATTTAGATAGTTAATAATAAGTAATTAGACAGACAAATATGACCTTTGCATGAGGTAAGGGCTAAAAATAAGTATTGTGGAGGAATTTTCATCATAGTGGTTGCTAAAGAAAAGTTGAAATAGGAGATAAGGGAAGTCAAGTTATATTTTACAGAATTTTGTTTAGAAGAGTTAAAAGAAAACCTGGAGGAGTTTTGGTAGATACCATTTTGATAAGCAACTTATTTCATGACAATTTGAGAAACTAATAAGATGACAGTAAGCAGAATTATGATCACTATATTGGAAAAATTCCTCCCAGGCCAAGCATAAAGAAATTCAAGGTAGCAGACACAAGTTCATAAAGAAAAAGGAGTAATGTCTGGCCAATATTTAGGACTTACTCAATAAGTACTGAAAGATGCATAGACCAAATAGGGTAACAGTCAATAATTCACTGAAATAATTACTTGGCAGTCCTTTTTATTTTTTCTTTTTAAAATTATAGGTATAATATATATGCATATTATAAAAATTCAATAAAAATGTATAAAGTAAAAAATAGGTGGTTACCATGAATGTTTCATGTGTATATTTTAGGTATTTTTAGTTTCAGTAAAAATATATAGAGAGATATATTCAGATTAGACTTTGTTCTTTACATAGTTTGGAAAATGTATCATATCAGTATATGTGCATCTGTTTTACTGTTTTCATTAGTGGTATATGGTATTGCATAATATGGATTCACAATGATTATTTTTATTATAACTTTATTGATAGTTATATAAATAGTATACCAACTTTTTTTTTCTAAATTTAGCAATGAGGATATAGTAAACACTATCATCCAAAAACCTTTGAATACAAGCGTGAATAATTTTGTAAGATTTCTTTGGGCCAAAGTGCATTGTTTTTCAAACAAGCCATATCAATGTAAATTTATTTACAAACACACAAGCAAATATATAAGGCAATTCAGCTAAAACTGCTTTGCCTATTGCAATATATATTGACAATAAAAAGTTAAGTGCCCAAGCATAACTATTATTTAAATATTACAAATATTATTTCTTGATTGAAATCTGAAGGAATGAGTTAACAAGCCTTTCCCACTGAAAATAAGCCAGGCAACTTTTCCTTTCATCTTTACCTCTTGACTCTATTAATATATACATGTCATCCGAAAAGCTGGATTAACTGCAGTGGAACTGTCCAGCACAGTTACAGTAACTCTAACAGGAAGAACCAGCTCATGTGTGTCTGGTAATAAGAATATGTGAAGCTGGCTACATTTCATACAATTGGCATTCTAGTAGGAGGAAACATACATTTGATAGAGCTTGAAATTCATATTTAAATTAATGCTAGTATTTTAGTAATTTTCATATTATTCCTAATTCAAGATTGCTTAAGATATTTTTTGTTATGCAATTGAAATAAAACACATCTTGGGTCAGATTCTACCAGCGTAATGCTAGCTTCTACTCATTTCTTAATGATGACTTTGGGGCCACAGTTGATCTGAGTGGATGACTTCTTCCACATTCAAGTGCCTGTGGTCTAGAAGAGCTTTGGTCAGTAGAGGGGGGGAAGGTTTCAGACCATGCCTTCTGGGTCTGCAAAAGGGAACTAAGAACCCAGTACTCCCCCGCATACCATAGAATGTTTTTATTTTTATAAGTGGACCTCTGTCACTCTCTTTAGATTTCATGAACTCGAGATAGATTATTATCAAAGCTGTATAGGTCAGAAATTGAGATAACCAAGAATAGTACCTTATCCCAAGTTCACACACCAATAAACAGCAAAGTCTCCAACTTAAGTTTAATTGTAGTTCTGGTTCTTTCTAAAACACCACATTTTTTCCTGGGGTGCCTGACTGATTGTGAGAGAGAAATTATCTGTACAATCCCAGACCCTGTCTCAGGCTTCTCTGTGTTAAATGTCTAGGCATAAGGAAATTAAAAGGCCTGGGTGGTTCAGGCCCCATCAGCACAAGAGCACATATGACTGACAAATAACATTTCAGGCTGATTCATTGCCCCAGTGTGGGTGCTTGAGTGTTATGCCATGTTGTCAACTAGGAAAAAAAAATAAGCTACAAATGGGAAAGACTCAACATTTAAAATGTGTATTTCTGTGGAAAGTGAGAAATGACAAGCAAGTTTCTAGGAATACAAAAGTGGCAAAAGTACATCCGAGAATGTCACAGTCCTTTGAAAGAGCATTTATGAAGCTTTGCCCAAGTCATTTGAAATTAGTATTTTTCATGGATAATGAAAATCAAGTAAATTCTAGCCTGCTCAGTGTGGTTTTGATTTATATTTCTGTAGGTGATTAACAACATTCAGTACCCATGTTCATTTATATTTTCATGTGAATGTCTTTTTCAGTGATACCTTTATTCAAATTTCAGCCTATTTTTAAAGTGTCTTTTGGTGCAGGGTCCTTTCCACTGGGCACAGGGAGACTGCTCTGTGGTCTCTAATTGAACAGGTGGCCGAGAGCCCTGTGCAGTGCCCTCTGATCCTATGGTATTAGCAGCAGCCCTGCAGTCTGCTGAGTCACCTTTATAGTTACGCCTTCCTTTTCTCAAGGGAGAACACATGCTATGCACAGGGTAGCTCTCAGGGCATTGCATATCTACAGACACCCAAAGTCCAACAGCGTTATCTGTCTCATCCCATGTCAGCCCCTTAATTCTGAGCTGGCGGTATTTCTATTTAGGTAGCTTATTGGATCCACATCTCTGTCCCTTCACTGCTTGGCTCCATTTCTAGAGAACACTATATGGAAAGACTGATGATTTTCCAAATTATCAAGTTCTGGTTCTTTATTGCTTAACAGTTCCTTTTTCCATGTATCTCTTTTTAATCATATTTTATTGTAAACAGCAAGAGAAACCAGGTCCCCACCTTCTACAATTTACTAGTAAATCTCAGTTATATTTCCAGGTTCATTGCTTAAAAGTTCTATTTTCTACCCAGCAGATGAAAATAATTCAGCTAAGACTTCTGCCACTTTTATATTTCTAAATATATATGTGGCATATAAATGACATCATGGTATATGTAAGTTTGTCATTTCTTTTTCTCTCTCCTGTAAATTACAAACAATATCATGCATGCTTAAATACATATGCACCTATATATATATATATATATATATTATTTACATGTTTATAACATTTGGCTGAATGTTCTATCTCTATTCTATAATAGTTCTCTGATCTTGGGAAGTCACTTAATTTCTCTGTACCCAAGTTTAATTATAGGAAAAAAACTGATGCTAATAAAATGCCTAACCCATCAGTTGGTAGTGAGAATTGAATTATATCCCCTGTGAAGCAGCTAGCATAGTATCTGGCAGATGGTAAGCAGTAAATAATTATTGCCTGTTACTATTATTTCTAAGATTCCATGCCAGTTGTACAGTTGTGACCAGAAACTAGGCATGAGCAATCCCCTGCAGCATTGTTGAGAGTGAGGTATTCCTTCTATATTTAGTTTTTCTGCTCTGGTTAAGTCCAAATTTATCCACCACTTTAGTCAGTCATCCAGGTGATCATAACATTTACTTCTGACAATATGGAAAAGCAGTCGTGTTGTGAATTACATGGTTGTCACTTTTCAGTGTCTTAGCTTCTCGCCTCTTCATCTTCTGCCTGCCAGGCCCCCTCATCGTGGCACCTTCTGAAAATGACAGCCTCTGACATATAGCCCAGAAACACCTTGCTGTGAGGTATCTATGCACTTCCAGTTGCCCTGGTATTCAACTCTGTAATATGACATACTAAGACATCTCCATCCTCAAAGAAGCAATAATTTTAAGTTCAAAATAAAATTGCTTTTAATTAAATTTGTTGGTAGGAAAGGATAAGAGGTTGATAGGAGATTGAAGAGGCAGGATAGTAAAATCTCACAAGATGGCAAATCATTGCTTTGCAGAGTGCAGCAGTATGAAAGTTAAAATTATAATTAACAAAATTAATGACAAACTACTGATTTTACTAATATTAGTTAAAATCAAATAATCATTAAATTCACCAATTTCATTAATTTTAAACTAAATATATTGTCAGTAAAGCAGAACCATATAGTCTGGTTCATTTTCTGATCACCTAATCCACAATTAAGATGTGAATTTCTTAAACTATCTCCAGTTCAGATTGTCTAGTAAAATTCAAATGGGTAGGCATAGAATATAATTTGATGAGTTCAAATTTATTCTCCAGATATAAAGTGACAATGGTTTTTAAATCAGTACTATAAGTCTGGAGAGAAGTGAATTATTCTATTTACTGCTCATACCACTGGCACATGTTTGTTGAGGAGAAAGATGAGATTTCTGTGCTCATATTGAAACAAGGTGCAAGTCAATCTGAGGTTAAAGACGCAACTGCTCCTTGGGTTTGGGGAGAATTGTTTTAGAGAAGTTTGCTTTGGAGAGGGTGGCTACATGAGCCATCTTCCCTTGCCCCACAGCAGCAGTTAAAAATCCATTCGGAGGTTTTAAGCAAAGTTCACTTGATTGTAGGTCAGTACTCGGTGGATAAATCACAAAATTGCTTCAAATAATGTACGTGATTTGCTTTCTCCCTGCTGAGTAGAAGCTCTGAACTGAGAGAGCATGAAGGAAGAATTGTTTCCTCACCCCTAGGTTAATGCCCCTGTCACAGCTGAAGTCACTGTCAAGTAAACACAGAGAAGTAACTTAAAATGCAACCATTTTCATCAATCTGCCAGAGGCAGCAGAAAACAAATGGTTGTGGTTCCCGTCTTTGCCAGTGGCAGGGCATTTGTTAAAGAGAAAAAAAAAGAGGGGCAAGAAATCCCTTGGCAAAGAGCTTGAATGAAATATGCCACCAAAAGTGCAGGGCTTTTCAAAAATAGCCTTTGGTAATCATTGAGGCTTTTTTAGGGTGGCAAAGTGTAACGGTTTGGTAAATGTGTTAGGTGTAAATGTTCGCCTCCGTAGCATTAGGCTGGTGACCCCCTGCTGCATGAACAATCTTTTTCAAGCACCATTTTCATCACGCTGTTCCTCCTCAAGCACCCTCAGGGAAGAGCACCCTGGCGTCTGTGCATTCAACCCAACTCTTCAGCCTGGCTGCCCGGAACCCTCCTGCAGCAGATCCTGGCCTCTGTTGTGCCAGCAAGCAGGCCCTCTTCAGTCCCTCCAAGTCAGTGGCCTGCTGTTCCTGGAAGAGACTTTTTTTTTCTCTTAACTGGCTTTAAGATCCTGCTCCTGATGCTTACTTGCTAGCTGCTGTAGCACTGCTTATTCCCAGAGCTCTACACTCCCACATACACTCCCAGGCCGTATCTGTGGAATTCTCTGGGGCTAGCTTTGAAATGGGCATTTCTCAGAAAGCCTTCTCTGGCTAATCACAGTCCTACTCCATTAATTATGATGCTAGAGAGGACTACATAAATGAATAGAGGGCTATTTGATTCATACTTGATGCTATTTTATTGATTATTCAAATTTATTTGAGAGGCAGAGCCAGATATCGACACTTATACATAGATGTGTGTGTGCAGGTGCCCCCCCCCCCACACACACAGAGCACAATTCTAAATGGCGGTTGAATCCTCAAATGCCTGCAATGGCCAGGACTGGGTCGGAACTGGAGCCAGCAATGTAATCCAGGTCTTCCACAAGGATGGAAGGAACCCAGTTACTTGATTCATCACTGGCCAGTTTCCAATGTGTTTATTTGCAGCTAGGGCTGGGGATTGAAGCCAGGTACACACTAGTATGGGATGAGTGCATCTTAACTGCTAGGCTAAACACCTGCTCCCGCACACTATTTTAAATTATATGTTCTGCGCTGTGCATTTCATTCCTGTAAGTTTTGTGCTCCACACTAGAATCAAACAAAACAATGGAAGTATTTTATTTGTTTTCCAATGACTTGTTAATTATTCATACTTTGACTTGTTTAACTCATGTTCTTTATTTCATTACTATATATCAGGAACATTGGTAAATTCTGAGTGCAAAAATGGACACCAGACTGTTTCTATTTGGGAGAATCTTTAATAATCATCAAAGTCCTCTGACTAGAGGGGGTCAGGTAGAATTTTCTGAAAGCAGCATCCGCATCTTAATGTGGCGTGGTTAATCCAGGAATAAGCTAGGAACTTCTTGGGAGGAAAGGCGCCTGAGAATCTCATTTACAGAAGGTAATATTTGAAGGGAATTTGAATATAAATGGAGTCCTTTTGAACCTTGACCTTACTCCATGTTAGCACAATCATTTTCCCTGTGCCATGAGCAGATTTGCTAATGGAAATTTCTTTCAAAATTTGAGTCCTCTGGACAGTTGTCATGGTAGGTATTGTATGATATAGGATTATGTAGAATGTAGATTGTGATCCCAGGAACTAAATAGATGCTATGTCCCTTCCAAGACCTGCTTAGTGACATTTTCTCATTATTCTCACTCTTTCTGCAGTACTCTGGACTATTAATGACTTCTTATTGAAGCCCTCTCTTGATTCAAAGTGAAATGTTTTTTGGTCATCAGTTTCCTCATGGACAACTCAATGTTTTGTTTTCTTCATTACCTTGTGAATATTAGAAAGCTCAGAGTTTTATTCTTGCTCATTGCTTTCTTCTCTCCCTTTTATCATCCATAATGGTTTTGTGGAGAAGGTGTCCTCCTTCTAGCTCATCCTCAAGAGAGGAGAAGCTGTTGAACTAGTGAGAATCTGAGCCACTAACTCCATCACACTTACTTCAGAGTGAGGTCACCATACATGGATCTAGCTTTCACACTGTTTTCTGCCTGTCTTCATGGAATGCAGGGCACTGAGCAGAATCAAGACTTGGATAGGCATCTACCCTTGCCCATTTCTGTCTCCACCTCCCCTAAGAATGCCAGTAGATGGGAAAGTTCATCCAACATCCAGTATTCAGATCCATTCACCTTGCTTTCCATCTCTTCTGTGACTACTTACCTGACTCAGTACCTGGGGCTGTGCTCATAGTCTGGCTGGAAAACCAAGGCTAACTTTCTTTCTTTTTAAAAAAGATTTATTTATTTATTTGAAAGTCAGAGTTACACAGAGAGAGAAGGAGAGGCAGAGAGAGAGAGAGAGAGAGAGAGAGAGGTCTTCCATCTGCTGGGTCACTCCCCAATTGGCCACTAGAGCTGGAGCTGCACCCATCTGATGCCAGGAGCCATGAGCTTTTTCTGTGTCTCCCACACAGGTGCAAGGGCCCAAGGACTTGGGCCATCTTCTACTGCATTCCCAGGCCATAGCAGAGAGTTGGACTGCAAGTGGAGCAGCTGGGACTCATACCGGTGTCCATATGGGATGCCGGCACTGCAGTCAGCAGCTTTACCCACTATGCCACAGTGCCGCCCCGGCTAATTTGCTTTGAGTTGGAGACCTTCTTCTCTCTATTTTCTCTTGTTCCACATGCCAGACTTCCCAGGCCAGCTCAGGACAAGATCCTGGATGAGAAAATTTTGAATATCCAACAATGGAGCTGCTATTGGTTGTTAGATCATTAAGAAATGTACTTTAGGACTTGAAAACATCTTTGAGTCTGTATGAATGATGAAATATTTATTAGAGTATTTGATTATTTTAATATTTTGTCCTCTATTTTGTTTCTGCAGGCCAGCTTAAAAAGAAATTGAGTGTTATGGGGCTGGCACTCTGGCCCATCGGGTTAACACCCTGGCCTGAAGCACTAGCATCCCATACGGGCACCGGTTCTAGTCCTGGGTGCTCTTCTTGTGATACAGCTCTTTCCTTTGGCCTAGGAAAGCAGTACAGGAAGGCCCAAGTCCTTGGACCCCTGCACCCGTGTGGGAGACCAGGAGGAAGCTTCTGGCTTCTGGCTTCAGATCAGCCCAGCTCTGGCTGTTGCAGCCATCAGGGGAATGAACCTTCAGATGGAGGACTCTCTCTATCTCTGCCTCTTCTCTCTGTAACTCTGTGTAACTTTTGTTTCAAATAAATAAACAAATCTTTAAAAAATAGAGAAATTAAGGTTTATAAGAACTACAGAGCATAAATATAAGAAGTGTTCTGGTTTAAATGTTAGTGCTAGGTATATAGGCTGGTAGCTCCATTTTGGAAGCCGTGTTACTCAAGATTCTCTAGAGAAACAGAACAAAGAGGATGCACACACACATGCACACTATACACAAATGCACAGACAGATACATATCTATGGGAGACAAAGAGTGACAGAGATTTGGTCAGATAATTTTGTAAACTGTCAAGTCCAAAATTGACAGAGTGAGCTGGCCAGCTGGAGTCTCAAAGAAGAGTCATTGTTACAGTTTAAGTCCAAATGAAATTCGGTGGCAGAATTTCTTCCTTGTCGGAGGAAGTCAGTCTTTATTCTCTTCAGGTTTGCAGGTGATTGAATGAGATTTTCCAATATTATCAAGGCAACTTGTTTTATTCAAAGTCTACCTATTTAAATGCTAATTTTATCTAAAGACCACCAACATGAAAACATCCAGAATGTTTAATAGAATATCTAGTCACCATGGTCTATCCAATTTCACAAATAGAGTTAACTATAACAGAAGCCAAAATTCTTTTTGCATTTTAAAATCTGTAAGAAATTAGTTAGGGAACTGTATCCAAGGCTCATCTTTTGAATTCACACTACTTGAGTCTAGCAGAGTCACACTTCCAGCTCCACCACTGCCACCCCACCATAGTCACTGTAAACTCTTACACTGGCACTTTGTCAAATTTTTGTCAAGCAACACATATATATTGTTTGCTGTGCACTCTTCTGGGTGCAGCCATAACAGCCTGTTTTTGCACCACTCAAAAGCTGTTTGAGGTCATAGACTATAACACATAAATAAACATAGTATAAGGTAAAGGTATTAATAACTACTATGAAGAATAATAAAATATTAGGAAATAGCATGGCGGAGAGAATTGTTAGACAAAGTGATCATCAAGGAGCTTTTTTCTTTTTTTTTTTTGAAAAGAAGAGTTAGAGAGAGAGAGATCTCCCACATGTTGGTTCACTCCCCAAATGGCCACAATGGGAGTCCAGAGTCAGGAACTTCTTCTGTGTCTCCCACATGGGTGTAAGGGTTTTAGCACTTGGGCCATCTTCTATTGCTTTCCCCAAGTGCATTAGCAGGGGGCTAGATAACCAGTGGCGCAGTCAGGACCCAACTGGCACCCATATAGGCTGCAAGCAAAGCAGACTACAGCTTTATCCACTTACCACAATACTGGCCCCAAGGAACTTCTTTATAAAGGTGATATTTCTGTTTCCTCATAAACCTAAAGAAGTGTTGGGACAAACTAGGCAGGTATGTGGGCAAAATTTGTTATGTTCAAATGACTAGCTATTGAAAAGTCCTGAAGTGGCGCTGCCTTCATATATTCAAAAAACAGCAGTATGGCCAGAATAGAATGAGAGACAGAACTAAGATTTCCATTTCCCTGACGGCTAGTAATTCTGAGCATTTTTTCATCTGTCAGTTGGCTGTTTGAATTTCCACTTTTGAAAAATGCCTGTTCAAGTCCTTTGCCCATTTTTTTTTTTTTTTGGACAGGCAGAGTTAGACAGTGAGAAAGTGAGAGACAGAGAAAAAGGTCTTCTTTCTGCTGGTTCACACCCCAGATGGCCACTATGACTGGCACACTATGCCGATCCGAAGCCAGGAACCAGGCGCAGCCTCCTGGTCTCCCAGGTGGGTGCAGGGCCCAAGCATTTGGGCCATCCTCCACTGCCTTCCTGGGACACAGCAGAGAGGTGGACTTGCAGGGGAGCAACCAGGACAGAACCCAGTGTCCCAACTGGGACTAGAACACGGAGTGCCAGTGCTGCAGGTGGAGGATTAGCCAAGTGAGCTGCGGTGCCAGCTATTTACCCATTTCTTAAACTAGATTGTTTGTTTTGTTTTTGTTGAGTTCCTTGAGCTCTTTATAAATTCTGGATCTAAATCCTTTTAGTTGCATAACTTGAAAACATTTTCTCCTAGTCTGTTGGTTTCCTCTTGACTTTGTTAAATGGTCTCCTTTGTAGTGCAGAAGCTTCTTGGCTTGATATAATCCCATTAGTTTATTTTTGCTTTGATTGCCTGTGCTTCTGGGTTCTCTTCCAAAAAGTCTTTGCTAATGCCAATGACTTGCAGAGTTTCCTCAATGTTCTCCACTAGCAATTTGATGGTGTTAGGTGAAGATTTAGATCTTTGATCCATTTTGAGTTGATTTTTCTATAATATGTAAAGTAGGGGTCTTGATATTTCTGCATGCAGAAATCCAATTTTCCTCACACCACTTGTTGAATGTATTGTCCTTTTCTAGGGATTGATTTTAGCTCCTTTGTAAAGATTAGGTCATTGTGCGGCTGGCACTGTGGCACAGCAGGTTAACATTCTGGCCTGAAATGCTGGCATCCCATATGGGCACCAGTCCTAGTTCTGGCTGCTCCTCTTCTGATCCAGCTCTCTGCTATGCCCTAGGATAGCAGTAGAAGAAGGTCCAAGTCCTTGGGCCCCTGCATCCATGTGGGAGACCCAAAAGAAGATTCTGGATCTTGGCTTCTGATCGGCTCAGCTCCAGCCGTTGCGGCCATGTGGGAAGTGAACCAGCAGATGGAAGACCTCTTTCTCTGTCTCTACCTCTCTCCGTATCTCTGTCTTTCAAATAAATCTTTTAAATAAGATTAGTTGGTTGTAGGTGCATGGATTGATTTCTGGGGATTATATTCTGTTATTCTGTTACATTGGTCTATAGGTTTATTTTTGTGCTAGTACCATCGGGTTTTGATTATAACAGCCTGGACTATGTCTTGATATCTGGAGTTTGATGCCTCCAGCAGTGTTTTTGTTGTATAAGATTACTTTTCATATGAATTTCAGCATCATTTTTTCTAGATCTGAGAAGAATGTCATTGACATTTTGATTGGGAATGCATTGAATCTGTAAATTGCTTCCAGTAGTGCAATCATTTTGATGATATTAATTCCTGCAATCCATGAACATGAAAGATTTTTCCATTTCTTTGTGTCTTATTCTGTATCTTTTTTTAATGTTTTATAATTTTCATCATATAGATCAGTAACCTCATTGGTTAAACTTATTACAAGGTATTTAATTTTTTATAGCTAATGTGAATGGGACTGACTTTATTATACGTTTGTTCTTATCCAAAGCAGTCTGTAAATACAAAGGCTATTGATTTTTGTGTGTTAATTTTGTATCCTGCAACTTTTCCAAATTCTCTTATGAGGTCCAATAATCTATTAGTAGAGTCTTTGCTTCCCCTATTTATAGCATCATGTCCTCTCTAAGCAGGCTACTTTGACTTCCTTGCTTCCAATTTGTATCCCCATGATTTTTTTTCTGAATGCCTCTGACTAAAACTTTCAGGACTATATTAAATAGCAAAGGTGAAAGTGAACATCCTTGTCTACTTTGAGGTCTTAGTGGAAATGCTTCCAGCCTTTTCTCATTCTGTATTTGCTGGTTGTGGATTGTCACAAATCATCTTAGTTGTGTTGAATATTCATTATATACCCAATTTGCTTAAATTTTTTTCTTAATCATGAAAGGATGTGGTATTTTATCAAATGTTTTTTCTGCATCTATTGAGACAATAATATGATTTTATTCTTCAATTTGTTGATATGATGTATCACATTTATTGATTTACATATGTTGAACCATCCCTGCATACCTGGGATATATCCCATTCAGTTCAGGTGGATGATCTTTTTGATGTGTCATTGGATTCGATTGACTAGTATTTTGTTGAAGGTTTATGTATCTATGTTCATCAGTGATATTGGTCTATAGTTCTCTTTCTTTTTTTTTGTATATATATAAAGCTTTTATTTAAAGAATATAAATTTCCAAAGTACAGCTTATGGATTACAATGGCTCCCCCCCACACAACTTCCCTCCCACCTGCTACCCTCCCCTTTCCCGCTCCCTCTCCCCTTGCATTCACATCAAGATTCATTTTCAATTCTCTTTATACACAGAAGATCAGTTTAGTACATATTACGTAAAGATTTCAACAGTTTGCCCTCACATAGAGACACAAAGTGAAAATACTGTTGGAGTACTAGTTATAGTATTAATTCACAATGTACAGCACATTTAGGACAGAGATCCTACATGATTTTTTTTAAAGAATTGATTAATTATCTATGCAATTTCCAATTTAACAGCAAGATGTTTTAATCATTTGCAATTATCTTTATATACAGAAGATTGAGTAAGTATATACTAAGTAAAGATTTCATCAGTTTGCACCCACACAGAAACACAAAGTGTAAAAATACTGTTTCAGTACTAGTAATAGCATTATTTCACATTGGATAACACATTAAGGACAGATCCCTCATGAGACGTAAGTACACAGTGAGTCCTGATGTTGATTTAACAATTTGACACTCTTGTTTATGGCGTCAGTTATCTCCCTAGGCTCTAGTCATGAGTTGCCGAGGCTATGGAAGCCTTTAGGGTTGGCCGACTTCGATCTTATTCCCACAGGGTCATAGTCAAAGTGGAAGTTCTCTCCTCCCTTCAGAGAAAGGTACCTCCTTCTTTGATGGCCCCAATCGTTCCACTGGGATCTCACTCACAGAGATCTTTCATTTAGGTATTCTTTTTTTTCTGTTTTCCAGAGTGTCTTAGCTTTCCATGCCTAAAATATTCTCATGGCCTCTTGAGCCAGATCTGAATGCCTTAAGGGCTGATTCTGAGGCCAGAGTGCTATTTAGAACATCTGCCATTCTATGAGTCTGCTGTGTATCTTTTTCTGGTTTTGGAGTTAAGGTTATTGAACCTCATAGAAGGAGTTTGGGAGGATTCTGTCCCTCTCAAGTATTTTGAATAGTTTGAGAAGAATTGGAATTAGTTCTTCTTTAAAAGTCTTATAAAATCCAGCAATGAAGCCATCTGGTCCTGGACTTTTCTTTGTCAAGAGCGTCATAATTACTGATTCAACCTCCATCATTGTTATTGGCCTCTTTACATTTTCCATGTACTTCTGCTGCAATTTTTGTAGATTGTATGTGTCTAAGAATCTATTTCTTTTAGATTTTCCAATTTGTTGGCATATAGCTGCTGGGAGTAATTCCTAATGATTCTTTTTATTTCAGTTTGCTTTTGATTTCCTTTAGACTTTTACTAGGATATTTTCTGCCTTCACATTCTTTCATGGCGACTATAGTTCTCTGTTTCTATGTGTAGCACATCCTTAAGCAGTGTTTGTAAGGCTGGATGAGTGGAGACATATTTTATTTATTTATTTATTTATTTATTTTTTGTCAGGAAGAGTTGACAGTGAAAGAGAAACAGAGCAAAAGGTCTTCCTTTTCCGTTGCTTCACCCCCCAACCCCCAATGTCGCTGCATCCGGCACACCGTGCCAACCTGAAGCCTGGTTTCCCATGCGGGTGCAGGGCCCAAGCACTTGGGCCATCCTCCACTGCACTCCCGGGCCACAGCAGAGAGCTGGACTGGGAGAGGAGCAACCGGTACAAAATCTGGCACCCAGACCAGGACTAGAACTCAGGGTGCTGGTGCCGCACGTGGAGGATTAGCCTAGTAGACATATTGTTTCAATTATTGTTTGCTTAGGAAGGTCTTTATTTCACCTACATTCATAAATGAGAACTTTGCAAGCTACAGTATTCTGGGTTTACAGGGTTTTTTTTTTTTTTTTTTTTTTTTTTTTTTTGTCTTAAGACTTAGAATATATCTTTCCATTATCTCCTGTCCGATAGCATTTGTGATGAGACTCTAAGATGTGAGTCTAATTGGAGATCCTCTAAAAGTAATCTGGCCTTTATCTCGTGCACATTTTAGAATCTTTTCTTTATGTTTTACTATTGAAAGTTTCACCACAATGTGTAGTGGTGAAGATTTTTTTCTGGTTGTCTATTTCTATACTTGGATGTCCTTTTTTTCTCCAAAGTAGTGAAGTTTTCTGCTATTATTTCACTGAATAAGTCATCTAATCCATAGTCTCTTTCCACACTTTCAGAAACTCCTAAGACCCATATTTTGGGTTGTTTGATAGTATCCCATAAATCTCAAAAATAATTTTTCATTTTTCTAATTTCTTTTCATTTTTTTGTCTGACCATAATATTTCCAAATATTTGTCTTCTGGCTTGAATATACTTTCTTCTGTCTCTCTAAGTCTGTTGTGACTCTTTGAACTGTATTTTTATTTTACATATTGAAATTTATCATTTCTTATATTTCAGTTTGATTTCTCTTTAAAATCTCAATCTCATGAGAAAATTTTCATCTATTTCATGTATGGATTTCTTTATTTCATGAATTTGCTTCTGATTGCTTCTGAGTAATCCCTTGATCATTCTTTTGAATTTCTTTTCAAGCATTTCATAAGTCTCTTCATGTTCATATTCTTTTTTTTTTTCTTTTGGATAGGCAGAGTTAGTGAGAGAGAGAGACAGATAGAAAGGTCTTCCTTCCGTTGGTCCACCCCCCAAATGACTGCTATGGCTAGTACTGTGCCAATCGGAAGCCAGCAGCCAGGTGCTTCCTCCTGGTCTCCCATGTGGTTATAGGGCCCAAGCACTTGGGCCATCCTCCACTGCACTCCCAGGCCACAGCAGAGAGCTGGACTGGAAGAAGAGCAACTGGGACAGAACCCGGTGCCCCAACCAGGACTATAGCCAAGGGTGCCGGGGCTGCAGGCGGAGGATTAGCCAAATGAACTGCCGTGCCGGCCTTGTCTTCATATTCTAATTGCAAAGTGTTGTTGTGTTCCTTTGAGGGAGTCTAGTTGTCTTCCTTATTCTTGTTTCTTAAATTTCTGGGTTCATTCTTAGACATTTGTAGAAATACTTGTTGGTTTTTCTCCACTGATGGGTTTTATCTTTGAACTGTGTCTATGTGGCTTAGTGGAGTGTCTGCCCTTTCAGTTAATATCCACAGGTGTTTGCTGAGTGTGGCCACAGAGCTCTGGTCATTGCTCCAGGGTATGGGAGATTCCAGGGTAACACCCAAATTCAACATAGTAGATCTCCTTTATTGTCATCAAGGGTGAGAGTAAAATCACAGCTATTTCTATAATCACAACCTCATCTTCTCTCTTCTAAGATGGTCAATGAAAAGGGCTAGCCCACAGTGGGTACAACCCTCATCCTCAGTGTTTCATGAAGTACACAAGAATCTGTGTTGTCCTATGTGAGCAAGGAACCCTCTGTAATAACATCCCACGTCATCAGGGTGCTCTGAGCCTCTGACACCACGTACAGTGATTGCCTGGAGATCCAGCTACACTCTCACCCTGTTGTGCCATTACAGAATTCCCACAGTCACAGCATGTAAGGCTCCCACAATCATGGGGTACAGAGAATCTGCTTAGCTCGAGCTATCAGCCTGCCCCATCCATGGAGAGATCAGTGATGCTCCCAGAGCTAGCTGTCTGTGAATTCTTCACCTTGGCATTTGGAGCCCCAAAGCCATGATATGTTGAGAGGATAAGGGGACCTCACAGTCCTAAGTTGGTGCCTAGACCCCTGCTAATGTTGCCAGATGGACTCAGTCAGTGGGGCACGTCTTTTTCCTTCTAGTCAAATCCCCTGATCACACATGCACACAAGAGCTGCCACAGTGTCTACTGATGTCAAAATGGCACCTTCTCCCCATCAGTTGCTGGGTTCCCTTGTTGGGGAATGGGAAGAAAGAAATGAGCTTCTCAATGGCTCAATGGCTGGATTAGGTGGGTACACGGCCCACTGCTAGGGCTCCAGGCCATACTCAAAGACAGCAATCTAGCAATTCAAGCCCACTCAGAAAATGCATTTCCTTTTAGGGCTACTAACCCATTATGAAAATCTTAGGAAGAGAAAATGACCTCTACATGATGAATCTAGGAAACATTTGTATCTCTAGAATCCCAAGTGGAATTCAAAAGTAGAGATCATTTAATCCATAGCAGAACCTAATTAGATGTTGCTGTTTCATTACTAATTGTGGAAAATAATGCATAAATTAACTGTAGCCACATAATTGAGTATGGTGTCGCGGGATATAAAGGATTCTGTACAAAGGTGAAGAAACCTAATTCAACATTGATAAATATCTTCTGATTATAAAAACACTAAAATAAATGAGCTGATAGTTTATCATTAGCATCAAAAGATGTAGATGAGATGGCTGAAGTGAAGAAGAATTTGTGGAAATATGTACATAATAAATGTTCCTAATAACCTAGTTTAAACAGTGTCTAAGCTCGGAGAACTTAAAATGAGCTTATGACATTATCAGTTATCAGTCAAACAAGAACTTTATGATCACTTCTAATTTCCCCATTTTTGTTACCCATCCACAGAAGGTACAAATGTCACTCATGGGGATTATTTTTGTGTATAGACCAGATACGTGAGGGTTTATCATTAGCAATAACTTGAAGAAATGTCATCATCAAATCATTTTTTTAAGGCCAATACAATAAAACACATATATAGTGTATCCTTGTCAAAGTAAAAATCTTCCCAGATCTCCATAAGTGAAAAGCTGGCAGACTTTTTTCTATAGAGGCCCAAATATAAATATTTTACCCTTTGCAGGCAGGTGGTCTCAGTCACAACTATTCACCTCAGCTTCTATGGTATGAAAGCCCCGGTAGACAATATAGAAAAGAATAGAAATTTTAACAATGCTTTGTTTACAAAACCTAGGCAATAGTTTGCATTTTTCTCATGGTTACCTAAGTAGTGGAAACAACCACATTTAATTTTATATGAATATTCTCAATATAATATCTTTAAAATAATATGAGATTTAATTGATGAAACCAACAAAATTGTGATGTCTTGGTGTAGCATTTCATAAAAGCTTAGCTATGTTTTTTTTCGAATATTTCGAATGCAACTTTCCAGAAAACTGCAAGTAATTCCATTTAGTATTCCTTCTCCCTATGATATTTGGTGACTTGAGCTCCTCCTTATGATTTCATTTATTTGACCTTTTTTTTATATAAAGCTTTTATTTAAAGAATATAAATTTCCAAATACAGCTTATGGATTACAATGGCTCCCCCCCCCATAACTTCCCTCCCACCTGCAACCCTTCCCTTTCCCGCTCCCTCTCCCCTTGCATTCACATCAAGATTCATTTTCAATTCTCTTTATATACAGAAGATCAGTTCAGTATATATTGAGTAAAGATTTCAACAGTGAAAAATACTGTCAGAGTACTAGTTATAGTATTAATTCACAATGTATATACACAGTGACTCTTGAAGTTGATTTAACAATTTGACACTCTTGTTTATGGCGTCAGTAATCTCCCTAGGCTTTAGTCATGAGTTGCCGAGGCTATGGAAGCCTTTAGGGTTTGCCGACTTCAATCTTATTCTGACAGGGTCATAGTCAAAGTGGAAGTTCTCTCCTCCCTTCAGAGAAAGGTACCTCCTTCTTTGATGGCCCCGTTCTTTCCACTGGGATCTCACTCGCAGAGATCTTTCATTTAGGTCTTCTTTTTTTTCAGAGTGTCTTGGCTTTCCATGCCTAAAATATTCTCATGGGCTCTTGAGCCAGATCCAAATGCCTCAAGGGCTGATTCTGAGGCCAGAGTGCTATTTAGGACATCTGCCATTCTATGAGTCTGCTGTGACTCCACTTCCCATGTTGGATCATCCTCTCCCTTTTTGGTTCTATCTGTTTGTATTAGCAGACCCTAGTCTTGTTTGTGTGATCCCTTTGACTCTTAGACCTATTAGTGTGATCAATTGTGAACTGAAATTGATCACTTGGACTAGTGAGATGGCCTTGGTACATGCCACCTTGATGGGATTGTATTGGAATCCCCTGGCATGATTCTAACTCCATCATTTGGGGCACGTCTGATTGAGCATGCCCCAAATTGTACATCTCCTCCCTCTCTTAGTCCCACTCTTATATTTCACAGGGATCACTTTTCAGTTAAAATTTAAACACCTAAGAATAATTGTGTGTTAATTACAGAGTTAAAACACTAGTACTAGAATAAAAAAAAACTAAAATGGATAAAGTATTACATTGTACAACAACAGTCAGCACAAGAGCTGATCAAGTCACTGTTTCTCATAGTGTCCATTCACCTGTTGACCTTTATTTTTACTAACTAAATTTAATAATTTTCCTTCTTGCAATAAAATAGATTTCCTTATTTTTTAGAGTTATTATTTATTTGAAATTCAGAGTTACAGAGAAAGAGAGGGACTGGCAGAGAGAGTGAGAGAATCTTCCATCCATTGATTCACTCCTCAAATGGCCACAATGGCCAGAGCTGGGCTAGTCCGAAGCCAGGTGTCATGAGCTTCCTCGGGGTCTCCCACATTGGTGTGGGGTCCAAGCACTTGGACCATCCTCTACTGCTTTCTCAGGCACATTAGCAGGGACCTGGATTGGAAGTGGAGCAGCCACGATTCAAACCTGGGCCCATTGATTTACTTAACTCACTGCACCACAGATAACAAGATATCTCTAGATTGATGTACCTATATAGTCCTTATATGAACAGTACTAATAGACTAGGTGATAATCACATAAATCTCCACACAGTTTTATAGTAAGGAGGTTAAAGGCTGGAAAATGTCACTGTGTTCAGTAATATATTTTCAAGTATGTAGACTGAAAGTTTCACTTCAGGTTCTTTGTCACATTGTCTAAACTTTCTAAAATTCATGGAGTAAGCAATAGTGGTATCTGTGGTCTTAAAAAAGCAAGCAAAAAAAAAAAAGAAATAAAATTTCTGTAATCTATAACATTGCTTGTTTTTGTTTTACTAATTTATCACTTATTACATATAAGAATCTAGTGAAACATTTAATTTATTGATTTTTGGGATATGTTTCAAAGTAAAACTTATTAGATATCTTGGTAGGTCCAAGAGTAGAATTATCTGAGAAGGGTGTTTAGCAGGGCAATTAGGGAATCAATCGTTGTCAGAATATTTAAGAAGTTCTTGGAGAGGAAGAGTACTTCCTCAGAAAGTAAGTTTATTTTATGCTAATTGCAACTTATCCTTAATGCCCGGGAGATCAAAACAGATAATCAAGAAAGTATAATGAAAGGATGACTTATTTGTTTATTTAATACAGGGGAATTTATCACGTTGAAAGTTTAGTGTACCTATTACTATTTGCTATTATTACTATCATTTGAGTTAGTGAAAATGCCTTTGTTTTATTTACATGGATAAATATTAGGCATAAAGCCCACATTTTGAAAACTTCAAGAGATACATATATATTTTTTGCCAGTTCTATGGCAGGCTACTGCTTTTTTTTTTTAAATCCTCTCTCTATAAAACATTTAGAAATACTTTGTCAAATATAGGTTTCTCAGATACGTAATTAAGTTCACATGAAAATAAGGGAAAAATCCAGAATCCCAAATCAAAGAAGAGCTAGGAAACAAAGTGGTCATTCTTCTTCTGCCCCGAGGGTCACTGCACATCTCTACAACCTAGAACCAGTGCCTGGAGAGTTCACTGAGCAGGAGCGAAAAGCCTTGTCTATACAAGGCTGATAAGCGAGGCCTTAGACCCATGGAAGATTGAGCCACAAAGAAAAGGAAGCCTGGAAAACAGGAAAGCCAAAGAGAATAAAACTCAGTGATTTCCCCAAGGAACTGCTAAGGAACCACGTCTATATGATTTGCAACACAGTTCAAACAGAACCCCCTTAAAATTAAAACCCACAATATTACTCCTCAGAAAGTTTGAGGGATGGAATTACATCACTTACAAAGCACAGAAAAAGAGGAGGGAAAGGAATATATTGTAAAGGTGTAGCTTCCTGAGATGTATGACGGAAGTAAATGACAATTCTTTCTCAAGGTACATGCTTTCAGGCCAGGTCCCATTGAAGTCATGCAGTTAAATCCTCAGGAAACATGGACTCAAAAACCAAAATTACAGAACACATAAAGAAATAAAGCATCATGACTAGGAGACATCAGAAATGGTAGACAGTATATTTGAACCACTGAGGAAATTGAAGTGTTAAACACGAGAAAATCTACAAATGTAAGCACCTGAAGAAATGAGAATTTGTGGCTTTGAGAATTTTTTAAATTGAAAATCATGGATAAATTGAAATACATGAGACCTAGCCGAAAATATAATTATGGAACTGGAAAAAAATTATTGGAAGAAATTAAACAGAACATAACAAAACAAAGCCAAAAAGGAAATGCTTGCAATACCCTTTTGAAGAAAATATGTAATGGCACAAAATGTCTGTTCCCTGAGCAGAACACAGCAATCTAGTCACCAGTAACTGACCATTTTTAAAAGCTAAATGGATAGTTAAAACAGCTCTATATAATTTGTATTATGAACATTAGCAAATGTTTTGAGCCGTATAATTTATGAAAACAATGAAAAATAGCTGAAGTGGTACATGAAAGAAATTTCACAACTTAACAACTGGGTTTCAATAAAATTCTAAGAATAAGTGTCCAACCAAAAGCTGAGGAAGAAAACAATGAAATAAATCCACACAAAGAGCAAGGAGTCGAAGGATAAAGTTAAAAGCAAGTATTAAGTATCAATGAAGACATGTTTGATTTGATCACTGGAATGATCAAGGAAAAAAAAATAGGTACATGAACAAAAATTCCTAAAATTGAAATGGAAATATGTGTATAAATAGAGGGTAAGCTCATTAAAATAAACCTTAAGAAAAACTCTAGGCCAAATACAAAATGGTATACTTAAAACAACAAGAACAACAACAAAAACTTGCAGGGCACACATTTGGCCAGTTAGAGAACTGGCTGGGATGCTTGCATCTCCTATCAGAGCACAGGGATTCTACACCTGGCTGTGGCTCCTGATGCCAGTATCCTGCTATGCAGACCCTGAGAGGCGGTGGTGATAGGTGAAGTAGTGGGGCTCCTGCCATTCATGTGGGATATCTTGACTGAGCTCCTGGCTCCTGCATGAGTCTGTGAATGAGAGCTCTCTGTCTCTGTCTTTCTGCCTATCAAATAAATGAAAATGAAAATACATTTTAAAAGTAACTTATTTAAGAAATAGAAAATCTTAAAAGAATTGTTTATTATATACTCAATATGTACTATCAAATTGATTCTAACAATCTGTAAGAGACTTATGTTTCAAAAGTGAATTTATCCTAGTAATGCAAAAATGGGTTAACATTAGAAAAATCTGTCAATGCAGTAATCTAAATTAATTAAAGAAAATAGCAATATGTTCCTATGAATAGTTTGATAAGAACATTTGATAAAATCCAATACATTAATATTATTAATAATCAATTATAATTTTCTACACTAGAAAGAATGTAAAACCCTTAATCCGAGAAGAAAAAGTACTAAAAATTAAAGAGCATAACTGGACAATTTGTATGCATTTCCTTTAAGGTCCAGAGAAGGATCTATTATCACCGCTGAAATTCTGTTTAGGACTGATAATTCTGATGTGCACAAAAAATAGAAGGAAAATAAAAGTTATAACTAAAGAAAAATTAAATTATCATTCATATATAGTCATACACAAAAAGTCTCAAAAGAATCTAGAAAATATTAAAAAATAGTAATACAGCATGGCATCTGCATATAAGTTTAATAAAAAATCAGGTTGTTTTACTACACAGTTTTTAGAAAATACAATTTTTGAAAGTCAGTTACACTAGAAACAATACAGAATATTTAGGGGTAAATGCAAATGTTCAAGATCTGTGTGGAAAAAATAACATGTAGCTAAAGCCATTAAAATATTTTTCAAAAAGTAGATATATTGGTGTAATCATTGTGGTATAATAGATTAAGTCAACACCTTTGATGCCGGCATCCTATTTGGGCACTGGTTTGAGTCACAGCTGCTCCACTTCCAATCCAGCTGTGCCTGGGAAAGCAGGAGAAGATGGCCCAAGTCCTTAGGCCCTGCACCCATGTGGGAAACCCAGATGAAGCTCCTGACCTCTGGTTGCATAGCAACCATTTTGGGTACGAACCAGTGGATAGAATATCTAACTCTCCCTTTCTCTGTAAATGTGCCTTTCAAATTAATAAAATAAATATTTTTTAAAAGTATACATACACATTAATTGAAGGATAATTTATTATTTTATAAATACTACTATTTTCTTCAGTTATATTCAAGTCAAAATTCTAAATGGGTTTGCATGAACTTGAAAAGCTACATTTAAAAAAAAAAAAAAACTTCTGGGGAGACCAGATGGTGAAGAATAGATAACTTAATCTAGAAAAAGTATAGTGGTGAAAGTTTTCAGTTACCAAGATTTACTGTTACATATTTATTATAAAATACAAAGATTTATTATAGTAATGCACATTGATCTATGAAAACTTGATTTATGACAGCAGGAACATAAAGAAGAAAATTTGAACTATTTAGTAAACAGATTTAGTTAACCCATTAAATCACATGGAAAATGAAATACAGTTAGCATCTTACATTGCACTTCTACATATACATGCAACTAGATTAATAAAAATGTAATTGTAAAATCAAAATTTATGGGAAAAGATCGCAATGGCTTCTGTTATAAAAGGATTTATTAAGATACAAAAAGCAACAACCATGAAAGAAAAGACAGATAAATCTTGCTGTATTAAGATTAAAAGGGTCTTTTTATAAAATATGACAGACACAAGACACGTACAGGTAAAAGATGTTGTAATGCATGCAGTTGACAAAGGATTCACACACAGGCTATGTGAAAAACTATCTACAAAATAATAAGAAAACAAAATCTAGCAAAAACATGAAATACGGAAATAAATGATAAAAGAGATAACTCAAGGCCAGCACCATGGCTCACTTGGCTAATCCTCCACCTGCGGCACTGGTACCCTGGATTCTAGTCCCAGTTGGGGCCGGATTCTGTCCCGGTTGCTCCTCTTCCAGTCCAGCTCTCTGTTGTGGCCAGGGAAGGCAGTGGAGGATGGCCCAAGTGCTTGGGCCCTGCACCTGCATGGGAGAGCAGGAGGAAGCACCTGGCTCCTGGCTTCAGATCGGTGCAGCGCCAGCTGTAGCGGCCATCTGGGGAATAAACCAATGGAAGGAAGACCTTTCTCTCTGTCTCTTTCTCTCTCTCACTGTCTAACTCTGCCTGTCAAAAAAAAAAAAAAAAAAAGAGAGAGAGAGAGAGAGAGATAACTCAAAATTTCAAAAAAAATATTAAGTTAAAATATCAGCTTCACTAATAGCAAAATAAATCCAAATAATTTAGGGGCCAGCGCTGTGGCATAGTGGGCTAAGCCTCTGCCTAGAGTGAAGACATCATATAGGGGCACTGGTTTGAGTCCCAGCTGTTTCCTTCTCTCCCTCTCTCTTTCTATAACTATACCTCTCATTTGACAGGTAGAGTTAGACAGTGTGAGAGAGAGAGACAGAGAGAAAGGTCTTCCTTCCATTGGTTCACTCCCCAAATTGCTGCAGCAGCCAGAGCTGCGCCGATCTGAAGCCAAGAGCCAGGTGCCCCTTCCTGATCTCCCACGCAGGTGCAAGGGCCCAAGAACTTGGGTCATCCTCCACTGCCTTCCCAGGCCACAGCTGAGAGGTGGACTGGAAGAGGAGCAGCCGGGACTAGAAATGGCACCCATATGAGATGCCAATGCTGCAGGCGGAGGATTAACCCAGTGCGCCACGGTACTGACCCCAGTAAATCTTTAAAAAATAAAAGAACTGAAAACACATAATTTATAATTTTACTGTGGACTGATCAAGAAAAGTCTAAAGATTCAGAAATATAGGTAAATGATAATTAGTTCACTGACAGAAATACAAATTTTTAACCTTCTTAGAGAGAAGGTTAGTTTTACACTATCTGGTACATTAAGAAATGAATAAAGCCCACAAAATGCTGCCTCTAAGTAAATATTCTAGAGAAACTCATTATACGAGGTAACATGCATAGCTGCAATGTTATAGTAGCCACTAAAAAACGTATGTATTTATCTAATACTACTTAGTCCTCCCCCACCTCAGTCCATGGTTTGTTTTCTGCAATTTGTATTACACATAATTGACTGCAGTTGGAAAATAGTATACAGTACATATTTTTAATTAATTAATTTGTTTATTTGAAAGAGTTAACAGTGACACACACACACACACACACACACAGATTTTTCATCTGCTTGTTCACCCCCCAGATGACTGCCAGGGATGGGCCACGCTGACGCTAGGAGTTAGAAGCTTCATCTGGGTCTCCCAACGAGATAGAAGGGGCCCAAATACGTAGGCCATCTTCCGTTGCTTTTCACAGGCCAGTATCCAGGAGCTGGATGGGAAGTGGAATAGCCAGCACTTGGATTTGTGTCCACATGGGAATGCTGGCATTGCAAGCAGCAGCTCTACCTGCTATGCTACAACACTGGTCCCTACAATAAAATATTTTGGGAAAGACAGACATACAGGAAGAGATATAACACATTCACATAACTTTTATCATAGTGCATTGTCATAATTGTTCTATATTATTGTTGTTATTCTGTTATTGGACCCAATGTATAAATGAAATTTTATTGTAGGTATGTATGTGTATGGAGAAAGTACAAATGATCATGCAGGGTTTGGTGCTGTCCCTGGTTTCAGGTATTCCAAAGATATCTTGGAACATACTCCTGCATGGTTTTAAATCCTGGCTGCACTTCAAACTTCAGCTTCTTGCTCTTGCACACCAGGAAGGCAGCAGGTAATGGCTCAAATTCTTTGTTTTCTGTTACCTGTGTGGGAGACTGCATTGAGGTTTCAAATGCTGCCTGCAGCTGGGACCAGCCTTGTCTGTTGCAGGAAGTTGGGAAGAGAACCAATGGAAGGAAGATTATACTCTATCAGCCTCTGTCTCCTTGCCTTTCAAATGAAAAAAAAAAAATAATAAACTTTTAGAAATGGAAAACTGTATATAGGAGTGCGAATAAATGTCCTAGGGCCACACATTAACACTGATAAATTTCACAAATGATATTGAATAAAAGCATCATTGCTTAGGATTAGTAAGAGAGTAAATTGTCTATGAAACACAGATGTTAAAAGTCTACATTAGGGGCCAGCGTTGTTATGTAGCAGGTGAAGCTTCTGCAGCAATCCCAGCATTCCATTTGGATGGGGGTTCCTGTCCCATTTGCTCCACTTCCAACTCATCTACCTGGCAATGACCAGGGAAATGCAGAGGAAGATGGCCAAAGTACTCAACCCCCTGCCACCCACGTGGGAGACCTGGGTGAAGCTCCCGGCCTCTGGCGTCAGCCTGGCACAACCGTGGCCATTGAGGCCATCTGATGAGTGAAGCAGTAGACGGAAGAGCTCCCTCTCTCTCTGTTTCTCCCTCTCTCTTCATAACTCTGACTTTCAAATAAATAAATGAATCTTAGAAAAAAAAGCATAGGTTAATGTTTGCTTCAGATGGGAAAAAGTAATATAAGTAATATAAGAGTAATGAGTAATATAAGAGAAAACGGCACAGCATCTTTAACTGTATAACTAAACTAGCTGATGCATTAAGTACATTGTTTAGTATTTTCACTTCTTTCAAACAAAATTCAATGATATAAACAAAGATAAAAGTTCTGCTTACATATTTTAATCTCCTTTCCTTTATTATCAGATGGTCCTTACCATTCTAAGCACCAACTGTTTTTTAACTCCTGAACAATCTTGGCTGAATTCTTTCTAGAATAACTTGTCTATATATATACCTCTGTTTGCTGTGCAATGAAAACTCAAGAGCAGTGTAACAATCCTTCAACTATATCCATAAGTTTTGAAGAGTTTTTTTGTATCAAATATGGGCCTGGGCTTACAGTTCTGAAAGAATTTGGACAGTTTGGAGAAATGCTTTAAAGCTCAAAAGCTGTTATGTGAAAACAGAATTAGGAGAATTCTGTCTAAATATGCAATGTCATTAAATGAATTATAGAGTGCAAACACACAGTATATCCAACCCTGTTTAATAGAGGGTTGTAACTATATTCAGTGACTCAGTGACATAAGCAAGGAAGGAAACCTGGTTGGTGCAGGAATTTAGGAGCGTTAATATAATTTCCTTTTCAAATAAGTATGTAAAAATTAGAAGCATACATAATATAGATGTGTGTTAAACAGAAATTCGGCAGTGGTATTTGTACTGGTAATCTAAAAAGTTACTAAATGCTGCTTTATAGACCAATTGATTACTACAAACAAAAGCTCTAAAGTACACAACTTAAACATCTTTGACAAAGGGCAGCAACAAAGATGTGGTGATAAAGAAAATGTGACTCTTAGAAGATTCAGCAAAATACCTCTCCTTTAAAGCATTAACAGAGAAAGACATTATAAGATTATTATACAATGAAACAGTGATATAGGGCTCATACAAGATTATACAGTCAATACAGTCAGTGGTTAATCACTCCATTGGTACTTGGTACAAGTGAATTATATAATAATTAGTGGAACTAGATTGTCATAAGATTGTCAGGTAGCCGTGACATATGAGTTGATATGCCTTCCTGGTTGAAAAGGAAAAGCAAAATAAGATAGAGTTTGTTGTGACATAAGGTAGCATCATGCAGAATAGCTGTAGTGTAATTAAAAGGAACAAACACCTAACGATACAAATTGGAGTTCACACTGGGTCAAAGAGGCAGAAAGATATGAGTTGTGTTAATTCCCATAAACTAGATGGACTTGTGACACAACCAAACAGTACTCTTACTGATAGGACTCTGTGGAGACTAGAAATCATTTAATTAACTTCCTATATGTGCGTATTAATGAGTATATATAAGCATGTGAATAAAAAGACCAGAAACACAGGTTGATAGCTAGGATAAATGAAAATAGACAAGTAATTAAATTATTAAATTATAATTGAGTTTGAGATAGTTATAAGTAAATAAGCACCCAATATCATGGTATATTTCTCACAGAATATAAGAGAAATCGTTTCCTCATAATTGCTAAAGTTTGCTTCCCATGATGTGCTTTTTAATTCCCTGGGAAGGCAAAGTATTTGTAGAAGTTGTCCTAAAATGTTGTGGAAGACATGTTTTTGCAGCTCAGTTTGCAATAGCTAATATATGGAATCAACCCAAATGCCCACCAACTGAAGACTGGATAAAAAAAAAAAACTTATGGGAATTATGTACACCATGGAATACTACACAGCAGATAGAAAAAATGAAATCTGGTCGTTTGCAGCAAAATGGATGAAACTTGAAAACATCATATTTAATTATATAAGCCACTATCAAAAGGACAAATACCATATATTCTCTCTGATATATGATAATTATTAGAGTACCTAAAAGGCAATCTATAAAAGTGAAATTGACACTTAGAAGCAATGACTTGAACAGCCCTTGTCTTGACTATTGAGGAACAGGTGTTTTTTTTTTTTTTCCATAGTATTTGTTGAACTCTACTTAATGTGGAGTCAATCATATGTGTATAAAGTTAATTGAAAATAGATCTTAGTAAAAAATAAGAATGATTTAGGAGAGGGAGGAGGAAGAGGGGTAGGAGAGTGTATGGGAGGCTAGGTATGGTGGGAAGAATCACCAAGTTCCTAAAGTTGTAATTATGAATCATTTGAAGTTTGTATTCCTTAAGTGAAAGGTTTCTGGTGAAAACAATATATAGAAAAAAATGTTACGGGAGGAAACATTAAATATATATATTAAATTCAAAGATATAGAAAAATGTATAACAAGTTAGAGATTTCATGGAAGATAAATCACCAGAGATGGTCAATGCATGCCTCGCAAGATTCTGACGAGTGGATTTGCATAGAAAGTGTTCTCTGTACATCACAAATAGTCTTTGCCAAAGCACCAAGGACAAAGCTTAGCCTAGAATTTGCAGAAAATCCTCAAAAAAGTAACATGACTGGGCAAAGTGTTTTGAAATCTCATGAAGTTTTTTTTTTTTAAAGAAATTGTTTTAGAGAGCTGAAGTTGAGTGATATTCTTGAGAGCATTGAATTACTAGATGAAGAATTTTAGTTTTATCTCACCAAAGAGAGAGACGTTCAACTACTTTAACTGATGAGGGAAGTATTTTAGTAAGATGATTATTTCCATAGTGTGCAAGAACTGTTGGAAATGAGAGATGAAGACTCAAGAGAATATTAACTATGGTCATTGACATGCCTAAGGAGTGTGTCAGTCCATAGGTGACTTGTGGTCTCAGTGGTGATGGAAAATGGTTAATTCTATTCATGTGAACATTTTACACTATATGCTATTATTTATTCAGTCATCTAATAAATATTGATTGCTTACTGTGGACAAAGTTCTATTAAACACTCCAGAGTTACATCAGTGATTGCAAAAAGGAAAGTCTCCATTCTCAAAGAATTTATGTCCAAAGATTATGACAAAGCTTTATATTGCTTTTGAAATTTGTAAAGAAATAAAAATAGGACAGCGGGATACTAAGTATACTAGTGTATTTTCTGTTAACTGTAATGAAATATGTGATGCAAGCTAACTTTGTATCTAGCTCACAGTTCTGGAGTTTCAAGGGCATGATGCACAGCTGCATCATGGAGTTTCAGCACAGCTCTGGTGAGGGCCTTATGGCAAATGGCAGGAATGTGCCCAGGAGAGAGATCACACTGCCAAACAGGAAGTCAGAATTAGACTGGGATCCCACAAGCTGTTGCAAGGACGTGACCCTAATGGAACCAAGGACTTCTCTCTGTCCTATGTCCTAACGATTACACACTCCCTCTACACAGCCAGAGGAGCAAGACTCTAGCTCATGAACCCCTCAGAACACAAAGCACATCCACACCACAGCAGCAGGTAATTGAGGAAAGCAGCTAATTCGAAATTGATTATAGTCAGGGAAGGAATCGGAAGCAGTGCTCTTTGAGTTCAGTCTTGAATTAAATGAGTTATTTGAAGAAATGTGCAGAGCAAGAACATTTTAGACAAAGGAAATTAAACAAAGACACTGAACCAGAAGTGTTCCTGTGAAGTGATTCACTCACTACAGAAACAGTGTGTTAAAGGCTCTGATAATTTTAAAACATATGTATCTTATCATTTATCCAATTTGTCTGAGCCCAAATTGTGTCTGTTAGTGTTTGAATTGCTTTTTCTTAATCATATATTCCTGTAATATATCAGACATTTCACAAAATTGTCCCAGTCATTTTGGAAATTATTTTTTATAGATATAAAATGGAGTCAAGTAAAATTTCAGTGCCTAGAATATTCCCTGGATCATAGTAATAACTTTGTGTGAAGTAAACAGAATATTGGCTGTTATCATGATAGTTCCTGTAAACCAGCTTGAGGGTATGTATTTTCATTCACTTTGGTATTGCTATCACACTAACTCAGTCGTTCTCAACCGCTCTTGGGCAACATCCCCCCTCACCCCAATCAGATCCTACATTCTCCTGTCTCTGGGGTCTACCATTTAAAAACCCTTGTTGTAGTAATTACCTTGACAATATGTCATCTAGCTTCTTTTCTGGTCAGTAATTGCTTCCACATTGAATATAAAGATAAAGTTTAATTTTTGCTATCTGGTATTCACAGCTCTTTTTCTAACTTGGCTCCTAGCTACTTTTTAAAATTAATAATTCTCACATCAGCCCCACTTGAAATTTCCTACTGATAGCCTGTATTGAGCGTTCTACAATTCCTAAAATAATGCTACTCTCCCCTTATATAAGTCAAATCCACTTTATTAAAATTGCAAAGCCCATTTCAAAGCCCTTGTTCTTTAAAGATTTTCATTCCTTCCACAGGTCATGATGATCTCCCTTCCCAATTTCAATAATATTTGTTGTGTATATCACTAATGTGAGATATGTATATATTTGTTTCTAAGTATTCTAGGTATAAAATATATACATATCTGATATAATTGTATAATTGTGAGCTCCAGATAGTCAAAGATGATTAAATTCTTTTATTTCACTTGAGCATTTTGAACATCACTTTCAGACACATAGGTGATAAAATATCAACATGAAAATTATAAAAACATTTAATGAATTGGTTAATAGTTTTTGTTATTCCATCACTAGTAAAGGTTTGTAGTCTTCCAAAATGCTTTCACATTTTTACCTCTTATCACATTCACACACTTTATAAAATGTGTTCTATATATACACTCATCCCTGAATGATGACATTTTGGGTGGATGATGGGCAGTATATGTGAAGGAGGACCCAAAAGATTATCACAAAGCTGGAAAATTCCTGTTGCTTATTGGTGCTATGATTATTGTAACATAGGAGTGTAATGCATTACTCCCATGATTTGGGGTGATGCTGGTATAAACAAACCTACCCTACTTCCAGACCTACACAGGTATAGCAACACAATTATGTATGGTACATACACTTCATAATGATAGTAAATGACTATGTTACTGATTTATGTATCTGCTATCCTTTATCATTATTTCATAAAGTGTATTCCTTCTATTTCTTAAAAAAATTACTATAAAACAATGTGTCATACTCTGCCAGCATATATCTTGTGTTCCCCTCATTTCTTTTTTATTTTATTCAAGTTATAAAACTTTGAAGTATTTCCTATATAAGATTCAGGATACTTCTTACTCTATCCTCCTTCCACTCACACTCCCGCTCTTCTTCCTCTTCCTGCTCCTATTCCCACTCTAAATTTTTATAAAAATCTACTATCATTTTACTTTGTACTCATAAGATTAACCCTACACTAAGTAGAGAGTTCAACAAATAGTATGAAGAACACTATTTCTCAATATAGACAATGGCTGCAAGCAATCATGACATCCCAAAATGTCCATTTCATTCCAATACATTACATTTTTGCCAGTCTATTGGTTACCATAGAGCAGGGAAAGCATATGGTTCTTTTCTATTGGGTACTGGCTTATTTCACTAAGTATAATGAATTTCCAGTTGCATCCAATTTATTGCAAACAACAGAATTTCTCTTTTTTTTTTGGCACCATTTTCTTGTGCTTAATATTATCCCATTTTTTTTGTTTGTTTGTTTGGTATGGCCATTATTGTTCAACTCCACTGATGCATCTGTCATTAAGTGGCCAATCAGTGGAATTAGTGGGTTTTTTGTTTGTTGTTTGTTGTTTGTTTTTTGAGGTAGTGGTTAAGGCTCCTGGATCCCTTATTGGAGTACTTAGCTTCAAGACTCAGCTCAGCTTCTGATCCTAAATCTGCTGCTTATATGTGCTCTAAGAAGCACAGATGAAAACTCAAGTATGTGGACTACTGTGGAAGACATAGGTTTGAGTTCCTAGTTCCTGGCTTTTTTCTGTTACAATCTTGGCTGTTTCAGCATTTGAGAAGTGAACCATCAAATAGGCGCTCTCTATGTCTTTCAAATACATTTTTTTTAAAAAAAGTTTAAAAGAAGCTATATTGAGTAATTTGCCTGCAAATGCAAATAAAAATAATTAAGGGCTACAAAGGTAGAAAATCAGTGGTGGCTATTACTCATCCATCAGACATGTCCCAGTCCATCATTGCTATGAAATTGGAGAGCAAGAACAAGTGATATAAGCTATTATAGGATCTTGTTTACTTCATTGAAGGAAAAAAGACTAAGAAAAAATCAAGAAGGGACTCCATCAGAAGTGGATAACCACCTAATGACCTGGATTAGAAACAAGAAACACAAATGCATACCTTTCTCAGAACCAATCGCAGCCTAATTGAAAAGTTTATGTGCAATGTTGAAAAAAGGCTAGACCTGACTGTGATGTTGATGTCTGGCTCTGGGTTGCTTAAGTAATTCAAGAATTTTTATTCCTTACATCATATGATACTGAATAATGAGCTTGCGTCTATAGATATTAAGGCAGTTGATGAGTTTTTGGAACCTACATAAGCTGATTGTGAAAAAAAATCACCGATTGTGGAGGAAAATTACTTGTTAGACCAAATCTGGCATAGCAATAGACTATGCCATTTAGCCTAGGTGTATATAATGCTCAGGTATGTGCAAGTACACTCTATCATGCTCACACATAATGAAAAAGCCTAATGGCACATTTTTTTTTCAGACTGTGTCCCATCATTAAGTGATAGATGACAGTATTTTGTCTTTCTCTTCTCTTCCCTTAAATATATATGTATACACAAATACAAATGAGGGTGCTTGAAAAGTTCATGGAAAATTAGATTGAAAGATACATTTGTTGTGGTACAAAAAATTTTGAAAACCATGCATTCAAGGAGTCTTTAAAAAGTTTCTGGAAATGTATATTATATAACAACTCCTCATGGATTTTACATTTTTAGCACCAAAACAAACTTATCTTTTCATTCCATTTTTCATAAACTTCTTAGAGTACCTTGCACATAAGCATGTGCACAACCTATGACTATGCAGATTCTCTCTATGTAGCATAGTCTAGATATTAAATACATATGACCCAGTGTTGATTTGACAACCTAATGTCATATTTACTATTACCATTTATCACTGATTCTCATTTCTGAGAATTAAATATGCCAAGAAGTGGGATATCTGGCAAATCATATATTTTATAAGTAAAGATAAATTGAAATGTAGACACACTTCTTTGTTTATGGTTACTTTCCTGCTGAAAGACTAAACTGAATAGTCATATCATGGAGAGCATGAAGCACAAAGCCTAAAATATTTACCATGGTCCTATGCAATAACAATTTGCTGAAATGTGATACAATAAGAAAAATTGTAATGCTACTTATTGACCTAGTTCTTAAGATAGAAGATGTCATAAATCCGTTGATATTCTTCCTGACTTCTCCTTTTATCCAGTTGTAATAAGAATCTGACACAATCACCCAATGGGACATTATTTGCAAACATTCTTTTGTTGTCTGAGGCATTCAGTTTGAAATATACTCCTCATGAAATGTGAAAAATATTATAAGGAGATCTCAGAAGGCATACAAGTTGAGCATAATCCAGAATTACTCTCTTCCAAAGTTCCTTTGATTATGCAAGTCCTAATTAGCAAGCTAAATCACAACACAGCAATGTGTTTGCTTTGCAAAATCAAATCAGTTGCACAATTTATGTTCCTTGCAGCTGCTGTTTCCCATTTTAATCGACACAGATCCATTCCAGCTGTGGTTATATACAACTCTGCCTCCTACTCATTGATGGTTGAGAAGTTTCAAACGCATCAATGCAGAAGACAGCAATGAAGCTTATAAGCAAATTAATTTTTTAAAGAGGCTAGTATTTTGGTGCTGAAAAGTGACTAAAATTTAAAATATTATTTGTGTTTAGTGATCCTGGGTTAATAAAGCTATATGCACTGTTCCAAACTAACATCATTTTCAAGGTTCATTATGTGAACTTGTGTTTGAATTATATTAAAACTTTTATGCATCCCAAACCTGACACATTAAATTGTTAATTTATGGAAAATTATAAAAATATAATAATGAATGATAATTCTTTCATTTCTTTATACTGAAACCTTAAGAAATTGCAGCCAGGATGCACTTCACTTTAAAGAGAAAACAAGTTTCTTGTTACAAAGAAACAAATAAGAAACAAATACTGACATTCTCAGTAAATGATGTTGACTTTGTCACAATCAAGCCTCTACACACATACAATAAAGACTGGGTTTTGACTCAGTTTTTTCTTACTCATCCATATCAATTTTGCTTAAAAATCATCTCTTGCCATTAGCCATGTTCTAGTTTTCTAGTTTATCAATAATTTTTTGTATTAGTATGCTATTAACACTAAAGTTAGAACAAAAAGTGATATGAAACAATCTCCGAATTCTAATATAAATTCTTGGCAAGAAAAATCATTAGATTAAAACCATGCAGTGAGTATAAGTGGAATCACACAGTTGCTCAGATAACAAGTACAGTGTATCCCGGTTCCCAGAGCAGGGTTCTGGAATTGCTCTCACCAGCTTTTCCTGTGTGTTAAGAAATTAGGTGACAGCTGATATTTTGTCCAAAATTATTTTTCATATTTTAGGATAAATATTCAGCATCTCTAAGGTTGTTGTATCTTTGCTGATTTTGACCTCATATTTCTAAGTTTCTACTTTGAATGTGGGAAAAGGCATATTTAAGAACATAGAAAATTGGTTCTAAAAAGGATAAAGGAATAAAAGAATATACAATCACTGTAATAACACAGGAGATTATTTGAAAGTCTAATAGATATGGAGCTTATGCATTAGCATAAGATTTTTATTTGTGCATGAAGCAATTACTTTTGAGCCAGTGTATTCATTTAAAACTTAATTTAAGAAAGAATATTCATGTAGCATGTCTTATAAGGCCATTAGCACCAATTGAGGGAAACTTCCTGAGCGTCTCCGTATGTGAGTCACACAGAAGAGTGGTATACATGAATAAGAGAACCATTTGATGAGAGCATTTAAGAGGAAGAAAATACAGTGGTATTTATTCACTTTTCCCTAAGTGTATTCCTCAAAATACATGTACCTAGAGTTGCATCATAAGAATTACCAAATAATAAGGACCCATGATTGAATAATATTTTGAAAACATTGCATATTATTTCTGTTGGATATAAGTGTTCATTTGTTTATCATGGGCTCTGAGAAATCCTTTTTCAGGAGTCCTATGTTATGTTTGTTTTGCTCAGTTTTATTTCACCTTTCATTCTCCAAATTATTTGATCATGAAACACTTTCTTCAGATAATGATTATTGGCATCCTCTGGAATACATGTTCCAGAAAACACTTGAGGAAAAATGGAAATAGCTCATTGAAAAAGAGTGACAATCTCTATGGAAGTTGGACATGAAAAGCTCTGGATTACTACCCTGTCTTTTTAGGAAGATGCTGAAACTAGGTTCACTCAAGTGTTCTCCTGTTGGTAGGTGACCATGCAAAAGAAGGGCTTCATAAAAGAGCTAGAAGCATAATAATGATTCTGACGCCTTTTCGAAGGATGGTCTACAACCTGCAGGCACCTTTCAAGGAAAGCCCAGTCGTTCTCTCTGATATTCTTGGAATCTCTATCTGCCAAGAGCAACATGCTTCCTCAAAGTCTCAGTACTGTTTAACTATAGCCAAGAACTTAAAATCACATCCTTTTTACAGTGAACCAGCAAAGAAAGGGAACATGTTTCTGTTTCATCTCAAACCAAGTATCTTTGTTTCTTTGGTAATTAAATTGAATAAATATTACAGAATCTTTCCCATATGTCAGTTCCTACGTTAAGACTACAAATAAAAAAAAAGATGAAATAAAAGCCTCAGATGAGTAAATGTAAGATATAGTCATATAAATAACTAATTGCAATAAAGTGTGTACAATGGAGTATTACAGTCTCATAGGAACAGCAGAGTAGGTGCAAATACATACTGCTTATTGAGGATGGAGATAGGAGCTAGACAGAATTTCAGAGTGAGTGATGTTTAAAGTGGGAACAGGTAACAATTAAATCAATTTTGAAAAGAGACTAGGGAAGCTGTTACCTAGTACAAAGCCAAATGTTTAACTTGTTTCAGAAACTGCCAGGAACAGTTCTATCAGGTTCAGCACCTTGGCACCTTTATCTATCAATGGCCTTGAGTGTTTTGAGAATTTGCTCTGTGCAAAGCATATTTATTAAGTGTTTGTCATATACTTATGAACAAGGCATGAACTTCAGGCTCATGATTCAAGCAGTATAGTGCAAAAACCCATGATTTTTAAATAGATGATTTAAAATAAGCATCTGTGAGATAAATGTATGCAAAATGATGCGTGAACCACCATGTCAGTTCATTGCATTTGTGAAGAATTTACTGTGTGCTAGATATGAGGGTGATGCCAAGACTGAGTGGTGAACAGCAACAACTTGGTTATTGCCTTCTGGAATTTGCAGAATTTGATAATACTGTGAGTCTGTGTTTGTGTGTGGCTGTATCCATGTATTAAATCCTTGTATGATTCCAGGTTATTTATCTCCTTTGTGAACTAATATTTCTATGTGTTTTAATTGCTGTACAGGAAATCTTATAGCTACAAGGCCTTAAAATAGGTCATTGTAAACATTCACGCTTAGATTCCATGCCTATGAATCCAGCTACACAATCGAGATAGACCTTTCTGGCTAATAACTTTAAATATGCTTATTAGTTGAAAATTTTTCTCAATGTCCTCTTTATATTAAGGGAATTTTTCTGAATTTTTAGATCCCTTTATTAAGGATAGGTACACAGAAAAAACTCTATGTAATGATGTCATTGTAAAATTTTGCTCACAGGTATTTGGGATGCCATTTTTTAATAGTAATTCCATTTTCTATTTCATTCTTTAATAAATCCTGGATACACTGCCTTGGAATAATGTAGTTCTGTAAGTAAGCTCTATGTACATAGGTGAGGTAGTGTTAAAGTTGAACATGAAAAGTTATGCTCGATAATATGTGCATATGCATAAATCTGGGAAACAGTAAATACACATACACATATACACACAGTCTTTCCTAGAAATCATACTGTATTTCCTCTTCAAAGCGTAGTTCAAAATTATTCAGTTAGGTTTAAGGACTTTTTACTTGTAAAATTTTCTTTTATAAACAATGATCCACTTATCCCTTGATCCTTAACATGACAAACCTGCCCTACTACATTGTTAGATATCATGTCTTTTTTAAAACTTTTATTCTGTTTTTAAAATTTTATTTAAGGTATATAAATTTCATGTGTTTTGTACATACAGATTAGGAACACAATGTTTTCTCCCATCCTACCTTCTCTCTTGCCCACATTCCCACACTTCTTCCTCCAGTCTCTCCTATCCTCACTCTTAATTTTTGCAAAGATCTATTTTCAGGTTTCTTTATACTCATAAAATTAACCCTACAGTAGGTAAAGAGTTCAACAAATAGTGTGAAGGAAAAAAAATAAAAACACTGCTCCTCAACAGTAGAGACAAGAGAGACAAGGGCTGTGGACAATCATGGAATCTTAAAATGTCAATTTCACTCCTATTCATTACATTTTATATATTCTATTAGTTACTACAGATCAAGGAAAAGATATGGAGACACCCATATGGGATGCAGGCTCTGCAGGCAGTGGCTTTACCTGCTATGCCACAGCACCAGCCCTGAGTTTGACTCTTAAAATGAAAATCTTCTGTGGGCAAGCTGTGGCATAGTATGCTAAGCCTGCATGCGGTGCTGGCATCCCATATAGGGATCTCTTCATGTCTGGGCTGGTGCTCTTCTGATCTAGTTTCCTGTTTATGGTCTAGGAAATCAATAAAAGATGGCCCAAGTTCTGGGGCCCCTGTACCTGTGTGGAAGACCCAGAAGAAGCTCCTGAGTCTTTGCTTTGGAATGGCCCAGCTCTGGCCATTGTGGCCATTTGGTGAATGGACAAATAAAAGTCAGACCTCTCTGTCTTCTACCTCTCTGTCTGAAGCTGTACCTCTCAAATAAATCAAAACACTTTTATGTACCAAGAAAAAAAAAAAACATGAAGATCTTATTCTTTAATTTTGTTTTTTAAAATGTTTTATTTATTTGAAAGGCAGAGTTACAGAGAGGAAGAGGCAGAAAGAGAGAAAGAGAGAGAGGTCTTTCATTTGCTGATTCACTCCTTATTTTATTCACTCCTTATTTTCCACAGCCACAGAGGCAGAGGCTGAGCTGAGCCAATCTGAAGTCAGGAACTAGGAGCTTCTTCTGGGTTTCTCACGTGGGGCCCAAGGACTTGGACCATACTATAAAGCTTTCCCAGGCACATTAGTAGGAGGTGGATCAGAAGTGGAGCAGCCAGGACTTTAACCAGCACCCATAGGGGATACTGATACTGTAGGCAGCAGCTTTATCTGCTATACCACAGCACTAACCCGAGACCTTACTCTTAAAAGTTACAGAAACAATGTCACAATACTATCAGGGAAAACATCTGTGCAGGTGTTAAGTGTGGAAAGTTCTATATCAATACACACCAACTACTTAACAGTTAATTTGTAGTTCCCTTCCAGATTGGCTGGCCTAACTTCCTGCACAAAGAGACACAAACAACACCCCAAGCAGAAACCAAACATGATGGATGAAATCTTTTATTTTGATATTTTTATATAAAGTATTAATATTAAGTAGCTCACTTAATATTCTTCTAGCAATTAATAAAAAGTCCAATGCATCAATAGCATATAAAACTATTCCACTAAGATGAGAATATCTGATATATCTTATATATCTTGATAAGCTGATACTTTAAATTTTCTTTTTTTTTTTTTTTTTGACAGGCAGAGTGGACAGTGAGAGAGAGAGACAGAGAGAAAGGTCTTCCTTTGCTGTTGGTTCACCCTCCAATGGCTGCCGCGGTCGGCGCGCTGCGGCCAGCGCACTGCGCTCATCCGATGGCAGGAGCCAGGTGCTAGGTGCTTTTTCCTGGTCTCCCATGGGGTGCAGGGCCCAAGCACTTGGGCCATCCTCCACTGCACTCCTGGGCCACAGCAGAGCACTGGCCTGGAAGAGGGGCAACCAGGACAGAATCCGGCGCCCCGACCGGGACTAGAACCGGGTGTGCCGGCGCCGCAAGGCGGAGGATTAGCCTGTTGAGCCACTAGACTCAAGTAGGAAAACTGGAGGAAAATAATAACATCAGATGAGGTCTTTGAAAGTACAGGAAGGGAATTTGTTAAACTTTCATGATACTGCAGTCAGCACTTTATGATTTCTACATCATACATGTTTGTTCAAAAGTGTCTTTTCATTACTGGAATATAAAGATGGTCATCTTTGAGGTGTTTGAATCAGCTTTTTTTAACACAGGAAACTTTATCTTTTGAAAAAGTCTGCTCCCTTATCTTTAGGTTCTTGACATTAGTTTGTTTTTATTCCTTAAGTTTCAAAGTGGTGACCCTGTTTCTCAGCATCTTTTAATCACATTGATCTTGGTTCATCAAAAATTCATCCTGTATACCTGAGACAGAAGTAACATAGCTTTCATGAATTAACTCTCCTTATTTTCCAATTATTATATTTCAAAAGTAAAAGTAGTCTGTTGCATTTCTGAGCAATATTCCAGTAACTACTCACAAATGCATACAAAGAATTATGCATGCCAATTTCCATAAGGTTTCCAACCTATCTCTTTTAGTACTCATCATGGCCCCATATAGGGTATTAGAGTGTTCCATAAACTATATGGTATTGGATCCTTTAAGGGGAAGACTACTATATCATTGTGTGATTCATATTAGCAAAGAAGATAGCCAGAAATATGCCCTAGATTTAGAAATAAAATTCTCTGCCAACAACTGTCATAAGTCTTTGGAAGCTTAAAATAAACATTGTTCAAAGAATATTAGTTGATAGAAAATGAATTTTTGACTATAAATAATATCACAAATAATCTCACTGAGTAAGAATGGTAGTTTCTTCAAAAAAAAAACCTAAAATTAAATTTACAGGTATGTTAACATTCTCAGGTATGTACATAATACGTACAAACAAGGTAGAATATAAAGAGTAGTAATTAATATCAGCCCACAGTGATTAAATCTTTAGAGTTTCAGATTGAAATTGTCTTTTCCTCCAGCTCTGTGACTTTGAGCAAGGTACTAAGTTACCAAAGCATCTGTTTCCTCCTTTGTAAATGAGAATGATAAAGTTACATGTCCCAAGGGGTTTGGGTGACTAAATGAGTTAAGACAATTATCACAATGTCTGATGTGTAATAAAGTATTTGATACTTGTTGTCCTGAAGAAGCATGAGAATGGGCACTTAAAGGACAACCTTAAGTATTAATCAAGTCAGAGAAATTGAAGCATCAAAAGTAGTGACACTAAAAATATTCTAAAGAAAATACAAGACCCACGACTTCATGTCCTACAGATCATTCACTACTCACAATCCAAGGTGCACCTTCCCAACAAAGACTTCTCTGACCACTGAAATAATATGAGAAGCATCTCATTCACCCCAGCCTTCAAACTTCCTATTCTACCTTCTTTCTTAAATTTTTCCCATCAAACACCTAGACCAGTCCCTGTTCCATAGCAGGTATAGACATATTTTGATTGTTGAATGAACAGGAGGATGATAGATCAAGAAAAAGATACTTCCCCAGAGAATATTTTTATTTTTAAATAAATGGATCACTTAGATGTATTTCTTTTTTATCAAAGATTGGTTTATTTATTTGAAAGTTAAGTTACAAGGGCTGGGGGAGACAGAGAGATAGCTTCTGTCTGCTGATTCATTCCTCAGATTGTCATAATGGTCAGCACTGGGCCAGGACAAAGCCAGGTACAGGGAACCTCAGCCATGTCTTCCTTGTAAGAGGCAGGGACCCAAACACTTGGGCCATCTTCTGCTGCTTTTTCCAGGCCATCAGCAGAGATCTGGATCAGAGGTGAAGTAGCCAGGACAGGAACTGGTACCCATATGGGGTGCCAGTGTCACAGGGGGCAGCTTTATCCAATTCACTACATTGCCACCCCAGATGTATCTCTTACTTATAACATACAGTTGGGTTTGCTGTGTGACTCATTCAGAAAAGTGTGTTTTTCTTAAAAATATTTATTTTAGTAAAGAAGTACAGAGGTAGAATAGTCTAATTGCTTATGGAAGATACTATAGAGTTAATTGAAATCAGAAATAAAACCACAACTATTTGTATTTACATTTATCTTCTATAGCAAGTAATGTTTTCAAAATGGAAGGGAAAGAGCATATACACAAAAAGAAATTACAAGTGAGGATAGATCAGTTTACAATGGAGCAAAATAGAGCCTACACTTTTACGATCTTGCACTCTCCTTGGTAGGAAGCACAGCTTGATAAGTTCTTTTTTTTTTTTTTTTTTTTTTGACAGGCAGAGTGGACAGTGAGAGAGAGAGACAGAGAAAAAGGTCTTCCTTTGCCGTTGGTTCACCCTCCAATGGCTGCCGTGGACGGCACGCTGTGGCTGGCGCACCGCGCTCATCCAATGGCAGGAGCCAGGTGCTAGGTGCTTTTCCCTGGTCTCCCATGGGGTGCAGGGCCCAAGCACTTGGGCCATCCTCCACCACACTCCCTGGCCACAGCAGAGCGCTGGCCTGGAAGAGGGGCAACCAGGACAGAATCCGGCGCCCCGACCGGGACTAGAACCCAGTGTGCCGGCGCCACAAGGCGAACAGCTTGATAAGTTCTGTTCATCTTGTGTTGCTGGCATCATATGCACGTTTTACATAAATGTATATGTGAGTAGTATATCATATCTCTTTGCAAATTATTAGCCAAAATGGAGTCACAGGGCTCACATAACTGTAAGAGAGCATGGGAAATGTAGTTCTCTAATGTCCCATGAAGAAAAGATGGCTTAGTGAGCACCCTAGGAAGTCCATGACACAATGTTCAGTGTAGACAGCCTGTTTAAGTGAATTAGAGTCACAGGCTCAGATTAGCTGACATCATCTTATGGAAATAATTTTCATGTTTAATTGTAGAATTAGGAAACATAATCATGAATTTTTTGAAAAATTGAAAAATACAAAAGAACTAAGGTGGAAAATGTTCCCTGAAGTTTAGTTTTATGAGGTGAATACAAAAACTTCCTACAAAAATCAAACCTGAATATGTGAATTAACTGCAATAATTTGGAAGAGAAGTAGAAACAGATGATTTATTAACCCCTAGAGGAAGTAGTGGCAGCCAACATGAGTTCACTAAGTCACCATGGTAGGCATCATTATCAAATTAATTCATAATATAAGAAGACAGAGATGGACATGAATGAAGAAGATAGAATTATGATGCTTCAAATTCTTTTCATTAGCTGAAACAGAGACAAATCTGTGTCCAATGTTCATAAAAAAAGAAAAACAAGAATGTTAGTATACTATAAATCCAATGTAAGTCAACAGAGTGAAAAATATGATAAAGAAATTAACTTATTCTAGGACTATACTATTGTAATATACAGAATAATTAGTCATTTGTTAATTCTATTGAAAAATTTCAAGGCCTATTACTTCCAATATTATTCCATTTAATTTTTCACACCCACAGGGAAAAATTGCATAATTGCATTTGTCATTCTGTTAAAACCTGTTTATTGTGCCGGTGCTGTGCTATAGCAGGTAAGGTTGCAGCTGCAGCGCCAGCTTCCCATACGGTTACCAGTTTGAGTCCCAGCTTCTCCATTTCCTATCCAATCCCTGCTAATGGACTGAAAAGCAAAGAAAGATGGCCCAAGTTCTTGGGCCTCTACAACCACATGGGTGACCTGGATAAAGCTCCAGGCTCCCATTTAAGCCTGACCCAGCCAAGGCCATTATGGTCATTTTGGGGTATGAACCAGCACATGGAAGATCTGTCTTGCTCTCACTCTCTCGCTTGCGCTCTCTCTCTCTCTCTCTTGCCTCTCCCTCTTTGAAACTCTGCCTTTCAAATAAATAAATAAATCTTTTTAAAAAACTATTTATTTTGCAATCTCTAGCTTATCAGTGACTTCTTGATCTACTTAATCTGCAACTGGAAACATGGCAGAAGTTCTCAATTTGTCCCATTTCACCTTCTATAGTTTACCATTTTACTCTATTATTTCATCACATTTCCTGTGTCCATTCTTATTTTCCTCAATAGAATTCCAATGTTCACTAAAATAGACTTGCTACTTCCAGTGCCAACTCTCTACAATTTAGCCAACATGTTTTTGAGAATGATATTTCTAAAGTAAGTTCTCAAGATTCAATCCTTGGGTGTGGGTCCTGATTCTAGTTTCCTGCTAATACTCATACTGAGAGGCAGTGATGATAACTCCAGAAAAAGGACTCCTGCCACCCTCATGAGAGACCCCAGCCACTGCAGACATTTGAAAAGTTAGCAGATGAGAGAGCTTTCTCTCTCTCTCTCTCCATATACATTTATGTGTATATGTGTATATATATATATATTTCTGTGAGAGGCAATATGTTAATTAGTTTAATTAATTTTAGGTTAATTGATTCTTTTGATAGATATTAATAAAATTTAAAACAGATGAGCTGCTTAGGTTATTCACTTACTTAAAATCTTCACTTGATATCGATTTCCTGTAGTTAAAACTCTAAATGCCTTAGAACAACATGCAAACTCTGGCATGGTGCAGTATTGTGCAAACTGTAGACTGTGATAAATTAGTGTTTGCAAAACAAATTACTCTTTTGTAAACATAATTTTAAAGATTTGTTTGTTTATTTGAAAGTCAGAGTTACACAGAGAGAGGAGAAGCAGAGAGAGAGGGGTCTTCCACTTGCTGGTTCACTTCCTAGATGACCACAATGGCTGGAGTTGTGGTGAGCCAAAGCCAGGAGCCTGGAGCTTCTTCCTGGTTTCCCATGTTGGTGTAGGAGCCCAAGGACTTGGGTCATCTTCTGCTGCTTTCCAAGGCCATAACAGAGAGCTGGATTGGAAGTGGAGCAGCCGGGACTCAAACCAGCACCCATAAGGATGGCCAGCACTGAAGGAAGTGGTTTTACCAGCTACTCCACAGTGCCAGCCACTGTAACAACCATTTTAGAGAAAAAAAAATGAACTATAACATAAATCTGCAGCTGTGTCACACATATTAAGGGGAACTATAATTTTGTGGAACTTGGTACCGGTTACCTACACACTAACAAATATACAATGCATACCATTACAGAAATATTTTATTTGTCAAGGGCCATTTGGATATTTATAATATAATTTGCAGGCCATTAAATTTATCAACTTAAAAATTAGCCTGCTATAAATTTATTGAATTTCATTTTCAGCTTGAGGTAGCCTTGGCAGGGTTAGACCAAATGATTTCATGAGCCTTATATGGCCTGTGGGCTCTACCTAACTCATCATGTAAAATACATTATCCACTAAAGACAGAGATTTAAAAAATTATTTTGAAAATCAGTGGTTAAGAGTATGGACTCTAGAGCAAGAAGTTTAGGGCTTCAAATTCAATTCTGCACTTTACTAGTTTTGTAACTTTGGGCAAATTCATACTATCTATTTGTTCCAATTTCCTTAATTATAAGACTAGGAACAATATCTACCTTTTGGATTATTTCAAAGATAGATAGATAAATCAATATATAAAACTGCATTGAAAAGTACATAATTAAAAGTGTATTAAAACATACTTTTGAAATTCATTTTATTTTTATTTTATTTATTTATTTATTTATTTATTTATTTGACTGGCAGAATTAGACAGTGATAGAGAGAGAGAGAGACAGAGAGAAAGGTCTTCCTTTTTCTATTGGTTCACTCCCCAGGTGGCTGCTACAGCTGGCACGTTGTGGCCCGCACCTTGGAACTCATTTTGTAATTAGTATTTCAATCTGGTCGCTTAGCCTACCTCTAAGTCTTACTTCTCACTTACTCTTCCTACCTCACAGCTTCACCACAGCCTTTTTGAACTACTTAGCTTGCTCTGAGTACATCACCAAGTTTTGTACTCACGTGGAAACACTGAGGCAGAGGGAACTTTAAGTTCACAGATCCCTTATTCTGGTATGCTGGGAGCCAATGTGTGTGCTATTAACCACCATGCCATAGTGTCACTACTGCTTTTGTTTTAATAATCACGGCAACTGTCTACACCATCATGCTCATTCCTCTGTGATGCACGTAGACTTCATAAACTACCAAATATTTCATAATCTGTCTTTGGAATTGGATTTTCTCCCCTGCATTTAAAATGCCCTTCTCTCAAATTCTTTACTGGGAAAATCTTGCACAGCACTCAAGATTCTGTTCACAATCATCCCTCTCTAATGCAACTACTGTTCTCTAAATGTAACTCCCTATGGAAACAATTAGTTATTACTTCCTTTTATTTCGAAAGTACCGTGTGATTTATGTTAACAGTGTTTCTTGTGTTTAGGGAATGAAAATCTTATAATATGCTTTGTAAAACAAGTCACTGTCATCAAAATATGGGAAAGCTTCATACCACTCCTTTTTTTTTAAAGTCACAATATATATTTATATTTTGAAGTCCTAGATCACAAACTAATATTTTAAAGTCTTGGGAAAAAATTGAAAGAAAGATGATAATTTTTTGCTTAAGTTGTTTAGTAAGTTTTAAAAATAACTGTTGACCTAATATTTTGGCATAATAATCATTGGAGATACTCTTCTGAAAAGTATCTGTTATTAGCATTTATTTTCCTAAGTTGGTGTATTACTATCATAACTATACATTTCACTAAGTATGATAGCATATAGTTGTATTGCCTACCCATTTTGAGGCATCCTTCATATTAAATAACCTGTAGGGACTTGGGAAATAGGAATTCACCAGCCACCGTTAAAACTGAAGGAGGTCTATCACCTTTTGATGGCTGATGCCTAATTATCTAAGTTCATCTGCGAATTTGACGCTTGAGAGAAAATCATAAAGAGTACATGGATTGTCACTGATATTATAGTCATATCTGTAGTTTTCAGTGTCTAATCCTATTGCTCTTACTATTGTCATTCAGCTTTTACTGCACAACAAACAGTCACAAAAATCTCTCAAATACAACAAAAGGGCCATTTGGATATTTATAATATAATTTTCACTCATTCACTCCATGTTAACTGAGGTTCAGCTGACCTAGACTGGCCATGCTGGACTTGGCTCCAGGCCTTTCCTAGTTTATGTCTTTGCCATGTAGCTTAGGTTGTTTTCTGGAAATAGAATTACACCTGGGGTATGCACAAGTTTTTCAGATACATTCCAAAGCTTTACTGTCTCATGTTCACTAAAATCCGATGGTGGTATCAATTATGTGGCTAAACCTCATAATAGGCTATGAAATATACTTTTTGTCTACCAATACCATGACAAGGCTGGAATGAATAATTCTACTACAAAGAAATGAAGAATTGTGAGCATAATATAATCTGTCACATAGCCTAAGCATTTATTCTTAGAGCTGAATTTTGGTTAAGTGTTGACTGCCGCGTTTACTGCTAAAGAGCTTTTCTTCAGTCTTCCTATTAATCTGGTGAGCTAATTGAGGCCTGTCAGCAAGTATTGCCAAGTCAGATAATATGAAGTCACAAGGCTGTGAAGGATAGCCTTTGTAATAAACATGTGGTCCTCAGGTGATACCAGGAGACCATGGCCTTCTTGGTGATTAAATAGATACAAATTTTTTAAAACGTTTATTTAATAAATATAAATTTCAAACTTTTGATTATAGTGGTTCTTCCCCCCCCCCATAACCACCCTCCCACCCACAAACCACCCCATCTCCTACTCCCTCTCTCATCCCATTCTTCATTAAGATTCATTTTTAATTGTCTTTATATACAGAAGATCAACTCTATACTGAGTCAAGATTTCAGCAGTTTGTACCCACATAGACACACAAGCTACTGTTTGAAGATTAGTTTTACCGTTATTTCTCATTGTACGACACATTAAGGTCAGGGGTCCTACATGGGGAGCAAGCGCACAGTGACTCCTGTTGGTGATTTAACAATTGACACTCTTTAGATACAAATTCTGATTTATAAATCGTCTCCATAAAGCTTATCTCTCAACTAGTGTTTTACTGTGACAAGCATTGATCCTTCCATAAAATATGGTTTTAGGAACATAATTTAAAAAAAATATATAGTCTTTGTTAGGGTTTAACTATAGCAAAATTGTTGTTTTTTTTTTTCATTCCAACTTATTGATTAGTAATATATTCCAACCAAAATTTTCATTAAAATATTCACTTTCGTAAATATTTAGTAGCACCAAGTGTTGTATGATTTTTAATTTTTGTTCCTATTAGAAACAAAATTTGGAGAGAGAGTCTCCAAATACTTATATTGGACATATGAGATAAGTGAACTTCAAACAGTTAGTAGTAACACAAATTTAATATTCCTTCATATTGCAAAATGATGCTTCAGGAGGTTAATATTTGGAAGAGTACTTCTCCATCTGAGAGTTGACAATATACATTAGATGTTGATAGGATGCTAGTTGATAATAACATACAGAAACAAAGACCTGGGTTGAAGATTTCCTGTGTTACGTGAGAAAAGCAAACAAGCCGATGATCGCTCAACGTGAATTATTCTCAGTGCTCTCCCTCCTAGTTGGAAAGTCGAATGTGCGGAGTAATGCACCTGTACATTTGTGACTGCAGGAGGGAACTGAGTGAAAGCACTACCCACTACTGTGGAACCAAATAAAAACAGCATTTTAAAATACCTTGTAATGCAAGATAATGAGCTGATGTGATGATAAGCTAATAGACTCCATCACTGCACACGGTGTCCCTGTGGGGTCAGTTTGCCACTCTTCTAGACACACTTCAGATGGCACCCCACTACTAATTTGTCTCCTTCCTTTGTCATTAGCGTGAAGATCTATGTGTTTAGTTTTGTTCTAAAAACACTTTTTTTTATGAACTCTGGTCTAAGTTGGACTGAAACATAAGTGTAAAAGCAATCCTTGTAAGTTCCAGGAAAGCATATAGAGTAACAGTAAGAAAAAGCATCCTTTCAGCAATCAGTGGTCAACACTTATACCACCATCAGGAATTAAATAGTTCTGTTTTAACACACTGCCTCTTTGTCCTATAGGAATCATTCTCTGTAGTAGATAATTGGGCCTTGGGAGATATTTCAGTTAAGTTTTGAGTTTGGCTGCATTGTCACAGAAAATGAAAACATAGCATGTTAAAGATGGAGTTTACTTTCATTTTGTTGACGAAGACTAACATATATGCCTCCCCAATTTCCACTTACATCTTATTATCCAAAAACTTACCTGGATATTGCTGCCCATAAGATATTATTGCTCTCTTCAAGTAAATAACAGGGAAAAAAACAGATAAATGAGCTTATAGTATATAATTAAAGCGTTTAGTCACATAAATAGCTTGTCTTGGAAACTAATGGTAAGAGAAGATTATGAACTTTTATTTAGGCAGTAAATCTAATAACTGTGTGATTACTGAATATAAATAATCATAATGCTGCTAAAATAGACACCAATATTAATAGTGATGGCATAGAATTCATATTACTTATCATATGAAATAATTGTATTAAACATATGAAGTAGGTGTTATGCACAATGTAATGAGATAATATTGATGCAAAAAATAAAATGAGTTTAGTTGATTCAGAGATTATGAGACACCTGGTCAAAATAAAGCTAGAATGGAAAGATACCCAGATCTCAAAATGCCAGTTTCATTCAGACACATTATATTATTTTGTACTCTGTATATTAGTTACCGCAAATCAGGGAAAATGTATGATATTTGTCTCTCTGGGACTGACTTCACTAAGCATAATGGTTTACACTTGCATCTATTTGGTTGGAAAATAAAGGACTTCATTATTTTTTATGGCTAAGTAGTAATCCATACTGTTGAGGAACAGTGATTTTTCTAGTTACTACTTGTTGAATCCTTTATTTAATGGAAGATTAAGCTTGTGATCATGAAATAAACTGAAAGTATGTCATTGTAAAAATTAAAGGTAAAAATAAGAGGAAAGAGAGAGGGTAGGTGGGAGGATGGGCAGGAAGGAAGATATGGTGGGAAGAATCGCTATGTTGGCAAGGAAGACGTTAAAACACTTCTCATGTATAAGAAGATCAACACTCCAGTCAGTAGAATCTAATGTGACTTATTAAGAAAAGTGGGATATCCAAGTGCTTGTGAGCCCAAAAACATTTGAGTTGTCAATGATCTATGCCACAGTTAAACAACAAGGAAGACATTTGTTTATGAGAATTGCAGTAGTGAGGAGAGAGTGAACTGAATTCCCCTGAGACAAAAGAAGGGAGGATTTTCCAGCCTTGGGGTGAGCTAGTGGAAATGTATTGGAGGACACTGGTTTGGGAATAGGGTGGAACTTGGTCTATAGCTGTGAAGTATCCTTATTTGGTAATTTGTGCTTATCTAATTTAGCTTCCTATCCTCCCACAAAGACTGGGAATTAAGGCTCTATCTTTCTTGATGACTGCATTTCAAAGAAATGGCTCCCAGGGCTTTGAGAAAGTCTATTCCTGAGTTGTAAAACTAGCAAAAGGCTGGTAGGATATTTGCATCTTAAAGGGAGAAGGTTCTAGGAGAAGAAAGGTCAGGGACCTACTGTTAGAAAGAAATCTGTAAAATTTAACCAGCCTGGGGGAACTTTCTCGCACTGTGGTTTCCACTGATGTTTAAGATTTCTACACATGGCTGTGATGAAAAGCAGATTAAAGTCAATTTTAGAAAGTGTTTATAATATTTATTTAAAAAGAGAAACAGTCAATAGACACTGTCTCTTCCCCTCACACACACAAACACACTTAGTGCCTGCACCTCAGAGGCAACCCTGCCCACTGCCCCCATCCCTTTGGTATGACACCACACATGAAATTAGTTGTTTGAGGTAGTCAACAACAGTGCTGAACACCTCTATCTAATATGCTTCAAAATATACGAAATCATGACAAGAGCCAAGGGTGATTACTGACGCCATAAACTAGAGTGTCAATTGTTAAATCAACAGGAGTCACTCTGTACTCACTCCCATGTAGGATCTCTGTCCTTAATATGTTGTACTATGTGAATCAATGCTATAACTAGTACTCAAACAGTACTTTACATTTTGTATTTTTGTGTGAGTGCAAACTGTTGAAATCTTTACTTAATATATACTAAATTGATCTTCTGTATATAAAGATAATTGAAAATAAATATAAATAATTTTATAAATAAAATAAATAATTGAAAATGTGAGTGGAATGGGAGATGGAGCGGGAGGTGGGAGGGTTGCGGGTGGGAGGGAATTTATGGAGGAGGGGAAGCCACTGTAATCCAAGAGCTATACTTTGGAAATTTATATTTATTAAATAAGTTAATATATATATATATATATATATATATATATATATATACAAAATTGTGGCATTCGCTAAAATGAACATGAAATTACCAAAGTAAATAGAAATGAAATAAGTGTAGATGAAAAGCTCTTCTGAAAGCTGTGGCTTCATATTATAAGTAAAAATTTTATTTCCTGGGATAAATGTTCCATCAGGCTCGTTCCAGAGAATTTGTGAATTGGAAAGTAGTACTGTGATAATACCAGATATTCAGCCCAGCGAGACAGAGAGTTAAGTGTCTTGGAATGTAGTTTGAGAAACTCCAGCAAATAGCCAAACAGAATTTTTTAAAAATGTTTATTTATTTACTTGTGAGATAAAGAGACTGAGAAAGAGATACCAAAAAGGACAAACAGCAGACCAGCGCTATAATATTTTGCCTCACTCACCAAATGCCAATAATGGCCATGGTGGGCTGGGGCAGAAGCCAGGAGCTGAGAACACACTCCAGGTCTCCCACATGGATGGCAGGAACTCTGTTATTTGACTGATCATGCTGTTTCTCACAATGTACATTAGTAAGAAGCTGGAGTCTAGAGCAAGAGCTGGAAATCAAATCCAAGTAGTCCAAGTAGTCCAAATCCAAGTAGTCTTAAACATGAGGCTAAGAACTACTAAAGGAAACTGAATAAAAGTATGGAGGAAATCGTAGCGGAGCAATCTCTAAGTTGGTAACTGCAAATTTTCCCAAACTAAATACATAGATTGTCAGATTAAAATTTTACTGTATGGTGGACATTTAGCCTAGAAGTTCAGACATGGTTAGGATAATCATGTCCCATATCACAGTGCCTGGACCAATACCTGCTTCCGGCTCCTGGTTCCAGCTTCCTTTCAATGCATACTCTAGGAGGCAGTAGTGGTGTGATGGCCGAAGTAACTCGGTTCCTGCCACCCACTTGGGAGATTAGAATTGAGTTCATGCCGCCTGGCTTTGGTCTGGCATTTGGGGAGTGAACCAGCAGGTAAGCTCACTTATTTATATTCTCTCTCTCTCTCTCTCTCTCTCTCTCTCATCTCTATCTGTATCTCTCTCACACACATCTGTATCTCTATCTGTTTCTCTACCTCTATCTCGATCTCTATCTCTATCTCTATCCCTCTCTCCTTGTCAAAGAAAAATGATGCTAAGTGCATCTGCAAAAAAAAAAAAAGGCAATCTGAACATGCTGTATTGAAACATCACATATGAAGAAATATCTTGAAGAACTACCAGAATAAATTCAAATTATCAACAACAAATAAAAAACATTAGTCAACAGACAACTCATCAGAAGAAAAATATGAAGTATTATCTTAAAATATTGAGGTATAATAATTGTGAACCTAAAATATTTTAAGTTGATAAATTATGAGCATGAGTTAATACTTTTCTGAATAATATTATATGCTATTATAATGTTCATAGTAATCAAGACAACTAGCTATAGACAAATATAGACTGAGTTATAGCAAGATATGGGCAAGAAGTTCTAGTGTTCCATTGCACACCAGGATGAATATAGATAGTGTTAATATACTGCATGGTTCTCTAAAACAAAAAAAAAAAGGAAGAAGATAGGACTTTGGATGTTTTCACTATAAAGAAATATTAAATGTTTGAGGAGATGCATACATTAGGCATTCATAATTTTACAAGTATGGAGGCATCACATGATACTCTATAAATATGTACAGTCTTTGTGTGTTTGTTAAAAATCTTTTTGGCTCAGCATTTAAGGCACCACTAGGAACACCTCCATCCCATATTGAAGTACCTGGCTTGAGTCTCGACTCCTCTATTTCCAATCCAGCTTCCTGCCAAAGCACACCCCGGGAGATAGCAGGTACTTGGGTCCCTACCACCCATGTAGTAGACCCAGGTGGAATTCCAGGCTCTTGGCTTCATCCTGGCCCAGCCTTGGCTGTTGTGGACATTTGAGGAAGGAACAGTAAATGGAAGATCTCTCTCTCTGCCCATCTTTTTTGTCTTTCAAAATAAATGGAAATTAATTAAAATTTTATTTAAAATTAGTTACCAGCAAATATTTGAAGAAATTAGTAGAAAAAAATTCATGTAACACATAGATAGAAATTAAAACAATGAAATATATTATCAGCTATCACATTTTGCATCAAAAAAATCCAAATGTATATGAAAATGGAAAACTTAAGTACTGCTGTTGGTAGAAATGGGAGATGATAAAAAGATTTTAAAATTGCAAAAGTAGAAACATTATTCTAAGTCATCAGTACACTGTTTTACAAATGTCTCTTTACCTATCTCCCTTTAATCTTTAAAATGATTTTGGGTTACTTTGTTTTATATTTCTGAATACTTAAGAAAAACATTTATATATTTGAAAATATTTGAATTTCAATTTATATAAAATGTACTCTTGTGTGAAATAAATATTCACATTTAAATATGAAAATGGATAAGTCTGGCAAAGTTCTACGTAAAAGGCAAATTTATATGGGTGAGAATAATGGATACTGGTAAATTTTTAAGAAAAATTTTATAAAATTTGTCAAAAGTCTTCAAGTATTCTCTTTTCTTTGTCTCAACTTTGAATTCAATGTAAGGGAATAATTAGAAATTCATTCAAATGTTTTGTCTACTATACTCAATGTTTAACATAGTAAAAATCTAGAAACTACATAAATGTCTCCAAAGTGAAAAATGTGTAAGTTATAGTATATATAGATCATATTATACAATCTTTTAAATGAACTTGATCAACTTCTTTTAATTAAGTAAAAAAAAATACTTCCATTGGAGGGTGAACCAACGGCAAAGGAAGACCTTTCTCTCTGTCTCTTTCTCTCTGTCCACTCCGCCTGTCAAAAAAAAAATACTTATACATAAGGATTCAATTTTCTTAATTAAATGTAGATGATGACAGCAACTATGTGAAAAATAATCATAGAAGGAAAATATTCCAAAATATGAAAGGTGCATATGGTAAAGTAGTGGACCAATGGCTTATTTTTATATGGTCATGCACTTTGAAAATTTTCTCCAGAGAATGTTTGATGTTTCAGTCATGAGGCACACTTTTGTGTTTTATTTTTTAGATTTAAAATTTTGATTACCAACAGTTGTACATGTTTATTAGCTATAGTGTGACATTTCGATACATGTATGTAATTTGTGTTAATCAAGTTAGAGTAATCAACATATCCCCTTTTTGACATTACTTTATGAAACACTTCAAGACATTGGGATAGACAGCAATTTTTATAAGACCTTAAAAGAACAAGCAACACAAATGAAACATACTTATTTTTTTAAAAAAAAATATTTTATTTATTGAAAAGGCAGAGTGAGAGAGAGAGAGAGAGAGAGAGATCTCCCATTTGCTAGTTCACTTCCCAAATGGCCACAATGGCTGGCCATAGCTAGGTCAGATGTTTGCCAGGAGCCAGGAGCCTCATTCGGGTCCCCCATTTGGGTAGCAGGGGCCTGAAGGCTTGGGTCATCTTCCATTGTCGTCCAAGGCACATCAGCAGGGAGCTGGACAGAAGTGAAGAAGCCAGGACTCAAACCAGTGTCCATGTGGGATGGACACTGAAGACGTTAGCTTAACCCACTGTGCTACAACACTGGCCCTAAAACATACTTTTTAAAAAAAAAATAAAGATTTATTTTATTTATCTGAAAGAGTTACAGAGAGAGGTAGAGACAGAGAGAGAGAAAGAGAGAGAGAGAGAGAGAGAGAGAGAGAGAGAGAGTTGTTCCATCTGCTGGTTCACTTCCAAGATGACCACAATGGCTGGAGCTGCACCAATCCGAAGCCAGGAGCGAGGAGCTTCTTCTGGGTCTCCCACATGGGTGCAGGAGCCCAAGGACTTGGGCCTTCTTCTACTGCTTTTTCAGACCATAGCAGAGAGCTGGATCAGAAGTGAAGCAGCCAGGACTCGAACCGACACTCATATGGGATACCAGTGTGGCAGGCTGAGAATTTAACCCACTGTGCCACAGCTCTGGCCCTGCAAAACACACTTTTAAGAAGATAACTTCTTTTTTTAATTTTTTTTAATCTCATTATGAAATGGTAGATTCAAGGAAGATTGTTAGATAACTACACTACACTAAGGAAAATGTTGTTAGGAAAACCAGTATGACAGGAACTCTTCAGATGTGTTTGCTATCTAGTTAATACAGAGGCATAAGGCATAACAAGAAAATGTGATTGCTTATCAGCTCTTGTTTTACTATTCTAACTGACTCTCACTGCATCCCTACCTCCTGTTAAACCACCAGTTTATTTTCTGCACGGTGCCAGATTGCTCCATCTGCAGCACAAACTTGGCCCTGCCTTTTGCTTTCTGAAGTTATTTGTCTCTCTGTCCCCTGCAGCACTGATTATCAATGATGACTGCGCATTAGAAAAGTCCTGGTGAGCTTTTAAAAACACTTCAGTGCCCAGACCTTCCTCCTCATCATGACTCCAACAGTTTTTGACTTAATTAGCCTTGGGTGGCATGAAATCTTCATTAAAAAAAAAAAAAAAGTTCCCAGAATTAGGAAAGTCATGATGGTATACCTTAATTGTGTCTACATTTCCAATTCCATTTGTGACTGCTTTCTCAAAGTGAATTCCGAATTATATTTTTGAATATGTCAAGTTTTTCCCAACTTTATGTTTACCTACAATCTCCCTTCTCCCTGAATTGCATTTTCCCCCTTCTTACTTAGTGGTCACTTATCATTCTTCATATTTTATTAAAATAGTCTCCCACTGAGTAAATCCTCTCTGCTTTAGCCCCTAACCTCTCTGTTCCAAAGAAGTTCACAGGTAGGTATGGAGAGATTACGTCCTGCAATCGAGTGCAGCACTCAAGTGAAAACAAGCCTGTTGGAGGAACTTGTCATTTTAGTAGTAGAACCATCACTTTGATGAATCCCTTGGTACATTGTGTGTCAGTGTCCCTCAACTTTTCTTTCTTCCACCTTACACTAGGATCTCCTTAATGGCACTAGATATTTATTATGTTGATCTTCTTATTTCTTAGCATTTAGTCCAGTTGGAACATATTCAAACAATGTTTTTTTTTTCTTTATGTCTAATAAATAATCATTAATCCAGTGTATGAAATGTCAAATATTTGGTACAAACTGGATTAGGGTGGGAAGTTAAAAGAGAGCAAGATTGCTGGGAAAGTGTGCCATGTATCACAAGACAGTAGAAAGATTTGGTTCATAAAGACGACAGTGCACTTGCTAGCCGTGTCATCACAAGCAAGTTGTTAGATCATTCTATGCCTCCACTCCCCTAAAGTGTTGTGAGGACAACCATCTTGATATCATAAGGTTGTCTGGAGAGCATACAATGTTCCTGAGAGAATCAGGCAGTCAATGAGTGTTAGTTCATGCTTCTTTTTGTCATTGTTTACACAATTGTAATTAATAGTTTTTAAAACAATGTATATGCTCCTTGGAGCTGGAGAAGATATTGATATTTTATTCACAGGTGCAATTTCATAATATACTTTAGCACATAGCATGTACTTAATGAATACATTTTTAAATAAAAGCACAATTGTTTAAGTATGGGTTGCATGAAAAACGTAGCAAAATGATGAGAGAAAGTAATAGAATGAGAAGAAAAAAATTAATTTAAGCATAGAGAGTAAAATGACCAAGTCAGAGGCTGCAAAACAGAAGTCAACTTTGTGAAGTAGATTTTTCAAGAGACTTAATGGAAGAATGAACAGAAACAAAGATTAAGTCCTAACTGTGAAGGAATAACAACGTGAGAATTTAAGATTTTATCCTTTATATAATGGAGACTCATGAAAAATAACTCTGAGAAGAAGTATAACAATTCAATTGTTATACTATAGCTATATAGCAATTCAAGATTGTTCCCAAGATTATGTGGAGTGAAATCCAGATTTTAAGCATTGAGAACACTTAAGAAAACTATTGTTATTATCAATCATTAATGTGATATAGTGCTGAAAAAGAGGGACATCAAAAGAAATAAACATGAAGCACAGGATGTAATTAATATTACATGATAGACTTGTAGAATATGACCAGGAAGGGCATAGCAAGCATGCAGAGAGAGGAAAGGTAAAATAAGCTGGAAAACTGAGAGGAATATGGAATGAAGATAAAATCAGAGTTACACAAGCAGCAGTTTATGTCCAAATAAATGTCTAGTGGGCCAGGTGTGACCAGACAGACACTAGACAGGAGATTGTCCCTGAAGGCAATATTTAAAAGATTAGAGTGGACGAGGACATTTTCACTCATAATGCAAAAAGACAATGATTGAGGTCCAAAATTTGTCTTTTGGGAGAACAAACTATTAGATGTTAGGAGCCAAAGAAAAAGCGTGTAGCCTTTGCATATTTTGTTCTGTTTTGTTAACAAGGAAGATTGCTGCAGGGGAGAGTTGATTCCTTGTTGGATCCATGTAAGGCAATCATTTTAGAAAGCTATTTTGGTGAGTAATTTCTCAGTATGCATTTTGCTGTTAGATCGTGAGTCTCTGCCATGATTAAGCTTGGTTCACATCCCCAGTGCCGTGTGCTTATTTTTTATGCTCACATGGATAAAATTGAAGAGTTAATAATGATCCTCAAATTTGTTTCCTGTAAAATGATTAGGCTTATATATAAATTGCACCAAGTACTTTACAGATAAGTCTTGGGAAATTTCCTTCTTATATAAATGAAAATGAGGCAACAGAAATGTCATTGTGATAATCTGAAATTATTCTGCTTTACTCTAAACGTGCCATTCTTCCCTCTGTGTCTTTGATCTGAATGAACTGATGAGCATTCTATCCTTTACAAATTATTTTCCAAATAAAAGCTGCTCCTGGGACTTTGGGTGCTGCTAATTTAAATCAGGCACCCTGAAATGCGTTATTTCATTTAGTAATCGAATATGGAAGAATTTCTTGGACTTTCAAATGTAAGACTTTAAAAAATTCTTAAATAAGCAAAAACAACTGGAAATGTTACTTTTAAGTTTGCTCAAATGAAAATATCTTTGCTGTGCACAATTTCATGTCAGCCCTGAAAATTAAATGGCTAGGACTTAGTGGAACAGGTGCTCTAATTTATCATGATTTTTTTTTTTACAGAACATTGTATGCTTTTAACAATGAAATACGTTGAAACATTCTGTTAACATGGGAATGTTTAAAAACAACAGAAAAAAGAAAAGGCAATAAAATTACTTCATTTCTATAAATATAGACCACACAACTCAGAATTGGTCTTGAAGTTTCTTTAAAAAAAAAAAAAGTAAAGAGAAGAAGAGAAAAAAAATTCTCTGAATTGCACAGTGCACACATCTCCAGTTGCATGGAAAATTGTCTTAGACTGGAAGCTGCTTTTACAAAAACACACTCCTGCTCAAATGCCAAAAACTATGCCAATCTCCCCCGTAGTGGTGTGCTTAGCTGACAGACATATGTTAAACAAAGCTGGCTGGCTCAGTGACTTCCTGTTGATACACTTCATAAACACCTGTCTCCCTAAAACAATGGGCAAAAAAACTCTGGAAGCCTTTCTTGCCATTCATATATGATAATGCTGCCAGTTCTAATTCCAGCTCCATGAGGGTGTTTGTCCTTCAACTATCAAACTACAAGATACACAGTTTAAATAACAGGACCTTGGCTTCCATGCATGCAAGTTGCTGGCAAATCAGCAAACAAGATAATTTCCTATAGCTTGAGAGAAATACTAACATGAATGAAAGGGTTTTGCTGCAAGATCCCACTTGAAACGTGTTCCAGAACTGAGGCAAAACTAATCCTCATTGATAGCTTTAATTATTCTTGTACAAGTTATTTATTTTCATGTTTTCCTCAAAGATTTATTTATTTACCTGAAAGTTAGAACTACAGAAAGAAGGAAAGCAACAAAGATCTTCCCTCCAGTGGTTCAATCTCCAAATGGCTGCAACAGCTGAGCTGGACCAGGCTGAAGCAAGGACCCAGGAGCTTTATATGGGTCTCCCATGTTAGAGGCACAGGCCCAAGCACTTGTCCATTCTCCACTTCCCTTTCTAGGCTGTTAGCATGGAGCTGGACCAGAAATGAAGCAAGCAGGACAGGAATAAGTGCCCATGTGGGTGTCAGAGGATCAGGCTGCAGCTTCACCACCATTCTGGCCTCTATTTATTTTCATTGCTATTAAGTGAATAGATGTATGGCTGGAAACAGAAACTGTTTTTCTAAGCACTGTAGTTATAAGGTTTGTGAGATATTCCCACAAGCTCTGTTCTGCACTAGTACCGTTCACTTCCATTCACAGATGGTCCTCGGGACTGCCCAGTTGACTCAGTGTTTCATGGGCCTCTACTTTGAAAGTGAGGGCCCAAGGAACCCAAGGAAGCATTTCCCTCACCCCTTACCTAGGAGAGGCAATGTTCTATAACAGATTCTACTTTTAGCCAAGCACAGAGGAGAAATGGTTTTCCCGTTCTTAACAGGAGGCCATCTGGGTGGGGGATGGAGGGAGTGAAGAGGAAAGAGGCAGGAGCTGTCTTGTGACACGATGAGAGTTGGAGCTCACAGCATTGAGTCCTGCAAAGGATCCCTGATGTGTTGCTCACCTCCCACACATCCCCAAATGTTTTTTTTTTTGTTAAATTGCAGAGCAGACATCTTTCATTTCCTTTTTCAAGAAATGAAGTTTTAAAGGTCAGCGATGTTGGAAAGAATGTAGAAATGTTCTTGGGAAGCTGCTATTTGATAGGAGAAAAACAGTGTACTCTTTCTGACGTGGAGTATATATTTTTTAGTTCTCTTAAATTAAATATTTTCTATATCTCAGAGATATTTGATTTCTGCTTTTTAAAAAAGATTTATTTCTGAGCGAACCTCAAGCCATTTGGGGCTGAACTAGTTAAACATTAGAATATTTGGAAGCACTTCTATTTTTCCTGTTTTATATTGCTGATTGTACTAGCAAATGCCCTAAATTTCAAAGAGAGAAAAATTTATTTTTTTATTTTTTTTATATTTTTTATTTAGAATATAAATTTCCAAGGTACAACTTGTGGATTGCAATGGCTTCCCCACCCATACCTCCCCTCCCCCCGCTACCCTTCCCCCTTACCGACTCCCCCTCCCCTTTCATTCACATCCAGATTCATTTTCAATTCTCTTTGTATACAGGAGCTCAATTTACTATGTGTTAAGAAAAGATTTTAAACCATTTGCCCTCACATATCATCACAGAGTGAAATATACTCTTTGAGTACTAGTTGTAGCATTAAATCATGTTGTACAGTACATTAAGGGCAGAGATCCTACATGGTATTATTATTTTTTTAATTGATTGATTTTTATGTAACTTCCAATTTTTTTTTATCATTTCCAATTATCTTTCTATACGGAAGATCGATTCAGTATATACTAAGCAAAGATTTTGTCAGTTTGCACCCGCGCAGATACACAGGGTGCAAAAATACTGTTTCAGTACTAGTTATTGCATTACTTCACCTTGGACAGCACATTAAGGACAGATCATACATGGGCCGTAGGTACACAGTGACTACTGTTGTTGATTTAACAATTTGCCACTCTTGTTTATGGCGTCAGCAATCTCCCTAGGCTATAGTCATGAGTTGCCGAAGCTATGGAAGCCTTTAGTGTTCGCTGACTTGGCTCTTGTTCTGACAGGGTCATAGTCAAAGTGGAGGTTCTCTCCTCCCTTCGGAGAAAGGTACCTCCTTCTCTGGTGGCCCTGTTCCTTCCGTTGGGATCTCATTCTCAGATATCTTTCATTTATGTCTTCTTCTTTTTTTTTTTTTTTTTCCAGAGTGTCTTGGCTTTCCATGCCAAAAATACTCTCATGGGTTCTTGAGCCAGATCCTAATGCCATACGGGCTGATTCTGAGGCCAGAGTGATTTATTAGGATATCTGCCATTCTATGAGTCTGCTGTGTATCCTACTTCCCATGTTGGATCAGTCTCTCCCTTTTTTAGTTCTATCTGTTAGTATTAGCAGTCACTGGTCTTGCTTGTGTGATCCCTTTGACTCCTAGACCTATCGATGTGATCAATTGTGAACTGACATGATCACTTGGGCCAGTGAGATGGCTTGGTACATGCCACCTTGCTGGGGTTGTATTAGGGTCTCCTGGCGCGTTTCTAACTCCGTTGTTTGGGGCAAGTCTGATTGAGTTTGCCCACCTTGTACAAGAGAAAAATTTATAATAGAAGAAAGATTCCATAAAATATTTCTGCACTTAATTTTATAAATTTTCCTACTTGATAGAAGTCTGGCTGGTACGATTCCTACTTGAAATATTTGGGAGGAGAAATAGAATTGGAAAAGTGGGCCGGTGCCGTGGCTCAACAGGCTAATCCTCCGCCTTGCGGCGCCAGCACACCGGGTTCTAGTCCCGGTTGGGGCACCGATTCTGTCCCGGTTGCCCCTCTTCCAGGCCAGCCCTCTGCTGTGGCCCAGGAGTGCAGTGGAGGATGGCCCGGGTGCTTGGGCCCTGCACCCCATGGGGAGACCAGGAAAAGCACCTGGCATCTGGCTTCTGCCATCGGATGAGCGCGGTGCGCCGGCCGCGGCGGCCATTGGAGGGTGAACCAACGGCAAAAGGAAGGCCTTTCTCTCTGTCTCTCTCTCTCACTGTCCACTCTGCCTGTAAAAAAAAAAAAAAAAAAAAGAATTGGAAAAGTGAAATATCTCAATAGAATCAGAAGCAACTGCCCAGTATTACATAACTATGAGAAGCAGGATTCAAACAAAATTTGGAGTGGAGTTCAAAATAATTGATCTAGATCCTTGAGATATTACTATTGACTATTTATCAAATATCTTCTTATCTCAAAAGTGAACATTGACTCTTTCCCAGAAAATTTCAAATAGTCTTATTACCAAAAGACTCCAAATGAAATGACAAGCTAGCAGTAGTGCAAAGATCAGGCTACTCTATCTCCCTTCATTAACCACATGAAATCTTAAATGAGTCATGACGGCCGGCCGGAGCTGCACTGTTCCGGAGCCAGGAGCCAGGAGCTTCTTCTGGGTCTCCCTCGTGGGCAAGTGAGTGCAGGGGCCCATGGACTTGGGCCATCCTCTACTGCTATCCCAGGCCACAGCAGAGAGCTGTATTGGAAGTGGAGCAGCCAGGACTAGAACCTGCGCCCGTATGGGATGCCGGCGCTTCAGGCCAGGGTGTTAACCCGCTGCGCCACAGTGCCAGCCCAAAGGACCATGCTTTATACAAGTTATTATTGCCTTCCAAACTATCCATCCAGAATCTCACCCTAGGAAAAAAAAATTAAATCTTTGATGAGAGCAGGTTTGAGATCCCCAAAATGTGAAGGGAAAGTGGAGAACCAAAGCAAATGGAAAGGAGTAGCCTTTCCTTCCCAAGAAAGATTATCATTACTGTGAACCAAGATCTTGAAGTCTTATTGACCATTGCTATAACAGATTGGGTTATGTTGTGCAAGAGGTAACAATTCCAGTAGACGTGGGGATTATCTCTCTTCTGTCTTCTCTGGAGCAATTGTTAAAAGAATGGTGGGACATAAAATGAGAATTGAGTGATTCATTTTTCCTTTGAGAAAATTAGCTATTGCACTATGTATCTTTCCTCTCTTCTCTCTCCTATTTTGCTTTCTCTCATCTTTTACAACCATACTATTTCCAAAATAGAATGGATCCTGGAGGTTTTCTTAAGAACTGGAAGATGAATGCTCTAATCTGCCTCCCAACACATGCTATTTTTGTGTTGTCTGTTGGTGAAGGCTAACAGTCAGCTGAGCAAGAAGACTTTACTAAAGGACTGCCTTGAGTTTTCTTTTTTTGTTTGAAAGAGCAAAAGAGAGAAAGGGAGACAGAGACACAGAGACAGAGAAATATTCCATTCATTGGTTTACTGCCCAAATGGCCACAACAGCTGGGGCCGGGCCAGGCAAAATCCAGGAGCCTGGAACTCCATCCAGGTCTGCCACGTGGATGGCAGGAACCCATGTCCTTAGGTAGGCACTGTTAGGAACTATTAAGAAGCAAAGTAGAAACCCCAGCCCAAGCATCCAGTATGAAATGCAGGAACCTTAGCACAGCTCAACTGCTATGTCACGATGACCACCCCACCTCAATAATTACACACAGAGCTTCAGTGTGGGAAAAATCATGTGTGCACACAGTTTTTTTCAATATTGTTTTTTCATTGGAAAGCGTATGTAGAAAAACATACATACTATATGGTTTTGAAGAATGTGTGTATTGACATAGAAAAATGCTAAGTGTATTTGGTTAATGCCAGTGCAGGTTGGTTGATTGAGAACAAATATAAATGGTATAACTTCCTTTTAGTTTTAGATTCTCAACGATACTATTTATATCTGATCCTTGATTTATTTTATTCATTAATTTGCAGTTGTTTATAAACATTATTTCAATTTACTAACATTATTTGACACATTTGTAAGCAAATACTGGGTTAGAGAGAATATAAAATATAATTTCATTATAACCTAGTTTGGAAGATTAAACATACACCTAAATAAACAGAATAAAATAGAATTATTAACAATAAGTGGTATGAGAGATTAAAATAATACCTAAAATTAATATAGTTGCTGAAAAGAGAAATACTTTTCAATTCAAAGTTAATGAAGAAAGTAACATAAATGGTAGATATTAGGGTAGTAGGATATCAGCAAAGTTCAGATTGATAATTATTCCAGGTGACAAGAATGACAGTGGAAACATGAAAAAAAAAAAAAAACATGGACCTTGCCCTGCCAACCCCTCTAATGGCTCCTCAATTCTTAGAAGATGAGGAGAATGACGTCATGGGACTGCTCAGAATTCCCATGATTGGGATGCAGAATGACTTTAGTGTAATGTTCTATCACTCTGCACACAAAATGCAAAGGATGCATTTGGGAGAAAATCTGGAGAGAATTTTTAAATGTGAAAACTGGTCTAAGTAGCTGTGATACTAGGAAGGGGAACTGCCTAACTTTATCTTGAATGACTCCAAATATGCTGGTAATCATTTAAAAACTAAATCCAGAAGAAAACTGTATCTGTTAGGAAAAGGAAGTCATCATTTTCTATTTCTATGTGTGGCTTGAGGAACTTGGAATCTTGGAAAAATCATCAGGTTAAAAAATTTTTCATATTCACTTGGTACATGGGGTACAGAACTTAGTTGAGAAGAAAAGTAAATCTAGAAATTCAATATTGATCCTTTTCAGCAACAAGAGAGAGACCACACAAATCATTAAAATTTACAAATAACTTACTTATAGGAGTCAGACAATAAAACATTTCATAATGTGCATAATTAGTAGGTGGATGTAAAAGGAACTCAAGGATGAAGGAATGTTACCAAAGAAGATCCATCTAAAAACCCCTTTAAACTAGAACGTACACACACACACACTTCATACGCACATCACATCACACACCTTTGTGTGCCCATTAATTTGCTCCCACACCTACTGCTGTACTTCTATATCCGCACTCAGCTTTCCTGTTCTCCATGGTACTTTCCACCATCACTGTTCTTAGTGTGCATAATCCATGTCTCCCCTCGTAGGAACAGATACTGGCTTCATTCCTGCTATATTCCTGCCTCTGAAATATGCTTGGCATCTGAAAGGATTTAACAAATCTTCAGTAAGATTGCTGAATTAAAAAAGGAAGACATAAGCACACATGATATTCAGATATTGTCCAGCAAGATTAAACACATCAGCATTTAGAAATGGAAAAAATGAACAAGTCGGTCAGGCCCACTCAGAATTCTGGATAGAGAAATTCTACTAGATCTACTGATATACTGTTGAGTAGATGGGTCATGAACTCCAACAAAGTGAAGAGGCAAAGAAACTAGAAGAGATGATGGGTTTGGAGAAAAGAGAGGCTGGAGAACCTGAGAAAATGTTGCATTTTGCAAGGATGAAGATGTGAGGAGGACAGGGATGGAGACTAGTGAGAGACAGGAAATGTTAAAATCAAGGTACTGCCTTAGCTCATTTGTTTCACTCTATTTATCCATCCTTATGTATACACCTGTCACCTAAATGAAATAGATTGACTGTAAGAATTCAGTGGAGGGGCCGACGCTGTGGTGCAGTGGGTTAATCCTTTGCCTGCAGCGCCAGCATCCCATATGGGCGCTGGTTCTAGTCCCAGCTGCCCCTCTTCCAGTCCAGCTCTCTGTTGTGGCCCAGGAAGGCAGTGGAGGATGGCTTGGGCCCCTGCACCCGTGTGGGAGAACAGGAGGAAGCACCTGGCTCCTGGCTTCAGATTGGCGTAGCTCAGCTGTAGCGGCCATTTGGGGAGTGAACCAATGGAAGGTAGACTTTTCTCTCTGTCTCTCTACCTCTCAAATAAAAAATCTTTTATCAAAAAAATTCAGTGGAAGGTAGCTATTGTATTTTCTGTATTAGTACTCATAGGCAAAGGGTTCTCATGCGTTTTCCAGCTTCCTTAGATAGCTCCGATATGTAATTCCAAGCCAATATCAAGTGTCTCAGATTTAACTCCTTTAAAACAGAATTTATCAATTTCCTTTCAGCAAAATTTTTATTCTTTTCCCATTGCCACAGTCAATAGCATAATACACTTAGGTAAGTTTAAACATAAGAATTACCAATTATCCCTCTCATTAAACTATAGACATCTCCACCCACCATATCCTGCCAACTCACATGGAGAAATTTCTCTAAAATCTGATCCATGCTGCTGCCTCACTGTTATACTCTTCAAACTCTTAGAGCAACATTCAAACCATTTCTCTTACTGATGCCTTATCTATTTTTCTACAAAGACAGTCATGTTATTAACACTCACAATATTTGCTAGTTTTCAACTGACAGCAAAACAAAAACCATTCATTCATTCACTATGCACTACTCATTGTGTTAGATGTCTGGGGTACAAATATGAACAGGACAATTGTGGATGTTCATTCCTATCTGGGATCCCTTTATTTCAGGCTCACCCAGAAGACTTACTTACCTTACCCTCTTTTTTCCACAATGTATTTACTGTCATCCAGGAATATGCCAGATTTTTTCACAATTAATTTTCTTTGAACATGCTGATTCCACTGTTTAAGAAATATTATCTACAACATTCAAATGAAAAACATCTCAAATTCTATTCCATCTGTGAAACATGTATATAGACATGCATATCCAAGGCTGAGATATTTCTTGTTACTTGTCCCAGGACTCTTATGCTTCTACTATCATATTTATATTTAACTTTCTATTTTCTCTTTTCTATGCTATCCTGTAAAAATTTGTTTTACCCAAAGCATAACACAGTATGTGACATGATAATATCCACCAAATGAATGAGAAGATGAGATCAAGTGAAGAAAGGTTTATAAGCACAGATTTTGAAGAAAAACATTTAATTTCAATTTCTGACTACTTTTTATTTTGTGATTGTTGAGCAAGTTATTTAATATCATCACTTTTTAACTGTTGCTATGGAAAATTTCAAGCGTAATAAAACCAAACACTGTAGTATTGTGAACATTCCTCATGTATTCGTTAACCATTGTCACTAATTATCAAGATTTGTCTACCTTGTTTCGTTTTCCATCTGTAATATATTGAAGCAAAATCAAAGCACTTAAACTTTCATCCATAAATACTTTAGCATATATCATTTTTTTTTGTGACAGGCAGAGTGGACAGTGAGAGAGAGAAAGATAGAGAGAAAGGTTTTCCTTTTGCCACTGGTTCACCCTCCAATGGCTACCGCGGTTGGTGCGCTGCGGCCCACCGCGCTCATCCGATGGCAGGAGCCAGGTACTAGGTGCTTCTCCTGGTCTCCCATGGGGTGCAGGGCCCAAGCACTTGGGCCATCCTCCACTGCACTCCTGGGCCACAGCAGAGGGCTGGCCTGGAAGAGGGGCAACCGGGACAGAATCCGGCGCCCCAACCGGGACTAGAACCCGGTGTGCCGGCGCCGCAAGGCGGAGGATTAGCCTGTTGAGCCACGGCGCCGGCCAGCATATATCATTGAATTACCAAGATATCTATTTTATATGAGCTAGTCCATCTCAAGAAAAATTTCTTTTTTAGTGTTTGCATTACTTATTATTTAATTTCTTAGTATCATCAATATTCAGTTAGTTCACATTTTGCTAATTATCACTAAATAAGCATATGTGTTTTCTAACAGCTACTTTGGTTGAATCAGGATATGATTATTTCCACACTTGATTTGTTAATATGCCCTTTAAATGTTTTTTTTTTAATGTAAGTTTTCTTTTTTGCTTTTCTTTATTTTCCTTGCTATTCAGCCATTGAAAGGAACTGGATCTGTAGATAATAGTTTATCAAGCTTTAATGGACATATCAGTCACAAGAGGCCCTTGTTAAAAATGCAGATTTCAACTCCTCAGGGCTGGATTGAGACCTAAGTATAGGGTTTCTTTTCTTTTTTTGACAGGCAGCGTGGAGAGTAAGAGAGAGAGACAGGGAGAAAGGTCTTCCTTTACCATTGGTTCACCCTGTAATGGCTGCTGCGGCCGGTGCACTGCAGCTGGCACGCAGAAGCCAGCACACCATGCTGATCCGAAGCCAGGAGCCAGGTGCTTCTCCTAGTCTCCCATGCGGGTGCAGAGCCCAAGGACTTGGGCCATCCTCCGCTGCACTCCTGGAGGATTAGCCTATTGAGCAGTGGTGCAGGCCGAGTATAGGGTTTCTAAGAGGCTCCAATGGAATGCCAAACATGCTGGGTCATAGGCCATGCTTTGAGAACCACAACAGTGGAGTAGCTCACGTTCCGGATTTTGCCTCTGTCATGTTGATGTCATCTGCCATGTTCCTCTGCCTTTTGTGATATCCTGAAAACCAATAGTGATTAAATTGAGAGTTAAATCGAAAGCTCTCAGCATTGACTACACAGTAGGATCACCTGTAGGCTTTAAAAAAGTTAGCATATCCATGGGAAACTCTAAACAAGATATTCAGGATATAAATCCTTGATTCTTAATCTACTTGAGAAGCACAGACACACACACCCACACAGAGAGAGAGATGTCCATTGGCTGGTTTACTCCCCAAATGCCGGCAATAGCCAGAGGCGGGCAAGTCCAAAGCCAGGAGCCAAAATCAGAATTCTGGAATTCAATCCAGGTCTCCCACATGGATGGCAAGGACCCATGTATTTGGTTGCCTCCCAGGGTGAACATTAGCAGGAAGTCGAAATGAGGAACAGGAGCAAGACATAAAAACAGACACTCAGATACTGAACGTGGCTTCCCAAGTGGTGATTTAAATATTGCCTAAAATTCCAGTCTTGATTCTTTATTTTTATTTACCAATTGTTAGGACAATGAAATATTTGTCTACCACTTTTTTTTTAATGTTTTGAAATGTTTTTACTTAAATATATTGATAACATTCGTATGTATCAGTACATAAAATAACCAAACTTTTAATAAGGAATCATATAGTTTGCAATGTATATGTTGATTAATTATTTAACAAAATGTAATTGGTCTTTTTTTTTTTTAGTGATGGTAATGGATTTTTTTTCCTTCATTCTTTCTGTCTTTTTCTTTGGGCTGTATCTGTTTAGGAGGCCCAGGATTACAGAAGTGTGAAGTCCTGGCCTTCCCCAGAACTGCAAGTCCCTACATCCGCAGGTATGACCTCCCCCTTCACCTTGGGCAGCAGAGGAAATGGGGCACTCTCCTACCACTAGTGAGAGCAGGGAAATTCTTTTTCATGAGTTCCCTTACCCCGTTTCCTTTTTTAGGTTGAGTTTAGACTTTTAGGAGAAAAATCTTTGTCTTCTTTCATCTCAGCAAAATTAAAGAAAGGAAAGGTAGGCTTGGATACTGATTCACAATGCAAAACATTTTTTTTAAGGAGAACAAAATAGAGTTAAAAATGCAATTGTCATTAACAGATTTCTTCTTCCTCCTCTTCTTCTTTTTCTCCTTGTTCTTCTTCAGATTTTATTTGAGAGATAGGGTTACAGACAGAGAGAGGGAGAGACAGAGAGAGAAGTCTTCCATCTGTTGGTTCACTCTCTAAATGGCTCCAATGGCTGGAGCTGAGCCGGTTTGAAGCCAGAAGCCAGGAGCAGGAGCTTCTTCCCAATCTCCCACATGGATACAGGGGTCCAGGCACTTGGGCCATCCTCCACTGATTTCCCAAGTCATAAGCAGAGAGCTGGATCAGAAGAGGAGCATCCAGGACAGGAAGGAGCACCCACATGGGATTCCAGTGCCATAGGCGGATCTCTAACCTGCTATGCGACAGTGCTGGCCCCAGATTTCCTCTTAATAACTTTCTTTATATAGATTTCAAGACAGCATTTAATTTCAAACCCAATATTGAACTTTACCTTTCAGGAATACAACTCAAGATTTTATGAATACGGCCAGTTAACTTCCATGTGAGCCACTGAAAATTTATAGTCATTTTGCAAAGTTTCAAAAATATTTCCACATGTGTATTTACCCTACTAGCATTAAAGATTTTGATTTTCATCCTGTCTAATAATCAAAGATAATATCCAAGCAAGATGCCTCAAATGAAAATAGTCCACTTGCATATAACAATGAATTGTGAGTGGTCCTTTTTATTTCTATTTACAAAGAGATTTTAGAAATAAAGGATTGGCAAGATTCCCATACTTTGGGATAGTTGTGAAAAATCTGTTTTTCAAACATGGAGCCTCCAAATATGGTGAAAATTGAAGATATTATCAGAAATAAACTATTTGATATGGTTGGTTGGAGGCTAATTTTTATTCAGCTACTGCTGTTGATTTATATTCATTATTTTTCACCATTATATCAGGGAATATATTAATGAGTGGTGCCTTAAATTCTATAACTGATTTTATAATTACTATGATTAGCATCACACTTCATAAAGTGATGAATATTATATATATATGTATATATATACTCAAAAACTCATTCAGTTCTTACAAGATGGGTATTACTGAGATGGAGACAGGTTCAAAAGGATAATGGCTTATAGAGAAAGATAAGTCCATTGGAAACTAGAACTCAGATTTTCTGTTTGTAAATCCTGGTGTGCTTTTTAAATTCACATGACTAGGTTTATGATGAATCATATCTGTGATGAAAAAATAGTCAAGAAAAAATGATTTGCTAATTATATATAATATACCAAACATCTGTACATATAGATATTACATTAAACATTTAAAGTAACTTTACACTTTGGGGCTGGCGCTGTGGTGTAGCAGGTAAAACAGCCGCCTGCAGTGCCGGCATCCCATATGGGCACTAGTTTGAGACCTGGCAGCTCCACTTCCAATCCAGCTCTCTGCTATAGCCTGGGAAAGCAGTAGAAGATGGTCAAAGTCCTTGGGCTCCTGCACCTGCGTGGGAGACCCGGAAGAAGCTCCTGGCTCTGGATTGGCGCACTTCGATCTCATTTTAGCGATGTAAGAAATCTGAGTTAAACACCCAAATGGCAGATGAATAAACAGAGGTTTAGTAACTTATTCAAAATGGCTAATTTATACCACAGAAAAAAAGCCAGAAAAAGATTGCAGTCTTTCTGATTCCCTCAAGTGACCCTTCCCACTAAAATCACTTCCTTTATAAATATTGCTTTAGCTTCAACCCTAACAACAAAATCAGATTTACTCACCTATATCCCTTCTAGAACTATACAATTATTTAAATTAGTGTGTGTTGCTGGTGGAATGTACACACGACAAAGTGAATTTTCTTTTGGAAAAAACTCAGCTGTTTGCGATGTGTAATTATACACATCTGCTACACTGTTTTATATGTACTGTTACTAACCTTTACCCTACTCATTGGCTTAATCCTTTAGTCCAATATTTAGCCATAAAGCAAATTATAAAATAAACATTTGGTGCAAATGAGAACAGACATATTTTTTTTTCCAAAGGTAAGGATGCTGACCTGCTTACAAATTATCCTCTGAGAAACATCCTACATCATTAAGGCTTTGACTGTTATCAACATAATACTTTCAGCATTTCCTCACTCAGCCATCTAAGAAATAGAATTTGCACAGAAAAACTGAACATATCGTGCAGTAGAGTCCCCAGGGCCTTGTGAGCCAAACAGCTGTGAAAATCTCTTCTCTCAAAGCAAGTTGGGTTAAAGCAGAAAGGTTTATTTAGGTCCTTATAGGAGATGATTCAGGAGAGAAGTAGTCTTCAGCCCAATTACCACCAGCTGGGTTGGGAAATCTGTCTTGATACCTCCATCCAAGAGAAGAGTGTTTGGATATCTGATGCTTAATGGAAATTAGGGAGGAGGGCTCTGATATTTAAAAAGCAAAATATTCTACCAGAACTCCTACGAAAATTTAGTCACTTTTGATAGAGGGAACAAAGTAACTCCAATGCATATAGTGACACCAAAGACTGACTCTGAGTCAAATATGTTTTGATGATTCTGAAAATCTGCTGGAAGCTTCAGACAGCCCATCAGCAAGCTAAGCACGTGACTAGCCAGAGGTAACTTCAGCACTGCCAGCTTCCCACCCAGGGAAAGCTTTCAGGAAGCCTTATGCCGCAAGAAATGTGTCTGTCACAATTTAGCATCTAAACCTAATGCTTGCTTTCCAGCTAAAAGAAATAGTAAAATGTTTCAACTTCCTACTGAAATTCTCTCTTGCATTCAATTAAATTATGGTCTTTAGTGCCCAGAGGGCACGTGACTAGGTAGAGATAGAAAAAAATTATAAGTCGGTAGGAAACAGGATCCTGAACTTCAGAAGCAAGTAGCCTTATTGAAATACAGTGTACGATGCTATTCTATACAACACTACCCAAGACCCTTTCAAGGTCTTCGTTCCTGCATGATGAAACCTGGAGATATAAAGGTGCTGAAAAAATTTTGCATATAGGTGCAACATAAATATGTCTGTGCTCCCCGAGTTGTTTGCATGTTAACAGGGCCTAAGAACCTTAAGTCAAAATAATGGCACCCTCAGGAATTACCTTCAGGCACCAGTGAGCTAGGAGGAGGCGTATATTTCACTGATCTCTGTTCAGCAACGTCTCAGAAATCACACAACATAAATAGATGACTACCAGAGCTACATGCGAGTTTAGTTTCCACATTGGCATTATATTAGTCTGATTGCCTCTAAAACAAAGATTTCCCTTGTCTCAATAATAATAAACCAAAGATAGAAATTAAAAATATGATTAGTACTGTATACAAGGGCACTTCAAAAGGGTCAAAGAAAAATATATATAAGAAATAATTTTGTGCTAAAGTAACTTATTTTTTAATTCCCCTTTTCCATGAACTTTTTGAACTTTTATAATATTTGCACACATTTTGTATAATGTTAAGAAACTTGAGTTTCTAAAAGTATTTTTTAAAATAATGACTTAATTTTATTTGAAAGGCAGACACAGAGAGAGAGGAGGAGAGGGAGAGACGGAAGGAGGGAGGGAGAGAGAGAGAGAGAGATAGGCACACAGGTAGGCACAGTGAGATCCTCCATCTGCTGGTTCACTTCCCAAATGTCTGCAACAGCTAAAGCCGGGCAAAATTGAATCTAGGGGTAGGGAACTACCTTGCGTCCCCACGTAGGTGGCAGAGACCCAAGGACTTGAGCCATCTCACCTGCTGTTTCCCAGGGTGTACTTTATCAGGAAGTTGAATCAAAGCAGGGTAGCAGGGACTTGAACCAGGTACTCCAAAATGGGATATAGGCATCTCAAGTGGCTATGTAACCATTGTGAGAAATTCCCAACCCTATAAAAACATTTGTTTTTGTCCTTGTTTTTTTTTGTTTGTTTGTTTGTTTGTTTTTTTAAAGAAAAGGCAGACTCAGAGTGCTCTAGATAACTTGCTAACACATCACTTTCAGAATTCACTTTTGGCATGTTGAAGCTGAATACTCATTGAGGATAGCAGAATATTGCAGGGGCAAGCATGCCTGAGCATTTTTATCATATACAAAGTGAGAATAGTAGCTATAGTCACACTGAAAAGGGCTAAGAGTATGACATGCAGGGAAAAGCAAGTGCAGATTATAATGAAAGGAATTAATATCTCCAAAATAAATAATGAAAGGAAGGAAAAGAAAATAATAAAAACATCCCCAGGTACTCTAACAGCATACTCTTGTTGTTACAATGGAGAAATTCTCTCTCCCTCTCTGTCTCTCTTTTCCTCTGCGTGCATATGTGTGTCCCTCTCTCTGTAATTCTTTCAAATAAATAAGTAGGTCTTTAATAAAAGGGAGAAATTGATTATGATATTTTAAAAATGCTTCTTTACCATGAAAAAATAGATAATTGAGGAGATAGATATATTTACCCTGTTTGAACATTTAAAAATTTACATATATTTATATATTTTATATATTTTGATATTTTATACATACATAAAACATGACGTGATACTCCATAAATATATATAAACTTATGTTTTGTTAAAAACATTTTTAAAAATGAAATAAAAGATGTTCCTAGACTTACTCTTAAAGGAAACCCATGTTTTTGACCAAATTACCTTGTATCTGCTTCAGATGATAAGGGCATCTACATTTCTGATGGTAAGGCCATTGCTCCATGCACACATGAAGTTTCTACCTAAGGATCAAGTGTAAGGGTTTGATTGCATTAGCTGCATTTTATAATATTCTCTGATAGTGACTACCAATGAGATATATCCATGTATCCAAATAAAACTGGGGAAAGGAGAGAATATTCAAAATTGCCAGATAGGGTAATTTTCTACTATATTCCTAACAAATGTAAAATATTATTAGAATTAGTTCTATTTTTAGCCTTTAAATGATATTTTGGAAGAGAGATTAAAACAATTGAGGCTCTGGTTTCATTTTCCCAGTGTGCTTTTAGGAGAGCTCAAGTTTGTGGTATCATTAGGAGTTATTACTACATGCTTCATAAAGGTTGGACAAAATGTATCTGGACACGAGGAAAAGGATCCATTTGAAAATTATATCACATTAGCTAAGATGAGATCCTCCAATTTTACCTCCACATATCACTAAGATTTGGGGTAAACATTAGTCCTCCATTAAATGGTAGCCTAATTGGTTTACACAATTATTGACATTGCTCATTTTCTGTGGCTCAAGCCAGACTCTTAAGGGAATAATAAGATTAGTTTAAGACAGATGAATAAAAGGAGTTCTGAAGGTTAATGAAACCAACGGTAGCGGAGAAGGAAGATGTTAGTTCTGGCACACCAGCTGCCTATTTCAAGAACAGGAGCATCTGCGTCCTGTCTGTAGGCTTATTACTATTAAATTTGTCAAAGCAACAGGACCTGATGGAGTGTTATTATTTTTCCCCAATAGAAAGGCATCTCTTTGACAAAACTGAAATAAGGTTGTTGAGTTCATAGAAAACTTAAAAAATGCAGTTTTCTTTATAAATTCTGAGTGTAGATCTTTCATTTCTTGTCTCTATCAGGCCTTACTAGAAATTCTTGAACAAATAGATGTCTGGGGCAACCCCTTTCATAATAGTACCACCTATAAGGGACTGCACAAATGGACAAGGGGTAAACACATAGCACAAGAGGCAGTAAGATAGTGAGGCTTGATGCAAGGTAGCATCGTCAAAGAACCTCAATCATAGTCAAAGAGGAAACTCAGTATTATGATAACTGCGGTACAACTGGGTATCAGGAATCAGATATAGAAACAATCTCCCACCAACACTGGAACGTTCCATGGCCCTTCAGCACTGGACATGGAGGACAGATAAGTTGCCTGTGAGATTATTCCCCTCTGTTATTGACTTGCTGGTAAAAATCTCAGTGTGCTTAAATTAAGCACTATCTTGCTAACAGATAAATCCTGAACTCTCAGCGGCTTACTCTAACAGCAAAACTGAAAGTATCCTTCTGTCAAGCAGAAATGTAGGCCTTCCTTCCTTGGGGAAGAGTTGTTGCTGAAAGGTCACTGTCCAGGCAAGGGCTTTATTTTATAGCTTCTTAGAATTAGGGAAAGGTGGCATCTGCCTGAGTTCTGATAGATGGTGGAAGTGCCCAACTAGTAGAAATGCCTTATATTAAGCTTGGGACTAGCCCCATTCCATAATAAATAAAAATCCCCACATATGCAAATGCTATACTTTCCTTCCACAACTTGTCACTGTCTAAGAGAAATGAAAACAATTTGTAGAAGCTAGAAAATGCCTTTCGGCTGCATTTTCAGTTGATTAAGTGGAGGAGAAATTCCCAACCAAGCCACCTGCAACACTGGAACTTTATGAAATTTATAAACTGGTCAGTTCTTGACAGAATAACTTTCACTTTCATTAGCACCTGTGAATTCACCTCATAACAACTCTTAAGATTCTGTTTTGATCCTATTCCCCCAAAACTAAGGGCACAGGGTTGTCTGCCTGCCAAATTATTATGTATAATAACTTAATCTGATATTTCACACTGGATTCATATGAGTCAACACCTTACCAGAGAGAAAAATTGTTTTCTTGGTACCTACTGTAATTACTTAACCAAAGCCACACATGATAGGTTTGAGTTTTGTTTTCTTTGTTGTTTTTGTTTCATTTTGTTTTCATGTTATCATAATACTTCTAACCAATTTCTCTATCAGTAGAAGAAAACAATAGATATGCATTAAAAAAAAAACCTGGAGTCTCAGGGCCAGCATAATAACATAATACCTCACCCAAGTAATATCATGTGGCAGTGTAGAGGGAGAGAATTCTACTTTATGCAGTCATTCAGAGATGCAGGCTGACAGAGAACTCATTACCCTCTCATTGCCAGGTTACCCTGGAAGTCAATATTTAAAGCCATAATCAAACCCAAAAAGCAGTAGCGATGGGAATACATATGTAGGTGCATGGAATGATTCAATGGGCCATCCCTGAAAGCACAACATGACAACCCACAAAGACATAGTGACATGTGTGCAGAAGGGAAAGCTAGCAAGCATTCCCTGGCCAGGCAGCCACTGGTCAAAAGTGACTACACCACAGTCAGCACCCAGTTATTATCTCTGTCGTATTTTGTGCCTGTCATAACAAAACCACCTATTACATGACAGCCTTTTGAAATGATCCCTGCTAATCTTGATTCTAATCTTTGGATATAACTGATATTACCCCCAGTGATATAAGCAAGGTCTTGGAACTAGGAATGTTTTGTATTTTAAGCAGGTTTCTATTGCTATTAACTTTTGGACTAATATTTTCAACTCAGATTTTCTGAAGACAAAGTCTGTATATGGCTACATCCTATCTGAGAATTTTGGTCAATAGGATGGCCAAGGCTGGATATAGAAATAAAAGGTGTAATTGTTAGAACTAAAGAGGTATGGCCAAGACCAGATATAGAAAAAAAAAAGAGTTAAGTACACTTTATTTTTCATGCAATGTTTATATCTTAAAATGTTCAGTAGATAAATATTAAAATGAAAATTTAATAGCTTTGTGCATACTGTTTAAAAAGTTTGCTCTCTAGTATTTTTTTGACCTGATCATTTTCAGGAAGTTCTTCTGAGCAATAAATAAATAGATTGACAGGTAGATAGATAAAAAGCCATAAAATGTTTATCTAGCCTTATTTATACAGGTGAAATGTAGGAGGTGAAAAATATTTGCAATGCCACATGGATATATACCCTCTTGATGCAATTTCACACTACCATAATAAATGTTCTTATATTCCTTAGTAATGTAGAAAATACCTCTGTGTCCATGAAAAAATTATAGTTGTCAACATAACTATATAGCATAAATTTAAAAATGCATAGAAAAGTAAGACATGAGGCAAATATTGTGACTATTTTGATGTAATGAGGAAATTTTTTTTTCTTTAATCATATGTGTATTTTTTCTCAGAATTTCTTGCATGGGTGAACTTTATAATGAAAAATATCTGACCTTTTATTTCATTGAGTAGAAAAGAGATTATATTTGTAAAAGTGAGAGTGATTAATGCAATTATTGTCTGCAATCATCATTCTGGGTATAACATCTTCATGACCTACTCAGTAAATGTACTCTCAAATATCTATGATATGCTAAGTAGCTCCTTAAACCCCATCAAAATATATAGCCAATGTATATTTTATTTTAAACTGGTTCTATTACTTTTTCCTATATCGAAACTTAAAGTTCTGAGATTTTAAATTATTATACTAGAATGTCAACATTGCCATCATATTTATCATCCTTACCATCATCATCTTACTTTAAACAGCATAGATATTCAGAAAATCTAAAACTATTGCTGCCATCTAGCCTCCTAAAAAAATTCAAATATTTCTGGTATGCTTCTATATTGGTGAGCTACTGTAGGTAATTTGTGCATTGCATTCTCATTCAAATCCTCTTTGGTCAACTTACTCCAAAGAAAGGAAAATTCTTTTATGGTAAAACATGTGACTAATTGAAAGACTCCAACAATTATTGCTCTTTTTAACAATTTTTATCCCAATAGCCGCTATGAATTTATGACTGATTTTCTTACTTTATAATGAGTAATTACTAATTCCATCTCCAGAGAAAGACTTGATAAGAGAAATTAATTTCAAAATATGCTATGGGGTTCATTTGACCCAATATTTTCCATTTCCATTTACACAAACTTATTATATAAATATTATAGATCAAGTATCTAATTCACATCTTGTTTCAGTCAAGTTTTTTTTTTTTTTAATCCTGATATCATCAACAGAAGAACAAGCTAGATTCTGTTTCATTATGAAGTTAGATTGTTATTTTAGATGCCAATTTTTGGATTATGATCCTCTGTATTAACAAATAACATACAATGGTGCAATTCACTCTTCTAATACTAACATTTCACATTGATTTAGTTGTGGTGGTTTCTTTTTTTTAAACTTTTATTTAATGAATATAAATTTCCAAAGTACAGCTTCTGTCCTTAATGTGTTGGTTTCTAAACCCAAATCCCTTCATGCCCAGACTGAATGGTAAATTAGCATATGACTCATGCAGGTGGCTCAACATGACTTCTACCTAAGTTATTATTGGTGTAGATAAAAGTGGCAGACAAAAGAAATTAGCCGTTACATTAAATTCTTGAAATTTATAGCCTCTAAGATCATGTCCATCTATATAGTCCTCCATAAAGCACCAATTTGTAATGTTTATCCCCACAGGGAAAGTAATCAATCCACAGACCTTTAAACTTTAAGTGTCTGGTATCAAATAGCTTGGTCCCATTATTTTCTCATCATTCTTGTAAAACATGACTAATCACATGTTTACACAAAGACACTGTTGTGTCAACTCAGGCCTTATAAGTTAGTATGAACTAGACAAAGTGTACAATTGTGGAACATGAGACAACTACAGTATCTAATGGAATGGAAGAGGTTAAGACTCAAAGATAGGCTTGACTGCTTCTTCTGTTCTTTTTAGTGCTAACCATGTTTAGGTCACCAATTTAGTCTTTTCTGTGTTCAAGGAAAGAGATCTATGAAAAGGGCAGATGTAAAGACTCTCAAAGAAGACCTGGTTCTGGCTTCAGACTCCTGTTAAAAGGGGATGCGTTTGCCAATGATAAGGGATTGTAAAAGTATCACATAACCCTTGCATTCTTTGAAAATTTTAACAATATAGTGGCACAAACAAGGGGTACATAATCTGGGCTTATTTACAACAATTACTATTGAGTAAATCTGCATATACTCACTATGATACAAAAAGGGTAAGATTTCTTTAATGTGAAGTGTGTAAAAGAAGACGGAGCCCATGGCACTCCGAGGAGACTTAGAATGCGCCCTAACACTTCTTGCACAGAGAACATGGCAGAGTGCTGCATTTTCTGTCAGAATCTCTAACCCACTTAGCACTCTGTGTCTGGCCTGGCCTTTTGTTTGTTTGCCTTAAGCCTGGACCTGATTTAGTTAGACAAGCAGCTCCAGCCAGAATCTTGTCATTCAAAATCTCTTCCTGAGTCTTTTCATTTTATTAATATCATTAGTCTGTGCCTGACACCCTGGGAAGACCTTGTCCAAGATCATCTTCCTCAGATATAAACATTTAAGTTTCAAGATAAATTTAAAGTAGTTGCTTTGGCTCAGAATTTATGATATTCAAATACGTTTAAACTCACATAGCAAGATTGCAATTTAAATCATTTAGGAAAAGTCCTTTTATGAGGTAAAAAAGGCTAAAATAGAATAGGGAGGAATAAACATTGCGGTGAGAATTGGATGAGTAGAATCTGGGTCTCCACACTCACAAAGGCATACTGCACAATTTTGGGCAAGGAAATCATTGCCCTGTCAACTTCAATTTGTTATTTATTATGACTGAAGTGTTGAATTAAATAATCACCATGTTCCCATGAGCTTTTATTTTTAAGTTATATTGATATACATACTTATGCATTTTTTATTTGAAAGGCAGAACGACAAAGATATCTTCTAGTTAACCTGCTGCACCACACACCCACCCCTTGCACCAACTTCAAAATTTTATCAAATTGTTTCAAGCTACCACATAGTTACAAGCACCCAGCCTCTACCTAGCTTATTAAAACAAATGAGCCATTTCATAGAGCAGGTTGCAGTTTCACCTTTGAACTTCATCTCTCATCTGATATGCCATCCACATGAAATTTTTAGGCTTTTGTTCTGAATAGAACAATATTAAATGAGACATTCTTTTATTTTGCAAGCTTCTGCTTTAAGAATATTAGTTCCGCACCTTTAAAAGTTGGAGTTTTCTCCTCTTTTATAATTATTGTAAATATTCAATATGATAATATACTGATGCTGGTAGATTTTATTTGCTTGATTTAATTTTTGGGATAGCATATTTTTAATTTACATTATACTCAAAGGTTTAAAACTCCACTAAATAAAGAGCAGAAAGATCCTATTTCATCAAGAATATAGGCAAGGACTAAAAATAATAATCAAATAAAATTAGGCTAGTATATTTTAGGGAGAAAACAATGAGTTTGATTTCTAACAGTGAGATCGAATTAGAATTGTTTGTAAGCCATTGGCTATTCTGTTCCAAACCATAAGAGACACTGAACTAGACATGAAAGAATTTTAAGGAAATAATTTATTGATCTATTTTCTTCCTTTCCGTCCTTTACTCTCCATCATTCTCAGCAAGGCTATGAATTAATCTGTGCAGAGCCCATGCTCATAATTAAATTTTCTGTAGTATTTATAATGCTTGGGATAGTATTTAGCACATTGTAGGACTTTGTGTTTTGTGGTTTTGGTGATACTCCTTAAGGAATAAGTTCACAAAAATTGAAGGGGGCAGTTAAAAACTATTAAAGTGATAAAGACAAAAGAAGTGTTTTTAACTTAGAAAACAGCATCACCCTTGAGGACGGAGTGATGTGGATGGGTTTGAGAGACATTTACAAGGTAGAGTCAGTAATACTTTGAGGTGGAGTAGATGTTACCAGAAGGGAGGGAGAAGAGTCCAAAAACAGCTGCTAGGTTTCTGGCTTGAAATGGGTGAAAGGTGGTAGCATTTACAGAGAAGAGTAGAGGTTTTGTACATATTACATCTGAGATGACTGAACTAACCAAATGCTGAGCAGATGGTCAGATTTAAGAATATTGAAATAGGAAGCAATGTGAGAGCTCTAGAAATACAATATTGAGATCATAAATTATAAGTAAATTCGTGACATTCTTTAGATGAAAGACTAACAAATGATAAGTGGACCTAAAAAAAGACTCTGATGCTATCTAGCATTTAATGATCTCCTTGAGAAGAAAAAACCAATAATGAGACAAGGAATGGGAAACAGAGATGCTAGAGCAAAATCTGGAGAGGTGGTACTATGGTAGCCAAGGGTAGAAACTATTTCCAGTCCCAGGAAATTAACTGTAACAAATTCAACTGAATCATGAAAGTCATCCTAGAGAAAACCATTTTCAATATTTATGCCATTTCATGTAAAGTATCCTAAGTGCACTGCACTGTAGAAGACCAAAAAGGAGAAAATAAGAAACATTCATAATCTCCTAACTCTTAGATAACCCCAAATAACTTGATCAGTTAGCCTACTGATATGTTTTGGCACACATAATTCTGATATTTTAAATATCAGAATCATAGCAATATGGCTCTTTCAATTTTTTTTCTTAAAAATAATGTTAGTACAGCCTTATTTGGTATAAAATTAAGTCATTGAGAATGTCTTACAGTCTGTCTTAGGCACAGGAGTTGAGACACAACTTCTAATAATGTACAAATTAACAAAACGTATGCAAAAAATAATTGTTGAGTCTTTACATAGTGGAGGAAAAGCCTGTGACTAAAATGAATTGAAATGCATGTTATTGCAAAAACTAAAAGAAAATAGGGCCGGTGCTGTCGCGTAGGGGGCTAAGCCTCTGCCTATGGTGCCAGAATTCCATTTGGGCATCAGTTTGTGTCCTGGTTGCTCCACTTCTGATCCAAATCTCTGCTGTGGCCTGGCAGTAGAGAATGGCCCAGGTGCTTGGTCCCTTGCACCCACATGGGGGACCTGGAGGAAGCTCCTGGCTCCTGGCTTCAGAATGGCTCAGGTAGGGCTATTGTGGCCATTAGGGAGTGAACCAGTAGATGGAAGACCCCTCTCTCTGGGGGCCAGCGCGGTGGCTCACGTTTTTTAGTCCTCTTCCTGAGTGGATTATGGGTGCCAGGTTCTAGTCCCGGTTGCTCCTCTTCCAGTCCAGCTCTCTGCTGTGGCCTGGGAAGGCAGTGGAGGATGGCTTGGGCCTCTGTACCTGCGTGGGAGACCAGGAGGAGGCACCTGGCTCCTGGCTTCGGATCGGTGCAGCGCCGGCCTTGGCGGCCATTTGGGGGGTGAACCAATGGAAGGAAGACCTTTCTCTCTGTCTCTCTCTCTCTCTCTCACTGTCTAACTCTATCTGTCGAATAAATAAATAAAAAAAGAGAATAGAAGTGATGAGATGGGAAAAATGAGTGGCAGATAGGTTATGAAAACATTTATATCCTATCCTGAATTTGGGTTTCAGCCTGTAGGCAATAGGAAACAACCTGAAGGATCTTTAGCAGGAGGAAGACATGGATTCTGTGCGAACTTCCAACTCAAAATACTGCATCACCAAATCTAAAATTATTTTTTCAGAAACCACCTACTTTTTTCTCCACATTGGTCTACTTTAACTTTTTTTGAGAGGGATAGAACCATCATAAAACATTAATAGTAATAAAGGCTTAGGTGAAACAGCAAATCCGAGCCTCACTCCAGGGGATGTTGTGAGAATGGTAGGACCTGCACTGTGCATCTTGGTCTGGATAAAGATATCATCTTTACTTTCTTTGATCAGTTGTCAGGGCCATCTTATTTTGTTAAAGATTTATTTTATTTATTTGAAAGCTACAGAGAGAGCCAGAGGGGGGGGGGGATCCCATCTGCTGGTTCACTCCCCAAATGACTGCAACAGCCAGAGCTGAGACAATATGAAGCCAGGAGCCAGCATCTTCTGTGTCTCCTATGCGGTGCAGCGGCCCAAACACTTGTGCCATCTTCTGCTGCTTTCCCAGGCCATATCAGAGAGCTGGATCGGAAGTAGAGCAGCTGTTCCTGCAGGCCAGGGCTTTAACCCACTTTGTCACAGTGCTGGCCAGGGCCATCTTGTTTTTAAATTGCCCTAGTAACCTTGGCCATACTATAGAAACAGGTCTATGAGATGGTTTCTCTCTCTCTCTCTCTCTCTCTCTCATTACATTTGAGACATCCTCTTTAAATGTTAAATGCATACAGCTGGGTAAGAAGGAAGCACAAATTTACTATCAGAGTAGCTCTGAATAGTGTATATAGTTTCTGGTACTTTTCATCAACCCATTTTTACTGCTGTATGACCTCAGCAAATACAATGCATTCTTCACACTCACTTTCACTGCTCATGGCACACACAATGATTTCACCAGATATTATAGAATTTCATCTTAAGGATATGGGTGAGTTCCCAGACTCAGAAATATTATTGATTAATAGGGGATCTGTCACTCAGCTTTTATGGTGTTAGATATAATACAGAGTGAATAACTCTGGGATCTGAATGGTCCTCCTTTTTTAAATCAATATTTTCATTTCCCCTCAAACCTCATCAAGGATTAAATAGAGTGGGTTGAAGTTGCAGACCTTGATTTCTCTTTATTCTAAGTGGGAAAGCCAGAGAAAATAAAAATACCAAAAGATGTGGGGCAAAGGGATAAAGGGGTAAAGTGAATAATGTCAGAGCGCCATTAATAGGATTGTTTATGCTGTATTTTAGCAGATACATGGTAAATCAGACCAATTCTTTTCTCAGCTAACTATCAACAACCCGTTAGATTGTATGAGCTTCCTTTTCTTCTTCAGCTAAATTTTGTAGAGCTAAGGGCTCTGCTATTCTGTTTCCTAGAGACCAAAGGTGATTAGTCATAGTTTGTCAAAATCCAGTCTCTCAAGCAGAATATTAAATTAAGGAGAATAAATGTGCCCCCGCAGTTAGGAAACTTAAGGAGAAGAACAAATAAAAAAGGAAAGAATTTTCCTCTGTTAGGGAGATTAAAAGCTGGAATTGAGATTTGAATTCTAGGGCTGAGATCTGCCACTTACTTTTTGTGTGTTTAAGAGAAACTCTACGAACTTGAAAAGCAATAGTCAAAAATTTCACCTTGTCTCGTCATTTAGCCTCTCTGTATCTGTTTGTTCAAATCACCATCCCCATAACTCCTGACCGCATCCCCAGCCCTATCACAAGCTGTCTCATTTTGAAAATCCAGTTTGCATAAAGGTAAAAGGGAGTTGATGAATTAGTGAATGATGTCTAGGACAGCAAAGCTTATCCCCAAGGAATAATAAGTCTCTCTGAATGAACTTCAAGCAATGGAGCACCTGGATGAGCACATTGTTTTGATTTAGCTGTGTTCACTATAAAAACACTGATGCAGCTCTAACCAGGTACATGGGTGCAGTACTTCAACTCTGTTTTTAGTTTCCCCGTCTCTGCAGCTACAATGATTTTATAATCCCTATCTTGAAAGAATGGGAGTTTAAAAGAGGTGCTGCATGTAAAGTGCTTGAAGCTGTTTCAGACACAACAAGCACTGAGCATTTGTTAGCTGTTACCTATCTGTCAGTTATTTTAGTTTTCTAAAGTAAAGAAGAAAGCTTGGCATCGACTTTGGTATCAGTGCAAAATCATGTTTATTATTAAGCAATGATATATGAGAAAGATTTAATTTGGGAATTCAACTATCTGAGGCAAGTCTATGCCACACTTAGCTTTTACGGAGTTCACCTTCCTACAAAAACGGTGGCAGAGAGAGGAGAGATGCTGTATCATGACATAATTGAAAAATGCCTGTTTTTGTAAGATTTTCAAATCTTGGCCCTGTCACTGAAAATGTAGGCAGTTTATTAAGCACACATGAATCTTAACTTAGTGTTCTGTGAATTGCAGCAGTGACTGACCGTCTTGTTGGGGCATGGTGTCGGATTAAGGGCACCACTTAGCTACACTAGCCAATTCATACACTGAGGAAGGTGATTTGTAGAGGTGAGTAGGTTCAGCCAAGCTAAGAGTTAAATATATTTCATTTCTACTTCCTGTCAAATAGCAGTTCCTACCAAGTGTTTAGTGTTTGTTTTAGAACAGTCAGGCAGATATTATAAAATAGAAACTGAGTAGTTTATAACAACAGTAATTTGCACCTCTTAGCTCTAGAGTCTTGGAAGTCGACAATCAGGGCCCCCAAAGTTTTAGTGTCAGGTGAGGACCTGCTTCCTAGAGTGCTGACATCACTCCAGCGTCACACTGTGGAATGAAGCAGGGAGCTTTCTGGGGTGTCCTTTATAAGGGCACTAATCCCATTCATAAGAGACGCATCCTCATGAGTTAGTGCCAAAGTCCTCACCTCTCAATACCCTTACCTAGGAGTTTAGCATTTCAGCATAGGAATTTAAAGGCAGGAAACAAACACTCAAAATATTTCAGTGTTGATCTGAGCTAAATGGGTTCTGCTCTCACAATCACCCTGGGGATGATGAATCAACCAAAGGGCATCATTAACTAACTCTCTGCCCAGGCGTTGCTTAGCTAGTGTAATGTTTCCAGATTTCCTCCTTCCTTACTGGCCTCTCCTTACAGGCTACTTAAAACAATACAAAACAAAACCAACCAACCAACCAAACAAGCAAAAACCATGCTCCACTTAGATCAAGTTGTCTAAAGGAAAAAAAAAGGAAGAAAAGAGGGGGCTTGAGGGAGGGAGGGATAGTTTACTTCAAGGAGTTTCTCTATTTCACCTGTGTCACCAAATGTATTGACATAAATTATTTATAATCTTCCCTTACTAGTATTAGAATGCCTATAAAATCAATGCTAATCTTTCATTTGTATTCAAGACAGTGGCAATTAGTATTTTGATTTAGATTTTGTTGTTCACTGTAGGTACATACAGTTTTATCCGTTTCAAATCTTTTTTACAAAAACTCGCTCAGTTTCACTGAGTTTCTTTTTTCTATGTTATAATTTTCCACTTATATTTTTATCTCTTCAATTCTTGAGTTTAGCTTTCTTACCTTTTTCTAGATTCTTATTTAAATTTTATTTTTTATTTATTTACGTGAGAAATGGAAAAAAGAGAGCTCCCATCTACTGATTCACTCTCTAGATGCCTGTAAAAGCCAGAACCCCAAGAGTTGGGGACTCAATCTTGCTGTCTTGTGAGTGGCATAAATCTAACTAGTTGGCCCATCACTGCTGCATCTGAGAGTCTTCATAAGCAGATAATTGAATCAGGAAACAGGAGGTGAATGTAAACTCCCACATGTAATACAGACATCTTGAACAATTACCAGGCTCAATGAATGCCCCCTTTTTCAGATTTCCTACAGTAGAAATTTGGGTCAAAGATTTGAGAATGTTCGTCTCTTTTAAATTTTCTCTGGGAAATGGGTAGAAACTCTCGTGATACTCTGTCTGCTCAAGTATGAGTGGTGATCTGCCTCCCCAGCCCCAGCATGTGGTTAATCAAAGTTTGTGTGTATATGCTCCTTTGTGTTAATCCAAGAGAGAAGATGATTTTTATTTTTTTCTTGCAGTTCTCTTTTCTCAGAATGAGGAAAACAGATTTTTCAAATATGCCTAGGTATTACCTGGTGGTCTATAAAAAGGATCTTTAAAGTATCTGTTTAGAATATTCTGAGGTTCTGCTAATATCTAGTTTATGAAACATTCATATATTCTTAGCCTTCTTCCCCATTTTTCTACACTACTAAGTGAAATCCTGGCATATAAATTATGAATGATCTTAGGCAGAGTTATTTTTTAAAATAGTATCAATTAGAGGTCTAGTCTTTCCAGGCCAGAAAACAATCGGTTACCATTTTAACGTTTTGCTCTAAGAGAGTTTCTGATTTACCTTTCAAGATAAGGTTACACAGAATATCTCCTTTACATCTTTTTATTTCTGCTCTAAAAGTTTTAAGTAAAAAAATGCTATAAAGTGATAGTTAAGCATACAACATCTTAAGGAAAAAAGTTGAAAATGAAGGAACATTTTATTCTACTATGACTCATTTATTCTTCTAGGTAAAAATTCCTTTTGTTCTTTCAATAAATGACAGCTCTTAGTTCTACTTTAGAACGTATACATTTTGGTACTCAGGGAAATTGCCATGGGCCCCTAAAGGCCACCTTTATCATTGTGGATTAATCATATCAGATCACCCTACTGTGAGAAGTTAAAGCCATGCCCACTTGATGATTTTATTTCAATAGATTTCATTTTCTCCTTCTGATTGCTACTTTACTCTCTGGTTGCATTAGAAACAGGAATGGTTAAAGGAGTCCCATTGTGAAGAGAAACCTGGAAAAAGCTTTGATACAAGGTAAGAGCTAATTCACTATTCTGTAGGGAATGATATTCATCTATCTTTCAATAAGAGCTAATAGCTCTATAGGCCCAATGCACTCAGCTAATCTAGGAAGAACTTGATGCTTGGGAACTGAAATTCAATCATGGTTCATGCATAAGTGCTATTACTACATATAAGATACACTCACACCTACTTGATATAAAATATGACTAATGTTTTGAAAAATTAACCAACCTCTTTAACCTTTGTCAGCATTACATAAGTATTTGAAAATGTGATCATTTTTGGTTGAGGCACTACTGAATATTAATTTGGGTATCATAGTAAATGTTTACATATACTAATTAGAAAATAAATAAATAAATCTCCAAACAGGAAAACAGTCTTACATTTCCAAGGTTCTTTAAAGGATTAGAAATATTTATTTGATGTTATTTTTAAAAAGCTCAATGACTCTATTTATTAGTTAACATTCAGTCATCCTCATAAAAAGAAATAAGGTTTCCAGGAAAGATATTTTTGTCAAACATTCCCAAAGGTAAGAGCAATTTTCTTTTTATGTGAGAAGTGAGTTGGTTAAAGTCATGGCCATGTTATGTGTATCAAGTTCTGGAGGCAGGTAGTAACTCATGAGCAGAAAAATCAAATGAGAGAAATGAAGAGCAAAATATTTAGAGACAATTAAAATTCTTACATAGGTAAGGAGCAGCATGGTTTTTGCAAGCTTAATTGCATCACATGCTCTAAGTATTAGTATTGAGTGATCAGTGCAGATATTTAAAAGCTCCCTAAAATATCGAATCTTCTGTTCATTTCAAGGGTTAGTTTTAATTAAAATAGAGAAATTCTAATGTTGAATTGCTCATCATTGCAAGAAGGTAGAGAAGTCCGGGAGTGGGAATTTCATTTACAAACCTTCCTAATCCACAATTGCATGCTAATATTTCTTTTATTTCAACCACAACAATATCAGCTCTCAGTTTTATTCAGGATTTTGTTCTGCATCTGAAGGCAAAAAGTTAATTTATGAAAGTTGTGCACTCTTCTTATGATGTGTTAAATTTGTAGCCATATTTGCCATATATCTGTGGGCCTCCATGTAAAGCACATTCATTCAATAGATTTTATTTGCTTGGCATCCTAATCACATTGTTTGTGTATTTTCTAACTTTTGAGTGCCATATGGTGATACAGTTTTATTATTTGTCTAAGCAAGTAGGAATGTTTTATTATGAGTTGTTTCATCTTAATATTGCGGGAATTATATTCAACTTTAAGAGTTGTATTTCATTATGAAAGCTCTCTGTGAAGTAGTAAATAACTCATCAAAACAATGATAAGTGCACCCTACATGATCTCATACATTTCTTTAGGTCCACACTCTGTGATTGATTGTAAATGTGGGCTATTATAGATGATGGCACTGGGCATAGTATCTTTACCAATGGAAATTCTATGCACAATTCTAAGGTTGCTGGATTCTTCCCTAAATAGTTGTGACCCTTGAGAAATTTAGGGACATCAGTAACAACTGATAACCTTTTGGCATTGAAAATTAAAATGTATTTCTTATTCTTGGTAAAATTTAGAGTGAATTTTGATGTTATATATAAGTTTTATTTATGTGAAAAGAGATAAAAGACCAAAGTGGTTTGCAAAATGGAGTGTATTGGTTTGGAAGCACATCTTTATATATTAGTGAACCCTGTAATGAACTGATCAACTTCACAACTGATGAATAATATTTAATATTTATGAGCACAAAATATGAGTTAAGAATTCTTTTAAATGCTCTAATACATAACAACTTGTATTTGAGGGAGGTATTATTTTTTTTAAAGATTTTTATTTATTTGAAAGAGAGAGAGGAGAGGCAGAGAGAAAGAAAGAAAGGTCCTCCATCTGATGGTTCACTCTCCAGTTGGCCACAACGGCCAGAGTTGCACCAATTCAAAGCCAGAAGCCAGGAGCTTCTTCCGGGTCTCCCATGTGGGTGCAGGGGCCCAAGGACTTGGGCCATCTTCTACTGCTTTCCCAGGCCATAGCAGAGAGCTGGATTAGAAGTGGAGCAGCTGGGTTCGAACCAGTACCAGTATGGGATGCCAGCACTTCATGCTAGGGCATAATCCACTGCACCACAGCGCTCGCCCCAGGTATTATTTTGTTATACCCATTTTACAAGTGGATATGCAAAAATATCATCTAACATATACAAATTACTAACAGAAGTCAAGCTGAGGATTCAGCCCAGACATTCTGGCTTCAGAGACCACACTTAAATTAATATTCTGTAGAGTTTGTGTGTAATTAATCCATGTTGAATTATATGTAGTGAATCAATGTTGAAGTATAGTTCAAGGTCATTGGTTTACATTTTACCACCAAATTGCATAGCACAGACCAACCTAGCAATCTGTGGAGATTGAGTCATCTTCCCGCTAAGAGAGAAGATCCTCCAACCCATGGTTAAGGTCTTACCTTTCCAAACTCTGGTTTTTTAATGCATGTGGGTATCAACTATTGTCTATCTATCATGGACCTGTTTCTTAGTCTATTTGGGCCACTAAAACAAAGTGTCATAGACTGGGTGACTTAAACAACAGATATTTACTTTCTTCCAGTTCTGAAGTCTGGAAGTCTGGGATCAAGGTGACAGCATGGTCCGGTGAGGGCCATTTTCTGCCTTACAAATATAGACTTTTCATAGTTTACCCAAATGACAGAGAGAGGGAGCTCTGACGTCTCTTCTTTCTCTTATAAGGGCACTAAACACAGTATGGGAATTTCATTCTCATGACTTCACCTTAACCTAATTACATCTCAAAGGACTGACCTCCTAATACCATGGATTGGAGATTAGAGCTACAACATATTTTTTGAGGGAATGCAAACATTTAGCCCATTAACAGCCAAACACTGCTATAGACACTGGGAATGCAGATGAGAACATAGATAAAAAAATCTTGCCAGTACAAAACTTACAGTCTTAAGGGAGCAAGCAAGATACATGAGTAAAATAGATTATCATATAGAGGCAATTCTAAAAGATAAACATGTTTAGAAGGTACACTAGGAAATTGGATGGAGAGCAATGTTGACATTTTGGATGGAATGGTCAGAAAATCTGCTGAGTTTAGCTGACTGTTAATCTGAATGGGCTGTGCTAAAAGAAAAGTGAGTGCACAGAAATTGAGGTGAAGCATGGTATGAGTTAGAGTAAAAGATAAGATTAGAAACATAAAACCAGGATCCAGACTATGCAGGACACTGCCACTCATAATATGGACGGCCCTCAGATTTTATTCTCATGGAAATGGAATCTGTGGCAGGGCTCTGAGCAGAAGAATGGCATGATATGAACTTCATTTTAGTAGGATAATTCTGACTTCTTTGCTGAAAGTAAACCGAAGAGGGGAGCGAGAGCTGAAGCAAAGAGACCAGTTAGAAAGCTAACCTGTCAGATTATTAATAGAGATTAGGCTAATGGGTGCTAATCATGCCTCACATGGATTGATCAAGTATTTATTTGCTGCAGAGAAAATTTGAATGTGATTTTAATGTTGATTTGGGAAGTCTTCCAAGAAAGTTAGCATGTGCACAATTCATTAATCTCTTTCAAACTCACTGAAAGAACAAAAACAAACTCAAATTGAATGTAACTACATAAAAACATAAAAAAGCATACTTCAACAAATTCACTGGAAAGATGAAATAAAGTTAATGTGTCATTTTCATGAATGTTTTGAAACCCCTCTTCATATAGAGTGAAAAACAACTGTGGCAACAAAGCCACACTTGTAACTTTGAAGGTTACCTTCTTGAAAACATAAAATTTAAACCTAGGTGAAGTATCCTATGACTCAATAGATTGTACCAGTAGTCTTCAATATGAAAAAGAGTTTAAATGATGTGTGGGAACATTTTGAAGAGCACTGCCACATCCCATACTGTGCAAGTCAATAGTGGAAGATATTTGTAAACTCAATCTCATTCCATAGAACAGGAAGGAGTATGAAGCTGAGCAAGAGATCTCTGACCTCACAAAATAACCCCGTGTTTACTAACGTAAAAAGAAAGGGAGCGGATTCTAGCAATAGCTGAATTACAGGACAAAAGAAGAAAAAATTATTGGGCATTTTGGTTCAACAAAGATATTCTTTGTATAAATACAATAGCAAATTCCTGTAAACTTGCATTGGATTAAACTTCTCCCAAAGTTAGCATTATTTCCTAACACCTGGAAATGGATCTTGTATCATCTCACACCCAGTTAACCAGAAAAGGTGGCAGGAGGAAGAATTAAATATTCTTTAAGAAAAATTGGCTGTCTCCTTTGTTATATCTCTTACAGCCACTCCTTTAAACAACTGAATAAACTGAACAATTAGGAGAACATTATCATCATTGAACACTCCAGTGTAAAATGTTGAAGTGCTGGAAAGAGGAAAGTATATCATAGAATCACTGTGTAGATTTTGAGAATAATTCTTGACCTCCTGAGACTCTATATTTAATTCAAAGGTAAAAATAATTGTAGTAGTAAATTGCTGCGAACATTTTCCAAGGAAAAGAAAGAGGATAAAATTGTGTGTAAAACACTCATAAGTCCATTTTTTTAAATTTTAGGAAAGAGTTGCTTGACTTTCTGACAAATTAAATATGTCAAAGGTAAGAAGCAAAATATCTAATTATCAGTTGAAGAAGTACTACCAGAAGTAACAAATTAAATTTAAAATTGATAATTTCAAAAACATTGAAAAGGGCAAAAATATATCAACAGTGTTTATTTAGTAGCATACCAAAGAGATTAGAAGAATATAGATAGAATCCTGAAGAAAAGGGAAAAGAAATGAACATTGTTAATGCAAAAATTGCACTAGATACATTCAGACACTAAGGGAGACTTTATTCAAGGCAATCGCGAGTAATTATAAAGACTAGAATTCAGTCTGAACTCAACTCTAATGAAAAGGGAGCAGGAGAGTTTTAAAAGTTTAGAGACTGGGGACCATGGCTCATCCGTGTGTGTGATGTTTGGTATTCTCCAGGCTGAAATAAAAAAAAAAAAAAAAAAGGCAGTCTCATATCTTCATGAGAAGAGATAGTTACATAACTTGGAGTAAAACAGGTGTTATGATCCAGAAAGTAATCTGGGTAGTCCCCAAAAGCATTTGTGTTATGGATTAAGGATAGAACATCATCACAATTTGGTGTCTGAAGGTTGACCTTGAAAGTGATTAAATTGGTCTAAGTTGTTAGCATGGATTCCCTAAGATCACATCCTACTGGCTACAGAAAGAGGAACACACAGATGTGAAAGAGCACTGGGGGTCCTCTCCTTCCACTTCCTTGCTCACCACATGATCCACTCTACCATCCATTGGCCTCATCAGACACCAGCTCAATGGGGCTGCCTGATGCTGAACTGTGAAGTCCTTCAACAGTGCATCAGAAGAGACCTTCTCCCATCATAAGAAACTCTCTTCGGGTGTTTGGTATGTATGCGAATGAACAGGTGTCTCACGTGGCAAGCTAGGTTCCTATCCTCTCACAAATGCTTATGCCTGTGCTGTCTCCTTTGATGGTTCTATTTCAAAAAGATGGCTTCTGGGGCCTGCAGAAAGATAATTTCTGAGTTGTGAAATTGGCAAGCTTTTAAAAAATACTGAAATCTCATTGCAACAAAGAATATTTATAATGGAAGCTTTTTAAAGTAAATACTCTAGGGGCATGCACTGTGGTCCAGTGGGTTAACGCCCTGGCCTGAAGCCCTGGCATCATCGCATATGGGTGCTGGTTCGAGACCCGGCTGGTCCACTTCTGATCCAGCTCTCTGCTATGGCCTGGAAAAGCAGTAGAAGATGGCCCAAGTCCTTGGGCTCCTGCCCCAATGTGGGAGACCCAGAAGAAGCCCCTGGCTCCTGGCTCTGGATCAGCACAGCTCCATCTGTTGCGGCCAATTGGGGAGTGAACCATCAGATGGAAGACCTCTCTCTCTCTCTCTCTCTCTCTCTCTCTCTCTCCCCCTCCCTCCCTCCCTCCCTCCCTCTGCCTCTCCTCTCTCTGTGTAACTCTGACTTTCAAATAAATAAATAAATAAATCTTTTTAAAAAATAAAGTAAATACTCTAAGAAAGGAAGACAGGATCCTCTGTGGCTAGGCAGTTAGATTCTGTAGTGGCTGGATTGTGAAGGATGATCCTAAATACAAGAGGAAACCATCCTAAAGTTCAGTCAAACTCATGGCTCTCTTGGTCAATATAAAGAATAATATATTCAGTATGGAGGCAAGACAATAAAGACTTTATTCATAGGTAAGTATATAACTGCTTTAAAACATAATGAAAGAATATTCCTCAAAACAAATAATATCTGAGTATTACTGACCTAAGTCAGTCCACCAAAATATAACTGTATTTTAGGAAAATTAAACAAGAAAACTTGTCTTTAGGAAATAATTTTGAGGTACAGCAAAACCTGCAATTCTCAGGGGAACAAACATAATATAGCTCCAAAGTGGGAGAAATATTTAGCCAGGTCATGTTCAGACCTCAGAGATCAGAAAGTAAGATCCAATGTCAAATGACAGTTCTCAGAAACTGGTGATATTGCAGCAAGCGATACATGCCAAGTGAAGAAATTTTGTCTTTATTTTATGTAAGTGAGTATCTCAAACTCAATGCACTTTGCCCCCTCTCTAACCCAACTTCAAAGGTACTTTCATAGATTAGCACATTTAATCCTATTGTGATGCAGAGGATTAAGCAGTTGTTTGGGACACCAGCATCTCATATTGTAAAGTCTAGGATCAAGTACCATCAATGCCCAAGTCCCTGGGTTCCTGCCACTCATTTTGCCACCCCTGGTGGAGTTCCTGGCTCCTGGCTTCAACCTGTCCTTGCCCTGGCTGTTGTGGGCATTTGGGAAGTGAACCAGTAGGTAGAAGAATTCTCTCTCTCTCTCCCTCTCCTTCTCCCTGTCTCTCTCCCTCACTTCCTCCCTCACACTCTCCCTTTCTCTGTGTACTCTTTCAAAATAATTATTAATTAAATAAACGGTAAAAGATAAACAACTTTTTAGTATATCCACATGGACAAAAAATGTTCATGGAAAATTGAATTAAAAGACAAATTTGTTTTAGTGTAAATTTTTAAACAGAATTCATGGATACTTTTTCCCAGGAACTTTTGGAAGATCATTTGTATATGTGACTTCAGAAATTTTGGTAACAATAAAATTATCTTTTTGTTTCATTTTCTGTATATATTTTGAAGTACTCTCACATTTGGTTGCAAACTAGTTATTGAGAACTAGCACTTAATGTTGCCTAAACTATAGTTAACATTTCCTTAAAATACTGCCTTAGGTCTTTTAATCAAAATATTTATATAGACAGATGGTTTTGCAGGAGAGATTAAACAGTGGTTGTGAATAGGATGGATTAGAATCTAGGAAAGCTTGCTTATTGCAAGGCCATTTGTATGACTCTTGCAGTAAGCTAGACAGGAGGGAATAAGAGCTTACAGAATGGCAAAGACAGAATTGATGAAATGCCTTGTTGACTTACTATTGCTGCAATGAGCCCTTCTTTGATTCCCAGCATGGATTTTAAAGAATTTTTTTTTATTTCAATAATTACAACAACATGGACAAGGCAGTGCTAGTATTTACTAGTTGACAAATTTTAATGCCTTTTATTTCTGTAAATTACTTATCATTTCATTTAAATTGACATGCAGCTTTTTTTTTTTACCAGCAGACTACTCACTTAAAATGGATATAATGACCTGTCAATATGAAAAATCAGTGTTGATAGGCTTTGCCCACATAGTCCATCTATAAACATTACTAATTGTTTTATAATTTCAGTCCAATCCCAGTTCCTCATAAAGAATTTCCAGATCATTCTCTCATCTCAATTATTTTGACACTTATTTATTACTATAATATATCTTGCCTTAATTTGTTTTATTTATTTATTGATTATTCTTATTCATCTGTATTGTAAGCCACGCCATGGAAAAAAAAAATCTCTTACTTTCTCTCAAGGACCATCTATGGATGTATTATACAAGGTACAAAATAGGTAATAATTTATTAGATTTACATGTTATAATTTCCTTGATTTTCCTATTTGATAAAGAAGCTATGCATTTTAATAAAGTACTCTCTGGATTTTGGAGACAAATGGAATAGGTTAGAGTGGTTTTTATGAACAAGAAAATTTTGTGGACAAAATATAACAAGAAAGAAATTATACCATTAATTTAGAAGAAAACTCTACTTTTAATTAAATTATATTAACTTAGAAAGGAAAATATACTTTCAGGACTTTCCATTGACCTTATTGTATCTCAACATCAAACAAGATAACTAAATATACATAGGCTTAGAACTTGTATGGAGATAAAATGTCCATGTTCATTTTCTTCTAGGCAAATAGAAGTGAATGCACTCTAAGCATTTAAGTTTTCTAGCCATCAATAGGTTGTGTGATATAGTGATGGAGCACATGTTCTAAAGTCAATAGAATCAGAGAAATTAGGTTTGAATCCCAGCCTTTGTTTAGCTCCAACTTTACCTAGAGGATTGCAAGGAAGCTCAAGAGATAATAGTCATAGATAGTTGTATACAATAAGGTGAGTATGTGTTTATTTTTGTATACCCTTTGTAGGATATTTGGGAAATTTCAAACTAATACTGCTTAATTATGAGGTATGTAACCCTAGAAATGACATTTCTGGAGTTAAGAAGTCCAAGATTGAGGTTTTGGTAGGTTTAGTTTCTACTTAATGTCAAAATGCCTGTCTTCTCTCTGTTCTCATAATGTCTAACTGCTGTACCCATGTACCTTCCTGCTGTATTTCTCTCTTTTTTTAAATATTCATTTACTCATTTATTTTAGATTAAGTTTTTAAAATTTCATTTAAGATATAAAAATTTTGGCTGGCACCGCGGCTCAATAGGCTATTCCTCCTCCTGCGGCACTGGTACCCTGGGTTCTGGTCCCAGTTGGGGCGCCGGATTCTGTCCTGGTCGTTCCTCTTCCTGTCCAGCTCTCTGCTGTGGCCCAGGAGTGTAGTGGAGGATGGCCCAAGTCCTTGGGCCCTGCACCCACATGGGAGACCAGAAGGAAGCACCTGGCTCCTGGCTTCGGGTCAGTGCGGTGCACTGGCTGCAGCACATTGGCCACAGCAGCCATTGAGGGGTGAACCAATGGAAAAGGAAGACCTTTCTCCCTGTCTCTCTCTCACTGTCCTCTCTGCCTATCAAAAAAAAAAGATATAAAAATTTCATGGATTTTCTATATACAGATTTAGGAACATAGAGTTACTTCCCACCCTATCATACATCACACCCATGCTGCCACCCCCTCCTCCCTCTCCTATTCCCATTCTTAATTTTTACAGGTTCTATTTTCAGTTAACATTATACTCATAATATTAACCCTATAGCAATAAGGGGGTCAACAAATAGTATGAAGAACAAAACACTGTTCCTCAGTAGTCAAGACAAAGGTTGTAAAAAAAACATTGAATCTTAAAATGTCAGTTTTACTTCTATACATTACCTTTCAGGTACTCCATTAGTACCACAGGTCAGGGAAAACATGGTATTTATATTTTGAGACTGGTTTATTTCATTAAGTATAATGGCTTCAGTTGCAACCGTTTTGTTGCAAATGACAGGATTTCATTTTTTACCACTATGTAATACTCCATAGTATGTATGTGTGTGTATATATATATATATATATATATATAAATATAAATATATATACGATAATTTCTTTATCCAGTATTCAGTTGATAGATATCTGGGTTGATTTTATATCCTAGCTATTGTGACTTGAGCTGCAATAAACTTGAGGGTACACATCATTCTTTCATATGCCAATTTAATTTCATTTGGGTAAATTCCCAGAAGTGGGATGGCTAGGTCATATGGAAGTTCTATATTCAGATTTGTGAGGTATCTCAATAGTGTTATCTATAGTAGCTGCACCAGTATACATTATCACGAACATTAGATTAGTGTACCTTTTTCCTCACATCCTTGATAGCATTTGTTGTTTGTTGGTTTTCGTATGAGAACCATTCTAACTGGAGTGAGGTGAGACTGTGTTGTGGTTTTGATTTGCATTTCCTGGTTAGTGATATTGTGCATTTTTTCATGTGTCTATTTATCCATTTGAATTTCCTCTCTTAAACATTCCTGTTCAAATCATTTGTCCATTTCTTAACTGCATTGTTTGTTTTGTTGTTGTTCAGTTTCTTGAACTCTATATGTTCTGAATATTAATCTTTTATCAGTTTCATAGTTGGGAAATATCCTATTCTGTCAGTTGCCTCCTCACTTTGCTGAGTGTTTATTTTGCTGTGCAGAAGCTTCTCAGTTTGATATATTCCTTTTTATCAAATTTTTTTTATCAATTTTGGCTTCGATTGCTTGTGCTCCTAGGTGTTTTCCAAGAAGTCTTTATCTATACTAAGGTTTTGTAGAATTTCCCCAATGTTCTCTAGTGATTTTATGATGTTGGTTCATATTTTTGGGTACTTGATCCATTTTGAGTGGATTTTGTGTGTGTGTGTAAGATGTAAGATAGTGGTCTTGTTTCATACTTCTGCACAGGGAAATTCAGTTTTCTTATCACCATTTGTTGAAGAGACTGTCCATGCACAAGGTACTGATTTTAGCTCCTTTGTCAAACATAAGTTTGTTGTAGAGGTATAGATTGTTTTCTGTAGTTTCTATTCTGTTCTATTGGTATACACACCTATATTTTTGGCTAGTACCAGGCTGTTTGGATAACTGCCATGTAGTATGTCTTGAAACCCAGTATTGTTATGCCTATGGCTTTGTTTTTGTTGTATAATATTACTTTAGCTATTCTTTTTTCTAGACATGTCAAGAATGTCATTGGTGTTTTGTTTGGGGTCGCTTTGAATCTGCAAATTGCTTTCAGTAGTATGAATATTTTGATGATCTTATTTCTTATAATTTGTGAACATGGAAGATTTTTCAATTTTTTGTGTCTTCTATTTCTTTCAATGATGTTTTGAAGTTTTCATCACAGTGAATTTGACATCTTTGGTCAGATTTATTCCAAGGTATTTAATTTTTTTGTAGCTATTGTGAATGAGATTGACCTTAGAAGTTCTTTCTCAGCCATGGCATTTTATATGTATACAAAGGTTATTGATTTTTGTGTATTGGTTTTGTAATCTAACACTTTACAAAACTCTTTTTGACTTCCAATAGTCTCAGTGGAATCTTTTGGATCTCCTATGCAAAGATTCATGCCCTCTCAAATATGGATAGTTTGATTTACTCCTTTCTAATTTGTATCCCTTTGATTTCTTTTTCTTGCCTAATGGCTCTGGCTAAAACTTCCAGGACTACACTGAAAAGAAATGGTGTAAGTGGGCATCCTTGTCTGTACCCAGATCTTAAAGGATATGTTTCCAACTTTTCCCTATTCAGTAAGATGCTTTTTGGCTATGGATTTGTCATAAGTTGCTTTGATTGTATTTAGGGATGTTCCTTCCATATCCAATTTACTAATTTTTTGTTTTATTTTTTAACATGGAAATATGATGTATTTTATCAAATCCTTTCTCTGCGTCTATTGATATAATCATATAGTTTTTATTATTCAATTTGTTAATGTGATTCACATTTATTGATTTTCATATGTTGAATCATTCCTGCATACTGTGGATAAATCCACTTTGTCTGGGTCAATGATCTTTCTGATGTATTATTGGATTTGATGGGCTAGGATTTTGTTGAGAATTTTTTCATCTATGTTCGTCAAGGATATTGGTTTATAGTTCTCTCTGTTTGTTGCATCTTATTCTGGTTTAAGAATTAAGACAATCCTGGCTTCATAGAAGCCTTCCTCTTCCATTTAAATTATTTTGAATAGCTTGAGAAGAATTGGAATTAGTTCTTTAAATGTCTAGTAGAATTCAACAGAGAAGCCATCTAATCCTGGGATTTTCTTTGTTGAGAGGTTCTTTATTACTGATTCAATATCTGTTTTGGTTATTGGTCTGTTTAGGTTTTCTGTGTCTTTGTGGACCACCTTTAGTAGGTTGTATGTATCTAGCAACCTATTCATTACTTCTAGATCTTCCAATTTGTTGGCATATACCTACTGGTAGTAATTCCTGATGATTCTTTTCACTTTTATAGTATCTGCTATTACATTTCCCTTTTCATCTCTGATGTTATTGATTTGGGTCTTCTTTTTTATTGGCCAATGGTGTATCAATTTTATTTTTTTTTCAAAAAGATCAGCTCTTCATGTCACTGATCTTTTGTGTTGTCTCTGGCTTCAATTTTTTATTTCTTCTTTAAGTTCATTTGTTTCTTTCCTTCTACTTATTTTGTGTTTTGTTTGTTCCTGCTTATTTAGATCATTGAGATTCATTGACAACTCATTTATTTGCTATCTTTCTAATTTTTTGATGTAGGTATGATTGCTATAAATCTTCCCTCATCACTGCTTCTGCTGTATCCCATAAGTTTTGTTATGTTTTACTGGAGTCTTCATTCACTTCAAGAAATATTTTTATTTCTTTTTATTTATTGAATGATCCACTGTTTATTCATGAGCAAGTTGTTTAGTCTCCATGTGTTTCATATGTTTTAGAGATTATTATCTTGTTACTTTCCAGCTTCATTCCTTTGTGATCAGCGAATATGCATTGTATGATTTCAATTTGCTGAGACTTGCTCTATGACCTACCATGTGGTTTATCCTAGAGTTTTGTTCTCTTAAGTCTTAGGCTATGTTTCTACATTTTCTCCTTGCCTGTAGTGTTTCTGATGAATTCAGATGTGAGTCTAATTAGAGATCCTCTGAAGTAATCTGTCATTTCTCTCATGCAAATTTTAAAATCTTTTCTTTAAGTTTTACTGTTGAAAGTTTGACTACAGTTTGTCATAATGAAGATCTTTTCTGGTCATGTCTATTAGGAGTTCTATGTACTTCCTGTCCTTGGATGTCCTTGTCTTTCTCCAGATTAGGGAAGTTTAATTTAATCACTTCACTAAATAGGTGCTTTCTCCAGCTCTGGGGTTGTGTTGTGTCTGTGCTTGTATCTGTGCATATCCACCACCACACAGATTTATGGCATCTCTCCTCCTTCCACAGACTGCCCCCTGCAGTTTTTCATCCAACTCTCCCTTGAGAATGCACTTTCTCTACTTTCTTTTTTACTATTTTCCCCTACCCTGGAGCAGTATGACCTTTTCCTATTCTGCCATCTTGGACTCCCCAGTGTTTGTCTTCTAATAAGGATACCAGTTATGTTGGATTACAGTCCAACGTTATGATATCATTTAACCATAAATTACCCCCCTTAAAGGCCTTGTCTACAAATATAGTCTTATTTTTTAAAAATGTTAAGGTTTTGTTTATAAAAGTTTCTTTTTGTAGCGAAAGTGAAAGTGCTGTTATAGTCTCATTGTAACTGATTACCACTGATGGCTCACTCACCAATCACAGATACCCACACTTCAGCAAGTATAATGCAAAAATCAACTATTACATACAGATTTTTTGGTGGTGGATTACTAAGAGGAACTCATGGTGGAAGGTGGAATGGTGGAATATCACAGGAACTATTCTTTGGTCTTCTGTGTGGGTGGGTGTTTGTATCACAGCTATCTTAAAACAACAATAAAAACAGCTACCAAATTCATGCGCAATCCAATCAATACTGTACAGCTGTGGTTTTACAGCTTACCTAGGTCTTAATTAAGTTCTCATTCACCATATGCTTTTCTAGTCCTCTCTTCGCCTTTCTGCTTTCTTTCCACTTTCCGTCTGCAGCCTCATCCTCAGCTTCATCAACTCTCCAGCATATCTAAATTCTTCTTCCTATGACTTCATCTTCATCTTCTTCTCCTTCTACATCTTCATTTTCCTCCTTCTCTTCGTTAAATTCTTCCTTCTCTCCATCTGCATCGTCTTCACCCTACTTATCTTCTCCTCCTTCATCCTCCTCCTCTTCATCCACGTTCTCTACCTTGGCATCAATCAATTAATTATTAGTTCTGCCCATAATATTCTACCTCTGGAGCTCCTATGTTCACTTCTTTTCACATTCAGTATACATTGAAACCCTCAAAACAACCTGAGACAGCTTAAAGCACTCCAGAATCAGTGTTTAAGTCTAATGTCTCATTCAAATATGTAAATCAAGTGTGGATGCAACTAGAGATACCATTTATTTTGAAGCAAAATTTCTCTCATTTCTCTCTCACTGTGAATCAGTGAAACAAATGATGAGCCTCTAAATTCAAGAGTGATGCAGACTGTAGGTTAAATGACTCTATTCCAAAAGGCACATTTTAAAACGAAATATGTTAGATTCCAGGTCAGTCCAAAACCTAGTAAGACAAAGTCTGTTAAATCTTAGGGCTCAGAACAGTTACTATTTGCTCATTGCATTGCCCTCTGAGCCCAAGACAGTAGCAGCATCATGCCCAAGGTCCAAGAAGGTGCCCCACCAGTGCCACTCTGGGTGGAAAGCCTTGTTCCTGAAGCACTGAACAACAGCTGCCAGTTCTGCTGAAATTGGTAGAAATAGGCTTATATTCTGAAACCAAGGATTAAATACCCTTGTTCTCCTTGCCTCTCTCCCCAGCCTAAGTGCTCTGGGCCCATGGTGAGAATGGAAGTCATGATCTCTGAATTTGGTATCATTTCCTTTTCTTGCAGGATAATGCCCATCCACAGAATTCAATATATCTCCCTGCCTTTTTAATTTTGTTGAATCATTGTATCCATTGGTTCAAGCTGGTAGTGCTTCTACTCCAAAATTTAATTGGTCTCTCTGATTTATATTGAGGTAAATGACTAAACCTATGAGTTACACCCGTAATCTCTTTACTGAAAAGTTTTTCAGTTGCATCCTTGATGTTCTCTCCACAACAGGCCTTCTACATTTTTGCAATATGGATATGCTTGGAATTTTCCAAATCTTCAAGTGTGCTGCTTTTAACTTAGCAGTTCCTTCTATTTACCTCTGTTTCCTTGCCTATAATTATAATCAGTAAGGAAAAACCAGGCCAGACCTCCAATAGTTGCTTAGAAAGCTCCTCAACATTGTATACCATTAAATCATTCTTAGCTCTAGTTTTCACAAAATGCTAGAAAATAATTCAACCATATTCTTTGCCACTATATAACAAGAACAGCTCTTCCTACCCTTTCCAATAACTTGTTGTTTATTTTCATCTCAGACCTCAACAGAATCAGGCTTTGCATCCATGTTCCTCCCACAGTCTTTTTAAAATGATCATAGTTTTTGCAGTATGAACCTCAAAACTTCAAAACAACACTTTACCAATTCCAAAGTCACAGTCCAATTTTAAATATTTGTTACAATATTACCCTACGTCTCCGTGCCATAATCTGTATTATCAGGGTTCTCCGAAGTAGAACCAATAAATATATAAATATATGGATCTTACCATGGGGAACTGAAGACCCGTATTGGTAGATTAGGTGGACAGATTCAAGAGTTAGGAGACTACAGGCTGTAGTTCCAGGTAGAATACCAGTTGCTGGTTGTAGATCCTGGAAACCCAACAATGTGAATGCAGTCCTAAGGCAAATGTAGTCCAAAGGCAGTCCATATGCGTTTCCATCTTGTTTGGGTCAGCAAGTCTCTGTTACCTAGCTGGGCCTGCATCCAATTGCATGGGATCCATCCACATTTTGAACTGCAATCTGCATTACCCAAAGTCTATCAATTTAAATGTTAATTTTTTTGCATAAATACCCTGAAAATTAACACAGAAAGCTAACTACTGAACACAAATTGTTTTCATGGCTATGATGTTGGTGATGGTTTCATGAGTGCATATAAATTTGAAAACTTACAAAAGTTATATATTAAATATTTGATTGCATGTCCATTATACTTCAACAAAGCTGTTACAACATTATTGAGAAATAAATGATAAAGCTAGCTTTCCAGTGCATACATAATCATATAATTTAGTCATTCAGACCTACTCTTATTTGAAGGAAAACATAATAAAGCTAATCCAGAGTCTTTCAGTATTGTATTTTATATTTATGGCCACTTGAATTATATATATTGTTTATATAACAGATAGTTTTACAAAATAACTCTAATGTGAAGCAGCTACATCAATGTATAGGGAAGCTAGCACTATAGACTGTAGATCGAACTGTAATGCAAAGCAGAATCCTGAATATCTTTGAGTTAAGCTGTTAAATCCTGCAATATTTTTTACAACTCACAACTTACTGTTTCTTCCAAGTTGTTCCCCATTGGTGCTTTGCATGCCTTTTGTTTATGATCACTTGAACAACACACCACCCAACTGTTAGTGACCCTTTGACTTGATATGAAGTGGCTGCTTAAACAAATGGCAGGTACGGATTAAACACTGAAATAACTAATATATCTGTACTGATATAGTCTCATGGATTCAATTAATGAGTAAAATAAATCTTAATCTCTCTGCATCTTACTCCAAATAATTAACAAGTTTTTTTTTATATCCACCCATTTTTTTCCTTTTAAATTGTGTATCTTTAGTTCTAAGATATTATTTGTAAACTCATTATTATTTAAATTACCAGTTTATTAAGGAATAATTATACCATTATTTAGACCATTATACCATTCTTTATAAACAGAAGGTGACACACATACAGGTGACACACATACATAAACAATTATGTTGAATGAGAGATAGGGTATTTTCTTAGTAAGTGCAGTACATGACACGTTTCTTTTTCTTTTTTATATACTACCTACTTTGCTTTTAAAATGTCATCCATATTTATCAGACCACATGGTTCTTGACATTTAGGTTTTTTATAAATCAAATTGTAACTGAAGCTTTGACAACAGGAGCTAATTATCAAGGGACTGAGGCGAAATCATTTTTGTAAAGCAGTAGGCTACAGAAAAGTGTGAATTATCAGTCATTTGTGATATTCAGTAGTTCAGAACTTTTGTTCATTATCATAATGTAGTTCAATCTTTCTAAATAATTCTTGTAAGTGTCTATGGAAAGTTTCAGAAATTAACTTTTAAGTCCAGCTATTCTGCCATTTTGTCTTGCCAAGCCATCTATGAACATCATATTTGGAATTATTTTAAAATCTTCTACAACTAGGCCGGCGCCGTGGCTCAACAGGCTAATCCTCCGCCTTGCGGCACCGGCACACCGGGTTCTAGTCCCGGTCGGGGCACCGGATTCTGTCCCGGTTGCCCCTCTTCCAGGCCAGCCCTCTGCTGTGGCCCGGGAGTGCAGTGGAGGATGGCCCAGGTGCTTGGGCCCTGCACCCCATGGGGAGACCAGGAAAAGCACCTGGCTCCTGGCTCCTGCCATCGGATGAGCGCGGTGCGCCGGCCGCAGCGCGCCGACCGCGGCGGCCATTGGAGGGTGAACCAACGGCAACGGAAGACCTTTCTCTCTGTCTCTCTCTCTCACTGTCCACTCTGCCTGTAAAAAAAAAAAAAAAATCTTCTACAACTAAAAGAATTACTTGAAAAAAAGAATATAATGGGAATAATTATGTCCCCATAAAAGTGTATTAAACAAATATTAAAATAACTATCTTTAGTCGTTCAAATTAATTTTTAAAGAATGTCATTTCAGGGGCTGGCACTGTGGTGCAGTGGGTTAAAGCCCTGTCCTGAAGTGCCAGCATCCCATATGGGCGCCGGTTCTAGTCCCGGCTGCTCTTCCGATCTAGCTTTTTCTTATTGCCTGGGATAGCAGTAGAAGATGGCCCAAGTCCTTGGGCCCCTGCAACCATGTGGCATACCTGGAGGAAGCTCCTGGCTCCTGGCTTCAGATTGGCACATCTCTGGTCGTTGAGGCCAACTGGGGAGTGAACCAGTGGATGAAAGACCTCTCTTTCTGTCTCTCTGTCTGTCTCTTTTTCTGTCTCTTTCTCTCTCTCTCTCTTTCTCTACCTCTCTCTGTAACTCTTTCAAGTAGATAAATCTTTTAAAAAATATATCATTTCAAAATATATTAACAAGTCATAAATTTATTTAATAAGATATTTAGTTATAAATTTTTCACTAAATATTTCCACTAGAAGTGTTTATAAATTATTTTTTAGTGATAATTTATTGATGTTTGCTCTCTAACCAATTTATAATAATAAATTCTATCCAACATTCCTTTAGAAACCCCAGGAACCATTTGTGGAAAGATTTAGTGGGAAACTTTTAATAAAATGATGGATTCATTGAAAAACTTGAAAGTACTGAGATTTTACCTTCTTTCAAGATAATAAGTGAGCTGACCACAGTTTTTGTTTTTGGTTTATGTTTGTGTTTGTACTATACAAGATACATGAGTCCTGCTTCAGAGACTAGTAACTTATTTCTCATTGTGATATCAGTAGAGCATTTATTTCTGTTTTGATTTTTGAGCTTGGATTCCCAGAGGACAACATGGAGATGGCCATTTGAGACTCACATATGCAGTGCGCTGCACTACAGGAGAGATACCCTGAGATTAGGGACACTGAATATTTTATAATGAGCAATAAGTTTGACTGACACCTTTGCTCTGGAAGAAAAACATTATCTTTACCTTTCAAGGTTGCTTGCTTCTCCAGAAAATATACTATGAAAAAGTGGTATAACTATACTGCCTCTAATCTTAAGGCATTTTGTTTCTTTTTTCTGATTATGTGATTTTTTATTATTCAATAACCAATGAAAACAAAATATTTACATTATATTTTGCTTTGATTTATCCATATGTTTTATTTATATTAATAATAGAAAAGTGTCTTTGAATGTAACTGTTTCATTAACTTGAAAATATTCTGCTTCTAATCAGGAACATGAAAGATCCATGAAAAATTAACTCTCACTAGTGTTTTCTTAAAACTATATATCATTACTCTAAATAGTAACTTCTCCAGTTACTATTGATCATGTGACTGACACTAATTTTTTTTTAAGTTTTACTGTATTGCAGTGTATCAAATTAATCTAATTTACATACTGTAATAAGGGCAAATGAGGTAAAAATCTTCACATTTCCACATCAAGGGGAAGCTTATTGTTTTAGTTTTGGTTACATTTTATACTAACTTTTTACTTAATATAGTGGTTTATTTATTATTTTTCATGTCTTTCACTTAATATTTTAATTCTGACTAACACATAAAAATTGTACATAGTTACAGTATAACATATTGATAGCCTACTATGCAGTGAACACCAGAACGTCTTACCCTATCTAAGTGTAACTTATTACCTATTAAGCAATCTTTACCCTTTCACCTTTCCCTCTATTCTCCCCAGTCTCTGGTAACTACCATTATGAATTTAATTTCTCTAAGGTCAACTCTTTTTATATGAGTTCCTATGTTTGGCTGATTTCGTTTAATATGATGACCTCCAGTTTCCTTCATGTGGTTGCAAATGACAAGATGTCATGCTTTTGTGTGTGTGCGGCTGAGTAGCAGTTTATTGTATATATACGCCACGTTTTCTGTACCCTTTTATTAATGGATGAGTATTTATATTGTTTCTGTCTTATCTAATGTAAATAGTGCTGCAGCAAACATGAGAGTTCAGGTATCTCTTTGGCAGAGTGAATTCATTCCCCATCAATCTATATCCACTAGAGAGAGAGATTGTTGGATCATATGGTAGTTTTATTGTGAGTGTTTTGAGGAGCGTCCAGTCTGCTTTCCACAATGACTGTAATAATTTACACTTCCACTGACAGTGTGCAAGGGTTCTTTTTTCTGTCCATGCTCACTCACCAGCATTTGTCATTTTTTGTCTTCTTAGTAATCAATAGTATATCTGTAGTGAAGTGACAGTTCATTTTGATTTTCATTTCCTTGATGATTAGTGATAGTAACCATGTTTCCTTATACTTGTTGATCATTTGCATGTCTTCTTCTGGGAGATGTTTTCTTAGATCTGCCCATTCTGAAATTGGATTATTCTGTCATTGAGTTATTTGAGTTCCTTGTATATTCTGACAGTTCAGCCTTGTCAGATGTATAATTTGCAAATGTTTTATCCCATTCCGTAGGTTCTCTTCACTCTGTTGATTGATCCATTTCCTGTGCAGATACCCTTTATTTGTTAAACTTGAATTTGTCTACTTTGCTTTCATTCCCCATGCTTTGGAGGTCTGGTTCAAAAAACGCTCATTCTAGTGTCCTGAATTTCCCTTATTTTTTTTCCAAGCAGTTTCAAAGTTCCTTAGATGATTTTTGTACATGCTGAAAGATAGGGGTCTAGTTTTATTCTTCTGAATATGGCATCTATTTTTCCCAACACCATCTATTGAGAAAACTTTGGTTTTTACTAGGTGTAATGTCAACACCTTTGTGAAAGACCAATTGGCTGTAGTTGTTGAGTTTACCTCTAGGGTGTCTAATTTTGTCCCATTAGTCTATTGTTTTGAATTACACAAACAGTTGTCTGTCTTTGCTTTAATAATTCTGGTTTCTACTACAAATTCTCGTGAGTAAGAAATCTTTTCTGTTGAAGATATTATTAATTTAAATTTTTGTGTTTGAAATACTGATACTCTAAGATAAAAAGCAACAAAGATAGTTAAAAGAATGGATAAAAAAAGAACAATACAAAATCAACAATCATCAGTCCCTCCATTAATAGACTAGCCTTCTTAAAGGTGTCATGCAAGTTCTTAAATATGACTATTCAGAAAACCTTTTTATTTTAATTTTAAGACGATGCCTTACAGCAACTACATGCTAAATATAAAGTAGCTGAATAGAAATTTTTTCTAAAACCAAGAATAGTATAATATAAATACTGAGAAAGGCATGAATAAAAACTAAAATAGAAAATATAAAAAGATAACAGAGCATGAAAATGGAGAATATTTGAGACCCGAGGGCACCCACAGAAAGGAGGCTTTCCATGGTGCGAGGGATGATGTAGATCCCCTTGAGAAAGCTTTGTGCTCCCCTCCTTCTGATATGATGAATAGTTGTGGTTCTACTTGTAGATTTTATGCCCTAAGATTCAGTATTATTCTGCCAACATCTTGGCCATGAAATATAAGATCAATCAACCAGCACGACCCATCAGGAATATCAACACTGAGCCACAGGGTCATCACCAGGGAGTGGTGCTCAAGCTAGACATACTAATGCTGACCACCAAGGAGGACAACTGCTCACAGGATGCCTAGTCAAAGCCTCTGCCCCACAGGTGCAGTCCTTACTGAATGAACTTAAAATATCTCTGTTGGATACTCACTTGTGGAGATTTTCAAAACAAGTACACACAGATTTAAACAGATGATTCTGAAGGGAATGCAGCCCAGTGTGGTCGTATTAGATGTAACATAGCCTTCACCACATTATGTTATTTTACTATGTTCCTTGTGTCTAGTACATATTAAAGTTAGGGAATTTCAAGTGGAATCCAGTAACTGTTTGGCTGCTGAAATGGCTTTCCGTGTTCAATCACCGCTCTCTGAATTGATAGTGTAATTCTTTATTTCCTGAAATAATTTGAATACATACCTTCTCTGCAAGGGAGAAGAGCTTCCTTGAAATAGGATCATAAGATTAATTATGATTGAAGCACATAGTTCATAACATGGCTAAATTAATGGTAATTAATACAAGGTTACTGATGTTATATAATATTAGTGTATTATAATTTGCTATCTCTCTTTTGTAAGGATTAGTGACATTATTTATATGCCACTAAGGTAAATTATGTCTATGTTGGCCAACTATTGTCAAGAGTTTTATCATCCAGGTTTTATTCTATAGGTATACCAATTTGTCTAGAAATGCATTTAATAACAATTTGAGAGAATTATCTTTCTAGATCTAAAGCAGCTGACAATTTAATTTTCATTAGAGAATCCTTATAGATTGAATTTATACAGCTCTGGGTAACTCTTTTTAATCTCATTCTTAATTGCCCGGAAGGTATAAACGGGCTTTTTCTCCTTCAATATAGCTTTCAAAATGTTTGAATCAGCTGCCAATTTCATGAGAAAAAAGTGCTTCTTGGATATTCTATAGGACATCTTAATTATTTTCTTTCCTTTTTCTCTCTCTAGGAATATATTACATTGTCCATACAAGTATTTGTAAAAATCACTGCAGGAGCTTTCTCTCCCTGAAAATTTGTAATGTACTGATACCATAATTCTTTGCGAGAGTTGGAGCAGAATTTGTCTTTCCTGGGTGTTTTTGAGAAGATGTTTCAACTTAAAAATATTTCAGTGTACAAAAGTCTGATTTCCTGTGCATTATTGTTTGCAATTCTAGTTTGAACAGTCTATTCGCTTTCAAATTATTGGTGGTATCATTTCATTAGTTCAAGATCTCTGGTATGTAGACATATTTTAAAAGTAGTACAACAAAGTAAAATTTTACCTATAAATGCTAGAGGAAAAAAAGGGAAAGTAAGAATAAATCTACCGATCACAGAAATTACTTAGTAATTTAAGATGGAATCAGACTTGATTTTCACATTAGCTGCCTACATATTTGATAATTATCAACCTAGGAACAACTTGTGAAAATTGCATATTTTATCCTTCATCCAATTTTCTAGCTTTAAAGATTTTTCTGATCATCTTTGTTAGAAGTTGCAGTGCATGGGGCCGGCACCATGGCTAACTTGGTTAATCCTCCGCCTGTGGCGCCGGCATCCCACATGGGCACCGGGTTCTAGTCCTGGTTGCTCCTCTTCCAGTCCAGCTTTCTGCTGTGGCCCGGGAGGTCAGTGGAGGATGGCCCAAGTCCTTGGACCCCTACACTCGCATGGGAGACCAGGAAGAAGCACCTGGCTCCTGGCTTTGCTTTGGCACAGCGCCGGCTGTGGCAGCCATTTGGGGAGTGAACCAATGGAAGGAAGACCTTTTTCTCTGTCTCTCTCTCTCTCTCATTGTCTATTAACTCTACATGTCAAATAAATAAAAAATAAAAATAAAAAAGAAGTAGCAGTGCAGCAGTACATTTCGTGGAAAGTGGGCTCTGGAATCAAACAAATTGAAACTTAATACCTGTTTCTGCCACTTATCACATACACTGACTTGAGAAAAATCATCTTGCTTTCTAAGCTGGCTTTACCATCAGTCACTTAGAAGTAATGCCTAGATTGCTGATGTTTTTGAGATTTATGCTATTGCATATGAAAAATACTACGCACATTGATTACTCTCAATAAATATTTAAAAAGTGAAAAAAAATCGTAAGATTCATAAGTTGAATTTTCACCAATACCATGCATATCATACTTTTACTTTCTTTTGGTTTTTAAAGGCAACCCCTTAATACATACTGTAGATAAAGGGAAAATATCATTATTTGTACCCAGAACTTTTCTTTTTCAATCTGACAAAATTAATCTTATCTATGCTTTACGTATCCATAATAACTTTCTTTTGTCTTTGGGCAAATCATCTGTGTTAATCAGTTTTCTGGAAGGTGACTTGCTTTCTTTGTTAATTTGTTAATTTTAGCCACAGAGAGGTGTTCAGGAATAGGTTCTTTTTTTTTTTTTTTTCAGTTCCTTTTGTATTGCTATTTTAAACTATGTAAGAAATTCTGGGAGTTGGAAGATATATAGATATTTTACATTTCAGAAGAAAATTATTATTACTTAATGAGGATGTCGTATGTGAATATGAATAAATTAGGTACTCTTCAGTTTGTTAGCTGTAAATGCTAGCAGATAGATAATACTTATGGTTTCTATTTGTTCTAACATTTTATCTTTTGTTTCTTTAAAATATTTCAGATAATTATTAAGAAGAGTTCAATGAACATACATTAATTTAACAGTGTTTGATATATTGCCATATTTGATTCATATGTAAATATATGTATACACATACTACTTTTAAAAGTGGATATATTAATAGCACATAATATGGATTTCAGGACAAAGATCTTGAAATGCAGAAAAAAGTATATATTATTATGTAAGGATATAATTCAGTGAAGACAACATTTATAAATAAAAATATATCATACACATATATATATACATATACATATACATATTTTATTTCCATAGATGAGAGAAAATACATATTTTATTTCCTGTGTCTGGCTTATTTCACTTAATAAATCACCTCTAATTCCATCCATTTGTTGCACATGCCAAATTTTTTTCTTTTTATGGATGAAATCATATTTCACTGTATATGTGGGTATATTGATCACATTTTCTTTATACATTAATAATTGTAACACTTTAAATTCAGAAGAACATTTTAATACCAACAACTAGCCAGCCAGTATACAAAAATAATTCCCTTCTGACTGCCTGAAAATCTCTGTTTTAGATTGAAAGCAGAACAAAGGATATAATCAGATGATTAATCCTAAGAAGAATCTCTCTCTTTTTAAAATGTTTATCATTTTCTTTAATTTTGTTTGAGGGACAGAGAAGGAGACAGACAAACCAACAGAAATTCCAACTACTGGCTCCCTCTGAAATGCTCACAACAGCCAGGGCTAGGCCAGGCTGAAGTCAGGAACCAGGAACTCAGTCCATGTCTCCAACGTGGGTGACAGGGACCTAAATGCTTGGACCACCGCGTATTGGCCCCTGCCCTCCACCACACACTCACCAGGGTGCGCATTATCAGGAGCAAGGATCAGAAGCATTCTCAGTCACTCCAGTTTAGGACAAGGACATCCCAAGTGACATCTTAACCACTGTACCAAATGCCAGCTCTTGAAGCATCTGTTTACCTAGATACTGAAGGATGTCAGCTTATGGATAGATTGTTGAGCAAGTCTTCTATTCACAATTTTTTCCTCAGAATCTCCCTTGACTCTCTCTTCTTAAAATTGAAATCAATAATTTTAGTCTTCAAATAATTTTTTATTTTTAAAGATTTATTTATTTATTTTTGAAAGGAAGAATTACAGAGACAGAGGCAGAGAGAGAGAGAGAGAGAGAGGTCTTTCATTCACTGGTTCACTCCCCAAATGGCTGCAATGGCTGGAGCTGCACCGATCCGAAGCCAGGAGCCAGAAGCTTCTTCTAGGTGTCCCACATGAGTGCAGGGGCCCAAGGACTTGGGCCATCTTCTTCTGCTTTCCCAGGCCATAGCAGAGAGCTTGATCAGAAGCAGAGAAGCCAAGACCTGAACCAGCACCCATATAGGATGCCAGCACCACAGGTGCTATGCCACGATGCCGGCCCCTCAAATAATTTAAGAGAAACAGATTATGAGCAAGAGGAAGAAGTTGAAGGATCTAAAGCAGATGGTGGATCCTACCATTGACTTCCTCCCGTATTCATTTTCCTTGTAGAATGACACACACACTGAGAAATAAGCCGAATGTTTTCATGATAAGTAATGCCCATGAGTACAGCTTAGCTTTGTGTGTGAGTGCTGGATGTTGGGTGAGGAGTTTGGGTAATTGGAGAGCTGAGAGGTACTGAGATATGTCCCTGTAGACAGGATGGGCTGATATCCCCTTCTGTTTCTTTGTGTGTCTGAAGGGAGATGTTTCTTAACCTGAACTCAGAGAAAAAGCAGAACACTACAGGACTAAATTGCTCTTTCCTGAGGATTTCAAGCATGAAACAAAGCCATTTGAAGAGGAAGGGAGGAATTGAGTTGTTTTTAATAATGAAATGTGACTCCTTCCTTGTCTCCAAAGTTTGTAATAAGGACACAAGCATTCCAAATGTTTCATGTGATTGACATTGCCGTGGCTAGTGCTAGGAATACTTCCATTAAAAACAGTGCATATGAACTGCCTGAAAGTAGGAGCAGAGACCAAGGGGGCTTTGAGAGAATATTTGAATATTCACAGAAGGAGTGGCAAAGGCTATGGTATTACCATCTTGGTGAAACTCAGGGTTTGAGTCATGCTTACAAATTTCAGATTTAAGGAGGCCCCAACAAACTTTTTCACATGGATACATTCAATGTGCCCAGAAAATCTAACATTACACAATTCCTTAAATAGAGCGATGTAATTGTTTTGCATTGGCAAGTATCTCAGAGATCATCTCATAGCTGCCCCTCCTCCCACTAAACCCCAGACTACTGCTCTGCCTTTATACTTTCCAAAATGGCATTAATGATCAAAGGGAACCTCACAGTGTGGTCAGGAGGTTTGGCTGAGTTAATGTATTCAAGACTTTAGAACCGTTTCTGCACAGACTCCATGAATATCAGGTGTTGTTGATGTTAGCTAATTTGTGATCTTTTGTAGTGTTCTCACCTTTAAACTTTTTATCAAAGGGTAAATCTAAACCTCTTATTAAAATGCTTTTTCAGTTGTGTGGATAAATAAATGTTTTGATTAAAAATGTATGGAACCTTTTGATCATAAAGGCTTTGTTAGGGAATATTTCCATTTGCATATCTAAGGATAAGAAAAATATGAAAACATAAGCAACAGCAAAAAGTAACCAATTGAAAGGCTCTAAAATACCTTTAAAAGTAGGAGTGGACTTTCAAATCACACAATTTAACAATTATTGAAGATGTTGAAACTGTGGGTCAGGGTGTTTAAAAGGCTCATTCTTGGTAAGAGAATGACAAAGACAGACACTAGACCACAAGTATCTGACTTCTGGTCCAGCCTTTGTTTACCACGCTGTGTACAAACTGCAGAGTTCAAAGGCATCTGATGACATCTGATTCAGGGAGTAGATGACACACTAAAACCAACCAACAGCAATAAAAGGTAGGGATATTCCTCTGTGAGCAATGGTGGGAAGAGGCAGGTTCCAGAAACCAGCTTATGAGGAAAGAGACTCTGCCTGCTTCCCTAGTCTTCCATTACGTATCGTTGTTGTTGCTTCTATTTAGTATTTTTAAAATTTATATCAAGGGAATAAATGTCATGTATTTTATATATACAGTTTTAAGCGCCTAATGATTCTTCCCAACCTACCGCCTCTCCCTCTCTCTCACTCCCACCTTCCCTCCTTCTTTTCTTATTTTTCTCTTGATTTTTTACAATGACATATTATTAATTTTGTTTATAATCACAAGCTTAACCCTGTACTACATAAAGAATTCAAAGAGTAGTCTGTAGTAAAACCACTATTCCTCAAGACTATACACATGGGCTATAAACAATCAAATCCCAAAATATCAGTTTTGCTCATACATTACATTTTTTTAGAACTCTGAATATTAGTTACCCAATACCAGGGAAAACATTTATATTTTGGGGAGTATATTATTTCACTAGGCATAAAGGTCTCCAGGTGCATCCATTTTTTTGTGAAAGACTGTATTTCATTTTTTTACAGATGAGTATTATCCTACCATATATGTGTGTGTGTGTGTGTGTGTGTGTGTGTGTGTGTGTCACAATTTCATTATCCAGTCATCAGATGATGGACATCTGGGTTGATACCATATCTTAGCTATTTTGAGTTTAGCTGTTATAAATATGAGGGTGCAGATAACTCGCATATGCTTATTCTATTTCCTTTGGGAAAATTCCCAGGAGTGGGATAGCTGGGTAACATGGAAGATCTATTTTCAGATTTCTGAGAAATCTGCATACTGTGTTCCATAATGATTCTATGAGTTTACATTCCCACCAACAGTGTGTTAGGGTAGCCATTCCCCTCACATCCTCACTAGCATTTGTTTTTATTTTTTGGAAGATAGTCATTCTAACTGGTGAAGTAAATCCTCATTATGTTTTTTGTTTGCATTTCCCTGATGGCTAGTGATCCTGAGCATTGCTTCATGTGTCTGTTGGCCATTTGTATTTCATCCCTTAAAAATGCCTATTATGTTGTAAGCCCACTTATTTAGTGGATTGTTTGGGTTTGTTGTTGTTGTTGTTGTTGAGTTTCTTGAGCTCCTTATATATCCTGGATAGTAATCCTTTATCAAATGTATAGTTCATAAATATTTTTCTCTCATTCTGTCTGCTGCCTCTTCAATTTGTTGAGTATTTCCATTACTATGCAGGAGCTTCAGAGCTTGATGTAATCCCATTTGTCTTTGTCACCTTTATTTTCTATAATTCTGGGGTCTTATCCAAAACGCCTTTGCTTATGCCAGTGTCTTGCAGAATTTACCTTATGATTTTCTCTATTTATTTGTTTCAGGTGTAAGTATGGGGTCTTGTTTCTTACTTCTGCATGCAGAAATCAAATTTTCCTAAATCATTTGTTGAAGAGCTTGCCCTTTCTCTAGGGAGTGATATTAGCTTGTTTGTCAAACATTGTTTTTGGATGCATGGATTAGTTTCTGAGGTCTCTAGTCTATTCTTGTGCCAATCCAGGCTATGTTGATTATAACTGTAATATGTCTTGAAATCAAGTATTATGATCCCTCTAGCTTGATTTTTATCATTTAGGATTGCTTTTGTTATTTGGGTCTCTTGTGATTCCATATGAAGTTTTGAGGTCATTTTTTCCAGATCTGAGAAAAATGTCTTTGTTATTTTGATTGGAATCACACTGTCTTTTGCCTTGGGTAGTATGGACATTTTGATGGCATTAATTTCTCTAATCCATGAAGATTTTTCATTTTTATGTTTGTCTTCTTTATTTCTTTTCTTAATGTTTCATAATTTCCACTGTAGAGATCTTTCACATGTTTGGTTAGATTTATGCTAAGTTACTTAAATTTTTTGTAGCTATTGAGAATTAATGCAAAATAGAAGGATGTTTTTGTTTACTTTAACTCTGTGTGTGTGTGTTGTGTAGATACACAAAAGAAGCAGATTCATAGTAGTCACAGAAGGTGATGAAAGTTGCTCTGTGAGATAGGATTTATGCAATGTATTACAATATGTAATACTGTATGTTATACATTTTGTAGTATGTGCATATTATAGTAGTGATTATTCCATACTTCACTATTTACAATAATAATTAAGCTTACATAAAATGCTAGATTTATATTTTTTACTGTTTGACTTAGAAAATGGAAAACATTCTTAACAATGCAAACTCTCTTTTAATTCATCCAGAGAGTTCTTCCCTTACACTGGATCCCAAGACCTCTAGGCCATCTGTCAGTGTCTTAAATCAAGAGACAAAAGCATGTTCCCACATTATTTTAAGATATGGTTTTATGCCTTCTTCTGTCTGCACTGGAACTTGTATTTTAAATCTCTGACCAGGAAGACCCTTATTTTTAAAAAACTAAATAAAGAAAACATGATATTAAGACTATAAACGTTGCTTAAGTTTATCATGGTAGTAACAGACATTGTACAGTAATGATTTCCTTTATTTGTATTACACGTGGTCATAAACAAAAAATTGATCCCACATCAGCCTACTTATAGTTTCTATGAGTCCAGAGAGACCTGGTAAAATAGCTGCTAGAGTAGAAAGATTTCAGATGCAGTGTATCTTCCGTAACATATTGCAGTTTTGTGATCTCCAAGGAACCTTAAAGTAATACATTTTCTTTATGGCTTGCTTGCCTATGCAATGCTTTTTTGATTAGAGTTACCTTCCTCCTATTTTTCCAAGTTTCAAAAGCAGCAACAACTCAGTTCACAAAACAATGCCACTTGTGCTCTTTATTCTCTAATTTTGTAAACAAGAAGCTTTTTATTATCATATTTCATGACTAAATGGTATATCTTCAAAGCAGAACTGCTCTTCAATCCATATGTACAACTGGCCACCATGCTAGATGTTTGAATTTCTCTGAACTAATAGAAAAACAGCCACTGTCCTGGGCCCCTCTCTGTTTCCTCCAGGACTGTGGTATCCTGTCAAGACTGCAGCATGATCTAGTATGCCCCAGGACTCTGCTTTAGTCCCTCTCAATTGGTACCACAATCCTTGTTAAATATTTTGAATATTAATGTGTGCTGATTTGAATTTACATATACAATATATAATATTTTGGTCATTTTTTTACAATTAAGAAGAAAGTAGAAGGCCGGTGCGGCGGCTCAATAGGCTAATCCTCTGCTTTGTGGCACCGGCACACCAGGTTCTAGTCCCAGTTGGGGTGCCGGATTCTGTCCCAGTTGCCCCTCTTCCAGGCCAGCCCTCTGCTGTGGCCCGGGAGTGCAGTGGAGGATGGCCCAAGTGCTTGGGCCCTGCACCCCATGGGAGACCAGGAGAAGCACCTGGCTCCTGGCTTAGGATCAGCACAGTGCGCCAGCCGCAGCATGCTGGCCGCAGTGGCCATTGGAGGGTGAACCAACGGCAAAGGAAGACCTTTCTCTCTGTCTCTCTCTCTCTCACTGTCCACTCTGCCTGTCAAAAAATAAAAATAAAAAAAGAAGAAAGTAGAAAAGATACAGTGGCAGAAAATGATTGTATCTTAGCCCAAAAAGTGGATCAAAAACCTTATCACCCTGATCCATCTAGTTTGGTGTTGTTCATGGTTGTTTTAAGGAATAGATGTTGCAGTGCCCATTATCCATCTGATGATCCTCTGATATCATAGCTATGTTAGATTTAAAAAATTATATAGCAGGATCTGAAATTTTACTATCTGCAGTTAATCCTTGGTTTTGATACTCACTGGCAGTGAGAACTTGCATGATTTCTTTTTCTGTTTGTGTTTGCTTTATCTGGGCAATCATATGAGATAATTAATGTAAAACATGTTTAAACATGAGTGGCAGCTATTATGTTCAAATAATATTAGCTGCCATTGTTGAGTTGGTGATCAGTATTGTTATTATGGGGTCACATTGCACCATTCAGCAGGCCTGATGATTTCTAGTGTATCATAAATTTAGACCCAGTTTTCATGAAGAGTAAGTAATTGCTTTTATGCAATCTACTCTGACAGAACCATTCCCAAAGTAAAGAAATTCTTCAATCTACTAAAAATATTTCTACAAAAAATATTGTCAATGTCAAATCACCTTTGAGTATATGAAGTGTACCACTGGTGTACCATTGCCATTATTTGCTTATAGTTTCCACAGAGGGCAAACAGCCTACTGATCACCACTACTGTTTACTATATGCCATATATTCAAGTACATTATCTTGATTCCCCAAAAGCAGTCCTAAGAATTAGCTATCATTATTCTGGTTTTAGAGATACAGAAACAGATTATTAGAGATAACAAAACATAGATAATATATTTCAAAACCACATTCTAAAATGTATACTCAGATAACTAAGACAGTTGTGAAGGTATTTAATGAAAACAGTCATGATGATATTTCAATGGAAATATTCATGGGAACCCTGCTTCAGTATTTCTTCAAAGCATAGGCTGCATTTTTGTCATTAATATTTATTAATCATAACTAGAAGCTTTCTGGACTCAAGTCAAAGCAGCATTAATAGTCTTAACTTAAGTCAGCATTTTAAAAAATTATTTAGAAACTGTGACTTCTTTTTTCATCCCAATATTAACTCTCATGGAAAACAATATATATATATATGATATTAGAACCATGTATAATATATATCATATTAAAACTATATTATTATATATAAATGATATATAATGTATATACTAGTTTTAAAAATGTTATGTTAACACACAGTTATTTTATATTTCCAAATTTATAATAAATTACTTATAAAATAAATCAGTAAAAGAAATGACATTCTTCTGAGTTAAACAAATTTCGCATCCATGAGATTATGGGTATTTTGCATCAATAGGTCTTAAAATCAAATTCATGTTCCCAGATGCTAGTGTTGACTTAGCATTTAAGACACTAGCACTGCTGTGCTATGGTGCCTGGATTTGATCCCTGGTTACAGTTCCCGATTCTAGCTTCCTACTATTGCAGACCCTACAAGGCTGTAGGTGATAGCTCAATGTATTAGCTCCCTGAAACCCACTGAGGGAGACCTGAACTGAGTCCCTGGATTCTGACATCAGTCCCAGCCCAGTTCTTTCTCCTCTACAGGCAACTGGGGAATGAACTAGCAGATGTGACCTCACTGTGTGTGTTCCGATCTCTCTACCTCTCAAATAAGACATAATTGTTTGAAAAAAAATCCATGCAATCAATGAATGCTATGGCTGAGGTTATGCCAGGCTGAAGCCAGGAGCCAGGAGCCTCATCTGGGTCTCCCATGTGAGTGACAGGGACCCAAACACTTAGACCATCTTCTGCTGCTTTTCCTGAGTTATTAGCAGAGAGCAGAACTGGAAGTAGGGCCAACCAAGACTCAAACTGGTGCCCACATGGGATGCCGGCATCTCAGGTCATGGCTTAATCCACTATGCCACAATACCAGCCCCTTGGAGATAATTTTTAAAGTATATTTTTCAGCTTCAGGTTATCCTCACATTAAATTTATCCAAAAGCTTGAGACACTAACAGACTTAGATTTTAGTTTCAAAGTGATAAGATTAACCACATCTAACCTAGGTAAGTTTCCTGTTTTAATAGATTTTATATGAGAAGAAAAATTCATAAATTAAATAAACCATTTGATGTTAATGCCAATTAATATATTAAATATTAGTTTGGTATGAAACAACACACTAGTGAAGTTGTGAAGATTCATCTAATTCTTACCTGGCATGCCAGTGGCTCTAATATCCCTAAGTATTTATAGCCTTTGTTTTGCTTTATATTCCGTATATCCTCTGTCCTTACTCAGTTCGATAATTCTCTTTTACATATCTGAATGCCTAATATCGCTCTTTTCTGTCTTTGGCATAAGCTTGACAACCCAGGGAATTCTGATGATGCTGAAAATATTTCATCACTCTGCAATAAATATAAGATTTAATTAGAAGCAAGAGAATAAGTCCAAGGGGGAAAGAGTTGAATGTCAAGGTGAAAATTATTTTTCCCGATTCTGAGCTATCTTAGATTTTCATTTTATTTTTTTAAAGCTCCCCTGCACAACAAAATGAGTCATCCAGTGGGTAACACAAATGATGCTACTGTTTAATTTATTTGATTTTTCTTTGCTACTCAAACAAAAAAGAGATTATATCCAATAATTAAATCAAGCCTAAATGCAAAGCTTGAGCTGATCCACTGATGCTACCCAATCCCTAGAATGCCTGTTATCTTGTGCTGTCCTTATCATGGGGTGAAATTAAATTATTTCTCCTCTAGTTTAGCATGGCACTTAGGAATGGTCATTATTCAAGAAAAAAAAAATTGGCCTTGTGAAACTGAGAAGTTTCCTAAATTGTTACCATTAATTGTTGCTTCAGAAAAATTCATCTGAAAAACAGAATTGAATGGTTTTGCAGTTGTATAATTTTCCCAATGAAATTAGCTCGAGCCACCTCTTAAACTTCTGGAATCTTTTGCTGTTTGAAGATAAAACATTCTCTCAACTGCCAAAGTTTAGCATTATGCCAAGACAGTGAAGTGCTAAAATTAAATGCCATTCTCATTTTAAACAAATGAAAAGAAAAGCAGGCTCTTATTGAGAAAATTAAACAAAAGACTTTGACATCAAGCGTCACTGAGAAAAATCCCCAAACAAAAGCATGTGCAATGTTAGGCAGTAAATTCTTGAAAAGCCTGGATGGAAGACAAAAACATATTGTAGTATGTTTTAACATACTGTAGAATTTTTGTAACTGATAAAAATAGATTGAAAAAAAGTTGAACTGTAGGTGTCTTTATTCGGTAGCTTGTCTGTGAATACAGCCAATGAAAGAACTATACATTCTTGTAATACTTACCTTTTCACAGACCTTCAAGATTATCTGGGCTCGTTCAACAGATTTGATTGGGCTTGACTCCGTTGTGCAGTGGAGACACCGCTGTCCTGTGGTTGTTCATCAAACGATTTTCTTTGCCCTGACTCACAGCGTGCGACCATGGCAATGCAATTAGCACAGAGCCCTTTGAAATCAGAGCGTGAGGAACAAGGTTGTGGTATTCTTGGTGCTGCACAGTCCCTCCCTCTGAAATCTTACATCTCAGAATCGATAGGTAGAGTTAATTTATCAAATGGAAAGCCTCCAAAAATTCACAATTATATTAGAATCACGAATCAGTCCTGACAGGAGCTTTATCTCAAACTGAGTGCTCTTCACCTCCAGAATGAAAAAAGAATTAGAATTTGAGGGAACCATGATGAGGGACATGTTGCAGTATATTCCCTTAGTTCTCGTGGGTTTCCTCATACAAAGTAAAGTCATCAGGTACTGACTTCTTTTAATTTTGTCTAGTAGAAATACAAGGAGCTTCCATCCAACAAGTTTTTCTGTCTTTTGCATCCTTTGAAGATCATCTTTTTCCACTTCTAAGGACATTGTCCGTTAGCATGTTCTTGTCCATAGAAACAGACAGCATTGAAGAGAAGAGCTTCCAGGGAGACGTGTATCCAGGAACTTCAGATTCTTCTGCTCTGGTACTTCTAAGGCCTGTAATCCTCTGCATGGCTGTTAGTCCCACTGGGCCTTAGTTTTTTCATTTGTCAGATATGCAGGTAGGCTCAGGTTGTGTCTATCACCTCTCCTAGCTCCAAATCTGCATAAGTATCTGACTATATTCTCTGCCATACAGGGTGATCAAATGTGCCTGTCATTTATCTGCTGTCTCTCAGCTCCAAACCCAGGTCTCAATACCCTTATTCTGAATTCCTTTTTATCTTTTTAAGATTTATTTATTTATTTGAAGGGCAGTGTGAGTTACAGAGAGGCAGAGGCAGAAAGAGAAAGAGAAGTCTTCCATCTGCTGGTTCACTCCCCAAATGGCTGCTACGGCCAAAGCTGGGCTGATCCAAAACCATGAGCCAAGAGCTTCTCCCAGGTCTCCCATGCAGGTGCAAGGGCCCAAGGACTTGGGCCATCTTCTATCACTTTCCCAAGCTATAGCAGAGAGCTGGATTGGAAGTAGAGCAGCTGGGATTGAATAGGCACCCATATGTGATGCCAGCACTGCAGGCTGTGGCTTTACTTGCTACGCCACAGTGCCAGCCCCTACTTTATGATTCTTAGGGCTAAAGCTCTATAAATAAGATTTCTCTTTTGCCAGCTGATGTCCTTTTATATTGCATCAGTAGAAGGCACTAAAAGGAGAATGTATAGACTCCTAACAGAAAGATAGTATCATTGATGAGACTTGAACTGAGGCACTGTGATATGACGCACAGGCCCCCTAACCAGAGATTTAACTGCTTGAATAAATATCTCTGCTCCTCCTAAAAAAAAAAGCAATTTATATTTATAATCTCCAGAAAACGATAGGTACTTGACAAATCTTTACTATTTTTATTCATCATTACCATTTTTATTCCAATCAAATTTCCCCAAAGAATAGAAAAACTTGGGTAAGGACCAAATCTTCCATATCTCTCTGTCTTCCATATGTGCTCTCAATGCCTACCATAGAACCTGAGCATTACCAAGATCTGTGAACAGACAAATGAAGCACATTGTTAATGGTGTCCAGTTACAGTAAATGCCTCATCCTGCTCCTGGTCATGGTCATCCACTTGGTATAGCAACATGATAGATTTTTGTAGTTAACAGCTTAGGCTTCTTGGGCTCAAAACTTGTCTTCACTAATTACTAACCACATATTCTCTGTTCCACAGCTTCCCCATGTGCAGCTAAGGATTATGATAGTACACTTAGAAGTATTTTTATAATAACTATATGATATCTTAAAATATATTAATGTATTGAATATATTGTCAAATATATGGTAATTGTTATTAATACTAGTTATATTATAGAAGTGTATACTCAGATCAGCTAAAATCTAAATTTTAAATGGGTATACACTGTAAATAAACAAATTACTAAGTTTATAATATTCTAAAGACATAACAACTAGTGGTTGAGAGAATTCTATTGATTGTATGAAAATAAGACTGATCTTTTTAAGGCCATTATTTTTATCAAAGTATGATAATAATGTAAAAACAACTATAGCAATGTCGTGTTCTTATGAAAACTTGGTGATTAAGTTGTCAAAATCCAAAAAGAAAAAGACATGTAAGATCATAATTCCAATTTAGTTATAGTTCTGATAAAGATGATACATAACTGGGGCTGGTGCTGTGGCATAACTGGTAAAAGCTGCTACCTGCAATGCCAGCATCCCATATAGGTGCCAGTTCGAGATCTGGATGCTCCTCTAAAGATCCAGTTCCCTTCTATGGCCTGGAAAAGCAGTAGAGGATGACCCAAATGCATGAGCCCCTGCACCCATATGGGAGACCAGAAGAAGCTCGTGGCTTTATATTGGTGCAACTCTGGCCCTTGCAGCCCTCTGGGGAGTGAACCAGCAGGTAGAAGACCTTTCTCTCTTTATTTCTCTTTCTCTCTTTCTCTCTCCGACTCTGCTTCTCTGTAACTATGCCTTTCAAATAAATAAATAAATCTTTTTAAAAAAATGATACATAACTTTTAGAGTTCCTGAAAAATGCTATAAATGTGTCCCTGAACTCACTCTCTGTCATCTATCTTTGTATCCGTCTATATTTTTTTTTGCATGTACTAAATGCCACTTAATTTGATCGTGGACAGGTATTGTGTGCTGAGCCTACAGAAATCCAAATGAGAAACCTGTCAGCCTTCCCTCCCTTTTAACCTGCACATCTAACTGGTCACTAATAAACACAGAGCATGACATTAAGATCACCAAAGTTATCTATTTCATCACTGTGGGGTAAAATTTGTGAGCTAAAGAACCTGTCAGCAAACTCAAACTTTTTCATAGCCAATTATTCTAAAAGCTTTTTTTAAAGTCATTTAGAGCCTACATGCTTTGCATACAAATGAAACCCTACCCTGTATTTGCCTGTCATTGGTGTGAAGTCTTGTGGTGAAAAAACTCCAAACTGTTCAGATCCTTTAGGGTTCTCTGACCCTCATGGTGTTGCTGAGTGACATCACCTAGACACATAAGCCCTCTCTCCAACCGCTTTCTCTCTCAAATGTCCCCATATCCTTCTCCTTATGTAAATGGTTCCCCATTTCTGATCCACAGGGCTCCGGAGGAACCACTGTCTTAAATAACTATCTAATAAAGCATATGTACGACTGCATGGTCCTCTGTTTTTCCCTAAATTGCTTTGTTTTCTTTCCTTCCTTTTTTGATATCTTCAGGATCTTTATATTTTTGCAGAATACTATCACTAATATAGTTTGAAAGGTACAAGATTTTAAAAGGTAATAGAAATAGACAAAAATAACAGTCTATATTCAAATTTACATGGCCGTCCAGGTGAAACTAACTGGAGTCAGTTGGAATTCCTTTTTTATTTAAGGATTCATAAATTGTTTTTGGCATTGTGACATAGTGAGTAAAGCAGCCACTTTTGATGCCGGCATCCCATATAGGCACTGGTTCATGTCCCAGCTGCTCTACTTCCAACCCAGCTTCCTGCTAATGCGCCTGGGAAAAGCAATGGAAGATGACCCAAGTGCATGGGCTCCTACTTCACAAACGGGAGACCTGGATGAAGCCTGGATCCTGGCTCCAGCTTGGCTCAGCCATGGTCGTTGCAGCTTCTAGGGAGTGAACCAGCAGATGGAAGAGCTCTCTCTGTGTCTATCCCTCTCTCTCTCCCTCTGTAATTCTAAATTTCAAAAAAATTAATAAACAAATCTTTAAAAAATTCATAAATCATTCTCTGTCGGCTCCTCCGGCCGCAGAAGGAACGACGCTGCTCGCAGTTAATCGGTCTTCAGTAGACTTTTACTTAGAAGGAGTGAGAAAGAGAGTGGGGGAACCGGGAGAAGGGGGAGGAGATGGCACGCACGTTCCTTAAGGGGGAAAGCTGGCGAGCCCCCTTCTCTCTCTCGCTCTCCGCTTATATCCAGAATTCAACCAATCACAGTCAATCAATTACAGTCCATGCACAGAGCTCTCCAATCCGGCACTTGATCACGATCAGCTGTGGAGTCACGCAGCAGGCAGGGCATCAGCGCCATCTGGTTTTCCACGATCCTCAGCTAGATGGAAAGTTCAATCAGCTGCTACATCCACATTACTGCTATAAGCCAAGCCCAGCATGGGGGGGTCCCATGGCAAGCCTATCCATGGGTCCCCACAATTCTCAAAAAAGAATTTTTAAACAGTCTTTTGTGAAATTAGTAATCATTTTTATCACATAATTTCCTCATATATTGAATATTTTATGTCTAACAAAGAACAGGTTCCAAAGCTGTCCTCCAATATTCTTTAATTCACTTAACATTCAGAATTTTTAGATACATACATATATTTGATTTTAATTAACACTAATTGTCTATATTTATGAGGGACAGTGTGATATTTCAATACACATATACAATATGTATTGATCAGATGAGGATAATTAGCATATCCATCACCTCACGTATTTATCCTTTCTGTATATTTGGAACATTCAAAATTCTCTGTACTAGATTTTGAGATATACAATTCATTATTTTCAATCAGCTACCCTACTGTGCTATAAAACTTTGGAAGTTATTTTTCTTATCCAATCACATTCCTATCCCATTAACCATCCTCTCTCCATTCCAACCTCCTTATTAACTTTCCCATCCTATAGTAATCATTATTTGCTTAAAAAAAAACACAGAGAGAGGAGAGACAAAGAGATCTTCCATTCACTGGTTCACTCCTCAAATGGCTGCAGTGGCCAGGGTTGGGTCAGACTGAAGACAGGAACATGGAACACATGTGTGTGGGGGTTCAAGTACTTGGGCCATCTTCCACTACTTTCCTAGGTGCATTAACAGGGAGCTGAATTGGAAGTGGAGAAACCAGTACAGGAACTGGTACCCATATGGGATGCCAGTGTTGCAACCTTAACCTGCTGTGCCACAATGCCAACACTAGTAATCACTATTCTACTCTCTACTTTTATGACATTAACTCTTTCAGCTTTCACATGTTACTGAGAACATGCAGTAATTAACTACCTGTGCCTGACTTATCTCACTTATTTCCAATTTTTTAGCCTCAGTTATATACCAGACTCTGTGTTTGGCATTGATATTAATAATATGGATAGATTACTAACCTAAGGGAATTTAGCTTTTTTTTCACAGAGGCAAAAAAACCCCGTTCTATGACCAGGTGAAAATGACTACATAAAGTTTTGTTTACACAACATACAGGTATAGTTTAAAGGAGTAGCAGCCAACTTCCTTCAACTAATGCAAATGGGAGGCTCACAGAAATAGTTTTCCAAATCAGGCAAGGAAGTCCATTCGCTCTACATCCTTGCCAGCATTTGTAATTATTTTGATTTTTGGATAAAACCATTCTAAGTGGAGTGAGATGAGACCTTATGGTGGTTTCTATTTGCATTTTCTTGACTGGATTGTTGGTTTTGTTGTTGTTGAGTTTCTTCAGGTCCTTATTGCATCCCTGACTCATACCCTTAAATTACAGTATATTTTCCTTCCCATTGTGATCATTGTCATGAGTTCCTCACTTTCTGACACTAATATTTCTGTTTTCAAGGAAAAAGAAAACACAGAAAAAAAGTTCATTCTCTGCTACAGTGATCACTTAAAACAAAGAGAGAAGTCCTTTAAAAGACAGAGACCGACTAGAAGGTCTTTGCAAGCTAGACTGTCCCAAGCTAGGACTCTACTTAATCTGATCAAGAGCACGATCATCATTTCTGAGCAATACATTCTATACCATGACATTTCTTTGGTACAGGCTCTCATATTTAGTTAAACACATCATTAGAGTTTTAGAGAGCATAAAAACAAGGAAAGAATATTAATAGTCATTTTAAGTATGCATTTGCCTCATGTTGCCATATTTATTCACTACAAAGTGGCATGTAAATGCCTTATAATTTTCAATTTTAAGAGAATACATGCATTGTATAGATTAAGTCTGATAGTAAAAAGATCACCTGAACTTGGGGTTTTTCAGCTGTACTTCCTAAGATTTCAGGTAACTTGTAAGATTATGAAGAGTCAGATTATCTATGTAAAGGGCTAGAAGTATATATTCTTGACAAATGTTGTTATTAATACTGTCATGATTATTTTGGTAATATTCTAGGCACATGCCTTCTTTCAATGATGATAAATGATACAAAATAGACTGAGCAATATATTTCCTATTAGGCTATTTTTATTATTATCTTAATGTAATAATAAAGGTTGTTCACTGTAGAATACTCAATACGTTGACTTTGTAGCATATTATTTCTGGTTTAGTGTAAGGTGGTCTGTATGATTTGTGGCCAATCTATAATACCCTGCACAAAGAACCAAAGATGGCCTTAGTTTAGAAGTGGCTCTCATGGCCTCCCATTCTTCAAGGAAATATAGAGAAAGAAAAACAATTTAGAAGGTATAAAGTCAGAAGGTTTTCTGGGAGAAGTTCTTTGAGCCTCACAACCACTCCATGAAAGAATTTGGCAGAAGTTTCCCCAAATTGGACAAGATTACATATATTATGAAAATTCATGTAATATTGCCTATAATGACTTGTAAATGCAAGCAATTATTTCCAAACTATCAATAAATTCAAGCTACCCAGATACAGAAGTCAGATTTTTGTTCTAAATTTTCTATAAAAAATCAGTTTCCAATATTTCTTTCATAGCAAGGGTTAATCAAAGTCTCCAGCCAAAATCTGTATTAAAAATATTATAAGGGTAGTATCAATTCATGAATACAAATACTTGTAATACTGTAATTCCTTAATTATGTGAAGTCTGTGGTCTCTGTTTGCTTTTAAAATTTATTGAATTTATTTTTTTTTAATTGTAGTGGGAGGGGAAGGGGGGAGAGAGAGAGAGAGTCAACTGGTTTTTAGTGACACTGCCTTTTATTTTTATGTTCTCATTTTAATAAACATCAATTCTGTTTTAGTCTTAATTCTGTTTTTTTTTACCAAAATATTTAAGTTTAGTCCCTTTTGTCTGAATACTATTGTAATTCTGATCTACAGTTGAGTAAACCAAGGCAGATAGCGAATGGATGGCCGAGCAAGAGGATTTGCATGATGTAAACGCGATGAGAAATGCAAAGGTTGCAGTTATGAAAAAGGAATCTGGAAACACAGCTCAATTGCCCAATGTTATGCAGAAAAAGAAAAGGAATGATAACGCCGGCGCCATGGCTCAACAGGCTAATCCTCCGCCTTGCGGCGCCGGCACACCGGGTTCTAGTCCTGGTTGGGGCGCCAGATTCTGTCCCGGTTGCCCCTCTTCCAGGCCAGCCCTCTGCTGTGGCCCGGGAGTGCAGTGGAGGATGGCCCAAGTGCTTGGGCCCTGTACCCCATGGGAGACCAGGAAAAAGCACCTAGCACCTGGCCCCTGCCATCAGATGAGCGCAGTGCGCCGGCCGCAGCACGCTGTCCGCGGCAGCCATTAGAGGGTGAACCAAAGGCAAAGACCTTTCTCTCTGTCTCTCTCTCTCACTATCCACTCTGCCTGTCAGAAAAAAAAAAAAAAAAAAAAGGAATGATAAGTATTTTCAGCTCAGAAAAGTATGTGTTTGTGTAAGAGCAGCCTGAGGGGTGGAGGCGGGGAGGGTCTGTGGAAGTTTAGAGAATGAGGGGTGAGGTGGGGAAGCCAAGCTCAAGAAGGGAGAGGGAAAGGGAATTGCAGAAAGATAGGAACAGAGGGAGAGAAGGAAAGAGTAAGAGAAAACAAAGCTTTATTTTTGCCTGAAGGATCTGTTAGATTGCTGCCTCCAAAGAATGAACGCCTACTTGAAAGTTTGTTTTTGAGTAATATTGTGTGAGGAACATATGTGAAGTATCTAGTGAAATTTCATTAGTTGGAACCCTTAATGTTAGCACAGAGTTTAAAAAGTAAGTCAGAAAAAGAGATTGGAACATAAAAAGATGAAATAAAAGCAGTGGTTATTCAGGGCTAAGCAACAACATATGTAATTATTCAGCACTTAGTAATAAACAGCAAAATAACATTATTACAGCCTAGCAGAAGTTTTCAGTAAAACTTTTGCTTGAGCATTGTTTACGTTATGGTAATAACACATAAATTTAAACAATAATGAGGACTCTAATGATTATATTGATACTGTTACCACCCAAACAAAGGGAATTTGATGACATGGACTATTTTATTTAGTCTGTTTTAGTATTTACCTGTTTTGTTTTTTTTTCACCCAAATCAGCCAGAACAAGATAACTACCTTAACAAATGGCTGAGCCATGGACAGAAAGCTGTTTATAATATTGTGATAATTTCTTCATTCGCTTACTCAAAAATTATTCAATATCAACTGTGTCCTAAACTCTGTGCTTTATGTTAGGCAAATGGTGGCAACCAGAGACAGGCACAACTGCAATTAAGGAATTTAAGAGTAAGTAATTTAAGGAATTTATAGAGTAAATATAGAGTAAAGACTGATAGTAAATAATTATATAAATGAGGGTATGTGTACCTTGTGAAATAAGTATCACGAAGGTAATCCAATGAAAAGTCATTCCTGAGGGTTTGTCTGTTTATCTGCAGCCCAGTGATGGGGAGAACATGTTCTAGCAAAGGGGAGCAGCCTTGTTAAGGTCACTGTGCCTTAGCCTACGGACAAAGGAAGTGATTTAAAGCAGAAAATGGATTGGAAAAAGAGGAAAAGCGTAAATGAAGAAATAGTTTCAGATGACAGCTGAAGTGGGTCAGAAGACAAGTAGCGATATCTTGAATTAGACATAGTGTTGGAAAATTATCAAAATGGAAAGATTCTAGATATATTTGGGAGATAAAACATTAAAAGTTTATTGATAAACTGGATTTAGGAAAGTTGGTAAAAGGGAGAGCTGTATCAGGACTGATCCTAAGATTTCCAATTTCTGTTTGACAACCGATGCTTCCAATTATTCAGATGGAAAGTACAGGAAAGGATGGAATATGTGGGGTTGAAGGACGGTGGAGTTAAAGAAGCTTATCTCATTTGGATTGTACTGGATCCTTCCAAAGATCTATTGCTACTAAAGCATTATTCTAAGACGCAAGCCTCCGCACTGAGCTGCAGTTACACCTTATGATAAATGGCCAAGTAGACATAAATCACTTAGTAGCGAGCAGTATTTCATCATCTTCACAGATAATTCTATAATAGGACCAAAGGAAGTAAAACAGCACAGACTACATTTTGTTCTTTAATTAGATGATTTCTTCTGGATCATAAAATTGTTAACTTGGTGATGGAATGGAAATCAGATGTAAACAAAAATGCAAGTACAAAGTTGGTCTTTAAAAATGCTCCATGCTGAATGTTTTTCTTTACATTATTTCTAAGCCTTTCTGGAAAATGTAGTCACTTTACTGTAATAAATTTATTGATTTCATCTCACAACATAATTTAAAAACCAGAATATAAAATCTCCATTTAAGAACAAAATGAAAATCCAGCTAGTTTTCATACTTGGCAGCAATTTGTTTATTTGTAAAGAGAATCATGGTAAGAAAAATGTCTTTGCATATCCCAAACAATGTTTTATGCAATTATCATTGTTTTTATTATTTGATAATCAAGGACATACAAATATATACAAAGTTTTAATTTATATTCAATAGATTTTCACTTCCATCAGAAGATAGATTGTTAATGCTATGCCGAATAAAATCCTAATTATAGTCCCACAACTTTCCAAATTTATATTCATTCTTTTTTTTTTTTTTTTATTTGACAGATAGAGTTAGACAGTGAGAGAGAGAGACTGAGAGAAAGGTCTTTCTTCTGCTGGTTCACCCCCCAAATGGCTGCCACAGCCAGAACTATGCCTATCCAAAGCGCGGAGCCAGGTGCTTCCTCCTGGTCTCCCATGTGAATGCAGGCGCCCAAGCACTTGGGCCATCCTCTACTGCCTTCCTGGGACACAGCAGAGAGCTGGACTGGAAGAGGAGCAACCAGGACTAGAACCCAGCGCCCATATGGGATGCCGGTGCCACAAGCGGAGGATTAACCAAGTGAGCCATGGCACAGGCCCCTATATTCATTCTTTAAATGCAGATTCTAAGGACAGATGTTGAATACATCTCAGATTTTTATTTAATCATCTTTTTCCTCATGGTGTTAAAATGCAATGGCTTGCAGAATTTTATAAATTAGAGCTAGTTTCGGGGCCAGTGCTGTGGTGCAGTGGGTTAATGCCCTGGCCTGAGGCACCAGCATCACATATGGGCACCAGGTTCTAGTCCCAGCTGCTCCTCTTCTGATCCAGCTCTCTGCTATGGCCTGGGAAAGCAGTGGAGGATGGCCCAAGTCCTTGTGCCCCTGCACCCACGTGAGAGACCCGGAGGAAGCTCCTGGCTCCTGGCTTCGGATTGGCACAGCTCAGCCGTTGCAGCCATCTGGGGAGTGGACCATCAGATGGAATACCTCTCTCTCTGACTCTATCTCTCTCTGTAACTCTGTCTTTCAAATAAATAAAATAAATATTTAAAACAAAACAAATTAAATCTAGTTTCAAATGAGAAATTCAAGGCTCAGCAAAGGGAAGCAAGCCTGCACAGTCACATAAGCAGCTCCTAACTCCATCAGAGTTCATGCTTCAGCCATGATTCCAGATCAGTATTTCTCCCCTTTACTACGCATTGCTTCTCCAATAACGTGGTCTCCTGATGCCATTGCATTGCATGCTCAGTAGATGATATATAAACTAATTGACAGTATCTTCAGTGTTTGTTAATCTCTTTATCATTCCACTTTTACAGATAAGGGATATGAAATAAAAGAATCAATTGCATAGCCCAATAAATGGTGGAACTGGATTCCAATCCATGCAGTGCAACTTCTGCAGCAGTATGGTTTACTACTCATTTTATGGAGACTCTTGAAAAAGATCTGAAAATGATGTAGTATTTTAGCAATTCTTTCATTGATTTTTATATACAAATGTAAAAATTATGCTTACAACCTGTTAGTGGGACAATTTATTTTAAATATTTTCAAGGAAGATATTATTGCAAAAATATAAAAAATTTCAACAATGCCCCATAAGCTTAACATATTGAGCTCTTCAAAAATAACATTTTTTATGTTCTTCAAAGGAATCCCTTTTAATATAGCTATTGAATCAAGTGTAAGTCAGCATTGAAGTTCTAATAGCTTTCAGAAATAGAATAATCTAATTCATTGAAAGTTCTAGTTTTCTAGTTCTTCCTTTCTTTCATATGAGGAAGTGGGGAAAAAAACAAAATGCACAAATCCTTCACTTTCTCACTGCAAGTTTAGCATAATATACTCATTTGAACAAAGTTCTACTCCATTTCTTTTCTTAAAAAAATAGATTTATTTTACTTATTTGAAAGGCAGAGTTACAGAGAGGGAGAGAGAGAGAGAGATCTTTCACACTCTGGTTCACTCCCCTAAATAGCCACATGACTAGGGCTGGGCCAGGCCAAAGCCAAGAACCAGGAACTCCATTTCCCACATGGGTGGCAGTGATCACAGTACTTGGACCATCTTATAGCTGCTTCCTCAGATGCATTAGCAGGGAGCTGAATGGGAAGTGAAGCAGACAGGACAAAAAGGTGCTCATATGGGATGCCAGCATTGCAGGCAGTGGCTAAACCCACCACACCACAATGCTGGCCACACTCTGCTTTACTTCTTTCTTAAGTCTTTCAATGTAACATTATTTTTATTGCTGTAGTTGCAAATAGAAAACAATATTAAGTGAATCAAATTAAACATAGTTAATGTTTTATGGGATTTTCCATCATGATACTCTTTATAAATGTTAAAGCTCCATTAGAACTATGGAAAGATGGATTACAGGAGAAGGAAAAGCATTGTTGAACTAGGTGCAAGGTATTCTCAATACATTACCTTGTTTATCTCTTACTACAGTTCCTGGTTATGCATGTGTGTTCTTCATTCTACAAATAAAGAAACCAAAGCTCCAAAAGGGACAACACTGTCGACAAAACACAGCCAACAATATCAATTTCAAGAACCACATCCAGAAATACCTGCACCATAGTGCAAGCTTTTCTCCTTACTTTGTGCCAAAGAGTCTGCAGTAGTATAGATAGCCTCTTAGGAAAATAGAAACCAGATGGAAATTTTTGCTTATGAAATCAGAATTGTTTTATGGGAATGTGTGAAGAAGGAAGAACTAACGTAGAGAAAAGTATGTAAGAGGACAGCTTGGGAAAGATCTTTACCCAGTGGAGGGAGGGAAAGGATAAGTTGGGGTGACAGAACAAGAGGTAGAGAAACATTTCTAGTAGGTATTATATGGCATAAGAATAAACTACAGAGAAAAGATATGACTTATACAACTGTCTTCAGAATTCATTGCCTTTTGAACATTTTAAAGATTTATTTATTCTTTGAAAGGCAGAGTTGGGGGGGGTGAGGGGAGAGAGAGAGAGAGAGAGAGAGAGAGAGAGAGAGAATCTGCCATCTGCTAGTTCACTCCCCAAATGACTGCAGCAACCAGGTTGGGCCAGACTGAAACCCATAGCCAGGAATTTCATCCGGGTCTCCCAGCGAGGCAGTAGGGGCCCAAGCACTTGGGCCATCTTCTGCTGCTTTCCCAGGAGCAATAGCAAAGAACTGGATCAGAAATGGAGCAGCCAGGATGCAAACTGGTACCCATATGGGATGTTGGTGTCACAGGCAGAGGCTTAACCCACTATGCCACAAAGCTAGCCCCTTGAGTATCGTTTAAAAGCTGGGGTAATGATTCAATTTTTTTCTGATGGAATATTGATACTTTTAAAAATATACTTTTGCATGAAATATGGATCACACAGCATTTAATTTTATTGGTGTTACACATGAATGACCAATACTGAAGATGAAGGTAGAACTTCACAGCAATTCCTCCATTTTTCTCCATTCTTTTACTATGAGAGAAGGGTAGAGAAGAATATAGAATACTACCCAGACTTGAAAACATGTGTTAAGTACTCTTTTACCTTAAGGGAATCAATTAAAATACATCTTAACATTTAGCATTTCATATGAATTGAAAACAGTTGAGGTCAGCACCGCAGCTCAATAGGCTAATCCTCCGCCTAGCGGTGCCGGCACACCAGGTTCTAGTCCTGATCAGGGCACCACATTCTGTCCCGGTTGCACCTCTTCCAGGCCAGCTCTCTGCTGTGGCCAGGGAGTACAGTGGAGGATGGCCCAGGTCCTTGGGCCCTGCACTCCATGGGAGACCAGGATGAGCACCTGGTGCCATCGGATCAGCGCTGTGCGCCGGCCGCAGCGGCCATTGGAGGGTGAACCAAAGGCAAAGGAAGACCTTTCTCTCTCTCTCTCTCTCACTGTCCACTCTGCCTGTCAAAAAAAACAGTTGAGCTTTGTAATAGTTCAGATAATTCATTTCAATATTAATATCTAACAGGTTATTAGGTACCACCACCTGGGTACCACCACATGGAACATATGCTTCTCTCATGCTCCAACTTTCTTTTCAGACATCCATCTTTCTAGTCACTATTATTTTCTGTTCTTTAACCTACAGATGTGCATCACTTATGTGTCCTTCATTGTTTTGAATTCCCTGGTTTCATTCATCACTCCGTTTAACAAAAACTAGTAATACCTTTACTATGTGCCAAATTCCCCATGGAGAACTGTCTCTTACTCCCACCCTATCCTGTGTTGCTGGATAAGGTGGTTATCTTCTGTATTTATCAACAGGGTAAATATAATTTCAATGCATTTTTCCAATTTTTAAAAACTTAAAATTTTTTATGTATTCATTTTCATTTTATTGAGAGAGAGAGAGAGAGGAGAGAGGAGAAGAGAGATCCTCTATCTGCTCTGCATTCTCTGAATGCCCACTACAGCTGTAGGTAGGCCAGGCCAAACTTAGGAGCATGAAAGTCATTCTAGGTCTCCCATATGAATGGCAGGAACTCAAATACTTGAGGCATCATCCACTCCATCCCAGGCATTTTAGCAGGAAGCTGGATCAGAAGTAGAGTAGCAGGGAGCTGACCAGGCACTCTAATATTAGACACAGGCATACCAGTCAGCTGCTTCACCATTGATGCCACACATCTAGCCCCACAATATAATTTTCAAATTCATTTGAGAGGCAGAGAGACAGTGACAGAAGAGTTCATATGCTGCTTCACTCCCAAATGCAAACCAAATTTAGAGCTGAGCCAGGACCAGAGCCTGGAACCAGGAACACAACTCAGGTCTCACAGTTGGGTAGAGAAATCCAGTTACTTTAGCCATCATGACTGCCACACAGGGTCTTTGGGAAAGAGAGCTGGGAACTGAACTCACACACCCTCATGTGGGACCCAGGCATTTTAATTGCTAGGCTACATGCCTTCTCTTACAATGGATTTGAGTCCCTTCCTTGCCTAATGCAGGACCACTTGCCACTTTACTTCAGGGAAATGGCCAAACAGCTTCAGGCCCAGGAAGATATGATCACTTTTTAAGCATAAAATATAAAATAGCTATTAGGAACTTATTCCATTTCCTTTTTTCCTCAACAAAATAGGGAATACATTTCATTAATTAATGATTAATTAATGGATTTAAATGATGCATTGTAGATACCAATGATGAAGACCACCACTCTGCTTCTCAGAGAGGCTGTCCTGTCCCTGCCCCTAGACCTTTCCATCTCTAGGTGTCAGAAATGTTGTTAAACCAAGAAATCAAACTGCCTTCCGAGTGTAAGGCTTGAGAGAGGCTTAGACATTTGAAGAGAGATACTCTACTTAAAAGAGAAATTTCGAAGATTGAAAAAATCCTCTTGAAATTCTGCATTGTATGTGGATTAGAAATATTTGAGTCATGGGTACCCTTATGACCTGGACCTACTCATGGTCACTTCTTACTCAGTATGCAAGAGAGTAAAAGACATAAAATCTTTCCAGAAGCCTGTGCAGGTATGTCAGGCTACTGCCAAGAGTCAACTCTTAGGGAGAAATATACTTGAAACATATCAAAACATGTGACAGTTGTCTAGGAAAGTATCAGTTATGAAAATTGACTCCCGTGGCTCAACAGGCTAATCCTCCGCCTTGCGGCGCCGGCACACCGGGATCTAGTCCCGGTTGGGGCGCCGGATTCTGTCCCGGTTGCCCCTCTTCCAGGCTAGCCCTCTGCTGTGGCCCAGGAGTGTAGTGGAGGATGGCCCAAGTGCTTGGGCCCTGCACCCTCATGGGAGACCAGGAGAAGCACCTAGTACCTGGCTCCTGCCATGGGATGAGCGCGGTGCACCGGCCGCAGCGCGCCGACCGCGGCAGCCATTGGAGGGTGAACCAACGGCAAAGGAAGACCTTTCTCTCTGTCTCTCTCTCTCACTGTCCACTCTGCCTGTCAAAAAAAAATAAATAATAAAAAAAAATTAAAAAAAAAGAAAAGAAAATTGACTCAAAAATGTTATGATTGTATTTTAATCATCAAACAAAACCACTCAAATATGAATCCAATTTTTAGCAGAGATAATTCTGTAGATATTTGATATGTTCTAATACAGTGACAAAGATTAAATCCTCTCAAAATTATTGGTAAAGTAAATGTCTTCAATTGGTATCTTTAACAAGGTTAAAGGTATTTTTTTGAATTTTTAACAACAAGTTGTATTTTTTCTACAAAAGCAAGGACAATTAATAATTCTGCAAAATTTTTAGTAAATCATAAAAAAGTCCATGAGAATATTTTAAAAGATAAAATTAATTCATTTGATAAATGTAACATATATTCTCCATTCTCACAGTCACTTATAAACTATGCTTTCCTTAAACATTGTGCACGAATGCAGCAAAGATACATACTATGATTATGGTTTTTCATACAAAGTTTAGGCAATGCAATAAAGCAAGAAAAAAGAATTGTAAAAAGTGAGAAGGAAAGGATAAACATTTAACAGTGTTATTCTTGAATAAGAATACACAGATAAATAAAACAAAATAGCAAATTTAGAAATGATATAAGGATAATGTAATAATATAAATAAGAATGATGATTTTTCATGGTAAAAAAACACTAAGTAGTTCAACCAGTACAACTGGCTATTTGGGAAAGACTATAAACATGTACCTATATAAATTTTGTCATGAAAATATACAGGTGAGTTAGAGAAATAAAACTTAAAATTCACGAAAGTGCCAACTCAAACTTAACTCATGAGGTATCAGCCCAAAACCAGGAACTGTGCTATATTTTGAAGATATAAGAGAAGTTACATAGAACTCATCCCTTCCCTCATGATGCTACCACTTAATTTACTTCAAAATAAGCAATATTGTTATTAGAGTACCCCTAGACCTTTCTTTGGCCTGTTGGTCTTCTAAAAGTTTAAAAATTTAAAAGGATATATTTAAATATAAATTCAGTTCTATATATTTTTAAAAAGTCCAATTAGAGGGATTGGCACTTTGGCGTGGCAGATTAGCTTCTACCCACATCATTGCCATCCTATATGGGTGCCAGTCCAAGTTCAGGCTACTTCACTTCCAATCCAGCTCCCTGCTAATGTTCCTGGGAAAGCAGCAGAGGATGGTCCAAGTGCTCAGGCCCCTATACCCATGTGAGAGATCCAGAGGCTCTTGCCTTTGGCCTGGCCCAGCCCGAGCCATTGCAGCCATTTGAAGGGTGAACCAATGGGTGGAAGACCTCTCTCTCTCTCTCTCTCTCTTTCTTGGTTTCTCTCTCTCTCTCTTTCTTGGTTTCTCTCTCTCTCTCTCTCTCTCTCTCTCTCTCTCTCTCTCTCTCTGTCTCAACTCTGCCTTTCAAATAAATAAAAACAAATCTTAAAAAATGTCCAACTAGAATGAAAGCTCCTTGAAGACTAGGAAGTTTTTTCTTCACTATTGTGTGTCCTTCTAGGGAAAGGCACAGCACACGGGGAATAGTCAATACATCTTTGCAGAGAGATAGAGAGAGAAAAGGAAAGAGAAAGGGAGGAAAGGAAAGGACAATTACACAGTTTGTCTATAACATTGTAGAATGTTACATTATAACACTGATACTAACTTATTTCATTACATTGGTAGGATTGAAAATGATGTAAGAAAAATTTAATGAGATTTCCTTGCCCCTGAGCCACATATCATAATGCAAACTGTATCAATTTGGTCCACACAAGATTGCCCCAAACATTTAATAAGGTATGTTAGAAAGAGATGTTAAGCACCTCTTAACATTTATACAAGAACAAATACATTTCAAGACTCCCTACTGATATTAATTACCAATTTTACATTATTTTAAAGTGACTTGCAAATCAATGGGAGTTTTAGTATATTGAATATTGTTATTTTAGAATTCAAAGTATTTTATGTTAAACAAAATCATGAAATACTTAGTAGAGGAAGAGTAGAGAGTAGAAAGCAAGATTAACTCATTTGAGGTAGATGTTCTCAAAGTGGTCTGATCCATGAAGACATGAAGGTCTGGAAATCATGTAGGTCAAACTAGAGATGAGATCCATGTCTCTTGATGCATCTCATGGAAAAAGAGGGTGAATTTTAGAGCTGGATTGATATTTTCCAGTTCCTTCATTTCCAAGTATTGACAGTATGACCCTTAGTTCCCTACATGTAAATTTGCATGGTAGTAGTACTTCAGTAGATGATACAGCTGTCTAAGTGTGAGAGTGATCTAAAGCACTGGCCCTGAGCCTAATGCATAGTGGGCACTTAAAGAAGGCAAATTCCAACATGGCATCCATACACTCTTGTACAGAATTTCTTTCTTTTTTTGGACAGGCTGAGTGGACAGTGAGAGAGAGAGACAGAGAGAAAGGTCTTCCTTTTGCCGTTGGTTCACCCTCCAATGGCCACCACAGCTGGCATGCTGCGGCCGGCGCACCACGCTGATCCGAAGGTAGAAGCCAGGTGCTTCTCCTGGTCTCCCATGGGGTACAGGGCCCAAGCACTTGGGCCATCCTCCACTGCACTCCCGGGCCACAGCAGAGAGCTGGCCTGGAAGAGGGGCAACCGGGACAGAATCCGGTGCCCCAACTGGGACTAGAACCCGGTGTGCCAGTGCCTATTGAGCCATGGCGCCACCCCCCAGAATTTCTTTACACTCTTTGCAAAATGACTTCTCATGATCAGAAAGCAGTTTGCATTATTACACTAAGAAAACTTCACATATACTTAGAATTTCATCAATAGCACTTTGAAATCAATCCTGTTATAGGAATCTCCCAATTTCTTATTTATTGGGCTTTTCAGTTCTTTTTTGAAGAAGATGCTTTCAGCTGTTGAAACTCCACCCAATGAAGGTATCAATCTTCCTTATTATTCAAAGATCAATTGTAGAAAAATTACTAGCAATAGCCTGTATCAACTTTGATTTTTTTTAGTCTAAACAGAAAGCAGTCATTCCATGTAACCCAGGCACTCTGACTTTCCATAAAATAAGTAAACTGTATCAATTTGTAAATGTTAACTCTCAGTAATGCCCTGTCTATACTGCATCTTTTTGAAGAATTCCCATATTAAACGTAACTGACTCTTGCACTATTCCCATCATCATCATCCTTGATCGATCACAGGAAAAAGTAGGTTAGAATAGAAAAATGAAAGATGAAGTAGAACTAGCAGGATATTTTAACTCAATTTTCATTTACAACTTACACCTCAAAAAAGAAATGAAAAATGTAAAATGCCACATAGGCATTTATAAAAAATATATTTTAGTGAACTAAAAGAACAAGATTGGTAACTTTTCATTGAGATATAAAGAAGGTAAAATTAAATATTAAAAGTGATACTCAGAGGTCCCTGACATACTCTTTTATCTCCCTCCTTGAGGATGGCAGGAAGAGGAACATAGGATATCTTCTATATTTGATTTTGAAATGCTCTGTTTTATTTCAGTCTAGATTCAGTTTTGTTTTAAGATTGACAATACAGCCTGGCTTCATAGTGCATTTTTTTCCCAAAAGCAGTGCACTGAAACAACTTTGCAGTATTGATTCATTCTACTTGGTTGATAGTGTGACTGTATAATTAGGAGAGCTGTGAAGAAGGCTTTCACACCTCTGCCCTGGTTGAAGAAATAAACAGCGCCATGAGATGAATCGTTAAAACATGAAAGAATTTTAAAAAAATAAGTGCTGTGTTGTGATACATGTAGCCCATAATAATTTGGATAATATTTATCATCTAGTTATACAGAATGATACTTGAGTGAGCAATGCTTCCTGGAGAAAGGTAGGCTTAAATAGTTCTTGACTTACTGTATGTAATAGCAAAAGTTAATGGTGAATGCCTAAAACAGCAGTTCTCAAATTTTAGGTTATATATGAATCACCAGGACATCATATAAGATAAAAGATAAGATCCATTGAAGCAGAACAGAGACTTTGTATGAAACAATTTAAGGAAGCAATATCCATCTGTAACTCATATATAATATGTGCAAATCTTTGTCTTCACAACATCACACACAACTTGTAAATGCTCCCAGAAGGCACAGTCAGGTACAGTAAACCCCAGAGGCAGCATTGTGGTGCAATGGGTTGAGCTGCCACCTGTGCCCCTGGCATCCCACATTGGAACTGTTTGTGTCCTGGCTGCCCCACTTACTATACAGCTCCCTAATGGCTCGAGTTTGGTGCCTGTCTCCTTCATGGGAACCCTGGATGAAATACCTGGCTCCTGGCTTTAGCCTGGCGCAGTGCTGGCCATGTGGTCATCTGGGGAGTGAATCAGCTGATGGAAGATTTCTCTCTCTCTCTCTCTCTCTCTCTCTCTCTCTCTCTCTCTTTCACCTTCTCTCTCTCTGTAATTCTTTAAAAACAAATAAATAAATCTTTAAAAACAAAAGATATAGTAAACTTGAGAAATAATTATGTTTAAATATTTATTTACTATCATCTACTTGAAAGGGAGAGAAAGAAAAACAGCGTCCTTCTATCTGCTGGTTTACCTTCCACATGGCTTCAACAGCCAGGGCTGGGCCAGGCTGAAGCCAGGCATCTGCCACTCTTTCTGGGTGGCAGGGACCCAAGCAGTTGGGCCATCTTCTGCTGCCTCCAAGGATGCAGGAATGATACTGGAACTGGCACTCCATTATGGGCTGTGGGTGTCTCAAGAAACACTTAACTGTCAATACTTTAACACTTGCCCCGGAAAGTATTACCTTAGTTCCTGGGGAGCAATCTGATGGCACAGAGATAACTCAGGACAAGTTATCGCATCACAGCAACCTTGAGACTTGAGTCTTAATCAGAAATCTAGGAAAAAGCAATGGGAATCGAGACACAGTAACCTGGAAGAGTTTGTTCTAGTTTCAGTTCCAATACATAAAGAGATTCAAAGTCATCACTCTAGTTCATATAACAATAAAAACAAGACTGTTGTTGGACACGTCAAAGAAATGAAGGTATGAACTGACACTTTGAAATCTGGAGATACAAAGGGGTATTAGAAGTCATGTATGAGATTTGTATATTGGAGCACAAAAAACTGGAGACATAGACTGGTAAGAACACTTAGAAAGCAATTTGGTTGAATTGTTGGAAGCTGAGTACAGACGAAGAATGAGACTAATATGCTTAGCTTAGTAAAATAAACTAGACCCAAAAAAATCATATCCTTTCTCTGATTTGTGGTAGCTAATATAAAGAGAAAAAATGTCTATGAGAGAGACCGACATCTTGAGGTTTGATGACTGCTTACGGTCCTTGTCTATACTCCTTTGAAATAGTGGTGTTTCTCCTTTCTACTCATTGAATTCCTTATTAAGTGGAGATTTAAACCTGTGCTTAGAAAGTAAATTGAAAGTATATTATCATGAAGATTACAAAAGGAAGTGGGAAGGAGAAGGAAAGAAGGGTGGGAATTATCATTATGTGCTTAAAAGTGTATATATGAAACACATGAAATGCATTCATATATTTATATGAATTATATATATGAATATATGTGAATTATTATGCATTATTAATATATACATATATATAAAGGAGAAGCTGTGAGGCCCCAAATTATGGGGTATTCTTCATTCCTCTTAAAATGTTAGTCTTTGGTATTGGAGATTATATAAAGTTCCCCTGCTGGATCCTGTAGCGACATGGGAAGAACAACTGTGAGATATCACCAGAGCCTTCTACATGACAGAGGCCTAATTTCTTGGAAACAATAATTCATGAGCTTCAGCTCAGTTGGAAGAAAGACATTCCTCTCACTGTAGCCTATTTTACAATTTCTTGTCTAAGGGGTAGCAGAAGAAAAAAGTAGACAAAAGGGTCAGGGCTTCCAGAAGCTAGTGTGGAAATGTTTTAGAAATGGAGAGCAGAGCTCCACAGCTGGGGAAAACATGTGTTGAAGTCACAGTCCATGGATGCATCTCACTAAAAGCCTGCTGTTTAACCATAGAATTGTAGAAACTTATAGAGCTCCAGTATATTAGCAGTGAATTATAAATGACAGAGCAGGAATTCTAGCTGAAAGACTCTCCCTGAAGAAGAGGTGCTTAAGGAAGGGCAAAAATCAAAGAAGGGAGACACATTTCCAGCCTATGGCATCGATAGCTGCAGAAAACATTAGGTGCACCCCAGCTCCTAACTAGATTATCATAGTCAATCATTTTAAAGTTCTATTTGCCTCAGTTACTTGTACCTGATACAATATGCTCAACTTTCAAGAAAAAAAATTAAAAGCCCAAAAAGAGGCAAGAGCAAAACACAATAAAAAGAAATAAATCAACCATCTGAACTGTATTCACACATGACCCAGATTTTGGACTTATTTAACAAGGAATTTAAAATAACTCATTAAAATGCTATAAGTTATTGTGGAAGAGGTAGGCAACCTGAAAGAACAAACATGTAGTAAAAATGGTGAGATACAAACTCTAAGGGAAAAAAAGGAAGAAAATTCTGGAAATAAAAAAGCAACAGAAATGAAGAATTCTTTTGACAGATATGTCAGTATACTGAACTCACCAGAAAAGGATCAGTGAGATTAATTATTGGTCAGTAGAAACTTATCCAACTGATATTTACAGATAATAAGCAATGAAATTATAGAACAAAACATTCTGAATCTGTGGGACAATTACAAAACACGTAATATTTAAATGCAAGAAGGAGGAGAAAGCAAAAATATATATTCAATCATCAAAATCTTTTCAAATTTATGGAGAATCCCTGAACCACAGATTCAGTGAACCCAGAGAATAACAAGCAGAAGAAAAATAAAAACACAAATAAAATTTATGCATGCATATGATTTTTAAACTGCACAGAATTGAACAGAGACAAAGTCTTCAATGAAACTATGCATGGGAAAAACATGTTACCTGTTTGAAGAACAAAGATGAGTTATCACGGACTTCCAGTCAGAAAGCAATGCAAAAAAGAGAGTGGAGGAAAATATTTAGAACGGGGAGAGCAGAAAGCCACTCGATATAGAATATCATAAATATTAAAAATATTTTTCCAAAGTGAAATGGCAATACTTTCTAACACAAATGAAAAGAGAAGGATTTCATCACCAGCAAAGAATATTAAAAGCAGTTCTCCAGGCAAAAGGAAAACTACAAGAATAAAATTTGGACCCATATAAAAGAAGAACACCAGCAGAGAAATAAAAATGAAAGTAAATATTTTATTTTTCTTCTTACTGTACCCAAAATATAACTCTTAAGTTAAATTAATGATAGTAGCCATATATTGAATCATCACTGAAACTAGTGCTGCAATGGATGGGGAAGAAGAATTGGGAGCACAGTATTCTACGCTATCAGTGAAGGGCATGATGGTACTTGGAGGTAAAATTAGATTAGTTAAAAATACATATAGTAGATTCTAGAGCTACTACTAGACATTTGTTAAAAAAGGACAACTTCTGTTCACAGAGTAAGTAAAATGAATTTATGTACAATACTCAGTTAAAACCAGAAAAGGCAGAAAAAGAGAGCAAAATAGGCAAAGAAAAATACAACCATGGTACACACTAATTAAACTGAAGCAGTAACTGCCTACAATATGATTGAAATAAATATACTAAATCATAGAGATTTTCCAATTGTATCAAAATATAAGACCCAACTGTATATCATGTACCAGAAACATACCTTAAATATAGACATAGACAGCTTAAAAGCAAAGGGGAAGAGAAAGACTTGTCAACACTAATCAAAAGGCTGCTGGAGTAGCTATTTCACAAAGAAGACATAAAAAACAAAATGATCAGGAATAGAGGTCAGTTTTCTAAGAAGACATAGCAATCCCAACTACATGCCCCTTGAAACAGCATCCAATTTAGTGAGTCAAAAACTGATAGAACTTGATGTTAATGAAAACAGTGGAATAAGGCCTGTGAAAAATTCTCTTCTCTATAAAGTTACCAACCTAACTCCAAGAAAACAGAAACAGAACCCAAACCCGACTCAATCTCAGGGTTCACGATGAGCTGTGAGCTGTGCTGCATGTTAACTCGCCCTAGTCTTACAGCCACTCTCCACCCACACAGCAGTCTTACAAATTAATGGCCCCAAATCCCCAGTGCAGCCTAGAAGTCACCAGGAGGGAGCAGAATTTATCCAGAGCTCTTTCAAAGTCTTATTCTGAAACAACTGTCATTTTGTTTTCATCTGTCTGTTGGTTGCCTGGAGGATCCCATTGGGAACTTATTTGTATTTGATCTGATGAAAAAAAAATATCCAGCGCTAAAAGACTTTTTTCTCCAGTAGGGTCTGAAAAACAATTGTTTTGAAAACAATTACACTAGCATTTTAATGTCATAGCTGTTTGAAGTGGTGACTAACGTTTAGTTGAAAAAAAAATATGGAACAACTGCAAAGCTTAACTGAGAAATATGGGAAATATTCCATGAGGATGAATGGATTTTTAAAAATGTTTGCACCAAAATAAACTTATCTTTAAATTCCATGACTCCATAAACTTTTTTTTAAAGATTTATTTATTTGAAAGGCAGAGTTACAAAGAGGCAGAGGCAGAGAGAGAGACAGAGGTCTTCCTTCTGCTGATTCACTCCCCAAATGGCTGCAATGGCCAGAGCTGCACTGATCTGAAGCCAGGAGCCAGGAGCTTCTTCCGGGTCTCCATGCAGATGCAGGGGCCTAAGGACTTGGGCCATCTTCTACTGCTATCCCAGGCCATAGTAGAGAGCTGGATTGGAAGTGGAGCAGCCAGGTCTCGAACTGGCACCCATATGGGATGCTGGCACTTCAGGTTGAGAATCGCTCACTATCTGGGCCTGCAGCCCCTCAGGGATCTGTGGGTTCTGGCAGGGTCTGAAGTGGCCAGCACTGTCCCGCCTCCTCTGGAGCGCCATCGTTAAGTTTTACCTGTACCTGCGTCCCTGACACGGCGCTGTACCTCCTGGGAGAGGAGGTGTGGCTCTGCCAATGCCAGTGCACAGACGATGGGTCTAAGTCTTTCCCACGTCACAGGTATAACCCACCGCGTGCAGGTGGCTCTCAGCTGTTGGGTATTCATCTTAACTTTGGCATCCCTTCCCTGACAAAGTGATGCGGGCACTACAAGAGCTTCCAGGTCTGACGCGAATGCAAGAGCCGCTGGGATGGGGGCGGGGAGGTGTCCCATTGTTACCTCTGTCATCTACAGAGATGAGGAGGCAGACTGAGCATGTTCAGGCTTGTTTGATAGCTTTGTACATTGAGGATGCAAACCAAACCAGGACAGCCTGTAGATAGATTGGCTTTGAATAACAAACCAAACTTTAAAGAAGACAGACAGCTAGTGACAGACGAGGATGGAAGAAACAACCTTTGCAAAGAACCAATGTTTTTATAGCATTTTTGTGAAAGGTTCAAGGCCTTACAAGACTTTACATGGGCATGTTAAAACCTCCTTGTAGGGGCAACGTTGTGCAAACATCCAAGTGCCAGTTCCAGTCCTCACTGCTCCACTTCTGATCCAGCTTAATGCAAAAGCACCTGGGAAAGCAGCAGAAGATAGTCCAAGTCCTTGGACATCTACCATCCACATGGGGGACCTGGGTAGAGTTTCTGATTTCACCTGGCCCAGTCCCAAACTTCGAGGCCATTTGGGGGAGTGAACCATTTCCACTCAGAAAATCTGTTTCTGTCTGTTTCTCTCTCCCCCTCTCTGTCACTCTGCCTTTCAAAAAATCAATCTTTAAAAATGATTTTTAAACGATTACAGGATAGTATAGGAATGAGAGCATACTAACCAGAGAATTTCAATAAAGATATGTAAGTGATAAAAAGAAGCCAAATAGAAATGCTGGAGTCCCACAGTACCATCAAAAATGAAAAGTTTACTAGAGGGGCCTAATGGTATACTTGAGCCAAGAGAATGAAGACTCTACAAACTTGAAGTTAATTGAGACTGTCCTCATGTAGAAACAAGAGAAAAATGAATGAAGAAATAGGAACAAATTCTAGAAGACAACATATGTATGATTAAAGGGAATACCATATGGATAAGGGAGAAGAAAACTGGAAAAGAATATCAGAAGACGTAATAGCCCCAAATTCCAAAATTTAATGAAAACTTTAACTTATACTTCCAAGAACTCAAAGTAGAATAAACTCAAAGAGATATTGGTGAAAATATATACAAAATGTGGCATATTAATACAATGGAATAATATTCTACCACCAAAAATTATGAAATATTTTACTGGGGTAAATATAACATAGAGAATGATTGACAATGAGTAAAAAGATTATTTTGGGGATAACAAATAAGTTCCAGAATCAGATAGTAGCTATCAAGTATAACTTTAAATATATAACAATCATGAAATTGTACACTTTTACTGGTGACTATTACAGTACATTAATTGCATCTTAATTTAAATGATATAATTAAAAAGAAAATTAGGTATGTCCACTGTTAATTTGGAGACTTTAACACCCCTCTGTGTAAAATTGGTAGAACAGTGGACAAAGACATAGATGATCTGAATAGAGCCCTCATTGTTATCTAATTAGCATTTATAAAATACTCCAGCCAATAACAGCATCATGTGTATCTAAAATGTGTATCAATGTGGGGGCAGACTTTACAGTGCAATGAGCTAATCCACCACTTGGGATGCTCATATCCACATATCTGAGTTCTTGTTTCTGGACATGACCACTACATGCTTGGGAACCAGCTTCCTGGTAATGCATCGAATAGGCAGCAGAAGCAGGCTCAAGAACTTGGGTACATGCTATCCATGTGGGTAACCTGGATGGAGTTCTGGCTTCAGCCTGGTCTCACCTTGGCTACTGTGGGCGTGTGAAGAGTGAACCAACAGATGGAAGCTCTAGCCCCTCTTTTCTCTATTGCTCCCTCTATCTCTGTCACTCTGCCTTTCAAATAAATAAATAAATAGAATCTTTTTAAAAATTGCCAAAATAGATGAGATTTGGGTCACAAAACACACCTTAATAAATTTAAACCCTAAAAATTGTGTGAAGTATCTTCTCAGGCCACAAAAAACAGAAATGTAAATGGAAAATTCTCAAAATATTTGAAAATTAAATAACATACTTCTTAAGCCATTTGTCAAAAAAAATCAAGACAGACTTTAAACTATTTTAAGACAAATGGAATACAAATATAATGGATAAAAATTTGTGCGATGCAATGAAAATAGAGTAGAAGGTAATTTCTAGAACTAAATTCAAATAGAAGAAAAGAAGAAAGGTCTAAAGTCAGTATCCTTCATTTTGAGCTCAAAAAGAAGAGTCATCTAAGTCTACTTAAAGCATCTGAAAAGAAATTTTAAAATTGGGGCAGAAGTCTATTAACTATAAAATGAGAGAGAGGGAGAGAGAGAGAGAGAATAAATGAAATCAAAAGCTAGTACTCTGACAAATTGAATAAAGCTCTGCCTGTAGCCAGACTAGCCAGGATAGGGAGAGAAGCAACAAATTGCCCATATCAGGAATGAAGATTATTACTGTGGATCTTATAAACATTAAAGGACAATTAAGGAACACTTTCTGTTGAACAAATGTGACAAAGTTGATACAATGGATCAATTCCTTGAAAAACAGAAATTATGAAAACTCAAAGGAGACAGAAGGGACCTGAATAGATCTTTATCTCTTACACACATTGACTCTATGACTAATAATCTTCCCAAAAAGAATGCACAAGACCCATATGGTTTCACTGATTACTTCTACGAAAGTTTTAAGGGAGGAATAATGCCAAATACTTTATAATCTCTTTCAGAAAAGAGAAGCAGAGGAGGACCTCTGAAAGTCCGTCAGCCAGCATTATGTCAATGCCAAAACCAGATGAGCACACTATAAAAAGGAAATCACAGACCAATACCACTCATGAACATCTTTTCCTAAATTTTCAGCATAGATTTAGTCCAACCCAACAACACATAAAAAGAAATGTGTCCTGTGACTAACTGGGATTAATGCCTACTTATGAAGGGCTGGCTCAGAACTCAATCTGTCATATCAAAAAGCTAAAGAAGAAAAGCCATGTAACATTATTAATGGATACAGAAAAAGCATTTGACAAATTCCAACAGATCCTGATGATAAAAAAGACTCAGCAATTGAGAATTAGAATTTTCTGTAAAATATAACTGTGTAAGACATGTACTGTAGAATATATACTATAAAATATCTACAACTAACATAATATTTAGTGGCAAAAAAAATGATTGCTAAGAAACCCCTGGGATTGAATAGAAGGCAATGATATCTTCTTCCAGCACTTCTATCCAAATCATCCTTGAAGTTTGAGCTAGTGGAGTACTAAAGAATGATTTTATATATATATATATATATATATATATATATATATATATATATCTCTGCAAACTCTCTTTATTTCCAGTTGGCATGATGACCTATGTAGATAATTCCAAAGGATATCACTAATAAATAAATAAACATTAAATAAATATTTATGCACAAAGCTTAAAAAGTATACAAATATAAAACTAAAAAACATGGACGAAAGAAATCAAAGAAACACTAAATAAGTGGAAAGACAATACTTATTCATGAAATGGAAGGCACAATACTGTTAAGATGTTGATTTTCCCCAACTTACTCTGTACATTTAATGCAATCCCAATAAAATTCCCAGGAAACTACTTACCAGATGTTAACAAACTTATTCGAGAATTTAATGGAAAGGCAATACCTAGGCTAGACAAGAAAAAAAACTCATCAACAAAGTTAAAAGTTTCATACTATTGGTTTTTAAATCTTACTATAAAACTGCAGTAATCAAAACAACATGGTAACAGAAAAAAACATAATAAACCAAGAAATTCAAATGCTAATTTGTATTTCAAATTTGTAGTTTGTAAATTAGTAAGCTAATTTCAGACACATGTATAAAGTCAAATCAATGGAGAAATTTTAATATACTGGAATATTTGGAAATTCCATTCTAATAGAAAAGCAAATAACCTAGATACAGACTTTATACTTGTCAAAATGGATCATAGCCTATACAATGCAAACTAGTAGAAATTCTTATAAGAATACATAAAACATAACTTATGTGTTATTGTGTTTGGTACTAAAGTTTTAATTAAAACTCTAAAACACCAGTGTCACAACCAGTGAAAGAAAAAAAAAAGGCTCTGATGTTTATAAATGTGAAAAAACGTTTTTCTTATATGGATCTTCAAAAAATTCATTTAAAAGTGGATTTAAAAGGTAAGTTAATTTTGTTGTAAAAATTTTTGAAAATCATCCATAGTTTTTTATGATACAAATTTTCCATGAACTTTTTGAACAGACCTCATGTTTTAAGTATTTGCATTAATTTGTTATAGTAGCTATAGAAAGGTAATGCAACATTGTTAACAGAATTGGGGGAAAAAGATAAATACTGGAAAATATTTACAAAATGCATATCTGATGATGGACCAGCATCTAGAATATACAAAAAGAAAACCTACTAGAAAAAGAGATCCATTAAAAAATCAGGGAAAGGTTAAGTGAAATAAAGCCAAGCATGGAAAAACAAGTATGTTTGCTGTGGATTCGTTCTGAGAGGAGGAGCGCAGTGAGGGCAAGAGGCGCGGAGTCACCACATAGACCCTGGGAGTCGAGTGAAAGCAGGCCAGAGGCCAGCAGCCTGCAGACTCATTTATTTCAGTTGGTACAGCAGCTTATATAGCCAAGGCAGCCAAACCGGTCAAGGGATGGTTTATGCCATAACCAATCACAACCTGTAGCCAGACAGATTCCGAAGCCATCCAATCACACACAGCCTGTTGCCAGGCAGGCTCCCAGGGTTCTGAAGCTATTCCTGAGTAACTGAGGCTTGCTTGCCAGTGGCCATCTTGACATGGTCTTCTCATTCCACCACAAAGTATCACATAATCTCATTCATATGTGGAGTCTAAAAAATATAGGTGATTGCATAGAAGTCAAAAAATTAATGTTGGTTACCAACAACTGGGAGGAACACTGAGGAAGATGGATGTGGACAGGTTGATTGACAGGCACTAGGTTATAATAAGGTAGGAGAAGTTCTGGGGTTCAGTCGCATGGTAGAGTGACTATAGATGGTGTTAATATGCCGTTTGTTTCTCTATTAATAAAAAAGCTAGAAGATGGAATTTTGAGTGTTTTCACTATAAAGGAATGTTGAATGCTTGAAGAGATCAATTTATTTTCTCTGATTGGACAATATGCTATATATACATGTAATAAAATATTACACAGCACCCCATAATATGTATAACTATTTTATATCTGCTGAAAATTTTAAATATATGTAATTTTAAACAAAGGAATGGTTTCCTTAAAGAGAGAGGAGGTACAGATAAATTAGAATAATGTGGAGGGGCCAGCACCGTGGCACAGTAGGTTGATCCTCTGCCCACAACACTGGCATCCCATAATGGGCACTGGTTCTAGTCCAGCTCCTCCTCTTCCAATCCAGCTCTGTGCTATGGCCTGGGAAAGCAGTAGAAGATGGCCCAGGTCGTTGGGCCCCTGTACTCACGTGGGAGACCAGGAAGAATCTCCTGGCTCCTGGCTTCGGATCAGCACAGCGCTGGCTGTGGTGGCCATTTTGGGGAGTGAACCAATGGAAGGAATACCTTTCTCTCTGTCTCTTCCTCTCACTGTATGTAACTGTACCTCTCAAATTAATAAATAAATAATCTTTAAAAGTAATAAAATAAAAATAAAGTAAAAGAACAATGTGGAGGTCTCTCCTTGGATCTGGCAGAGCAGCTTCCTGGTGCATTTGTTACTCAACACCTAAAAGTAGTCTTAAAGTTATAACTGTTGATGATCTCGACATCTTATCAAACTCTGTAATTTACTATAAAAGAGGTACTACTTGACCAAGGTAAAGAGAGAGAGAGAGAGAGAGAGAGAGAGAGAGAGAAACAAGCAAAAGATTTGAGCAGGCACCTTATTGAAAAATATAAGAATAAATGACAAGTATATGAACAGATGCTCAGTATTACATGCTGATAGTTACAGGCAAATGAAAATAATGGTGAGACTATAATAATAAAATTTCTGGTAAGGGTATGGAATGATAAAAAGTTTTCCATAATTGCAATTGGAGGGAAAGATAGTACAAACACTTTGGAAGCCAATTTGGCAATCTCTTACAAAGCAGAGCACAGCATTCACATACAATCTAGTATTTTACTTCTAGGTAATAACCCAATGAATTTGACAAATTTATATATGCAGGTAATTTGTGTAAGAATAAATACAGCAAATGTATTCTGAATTATTCAAAATTATTGATTACCAAGATGTCCTGCAACAGGTGTTGGATAAACAACCTGTCTCTGTCCATATGATGGAATGTCACACAGCAGTAAAAGAGTATGTGGATCAAGTCCTGCAACACAGATGAATCCTACATGCATTCTGTCAAGTGAAAGGAACCAGCCTGAAGAGGCAACATCACTACATTTAAATGAAATTCTCTGAAAGGTAAAAATAGCAGAGATAGCAAACATCATAGCAGTTCTCAGGAGGCTAAAAGTTGGGAGGTGAGATTAAATAGGCGAGGCACAGGGTTTTGTTTCAGATGATGGAGCTGCTCGATGGTGGTGAATCCGGACCCTAAGCATTTGTCAAAACATTCAAAACTTCACAGCACAAAGGGGCAAGACTCATGGCAAATTTAAAAATAAGGAGGTCAAAGACTTCCAGGGAGAAAATTAAGAAGTGAACACATATAGTGAAAAAAGGATATGAGCACCTGGAAAAGAAACAGAAGTGGGAAAAACAAAGGATTGCAAGTAATTTAGTGCAGTTCTTCTGGAGCAAGGTAGGAATGGCAAGAGATGAGGCTGGAAAGAGGACGAAGGGGACGAGCATGGTTCAGCAGAAGCCTAAGCTTTGCCATGAAACTTGTGTGTCAACCTATGGCATGTGCACAGCACATGGGCTTTAACCTGCAGAATGATGATGATCAGATTTAGAAGTGAAAGACATATTCCTCTTCTTGAGAAATCTTATGGCCTCAGGAAAAAAAAATACTGCCTCTTTGTAGGAGACCCATTATGCTTAGCTCTTGAAGAAATTAGAAGTTGAGGGATAAAGAATCAAATTCTTAGCCTCATGACACTTCAAAGGAGAGATACCAAGGGTTCAAGAAAAAGCAAATACAGAGAAAGTTTTATCATTATACATTTCTTTAAAAATTTGTTCCTGGGAGCCAGCGCAGTGGCATAGCTGGTTAAGCCACCACCTGCAGTGCCGGTATCCCATATGGGCACCAATTCGGGTCCAGGCTGTTCCACTTGCCGATCCAGCTCTGTGCTATGGCCTGGGAAAGCAGTAGAAGATAGCCCAAGTCCTTGGGCCCCTGCGCCCACATGGGAGACCCAGAAGAAGCTCCTGGCTCCTGGCTTCAGATCAACACAGCTCCAGCCGTTGAGGCCAACTGGGGAGTGAACCAGCGGATGGAAGACCCCTCTCTCTCTCCCCCTCTCTGCCTCTGCCTCTTTGTAACTCTGCCTTTCAAATAAATAAATAAATCTTTAAAAAGAAAATTTTTTCTGACAAAAAATTGGGACTGTGAATTCTGGATTCTGAGGTTGATCTTTAGAAATATCTATTTTAAGGATAGGAACATTTAAAGAGCAAGATATCTCTGTAACAGTTTGGCATGTGTGGGAGGACTGTGTTTTGTGTGCTCTGCACGATCGGAGAAGGATCACTCAAGTGGTCACAAGTAATGATCATAATTGAAATTAACCTTTTGGTTTCATCTTTGGAAAGTGCCTTTTGGTTTGCAGTATAAAATTCTTAAGACGTAAAAGCACCTTCTTTTTAAGTTGCACCATGATCACAGAAAAATATAACTTTCCTCTGAGTGAACTAAATGAAGCAAATTACAGTGAGAGCTACGAAGAAGAAAATTATATGTTGTCACAATTTTAGTCAATAGAGTAATAATTTTAATAAAACCTTTCCCTGTTAATTTTGTCAGTCATTTTCTTTCTATGTGCTACTGCTGGATGACTAACTGTCCCATTGGTCTAGGCAGGCTAACATTAAAAGTTGTCTTCTTTAGCAAAGATTTTCTAAGAGTTCTCTTACTATTTGATAGTCTCACTCATTTACCAACATAATGAAAATGACAGGTGATAAATTTAAAATCAAGGAAGGAAAGATAATTTGCAAGGAAAACCCGACAGTGCACTGGATCTCAGTGCACTGAGATTTCAGGTACCACAGATTCTCATTTCAAGGTCCTTTAACAAATATGCCCGTCTCCATTTTTGTCACTCTCAGGGGGGAGGACGTCCATGCTTTTAACAGAGATGCTTCTGATGTACTCCAAAGCTTGAGAATCAAAGTTTGCCAATAAGAACCTACATATATAAATTTAGAAATCTAATTTTAAAATTTATAAGTAAGAACAACTCTATGCTACAAGTATAAACATATAAAGGGTCTCCAAAAAGTTTATAGAAAATGCACAATATGAAAAAATTATGCATGAGTTGCAAAATTTTTGAAACGTTTTAATTTATTTGCTTGCCAGAGACACAGACACACACACACACAAGATAGAAGATAGAACTCTTATCCACTAGTGAACTTTGCAACTGCCTGCAAAAGCCAAGACTGGTCCAGGCTGAAGTCAGAAACTGGGAACTCAATCCAAGTCCCCCAAATAGCTGGCAGGAATTACAGTACTTGAACCATCAGCTTCTGCCTCCCAGGGTACGTGATTAGCAGGAAGCTGGGATCAGGATAAGGGCCTGGGACTTGAAATCAGGCATTACAATGTGGGACATGGGTGTCTTAACCAGGATCTTAACCACTGGGCAAAACACCTGCCCCACACTTACTTTTTAATTCCATTTTTCCATGAGCTTTTTGAAGTACTTACATGCAAAATTCTAAAATGCTATTGAATTCTTTGATAAAGCATCCATATAATCTATCAGATTGGAATTTACAAACATTAACAGATATTGAGTAGTAAATTTGAGTGACTCCATACAACAAACAAAAAGTTAAAAAAAGGAAAAATGACATAGTGTCATATGACAATCCCAAATGGAAATTATATTTATTGTAAGGGAGATAACATTATGTGTGTGAAAGTGCTTTTAAAATAGCAGGATTATCTAAATAAAGTGCATATATATATTGAGGTGATATGTTCAGTAGCAATATCAGCAAGTATGTGGAAAGAAAATTGCCCAAAATCACTTTAATGAAAAAAATTTTAAATCAGTGGATTATATGTGAAGATTTAATGCTTCTTAGAACCATTGACAGTTTTTTCTCCATTTTCTTTCTTTAAACTTGTATAACATGATAAACAATCTACCAAAAATATGCACACATTCCAAGTTTTGGAAACTAGGTGCAAAGCATACTCAGTGTCTATAAAAAGTGCACACATTTAACATTGAGTATCTATGTAATGCAGGAGTTATTGAAACTGTTTTCTTAAGATTTAAATTTTTGTCAGTAATGCTGTGACATTTCCACCTGTTTCCCAAGAAATAGTTCATACAGTTAGATAAATGAGAATTTATTGAAGGGAAGTATGCCTTCACCTGCAACATCAGAGCTATTTAACAAACCTATAAAAAAGGCTTGAACCTATCCCTTTAGACTGATGAGGTTTACATAATCCTAATTTAACCATCAAGGCATTGCAAAACAAAAGAGAGAAGAGAATCAGGACTAGAGAGCTAAGATCCCATAGTTAACTACCGCACAGTAAGATACTGTGTTCTCTGGCAGTTCTTAAATATGTTCCTCCCTGAGGCTGTGTCAAACTTCTAGCCCATGCTCTTCCAATTAAGTTGTGCAACTCTCCAGCAAATACAGTGGATAACATTCTGAGTTCAAGGAAGCAAACCATGCAGCCAGAATGATTTCCCCCAGGCCTACAAATCTTACCACTGTGTTGCAGTGCAATGCAGCCAGCCCCATGTTTATATTGGAAAGACCAGTAGAGGCATACATATTGTTTTTGAAACTATGAATCCAAGAAGCCAGCAGCCCAGACACAGTGGACCACCATGTTGTTAGAAATAATTATTTTAAGGAAAAAATCATTGATAGCATAGTAAAAGTTCAATTAAAGTCACAAAAGTATTAAGAGAATGGAATATTAAAGTTTGAGGTAGAATTTTTAATGAAAAGGAGTGGTTCCAATACTTGACTATTGGTGTGGGTAGCTTTCATATTGACCCTTGAGTAGAGGAGATGAAGACATTCTGAGAGAAAACAGGAAGACTAGAATGTACTCACATGGGTGCCAAAGCTACTCATCCTTATATTGGGAACAGAGACAGGGATACACTTTAGCTCAGCCATTGAAGCTATGACTAGAATTTTGACCAGGTTGGCAGAAAACAATATCAAGGAGCAGTAACCAGGTAATATCACTGCTCTCTTGAATATCAAAAGGGAAGGAACTGGAGTAGTCATATTGTGAAACAGTGAAGGCTGTAGGAAAGTTGCTTTACCATGATATGCCATTTTAGTAGCCAGAGTGGGAAGAATTAGACAGAAGGGGATCAAGGGAGATGTGGATTAGAGCAAATATGCACAGGAATGTACAGTAATGAGAACACAGAGGAACAGTTGTCAGGAAATGCAAGCATGTAGGACGGTGTCCCAGGATGAGCTATGGGATTATCGCAGGATATTTGATCTCCAAGATTCCAGATGAATTCTGGTATCATTCTCCTTCAGTTCTTCTAAAGTCTAGGTGATCCTGCTGGTCAGTTCATTGGTCTATTGGTTTGAGGCATGGACTCTGAAGCTAAGTCATCTAGTTAAAATCTTCCTGCAGAATTTAACAGCTGTGCATCTTCAGGAAGTAACTTAAAGCTCCCTAAGCTTGTTCTTTCTTCATCCGTAAAGACCAATGATAGTGCTTCTATTTAAACTAAACGAGATAATTGGTAAGGTGTTGAACAGGGCACAGGCACAAAGTAAGTACTCAGTAAATATTGCCTATTGCTGTTACAATTACTATTTTCTGCATTAATGTGAGGAAGATTGCTTTTATTTAAAGTTCCAAAATAAACAGTAAAAACTTGCAATTTCTTATAAATATTAGAATTTGCTTTAATTAGTTTTTTAAAAAGATTTACTTATTTATTTATTTGAAAGTCATAGTAACACAGAGGAGTGGCAGAGAGAGAGAGAGACAGAGAGAGAGAGAGAGGTCTTCCATCCGATGGTTCACTCTCCAATTTGCCGCAATGGCTGGAATTGCACCAATCCGAAGCCAGGAGCCAAGAGCTTCTTCTGGGTCTCCCATGTGGGTGCAGGGGTTCAAGGACTTGGGCCATGTTCTACTGCTATCCCAGGCCATAGCAGGGAGCTGGATCAGAGGTGGAGCAGCCAGGTCTTGAACCAGAGCCCATATGGGATGCCTTTGCTTCAGGCTAGGGAGTCACCCTGCTGTGCCACAGCACAGACCCCTGCTTTAATTAGTTTGTAGATCACACATCAGAATTAAAAAGAAAATGGGGCAGGTTTTCAGTCCATAGGTTAAAGTATCACTTGGGATACATGCATTCTAATAAGGCTGCTTGGGTTCAAGTCCCACCTTCCCTCTAAATTGCACCCTTCTGCTAATATGCACCCTGGGAGGTAGCAGACGATGGCTCAAGTGGCCAGGTCCCTGACACTCACATGACAGACCTGGACTGAGCTCTAGGCTCCTGTCTGAATTTGCTAAGCCCTAGCACTTGCGGGTATCTGGGGAGTGAAACAGAAGATGGATCTCTGTAAACAAATATGTTTTTTTATCGAAATAGAAAAGAACCCCAAGATTGTGTAGAGTGAGCAGATTCAGGTCTCTTGTGAAAAGCCAATCCTGGCATGAAATGGGCAAGTTTGCAAAAGAAAGCAACTTAGTTGGGGGCTAAAAAGGAAGAGGTATGAAGAAAACTCATTTCCAGGATTGTTCCCTTTATCAATTCCTGCATAGTAAACCATTCTGAAATTAATGCATTAAAATATTATCTTTCACAACTCTGAAATTAATAGAGTTCAGTGAGGTATTCCTTAGGGTCCTACATGTAGTTGAAACTAGTGACTGGAACTGGTCTCAAAATTATCTCAATGTTTTTTTTTTTTTTTTTTTTTTTTGGACAGGCAGAGTTAATGAAAGAGAGACAGACAGAGAGAAAAGTCTTGTTTTTTTCCGTCGGTTCACCCCCCAAGTGGCCGTTATGGCCGGCGCGCTGCACTGGTCAGAAGCCAGGAGCCAGGAGCTTTCTCCTGGTCTCCCATGCGGGTGCAGGGCCCAAGGACCTGGGCCATCCTCCACTGCACTCCTGGGCCACAGCAGAGAGCTGGACTGCAGGAGGAGGACTGGGACAGAATCCGGAGCCCCGACTAGAACTAGAATCCAGGGTGCCGGCACCGCAGGCGGAGAATTAGCCTAGTGAGCCGTGGCGCCAGCTGCATACTTTTCACTATTAATGAGGTCTGCCATTGGTAAGGTATGTTTGTCACGTTAATGAGCAAATATTGATAGGTTGTTATTAACTAAAGTCCATGTCTTATTCAGTTTGTCATAAGCCTTATCCTAATGTCCTTTCTTCTGTTCTGGGTTTCATTCATTACATTATATTAATTTTGCCTCCTTAACATCCTTAAAAATGTGTTTCAGACTTTCTTTGCTTCTGATGACCTTGAATGTTTTGAGGAAGACTTGTCAAGGCCTGAGGTATGATGTGCCTCCATTGGGATTTGCCTGACATCATTAAAACGGTTAGGCTGGGCTTAGTGTGGTTTTCCTGTGGAAGACTATGGATGTGATGTATCATTTTCATCACAGAATGAGAAGGATTCACACTGCCCACTCCACATCAAGCTGCTGATGTTATGGGTGTTCATTTTGTGTTGTCGCTGTAACAAGTAACCACAAACAGCAGCTTAAACAGCATAAAAACATGATTCTCGTCCAGTTCATGAGTTTACAAGTCTGTAGTATAGATGGGTCTCAGTAGGCTACAATCAAGGTATCAGCTGAGCGGCTTTCTCTCCTCGAAGTGCTGGAGTGGTCTGCATTTCCTTGCCTCCCCAGCTCCCGGAGGCCGTCTACATAACTTCAGAGTCAGAAATCTTACACCTCTATGTGCTTTTCTTCCATGCTACTTCTCCTCTCCCTCCCTCACCTCATTCCTCCTTTCGCTTGTAAGAACCCCTGTGATGACATCGGGTCCACCTGAGGAACACAGGCGAGCCTACAGTTTAAGGTCAGCTGATTCACATCTTTCAACTCATCAGCAACTTTAATTCACCTTTGCCATATTGCAGAACACATTTACAGGTCCCTTGGGCGTCTCTGAGCTTGTTACTCTGCCTCTCATGTTAACGTTGATCACCTGGCTTGAGCTAGAATTTTTCAGTTTTCTTTCAGTTTAAATTTACTCGTATCTTGTCTTTCCTTACTGTACTCTCTACCAAGTTCACACTTAAAGAGTGTGCTATGACCTGAATGTATGCCTCTCTCCAAAATTTCTATGTTGGAATGCAAGCCCCTAAGTAATGATACTAACAGGTGGGGCTTTTGAGGGGGTGATTAAGCCCCGAGGTCTCGCAGTGACAGATGGGATCTGTGCCTTTATAAAGGGGCTTGTGGGGGTTAGCGTCTTCGTTTTTGCCTCTGTGCCTCTTCTACTGTGTGAGCAAGCAGGGGATGTGTCATTTATGAGGACCGTCAGACCTGCCAACACCTTAATCTTGGAATTTTCAACCTCAGAACGGTAAGAAATAAATCTTTGCGTTTTTTTTTTCTCTAGCAACACAAACGGACAAGGAGTAAAAAATTGTACTCTGTAGGCACAACAACTATATAAGTTATTGTGTGTTTGCCCTTATTTATTGGATTTTTAATATTTATCACTATGGACTGAATATATTTTATTTGTTGGGTTATAAGACGATGCTATTTAGTTTACTTTGTTTTTCAAGTTTAGCATTTGGAGTTCCGTCAGGTGCTTCCTGTACCCTTTGATACATGCTCACAATGCGGTGTTTGTTTTCTTTCTGAGCATTTTCTTGATTTAAAGTTGCTCTCCGTTTACTTTTATACTTCTTCCTCCAGTCCAAAAATCGGAATTCTCTAAAGAGCCGTCTTTACTTTTGCTGAAGTCCAAGATTTCAGTGCTAAATACGCTTGTTGCTACCAGGTGGTGGTAGGACCTCGGAGTTAGCACGGCAAGGAGGTACACATGTGTGTGCTAAAGCATGTCTGTGCTCCTGTCTGTAAATGTGTGACTACCTATCCCTGTATTAAGCTAAACATGGGCTGATACTGATGTGTCCAACTCCAATGAGTTATGACCTGGACTTAACCCCTTTGCTTACAGTTTCCAGTTCAACAATAAGAAATCTGACTCTTAACCACCTCCTCTGTTTCCTTAATGGATTCCTGGCTACATATATTGTGGTTTTAAGATTGTTGACATGTATGCCCACGGGAAATGATTTTTCATGCGAAGTGCACTGCTTATGTTCAGTTCCTCCTGCCATTAATCTACTAGACTCACTTAGGTCCAAAGTTACTTAGCTCAGCACTTATTTTCACCCTCCCTCAGTGAAATTAGTTCATATACTTATAGTTTAGTTAAATTCTTTGCATCTTTGAATAGTTCACTCCAAGATTCTGCAATCCCTTAAGTGTTTTGTTAAGCGCTAGTGTACTTTAAGGTTCACTCTTCAGTAGAGGTTTATGAGGTTTGCAAAATACCTAGTGTCCTATGGTCTCCATTAGAGTGGCATGCAGAACAGCATCACTACCTTAAAAAGGGCCTGTATTCCTTTATTCAAATCACTACTCCTTGAACTCCAGGCAACCAAATCGGTGGTATGTTTATTCTTTGTAACTTAGCCTTCCCAGACCGTTATATAATTGGAATCATACAATATATAACTTTTCCAGACTGTTCTTTTCCTAGCAGTATGAATTTAAGATTCATCTATGTCTTTTAATAGCTGGATAGCTCTTTTCTTTTAATTCTTGAATGTTATTTCATTATAGAGATATACCACGGTTTATTCACCTATTTTAGAACATCTTGGTTGCTTCCAGGTTTTGCTTTAAACATTGTTGGCTGAGTTTTTGTGTGTATACAAATTTTCAAAATAATTAACTATGTAGGCGCACACTTGTGAGAACATATTATAAGACTATATTCAGTTTTATAAGACGCTGTCATAACATCTTGCAAGTCATAGCATTTTGAATGCCCACCAACAATAGATGAGAGTTCCAGCTGAATGTTCTGTACCCTACAAGTTTTATTTGTATCTTTATGTTTTTAGATTCTAGCTGTTCTAATATATGTGTTGTGTTATCTCAATGTAGTTTTAATTTTCAATTGCCTAATGGCAAATGGTTTGGGGCCTCTTTACATATGCTACATTGTCACCTTTGTATCTTTGTTAAGATGTCAGTTCAGCACTCTTGTTCATTTGTAAAGTGAGCACCTATCATTGCTATGTGTTAATAATTCTTGGTATATTTTGGATACAAGCTCTTCATCAGATACAGGTTTTGAAAACATTTCTCCTGGTCTGTGTTTCTTGCTCATATTTTCACTAACAGTACAGAGAAGAAATTTACTTCTTGATTGTTTTACAGAATGCATTTGCAATATTGTCTTTAACGGGTAGTGCTATTGATACTGTATTGTAAACCCATTGCCAAGCACATGGTCATATAGACATTGTCTTACACTTTCTGTAGTAGCTTCATAGTTGTGAATTTTACATTTAAGAGAGGATCCACTATGAGTCAATTTTGCGTAAGGATTTTTTGTGTGTGCGTTTGCATAGGGACTGCAGTTGTTCCAGCACCACTTGTTGAAAAAGCAGTTATTTCTCCACTGAACTGCTTTTGTACCTTGATCAAAGAATAAGTGCTGGTATTTGTGTCTATTCCTAGACTCTCTTTTCCCTTGGTCTATGTGTCTTTTTTATTTTTATAAACATAAAGCGAACAGATTTCATGTATTTCATAGATACAGTTTCAAGATGACAACCATACTTAACACTCATTCTCCCTCCCTCAACCCTCATCCCTTTTTCCTTTAATTTTTGCAAAGACATAATTTTGATCTACTCTAATCACAGGCTTAATTCACTACTAACCATAATATTCAAAAAGTAAAAAGTAGGAAAACCACAGTTCCACAAGAGTACAAATAAGGGCTAAAAACAACAATCATATTACAAGATGTCTGTTTCATTCCTATACATTTTTTGTATTCTATATTAACTGCTACATATCCAAGAATACATGATATTTGCCTTTTGGAGACTGGCTTATTTCACTAGCATCATTTCCACTTGCATCCATTTTGTGGCTAGTATCCCACAGTGTATATATACCAATTTTGTGTGTCCAGTCTGCCAACACCTTGGTATCTGGATTATCAGATACTTATAATGGATCTTGAAACAGGGAAGAATGAGTCCACAAACTTAGTTGTGTTTTATGTCAGCTGTTCTGATACTTTTCTTTTCATGTAAACTTTATAATCAGTTTGCCACCATCTTAGAAATAGCATACCATCAATTTGCCTATAATTGTCAAATCTATAGATCAATTTGTGAAAAAGTATTTTTTAAATCTGTTACCTAACAATCTTAGTAATCCAGGAATTTCATATATACATCCATTCTCCACTAGAACACCATGATTTGGAAAGGGAAGATGTAATAGATGATGCTTAATGACTTAAAACTGATTGGAGAGGCTGAATATAATTAAAAAGATAATTAGAGTAGTATCACCAAACTGTACAATATGTGAAAACAGTTAAGCAGTATGGTAATGTTAAGGAGGGGATGTTTCTAGGAGGCTTTATATGAAACTTAATGATAGGTGTTATTAGCAATACAGATTAAGTTTCTGAACAATTTTGTACTCTATGTTTGCTTGAGTTAATTAACCTTTCTGGTCCATCTATTTTCTGAATTATTAAATGGACTGATGATACAAACTAAAACAGTGTTGTGATGATGTGTGAAATATCATACGTGATGAGCCTAGTATAGTACCTGGCACAGAGTAGGTGTTCAGTGCTAACTTTGCTTTCCCAGTTCTCTCTAGTTAAGTACATATTTACATACATGCCTGCCTATCCAAGAAGCAGAAAGAGGCAGGGAGAGCTCCCATCCACTGTTCCACTTCTCGGATGCCCATGACAGCCAGGACTGAAGCCACCAGCCAAAACCCAGTCCTGCTCTCCCATTATGGGCAGAACCCAACTTCTTGAGTAATTACTGCTGCCTCACAGGGCCTGGCTTAGCAGGACACTGGAGTCAGGAGCCAAAGTTTGGTATTAAACTCAGATACTCGGATATGAAATATGGGTAACTTGACCACTAGGTCAAAAAGCAGCCCCCATTTTTATCTTTAAGCTGCTGAAGGAAGACGTGTCCTATCTTTATAAGAAAGAAAAGCATTATAGTTTTTGACAGTATTCTAGGTCAGGGATTGGCAAATTTTTTCTGTTATGGGTCAGATAATACTTTCATCTTTGCAGGCCAGATGATCTCTCTCAAAGCTACTCACCTCTGCTTTCTTGCTCAAAAGAGCCATCATACATGAATTGATTCTAATGATGTATATTTACAAAAAATGACAGAGGTACAGATTTAGTCTGTGGGCTACTTTTTTGATCTCTGTTTTAAAATCATAATGCAAGTAAAGTAGCAAGAAAAGGTATTCACAGATCTTTTGAAATAAGAAAGTATGTAGGATAGGGAGATGGTTTTGGGTAGGGGAAAAATGTGAACAGATAGTGCATATTCTTTAGAGGGTTGAGAATTCAGAATTTATTGTGGAATCAAGGTTACAACAAAATATTTGGTTATTGTTAAATGATGTTATAACATGGGAAGGGACATTTTATCATACATGGTCTTGATACCATCCCTGTAAAGTTGTGGTTCTGTGAATGTTTGTATGTTCCTTCTGTATTCCCATAGCTTCCAGACTTTGTATGTTGTCTTAACCAGCAGTCTGTTTGCAGGCCACCTGGTCCCCTGCACGTAGACTGTTGGTATCTGGAAGGCAGAAAGCTTAACTGTTTTTTTGTTCCTGTGGCTGAACACAGCAGCTGGCTCATAAAATAGAGATGGATAGATAACACATAGAAAGATGCATAGATGCATAGACAAATATGTGGGCCTGTGTGATATGTATATCATGGAAATTGAATTAAAAGATAAGCTTATTTTGGTGTAAAAATGATTTTTCAACTCAGGAAAATCTATATATACATATGTGTGTATTTTGGGGGATATATGCCTACTTAAAGCAAAAAAAAAAAAAGAGACAAATATCTGCAATAGAAAATAAAAGGTTTTTGTGATCTAGTACCACAGGGTAACCTTATCAAGAAGTTACTATATAACTTTTCACACACAGTTCTCTGATTACCCTGAGGGAGTTCATGTGCACTTAACATTTAAAAATTTGCTGAAATCAATATTTACACATAATACACTATTTGCTTTGAAATTCACTATACCATAGTAAGTATAATTCACATTATGAAGTAATGAATATGATTATTTTTATGATGTCTGCATCAAAATGCACTGAACTGATAAGCCCTAATTAACATAATGATTCTACTATTACAGAGCATTTATGTTCCTTCTAATTCTTGCAATTATTAATACACTTTAAATATGAGCCTTTATGGCTATAGTTTTAAGTAAATTGAGTTAGTACATTTAAATATATTCCAAAGAGTAAAGTTTGTGAATCATAATTGATATTACAAGTAATATTATCACCTGTTATGTGAGTATGGCAAACTCACACTAATACCACAAACATATTTTAATTTACTAATTTAATAAAGTAAAATATCTATTGTTTCATCTTCTATTTTTTATTTTAAAAATTTTTATTTGAAAGGTAAAAAAGTTGATTTGTGAAATACTTTTGTATATTGGATATATTCCTCATTTGTGTTTGTCATATCATTCTTGTACATTTTGCTGTTTTGATGTTCCTACCCATTTGTATGTACTTGTTATATAGGACAGGTATTAATACTTTGGTCATATTGGATTAAATATTTTATCATTTGAACTCCTGTAAATGATGTATTATATTTTCTGTATAGTGTGTTGGTGTATACCTGACCTACTTTTGAACTAGTTTGATCCTGGAAGGCTATAAATTTATTTCCAGTTTTCTGAGATTTTGTTTTATGAATATATCATTATATAACTTTAAATATACATAGCAGTAAAACAGTGATATTTCTGCTTTTGTGTATTTTGTTTATTCAAACTATTTCTGGTTTAATGTATTATACATTTTGATAAGTAGTATTTGATTATTGGAGGTAATATCTTCTCATGTAGAAAATAATTTTTATTTCATCAGTTTGTTCATTAGACTGATAATGGAGATCTAAAATCAGTCTTTGCAATTGTAGAACACTGAGGGGCTGGTGCTGTGGCTCAGTTGGTTAATTCTCTGCCTGCAGCGCCGGCATCCCAGTTGCTCCTCTTCCGATCCAGCTCTCTGCTGTGGCCCAGGAGGGCAGTGGAGGATGGCCCAAGTCCTTGGGCCCCTTCCCCCAACTGGGAGACCAAGAGGAAGCACCTAGCTCCTGGCTTCGGATCGGTGCAGCACCGGCTGTGGTGGCCATTTGGGGAGTGAACCAATGGAAGAAAGACCTTTCTCTTTTTCTCTCTCTCACTGTAACTCTACCTGTCAAATAATTTAAATTGTAATTTAGTGTTTTTTTTTTATTATAGGGCAAAAAATTTTGAAATCCACCATGTAATACACATCTCATGACTTTTTGCATTAACCTGATGTGTATCCATTTGTATTGAATTTCATTCCTCATGTTTTTGAGATGCATACATATGGTTCATGTATCAAATACTCATGGTTAATTACTAGATCATATAAATAGAAATTGATGGTCATCTACTACTCTGGAAAAAGATGTTTGAGTTATTTCCATGTTTTGGCTGTTAGCACTATTAGCAAAAGTGGTTACCAAAGTGTTTTCCAGTGGTTGTACAATATGCCCTTTCATCTCTCACGTATGTGTTCTTCTGCTTTATACTCGTTGTACTTTCCCTATTGGTCATTCTTGTCTAGTTTAATTCTTGCAAAATAATTACAATTGTGCTTATTACTGACATTTATTATTTATATAGTCACAATGTAGTATAACCATTATCGCTATCTAGTTAAAAAATATCTTGATTCCTGCAAAAAGAAACCTCATACTAATTAAGAAGTAACTGCCCAGTCTTCATCAGCCCTCATGCCCAGCCATCTTTTAATCATTGTGTCTCTGGATTTGTCGCAGTCTATAATTTGATCTTTGCTGATGACAAAGTAACAGCTCAGTTTACTTTAAATTGCATGTTCTTAGTAAATGATTACATGTAATACTTTTGAGCATTTTGCCTTTCATATAGCTATTTAAATAAAGTGTTGAAATATTTTACTTTTATTTTGCCTTTCTTTTAAAATTCATTATTGAACTGATTCATACGGTTTCAACATGAGTTACAGGTGATATAATGCATACATATATACATATATAATATTTTCTAAGTTTTTGTTTTACACACACTTTCTAAGATCTAATGAACAAAGGTTTTACTTTTAATAGAGTAATTTTTTATTTTGCTGATTACTGATCTAAAAATATTTGTTTCTTGATTTTCATGAAAATACTCCTTATTTACTCCTAGAATTAATGATGTTTCATTTGAAGTATAAAAGTAAGAAGCTTACAACAGTATATTTTGGATTATTCTTTTGCTTCCAAAGCATTATTTTTATGTTCCACTTCTACATGGGTTATACACTTACAATAATGCCATTATTATTTTTAAAAGTTAACATTTTAAAAAATCAAGAGAAATTATTTTGTGTTTACTCACACATTTGCCATGTTTATTTTTTGTGAAACTGACGTTTCACCTGTTAACAATTACATTGAACCTAAAACTCTTTAAAATACAAACATATATTTCTGTTGGTGAGTAATTTTTATATTTTGTTTATCATGAAGCATTTTTATTCATTTCTGACAGATTTATGTTGGACTTGTCATCTTGAATTTTTTGCTTTTTATTAGTATTTTATTTGAATACTTAATCACTCTGTAGTGACATCACTTGGACAATATCACTCTGTTATGTTCTGGCCTCATCACCACTTCTGCCAAAAATTTGTCATTATATCCTTGTTCTTGCATATTAATATGGGTTTCCTTTATATGAGATTTTAATTATTTATGTCTTGATTTTTTTTATAATCTTCAGACTATTTATTCTCCTAGTTCAGTAATTTTCCATGTCTGTAAGTAAACATTTTACACACTTAGGAAATTGCAGATATTATTTCTCCCATACAGTTCTCTCATGTTTTCAGTCTATTCTCATTCTTGGAGTCCAAGTATACTCTGCTAAACTGGCTGGCATTGCCCCATAGCTTAATGAGACTATTTTCCTCTGGTTTTCAATCTTCCTTTCCTTTGATAGTCTGATGAAGTTATTTATTTTAATTTGTCTTTGACTTTATTGACCATTGATTCCTTAGTGTTCTATTTGCTGTAATGCCTACTTAGAATTTTCATTCGTTTATATTTCCCATTTTTCTCTTGAGATTTCCTGTATGTTCATTGCTTATACCCATCTTGAATTTAAGTCCACTAACGTATTTATAGCAGTTATATTAAGGACTTGTCTGCTAATTTCAGCATGTGGAAGATCTTGAAGGTCTGTTCTACTCACTGCTATGTGTATCACATTGTATTCTGCTTCTTTATGCTCCTAATATTTTTCAGTTATAATGTGGTTGATACACAATGGAGAGTCTGGATGTTGTCATCCATAATAGATAGTATATTTGTTTTGCTGGGAGATATTTGCTACAAGATGCTTAATTTTAGCTTAGTAGCGTGTTTGTACATGTGTGTGTGTACATGTGTGCCTGTGTGTTTTATTTTCACTTGTTTGTGCTCACAGCAGAGGACACATGGACACCCCCGAAGAGTTCTCTGACCACATTTCTATACAGCTGTCTTCCTTGGTGTTTGTCCAGTAAATTACAGCCAATTCATGGGTAACTCAGACATGAGCCTCTTCAGATTAGAGTATATATCCTTATATCATGATCTAGAAAAATACTTCAGGCAGAAATCAAGGGCAAAGATACATGCGCCTCCCTTCTCTGCAGAGTCAGTGTCAAGTGCTCCTTATACCTATATGTGCCTATATAGTAACAAGGAAATGGAGAAAATTAGCAGATAAGAGCTGGGCCCTCAAGGGGCTCAGCATGTGAGTTTCTAAACTGCATTTTAAATACATTGTTTACATTTGGGTTATAAATATGCAAATATGTGCATCGAATAAAATCAGATTACTAGAACAAGGATAAAGAAAAATGAAATTTGTTTTTTAAAGTTTGAAATCCTTGGCCACACATGAAAGAAACAACAAATTTAGCTAGGAGACTCCTTGTTAAAGCACAGAAGAAAAATGAACACAATATCCACAATAATGAAAAAAAAGTTGGGGGCCAGTGCTGTGGCGCAGAGGGTTAATACCCTACCCTGAAGTGCCAGCATCCCATATGGGCGCCCATTCGAGAGCCAGCTGCTCCACTTCCAATCCAACTCTCTACTATGGCTGTCTTTCCATATGGGCACTGGGTTCTAATTCCGGTTGCTCCTATTCCGGTCTAGCTCTCTGCTATGACCTGGGATAGCAATGGAGGATGGCCCAAGTGTTTGGGCCTCTGCACTCCCCTGGGAGACCAGGAAGAAGCACCTGGATCCTGGCTTCGGATAGGCATAGCTCCTGCCGTGGCAGCCAATTGGGGGGTGAACCAGCGGATGGAAGACCTCTCTCTCTCTCTGTCTCTGTCTCTGTCTCTACTTCTCTCTGTGTAACTTTGACTTTCAAATAAAAAATCTTTAAAAAGAATTTAGAGGTTTCACAGAGGATTGGTAGGTTAGGTAGGTAGATAACATAGCTAAGAGATGCCTCTAGAACACATTTCAGGAAATTTCTTTTTTTTTTAAAGATTTATTTATTTATATGAAAAGCAGAGTTATGCAGAAAGAAGAGGGAGAGTGCGTGAGAATCAGACAATCTTCTTTCCACTGGTTTACTTCCATACAATGTTCCTAATGGCTAGTGGTATTCCAGCCTGAATCCAAGAGCATGGAACTCCATCAGGGTCTCCCACTTGGGCGGCAGGGGACCCAAGCACTTGCGCCATACTCTGAAGCTTTTTCGTGTGCATTAACAGGGACCTGGATTAGAAGTAGAGAAGTCTAGATTCCAGTTGGTGCTCCTGTGGGATGCCAGTATTGCAAGTGGTGGCTTAACCCACTGCTCCACAATACAATCCAGTCATACCAGCAGCTTTCTGATAACACTATTTTTTATTTAAATGAATGGATAAATGTGGTTTATGTCTACAATAGACCATAATTCTTTTTTTATCTAACAGGTAGAGTCATAGACAGAGAGAAAAAAAGGTCTTGCTTCCATTGGTTCCACCCCACCCCCCCAAATGGCCGCTATGGCCTACGCTGCGCTGATCTGAAGCCAGGAGCCAGGTGCTTCCTTCTGGTCTCCCATGTGGGTACAGGGGCCCAAGCACTTGGGCCAACCTCCACTGCACTCACAGGCCACAGCAGAGAGCTGGACTGGAAGAGGAGCAACTAGGACTAGAATCCAGCACTCATATGGGATGCCAGCACCACAGGTAGAGAATTAACCGAGTGAGGCACCATGCTGGCGCCCTGATAGCACCTTTAATGGTAAGATAAGGATACACTTTGTTGGATTCCTATAATTACTACGTCTTCAGATATATTTTGGTGGGAAGTATTTTTCATACTGTTCATCTTTTCCAAAAGAAATATATTTGCAAGTAGTATATTTGTCAGAAAAGATTAGGAGAGTGATTGCTGTGCAATATTTTGTTTTGATAACACTTGTCAGTGTTCTCCAACTTTATTTTGCATTTTGAATCATAGTTATTCTGTTTTTATGTGTAAATCTGTATAACATGCATTAGCTAGCCTAAGAAATAAATGAATGGATGGTGGAATGGATAGATAGAAAAAAGAAAAAAATACCCAAATTATAAATAATAACCTCTGAAGACTAGAAACAAAAATTCCTTCCTTGCAAAGTCATTCATTTACCAGTGTGTAGGCTGGACAAATGGGAGATTGAGGAGAAGTAATCTTGCAGAATAACATTGGATCAGGGCTTATAATTGACCTTTTTAATATGTGTTACAGTTCAGACTTCTCACTTCCTAGCTTTCTTTAGATTTGGAAATGTTGGACCTGTACTAATCTCAACAGGAACTTTATAGCTTGAGCATTTGCAGACATAAGAAATATTTGCATAGTGTGAACTTTATATTGATGCTTATGATTCCTCAGATAAATGTCATTGATGTATTTAAAAAATGAACAAAATCCATCTCGCAAAACTGACATGGAAATTAAAGAAAAAAGTTTTCATTAATTCTAACATAAAAGGCACCATCCTGTTAGACTAAGGAAATTTGTAAGACTTGTGATTCTCATAGCTCTTTGGTCATGATCTTTATGTGAGTAATCTTTCACTGGGTAAGAAGAATAATTATTAATTTTGCTTATTTTATTCATGCACTCTATTCATTGACTATGTCAAATGAGCATGAGTTAATGTAGTTTATAGCAGGCAATGAAATGACAGCTCAAGGTGGAAACACCATACAGAGGTCAGGTAAGGAAATGGAGGATTTTTGGTAACTAAAGAAACATTTTCAAAACTGTTTCATCTGCAGCATTTTGTTATAAAATGTGCTTCGAATGATCTCCTGTACCAAATTTTATAAAATAAATGAAACCTTTTATAAAGCAATTTATAAAGCTATTTTCATGATAAAATGACTGGACAAGAGACATGGGGCAGAGATGAGCATTATAATCTAACATTGTACTTGATTTGTTCCCATTTGGAACAAATATGCTTGTTGAACAATTTTTCCTCTGACTCATTGATAGGATGAATTATGGGATTTTTTGAACTATAAGCAATGTTTTAATGTATGATAAGTAAGCTTAGTGTGTAAAAGATCTTTTTAAACTATACTGCTGTATATTGTGTTTGGTACTAGATATATCTAAGTTTAGCCTGCAAATTTTATTGTTAGGACTTCTTTCTTTATATTAATGATAAGGGAGATCCATAATGGTAACTGGAAAACTAGCTATGTCTTTATATTTCCTGAAATATTAAATGGTCTTTTATTGACTTCTGGGCTCCTGACTTCAGTCTAACCCAACCCTGGCAGTTGTAGGTGTTGGGGAGTGATCAGATAGAGGATCTCCCAGTGCCTCTGTCTCCGACACTCTGTCCTTTATGAAGATGAAAATAAATAAAAATTAAAAATTAATATAGTACATAAAGCTATTCAGCAAATGATATAGAGGCATTGCCTGCTTTGATTGTAACTCTTAAACAACTATTTAACTATTATTGATTTTATTTTTTATTTCTGTGTCAATTTTGGTCATTTATATTTTCCCAGAGCTTTTCCAGCTTAATTAATAATTTTCATTAATCTGAATAGGAATTTACATATGTCTTCCAGATTCACAACTCTACTTTTGCAAGTTCAACAAAGTGGGACTCAAAAATACTTTTAAAATATTTGTGTCTGTTTTGAACACATACAGGCTTTTCCACCTTGTCATTATTTCCAAAGAAATATAATAACTGCTCACAGAGAATTTACATTGATTAGGAATTAGAAGTACAGAGATGATTTGAAGTATAGACCATGCATAGTTCAAGTGCACATACTAAACCTTGTTATATGAGGAACTCGAGAATCTGAAGATTTTGGTATCCATGAGGATTCCTGGGACCAGTCCCCTGTTGACACTAAGGGGTGACTTTATCCTTCAACCTGGGGTTTTTGAGATAGCTGATTCAGGGATTGTTAATAGATGTGCCAAGAAGTAAGTATTCCTAAGCGATGAAAAATAAATTCCGTCACAAATTGGAAAGCAATAATGCATGGTAGTCCATTCTACTGAAAAACTCGTTATTTTTGTTTAACCTGATATTTCTCATATACTTCAATCTATAAGTTGCAAAACAATATTTCGGGGTACAGTGCTTTTAGAAATACAAGCATATAGATATGAGAAGCAATCTCCTATATTCTTCATGTTGCTTTCACAATTCCAAAATAATGAATGGACTTACAAATTATATACAAATTCTAAAGTGATCAGACCTAGTCAATTTTCATTCTTTTTCTTTGCTGCTTTTTATAGAATTTTAAATTGAATTATTTCCCATTTTTTCTTATTAAAAATACTACATAAAATTGCTAGAAGAAAATGTAGGGGAAATGCTTCAAAACATTGGAGTAGGTAAGATTTCTTAGATCAGTTTCCCAAAGAAAAGTCCATCAAAGCAAAAAGAGACAAATGGAGTTATATCAAACTCAGAAGTTATGCACAGCAAAGGAAACAGCCAAGAAACTAAAGTGACATCTGACAGAATAGGAGAAAAGATTTGCAAGCTACCTATTTGACAAAGAATTTTTACCCAGATTGTATCAGCAATGCAAAAAATTCAACACAACAACTAACTCAGTTAAGAAATGGGCAAAGGATCTCAACAGACAGATCTCAGAAGAGAAAGCACAAATGACCAACAAATAGATGAAAAAAAAAATGCTGAGTGTATCTAGCCATCAGCAAAAGGCAAATCCAAACCACCTCGCCCCTGTCAGGATGGCTATTATCAAAAGATAGAATAACAAATGCTAGTAAGGATGTAGAGAAAGGGGAACTCATGCTCTTGATAGGAATGTAAAATAATGCAGCCACTGTAGAAAACAGTATGGAGATTTTTTAGCAATAGAGCTGTGCTATGATTGAGCAATCCCACTGCTGGATACATAGTCAAAAGATAAGAATTAGTTGTATCACAAAGATACCAACTCAACCATGTTTATATTAGTACTGTTCAAGAAAATAAAAATAAGGAACCGAGGCAAGCACAATTGGCCTAGTGGGCTTAACCTCCACCTGCAGCACCAGCATCCCAAATAGGCGCTGGTTTGAGACCTGGCTGTTCCACTTTCTATACAGTTCTCTGCTGTGGCCTGGGAAAGCAGTGGAAGATGGCCCCTGGACCTACAGGAAGAAGCCCCTGTCTCTGGCTTCGAATCAACCTAGCTCCAGCTGTTGCAGCCATCTGGAGAGTGAGCTAGCAGATGGAAGACCTTTCTCTCTGTCTCTCCCTCTTTCTGTCTGTAAATCTACCTCTCAAATCTTTCTGTGAAAAATGGAATCAACCAAGGTGTCCATCAGAGGAATGGATAAATAAAATGTGATATACTAGTCAATTATTAAAAAAAAAACTAAAATTCTTTCATTTGCATAAAATTGGATGGAAATAGAATACATCATGTTGAATGAAATAAGTCAGACACAGAAAGACAAATATTGTGTTTTCCCTTACATGGGGGAGCTAAATTTACAAAATGAAACAACAAAACTCAATTTGAACACAGAATGTTACTAGAGGTTGGCACGTGTGGGAGAGAAAAACAATCAGGATAGAAATAGGGACAGGTGGGTGTGATACACTAACCGTGACAAAGCTACTAATATGAGATGTTACTACAAAGGGAAATGGTGTTGGGGTGTATGGGAACTCAAAATTCTTGTTTTGTAAATTCAAAACTCTTCCAAAATGTTAATTTATACTTTCAATAGCATCAAAATAATCAGATTATTTCCTAACTGCAGATTTACTACATTATTCATATTTTTAGGGTTTTGTTTTTTACAGTTCTTAGGTTGTATTTCTAATTGGAAATATTTTTTAAAGCTTTCTATTCGAACTGTGGTTGAAGATTCTTATTTAAACTTGCGTCATTAATATTTAGCTTGTTTTCCTCTATTTGGGTACTATGCCAATATAAATCTGATTTTTAGGAGATTTTTGAAGTACCTTGGTATGTAATTAGATTTTTTTTAAAGTTTTCCAACATATGTAGTCTTTCCTTCTGAAATAATAGCTTGTATTAATTATATATTCACAATATCACATTCATAAAAACCTTAATTCAAAAAAAAAATCACGTGAAAATACCAAGATACGGGATGCTATAGCTGTATACATTAAAACCCAGAGGTATAAAAACAAAGGTGTTTATACAAGATTATTAAACTCTGGATTTATCTATTTTAAATTGGTCTGCCCAAACTTTGAATAGTATTTCTTGCAATTCTATACTTTAGCAGCTCATTTGCTATGCAATTTTTGGAGTGTATGAGTTTTTATTTTAAGTTGTGTGCATCATTCATCTGCTCAACAAATATTTATAGACTCTCATATTCCAGGTATTTTTCTGAATTCTATGTATACATTTACATTAGTTTAAAAAGACAAGACCTGAAGGCTGTCCTCTGAAGAGGTTTACTTTCTAGAACTGCAGTGTGATCTTTGAGGTTCTATTTGAGACTAACAGATATGCAGAGGTTGGAGGGAAGTGTGGTTGTCTTCTTGGAATTATACCTATGAAATCTGTTCTCTTTATATCAATAACTATTAATGTAAACCATTTTATTTTTAAATTAAATAATAAGGTTATTTATATGAAGTCCTTCAAAATACTAACAGAACATACTAACAGAAAATGAAATAAAAAAATAAACGTGGGGCGGACACTGGGGTATAGCAGGTTAAGCCATCCCTTGGACCGCCTACATCTCACAGAGTCCCAACTATTCAGCTCTCATCCAGCTTCCTGCTAATGTACCTGGGAAGGAAGTACTTGGGGCCCTGCCACTTACATAGGAAATCAGTATGGAGTTCCTGGCTCCCAGTGTTAGCCAGGCCTAGCCCAAGTTGTTGTGGGCATTTAGGGAATGAACCAGTAGATGAAAATGTTTGTCTTCCTCTCTGTCACTCTGCCTTTCAAATAAGTAAATAGTTTGGGTGCAAAAATTTTTGAAATGCACGTATATGAGAAATCTTCAAGAAGGTCATGCAACATGCACATGATTTAAAAACTGCCTGAATCAGGGTGCTGTGGCCATTGACAAGGCTGCCCAGTTTGAAAGATGGGGGCACAACATGGTTCCAGCGCTTCCCATTCGGTAACTGAATGCCAGGCATCAGTGAGAGATGTACCAAACAGGAAATCAGTTTCTGCTTCAGGTAGGTCTGGACTTCAAATGTTAGAAAAATGAGGCTTTTAGTATCTGCAAGTGATTAAAAAAAATCTATGAAATCTGGATGGTATTTAGAAGCAGGGGCATGAAAAAAGCCTCTTTATAATTTCATTTTGACAAGTTAATTTTGTTCAATAGGTTGATTGCTGCCAAGCCTTTCATATCTAGATTCACTTACTTCCGTAACAGATTTGATCTTACTTTCTGCATATCTGTAGTTTTTGGTTTTTGTTGATATAATCTGAGAACTGCGGTACATTAATATTTTAAAATTATTTACATTTCTTTCAGGAATAATTTTAAACTTTGTACTATTTTAAAGTAGAGCAATTGATTTTTAGGCTGAAATCTTGTCTTCAATTGCTAACCTTAAATCCCTTCAAAATCACAGCCTTGTTCTATACTTTGTGTTGTTTATCTTTCAGCTAATTAGAACATACCTCTGAGCAATTTTTTTTTAAAGTATATAAGTCTCTTACTACTTGAGAATGGCTTTCTATTCTCTTTGCATATGAATGACAACTTGGATATTTTTAAAATGTGCATTTTTTTAAAATCTTTAAAGCATTTTTTCTTTATTCTCAGTATTACACAGATATCTACCAAGCTGGATTTGGGGTCCAAGGGTACTGATATAAAGTCCAACTTTTTTCCCCTTTATCATTTATATTACCAGACTTTGTCTAAATTCAGGTTCTTTTCCTTAGTTAAAATTTATTTAGAAAGACATCCAGAATTTTTTTCATCTCGAAAGTATTTGGACACTGCAACAAATCATCTCTTCTGCGGTTCACTGTAAGAGCTGTATTATATGTACATTTATACTCCTTGTTTGGTGTGTTAGCAGGTTGTTTTTCGTGTGAGGTGGTCATGATGTTAAGGCAGGGTTCTCCCTGCTGGCTTACCCGTGTTTGTGCTTTTGTGTAATAGCCCATTGTGCCTGGATGCTAAACAGGTTAGTTTCAAAAAACTGATGATTCATTTTCTAGTTTTCTTCATGAATAACTGTTTTTTTTTTCATTTTTTTCTTGTTTTTTCATGTTGAAATTTTGTTATCTTTTGTTTTTGGCCTTTCTATAGAAATCTGGGAGTTGTATTCACCTGTACTCTACTCATCTGTACTGAAAGCGTGTATCTTAAATAGTATTATATGTTGCATTTTTATAGAAATATATCTACATTGCTGACTGTAGTGCCTAAGATTAACTTATATAAGCAGGATTATTGTCACAAAGTTGTGAGCATTCAAATCTTCTCACATATTATCAAAAACACTTTCCAGAAATGCAGTGTTGAATTTTAAGTCCTCTTTGGAGGTACTTTTGTTGAGTATCAGATCCTGTCTAATATTTGTGGAGGTAGATGTACCACACTACCAGAGGGTTCAATATGTCATGTCGTCTTTTTTCCAATTTTTAAAAATTTACTTACTTGAAAAGCAGGACGGCAGGGAGGGAAGAAAGAGAGAGAGAGAGAGAGAGAGAGAGAGAGAGCGAGCGAGCAAGTGAGCTTCCACCTCTTCCCACAAATGCCCGCACCATCTGGAATTTGACCAGATGAAAACCAAGACCTTCATCCGGGTCTCCCACAAGGATGCAGGGACACAAGCCATTAGGCCATCACTTACTCCTTTCCCCAGCACAGAAGCAGGGAGTTGCCTGGGAAGGAGCAGAGCCAGGACCTGAACTGGCGCTTTGATATGGGATGCAGGCTTAACCCACTGCACCACTACACCCGCCACCCCTCTCTTATTCTTCATTTTTGATAGAGAAAAATGGAATCTCCATGTTTAAGTGAATTTGAATTTGTTCCAGTAGGGATGGATAGGTTTTCACAAAATAATTTAGTGTTATGGCAATATTCTGTTTATAATTGGATCTTTTTAAAAGTAGATTTTTAATACATCTCTTAGGAATTGAGGGAGGTCTTTGTATATAGAAAGTCCCCAAAGTTCATGGGTGATGCCCACTATGAAAAAACTAGGCATGAAATTTAAAACTCTTTCGCACCAAAGTTTATCTTTTAATGCCATTTTCCCTGAACTTTTTAAAGTACCCTCTTATTTAAGATACAAATATGAATATTATAGTCCACCTAGCACCATAATGATTAGACCCTTAAAGAAAAGTCTCTTAACACTATGCAGATTTTAACCAGCTCGTTGAGATGATTTTAACAATCAATGCTGGAAAAAGTGGTTTCATGAATAAATTGTCATGCTTGCCATCTTTCTAATAGATAAAGTATATTTCATGGCTTAGTGGCCTTTCCAGTTGAAAAAACAATCTCTGAATCTAATCTCTGAGTTTAATGATTCAGATGATAAGTATTTAAATTCTTTGTTAAGGCTTTGGAGAAAACAAAGACACTTTTCATTACTATTTGTTTATGTACAACATTTGTACATGTCTCCTGGGGAAAATAAGAAATTTAATGAAAATTGTGGGAAAAAGATGTGTCTCAAAAAAATCATATTTTCTGTAACTGGGAGAATAAAAACATATCACCAAAATTTTAGTAATTCACATGAACAAAAAATAGAATGAATGAAATGAATTGGCAAAACCAAGAAAATCAAACTGTATAAAATGCTAAAGATCATTATATGTTTCTACTTTTGTTAGTTTTTTTTTCCATTTACTCTACAAAACTTGATGGAGGGTTACCTATTTCTATTTTTATAACCAATTTTTTCCCACCACTTGGCAGAATTGTTGATAGTAAGAATCTTAAAATTGTATGTACACAGCACAAGTATTAATAATGTATTCAGTGAAACTAGAGTATTATAGATCCTGAACACTTGTATATCTGGAGAAACTTCTAAGTTCCCAGATGTTTTGCTAAGTAATCCTTAGCAATTCCATTACCTTTGACATTCTATTATATATTGTATGAAAGATCAATTCAAGATTAATTCCTGTAATCCCAAAGTTTATATGCTGTGGACCTCATCTTCATTTGAAATTCAAAACTTTTACCAAGAAGTATCTTGAAATGGATCTTACCTGAATGATTTTGAGGGGAGCACAGTGGTTACTTAAATCTATGTAATTTACTATTTTAATTTGCCTGATTTCTGTATTTTGTTATTGCTTCTACTTTTTTAAGGATTTATTTTATTTATTTGAAAGATGGAGTGACAGACAGGGAAGGACAGAGAATAGAAACCTTCCCTCTGCTGATTCACTCCCCAGTTGCTACAACAGCAGGGGCTGGGCCAGCCTGAAGCCAGAAACCAGGAACTCCTGGGTCTCCCATGTGGGTGGCAGGGCCCACACACTGGGGCATCCTCAGCTACTTTTCCAGGTACATTAGCAGGGAATTGAATGAGACAGAGCAGCCAGCACTGAACCTGTGCCCTGCTGTGGAATGTGGCTTTGCAATTGGCAGATTAACCTGAGGCATCACAACACTGGCCCCTCCTTCTGCTCTGGATTATTCTTAACCCACTCTAATAATTCCTAGTTTGACTCTTTTGTTTTTTCTTTATACGCACAACCTCCCTGCCTTCCATTTTGGTGGCTCTTACTTTTAATTCACAATAATAAAAATAATGATTAAGAGGAGGAGGAGAAAGAGCAGCAGTAGAAGTCTCTCACACTGGAAAATAAAATAACTCCAAAATTCACCTGTGATGTCGAGGGAAAATGCAAAGATAAAATTGCAAAACTTCTCAAACAATAGTAATATCAATTAATCAGTATCAATAGGATACTGCCAATGCAGTTCTTAGAGAAAAGTTGTAGTACTAAATGCCTATTTCACTAAACTTGAAATCAATTAAATTTTCAATTCAGAAAATAAACTAATGAATTGAAAAGTAAAGTGAAAGAAGCTTATAAGTAAAAATAGAAACAGAAAGCCATAGAAGAGTCATTTGAGAATTATTAAGCCACCACGTGTGATAGCAGTATCCCATGTCACAGTGCCGTTTCCGGATCCTCTGCTTCCCATGAAACTTCGTGTGCCTGAGCTGGGAGTTGCGAGAAGATGGCCCAAGTATATGAGTCCCTGCCACCCATGTGGGAGACCAGGATGGAATTGCTGGCTCCTGGCTTGGGCCTGGCCCAGAACTATGTATTGTAGTCTTTTGTGAGGTAAATCACAGACAATAGATCGCTCCCTTCATGTTTCTCCCTCTCTCTGTTGCTCTGCCTTTCAAGTAAATAAGTAAATACATAACATTTAAACTTTGTAAAATAGATTCACAGTCATACAGTAGTCAGTTTTAAAAGGATAAAAGGAAAAAATACAAATCTATAAGAAATAATAAAAGACAAATATTTAAAAATGAATTGTAATGAAAATTTCAACAGTCAAATTTGTATCATTTCTTAAATGTAAATTATAAAACATGGATGAAATGTATAAGTTCCTAGAAGCTGTAGTTATTAGAACACCAGAACAAGGAAAACTTGAAATGGAAAAATGCCATTAGAAAAATTTAAAATTATTCAAGAGCTTTTCCATGTAACAAACAAAACACTGGACATCAATAAGTAAATAAAAAATTTGACTAATTTTTTTTTGCAGACAGGTCTTTTTATAATTTTATTTAAGGTACACAAGCTTCATGCATTTCATATATAAAAATTTAGGAACATTATGATTTTTCCCACCCAGCCAGACTCCCACCTTTCTTCCTCCTCCCTCTCAAATTCCTGTTGTTGTTTTTTATAAAAATCTATTTTCAGGTAACTTCATACTCAGAAGATTAACCCTATACTAAGTAAAAAGTTTAAAAATAGTATGGGGGAAAAAAAAAAAACTATTCCTCAACAGTAGACACAGGGGCTTTACAAAATCATTGCAGTCTCAAAGTGTCAATTAGGTACCAGAGATCAGAGAAAACACAGTATGTGCCTTATTGGTACTGGGTTTTTCACTAAGTATAATGACTTCCAGTTGCATCCATTTTGTTGTGACTTTTTTTTTTTACCACTGCATAATATTCCATAGTGTAGATATATCATTTCTTTATCCACTTTTCAGCTGAAGGGCATCTGAGTTGATTCCATATCTTAGGTATTGTGAATTGAGCTGAAATAAACATAGGGGTAGAGGACACTCTTTTATATGGTAATTTTTTTCATTTGGATAAATTCCCAGGAATGGGATGGCTGGGTCATATGATAGGTCTATAAAGAGATTTCTGAGATATCTCCATACTGTCTTCTACAGTGGCTGCAACACTTTACCTTCCCATCAACACTAGATTGGAGTCCTTTCTGCATAGTTCATCAGCATTTGCTGTTTATTGATTTCTGTATGAGAGTTATTTTAACTGGGTTAAGGTGAAACCCTGCTGTGGTTTTGATTTGCATTTTCCTGACTAGTGATCCTGAGAATTGTTTCATGTGACTATTGGCCAGTTGAGTTTCTTGTCTGGAAAAATGTCTATTCAAGTCCTTTGCATGTTTCCTAACTGCACTGTTTATTTTGTTGTTGTTGAGTTTGAGTTCCTTATAGATTCTGGATATTATTCCTTGATCCATTTCATAGTTAGCAAATATTTTCTCCAATTCTGTCAGTTTCTTCTTAACTTTATTGAGTGTTTCTTTTGCAGTGCAGAAGCTTCTAGCATGATTTATCCTATTTGTCAGTCATGGCTTTGATTTGCCAGGTTCCTGGGATCTTTGCTGAGAAATCTTTGCCAATGTCAATGTCTTGTAGGGTGTCCTCGAATGTTCTCTAGTAACTTGATGGTATCAGGTTGTAGATTTAGATCTTTGATCCATTTTGAGTGGATCCAAGGTGTAAGATAGTGGTCTCATTTTATATTTCTGCACTTAGTGATCCAGTTTTGCCAGCACCATTTGTTGCAGAGACAGTCCTTGATCCATGGATTGATTTTTTAGTTCCTTTGTTAAAGATTAGTTGGTTGTAGATGCATGGATTGATCGCTGGAGTTTCTCTTCTGTTACGTTGCTCTACATGTCTGATTTTTGTGCTAATACCAGGCTATTTTGATTATAACTGCTCTGTAGTATGTTGCAGGGTCTGAGTCTACCCGTACAAGGATGGACTGGGTCCAAGGAAAGGTGAGTGCGCCGCTTGCCTGTTCCCCAGCCTCCCGATCCCGGGGACAATCAGACACAGCGGGGAGCCAAGTCTATCAAGGACTCATTTACTCCGTGCATAACTGAACCTTTTATAGCACAAAACTGCAGAGTCATTGGGGCAGGGTTAAGGACCAACCAATCACTTAAACGGTCACCTTACGGGGGGATTTCTATAGGACTAGCCATATGTCTATATACGTGTTACTAGTCTTGTTACCTCCCCTGATGTTGCATAGCCAATTAGCTTTTGAGTTCCGCCCATCTTACTTGCTCTGGGCGCCATCTTCTTTGCCCCTCCTTGGCGCCGCCCGGTCTGCCATGGTGGTGGCTGGGACCACATGCGCGCACGCCGGGTCTTTCCCTGCTCTGCCATCCCCAGGGCACCCGCTGGCTGGCTCCACGGGCCCTGGCTTGGGTTAGTTCACGGGCCTGGCTCCGCGCAGCTCCATTCCGTGCAGCTTGGGCGGGGGCACCCGCGCATGTGGAACCCCTAGGCCTGGCCTGGCTGCACCATGGCCGTGCTCATGTCCCACAGTATGTCTTGAAATATGGCATTGTAATGCCTTCAGGTATGTTTTGCTTATTTAAGATAGCTTTAGCTATTTGGGGTCTCCTATATTTGCATTTGAATTTTAGAGTTGTTTTTTCTAGATCTGGAAAGAATGTTGTTGGTAGTTTGGTATTACAATCAAACCATAACTTGCTTTTGATAGTATGAACATTTTGAGGATACTGATTATTCAGTCTAGACACATGGAAGATTTTACCTTTTTAATATCATCTTCTATTTCTTTAATATTTTATAATTTTCATTGTAGAGTTCTTTGACATCCTTGGATAAGTTTATTTCAAGGTAGTTAATTTTTTTGTACATATTATCAATGGGATTGATCTTAGAAGTTCTTTCTCAGGCATGACATTGTGTATGCAAAGGCCTTTGATTTTGGTGTGTTAATTTTGTATTCTGCCACTTTAAAAAGCTTTTATGAGTTCCAGTGGTGTCTTAGCGGAGTCTTTTGGATCCCTGATATATAGAATCATGTCATCTGCAAATAGGCATAGTTTAACTTCCTCCTTTCTAATTTGTATCCCTTTGATTTGTTTTTCTTGCCTAATGTTTCTGGCTAAAACTTCTAGGACTATATTGAATAGCAATGGTGAGAATGTATATCCTTTGGTTGCAGAACTTAGTGGAAATGCTTCTAATTTTTTCACATTCAATAAGATTCTGGCTATGGTTTTGTCATGAATAACCTTGATTGTGTTGAGGAATGTTCCTTCTATACTGTTTGCTTAAGGTTTTCAATATGAAAGGATGTTGTATTTAATAAAGAGCTTTCTCTGCATATATTTGTTCTTCAGTTTGTTGATATATCACAGTGATTGATTTGTGGATGGTGAATCATCCCTGCATACCTGGGGTAAATTCAACTTGATTCAGGTGAATGATCTTTCTGATGTGTTGTTGGATTCAATTAGTTAGAATTTTGTTGATTTTTTTCATCTTTGTTCATCAGGGATATTGGTCTATAGTTCTCTGTATCTTTTTGTAGTTTAGGGATTTAGATGATGCTACCTTAATAGAAGGGGTTTGGGAGGATTCTCTCCCTTTCAATTGTTTTGAATAGCTTGAGAAAAAATGGGGTTAATTCTTTTTTAAATGTCTTGTAGAATGTGGCAGTGAAGCCCTTCAGTCCTAGGTTTTTCTTTCTTGGGAGGGTCTTTATTACTGATTCTATCTACATCTTGGTTATTGGTCTGTTTAGGTTTCCTGTGTCTTCATGACTCAATTTTGGTAGTTGGTATATGTCCAGGAATCTATCCATTTCTTCTGGGTTTCCTGATTCGTTGATATACAGCTATTTGTAGTAATTCCTGATGATTCTATTTCTGTGGTATCTGTTATTATATTTCCATTTTTATCTCTGATTTTATTTATTTGGGTCCTCTCTTTTTGGCTGGTTGGACCAATTGTGTATCAATTTTGTTTATTTGTTCAAAAAAGCAGCTCTTCATTTCACTGATCTTTTATATTTTTTGTTTGAATTTTGTTACTTCTCTAATTTTAATTATTTTCCTCCTAATTCTGGATTTGGTTTGGTGCTTTTCTAGATCTTTGAGATGCATTGATAGCTCATTTGTTTGGTGCCTTTCCAATTTCTTGATATAGGCACCAATTGCCATAAACTTCCTTCTCCATAATGCTTTTGCTGTAGCTCATAAGTTTTTATATGTTCTATAGTTATCTTTGTTTCCTGAAATTTTTGATTCCTCTTTTGATTTCTTCTATGACCCTCTACTTATTCAGGGCATGTTGTTTAACCTCCATGTGTCTGTACATTTTCCAGAGATTCTTGAGTTGTTGATTTCCAGATCCATTCCATTGTGATCAGAGAAGCTGCATGGTATGATTTTGATGTTTTTTTTAATTTGCTGAGACTTGCTTTATGGCCTGGCATATGGTCTGTGGCATGAAAAGTTCTGTGGGAATCAGTTATGTCCATTTGATCCATAGTTTAATTAGCTCTGCTGTTTCTTTGTTGATTTTCTTTCTAGTTGATCTGTTCATTGCTGAAAGTGAGGTATTGAAGTCCTCATTATTATTGTATTTGAGTGTATGTGTCCCTTTTGATCTGTTAAGATTTCTCTTACATAGCCAGGCATTCTGTACTTGGGTGCATATACATTTATAATAGTCATATCTTCCTGTTGATTCCTTAACCATTAAATGGTGCCCATCTCTTTATTATTTATTTTTATTTTGACAGGATTAGACAGTGAGAGACAGAAAAGTCTTTCTTACGTTGGTCCACTCCCCAAATGGCTGCTACAGCCGGAACTACGCCAATCCAAAGCCAGGAGCCAGATGCTTCTCCTGGTCTCCCATGCAGGTGCAGGGGCCCAAGGACTTGGGCCATCCTCCACTGCCTTCCCGGGCCACAGGAGAGAGCTGGACTGGAAGAGGAGCAACCAGGACTAGAACCCGGTGTCCATATGGGATGCCGGTGCCACAGGCGGAGGATTAACCAAGTGAGCCACAGCGCTGGTCCCGATGCTTTTTCTCTTTTAAAAGTTTTTGTGTTAAACTATTTTATCTAATATTAGGATGGCTACTCCAGCTCTTTTTGGTTTCCATTACCATTGAACATCTTTTTCCATCCTTTGACTTTCAGTCTGTTTGTATTTCGTTAGTGAGGTGTTTCTTGTAGGCAGCAAATAGATGGGTCTTGTGTTTTAATCTATTTGGCAAGTCTGTATCTTTTTAACTGGGGAGCTGAGGCTATTTGCATTGAAGGTTACTATTGATAAATGATGACTTGGGCTTGACATTTTCCCATAAATATTCCTATTGTTTACTTTGAATTTGTTCTGTGTTTTTACTGGGAGATATTCTACCTTCACATTCTTTCATAATGATGGCAATCTTTCTGTGTTTCTGTGTGTTTTAATCCTTAAGCATCTTTGTATGGCTGGAAGACTGGTGAAAAATTGTTTCAATTTCTGTTGTGGAAGGTGTTTATTTTAATTCATTCATAAATGAGAGCTTTATATGGTACAGTATTCTGGGTTGAAAGTTGTGTTTTTTTGTTGTTGTTTTTTTTTGTTTTGTTTTATTTTTCCTTAAGACGTGAACTATGACTTGCCATTCTCTCCTGGCCTATAGGATTTCTGATGAGAAGTCAGCTCTGAGTCTAACTTGGGATTCTCCAAAAGCTATCTGCCATTTCCCTCATGTACACTTAAGAATCTTTTCTATTCTTTTCTTTTTTACTGTGGAGAGTTTGACTACAGTGTGTCATGGTAAAGATCTTTTCTGCTCATGTCTATTAGGTGTCCCAAGTGCTTCCTGTACTTAGACGTCCCTTTTTTCAAATTGGGGAAGTTTTCTGTAATTATTTTGCTAAAAGGACTTCTAATCCCTTCTGTTTCCAGGCCTTCAGGAACTCCTAAGACCCATATATTGTGTCATTTGATATTATCCCATGAATCTCCAACAACGTTTTTAATTTTCTAATTTCTTCTTTTTTTGTCTGATGTAAAATTTGCAGATTTGTCTTGTAACTCGAATATTCTTTCTTGTGTGTCACCAAGTCTGTTGTTAAGTCTTTCTACCATATTTTTATTTGATCTATTATATTCCTCATTTATAGTACTTCATTTTGATTTCTCTTTAAAATCTCAATGTTATAGGAAATTTTCATTCATGTTACATATGGATTTCTTTAATTTGTGGATTTTGCCTCATTGCATCTGGGTAATCCTGTGATTTCTCCTTCGTATTCCATTTCAGTTGCTTCATCAGTCATTGAAATATTATCATGTTGTCTTCTTACTCTTTAAGATTTGTTTATTTACTTGAAAGACAGTGTTATAGACAAAGGCAGAGACAGAGAGGTCTTCAATCCTCTGCTTCACTCTCCAAATGGCTGCAATGGCTGGAACTGGAGCTGTTCAAAGCCAGGAGCCAGGAGCTTCTTCAGGGTCCCTCACACAGGAGCGGGAACCCACTCTTCTACTCTCCAAAGCCATCAGCAGGGAGATGGATGAGAAGTGGAGCAGCCAGGACTTGAATCAGAGCCTGTGTGGAATGCTGGCACCACATCAGATGCTTAACCTACTATGCCACAGCACGGGCCTCTCTTCCTTATTCTTGTTTCTTGAACTTCCGCATTTATGTTTAGGCCTTTGTGTAGACACTTATTTTTATGCCTCTGATAGCTTATATCTGTGGACTATGCCTCTGTGCCTAGTGGAATGTCTGCACTTTAGTGCATACCTGGGTGGGATGAGTGTGTGTGGCCCAGAAGCTCTGGTCAGTGCTCCGAAGTGGAGTGAGTATCCAGGGTAACACTCCAAATGGGCATGGTAAATCCTCTTTGTTTGTTTGTTTGTTTATCAGAAGGGAGGATTTGATCACCTCTGCTGGTGGAATCAAACGCACACATCTTGTCTTCCAAGGTGATCAATGCCCAAGTATTAGCCCACAGTGGGTGAATCTCATCTGCCCTTTCATAGCACTCCACTAAGGATCTGTGCACTGTGCCATGTGAGCACGGATCACGTTGCAGAGACCCACCCCGGGGAATCCGGGAGCTCTGAGTGTTTGGAGCAGCTCAGAGTAATTGCCCTGATACCCAGCTACACCCCCGCCCCCTCTCGTTCAAAGTTTCCACAGTCTCAGCACACAAAGCTCCCACAATCACGGATGCAGAGGATCTGCTCTGCCCTGCTGGAATCTCCCATCCACAGTGAGGCAAAACATGACCAGAGCCAGCTGCCTGTGGGTTTGAGCCCCAGAGCCTGTGATATGTTTAGACACTGTGGGCCCCTCATAGTCGTCGTGGGTGCCCAGGCCCTGGTCAGTCCTCCTAGCCAGACTCAAAATAAATGGAATAAAATAAGTCAAAAAAATCATTGGGGAACATGGATTTTTTTATTTGATAAGACCCCGGGATCACACACCTGCACAGGAGCTGTGGGTCATAGCCTTTGTCATTTCACAGTGGTGCTTTCTTACTGCTGGTTGCTGGTTGCTGAGGGTGCACATCCAGCCACTCCCACAGCTACTGATAAAATGGCATTTGTCTCATCTTGGCCAGCTGCTTTGTACATGCACAAGACTGGATGCAGCTGTTACTTATGTCTAAAATGGTGCCAGGCACTGCTATGGAAGGGTTGTGGGGAGGAAAAACCAATGTGCCCCGTTTTTTCCTGCTGTGTTAGCAGGTACCCTGTCCCCCTGAGGCTCCAGGCCAGAATCAAATCAGGTTCTCCCCTCCGATGTATCCCGAGAGGCATGGGCTTCTGCAGTCTGATCTCGCCTCACTCTCCAAAGCTGGAGTTGACTCTGGCTCTCGGCTGCTATGGCTCTGTTCTGTGTCCACAATCATGCTGTGCAGTCACACCTTCACATAGACCCATGTATCCCTCTTCCTTCCTAGAATTTCCACTGCGGTTTTCTTCTTGACTCTCCTCTAGAATGCACTTGCTCTACTTTAATTTTTTTAACTATATTCCCCTACCCTAGAGCAGTAAGCTGCTTCATTCCACCATCTTGAACCCTCTATATATTTTGACTCTGTACATGTACCAAAATTTTGAAGATCTTACTTTGATTACAAGAAATAAGAAAAAGAATATCATTAAAAACTTAACCTAATATTGACTGCACAATTTTTAAAAAAAGTGTTTATGGGAATTGGTAAGAAAAACCTTAAATAATATAATAACAAATTGAATATAACATTAATACAAAAATATATCATAAAAGGAGTAATGCATTTCAAAAATACATGAGCTGTTTTACAGCATACCATCATTAATATAATTGTTTTGTTGTTAGTATACTGGGATTTCTGAAGAATAATCATTTTTTCTATAAATGCCACAAAAAGCAGTTTGACAAAATTCAACATTCTTTTCTGATTATTTTTGAAAAACAAAAACTAATGGATGTCTATTGAGGTCCTTGACCCATCTCTTAAGTGGGTTGTTTGTTTTGATGTTGTGGAGTTTCTTGATTTCTTTGTAGATTCTGGTTATCAACCATTTATCTGTTACATAGTTTGCAAATATTTTTTTCCCATTCTGTTGGTTGCCTCTTCACTCTCCTGTTTTTTTTTGAAGTACAGAAACTTCTCAATTTGATGCAATCCCAATAGTTAATTTTGACTTTGCCTGCCTGCACCTCCAGGGTCTTTTCTAGGAAGTCTTTGCCGGTACCTATATCTTGCAGGGTTTCTCCACTGCTCTCTAATAATGTGATGGTGTCAAGTCGTAGATTTAGGTCTTCAATCCATGTTGAGTGAATTTTTGTGTCAGGTGAAAGGAAAGGTAGGGGTCTTGCTTCATGATTCTGCATGTGGAAATCCAATTTTACCAGCACCTTTTATTGAATAGACTGTCCTTACTCCAGGGATTGGTTTTAGATCCTTGATCAAATATAAGTTGGCTATAGATGATTGGATTGATTTCTGTTGTTTCTATTCTGTTCCATTGGTCTATCCATCTGTTTCTGTACCAGTACCATGCTGTTTTGATAACAACTGCCCTGTAGTATGTCCTGAAATCTGGTATTTTGATGCCCCGGCTTTGTTTTTGTTGTATAAGATTGCTTTAGCTATTCAAGGTCTCTTGTGCCTCCATATGAATTTCAGCATCATTTTTTTTCCAGATTTGAGAATAGTATCTTTGGTATTTTGATTGGTATCACATTGAACCTATACATTGCTTTTAGGAGAATGGACATTTTGATGATATTGATTCTTCTAATCCATGAGCATGGAAGATTTTTCCATTTTTTGGTATCCTCTTCTATTTCTTTAAGATTTTGTAATTCTCTTTGTAGAGATCTTTGACGTCCTTGGTTAAGTTTATTCCAAGGTATTTGATGGTTTTTGTGGCTATTGTGAATGGGATTGATCTTGGAAATTCTTTCTCAGCCATGGGATTGCCTGTGTATACAAAGGCTGTTGATTTTTGTGCATTGATTTTATATCCTGCTACTTTGCCAAACTCTTCTATGAGTTCCAATAGTCTCTTAGTAGAGTTCTTTGGATCCCCTAAATAATCATATCATCTGCAAAGAGGGATAGTTGAGAGAAAATCCAAATGGCCAACAGACACAAGAAAAAATGTTCAAGATCACTAGCTTCAGGGAAATGCAAATCAAAACCACAATGAGGTGTCACCTCACCCCGGTTAAAATGGCTCACATTCAGAAATCCACCAACAATAGATGCTGGAGAGGATGTGGGGAAAAAGGGACACTAATCCACTGTTGGTGGGAATGCAAACTGGTGAAGCCACTATGGAAGTCCGTCTGGAGATTCCTCAGAAATCTGAATATAACCCTACCATACAAGCAAGCCATCCCACTCCTTAGAATTTACCCGAAGGATATTAAATTGGCAAACAAAAAAGCTGTCTGCATATAAATGTTTATTGCAGCTCAATTGACAATAGCTAAGACCTGGAACCAACCCAAAAGCCCATCAACAGTAGACTGGATAAAGAAATTATGGGACATGCGCTCTATAGAATACTAACAGCGGTCGAAAACAATGAAATCCGGTCATTTGCAACAAGATGGAGGAATCTGGAAAACATTATGCTGAGTGAATTAAGCCAGTCTCAAGGGGACAAATATCATATGTTATCAAATATCAGCAACAACTAACTGAGCACCAAAGAGGAAACCTGTTGAAGTGAAATAAATGGACACTATGAGAAACTATGACTTGATCAGCTCTTGTCCTGACTGTTGATGTACAATGTAAATCTTTATCCATTTTTGTTTTTTTTTTTTCTTTGTTGTGTTCTAGTACTATTGGTTGAACTCTGCAACTAACAACTATTCTTAGGTCTTTAAATTTTAACTAAAAAGTGATCTCTGTTAAAGATAAGAGTGGGAATAAGAGAGGGAGAAGAGTCACAATTGGGGCATCCTCAATTGGACTTGCCCAAATGATGGAGTTAGAAACATGCCAGGGATTCCACTACAATCCCATCCATCAAGGTGGCATGTACCAATGCCATCTCACTAGTCCAAGTGATCAATTTCAGCTCACAATTGATCACACTGATAGGTCTAAGAGTCAAAGGGATCACACAAACAAGACTAGTGAATGCTAATGCTAACTGGTAGAATCAAAAAGGAAGAGAACGATCCATCATGGGAAGCGAGATACACAGCAGACTCATAGAATGGCAGATGTCCTAAATAGCACTCTGGCCTCAGAATCAGGCCTTAAGGCATTCGGATCTGGCTCAAAAGCCCATGAGAATATTTTAGGCATGGAAAGCCAAGACACTCTGGGAAAAAAAAAAGACCTAAATGAAAGATCTCTGTGAATGAGATCCCAGTGGAATGAATGGGGCCATCAAAGAAGGTGGTACCTTTCTCTGAAGGGAGGAGAGAACTTGCACTTTGACTATGACCCTGTCGGAATAAGATCGAAGTCGGCGAACTCAAAAGGCTTCCATAGCCTTGGCAACTCATGACAAGAGCCTAGGGAGATTACTGACGCCATAAACAAGATTGTCAAATTGTTAAGTCAACATCAGGAGTCACTGTGTACTTACTTCTCATGTGGGATCTGTCCTTAATGTGTGGTCCAATGTGAAGTAATGAAACGGTATTTTACACTTTGTGTTTCTGTGTGGGTGCAGACTGATGAAATCTTTATATACAGAAGATCGATTTAGTATAAAGATAATTGAAAATGTATCTTGATGTGAATGGAATGGGAGAAGGAGCGGGAAATGAGACGGGTGCGAGTGGGAAGGAAATTATGGGGGGGGGAGCCATTGTAATCCATAAACTGTACTTTGGAAATTTATATTTACTAAATAAAAAAAACTAATGGATGTGTTTTAGCATGCATGTGGCACATTGCATTATGTGTTTCTTGTAATTTTTTATACTGATTTTTTCTTTATATTTGCCATATATAACTTGATTTGATCAATTGATATGAGTTGAGGTAACAGTTTGATAGTTCTAAGCCCAAACTTTGGAAGACGCTCAGTTTTTACAGTCTACTTTCTTGAGCCCTATATGATGCAAACATGTTCAAAAAATAATAGCTGTTCTTTTAACCTGGATCCTAGTATATAAAAACATAATTTAGCTTAACCTATGTCCTGGAATGAATCCCAACTGTGGCAAGAGGAGTCAAATAAACTCGAAGTTTACTCATAGATTGGAGTTGGGGAATAAATATTTGTTGTAAAAGCCATTTCATTTCTGAGTTGTTTACTGTGTAGCATTATTGGGACGTGGAAAAAAAAGTATGCTGATCCTGGTATTTTTCCAATATCTGTCTTCAGAGAGTTGTATTATAATTATGTCTAAGTGCTAACAAAGGATATATCATTCTTGGGTGCTTCTTTAAAGTTAAGATTAAAAAAAAAGTAAAATTAACTTCAAGACGCAATGACTTTGAACAGCCCTTATCTTGACTGTTGAGGAATAGTTTTTTTTTTCTTATTTTGTTTCTGTTTTTATGCAAATTGTTGAACTGTTTACTAGGTATAGAGTTGATCTTCCATGTATGAAGTTAATTGAGAATGGATCTTAGTGGAGAATGTGACTTGGAATGGGAGAGGGAGGGAGAGTAGGTGGGAGGGCAGATATGGTGGGAAGAATCCCTGTATTCCTAAAGTTGTACTTATAGAATGCATGAAGTTTCTATTCCCTTAAATAAAAGGTTTCTTTGGGGGGAATAAATAAATATAAAAAATAAAAAAAGAATGATTTGCTTATTTGAGAGGGACAGAAACAGAGGGAGAGACAGAGAAAGAGAAATCTTCCATCTAGTGGTTCATTCACCATATGACTGCAATGGTTGGGGTGAGTAAAGGCTAAAGCTAGGAGCCTGGAATTCCATCTGGGTCCCTGTGGGTGGCACCTGCCCAAGCACTTGGGCCATCTTCCTCTGCTTTTCTAGGTGCAGAAGCAGGAAGCTGAGCTGGAAATGGAGCAGCCAGGACTCAAACCAACACCCGTATGGGATGTCAGCACTGCAAGCAGCAACTTAACCTGCTATGACACAGCCCTGACCTCTGTTAATAATTTCTAACAGGTTTTTTGGCAGATAGTTCTTTTTTTAATGTACAAAATATACTCTGTAAACATAAGTATTTTGACTTCCTCTTTTGAAATATGGATGACCTTTATTTCTTTTGCTTCACTAATTATTAGAAGTCTTGACAAGAATAGTTTATTGAATAATGATGATAGTGGACCTCCTGATCTTGTTCCATACCTTAGGGAAAATGGTTTTAGTTTTTCCCTCTTCAGTATTATATTGGCTGTAGATTTTAGCCTTTATTTTTTGGGGATAGTCTCCTTTTGTACCTAATTTATTGAGAATTTTTATCTTGAAGGAATGTGGAATCTTACCAAACTCTTTTCCTTCATTTACTTAGGTGATTATATGGGTTTTCATTCTGTTGATGTGATTTATTATTAGTGATTTGTGAATGTTGAGCCATTCTTATCTCCCTAAGATAATTACATTTGATCATGGTATGTCATTCTGATGTGCTATTGGATTCAATTTTCTGATATTTCTTTGGAAATTTTTGCTTCTATGCTCACTCTGCACATTGACCTGTACTTTGGTTTTTCATTGTGTCTTTCGTTTTTGGTATCAGAGCGATGTTGACCTCATAAAAAAAAATTCCATTCTTTTTAATTGTTTTCAAACAGTGTGATAAATATTGGAGTTAGCTCTTAACCTGCTATGCCACAGCACTGGGCCCTATTCTTTTTGACTTAAGCTCGGTAGATTGTATATATCCAGGAAATTATCAATTTCTTCAAGCTTTTCCAATTTGTTAGCATGGAGTTGTTAATATGAGTTTCTTACCCCTTGTGTTTATGTAGTATCAATTTCAGTGTCTGCTTTATTTCTGATGTTATTTGAATGTTAGTCTGTTTTGTTTCAAAAAACCAACTTTTCATTTTGTTCTTCTGCATTTTTTAACTTTTGATTTCACTTATTTTGGCTCTGGTCCATAATGTTTCTTGCTCCTCACTAACTTGAATTGGATTTGTTCTTGATTTTTTTTGTCTCTGCATTCCATTGTTAGATTGTTTATTTGAAATGCTTAGTTTTTAAAATTAGGCACTATTGCTGTAGTCTTGTGTTGTAATTCTCCTTTTTTGTGTGCCACAGATTTTGATACATTGAGTTTTCAGTTTCATTAGTTGCAAGAATTTTTTATGTTCTTAATTTTGTCAATGGACCATTGATTATTAATGAATACATTGTTTACTTTTCATGTATATGTAAATGTTCAACTGTTTCTTGTTGGTTTCTAGTTTTATTTCGTTGAGGTCTAAGAAGATGCATTTTGTGTTTTAGATTTTCTTTAATGATTGTAACTTGACTTGGGAGCTAACATAAGGTCTATCTTAGAAAATGTTCCATGTTCTGATGGGAACACTGTGTATCCTGCAGCTGTTGGGTGAAATGTTCTGCAAGGCCCATTTGCTTTATAGGATGGCTTAACACTGATGTCTTTGTTGATCTGTCTGAATAATCTGTCCATTGATGAGTTGAGTGTTGAAGTTCCTCAGTTTTATTGTATTAGAATACTTTTCTCCTGCTAGACCTAAGCTTTGCTTTATAAATTTTGGTGGTTCTGGCCAGCGCCGTGGCTCAACAGGCTAATCCTCCGCCTTGCGACGCCGGCACACCGGGTTCTAGTCCCGGTTGGGGCGCCGGATTCTGTCCCGGTTGCCCCTCTTCCAGGCCAGCTCTCTGCTGTGGCCCGGGAAGGCAGTGGAGGATGGCCCAAGTGCTTGGGCCCTGCACCCCATGGGAGACCAGGAAAAGCACCTGGCACCTGGCTCCTGCCATCGGATGAGCACGGTGCGCCGGCCGCAGCGTGCTGGCCGCAGCGGCCATTGGAGGGTGAACCAACGGCAAAGGAAGACCTTTCTCTCTGTCTCTCTCTCCCACTGTCCACTCTGCCTGTCAAAAAAAAAAGTTTGGTGGTTCTGTGTTGGGTGTGTGTGTATATATACAATTGTTCTATCTTCTTTCTTAGACCATTTTAATATATTATGACTTTTTGTCTCTTTTTAACATAAAGTTTAGTTTATGTGATATGAGTATTGCTATTCCTGTTCATTTTTTGTTACTGATACTTAGGAACTAACTGTTGTCATTTTGTTTACTGCTCACTGATTTTTGTGTTTGTTTATTTCTGTGTAACTGTTTTGATAGCTTTCTGTCATGATAGGGCTTGATTCTCTTTTTTATATATCTGGTTTGTATATCTTGTACATTTTAGTGATATCATCATGGTTGTTATCTTTTTCTTTTAATGTAGGATTCCCATAAGTATTTCTTACAGGCCTGGAAGCATGGTGATTTCCTCAAATTTTGTTTGTCTAGAAATGACGTTATTTCTCCTTTTCTTTTATATGATAGCTTTGCTGGTCATGGTATTCCTCATTGGCAATTTTTTTCTTTTAAGATCTAGAATACATTATCCCATTCTCTTCTGCCTTGTGCAAGGTTTCTGCTGAGAAGTGTAATATTAATCTAGTATGTGTGCCTTTGTGCAACTTGATGCTTTTTCTTTATTGTAAAATCTCTTGAACTTTAGACAGTTGCATTATACTATGCTTCAGAGAAGGTTTTGTTGTCCTTTTTTTTAAGTCTGGATGTAGTCCTTTGACCTTCTGGATTTGGATGTCTATATCACTTTCAAGATGGAAAGTTTTCATTTATTTTATTAAGTAAGCTCCAATGTCATTTTTCCTCCTGTTCTCCTTCAGTTATCCCCTCAGTGTGAATATTGGTTCACTTAATTGTGTTCAGTGTTCCTCGTAGGATTTCTTCATTGCTTTAAAGTCTGTTTCCCTATCTTTCATCTGATGAGGTTATTTCAGAAGTCTTGCCCTCAAGATCCCAAATCTTCTCTTCTGATTTATTGATTCTGCTGTTAAGCTCTTGATTGTGTTTTTTACTTTATTGATTATAATTTTCAACTCCAAAATTTCTGATTCTTTTTAGTGATTTCTCTGTGTTGGGTTTCTCATTCACATCATGCACTGTTTGTATTTCCTTTGAATTGTCTATCTCTATTCTCTTGCATCTCATTGAAATGCAATTCTTTCTGCATTTCATAAGTTTCCTGTGAATCAGCATCTGTTTATGGAAAACTGTGTTCTTTTTTAACAGTCATTTTTCCTTGCTTCTTTGAGTTTCCTGTGTCCCTGCTCTGAACTCTGTGCATCTGATATAACAGTTGCTTCTTTATAGTGTAGCTTTTTAAGAAAAGACAATAGTCTTTTAGATGGGAAGTGGGGTGCTAGTTTAGATGGGAAGTGGGGTGTTACTTCAGGTTTGGTTCTAGGTCAGCTTCCGTTGTAATCAGTATCAGCCATGTCTGAGTGCTGGCATTGTGTAGGTCTGCTGCTGTTCATGGATGTAGAGATGTGAATTTGTAGTGAATGTGTACTTGCAAAGGTGTTTGTCAGCAGTTCCCTCAGAGTTGAGTTCCCATAACACTTGGTCATGTAATGATAGTAGCCATATTCCTGGTGCTGTGGGATACAATGAAAATCATCCCCAAGTCTGCTAGGTATGCAAAGGAGATGCCGAGGCTTGCAGCACTGTTATCCGTGATCCTCACACTGTTACATATAGATGGGGATTTGCCCAATTCCATCTGCATGGGTGCATATGAGTCCATGTTCTATGGCACCAAAAGCAGCAGCCCTGATATGAGAAACGTGGCAACGGACCTTACTGAGACCCTATGGGGCAAGCACAGGTTATGCTGGGGCTGTGCACTGGCAGGCACAGGTCTGGAGCAAAAAGATACAGACACATCATTCTTCATGTCACATAGGGTGATCTCAGAATCTCTCTCTCTGTCTCTCTCTCTCTGTCTCTCTCTCTCTCTCTCACTGTAACTCTGCCTGTCAAAAAAAATTTATTAATTGGAAAGGCAGAGTGAGAGAGAGATTGAGAGAGTGTGAGGGAGGTCTTCTCTGCTAGTTCATCCCCCAAATTCCCTCACATGGGGCCTGGAACTTCTCTCATATGGCTATTAGCAACTCATCTACCTGAGCCATCACTGTTGCCTCCTAGGGTGCACATGATCAGGAAGCCCAGTGAGAGCATAGTAGTTACAGGTACTCAGATACCGGATTAGGGATCCCAAAGGATGGCTTCGCCTGCTGTGCCACAATGCCACCCAGTTGTGTTTTTTTTTTGAGAGGCAGAGTGGACAGTGAGAGAGAAACAGAAAGAAAGTTCTTCCTTTTCTCTTGGCTGACCCCCAATGGCTGCTGCGGCTGGCGCACCATGCCGATCCGAAGCCAGGAGCCAGGTGCTTCTCCTGGTCTCCCATGCGGTAGCAGGGCCCAGGAACTTGGACCATTCTCCACTGCACTCCCGGGCCAAAGCAGAGAGCTGGAGTGGAAGAGCAACCGGGACAGAATCCAGCACCTTGATTGGAACTAGAACCCTGTGTGCCAGCACCGCAGGCGGAGGATTAGCCTATTGAGCCGTGGTGCCGGCCCCAGTTATCTCTTCATATTAAGAGTCAACATCATATTTAAAGGCAAATCTGAAAGCATTCTCATCATACTTTGGATTATCAGTTCAGGTGTTTTAATTTACAAAGTCACAGATATTTTCGCTATGACTCTAGGAAACCTGGCATCATAATTAAAGGGATTTCTAGACAACATGGTTCTGTATGTAATAGAACTAACAAGAAGACAAAGTATCTGTGTATAGATGATACCAGAATAAATAGTCATTATATATAACTAGTACAAAAATATAAAATATTCAGAAGATTCAGTAATAAATGTGATTATTTTGTATTATGAAAACCTACTAAGCTATACAAGAGAAATCTTATAAAGAGGCAAACCATGACATTGTCTGGTAACAATAAATCTTTCAAGGTTTTCTAATAATTCTTTTTTTTTTAATAACGCTTTTATTTGAAGAATATAAATTTCCAAAATACAGCTTATAGATTACAATGGCTTCCCCCCCCCGTAACTTCCCTCCAACCCGCAACCCTCTCCTTTCCCACTCCCTCTCCCCTTCCATTCACATCAAGATTCATTTTCAATTCTCTTTATATACAGAAGGTCAGTTTAGTATATATTAAGTAAAGATTTCAACAGTTTGCCTTCACATAGCAACACAAAGTGAAAAATACTGTTGGAGTACCAGTTATAGTATTAATTTACAATGTATAGCACGTTAAGGACAGAGATCCTACATGATGTATATATTTTTAAATTGATTAATTTTCTATGATTTCCAATTTAACACCAAGATTTTTTAATGATTTCCAATTATCTTTATATACAGAAGATCAATTCAGTATATACTATGTAAAGATTTCATCAGTTTGCACCCACACAGAAACACAAAGTGTAAAAATACTGTTTCAGTACTAGTAATAGCATTATTTCACATTGGATAACACATTAAGGACAGATCCCTCATGAGACGTAAGTACACAGTGACTCCTGAAGTTGATTTAACAATTTGACACTCTTGTTTATGGCCTCAGTAATCTCCCTAGGCTCTAGTCATGAGTTGCCGAGGCTATGGAAGCCTTTAGGGTTCGCCGACTTCGACCTTATTCCGACAGGGTCATAGACAAAGTGGAAGTTCTCTCCTCCCTTCAGAGAAAGGTACCTCCTTCTTTGATGGCCCCGTTCTTTCCACTGGGATCTCACTCGCAAAGATCTTTCATTTAGGTCTTCTTTTTTTTTTTGTTTTTCAGAGTGTCTTAGCTTTCCATGCCTAAAATATTCTCATGGGCTCTTGAGCCAGATCTGAATGCCTTAAGGGCTGATTCTGAGGCCAGAGTGCTATTTAGGACATCTGCCATTCTATGAGTCTGCTGTGTATCCCACTTCCCATGTTGGATCATTCTCTCCCTTTTTGACTCTATCAGTTAGTATTAGCAGACACTAGTCTTGTTTGTGTGATCCCTTTGACTCTTAGACCTATCAGTGTGATCAATTGTGAACTGAAATTGATCACTTGGACTAGTGAGATGGCCTTGGTACATGCCACCTTGATGGGATTGTATTGGAATCCCCTGGCACAAATCTAATAATTCTAAGTTTAATCAGATTTAAGCAAAAGCTCAAATGGATTTTTTTTTTTTGACATGAGACACTTGGACTACCTACTTACTTGGAATATCTACTACAGACAAAATTAGTGAAACCATTTTGAATAGGAGACTGAGTAGTACTTGTCAGATCTTAGAATTATAACCTGAAACTATGCAATAATTTCATAATTTAGCCTGTAAATTTGAGCAGTCAAATGCAAAATTTATTTTTGAAGATGTTTATGAAGAGATAGAAAAGACAGTAGAAAGGCAGAGTGGACAGTGAGAGAGAGAGAGAGAGAGAAAGGTCTTCCTTTGCCATTGGTTCACCCTCCAATGGCCGCCGCTGCCAGCATGCTGCGGCCAGCGCACCACGCTGATCCGATGACAGGAGCCAGGTGCTTATCCTGGTCTCCCATGGGGTGCAGGGACCAAGGACTTGGCCCATCTTCCACTGCACTCCCGGGCCACAGAAGAGAGCTGGCCTGGAAGAGGGGCAACCAGGACAGAATTCGGCGCCCCGACTGTGACTAGAACCCAGTGTGCTGGCGCCGCAGGCGCGGGATTAGCCTATAGAGCCACGACGCCGACCGATTATATCTAATCTCAGCCTTAGCTCTGCCAGGATAAAAAAAATTATTCTTTCACCTGGTACTTACAGGTCAATGAACCATCACCACGTTTTTTTAAATCATGTTTAGGAATAGGTAATGTCATTCATGAATGTTCATGGAGTCTTTATTTGAAATGTATAAAATATACTACTAACAACAAAATGTATCATTTGTTGAATTATTTTAATGCAGAGTCAATAAAATAAAATCAAAGATATAAAAGTAAATATACAGAATAGTAATATAGATACATATTAATATTTTGTAGCATCCTACATTTTCATATACATTTTTATAATTCTGAACTTCAAATAACTAGGACTTGAGAATTTACATTTGAGGAGAAACTTTGCTGTGATTTTAGAAGAATTTAAACAAAACTGCTTTTCCTTTAGTTTCCTAGGCAGAGTTGCATTCCTTTAAAATATCTATTTAGATTCCTATAATAGATAAAAATTGGAGGTGAGTAGAAGATATACTGACCAGCAGTAGTCAGTACCTGGCTATTTTTAAACATGTATCTTTGTGTTCATTATCCTTCATATGAAAATTATTACTCCCTTTTCAATTATTCTCCTATATGCTTCAAGAATATTCAGTAAGAGTATGCTATTTTGAACAAACACACCATGGAATAGATTTCAATTACTATTACTATTTCTAAATCCCCTATACATCCATAATTTTTATTCCTGATAAATTTTCAAGTGGAAACTTGTCCTTGTGCTATAAATTATTTAGTAGTAATTTCAACTTTATCATACAGAAAAAAATGCTTCTCAAAAGAATTACTTTACTCTAAACAATCATTAATGAAAGAAAATTCTGGGGAAATGGGATTTCTGACTTGAGAAAATAAATATGCTGAGAGAATTAGTTTAGCTATATAATTTTGTTAAAGTATGCTGCATTAGAGTTTATATCTTTCAACTATTGGTTTCCACGGAGTTTAGACTACTAAAAATAATGTTGGGTGATTAATCAAGGGTAAATATGAATAATGCAAAGTATATGAGAAGCAATAGAAACTGGTAAATATTATCAGAAGTTAAATGCATAGCCAGAAAATAAAAATATGGGTAATGTACATTGAAACATCTTTTATACTAAGACCACATGAAATTCTCATTTTAGATGGTAAGAGGTGTAAGGAAAAGGGGAGCAGAACAGAGAGGAGACAGGATATGAACTCACAGCCAAAACAAATTTATTAAAGAAGAAAATGAATAAATTCGCAGAGGCGGCCGACTGCTGACATGCACGTAGAGCAGACAGAGGCCACAGTCTTCCAGTGGGCTGGGCCTTATGTATTGTATGGTAGACAAGGATCTAGAGGTGGGGTGGGGGACAGTAGTCAGAGGTGAGTCTCTTCATGCAGGGTTTTCGGGTTTTTTGCAGGCTTACAAAAGAGGGTGGGGTGGGGAGAATACAGGGTGCGGGGCTGAATTCTCTCGAGTAAATCCCTGCATTAAGGAGTCCACTGGGGACTCTGATCTACTTTCAGGCCAAGAACTAAAATGGCTGGAGCTTAAGTCCTGTTTCACCAAGAGGAAATATTATATTCAAAGAACACTGCTTTGCTAGATAAAGGTCCCAAAGCCCAAGAAACATTAAAATTAGGGATGACATTGGTATTTCTTATTGTAAATATTTGGTATAATTGCTTTCAGAAGCAATTCTCAAGACTTTAGAAAGATACATACTTTGATTTTTACTGGTTGCTTTAATTCATTACTAGTTTCACTGTTTTGTCATAGTAAAATTCTATTGAATTAATGTATTTACTCTTATTAAAATCAGAACACAGAGTTATAATACTGTATCTCAAATTGATTCATTTTCCCTTAAAGATCCAGAATTCCTGTATCATTTAATTTGATTATAAATTATAATTTAATGGAGAAAGTGATGTTCACTTGGCAGTCTCCCAAATACGCCTATCTTGCTTCAGCATCATAAGGACAAGCATTCTGTAAGAATTGCAAAACTGTATCAGTGAAAAGAAATAAATTGAACATAAACTCTTAACCTAAACTGATACAGTTCTCCCAGAGTCTAACTCTGCGATGCACAACCATTCCTTCTTCAGATTGCCAGTGACCTGAGCAAAAAAATGTGGAATTTCCAGCAATCAAGTGGAAGAATTAGGTTTTGAACTTCTAAACACTGAGTTTATTGTGATCACCTATCATCATTAGAATCAGATCTTTCAAGTGTCACTAATTTAAATTGGACTTTTGTTGCTTTATAAAATGCAACGAAGCATTCAGAAGAACTGAACCACATTTCTCCCCTTACCTTTGCAGCAGTGGTCTAAGACAGCCCTTTATAAAGCAATTCTCATTTTCCTGTGGCCCAACCAAAACCGAGTTGAAATAGGGAAGAAAAGAGATATCATTGATGGAAATAAAAAAGGGATTCTATTCTTGGGCTTTTTCTTCCTTCTACTTAATTTGGGCTTTTCAATGAAAATGGATGGCAGAGTTGCTTATTCAGTGGTATGGGGAAAGTGCACATTTACCTGGTGGTTTATTCTGCCTTGAAATTTAAAAGATTCTTCCACAAATATTGTGCCATTTGTTTTTTTAGAGCAAACAAGGAAAAGAGTGATGACATTTACAGGTAATTAAAGCTGACAGTCAAAAAAGACAAATCTGATTGTTTTTTTCTGATTTCCAGAAGCCTTAGCTTCTTGTGATTGTAAGAAGGAAATATATAAGTAGATGGATTTTTATCTGGGGCAGGTGTATTTTATGTAGGCTTTGAATATTCATTAGCTTGGAATGTATTTATTGAGTTCCTATTACATGACAAGAATGGATAACAGGCACTGGAGATAGAATGAACACAGATACACAAGCTCCGTGATCATATGCAGTCGATAATCCAAAAGAAGACAAAGCAAAAAAATAAAAGGGTATAAACTAGAAAAAGTTCTCTGTAGAAGGACTTCTAACTTTGGCTAAGATGCAATAGCTTGCAATAAATAAAAGCTCCACTGAAGAACAAAAAAAATCTGATAAAATGTTTTTTAAAAACATCATTATAGGCTTTGGAGAACACATAGGTAAACAGACCTTAGGGGACATAATCCTTGGGGTGTGAGCAATTGTAAAGAAATTCTGTTTGTAATTTTAAGCACAGGGCAGGAAACTTAAGAACACAGCACGGAACCAGGCAGAGAACCTCTACTAATAGATCACGAAGCAGCCCAGCTTTGACAGCCCTAGGGGAGTAAAGAGACCAAATAATCAAAAACCTTAGAGGACCAGATGCTCAGTAAAAAGTTTGGTGCAGAAAAAAAAAACCTGAATATAATAACTATCACTCAAGATATCTTCCATATTTTAAAACCACACAGGGAGCAAGATTAAGAAACCAAGAAGCAACTGCAAAATGAAAGAAAAAAAATTTCAGGATTGGAGTTCTAGAACTTACCTGTGAAAATTGCAGGTTTAGCTGAGGGATTCCACCCAAGATTTTGGACGAGCCAAAAGAAAAAAAAAAAAGCTTACTAATACTGAAACCCAGCATCAGGCCCAGGCCTAATTGGATTGTAATAACCAATCTGCATTCCATATGCTTAGCAATAGAAAATAATAAACCCTTTTGGAGAGCCTTCAAATCCTCTACAATTTTTCATATGCAGTATCTGATATCCAATTAAAAAATCATGTCTTTAAAAAGGGTAAAACTCCAGCTAAATGAAAGAGAAAATATAGATAATTTAAAAAGACCTATGGATGACATTGATTTTGAAATTAGGCAGGACTTTTAAAAGGCTGTGATTAATATGCTCAGGAAGATATACTAAAATTTGTAAGATGAAATTATAGAAGTGAAAAATACAGCATAGAGTGATGCTTCGAAAGGTGAAATTAATTGAATTTGCTGCACTTTTAAAATCTGAGCAGTGACCTCCAACTGAGAACTGTTCAAGTTTGTCTTTTTCTGACTACTGCAGCACAGGAGATACCACAGGATCAAACTATGTGATTCTTTAGATCAGTTCTGTACCATGAAGGAATGTTAGCAAGATTACCCAGATGCGTATCCTTGGAAGAAAAAGAGAAGAGGGATAACAAAAAATTAGAGGACATGAGTCCTGTGGAAGGCCCTGTAACCAGAGAGCAAAAAGTAACCCCAAAGCACTAGATAGCTGTCTATGTATTTCAGAGATGGGAGGGTCTATAGCATGACCCTTTTGGTAACTCTTGATAGTTAATTTACTTCTGCTGTTGGGTGCACTGTAATTTATTAAATAACTTGTGTTGCCATGGGAGTATGGTGTGGGTTAATTCATTTGCAATGCCTATATACAATCAGAGGGTCTGTTTTGAGTCCTAGTTAGACTGCTTCTGATCCAGCTCACTGCAAATGTGTATTCTCGGAGGCAGCAGGTAGTGGTTCAAAATCTGGGGTTCTTGTTACCCATGTGGGAGACCTGGACTGACAAATGCTGTGGGTATTTGAGGAGTAAGCTAGTGGCTGGAAGATTATCTCATTCTCTGCCTTCCAAATAAAATGAAAATAAGTAAGTAGAAATTAATTTTAAAATAGCTGTGTTAATAAACAATAAAAATTACTACGTATATATCTGTCTAAAGGTAAGACAGGATTCTCTGCTGACCTAAAACATATAAGCAGCAGGAGTGAAAAATAAACACTTCTTGTTTTATGCCTCTGAAATTATGTTAGTATGAGTTACTGACATGCAATCTGTCTGCATTCTGTCTAATCTACTTCCGAAAATGATCTGGCCAGATGTCCGCTTTCTGCCCCGTGCACCACTGCAGACACACTGGCTGTTTAGATTTTTTGCTAAGTCGGATCAATTCCCACTTGAAGACCTTTGGCCTCCACACTCCAAGGCTGAAATGCAGTTCTATCAGATATCTGTATGGAGTGATCCCTTACTTTAAGTCTTTTTTCAAAAGCCACCTGCTCAATGAGGCTGCATTTGCAGCCTTGTTTAGGATTTCTGCTCCCTTCGCATTGTCCCTACAACTTTACCCTGATGAATTCGTCGACAGAGAGTTTGTCACCATCTCAGCTAATGCATTGCATAGTTTGTTTTATATTTCTTCCATGTGACATCACCTCTGCAAATGCAGCCATATTTGTTTAAATCAGTTCTCTTTTTCAGAGCCATCTCAGATTCATAGTAAATTTGAGTGGAAGGTAAGGAGATTCCCATCTATCCCCACTTCCCAAATGCACGGCCTCCCACATCATCAGCATCTCCCACCAGAGGGGTACAATGGATGAATCTATACTGACACCAGAGTCACTCCAAGTCTACAGTTTGCACGGAGATTCACTCTTGGTTTGTGCGTTCTGTGGATTTGAACCAGTGTGTAACAGAGTACATGTTCACTACCCACCATTATACGATCACACCACGTGGTTGCACTGTCTCAGAGGTGCTCTCCCCATCTCTTCAGCCTCCTCTGATCTTTTGACCCTCTCTGTAGTTTGGCCTTTTCCAGAAAGCTAGAGGCTTGGAATCATACTGGATATATCCTCTTCTGTTTGATTTCTTTTAGAGGGTCTCATGCAATTCAGTTTCTTCCATGTCTTTACGTGGTATAGTTGCTCATGACTTTTTAGTTCTGAGTATTACTCCATTGTCTAGAATTTACTTAAGGATATCTTGATTGCTTCTGAGTTTTAAAGAGATTAGGAATAATGTTTCTATAAGCATTCATGTTTACATTTTTATGAACATACTTTTTTCTTTATTTTTAAATGACAAACAATTTTATGTATTCAAGGGATACTGTGTAGTTCCTATATGTGTGTACAGTAGGCAGTAAACATAATTTTTAAGTTCCTTTGCATAAATTCTGCTGGTTCATGTGGTGAAAATATGCTTAGTTTTGTAAAAAATTCTCAAACTATTGCCTAAAATCCTGTAATGCTTTGTATTCTTATCTGTAATGAATGTATTCCCACCAGTAATGCACACTGTTGCTGCATATCTGCACAGATACGTGGTGTTGTCACTGTTATTTTATTATTATTATTATTATTATTATTATTTGACAGGCAGAGTGGACAGTGAGAGAAAGAGACAAAGAGAAAGGTCTTCCTTTGCAGTTGGTTCACCCTCCAATCACCGCGCTGATCCGATCCAAAGCCAGGAGCCAGGTGCTTCTCCTAGTCTCCTCCACTGCACTCCCTGGCCATAGCAGAGAGCTGGCCTGGAAGAGGGGCAACGGGGACAGAATCCGGTACCCCGACCGGGACTAGAACCTGGTGTGCTGGTGCTGCAAGGCAGAGGATTAGCCTATTGAGCCATGGACCGGCCGTCACTGTTCTTGATTTTGGCCATTCTAACATGTACATAGTGGTATTTTATTTAAATTCGCATTTTTCTAATGATGCATGTGAAGCATCTTTTCACAGCATTATTTTCCATCTGTGTGTCTTATTTGATAAGATTCTACTAAAGTTTTTTGGCCTATTTTTCAATCAGGTTGTTTTCTGGTTGAGTTTAAGAATTTTTGTATATTTGGGATAATTGACATTTATCAGATGATTTTTTTACAAATACTTTCTCCCAGTTTTTGGCTAATCTTATTCTTTTCACATTGTCTTTCCAAGAGTAGTATTTATTTTAATAAACTCCAGCCTATCAATTCTCTGTCAGGTGCTGTGCCATAGATGTTACCTCTAAAAAGTCATCACCAAACCCAAAGTCATCTAGATTTACTTTCATATTATTTCAGTGTTTTATTTTTTGCATTTAGACCTTTAGTCCCATTTAGACCTTGGATATTGCGTTGGGTGTGTAACATTTATGTCTAAATTCATTGTTTGGCATGTGGATGTCCAGTTCTTTCAAACAGGCAAGGCATTTTTTCTTTATTTGAATATATGTCTTCATTGTCTAGAAACTCCTTGATTTATAGTAGATTCTGAACAAATATTTGTTAATGACAATGTGCTTAAATAATGAAAATAATACAGAATCATGTAAAAAATTCACTGGAATTAAGATTCTCTTTTAATAGATTGTGTATGGGAAAATTATTTAGTACCATAAATTTATTAGTGTGAGTTCATTTCTTAGGCTTGTTTTTTATCTAAGTGTTGAAATAAAGCACTTTGAAGGGTTATGATATTCAAATTATAGATAAAGATATGAACAGTTGGATGAAGGAAAGGAAAAAAATCAAGAAAATTAGTGTGGCCAGATAGCCAAGGAATTAATTGAGTCCTGAAAGCATCCATGACCAATATATTTTAATGACTCAGTGCTGCATCTGCTATCTAAAAAACAAAGAAGCCTACAAGACTCTCTTCAAACTCTGGTCAGTGTTAGATCTTAGAACAAGAGTCTATTGGTTTTAAATACACACACACACACACACGCAAAATATAGCTTTAATTTCCTTAAACTGTTTTAGAGCAAATTCATATTCATTAGGTAAACTTTGAATTCCTACAATTTTCAGAAAAACTCCTAAGCATTTTCAACTATTTCATTATGTCTCTGAAAGATACAGAACCAGAATTGCAATTCACCTCTATTTGGCCATGGAGTACACAAAGTTTTGTCACATAAAAAATTGAGGGATAATTCAAGTGGATGCCCCAATAAGACATTACTTATTTGCTTACCTAGGGAAGTGGTTGGAAGAAGTCTCATTTTTCAATTTCTAAAGATTATTTTTTATTTACTTGAAATGCAGTTAGAAATGAGGAGGAACAGAGAGATCTTCCATCTGTTTGTTCATTCCCCAGATGGTCACAATGGCCAGGGCTCGGCCAAGCCACAGCCAGGAGACCGGAGTTTCTTCTGGGACTCCCATGTGGGTGCAGGGACCTAAGGACTTGGGCTATCTTCCATTGCATTTCCAGGTGCGCTAGTAGGGAACAGGATTGGAAATGGAGCAGTGGGGTCTTGAACCAGTGGCCATATGAAATGCCAACATCACTTCTGGAGGCTCAACCTGCTCTGCCACAACTCCAGCTCCAGAAGAAATTCTATTTAATGTCAAAATTTATCCACAAAACACTATGAACATGTTATTCCTGTTTTATATATGAGTACTATGATCCTTAGTTGGCCAAGATCACAAAGTTTTTCAAAAGTGGAGCCAGAGTCTGCACCCAGATTTTTTCTGTTTGCCAAATTTTACAGCATATGAAATTCACTGATTAGGATTCCATAGGTCTAAAGTGTGTCTGGGATGCATTGTTTATAACAAACTAGTCAATGTCAATGCTTCTGGTTATTTATCATGCTTGGAGTAGCCATGTCTAGACTATTGCTGATACTGAAAGTTTGACAAATGCTAGAGTAAATGGTTGGAATATTTGGGAAAAGCACAAGAAGAATAATTAAGCTCATCTTACTTTTTTCTTCTGTAAGATGGAAAATCTCAGTAGGCAATAAGCACTTTTGTTATGTCTTCACTAATACCTAGAAATAAGCATTAGATGAGTAAGTAAGAGAGTAGTGGAGACAATCAACCATACCATCTTATACTTCAGTGGAGCAGCAATGGTTATGTCAGAACACTTGCTGGATTTCCACAAACTTTTGATCATGGTTTCTGCTTCACAAAGTGTTAGGTTTGGCCTCACATTTCTCCCCTTGACCAAGATTCCATTTTGATTATTAAGTAGGAAGTTAACACAAGGGAAACACTTTTTTTCTTACACAAATTAAACATAATTGTGCCCAACTATCTTTAAAAACATCGGGATCTTGATAGTTCTCATGTACAGCCCCAATGTTTGCCTGCCTAGTCACTGCTTACTGCTATTGAGTAGTTAGTAAGTGTTCATGAGGAATTCCAGGCAAATGAAGATTAAACAAGTATTTAACTTTTCCTTTACCTATTTGAAACACATTGTAAGTTACGTTGTGTAACCCTAGTATATATACACCTGGAATATAACCTATTCATAACCTTCTAATTGTGTTTCAGAAATTAGATTAAACTGGTTTTGCTTACCTAGAAGAAATCCGTTAATAATAGCTGATGACCGTAATACGTTGGAGGGTAATTTAGAATAAACACAATTTTGTCACAGCTTTTATATTGCATTGGCATGCCAGTGAAACTTGATTTTAAAAATTGTAGTCAGGGGGCCAGCACTGTGGCGTAGTTGGTAAAGCCACTGCCCACAGTGCTGGTGTCCCATGTGGCCGCTGGTTCAAGTCCCAGCTGCTCCACTTCCAGTCACGTTCCCTGCTAATGTGCCTGGCAAAGCAGCATAAGATGACCCAAATGCTTAGGCCCATGCACCCACGTGGGAGACCTAGAGGAAGCTCCTGGCTTCAGACTGGCCCAGCTCTAGCCACTGAGGCCCTCTGGGGATGAACCAGCAGATGGAAGATCTCTGTTGCTCCTTAGTCCTTCCTTTCAAATAAAAATTGAACAAATCTTATAAAAATTGTACTTAGTTGCCATCAGTGTTTACTTAATATAAATGAAGTTTTTAAGTTGCATGTATAAATTTGAAAAGCAAAAAAACAGAGACCAAATTACTGATGTTCTAGTTGTTGTAAATTAAGAATTATTTATATTTATTGTGTTGGTTTTTATACAAAAATGAAAATCAAATTTTAGTTTCCTCTACTTTTTAATATAACCAGAAACATAAAAATACTTTTAATTAGTCTTTTCAATTTTCTTCATTTCATTTTCTCTGAAGCTAATACAGTTTTCTATGTCAGTCTTCACCATAGGGTGATAGTCTCATGTTCTGGAACTTCTGAAAATCATGAGCCATACTTCTTCATGAAGTTTTAAAGCATTATTTTCTTTTGGCCTTCCATGTGAAAATATTGGAAGTTAGTAATAATAAGCCCATTTCTATGGAAATGATGTGGATATTATTTAGTCAATCTTGCTAGACGCTGAACAATTCATGAACTTGTTGAAATTCAATAAGCAGTTCATGAATACTTGAATCGAGAGATTCTATTTTTTTTTTAAGTCAGGAACCGGTAAATACCATCAATGACAAATACTATCCCATCAAATTCAAATTGCTTATGAAACGTTTCAGTTTTGAAGCTCACTCTGAGTGCACTCACAGGGCTGGAAATGACGAAGTGTGACTACAAGATAATGAATTTCATTTTCTTAGGTGGTTTCTAAAACCAGCTCAGTGAACACAATTCAAGAAGAGAAATTCCAAAATATGTTAAATCATGGCATCCTTAGAAGGAACTCACAGTCTCCCAGGGCAGTTTCTAAAAAGGTCAACACTCATGATGGTGTTTGTTAATAATTGTCCTTGCTATTTTATTGTCAGACTTTGTGATTTGGCACAGGCACTTTGAAAGTGAAGGAATGTCTCAGAGGTCCTTGGAGAGCAGGATGCGGTAAGCCATGTTCGTAAGGGAAGAGTAGTGGAAAGAATAATAAAGTCACATCCCCAGTGTTATCAGCAAACATCCTTAGTCTGCCATGGATACATTTTTAATTGCTCTCCTTAAAAGCTAGATCCAAAAGCCTTTGAAGTAAACAGCTCCCTGCCATTATCCTCTTACAAGTGAACCGCCTTTCAACCCTGCTCTGATTTTCAGAGAGGAAAAAAAGGAGCATTTAGAAATGGTTCTGAAATACAGTTTCTACTGTTGTCTTCCTAAGGGTGATCTTACTCGCCTATTAAACATTTGTAATCACACAGGGCTTAAAATACGGAACTGCAAGCATGTTAGCACAGTATGTAATCTCGGCGCTCAGAAGGTATCCTGCACACACAGGGGGCTTATTTGCAGAACTGGAGCCGCTGCCGCTCCCCAGGGAGCTGAAGCTGCCAGTCCACCCTCCTAACTCCCTTGGAGAATAGGTAGCAGCAACAAACCCATGTGGGCGGAAGCTGAAGAAATGGAACTAAAGTAGAGGAGGAGGGGAAGGTGGCGCGTGTACAGCACTGATGGAATAAGTGACACAGCTTGAATTCAGCAGCGCTTCTGTGCCTGTTTTTAGACTGATGCTGTGCTTAGCTCCCCCCATCCTCCTCTTTAAATTAGCAAACATAATCCTTGCTAAGCACCTGGCTGCCTTGCTCGTTGGTGTCAGTCTCCTTTCATATGTCATTTTAATATAAAATATGAATGCAGATTCACTGCTTTAAGAGATTCACTGGGAGTCTGCTGATATTTTTCTAAGGACAAGAACACTTAAAAATACATCTTTGTAACAGCATTTTAAGCACTGATATAATAAAGGGGTGATAAGTATAAGCAAATGGCTTTGAGGAAAATCAGTCTTGCTTCCAAAAGTAACAATTTTAAGAATCTTATTGCTAGCAAAAGTAATCATGAAAATGAAATAGATTATGCAAACCAATTATTATGTTTCTAGTTTTTCTCTAGTCCAAGATGGGGAGGAGTAGTGGATGTAGCATAATTTCTTTAGGATGTTAAAATAGTCCAATTATACAAATATATTTTAGTTGGTTTGATAAATACTGAAAATTTTGTTGTAGTGGTATATAAAAATGTCCTTTTCTTCAACAACGCAAATATTAAATCCTCTTTGACTGCTCATGTGTGTTCATCCAAGCCAACAGTTCTGAACCTTGTTCCAATTAACTATGAAAACACAGTTCCCCTGGTCCAGTGCCACGGTGCAGCAGGTTAAAGCCCTGGCCTGAAGCACCACAACCCATATGGACGTTGATTCTAGTCTGGGCTGCTCCTCATCCGATCTACCTCTCTGCTGTGCCTGGGAAAGCAGTAGAAGATGGCTCAAGACCTTGCGCCCCTGCACCCATGTGGAAGACCTGGAAGAGAAGAGACTCCTGGCTCCTGATTTTAGATCAGATCTGACCATTGTAGCCATTTGGAGAGTGAACCAGCAGATGGAGGATCTCTCCCTCTCCCTCTCTTCCACCTTCCTTCTCTCCTTCCCCCCTCCCCTTTTCCCCTTCCCCCTCTCCCCCTTCCCCTCTCCCCCTCTTCCCTTCCTCTCTCCCCTCCCCTCACCCTCTCTCCCCCCTCCATTTCCCTCTCTCCCTATCTCCTTCCCCCCTCTACCTTTTTCCCTTCCCTCCCCTTCCTCCCTTTTCCTCCTCCCTCTCTCCCTTCTCTCCCTTCCCTTTCCCCCCTCCATTTCTCCCTCTCTCCTCCCCCTCTCCCTATCCCTTCCTTTCCCTCCCCCTTCCTTCTCCTCCCTCCCTTTTCTTCCTCCTTCTCCCCCCTCCCTCTCTCCCCCTCCATCTTCCCCCTTCTCTCCCTCCCTCTCCTTCCCTCCCTCCCTTATCCTCCCTCTCTCCCTCTCCTTCTTTCTGTAACCTGCCTTTCAAATAAATTTTTTAAAATCCTTTTAAAAAAAGAAAATGCAGTTCCCAAGGTAGACTGTTCTTAATATTTTTTAAGACTGACTATATTTATCTAGAAGGCAGAGTGACAGTTTTCCATCTGCTCGCTCACTGCCCAAAGGGTCACAAGAGCCAGCAATGGGCTAGGCCAAAGCCAGGACCCTGGAATTTCATCTGGCTCTCCTACGTGGATGTCGGGAGGGCAAGTAATTGAGTCACTTGAGTTGTTTTCCCAGGCACATTAGCAGGGAGCCAGATCAGAACTGGAGCAGCTTTGGCTCCAAGATACCCTATTACAGGATTTGATCTGGCATTGCAAGCAGCAGTCTAACCTGCTATGTGACAACACTGGCCCCATCATTATTATTGAGGACAGAATTAATGGGGTATTGCTCATATGAAGATCTGTGAACCTTCCCACATAGGAATGTGTGTAGCAGTATTACGCATTTTGACTGTAGCTACCATCTTCATGGAATTGTGTGCTATTATCAGCAATTGTTTTAGTTGCAGCTTTATACAAAGCAAAATCAAAAGTGAAAGCTCTTCATATTCTGGTTCCTTCTGGCTCCTGAAAATAGTCATAGATGTGTCAGCTCAGGCAATCAGATCTGTGTCTGAGATCTGTGAATTACAACCACTAAATATTTTGTACACCCTCTTCCCCTTCAGTGTATATAAAAGCTCACATACAAAATGGGGGGGGGGATAATAGCAGCTATAAAGGAAAGAGAAAAGTAAATACAAACATTGAAAAGGAACTAAGATAAATATACATGATTCATTTGAGACACATTGTAATAGGAAAATAGAGTGCAAAAGATATGGAATGAAGAAAACATGCATGAGAAATTAATTATGTACTCATTTCAGAATGCTTGGCAAACTCTCAATTTTAAGTGTGGGTTTAGACATTATCTTTACTCTGATAAGCTTTTTCACAAGTTCCACACTTCAAGTGTGTTCTGCAGTTTTTTCCAGAACGAACATGAAAATAGCTTAATTCTAAAAGTGTACTCCTTTAGCTCTTACTGTACATATGTTCTTAGGAAAATAATTAAATTCCTTAATATCTTGAAAATTTGTTTAAAAATCTCATGAATAAAATATTCACCATAGTTGTCATTGACAATGTATGAAATACTGGATCTTAGTACTATATTTGTTATAAAATTATAATCTCAATTTGAGAATATTCAAATAGAGACTACAGTTCTTTGATACATCTTATTGTTTGAGCTGTATTGAACATCAAGTCATCATATATGTTGGTAAAACTGACTCAATTACAGCTCTGACTCTTCATATAAGTAAGACTTGAGTATCTAACTTCGTCAGAAAATTGATAGATTACCTCAGGCTCACAAAAAAGTGCATTTCAGTTTTCAAAGATGATTGAAATGAATTTGTACCTTTAGTCAGTAGGGTCTTTCTGTGAAACCATATATACTGCTGCTTAAAATCCTGGGGTATGGATGCAGGCTGACCTGATATTCATTCTATGGTCCCTCACTTACTGGCTTTAGAAGCTTGGACAAATCATATAAAGTCACAAATTCATTTTCAGAGAGAAAATGGAGAAGGCTGAAATTTTTATCTCATGAGAGTGTTCATGAGGTTTTAAATAATATAAATAAGTTGTTCATAACAGTGCCCAGGATAGATGATTTGCTATTGCTATAAACCAAAAGTAAGTTAAATTACAATGACTAAATTGCAATCTCAGTAGGGAGCATCAGTTTGACTGCAAACTCAGTATAGAATATCACTGTAATATATTGGGAGATTATCATATATCTCTTAATAACCTGTAACCACATTTTTGAATGATCTGGAAGCAGTATTAAACCTTGAGGGAACAGGTTACCTGCCACATATATGGCTTGGACTAGCTAGTCTCCAGTATCAACAGTGGTATTGACCAAAATTGGGAATTTTTAGACAGTTCATGCTCAAAAACTTACTAAGACAGTCTAAGATGTAAGGAAAATCAAGCTAGTCTGAAAAACAATCTTATTTTCATGAAACAAAAATAAAATCTCAGAGGTATTTGGGATGAGGTCTTAAAAAGTAAAGTAAAAAGATGGAGAGAAAAGTAGAGTGTAGGTGTTACATGATTCAGTTATTCTTATTGGAAGCTTTTTATCTTCAGGTCCATAGATCAAATATGATGCCAGGCAGGACAGAAACTAAATATCCCCGCTGTTCTGTGGAGACGACAGAGCATGATTAAGCTCTCATCCCACCCAGGTCCACACCACACTCAGCTCACCCAGAAGTAAGTCACTGCTCTGATGCTCTGATTGCTCTGGACTGCCAAAGCAGTGTTTAAGTAGCTCAGAGCTTGGGAGCTAGAGGGAACCTCTGTACTAATTCTCCTTCATGCTTAAATTGAAGCTGATTCTGGAGGAAATCCAGTGATTGCTAGGGATTTAGGAGGATGGTCTTGTGTAAACCGTCCACAGGAGCTGATGCCAGCAGATGAAGTGCAGGCTGGGGAGCTCTTGAGATAATTTGTTTTTCATATATAGTGAATGTTTTCAAATATAAATTATTAACTTTACTTTAAAGGTTGATGGTATAAAATGAATTTTCCATGAACCTACACACCAAATGGTCTGCAACAAATAACTGAGATACAAAATATATCTCTATTCAACATATGACCAAGATATTCCTTTAAATAAAACATCGGTTTTTTTCTTCTTGGATTCTGTAATACTTAACACTAATTTTGTAACAAGAGAAAGGAGTAATGCGAAGATAATGAGAAGATTCTTTCTAAATGGCTTGAAATAACATATTCACAATTAATGATCCCAGCAGGTTATGGTAGCTGCTGGTTAGTTTCCTTGTGTGAGGTTTGTGATGGTGCTACCTGTACCCAAGTCACTGGCTGAAGTTTTGTGTTAAAAGATTATCCATGTATATATTTCTATACATTACATATTCAGCTATTGACAGAGAGAAACTCAGCATCACATGCATGCATTTGTGCACACTTTCAAAATTGATGTGAATTTTAAAGCATCTACCACTATTCTAAGTATGTGAGAAGGACTTAATATATCACCATTGTGAAGCGGTGGTCAAGGTGAATACATTTGGGCAAGTTAGGCAGGCAGAATAAACTTAAGCACAAAATGCTTCAGATATATTGGCTCCTAGACCTCTATAAGCTGACAATCAAGAAAAGATTGAATTAACTGACTTTACATGGGCAGTATATATGGTTATCGTGGTAAATAGGTCATTAGGATGCATTGAGCAAGTTATATTTCATTTTCAGGTATAAAGTAATAGAAAGTATTCTGCTAGGAAGAAGCTGCAATGAAAGAAACGGTTCATGATGCTTGAGCATCCCCACTCTTATACACTGTGCTCCTGTCATCTCTTCATGATTTCTGTTGAGCCATTTGTGTTCTTTTTTCTTTTTCAAAGATTTTATTTATTTGAGAGGTAGAGTTACAAACAGAGTGAGAGACAGAGAGAAAGGTCTTCCTTCCGTTGGATCACTCCCCAAATGGCTGCACTGGCTGGAGCTTCGCTGATCTGAAGCCAGGAGCCAGGTGCTTCCTCCTGGTCTCCCATGGGGTGCAGGGCCTTCCCGGGCCACAGCAGAGAGCTGGACTGGAAGTGGGGCAGTCGGGACTAGAACCGGCGCCCGAATGGGATGCCGGTGCCGCAGGTGGAGGATTCACCTACTGCGCCACCAGACTGGCCCCTGTCTGAGCAATTTGAATCTCAGTAGCCATGGAGTTGAACTGCTGTCTGCATTGCAGCTCTTCAGTGACGCGTCTCATTGGAAGCAGATATGTACCTCTGCTGAGCCTCCGCGTTCTCTTTGGTAAAGCAGTTTATAAGCTGCAAGGTGTTTTTCAAAAGAGGGGTGGAGAAAATGAAGGCCTGGTAAGATGCTCCGGAAGAGAGACACACTCTGAACAGCTTCAGGGGCCAGCCTCTCTGACGAGAGCTGAAGAAGCCAGGCAAGGGATCGCTCTGACGGACTCTAGGATAACCGGAACTTGTGTGTTGAAAAAGGCGAGAAGGGAAGAGTGGCCGCATCTCTCGGTCCTCCAGCTCCAAGCAGTGTAGCTCCAGGCCGCCTGCAAAGGCGCATGGAGACTGAATTTGGTCAAGGCCGCAGACTTAAAATGCAACACAAGGTCAACCGGTAAAAACCCAGTGCTGGCAGGGCCCCAGAGCTGCTGCCTCCAGGCCAGCACCTTCAGAGCGAGAGTGAACCCTGCTTAGCCACCTCTAGGCTTCCACCCCTAGTCCACGGATGACAGCGGAGCAAGATTCCAACTGCTGGAGATAGGGTGAGAAAGCACAGGGCTCTGCCTTGCACTCATGTCGCTGAGCTGACCCAGCACGAGAGGAAGCCCAAGGGTCCCTGACTGGAGACTGAATTAGGAGCGAAGTGCCCTCCGGCGCTGAAACGTACTGGCACACGGACAGAATCGCGGTAGACCTCGACTTACTGCACCGAAGTGTCCACAGCCTCAGAGACAATAACTTTTAAGTAAACTTAATGAGATTGAGGGAAACACAGAGACCATTCATTGTTCTAATAAAGACCTAGCGCAGATAGAAGCAATGAGAAAGTCACAGTATTTGCTGAATTTTCTCATCAGGCCTTGCACAGTCCCAAACATCCAGTAGATGAATGCTGATTGTAAAACGACATTATTTGTCCTCTTCAATGACATGTTTAAAATTTTAAATTGTTTCTCGTAATTGCGTTGGGCTTTCACCAAAAGTCCATGTTAAACATCTGGGAAACAGGGGTAGTACAAGGTAGAGCAGTATCAGTAAGAAAGTATAAAGGGAAATGGATTTCAGTGCTTAAGGAAAACTAAAGATTGTTTTCTTCATCTCTTGTATTATTTAAAATTTTGTGACCAAAGTATTTCGCTTTGTGTGATACAATGTTTTCACAATCAAAAAAATTGAAAATAGTAAAAAAAAAACAAAAACAAAAACAAAAACATCTAGTGAAATTTCCATTGAAGTTCATAAATTCATCTTTCTCCTCTCATGTCTTTTTGTACTAGATAATTTCTTTTCAATCATATAGCACTTTTGTAAGTGATTTTTTTTTTTTTTTTACAGGCAGAGTGGACAGTGAGAGAGAGAGACAGAGAGAAAGGTCTTCCTTTTGCCGTTGGTTCACCCTCCAATGGCCGCCGCGGTTGGCGCGCTGCGGCCGGCGCACCGCGCTCCTCCGATGGCAGGAGCCAGGAGCCAGGTGCTTTTCCTGGTCTCCCCATGGGGTGCAGGGCCCAAGCACCTGGGCCATCCTCCACTGCACTCCTGGGCCACAGCAGAGGGCTGGCCTGGAAGAGGGGCAACCGGGACAGAATCCGGCGCCCCGACCGGGACTAGAACCCGGTGTGCCGGCGCCGCAAGGTGGAGGATTAGCCTGTTGAGCCGCGGCGCCGGCCGTAAGTGAATTTTTATGCTTTAAATCAAGTTTGTCTTCAAATGTACTAACAGAAAAGACAATGTTAATTGACAGAATTTTATTTACTGTAAGAATTTATTGCATTTTTTTTCTAAAATTTGTATCCTTTTATGAACACTACAAAATGGGAATGGATAGAGGGAATTTTTTTTTCTCTGTTCATGTCTAATGAGATTGTATGTTATTGAAGTAATATTAATTTGTGTTAGGCATCTGGAATGCAATGTAAATCGCATAACCATATGGAAAATTTCTCACTTTAATTAAAACACAATAATAAAGTACTGAAAGTATGTAGGGCTTGAATTTAGTAAGATATTTACTGTGACAAAAAAGATCCGAAACAAAGTTTAACTTAACTCAATAAAATAATAAAATGCAAACATTTTAATGACCTCAATTTGGAACTTTTAAATTTATACATTTGTTTGTAGCCACCTTTGTTTTTATTTATATTTATTGTTTCATTTATCTTTATTCACTTCTGTTCTCAGATGGATTGCCCTATGGCCAATTATGTTCTATGTAGTGCAGGAGTGAATATGTTTATTAAAAAGAGTACTACCACAAAAACATCCTAGATAATTATGAAGAGATAAAAAATCTGTGAAAGAATGTTTATTAACATAGTAAAATATTCAAAAATTGATTTGAAAAGACAAAATTGATGGGAAAATCAGGATGCAAAATTTGTATATTCATAATTTTACATAGAAATAAATACACACAAATAGAAAAAAGTTGAAGTTAATGTAGCGCAATTTTCTATCTGCTGAGAATGTTGGGAGCTTGAGGAAAAAGTAAGATATATCCTTCTAACTTCTCTGTTCCAAAAAGTCTCGTAATTAACCTGTATTAATTATGCGTTAGAATATGACTCAACGTTTCTTTTGAAGAAAGCTTTATTTATAAAACTAAAGGAATTTAGGATTAAATTTTTAAGGGTCATGACTTTCCTTCATTCATGTCTAATCTGATTTTATGTCCACAGGTGATATGTTCCTTTTGTGCTACAGAGGATGCAAAATCCAGGTAAGAGCCTTGTTTTTCATTATTAAAACTTGAGAAAAAGTTATTCCATACTTCTCTTAATTAGGACTCCAATACAAAATTTTATGTACTGAATAGAAAAAAGCAACAAATCTATCCACACAACTACGGAGTACTTCGCAAAAAAGAACATCAATCACATTTTGTCTTAGTGTTACTAGTGTCGTGTTTCAGTAGTGGAAAAAAGATGGGTTTGTGTGTGTGTGTTTTAATTTTTACAGGGTTGATAGAGTATGAGATAGGATAATATTTTTATTTGATCTTTTAAACTTTAATTTGAGCTTTAAATCAGTTCACAGAACTCTTTCAATTTTTATATGTTTTTTCCTTTTTGAAAGTAATAAATGTTGAAAGGTTCTGGAAAGTACAAGTAATGCTTGATACATTGATAAAACAAAGCTGCAAAAGAGCATACTGCACAGACAAGACCCAATTGAGCGTGAGTTTTAACTGTAATCTTAGCTGACATTTATCTAAAATTGTCTCCTACTTTGTCATTACTCTATAACAGGTACAAGTTTGAGCAGCCCATAAATCAGAGGTTCTCTAATTCTGTCTGAAAAATCAAGGCTGATTTATTTAAATTTATCTGAAATCCCAAGGCTCTGAGAGAATGGAGTATTAAATGGAGATGTATGGCTCTCTAAGAGGTGGCAGGCTTTGCACTGGCCTATAAAAGCTATACACTTGCTCCAGACTTGGAGCCGATGAAGGTTCTCGGCTCCAGCATATAAGGTATAAGAAAATAATCTTTACTTTATTGAAAAGCTTGAGCCTGTCCTGTTTTATTCCTACAAAATGTCTCTTAAACTGACCTTGAGAAGCTTCTAATGATGACACTGACTCCTTTTTCATGTGAAATCTTCTGTTTAAGACCTCTGCCTAGGAAGCTTACAAATGATTTTTTCTCTGGTATGCAGATGGAGAGTCTGGATGGTTAGGTCAATTTTCAAGTTTGTTGTGTGGAACAATGCCAGGTTCCTGTCTCTCAATTTACCACTCTAACAGTGTTTTCTCATTCAGCATGCACGGATCTAAGGGGAGGTTGACATACATTCATATACATTAAATTACTGCCGTCCTTTATTACATTAACATTGCTAAGAGTTTTCAATTTAGAACTGAAGATTTAGGCCCTTAAACAGCATCTGAAACAAGCCACAGTTTGTAAAAACTCCGATTTCAAAGTTAGCCTTGAACAAATCTGAGGTGAATAGTTATCTGGTCATATATCTTCACAGTTTCTCCAATGCTTGATGGATTCTTGTGTGATATTTTGACCTAAACTTAGAATGTCTTATTATGTAAGCTTTAGTGAAAAGTCATTTCAAGTGCCTTGCAGCTCATTATAATATCTTAGTGAAAAACTTATTGTCCCCAAAATCTCAAGAAAGCATTATCTTTGCCTGCCTCTAATTGTGTCTTTTAAACTTTAGTCTGTAATTTATTTTATTGAAAGAAAATATGTTTTAAAACTTATTTATCAAGATTATCTACTAAAGCAAATATGTTGGTGAAATAAATTTTTAATCTAAGATATTTGTAAAATGAATTTACAGATTTATAACGATCATGTCTAAGAATACTTCTTATTCAAATAACTCCCTAAATTATTATCACAATATTTTAGGATTATGCTAGTTGAAGGAATCCTTTATAAAACTACAGGCATATAAATCCTTCGTTTTGTGAGAACACTGTTCAGAGCTAAGATATTCCCATACTCTCCACAAGATCAAGGAAGTACGAAAAATGGAAAGCGTTCAACATGAAGAAAGCTGCATGAAGCTTCCAGGGTTCTCTTTTGAACCACTGTGCGTATCTTGTGTTAGGGAATCTGCAGGGATTTCAGAGAAGAGAATTTTTTGCCTGGAGCCCCGCAATGCTCCAAAAACATACTCAACATTGGGGAGCCGTGGCTCACTTGGTTAATCCTCCACCTGTGGCACTGGCATCCCTTATGGGTGCCGGTTCTAGTCCCTGCTGCTCCTCTTCTAGTCCAGCTCTCTGCTGTGGCCTGGGAGTGCAGTGGAGGATGGCCCAAGTGCTTGGGCCCTGCACCCGCATGGGAGACCAGGAGGAAGCACCTGGCTCCTGGCTTCAGATCAGCACAGCTCTGGCCATGGCGGCCATTTGGGGCGTGAACCAACAGAAGCAGACCTTTCTCTCTGTCTCTATCTATCACTAACTCTATCTGTCAAATAAAAAAAAAAAAAAAAAACTCGAAACGGAGGAATACTGATATACAACCTCAACAAAAATTAAACATAACCAAATCCAGTATAGCAGGTAAAGTTCATTAGAATAAATCTTTTTAAAATTTTTTTTGGGAAACAAATGATATTTGTCTCTTTGGGACTGGCTTAATTCACTCAGCATGATGTTTTCCAGATTCCTCCATTTTGTTGCAAATGACCGGATTTCATTGTTTTTGACTGCTGTATAGTATTCTGTAGAGTACATGTCCCATAATTTCCTAATCCAGTCTACTGTTGATGGGCATTTGGGTTGGTTCCAAGTCTTAGCTATTGTGAATTGAGCCGCAATAAACATTACTGTGCAGACGGCTTTTTTGTTTGCCCATTTAATTTCCTTTGGGTAAATTCCAAGGAGTGGGATGGCTGGGTTGAATGGTAGGGTTATATTCAGGTTTCTGAGGAATCTCCAGACTGACTTCCATAGTGGCTTCACCAGTTTGCATTCCCACCAACAGTGGATTAGTGTCACTTTTTCCCCACATACTCTCCAGCATCTATTGTTGGTGGATTTCTGAATGTGAGCCATTCTCACCGGGGTGAGGTGAAACCTCATTGTGGTTTTGATTTGCATTTCCCTGATTGCTGTGACCTTGAACATTTTTTCATGTGTCTGTTGGCCATTTGGATTTCCTCTTTGGAAAAATGTCTATTGAGGTCCTTGGCCCATCTCTTCAGTGGGTTGCTTGTTTTGATGTTGTAGAGTTTCTTAATTTCTTTGTAGATTCTGGTTATCAACCCTTTATCTGTTGCATAGTTTGCAAATATTTTTTTCCCATTCTGTCGGTTTCCTATTCACTTTCCTGACTGTTTCTTTTGCAGTACAGAAACTTTTCAATTTGATGCAATCCCAGTAGTTAATTTTGGCTTTGAGTGCCTGTGCTTCTGGGGTATTTTCCAAGAAGTCTTTGCCAGTACCAATGTCTTGCAGGGTTTCTCCTATGCTCTCTAATATTTTGATGGTGTCGGGTCGTAGGTTGAAGTTTTTAATCCATGTTGAATGAATTTTTGTGTAAGGTGAAAGGTAGGGATCTTGCTTCATGATTCTGCATGTGGAAATCCAGTTTTCCCAGCACCATTTATTAAACAGACTGTCCTTACTCCAGGGATTGGTTTTGGATCCTTGATCAAATATAAGTTGGCTGTAGATGTTTGGGTTGATTTCTGGTTTTTCTATTCTATTCCATTGGTCTATCCATCTGTTTCTGTAACAGTACTATGCTGTTTTGATAACTACTGCCCTGTAGTATGTCCTGAAATCTGGTATTGTTATGCCTCCAGCTTTGTTTTTGTTGTACAAGATTGCTTTAGCTATTCGAGGTCTCCTGTGTCTCCGTATGAATTTCAGCATCATTTTTTCCAGATCTGAGAAGAATGTCCTCGGTATCTTGATTGGTATTGCATTGAATCTGTAAATTGCTTTTGGGAGAATGGACATTTTGATGATATTGATTCTTCCAATCCATGAGCATGGAAGATTTTTCCATTTTTTGGTATCCTCTTCTATTTCTTTCTTTAAGGTTTTGTAATTTTCATTGTAGAGATCTTTAATGTCCTTGGTTAAGTTTATTCCAAGGTATTTGATTGTTTTTGTAGCTATTGTGAATGGGATGATCTTTGCAGTTTTTCCTCAGCCGTGGCATTGCCTGTGTATACAAAGGCTGTTGATTTTTGTGCATTGATTTTATATCCTGCTACTTTGCCAAACTCTTCTATGAGTTCCAATAGTCTCTTAGTAGAGTTCTTTGGGTCCCCTAAATAAAGAATCATGTCGTCTGCAAAGAGGGATAGTTTGAGTTCTTCCTTCCCAATTTGTATCCCTTTAATTTCTTTTTCTTGCCTAATAGCTCTGGCTAAGACTTCCAGCACTATATTGAATAGCAGTGGTGAGAGTGGGCATCCCTGTCTGGTACCAGATCTCAGTGGAAATGCTTCCAACTTTTCCCCATTCAATAGGATATTGGCCGTGGGTTTTTCATAAATTGCTTTGATTGTATTGAGGAATGTTCCTTCCATACCCAGTTTGCTTAGGGTTTTCATCATGAAAGGGTGTTGAATTTTATCAAATGCTTTCTCTGCGTCTAGTGAGATAATCATATGGTTTTTCTTCTGCAGTCTGTTATTGTGGTGTATCACGTTGATTGTTTTGCGAACCTTGAACCATCCCTGCATACCAGGGATGAATCCCACTTGGTCTGGGTGGATGATCTTTCTGATGTGTTGTTGTAGTCTATTGGCCAGAATTTTATTGAGGATTTTTGCATCTATGTTCATCAGGGATATTGGTCTGTAATTCTCTTTCAATGCTGCATCTTTTTCTGGCTTAGGAATTAAGGTGTTGCTGGCTTCATAGAAAGAATTTGGGAGGATTCCCTCTTTTTCGATTGTTCTGAATAATTTGAGAAGAATTGGAGTTCTTCTTTAAATGTCTGGTAGAATTCAGCAGTGAATCCATCTGTTCCTGGGCTTTTCTTTGTTGGGAGGGCCTTTATTACTGATTCAATTTCTGACTCACTTATGGGTCTGTTTAGGTTTTCTATGTCTTCCTGGTTCAATTTAGGTAGGTTGCATGTGTCCAGGAATCTATCCATTTCTGATAGGTTTCCCTGTTTGCTGGCATACAAGTCCTTGTAGTAATTTCTGATGATTCTTTTGATTTCTGTGGTGTCTGTTGTTACATTTCCTTTTTCATCTCTGATTTTACTGATTTGGGTCTTTTCTCTTCTTTTTTTAGTTAGTTGGGCCAATGGGGTGTCAATTTTGTTTATTTTTTCAAAACACCAGCTCCTCGTCTGGCTGATTTTTTGTAATTTTTTTTTGGATTCAATCCTGTTGATTTCTTCTCTGATTTTGATTATTTCTCTTTTTCTACTAGATTTGGGTCTAGTTTGCTGCAAATTTTCTAGATCCTAGAGATGCATACAAAGCTCATCTATTTGGTGCCTTTCCAGTTTCTTGATGTAGGCACATATTGATATAAACTTTCCTCTTAACACTGCTTTTGCTGTATCCCATAAGTTTTGGTATGTTGTGCTGTTATCCTCATTTACTTCCAGAAAAAATGCTCAATTGGAACTGCCCCAAATGATGGAGTTAGAAACATGCCTGGGGATTCCAATACAATCCCATCAAGGTGGCATGTACCAAGGCCATCCCACTAGTCCAAGTGATCAATTTCAGTTCACAGTTGATCACACTGATAGGTCTAAGAGTCAAAGGGATCACACAAACAAGTTTAGTGTCTGCTAATACTAACTGATAGAATCAAAAAGGGAGAGAATGATCCAACATGGGAAGCGGGATACACAGCAGACTCATAGAATGGCAGATGTCCTAAACAGCACTCTGGCCTCAGAATCAGCCCTTGAGGCATTCGGATCTGGCTCAAGAGCCCATGAAAATATTTTAGGCATGGAAAGCTAAGACACCCTGAAAAACAAAAAAAAGAAGACCTAAATGAAAGATCTCTGCGAGTGAGATCCCAGTGGAAAGAATGGGCCATCAAAGAAGGAGGTACCTTTCTCTGAAGGGAGGAGAGAACTTCCACTTTGACTATGACCCTGTCGGAATGAGATCGAAGTCGGCGAACCCTAAAGGCTTCCATAGCCTCGGCAACTCATGACTAGAGCCTAGGGAGATTACTGACGCCATAAACAAGAGTGTCAAATTGTTAAATCAACATCAGGAGTCACTGTGTACTTACGTCTCATGAGGGATCTGTCCTTAATGTGTTATCCAATGTGAAATAATGCTATTACTAGTACTGAAACAGTATTTTTACACTTTGTGTTTCTGTGTGGGTGCAAACTGATGAAATCTTTACATAGTATATACTGAATTTATCTTCTGTATATAAAGATAATTGGAAATGATTAAAAAATCTTGGTGTTAAATTGGAAATTGCATAGAGAATTAATCAATTCTTTAAAAAAATCATGTAGGATCTCTGTCCTTAGTGTGCTGTACATTGTGAATTAATACTATAACTAGTACTCCAACAGTATTTTCACTTTGTGTCTCTATGTGAGGGCAAACTGTTGAAATCTTTACTTAATATATACTAAACTGATCTTCTGTGTATAAAGAGAATTGAAAATGAATCTTGATGTGAATGGAAGGGGAGAGGGAGGGGGAAAGGGGAGGGTATCGGGAGGGAGGGAAGTTCTGGGCGGGGAACCATTGTAATCCATAAGCTGTACTTTGGAAATTTATATTCTTTAAATAAAAGCTATAAAAAATTAAAAAAATTAAAAATTTTTTTTTTTACTTTTATTTAGTCTATATAAATTTCCAAAGTACAGTTTATGGATTACAATGCCCCCCCCATTTCCCTCCCACTCGCATCCTCCCATCTCCCGCTCCCTCTCCCATAGAATGAATCTTAACTTCAAAAATGGAAAGTAGAAATGGGAAAAATATCATGCATGAAAATAATTGAAAAAAGGCAACTCTAACAGATAAAAAGTGCCCAAGAGAAAATAAATACTATCGAATATATAATGTTATAGAGACTGTAGGTGCAAAAAGCAAAGATAACAATAATTAAAATGAGAGAAATGCCTTGATGTATTTTTAAGAGGTAGATACATAAGACAGGCACAGGAGGTCCAACATACACACAGTAGGAATTGGCGTATCTGACCTGGTCATTCCTTTGAAATGTCTATCTCTGTACCTGGAGAAATTAACCTGGAAAGATCAAGTCCAAAAGACATTGTACTAAAATTGAAAGAAAATCTGTACTTCCAGGGCAAATAGAAAATAAGTCAGTTATAAAAGAAACAAGTATGCAAGAAGAAAGCATAAATCCAAAGTGGAACAGCATTGTAGTGTAGCAGGTAAAGCCGCCCCCATGATGCTGGCATCCCATATGAGCGCTGGTTTAAGACCCGGCTGCTCCACTTTGAATCCAGCTCTCTGCTAATGTGCCTAGGAAAGCTCTCCATAATTTTGCCTTTCAAATAAATAAAATAAGTCTTTAACTATTCAAGAAGAAAGTTGAAGCTGAATGCTTTCTTCCAGATAAGTTAACCATCAAGTGTCAGAGTGGAGCTGAACAAAAACTAACTTAAAATAAAAAATATAGGAAATATTTTAATTATGAACAATCTGGAGATATTTACCAATACACAGGCACTATTCCAGCAATAGGTGATTGGGGAAATTTTCATAAAATAATGATGTTTCTAAAGAAAACACTCCACTAAAATCACCCAGAAACAAAGCCACATGAGAATGATAAGCCTAACTGGGAAGTAACCAGCTCATGTTGTAGGCATGGCTTGTTCTGAGTCTGGAGCAGGGCAACTATGAAAGGAAAGTTCTGAGCCAGAAAATACAAACTGTCTAACATTAAGGTATACATAGATAGCTGTGTGATGATAATTCATCAATCAAAATTAAACAATTTTAGCAAAAAGAAAAATGACAGTAAAATATCTTAAATATTTTAAAATAGACATAGCTTATGAGAGACAGAGAAACAGAGACAGTAATGATGACCACTTAAAAATACTCCAGGTAGGGATCATCAAAAGTATCAAGCAACAAAAACTATTAACTGAATTGATGTTAGGATAAGACAGTCACAAGGTGCTAATATGTCGCCCACCATGCAAGGGAGAAGAGTGGTTCTTTATAAACAGAGACATTAGTCATGGTCTTTAATCTCTGAGCTTAACATCACTAATTATGGTGAAATCTAGTATCTCCAGTTGTGTTTATGCAATGTAAATAGTATCAACCATGAAACATTCTCCCCAGGAATGTCTATCCCAAATCTAAATGAGTCTCTGTGCATGTAAACAAGTTTATAGCAAACACAAGGAGGTTTAATAATGTGTTGAGTGGTACCAAAAATTGTAAATATGACATTTAAAACTTACATTTCTTTCAATAAGAGGTTTTTAAACAAATTTCTTAGATTTAACAGTTTTAACACTGTGCCATATTCATTTCATATTTAAATAATATGTCCATCTGCATAAATATTTTCTTGAAAGCTGGGATATTATGTCTCATTACGTGAGATTCATAACAAGGATCATAAAGTGAGGAAAAAAGATTGTATTTCTATGTAGGGACTGTAATTCAGTGAAGATAACATTTATAACTATATATCAAATTATAAAACATAATTCAGGATTCATTATTATGTCTGAGTTAGATATATCTAATAGTATATATATATGTGTATATACATAAAATATGTGTGTATATATGTACATAATAACTGCAAAAACAGAATCATGTTTTTAAATAACTGATTAGATATATGGTTTATATTATTTCAACTTTTAAAATTGTTCATGCTAAAATGTTATAGAAAAATCTCAGATTCAAATTGCATGTAGAGTGCCAAAAGAGACAAGAAGAAAAAAACTCCTTAAATTTTGTTGAGTTTTAAGAATTTTGCATGGGGCTGGCACTGTGGCATAGCAGGTTAACTCCCTGACCTGAAGCACCAGCATCCCATATGGGTGCTGGTTCTAGTCCTGGCTGCTCCTCTTCCAATATAGCTCTCTGCTATGGCGTGGGAAAGCAGTACAAGAAGGCCCAAGTCCTTGGGCCCCTGCACCCGCGTGGAAGACTCGAATTAATCTCCTGGCTCCTGGCTTCGAATTGGCACAGCTCCGACCATTGCAGCCATTTGGAGAGTGAACCAGGAGATGGATGACCTATTCTCTCTGTCTCCACCTCTCTCTGTGACTCTGTCTTTCAAATAAATAAAATAAATCTTTTAAAAGAATTTTGCAGAGAGATCTATAAAGCACACTGATTAAAAAATAAGATAATATACCAAAAATGCATCAGTTGTGAATTTTTAACATTTTTGCAATCTGGCAGTAGTCAGATTTTCAAAGCATTCAGAAAAAATGTTACTTAGAATTTGAATTTTGTCATTCTGTCATTTTAGTCATGAATTTTAGTCATTCTGTCATTCAACAATGATGTAATGATAAATCGAAAATGTTTCTGTATGAACTAGCTGATCAATTAAAAGCACAGGTCCAGGAGATTTTCCTAGATAAAAGGAACAAATGATAAAAATCTTAATTTTAGAAAATTAGATACCTTAAACTCAGAATAAAAATGAAATGCTGAGACCAATAAATCAGTCTCTTTATGAAAGGTAGAAGTAATATCATTTTAAAAATAAGGTAAAACTAAGGAGTAATACAAAAATGTGGTATAAAATGAAGTAAAATAAGGACAATTTCAAATAAATTGATTTCAATTAATGACAATGAAATAACTCACAAAGTAAAAGTAAATGTCATTATATTAAGGAAGTGAACAAAATCTAGATCTCTGTTGATTATAAGAGATAAATCTAGTTCATAAACAGTTACTGCAATTGGGAATGAAATGATAAGAAAAGGCACACCAGGTAAATGGCTCAACAAGAGAAAGAATTCTAGGAATTGATAGATATACTATATGATGATGAAATTTCACCAAGGTATTCCATAAGTTGTAAATATGTACAAAGTAACAAAATACTTTCAAATAAATATTAATGATATATCTAAAGGAAGAATTTGAAAACACTACTATTATACCTTAGGATTTCAATATAACTTGCTCAATTACGGGAATGTCAGATAACTGGAAAAACAGCCCAAAATATTTTTGTGTTAACACAATTAACAATTTTGATCTAATGGATGAAAATATATATGCATAAATATATATTTATTTACTAGATAAAGTATAGACATTTTATTCACTCATTAAACATTAAATATTAATTTGAAAATCATCACTACTAAGCCGTAATAAAGGCCTCAAGTGTTTTCAAAACCTACAAGATGTCAGGATTATGATTTTATTCAGTAAGACAATTGACATAGGTGTTCATACAATACATTAGCAGTTGCACACTTTTGGAGGTTAAAAAAAAGTATATAGATAATTCTTCAAAGAGGAAGTTGTATATGTTAAACAATGATGAAAGAATAAAAATAACTCTTTTGTAACTTATAGATTACATTAAATGTTCTGTACTTTACATATTTTAGTAAACCTCAGTCTATTTAATGTAACTTAAACGGAAGTGAAAGTTTAAAATTTAACCTCTTATTAACTATGTTTCAAGTGCTCAGTTATCATATATAAAAGCTCAATTAGGAGAAAATACTTGACAATATGTGTAAGAAAATATTTTAATATAAAATATATAAGAAACTCTTGCAACTAAGTAATAAGAAAATCAATCTCATGTAAACAATACAAGTTCTGAACATTTTCCAGAATGTCTGATATGCACATAAAAAGATATTCAACGCTATCAATCATTGAAGAAATGAAAATTAAGCTACAATGACACACAACTGTAAGTAAACTAGAATAGCTAAAATTAAAGAAACTGGTGATTTCAAATGCTGGCAGGTGGATAGACAAACTGCAGCTCTAATATACTTGTATATGTAGGCAGTTTTTATAAAGATAAATGCACACTTACCCTGTAACTCAGCCATCTCCCTCCCTCCTATCTTTACTGAAGATAAAGGAAAATATTTGTTCACTGAAAGACTTGTCCATAAATGTTCATAAAGTTTTATTCATAATGGCCATAAACTCTAAACCCAAATGACCAACTGTGGATTAAAGGACAAATTGTTTGATAATCATATAGAGCAACAAATTGGTTACAACTGTAAGTGGTATTGTTAAAATCATTAGGAAGTAAAATAAGCCCAAAATCACCAAAAAATTATTTCTGTATAATTCCACTGATATAACATTCCATAAAAATAAAATTTAGCAATCAACATTGATCAGGGTTGGGATAAACTTGAGGAAACTTTTTGGAGTGATGGAAATTTTATATCTCGGCTGAAGTAGTAATGTGAGTAATGTGAGTACATTCTATGTTCTGAGTCTTGATTGTCATAGTAGTAACATAACTGGTGTAGTAGTTACAGGCGTATATACTGTATTCATGTTTCAGAACTGTTTTACAATTTACTGAAAATTCATGACATTTACTCTATATGAGGTATACCTCAATGAAGATAATTATAAATGCCCTAGAAGTGATTATGCAAAAAAATGATAAAACCTGAAGAATGCAACAAAAGTTTTATATAACTGCATTTCAAGATATAAAATACTTGAATTTTTATTTTAAAGTTTCCCAATATTTTCCCAATATTTTTCGTTTAAGAAACATTTTGTATTTTTTAGCTATATGAGGGGAACATATTTCATGTATTTTACACATACAATTTTAACAGCATAGTGATACTTCCCATCATACTTTCCATCCTTCCCTCATGCCCACCCTCTCTCCTCCTTTTCTTATTTTTCCTTTAATGTTTACAATGACATACATTGAGTTTTCTTTATAATCACAAGCTTAACCCTGAACTAGATAAAAAATTCAAAAAGTAGTAAAGAGAAAAAACACTGTTTCTCAAGAGCATAAATAAGGGCTGTAAATAAGTCAAATCTCAAAATGTCAATTTAGCCTATATACATTATATTTTTGTACATTCTATATTACCACAAATCATAGAAACCATATTTTATTTGTCTTTGAGGGAAAGACTTACTTCACTAATTCCAATTGCATCCATTTTGTTGCAAAAAGACAGGGTCTCATTCTTTATGGCTGAGTAGTTTTCCTGTGTGTGTGTGTGTGTGTGTGTGTGTGTGTGTGTGTATACCCCACAGTTAATTTATCCAGTCATCAATTGATGGACTTTTGGGTTGATTCTATATCTTAGCTAGTGTGAGTTGAGGTGGTATAAACATGGAGGTACAGATAAATCTTTCATATGCTGATTTCATTTCCTTTGAGTAAATTCCCAAGAATGGAATGGCTGGGTCATTTTGTAGATGTATTTTTAGATTTCTGAGGAATCTCCATATTGTCTTCCATAATGTTCTTCCAGGTTTACATTCCCACCAACAGTGTGTTAGAGTACCTTTTCCCCCACATCCTTGCCAGCGTATCTCTAAGAAAATATTAAGATTAGCGAACGTATTGCATTTTAACACTACTTCATTAAAAGTTTTGGAATATGAGACAAAACAACAGAAAGTATGCTCATGTGTTATAAATGAGCCACATATATGTACAAGGGAACTTCAAACAGTTTGTATAAATAGAATTAAAAGATGTTATTGGGCGATGTTGAGAGGGAAAGCTTCTCCTTGCAGTGCTGGCATCTAATTTCAGAGCCTGGGTTCAAGCTAGGATGGTGTTCCAGAATACTGGCTTCAGCCTGGACCAGTCCAGGCTATTGCTGGTATTTGTGAGTGAATCAACAACCTCAAATCTATCAACAAAATTTTAGTGATTTAAGTTCAAGCGTGTACTTTTTGCTCATTGATATTGATTTGGAGGCAGATATTCCAGGATTCTTCCAGCAGTGGTCTCCCTAACCATGGAGCCTCATTGTGTGTGCATCAAGTCAGTGAAGCAGGAGATGGTGGAGTAATCGTGTTTTAACCTTTGTCCCGGATACGATAACGTACTTCGACTTTGTTCCCTTGGTTAGATCTCAGAGACCTCGTTACACCTAACTCCAACAAAAGCTTGGACGGCAGTCAAGTTGTGTGCCCAAGAATAAGAGCAAATAGGCCAGTGCCGTGGCTCAACAGGCTAATCCTCCGCCTTGCGGCACCGGCACACCGGGTTCTAGTCCCGGTCGGGGCGCCGGATTCTGTCCCGGTTGCCCCTCTTCCAGGCCAGCCCTCTGCTGTGGCCCCGGAGTGCAGTGGAGGATGGCCCGAGTGCTTGGGCCCTGCACCCCATGGGAGACCAGGGAAAAGCACCTAGCACCTGGCTCCTGCCATCGGATGTGCGCGGTGCGCCGGCCGCAGCGCGCCGACCGCGGCAGCCATTGGAGGGTGAACCAACGGCAAAAGGAAGACCTTTCTCTCTGTCTCTCTCTCTCACTGTCCACTCTGCCTGTAAAAAAAAAAAAAAAAGAATAAGAGCAAATAATGGTGGGGGCCGGTTCCAGGCCTAGCAACTCCATCCTCCATTGTCTTCCTCCTCCCTCCTCTCCTTCTTCTTTTAAGATATACCAGTTTCATGTATTTCATATATATATGCTCAGATTTATGAGCATAGTGAAACTTCCCACCTCACCCTCCCTTGAGCCCTACTCCAACACTTCTCCTCCCTCTCCTATTTTCACTCTTAATTTTTACAAAGATCTATTTTCAGTTTACTTTATACTCATAAGGTTAACCCTACACTAAGTAAAGAATTCAACAAATATTATGAAGAAACAAAGGCTGTTCCTCTATAGTAGAGACAAGGGCTGTAAACAAGCATTGGATGTCCATCCTTCTGATCCAGCTTCCTGTTGGTGTACCTGAGATACAACAGTGACCCAAGTACTTGAGTTCTTGCCACTCACATGAAAGAACCAGATGGAGTTTCTGGCACTTGGTGTCAACAGGCATTTGGGAAGTGAACTAGTGGGTGGAAATCTTTTTGTCTCTTCATCTCTCTCTGTCACTCTGGCTTTCGAATGAATGACTAACTTTTTTATAAAAGAGCAAGTGGACTTCAATAGTTTCCAGGATAGAGAATAATTAATTTTATGCTATCTTTCACTATCTCAAGCAAACAAAAATAACTGAATTCCTCTAAAGGAAAATATATAGTATGGTCTTACAAGAACCTGAACAAAAAAATCATTATACCTTGGCCCTCTTTCACCTGCAACAACTGAGTAAATAGGCAAACCATTAAACCTCTGAGAAATTCTATTTTGTGGGTTTTTGTGACGATTATCTCTAAGATTAGTTTCAACTTTAAAATATGTTGAGGTTTCTAAGGAGTTGAGTAAGACTTATATGTGCAAAATGCCATCAAATTGAAAAAAATTGAAGAGGACTTTCTAAAATGAATATTAAATTCTCAAAGGGTGATTGTTACATATCTATTGTTTGAGCAGAAATGAAAGTGAAAGTCAATGGGTAACCCTGCAATGTACTGATTTACTTTATTCCGTTTTAAGAATTACGTGTTTTTTAATCATTGTAGGCTGACATTACTTTCTGGCACATAGAATGTACTCAATTAGCATGTACTGAATGAAAAAATGAATAATTGCATAAAATTAATTACAATTAAATTTAGCTATTGTGTCCTAAAATTATATCAAAATTATACCGGACATCATCTCTATGGGCAATTGAAAAACATATACTGAAAAGACTGGCAAAATTAAATATGTAAAAAGCAATATTTCTGACTTCATCAGATCCTGGTCCAAATGAAATTCCAATTGGTCTAATAATTAATTCTAACAAAATTCTAAAAAAAATGTAATTCTACAACTGGGACTGGTAAATGCATAGATATTATGTAGCTCAAATGAAAATGACTGCCGCATCTTTCCACAACATATTAAGTATCAGAACTGATTTTTGTGGGGAATTTCCTAAGGGAAAGAACTGGAGAAGCACATGTATATGTAAATGTCAGACTGATTTTCATCTATTATTTAATTTAAATCTAAAAATACAATGGCAGTGGAGCAGTACATAAATGAGAGGACGTGCATTCTGAAGCTGGTTGATAGCTCTTAAATTCCCTGGGCAAACTGACACATTTCCTATTTTCTAAAAGGAATTTATTAGTACATTGGATTCTCAGGGTCACAGCAAATGCATAATAATTACAACACAATTCTCAGCATTTCTCAAGTTAACATGAAATTAATTCAAAGAACAGATTCCATGCAGTTCATAGACACAATTCTAAGTCTATAATGATACTTCTCTCTCTCCTTCCTTCTCTCCTTCCTTGCTTTTCATTTTTGAAGTAACATTTTTAATTTACTTTATAGTCAAAGACATGTATATAGCTAGCACCCTGCTTCTCTACCATCTTAGAAGGCAATTTTCCTTTCTCCACTGCTTATTGCTTATGGGAGATAAAAAGTGTCCTCATATTCATGAAAATGCAGTCAAATTTCCTCCACAAACTGGTACTCATTCTGTACTTGCACATTTCTTCAAATGTTCATAAATATTTTCTAGGGGCAGGTGTTTGGTATAGCACTTCAAATATCACTTGGGACAATTGCATCACAGTGCCTGGGTGCAAGTCCTGGTGCTGCTTCCAATTTCAGGTTCCTACTAAGGAATCCCCTGGGAGATGGTGTGCAATGGCTCAATGACTTGGACGCCTTACTCCCATGTGGGAGACTTGGGTTTAGTTTCCAGCTTCAGCCTAGTCCAGCCTCAGCTGTTGCAAGCATGCATCCATTCCTTCTGGGTATCATGTACAATGACTGAAAGGTGAGAGTGATATAAATGAAGAGATAGCTAACTTTAAATCCAGGGGGAGAAATGAGAAGACTTGCAATAAAATAGAAGCAGATGGAGTAAAATGTGAGCAATAGATTTGAGAAATTCGTGTTTCTGTAGAAATTTTTATTTTCATTTTTTATTTGAAAACAAGAGATAAACAGAGGTCCTCTCTCCACTGGTTAACTCTCCAGATGCCTGAAATAGCCAGTGCTGGGTCAGGCCAAAGTCAGGAGACGGGAACTCCGCTCAGGTGTCCCATATGGGTATCAGAGACCCCTGTACTGGAACCATCACTGCTGCCTCTTGGGCACATTAACAAAAGTTGATTCAGAAACACAGTGTCTGGAACTCATACCAGGTATCCAACATGGCCTGTGTGTGTCCCACACTGCAAATTAACAACTGTACCATATGCCTGCCCCTGGGATAACTTTAGCAGGTATAATTGACAAGAATAATGGATGTGGGGCTTCCAAATCTTGTCTAAAGCAGCTGAGTAAGCTAGACACAGGACTAGACTGGGTAAAAATGTAATCTCTAGAGAAAAGACAGTTTGAGTTCAAATCTGGCTTCTCAGCTAATGTACCTTGTTTAAGTAACTCCTCCACTTATTAGTCATATGCCTGAGGTGGAATAGGGGAGATATGGAAGTCAGTACAGTAGAGAACTACTCCTGCAGTGAAACTTTTCATAATGTTTTAAATAACTTGAGGTGGAAATTTGCATAAGATATGTAGTTAATGGCTTGACTGCTAAATTGTTCAATGCTGTAGCCCCTAGCTGTAGATGGCTATTGAATCTTCTATTAAAAAATTTCAAACCAGCCTGCTGATCTTAATGTAATGCTTGGCAGTTAGTGGCTATCAATAAGATGAAAAAATCTATGAAATATTACCAATTCATAGAAAGATCAGTTGGACACTTGTTGGCTCCTTCATGGATTGGAAAGAGGTGTTTTGGGGGGAAAAGGCTGTTTCTGGACCTTTTGGAGTGACCCTAGAGGGTGGAAGTAGTTTGGTACTATGACTGTTTACCAAGAGTCTCTCACTGCACAAGAGAAACTTAATCAAGGACATTAGTCCACTTACTATTGTATTTCATTCAGCCTATTCCCAGCCACCTGACTAGAACAAAGTAGTCATTCATCAATAAGGGGCAATACTCATCAGCTCAATACCACATCCTCCATCCAAATTAGTGCTAACCTAGCTGTGCCACACACAAGAACACAATTGTCCAGCAACAAAAACTGCTGATCTCTGATTCAATAACACACCACAGGGAAGTACAACTTGATACCTGCTATTAAGCTTTTGATATTGAACACCATTCGTTGGGGAAGAGGCTGGGAAGAAACATACTTGAATATTCTAGGATTATATCAATTTCTCTGCTAATAGCATGATGACATATATTCCTGACTTGATTTTCTCTGTGGGTCGTGTTAAATCAAGGCAAACATTTGTGGACTTTCTAAATGCTTTACCTGCTCTACTGGTACAGGGGGAAAATTCAAACCTGTGATTCTTTGCTCTTATGTTTTTATCAAGAAACAGTATTAGGAGATAATGTAGGGTTTTTTTAAGTACATTTATTTTACTTAGTTGAAAGACACAGATATGGAGAGAGAGGGAGAGTCAGAAATATTCCAGATGGCCTCAACACCCAGGGTTGAGCCAGGCCAAAGGCAGCAGCCAGTAACTCTGTCTAGATCTCCCATGTGGGAGGCAGGGACTCAAGTACTATTTTCCTTGGAGTATTAGCAGATAGAGTATTGGCAGGAAGTTAGTTTGGAAGTGGAGCAGCCAGGGACTGCAACCAGCACTCCAGCATGGGATTCCAGCGTTGCAAGCAATAGCATATATCATTGTGCTCAATATGTCTGGATAATGAATTTTTATTAAAAAATATAAAATTAATTTATCCCAGAATGAGTCAAATCATTATAAGATTTGAATACTATTCTATGCCAATACATGAAAAATGTACACATAATCATATGTGTGTGTGTGTATGTGTGTGTGTATATGTAATCTGTCTTCAACCAGAACTTATGACAGTTCCTGGTACAAACTTCTGACATGGTACTCATACTTGGGAATCATAATGATGTATTTGATTTTTTTAAAAATATAATTGAGACAATATTAAAAATAATTTTTAAATTTAAAATTGATAGAGGGGCTAGCATTGTGACGCAGTAGATGAAGCTGTCATCTGAGATCCCTGCATTTCCACAGTGGGGTGCTGGTTCAAGTCCTGGCTATTCCTTTTCTGATCCCATTCTCTGCTAAGGCATCTGAGAAGGCAACAGATGATGACCCAAGTACTTGCACCCTTGCCACCCATGTGGGAGACCTGGGTGGAGTTCCTGGCTCCTGTGTTTGGCCTGACCCAGATGTCACTGTTGCAGCCATTTGGAGAATAAACAAACCAGCAGATGGGAAATCTTTCTGCTTTTCCCTCCCCTTCCTTCTGATGCACTACCTTTTAAGTAAATAAACATTTTTTTTAAATAAAAATGATGCAGTTCCTTGTGACGATTTGTGGTTCTTCATGACACTGAATGAGCAGTCTGGAACTGAAGATTACAGGATTGGTGAGGGCAATGGATCTAAGGAACACTGCACTGTAATCCCCTCAGTCCAGGAATTGCAACCTTCCCTTATTCTTCTTTATGTATTATTTCTTTCATACTGATGACTTCATAGCATTCTACTTTATTGGTGTTTACTGTTTATTCTGCATCATTTCCTGCTTGACTGTAACAGAGATACTTGTTTTGTCCCCCAGTATATTCCACCATATAGCATTGTTCCTAGAATGTAGGATATATCAAATTTTAATAACTATGATTTGAACAGAATCAGGAAAGGAACCAGAAGCTTCCCTGTTGTCACCTGGTCAGTGATAAAAGGTAATGCAAGAGTATTGCAGTCCATTATAAGCCTGAGTCATCATAGGCTCAGATCCCGCAAGAGTTCCCTCAGTCATCCTTCCAACTTAAATCAATGAAAAACACATAGGTAATATTCTGGCTGAGCACAAAGATAATAGCTAACTGGTAAGAGTTAAACATCTTCATCAACTATGGTGCACAATACAGTGATTCTGTTCTTCGAGTAAGATGCCAGTCACATATCAATCCCAACTCAGACATTGTACTCTCCAATTCTTAGAAACTGGTTTCTATATTCTGAAAGCCCCCAGAGAACTACTTTTCTATTTACTATTAGTTTGAAGTGTTTCAAAAATTCTGGTTAAACATATGGAACTTTATTTTTTAAATAATCAGAAAACTAAGACTGGGTACTTGGTAAAATTGCCAGTTGCCAATTTGGAAGTTGAAAATTGATGTTTGCCCACTTGAGTGTCTAAGAAAGAAAAACTTATTCATCCAGATGTCTTAAGAAAATTGTCATTTATGATGATTAAAATTAACTATAAGTAAAACAATACATGGCCGGCGCCGCGGCTCACTAGGCTAATCCTCCGCCTGTGGCGCTGGCACCCCAGGATCTAGTCCCAGTAGGGGCATCGGGTTCTAGTCCCGGTTGCTCCTCTTCCAGACCAGCTCTCTGCTGTGGCTGGGGAAGGCAGTGGAGGATGGCTCAAGTGCTTGGGCCCTGCACCTGCATGGGAAACCAGGAGGAAGCACCTGGCACCTGGCTTCAGATCAGCGCAATGCAGCACGCTGGCCTTAGTGGCCATTTGGAGAGTGAACCAATGGAAGGAAGACCTTTCTCTCTGTCTGTCTCACTGTGTAACTCTGTCAAAAAACAATACAATGCATATTTCCAATGTTGTCTTTTGTTTCCATAATTGTTCATCTCTTTAAATCAGATTTTAAAAATCTGAAAACAATCAAATCACCCTAGAAGCTTCAACCATTACATTTGGAAACTTAAGAGAAAATCCTTCAATAATTATATCTGTTAAAGCCTCACTAGAGAATATAAGGTGAGATAAAATTGCATAAGACCAACTCTACATAATTTGTCATTTTTAAGGTTCACAAGATATTAAAAGTATTATGGAATACAGAAAAGAAAATATATGGCCATATGAAAGAAAATACAGTTACAATGTGTTTCCTTGTTTTTTGTGTTTTACTGAAAACTTTGGTACATTTGTTTCTACATTTTAAGTGTGCATACTTAGTTTGGCTTGTATTTTTTTCCAGTCATTCCAATGCATTGACTTCTTTCAATGAGAATAGTGGGTGTTTTAAAATACTCATTGTTCTTAAAGAAAGATTTGCCAAAAGTCAATACATTCTTTTCTGTAAAAACATGTTTTCATGTTTCCATTAAGGAAGGATGAATTAGCATATGCAAATCCTATGACATTTTCATTGCAGATCTTGCTGCGTGACCCTTAGGTCTTAATCAACTTAAAGTGAAATTTGCCCCTTTGTTTAAGGTCCATTAAGATTTGTTAAGCAAGGACCTTTGTCTAACAGTGTTGGATTTAAAATTCAGGATTTTTGTGAATAAATTGTTTGATTAATTTTGCTAAGCCATGGTATACATTTTCATCATAGCCCCCTCTCCAGTGATGGAGATACGGAATTGATCTGCCAAGCTAAAACTGCAGCCTGGAACTATCTATTGTCTTGACTAGCCCAACAAGAATAGCCTTGAGAAGCAAGATGCCCAAGGTCACTCATTCTGTAATATGTCAGTTAGCAGGCAGAAGATGAAAGCAGTCCTGGAAGAGCTAGACATGATTTGTTTTCTATTTGTAGCTGAGTATAAAATGGTCACGGTCTGACTATGAAAGTATAGTCTTTTCAAATTTGAAGACCCCCCCTCAAAAAATTAGTAGTGTCAATTTATTTTCATAAATATCATTTTTAATGAAATGATTTTTATGTAAGTTTTGTTGTTGTTGACATATTTGAGAAACAGGGAGAAGAGAGAAGAGAATGTTTCCATCAACCAATTTACCACCCAGATGGTTAGAGCTGGGAACCCAGAATTCAATCTAGGTCTGGTGACAGGATCCAGTTACCTGAGCCATCACCACTGCCTACAGTGCTTTCCCTTGGCAGGAAGCCAGAAGCAGAGCTGGGACTCTAACCCAGGCACTCCAATATTGGGTGCAGGCTTTTTTACCAGAGTCTTTTTAACCACTGGGTCAAACACTTGCCCAAAGAGTATCTATTTAGCATCCAATAAAAATAAAAAATACCTGAAATGTGAAGCATTAAGATGATTTTTATTTTTGAGTAATATACTTCAATAACATAAAATATGAATAAACCAGGCTCCTAATGCTTGTTAGGGGAATTTTACTCTTGGCAACTGATTTCAACATCTGAAAATACTTGCTATTTAACTAGGATATTGATAATTCTAGAATAATGAACAGAATAAACATTAATTCTAAACTAAGTTTATCTTTAAAGTGTATCAGCTTAGTCCCCCAAATGAGGAGAGTATATGACTTAGAATATTTCCTTATTTATCTGAAGGAATAGGGAAATTGAAACAAAGTCCATAGGTCTACAATCACAATTAGATCATTGTTACAGTGAGCTCAGTAATCCATAATAATTTGATACAAAGTAGCATTTAACAACCTGTGACAAGTAGATAAAAATTTTTTACTTTAATATAAGTAAATAATCTTCTGGAATCTTAAAATATATGCTTAAATTTAAGGAATTTTTGAAGAAAAGCTCATAAATCTTACAGTGCTTTCCTCCCTCTGGATTTTCAGCAGCCCACAACTTACAATGGTATCTTCCATTTTTCTCTGTGCACTTGCTTATTTTTCTTGAAAAATCCCTGCATCTATAGACTTTTTTTAAGTGGGTGATTTTTCAATGAAATGTCATTTTGGCTTTGTGAGGATCCTTAGTGGCATGTACCAAATGAATCATTTCATTTGTGACCAGAGCCAAATTCAAATTTAATTTTTCAGAGAAGACAAGTTAATGTATAACCTATTGTACCACCTGGCATCCTAAATTAAATTTCCTGAGCTGTTTTCACTGAGAAAAAAAATCAGGTATATGTTTTATAAAGGAATTTTCCAATGTCAGCTGCAGCTTCAATCACTTTTATAGTTATATAATTAAACCAATTATAATATATAATAAATAGCTAGAATTCTTAATGGTGAAAATGATAATTGGGTTACTTTGTTCTTTGGGACTGAAGTGGTCCATAGTCAATATTAACAGAAATATTAACATCTCCCACTTGAAGATCCATTATAAATCACAAACCTGGATGGTGTGCTTCATGATTGTATCACAGAGTGAAATGTCAGCTTGAAAGGGTCCAACAAATTTAATTCCACAGATTTAAAAGTTCATGCTCATCACATAACAGACTTGTAATTATTTTGTTTTTATATCAAGCATGAGCGTCATTAAAGATTTTTAGACCACATCAAAACGGCATCTAGATGCAAAACCCTGTTAATCCTACACAGATTAAAAGAAATGAGATGAGATTCAATAAGACATCTATATGGAATTCTGATTTATGAAGTCCATTTGTTGTGTGCCATAGGCCAGCTAGTATGTTACCAGAAAATCAGAATTGTCTTTGAGACAATATGTATGCTGTAACACCAATTTTCACCTACAACTTGCTCATTTTTCCAGGTAATCAGTTCTGCATTCTATGTTTTACTAAAACAAAAGAGACATTTCAAATAGCAAAAAATATGTTTTATACAACATTGCTTAAAAACTAATTTCATAAGATAAAAATGTATGAATAAAATAGCATTATGCTTGGTTCAAAAGTAGTTACGCTTTTCCTTATTCCTACCTGGAAGTTGAAAGTATGACCCTCAGACAAATATTCAGATGTTAGATCTGCCATTTCTCAGCTAGGTACATTTGGGAAGTTTAGGGACCTCCATATGACACATGTTTACAATAGTGTGTTTACAATGTATGTTACATGTTACAATAGTGTGTTTACAATGTATGTTTACAGTAGTGATGATTTCATTTTGTAATTGTGATAAATAGGCAGTCTGTTTTGACAACAGTTCTTCAGTAATACTTGCACATAGTAAATACTCAAATAATAATGTTATTAGTTGCTAAAAGTTTCATACTTAGTTCAACTATCATATTAATGCCCTATCTATAATATTTAGCTATGCTACATTTCTTATGTCTTTTTCTTTTTTTGCTTCTCTATATAGAGGAAACAAAGTTCACCTGTTTTATATATATTCATTCTTAAGGGCATAATGATCTTTTTCTGTCTATGAACAATAAATCATAATTGCTCAAAATTTGGAAGGAATCGGAAACAAACTTGTAGTGTCTCCCTCCAAGCACAAGCACTACAAATATTTTGAGATTTGTTCCTCTAGGTCATTGTTCCCAGTTATATAAACATTGCTATGATAATGCGAACATAACTGTAGATCTTGATTTATCCACATAATGTTACAATAAAAATCTCTACTTAGAAATATATATAGACATAATTTTACATATTCACATAACCATTTGTCATGATTAATAAGTTACTCAACTATCTTCATATGACAGATCATTTTTCCATTTTTTATTACAGTCAATGCTACGATTTATTCATTGATCAAGTAAGTGCATTCTCTGGCTAATTGCAGTAGAGAAGAAAATGGGTGGAGTGCTACCGTCATGGAGCTAGTGCTCTCCCAGAGAGAGGAGTAATCCATACACAGGGTAAAACCTCTGTTTGTAGGAATATGACTTGTGCTGGAAGGAGCACAAAGGCAAGATACAGGCAAAGGGCAGGATCTGTTTTTAGACAAAGTGAATACAGAAAGTCTATCTGAGGAATAGCTATTTGAACAGACATCTGGATGAAATGATAAAGTCATAATTCTAGTGTGGTATGTGGGGTTTGGTTGTGTGGGTTATGGCAGTGAGATGACCTGGAAGATGCTACTGGCAGTGATGGGAGAAGGGGCCTTCAGTTTCAAAAAGTTAAGGGAGCAGTGCGAGAACCAGGAGCTCCTGGTGCCTGGGGGAGTTGCTTAACCTAGCTCTGTATGTGCTCCATAATGACATGAATAGTATATCTTTGGGAAAGAATACCACCTGCTATAAAATCTGCGAATTCTGAATTTGGGGAATTTGGTCAGTAGGACAAGGAATCTGGCAGAGAGATGTCCCCAGGATCTAAACAACCATCAACATGGACCAGTGGTCCAAGATGGTCCAGTCAATCATGGAAGCACTGAGAGACGCAACCAGGAGAGACTTCACTCTAGTCTCTCACGTGTTAACGCAAGAATCACTGATGACTTTACAGCCTTTGCTGTGCTTCCTGTGGATGAAGCTGTGAAAAATACTTTGGGGCCAGAACCGTGGCTCACTTGGTTAATCTCTGCCTGTGGTGCTGGCATCCCATATGGGCACTGGGTTCTAGTCCCAGTTGCTCCTCTTCCAGTCCAGCTCTTTGCTGTGGCCCAGGATGGCAGTGGAGGATGGCCCAAGTGCTTGGGCCTCTGCACCCACACAGGAGACCAGGAAGAAGCACCTGGCTCCTGGCTTTGGATCGCGGTAGTTCCAGCTGTATCGGCCATTTTGGGGGTGAACCAGCGGATAGGAGACCTTTCTCTCTGTCTCTCTCTCTCTCTCACTCTCTAACTCTGTCAAATAAATTAATTTAAAAAAAGTTAGAAAGATACTTTGGAGCAAGCATGGCAAACTGACTCCCCCACGAGGCCGGCACTGCCCAATAAGCCAGTTTCAGGGGCCCTACGTGGTTCTTTAACTGATTTATTCCCTTATCAGAGCCAGCCTGGAGCCACCAAGTCCGAATCAGCAGCAGTTGGCCAGACTGACAAATTACAAAGCTATCCTGGAAAACAGAGCACTGGGTTCAAGATCCACCTTTAGAATCCTGTAGACTGACACATAGAGAAATGTAAAATTTTTTCACTTATTGCCTCAGCATTCCTTACTATGTGATAAAATACATGTATAATATAATGGGTATTATGTATACCTTTTCCTGAAACATGCTGAGTAGTCATTAAAACAATTTTGTAAGATTTAGCAATTTATTTGGAGCCTGTCAAAATTCTGCAATTTCTATTTCCTATTGACAAAAAATAAGCTTTTTGCTTTATGTAGAACAGTGGTTGTCAGCACGGTCTTTGCCCTGTCCTAGCACACACCACATTCTGGTCTGTACCACTGGCTGATGGTCATCAGGACTGCTGGGATTTCAGGAGCCATCCCTGAACTGCTCGGGATTGTGACTCATTCATTTTGGAGACTGTGCTCTCATTTCTCCCCACCTCCTGAGAATCACTAATGTGGAATATAGAAAAATGGCCAAAACAAACAATTTCCTTAGTAAAAAAAAATACCCACGGTTGTATGTGCAAAGTATGCTATGGTAAATTTTTCTGTATTTGTGTATTTAGACATGCATCAAAAGTCAATGAAGGTGAATATCCTGAATAATTTCATGCCATATCCTGAAGTCTCTCCAGCAAGGATTTAGAATAAGAGAAGCAATAAAACAAGACCTTCTCAACAATCACAAGATAAGCACGTTCATCTTTGTGGTTGTAGGTGCAAGTTTCAAAATGTGGTTGAAAAAAATTACATAGCTACCCAGGTCAATTTTCTTGTCTGGTAGTCTACGAGTTATGGGTTTTAAAAAGGAACCTTGACATTATATTTGCCAACAAATTCTTCATCATATGCTTAAAAGAGAAAATACAACCAGCATCTATGGGAATGATTCTAACAAGCTAATACCTTTGGGTCAAACTATTGGTGAAAAAAATACCTACATATTTTTATAGTTATAATGCAGTCTAAATCTCCTGTGTAATCCTGGTAGACAGAAACCTGCTATGTTCAGCAGTATGTAACCCGCAAAGGATTTTTGACAGTCAGGGTGCATAATGGAGCTTGCCTTTGCTTAGAAGTTTACATAATCACTGACAGTAAGTCTCCCTGCAAAAGTTCCCACATTCAGCACTACAACCTTTTGATCATAATGCAATGGGACAAATGTCATGAAAAATATGCCTATAAAGTGAAATAAATCTTGTTCTTTAACCCAGAAATGACTATAAACATTAACTTCATGAAAATTTCACTCATGTACATATTTTTAGCTTCTCTAAGGAGAACACTGACAATTAAGGAATGGGTTTTTAAATTAAGAAAAAAACCCACTTTATTTATATCAGAATATTACATGGCACAAACTGACAATATTTGACTACATACTACAATAAAAACATGACAGTTTGACCTCAAAACATTTGAGGTTTTAAAAAACTTTGACTATAAGAAAACCAATGAAATTGGTTTTGGTAAGCTATCTTGATGAGTGAAATTCACTGTGTGTGTGTGTTAGTGTACTTATATATTTATCAGTAAACCATCACATTAACATTTTTCCTTTTTTTCTTTTTTTTTAATGCTGTGATAAAATATATTTCTAACTAGGTGGGAAGTTGCAGAGCTCAAAAATCTTAAATATGCCATAGGTGCACATAGAACTCTCAAATTGGAGACACATTGGAATTAATAGTAAGAGATGGTGAGAAGCAGGAGAAGCAATGAGATGAGAACAGATCTAAACACCCAGGAGAATTTGTGATAGGAATGGGCAGATAAGGGTCAGAATTGCCATGAGGAGAAAGCTGAGAGAGATACAGAAGAAAGACAGTCGGTTGAAAAAGCAAGAAGGAAAGGGAGAAAAAATATTGGTAGAAAGGATTAAATCAGTACTCAAAAATAAAAAGGTACAGATTAGATAGCTAACAGGGCAAACAGGGGACAATAAGAGATCCAGGGAAATTCAGAGGTGAAGCAGAGAGAAAAGCCACAATACTCACAGATAGATAGAACTTAGATAAATATATATATATATAAATATATATATCATGTATATATATTTATGTATAAATAAATATATATCTTGTATGTATATATATATATATATATATATATATACTCACACACACACAAGATAGGAAGGGAGAGAGGGAGGACAGAAAGAAGGAAATCCTCTCCCACCAGAGGAACAAGTTGAAAATATATCCATGAGCACTCTCAGAAGGAAGGACTCAGGAATGACTTACACCCATTACACTCGAAATTAGTCCACTCAGTGAATGAATGGGATGCCTTAACTGTCACTGAGACCAAATATCAATAAGTTACCAAGAAAGATAAATGAAAGCCAAAAGTTTTATTGAGTTTACAATTTCCATTTCAAAGAAATACTTGTTTCCTCACTAATGATGTCATTGATTTCTACTTGTAATTAATGCATAATTACAGTTTTTGCTTTATTAATGATATCAGCTAATGATTTGGTTATAATTCTTCTATATTTAGTAGAAGCTACCCAATGTCACTCTTAGACTTGCCTATTAAATCAGCATAATAGCATTTAAGTAGATATTTTAATAAAAATTATCAAGAATATCTTAAAGCTATCTCATTGAGAATCTGACTTTGTATAGCAATAGTTCTCAAAGTCATTGATTCCAGATTTAAGAAGGGATTCAAAACCCATTGTTGATACACTCCAATTCTGAAGGCAAGAAAAATGACCAAGTGAACATAGAATACATTACATTTAACAAAATTTTTTAAAATGAGGTCTTTAATTTTTTAATCTAAAGTTTTAATTTTGGGGTTTGTCAGCAGTTAAGATGCTACTTTGGATGCCCACATCCTTGTTGAATAGTTGGCTCCAATCCCAGTTGTGCTTCCGATTCCAGCTTCTAATTAATTTGCATTGTGGCAAGCAACAGCTGAAAAATCAAATGCTTGGAAATCTGTCACCCACATGAAGACTTGGATTGAGTTCTGGGCTCCTGACTTTGGCGTGGCTCAATCCTTGCTAATGAGTGCATTTGGGAAGTGAAACAGCAGATGAAGATCTCGCTTGATGTGTGTACTTTTCAAATAAATTTTAAAAGGATAGCTTTCTGTGCTACTTAGCTAGGGGTGCATACAGCGTTGTTCTTGATTCTTGATGTAACTTAAAGGGAAGCTGTTACAATGTCTGGAGCCCCTGATGTCCTGGTGAAGGAGGAGGAGGATGTCCAAGTTCCTTGCAGCAGGAACCCACCTAGGTGGCACCCATCTTGACTTCAAATGGAACAGGACATCTACAAAAGGAAAAGTGAAGGCATCTACATCATACATCTGAAGAAGACTAGGGAAAACTCTGTTGGCAGCTCATGCCATTGTAGCCATTGAAAACTCTGCTGTTGTCAGTGTGATATCCTCCAGGAACACTGGCCAGAGGGCCATGCTGAAGTTTGCTGCTGTCAGTGGAGCTACTCCTATTGCTGGCCACTTCACGCCTGGAACCTTCGCTATCCAGATCCAGGCAGCCTTCTGGGTGCCGTATCTTCTGGTGCTTACTGATCCCAGGGCTGACCACCAGTCTCTCTCATGGGAACTTGCCTACCATAGCTCTGTGTAACACCGACTCTCCTGCCATGTGGACATTGCCATCCCATGCAAAAATAACAGAGCTACTCAGTGGGTCTGATGTAGTATATGCTGCCATGGGAGTTTCTCTGCATCCGTGGTCTCATCTGCTGTGAACACATATGGGAGATCTCGACTTCTACAGAGATCCAGACGAGGTTGAAATAAAAGAACGGGCAGGTAGCTGCTGAAAAGCTGTGCCCACGGAAGAACTTAAAGATGAAGGGACTTCCCTGGCTCCAGAGGTTACTGCTCCTCAAGCAGACGTTGCAGATGGGTCTGAAGGTGTGCGAGTGCCCTTGGTGCTTATTCAGCAATTTCCTGCTACAGACTGGAAAGTGCAGCCTGCCACTAAGACTGAGCTGTAGCTCCCGCAGCTCAGGCCATTGGAAGGAAAGTGATAACCACTGAGTAGTTTGAAGCTGCTCTTAACAGTTTCTGAAGCAAAAATGGAAACAAGATTTCTGAAGAAGAAAACTTGAAACTATTTCAGAGTAGGCTATGCCTCCACCTGCAGTGCCGGTTTGTGTCCCAGTTGCTCCTTTTCGGATCCAGCTTTCTGCAATGGCCTGGGAAAGCAGTAGAAGATGGCCCAAATGCTTGAGCCCCTGCACCTGTGTGGGAGACCCAGAAAGAAGCTCCTGGCTTCAGATCAGCTCAGCTCTGGCAATTGAGACAGTCTGGGGAGTGAGTCAGTGGATGGAAGATCTTTCTGTCTTCTCACCCTCTCTCTAACTCTACCTCTCAAGTAAACAATTTTTTTTTTTTTTTACAAAAAAAGCATTAGAAAAAATGAGATTTAATTTCACATTGAAATGTGTTAATAGAAGGGCCAGCTGTGAGGATTCTTGAAAAATTTACAGAACTGCATGTTGTGTAAACACCATGCACGGATTTCAAAATGTTTGGCACTGAAATATATCTTTTAAATCTACTTTTCTGCAAATTTTTTGAGGAACTCTTGTATTTGCATTTATAAACACCTTGTCTTTGGAACATGTGTTCAGTGATTCAGATCATCCACAAGGCAAATCTTGAAGACTTTAATCCTATGTCAAGACAGATTTTCTCTTGAATTAGGATTCTTTTTTATGATGTAAAATATATTGTTAATACAGTGAAAAAACTGAGTCATTTGGACAGACCAGCAATAGGTATAGTGAATGATGGTGCCAATAGTAAATTAAAAATCTCATTTTAAAAAGAATAATAGTAATAAATTCCTGGGGCTGGCACTGTGGAATAGTGGGTTAAGCTGCCATCTGCGACACCAGCATCACATAAAAGGGCTGGTTGAAGTCCCAGCTGTTTCACCTCTAATCCAGCTCCCTGCTAATGCACCTGAGAAAGCAAAGGAGGATGCCCCATGCCCCAAGGACTTGGTCCCCTGCAACAAAGTAGGAGACCCAGATAAAATTTCTGGCTTAGGTCTGGCTCAGCTGTGGCCATTGTAGCCATTAGGGGAGTAGAGTGAATCAGTGACTGGAAGATTCTCTGTCCTCTCTCTCTCTCTCTCTCAACTCTGCCTTTCCAATAAATCTCTAAAAAATTACAAGAACTCATATGACAAGATTGTGCAACTTGGCAGAATGATCTTAAAGCAAAATAGCATTGTATAGAACTACACTATTTACAGTTAAAAGCAATGGCCCTCATGTATAGCCAGCAACTATTTCCTTTTGCTTCAGTGGAAATGCAAGTGTACAACTAGACTCCTTGAATTGTTGAAAGCAGAAGAATCTTAGTAAATTAACATGGTTTATGTCATGCAAGAAAACTGTGAAACAGCACACGCAGAGTCTCTAGGACACATTTTGAAGACATTTCTGCAGGTGGTTGTGAAGTGTCCTTTATGCAGCTATGGTAATGGAATGAGGCTTGTTCACTCTGGGAAAAATGACAATATTATCCTTAAATTATCCAGCACTACTGAAATGGTTCACATTGCTGTAGGGAAGGAGGGTGCTCAGCTTTGTTCCCCGCCTGCCTTCATCGCTGTCTGTAAGCACTGGGTAATCAATGGAAGAAAGCAAATTGCATCATATTTTTCATTTTAAATTTTCATTACATTTTTATTACTCATGGAACATTTTCACTAAGAAAAAAAATACAATACTTATATCAGTACAAGAAATTCAGAAATCTGTTTTCCTTCATCTAGAATCTAAGTATAATCACTGATTATATTTCAGTCAGTAACCATTCATACTTATGAGTATATATGTTTTGCTTTATTTTCCCTCAAAAGTAATTTAATTCATGATTATATAAAAAATGTCTTGTGCCCATTGATCTTATCATTTCTAATTGAATGCAAATATTATAGAAAAATTAGGAGAAAAGGAAGAAAATACCATAAATTTGAATGAGTGTAAATCCTTGATGAGACAAAATACAAGACATATTTGAAGATATAGCAATACATTTTATGTTACCAATTGGTATTCTGAAAAATTGTGATGGCTTAGTAACGTATTGAGATCATACTCTATGTCAAGAAACATGGGGAGACATCAAAGCATAATGACCAAAAGCATTTTGTCGAGGGTCAGACTCCCTGGCTGCCTGAAATAGGACTACCACTTAGTTGTTGGGAAATGTGAGACAAATTGGTTAATTTGATTGAAACTCATCTCTTCTTTGGGAGTAATAGCACTACTTATCCCACATGGCTGTTATATAGAACACCATGTACTTAGTAGTTCTTTATATCTAATACATGGCAGTCTTTGTAATACTAAATATATTACATAAGTAATATTCTTTTAAATAAGAATATAATATAAAATCTTATAGTTTTGTTACTGTTGGCATACAGTTTATCAAGGGAGTAGACCTATCATGAACTGTTTATTTTTGGTTTTAAAAATTGGGGTTTTTTCACACAGTGGTATAGAAAGCCGTATTTTAACAAAATCGATGCAATAATGTACATGAACTGCATAAATATTATAATATGCACAATTATGAAATGAAAAAACATTTGCCAATGCAGTTGGTGTTGCATAGCAGCTTAAGTTGTCACTTGGGACACTTGCATCCCACATGTGAGCAATAGGTCAACTGCTAGCTCCTTTCCTTCTGATCCAGCTCCCTCTTAATACGCCTGGGGGTGGCAGATGCACTGAGTACTTGAGTTCCTTCCACCCACATGGCAGACCCAACTGGAGTTCCTGGCTCCTGGCTTTTGCCTAACCCAGCCCTGGCAGATGCAACGATTTGGGGAGTGAACCAGAAGATGGAAGATCTGTGTCTGTGTGTGTGTGTCACTCTGCCTTTCAAACAAATATTTTTTTTTTAAAAAAGAAAACACTCAGCAAATAGATATTTACTTTTATGTATTTTATTTATTCAAAAGGCAGGGACACAGAGAGATCTCCCATCCACTAACTCACTCCCCAAATGACCACAACGGCAGAGGCTGGTCCAGAGGCAGAACCAGGACCCACAAACTCAATCTGGTTCTCTCACATGGATGGCAGGAACCCAAGCACTGGAGCCATGCATGACCTGCTGCCTTCACAGGAAGCTGGAATCGGGAGCAGAGCCAGGAAGCCAGGCACTCTGATGTGGGACACAGGCATCCCAAGAGGCAGTTGTTTTCTTTCATTGCTTTTTAAAAAAATGTTAACCTTAACTTTTAATTCATTTTTGACAGATTCAATGTGATTTGTGGATACAGTTCTAAGAACATAATGATATTCCTTTCCTCCTTTCTACCTTCTCTCTCCCTCTCTCCTACCCTCTTTCTCCTTTGTCTTTTTGAGATAATCTATTTTAAAATTATATTACATTACAGTACAAAGGCTTAATACTTCAAATAAGAAAATTAGCAAGTAAGAAAAAGGCCCTAGTTTAGTGAGAATATGGACAATGGCTATAAATAACAATTGAATGGAAAAATGACCATTTCACTCACACAGTAAATTAAGTAATCACAGATAATTAAAACTGAGGTAGTATAACATTATTAACCATTGGTTTGACAAAGGTATAAAACAAGGTTTTACAAAATTGTATTTGCAGAAATACTGATACCAATATTCCTTTGTTTTTTAAATTTTAACTCCCATATATATTATCCATGTGATATTTGTCCTTCTGGGTCCGGCTTATTTCACTCAACATGATGTTCTCCAGTTGCATCCATTTTACTGCAAATGGTAGAATTTCATTCTTTTTTAAAGCTGAATATTATTCCATTGTGTATATATACCACATTTTCTTTATTCATTCATCTGATGATACACCTTGGTTGGTTCTAAATTTTGGCTATTGTGAACAGTGCTGCTATAAACATGGTAGTGCAGGTATCTCTTTGATACACTATGTTCAAGTCTTTTGGGTATATATTCAGTATTGGGATTGCTGGATCATTTGGGAAGTCTATTTCTATTTTTTTAAAGAAATCTCCACATTGTTTTCCGTAGTGGCTGCACTAATTTATATTACTGCCAACAATGTGTGTTTCCCCTTTGTCAATATCCTTGTCAGCATTTGTTACTCTCTGTGTTTTGGATTTTAGCCATTCTGACAGAGTTGAGGTGATATCTCATCGTAGTTTTGAATTGCAGTTCCCTGACGGATAATGAAGCTGAGCATTTCTTAATATATTTGTTGGCCATTTGTATTTCTTCTTTGGAGAACTGCCTATTGAAGTCCTCTGCCCGTTTCTCAACTGGATTGGTTGTTTTTGTTATTGTTGAGCTTTTTAAGTTGCTGATATATTCGGAATATTAATCCTTTGTCAGATAGATGATTTGCAAATATTTCTCATTCTGTTGGATGTCTCTTCACTGCTCATTTCCTTCGCTATTCAGAAGCTTCTGAGTTTGATATAGTCCTATTTACTGAGTTTTTCTTTTGTTGCCCATCCTTTGGGGATCTGTCCAAGAATGTCCCCTACACCAATGTCTTAGAGTATTTCCCTTATATTTTCTTCTAACAGCTTCATAGTCTCAGGTCTTAAATTTAGGTCTTTGATCCATCTTGAGTTGATTTTTGTTTATGGTGAGAGGTATGGATCTCATTTCATTCTTTTACATATATACCTCTAATTTTGCCAGCACCATTTGTTGAACAGATTATTTTTATTTTGCTGTATGGTGTAAGCACTTTTATCAAAAATCTATTGGCTGTATGTACATGTGTTAATTTCTAGGCTCTCTATTACGTTCCATTGATCTATGTATCAGTTTTTATGCCAGTGCCAAGCTACTTTAATTAGTATAGCTTTGTAGTATGGTTAGAAATCAGGTATTGCAATGCATCCAGCTTGGTTTTTCTTGCTCAGGATCACTTTGGCTATTCGGGGTCTTTGTGATACCATATGAATTTTAGAATTATTTTCCCTAACTCTGTAAAGAATATCATTGATATTTTGACAGAGATTGCATTAGCTCTTAAATACTTTAAGCAGTACATTTTAATGATATTGGCTGTCCGGATCTGTGAGCACAGAATGTCTTTCTATTTTTTGTGTCCTTGATGATTTCTTTTAATGATGTTTGATAATTTTTATTGTAGAGCTTTCACATCTTTAGTTAAATTTATTCCTCAATATTTGATTTTTTGTTATTATTGTGAATGGGATTTCTTTCTTGATGTCTCTTTCTGTGAGTTCATCATCAGCAAACAAAAGCTACTGTTTATTGTATGTGTCTTTTCTAACCTGCAACTTTACTGAATTGTTTTATCAATTCTAATAGCTTTTTAGCGGAATGTTTAGGTTTTTACATGTATAACATCATGTCATCTGCAAACGTGGTTAATTTGACTTCCTCTTCTCCAATTTTGATGCCCTTTCTTTCTTGTCCATGATTGTTTTCTCTAAAACTTCCAGTACATAATGAATAAGAGTGGCAAAAGTGGACATTCTTATTCTAGATCTGAGGGGAAATGCTTTTGGTTTCTCTGATTCAGTATGATGGTGGCTGCTGGTTTGTCACATATAGGCTTCATAATTTTGAGGAATGTTCTTGGTATACCTAATCTGTGGAGATGGTTTACCATGAAGGGCTGTTGAATCTTACCAGATGCTTTCTTTGCATCTATTAAGATGACCATACGGTTTTTGTTCTTCATTCTGTTGATGTGCTTTATGCTGTTTATTGATTTGTAAATGTTGAACCACTATTGGATTTCTTGGATAAATCCAACATGATGATGATATATGATCTTTTCAAATTTTTTTAGAATTTATTTTATTTATCTGAAAGGCAGAGCTACAGAGAGTGAGTGACAGGGAGAGAGAGCGAAATCTTCCACACACTGGTTCACCCCTAAATGGCTGCAATGGCCAGGCCTGGGCCAGTCTGAAGCCAGAAGCCAAGAGTTTCATCCGGTTTCCCAGATGGAGGTTTCCCAGAGGAGGAAACCTCTTGGGCCATCCTCCTCTGCTTCCCCAGGCCCTTAACAGAGCTGAAATGGAAGTAGAGCAGCCGGCCTCAAATTGGCACCCATGTGGGATGCCGACACTTCAAGTAATTGCTCAATCCATTATGCCACAATGCCAGCCCCTTGACCTGTGATCGTTCTGATGTGGTTTTGGGTTTGTTTGCTAGTATTTTGTTGATAATATTTGCATCTATGTTCATTGAGGATATAGTTCTCTATGTGTCATGACTTTGGTGCTGGCCTCAAAAAAGAGTTTGGCAAATTTCCATCTTGTTCAACATTTTGGAATAGTTTGAAGTTTGGAATGTTGAAGAATTCAACATTTTGAAATAACTGAAGTTGTTTCCTCCTAGAATGTTTTATAGAATTCAGTAGTAAAGCCATCAGGTCCCAGATTTTCCTTGATAGAAGACTTGATTCCTGCTTCAATCTCATTCTTTGTTATGCATCTGTTTACGTAGCCTGTATCTTTTTTATTTAATGTTGGTAGGCTATATGAATCTGGGAATTGATCCATTTCTTTGAGGTTTTTCAGTTTATAAGCATACAGTTTTCCATAGGAGTTCTTAAAATCCCTTGTATTTCAGTGGTGTCTGTTGCAGTGTTTTCTTTTTCATCTCTAATTTTGAGGGTTGTTTTTTTTTTTCCTTTGTTAGTCTGGCTAGAAGTTTATTTTGCTTATCTTCTCAAAAACCAACTTCTGTTTTTGTGTTTTATATATTTTTAAATTTTGCTTTAATGTATTTAGGCTCTGATCCTTATGATATATCACCTGCTGATTTGGGGTTTGACTTGTTCTTGTTTTTCTAATTCTTCAATGTGTATCACTAGATATTTAATTTGAGACATCTCTCTTTTTTCAACGTAAGCACTTACTGCTGTGAACGTCCCTCATAATACTGCTTATGCTATATCCCCTAAGTTTTGGTAGATTGTGCTTTAATTTTCATTTATTTCAAGAAAGTTTTTGATTTCTTTTTTTCATTTCTTCAATGCCCCATTGATCATTTGGTAGCATGTTTAATTTCCAAGAATTCATGAGTGTTCTATTGTTCTTGTTTTTGATATCTAGTTTTATTCCTTTATGGTCTGAGGAGATATATGGTATGATTTCAGTCTTTTTGAATTTGCTGAGAGTTGTTTTATGGCCTAATACGCGGTCTATCCTTGAAAATGTTCCATGTGCTGATCAGAAGAATGTGTATTCTGTAGCTCTTGGGTGGAATTTTCCGTGAATGTCTGTTTGGTCCATTTGTTCGATAGTATGTTTAAACTCTGATGTATTTTTATTGATTTTCTTTTCCTGTATTGATGAGAGTATGGTATTGAACTCACCCACTCATTGTATTGGAGTCTATCTCTCCCTTTAGGTCTAGTAGTATTTTCTGTGTATATCTGGGTGGTCTTTTGTTGGGTACATATATATTTAGAATTGTTGTGTCTGCTTGCTGAATTGAATCTTTTATCAAAATATGTCCTTCTTTATTGCTTTTTACACTTTTTGATTTAAAGTGCGTTTTTTTTTTAAAGATTTATTTTTATTTATTTGAAAGAGTTACAGAAAGAGGTAGAGACAGAGAGGTCTTCCATCCACTGGTTCACTCCCCAGATGGCCACAATGGCCAGAGCTTCGCTGATCCGAAGCCAGGAGCCAGGAGCTTCCTCCAGGTCTCCCACGCGGGTGCAGCGGCCCAAGGACATGGGCCATCTTCCACTACTATCCCAAGCCATAGCAGAGAGCTGGATCAGAAGAGGAGCAGCTGGGACTAGAACCAGCACCCATAAGGGATGCCAGCCCTTCAGGCCAGGGAGTTAATCCACTGCGCCACAGCGCCAGCCCCTAACGTCTGTTTTATCTGATACAAGGATAGCTTACTCCTGCTTACATTTGTTTTCCATTTGCCTCATATCTTTTTCCTCCACTTTTAGTCTGTGTATATCTTTTTAAAAAGCTTTATTTATTTATTTATTTGAAAGGCAGAGTTACAGAGAGGCAGAGAGAGAGAGAAAGATAGGGAGGTCCTCCATCCACTGGTTCACTCCCCAGTTGGCTGTGATGGCCAGAGCTGTGCCTGTCTGAAGCCAGAAGCAAGGAGCTTCTTCCGGGTCTCCCATGCAGGGTGCAGGGGCCCAAGGACTTGGGCCATCTCGTGCTGCTTTCCCAGGCCACAACAGAGAGCTGGGCTGGAAGTGAAGCAGCCAAGACTTGAACTGGGGCCTATATGGGATATCAGCGCTGCAGTCAGTGGCTTTACCCAGTACCTAACAGCGCTGGCTCCAAGTATGTTTATATCTTTATGAAGTGAGTTTTTTGTAGGCAGCAGTGGAGTGATGATGGTATCCAGTAAGCAAACCTTAGTTTTTGACAGATTTAATCCATTTGCATTCAAGGTTATTATTGATGCATGAGAACTGAGTCATGTGATTTTGTTGAGGCAAAGCAGTGTAGTCCCTGACTGATTTATTTTGTCATAATCAGTGTCAGCTGTGTCTATAAGTGATTCCAGTAGACTAGTCTGATGCAGTTTTTAGGGACAGAAATGTGGCTTTGAGATGGATAAGGGTTTCCTGGGTGTGTATCTTTGATCCACAGAGAGTTCAATGTCTGTCTCCTTGGCAAATGTGATAGCCAGAGCATTGCTGTTGGTGCTGAGGGGGATAAGAGTGGCTTTTCCCTAGTCCTACTCTCAAGCCTGAATGATGCCAAGGCTTGTGGCATCAATTGTTGTGGCTCTAGGACTGTGAGACACTGATGGACTGTTTCTCAGGTCCTGCTAGGAGAGTCCAACTGGTGATGTGGCTTATAATACTAGCACTAGTCCTATATATGTGGCTTACATACTAAAGCACTAGCCCTAGGATTAGGAGATGTGAACTGGACCCTGTTCCAGCCCTACAGGGTGACTACAACATAGATGGGAGATTTTACTCCAGGGCATATGAGTCCGGAGAGGTGCAATGTAGGTAGGTTCTTCCCTGCATCTACCAGGTACATTCCAGTGGCCTTAAGAAATTTAGAATTCGTTGTTACGGTCCTGAATTTTCAGGGCATAGTGGGGGTCACTACCCAGATTTCACAGGGTGGGAGCAGACCTTTTTATGGGCTGCTTCTGGTGTTAGCCCCTAGAATCTAAGGTGACTTTCCATTGCTCACATAGAGTGTGTTTGCACAGCTCTACAGCTAATGGCCCCAAACTCCCACAGTTGCAGTGTGCAGGGGATCTGTCCTTTGCCCCCCGCCTTACCCTGACTCTGACTACAATGCTGGTAGAACAGAGGTGCACTGCGTGACTCCTCGCTGCCCAGTGGAGTGCGGCACCCTGCGGGAGTGCGGAGGAGAAGGAAGCAAGGCTGCTCCCTGCCCCGAGCCTGCCAGTTGCTCAGACCCCAGTCAGTTCTCCATGCTGAAGTAGAAGTCAGTGTGTGACTGTGGCAGGCCCTCTCAGCTAAGGCTGAGAGCAGTGGGGATGAGGTGATTTCTTCCTGTCTTGGTGCAGTAAGAGGCAGACTTCCAGCAGGCAGCTGGCTGTGCCCTGTGACTGGCAGCCTCGATGTCTCCTCTCAAGTGGCATCTTTACAGCTATGCCACAAATGCCCATCCCCCAAAAGAATGCTTTTTAAAAAATAAATTTAAAAAGGAGAAATCAACTGGCATAGTTCAGGGATACGTTCTGAGCTGATTTAAGCAAGGGAGTAACTACCTACCATGAACAGGCAACCAATTCTACTTTGAAGGACTTTGATGGGATTTGTGAATTTTACCATTGAAAAGAATACTTGTGATGAAAAGTGTTGTATGTGCACCCTGTTACATTCTCAAGTCATTTTCTTGGGGCCAGACATTTTATCACGGGTTAACATGTTTCTTGGAGCATTTGCTCCAAATCTTAGGGTTTAGGTATATATTTTGCTTCCAATTCCAGCTGTCTGTTAATGTACCATCCTGGGAGGCAGAAGGTGATGGACCCAGTAGTTGAGTCCATGTCCACCCATGTGGAGCACCCAGATTGAAGTTCGGGCTCCTGTCTTCAGTGTGGTCCAGCCCTGGGACCCACATAATGCTGAGTAATAAAATAAGCCATAAAGTAATATAGTAGACATTCATCTACAACAAATTATACAAGAACTTTTAAATAATGTATTTCTCAGTGATTCAAAGATGTACCAAAGCTGTGAAGAAAAGTAAGTGGATACCTTGAGCACTCTGTTAAGCTGCAACTTCTACATAGTTACAGCATCTGGTGGGGGGGGGGCGGGGGGGGATGAAGTGGCTTAGGTCCAGGAGAGGCATACAGAAGGCTGTAAAGGCAATGGTGTTTTTTGTTTTGCCAGCTGAACAGTAGAACAACTAGATGATGGATTTCATTGTATATTTTTATAATTTACATATACTTATTATTTACTATATCTATTCAAAATTTACCCCCAAACCCCATATTCTAAAATTACATAAAGCTACCAAATTAGAGTCACTGTTTGATCCTTAAAACTGCCTTATAATTAAATTCTATGTTGATACAATCCACCATTTTGAAAACTCTGTACTTCCTACACATGCCATGTAATTTAACAATTGGGAAAAATAGTGTATAGCTGTGTGTAGATACAGACTCTATACATCATGGTAGTACAATCTAGCAATTATAATCCAAAAAATGTCTATAATGTTATCTTCTAAAAGCTATAGAAAAAGTAACTTAAGTAGGAAAAATTTATCAGAAAAAAGATTTAAAATGTGCTGACTTCTCTCTGTTAGCAGCATAAAAATGTGATTTTATTATTGTTGAACTTTATTTATAGCCAGACTTACACTGATGTGAGCTCACGTTTCATTTAACTTATTATTTACTTTTAATCCCTGATAAATTTAGAGAATTACTAGTTATACTTTGCAGCTTTTTAAATGAGTTGCTTCTTTTAAGGAACCACCTCAATTAATTATAAAAGCCACAATAAAAGACTCTAGAACTCAATACTTGACATTCATTCATTTGATACTGTTGCTACAATATAGCCCAAATACTTTGCTGCTAGTCACACCTAATTTTAGTTCCTTGCAGGGTTGTCTTCATGATGAGAGGAATATTTTTTCATTATCTGTGATTTGCCCATCGTAATGTATAAAGGCAATATACCATGATTTCATGAGTAATAATTTGGTTTAATGATTTATATAATTTTAAATGATTAAATCCACTCTTTTTAATGCCTACATTTCTACATGTCTAAAAAATCCAAAAGTATATTATCTATATTTTACCGACATGTTTGCCTTATTGCTATTTTTCCGGTATGATTTCCCCCTTTCCTAGCTGACCTTTGTCCCCAGTACTGCTTTTCTCACTTTGTATACAACTTAACTACTAAAGAAGTAGTCCTTCATCCTAAGTGTGCATAAGGAGGTGTTTAATTTTCACATTTTGGGGTATGTCCATTGATAATTCCTTAAGTTAAATTTTTTTTTTTTTTGACAGAGTGGACAGTGAGAGAGAGACAGACAGACAGAAAGGTCTTCCTTTGCCGTTGGTTCACCCTCCAATGGCTGCCGCGGATGGCGCGCTGCGGCCGGCGCACCGCGCTCATCCGATGGCAGGAGCCAGGTGCTAGGTGCTTTTTCCTGGTCTCCCCATGGGGTGCAGGGCCCAAGCACCTGGGCCATCCTCCACTGCACTGCTAGGCCACAGGAGAGGGCTGGCCTGGAAGAGGGGCAACCGGGACAGAATCCGGCGCCCCGACCGGGACTAGAACCCGGTGTGCCGGCCCCGCAAGGCAGAGGATTAGCCTGTTGAGCCACGGCGCCGGCCCTAAGTTAAATTTTTTAAAATTAATAGTTTTCTGAGTTCAAATAAAAACAGCTATCTAAGACCTTGGCTTTGTTCTTATGAATTTAAAGAATTATTTTATTACTTAAATAACAAAATTTTAAAATCATTTGCAAGTATTGATACCTTCCACTTTAGGTTATTAAGTGAAGTGAAGTAACTATACGTACATGACTTAGAGATGTTGAATAATTACAACTTTATTATTACTTCTAGATGATGAAAATAGTGGAGGCTTGTTTATTTGGAACTCTGAATGCTTAAATAAGAAGTGCACAGCATCAAATAATATCATGATCTAGCAGAATTTCATATTCTACACAATGAGGGAAAAATAGTTAATCATTCCACATTACTTTCAAACTCTAAAATACATAGAAAATATGTTTATGTAAGTAATAGGTACAATGAAGAAATGAAACATTACTAATATTTATAATATAAGGTTCTTTTCTATCATACAAAGAACAACTTGTTGAAGAATTATCTCAATTTCTTAATGTAGAATAATCATTTGTAATCAGAAAAATTCCCACTCTATTGTATTGCAAGCAGAAGTGAACTCCTGCAATGCTATATGTTTGACAGTAGTGAAATCTCTTCAGTACAAGTATTAAAATGTATTTTTAAAAAAGTATGATCAGTCTTGGCACACTTCCAAAATGAACTGCTGGTTGTATGGGGAGATTGGCACATGTGTACTGCTTCCCATTTCCTTGAATCATGCCAAATACAAAATATCCCATCTGCACAATCCTGTAAAGCTGGAACTTGTAAATCCAGAGAATTTGCACCTTTTGAATTAAAAATATCTTTAAAACAGCTCAGAAGTGAATGACTTAGCTGTGTCTTGGATTTAAGAATGACTTACCTGTGGACAGAACTTGGACAAGGATTGGACCACAGAATTTTGAAAGGCCATAGGCAATGTTGTGGACTCAAGGCTGATTAAATGACTGAAAAATAATTCTTATAAGAGGATGCTAAACAAACAGGGTTATAATGTGAAAAAAAGAGCAAAAAATACCTAATATTTCTTCAGACTTAATTTGTCTTATTCTTACAGACTGAGAAAATATACTGATACCTAAACTATTATGTCTTGAAAACATATCAGACTTTAACTAGAGAGTAAAATAAAATCCATAAAAATGTTTCAGTAAATGTACTACATAGGCACTAGACTACAAACCACCTTATTGAACAATACTGCATAAATGTACAAGTGGAATAAGTATTTCAAGAGTCTTGTAACCACTTCCTTGTTCGCTTTTAACTCAAACTACATACGGCCATCAAAAGTGATATTCTGAACACTTGAAACATACGCCTTTCTCTTGTTCTACTCTCTCCTTCTGACCACATGAGATTATCTTCCTTTTTCGTATTTTTACTGTGATAAAATAAGTATAATGTGTAACATAAAATTCACCATCTTAACCATTATAATGTGCACAATTCAGTGATTTCAGTATCTTCATAACGCCCAACCACTCCTGCTGTGTAGTTCTAAATTCGCATAACAATGAAAGGAAAGGCTCCATTTGTCCCTTCCAGGCCACCGATCCCTGGCAGCCTCTAATATACTTTGTGTCTCTATGGCTTTAATTATTGTAGATATTTCATATAATTAGAATTATGTATTAACTGAGTTTTTGTATAAGTAGTTTATTTCATCTAGCATGTTTTAAAAGTTCATGCACATTGTAGCATATACCAATATCTCAGTACTTTTTATAAATAGCAGTACAGTATTACACTGTATGTTAAGCAATCCATCAATTGGATATTTAGTTGCTTCCAAATTGTTCCTCTTACTGATAATTTTGTTGTGAATATTCACGTACAAGTTTTTGGCTCAACTCTTCTGAATGTGTTTCTAGGAATAGGGCATGGAATTGCTGGGTCACGCTTTAGTTCTATTTCACTTTTTGAGTTACTGTTTCCACAGCACCCGTACTTTTGACATTCCCACCAGCGATCCTGAAAGTCACCGTTTGCCTATGTCCTCACCAAAGTGTATTTCCATTTTTTTAAACATAGCCGTCTTTGGGTTTGAAACGGCATGTCATTATGAGTTAGGTTTTAGTTTCCCTAGTAACCAATGACAGTAAGCATTTTATAGCTAGTTCATTTGAATGTCATCTTTGGAAAAAATATTCATTGAATTTTTTGCTTGCTTTTAAAAATTGCTTGTTTGTTTTTGTAGTTAGTTATTTATAAATACTCTTTGTAACATGGGTACTATAGTGATCCTGATAAGACTTGGATTTTCCACCAGTCTATAGTAAACTCTCTTGAAAGTCTGCTCGGGGTGCACAATTTATTTTTTTTTTTTTAATATCAGTGATGTAGTTCTATTTTGTGCTAATTATTTTGTTAGTTGCTTTTAGCGTGTTATATATAAGAATTACTTATAAATTCATGGTCATGAAAATATTTTCTCCTAAGATAGTTGTAGTTGTAATTCTTAAAGTATTTCACCCATTTTGATTAATTTGGTATATCATGTAAGGTAAGAATCCAACATTTGCTTTTGCACATAGCAGTATAATTGTTCCAGCACCATTTATGGAAATGACTGTCCTTTTCTCATTGAATCATATTTTCACAGAGGTTAAAAATAGTGATAAAAAATGTTTGTTTTTTTCTATAATCATTTATTATATTGGCATGGCATATTACATTAAATTTTGTGTTTTAAAGCTACCTGGTATTCCTGAAATAAATCCCATTTGGTCATGGTTTATTTCGCTTTTAGTCATGTTGTATAATGCTTTTAATGGTCAGGTAGATATTTTTTGTGAGTATGTTGTCCAGGAACTTTTCATCTATGATGAAAATGAAAATATTGGTTAGTTTTCGGGTGGTGTCGTTGTCTAATTTGTTCTCAAGCCAGTCGCATAAAACGAGACTGCAACAGTTGGTTCAGCAAGTCCTAGTGACACTGTATTTGCCACACTTGTGTTGTCCTAAGTGACTTGGGGAAGATTCAGTATCTATTCCACGGTATTTTTATGACTGTAAGTACACAATTCCCTACACATTTCCCATGAAGCTAGGCAAAATAGTCTTGCAACTCTGCAGCCCTGTGACTGTAAATATTAGTACTATATTCCTCTGAGTCACCTAAACCCACCATGCAAGAACAGAGTAAGATCACATTCACCTCACTCATTTCCAAGGTCATAGCTGTTAGTGCCACAAACCCAGCCTCTCTCAGGCTTACCTGGTGGGACAAGATATCAGAACTCTCCATGTCCCACAGCATCAGGTGTGTGTATACTAACATTTAAAATCATAGTATGATTGAGATCTGACTCTCTGGGGACTGAAGACAAACATCTTTGGAAGCACATAGTCACCTCAATGTTGATAGGATTATCTCCAGGAACTGCTACAGACTAGACAGCTGTGGTTCTCATAGATACTATTGACACTGATTACAGCTGAAGACATCATTCAGAGATGGTTGCACTTCTGGGCTCACCTAGAACCAAAGCAAAACAGCTACCCAACTTACATACATTCCATCTAAACAGTAAATATTTTATATCAAAGTCCACTCCATAAAGAAGAAAGAATTATTTTAGCAGATACAGACAGAAACATAGGGGCAAGACATTATGATACCTCCAAAAGAAGATAATAGTATTCCAGGAAGAGATGTTGATCAGAAGGAAAATCTCTGAAGTGTGCAAATAAGAATTCAAAATAGTGATGCTAAGGAACCCAAGGAGATGCAAGAGAATACACATACAAAATCAAATAAATAAGAAAAATAGGGCATGGTTTGAATGAGAAATTCAGCAAGAAGCTAAAAACTATAGAAAGAATCTATTAGAAATTTTTGAGTTGAAAAATTTAATCAATGAAATAAAAAATACAATTGAAAGATTCAATAACAGATTGACTAAGCAGAAAGAATTTCTGATCCTGAGGCCAAGACTTCTGAGATGACCTAATGAGGGAAAAAAATGAACTTAGAATTTATAAGGAAACAAGCCTACAAGGCATGAAGATTAACATGTAGTAAACAAATACTTGTTTTACAGGGACACTTAAAGAAGAAACGAAAAATGCACTGAAAATGTACTTAAGGAAATAGGGATTATGAACTTTTTATCTTGAGAGTTGTGGACATCCAGATACAAGAAGCTCAAAGGACAGCAACTGGATGCAACCAAAAAATACCTTCTCCAAAGCATAATACAGTGAAATTGTAAAAAGGAAAGGACAATAGAATCCTAAAGATAGCGAGAAAAAAAAAATGCCGTTACATATTAAGGAAAATCTATTATAGTAGCAGTTTTCTCACTAGGAATCCTACAGGCAAGAAGTGAGTGTAATGATATATTCAAGGTCTTGAAAGAATAAAAACTTACAACCAAGAATATTATATCAGTGAAAACATACCACCAAAAAACTGATCATATAAATAGTTTAGTAATACAGAATACAATGTCAACATTAAAAACTTGTAGGATTTTTATACACAAATAATCACCTTGCTAAAAGGGAAATCAAGGAAAAAAAAAGTCGCATTCACAACAGCTACAAAAAATATTTATGGAGAAATTTATGCAAAGAAACTAAAAATATCTATGGAAGTCATTAAATAATTATGAAACAAATCACTGGAGACAAAAAATTTGGAAAGATATTCATTGGTCATAAATTAGAAGAATTAATATTTCTAGGGCCGGCGCTGTGGCTCAATAGGCTAATCCTCCACCTGTGGCGCCAGCACAACAGGTTCTAGTCCCGGTCAGGGTGCCGGATTCTGTCCCGGTTGCCCCTCTCCCAGGCCAGCTCTCTGCTGTGGCCCGGGAGTGCAGTGGAGGATGGCCCAAGTGCTTGGGCCCTGCACCCCATGGGAGATCAGGAGAAGCACCTGGCTCCTGCCTTCAGATCAGCGTGGTGCGCCGGCTGCAGCGCGCCAGCCGCGGTGGCCACTGGAGGGTGAACCAATGGCAAAAGGAAGACCTTTCTCTCTGTCTCTCTCTCTCTCACTGTCCATTCTGCCTGTTAAAAAAAAAAAAAAAAAAAAAAAAAAAAAAGAATTGCTAAAATTTTCAAGCTACCTAATTTAATCTACAGTTTCACTGCAGTCCCTATTAAAATACCAATGGCATCCTTTAGAGAATTAAAAAAAGAAAAACCTAAAATTCATATGGAATTTTGGACCGGGGTTGTGACATAGTGTGGGAGACCCAGATGCTACTACTGACTTCTGGCTTTGGCCTGGCCACCTGGGGAGTGACTCAGCAATGGAAGACCTCTATCTTTCCTTTTCTGCTTTTTCCCTACCCCACCTCCTCTGATAAGATTTATTTTATGCATTTGAAGAGCATACTTACAGAGAGGAGGAGAGGCAGAGAAAGAGATATATTTCCTCTGCTGGTTCACTCCCCAAAATGGCCATAATGGCCACAGTCAAGGCTCAGCTGAAGCCAGGACCCTAGAGCTTGCTCTGGGTTGTCTATGTTGGTGCAGGGGCCAAGCTTATGGATCATTGTCTGCTGTTCTCCCAAGCCATTAGATCAAAAGTGGAGTACCCGGGACTCAAACTGTCACTCATATCATGCTCCAGCATCACAGATGGAGGCCTAACCCACTACACAACAAGCCCGGCCCCATAAAATAAGTCTTAAAAAATTCATATGTAAAAAAATCGCACATAATAGCCAAAACAATCCTGAACATGTAAATGAATAATAAAGCTAGAAGCATCATAATATCTGATTTTAAAACATACTACAGAGTTATAGTGATTTTAGAAAGGACATTACATATTGATAAAGCAGGATTAATAAGAGTTTTAATTCAAGAAGAAGATAAAACAACTGTAAACACACACACCCAACATAAGACCACATGAATATGTTAAGAAATATTATCAGACCAAAAGGAAGAAATATACTCCAACACAATAATAATGGATGATTTTAATACCCTACTGTCATCACTGGACAGATAATTCAGACAGAAAATCAAAAAATATCAGAATTGAAACATACTGTCGAATAACTAGACCTAGCAGACATTCACAGAATGTTTCATCCAAGAGTTGGAAACTACACATTCTTCTTATTAGCACATGGAGCATTTCCCAGATGACCATATGCTGGGCCACAGATCAAGGCTGATCCAATTTAAAAAAAAAAATTGAAATCATATCAGATATCTCTCAGTCAACAAAGTGATAAGACTAGTAATCAACAACAAAAGAAGATTGAAAAATACATGACAATTAAACATGCTACTGGATGACTAATGGAACACTGAAGAAATTGAAAAGGAAATAAAATAATTTACTGAAACAAATGAAATAAATACAACCTATCAAAATCTTTGGATACAATCAAAGGCTATTAAGAGGGAAGTTTGTATATCAGTACTTCCATACATTGAAAAAATAAAACAATTTCAGACAGTAAGCCTCCAATCATAAAATGAAATCCAGGGGAACTGTTGATCACCTTGTTTTAATCAGTACATGTTGTATACATGTATTGAAATGTTGTACTGTAGCCCATAAACATTATCATTGTTGTTAAAATATTTTAAAGAAATTAGTTAGAATCATAATTTTGAAAGAGTTTTATAAAGATTAAAGCTAATTTTCTTTTTTAAATTTAATAGACTTAGCCAGTAAAGTGATATGCACTTGGACTTTTCTTTGTTGAATGTGTATAGGAATTTTTCACGTAGTTTCACTTGGCAACATTGCAAACACAAGTGATGTGAGCATTTTGTTATACAGTCAACACACATTACTTTGTGAAGCACCTGTTGAAATTTGTGCCCTATTTCTTAACCACTTAGTGATCTTTTATCATTGCATTATAAGAATTGTTAATACATCTTCAATACTGGTAGCATATTTATTTATATCTCAATGACACTTGGCACTATATGGCTTATCTGTTAAGTTTCTTGAGTTTCTTTTGAATGGGTTTTTTATTTTTTTATTTTTTCTTTAAATATTTATTTATGTATTTGAAAGAGTTACACTTCATGAGAGGTTGCCTTGAAAATGTCAGAGGAAAGGCTCAAGGAAATATATTAAAAGCCGTCTGCACCTTAATGTTTATTGCAGCTCAATTCACAATAGATAAGACCTGGAATCAATCTAAATGCCCATCAACAGTAGACTGGATAAAGAAGTTATGGGACATGTACTTTATAGAATACTATACAACAATAAAAAACAATGAAATCTGGTCATGTAACAAAATGGAGGAGTCTGGAACACATCATGCTGAGTGAAATAAGCCAGTTCCAAATGGACAAATATCATATATTCTCCCTGATCGGTGACAACTAATCGAGCACCAAAAAGGAAACCCGTTGAAGTGAAATGGACACTATGAGAAACAATGACTTGATCAGCCCTTGTCCTGACTGTTGATGTACAACTTAATATTTTATCCCTTTTAGCATTTTTTGTTCTACTTAATACTATTGGTTGAACTCTGTAATTAACACACAATTATTCTTAGGTGTTTAAATTTAACTGAAAAGTGATCTCTGTTAAAGATAAGAGTGGGAATAAGAGAGGGAGAAGAGTTATAATTTGGGACATGCTCAAACTGACTTGCTCCAAATGGTAGAGTTAGAAACACGCCTGGGGATTCCAATACAATCCCTTCAAGCTGGCATGTACCAAGGCCATCTCACTAGTCCAAGTGTCAATTTCAGTTCACAATTGATCATACTGATAGGTCTAAGAGTCAAAGGGATCACATAAACAAGACTAGTGTCTGCTAATACTAACTGATAGAATGAAAAAGGGAGAGAATGATCCAACATGGGAAGCGAGATACACAGCAGACTCATAGAATGGCAGATGTCCTAAATAGCACTCTAGCCTCAGAATCAGCCCTTAAGGCATTTGGATCTGGCTCAAGAGCCCATGTGAGTATTTTAGGCATGGAAAGCCAAGACACTCTGGCCAAAAAAAAAGACCTAAATGAAAGATCTCTGTGAGTGAGATCCCAGTGGAAAGAATGGGCCATCAAAGAAGGAGGTACCTTTCTCTGAAGGGAGGAAAGAACTTCCACTTTTACTATGACCTTGTCTAAAGGTCGAAGTCAATGAACTCAAAAGGCTTCCATAGCCTTGGCAACTCATGACAAGAGCCTAGGGAGATTACTGATGCCATAAACAAGAGTGTCAACTTGTTAAGTCAACAACAGGAGTCACTGTGCGCTTACTCTTAATGTCCTTAATGTGTTGTCCAATGTGAATTTATGTTAGAACTAGTATTCAGACAGTATTTTACACTTTGTGTTTCTGTGTAGGTGCAAACTGTTGAAATTTTTACTTAATATATACTAAATTGATCTCCTTTATATAAAGATAATTGAAAATGAATCTTGATGTGAATGGAATGGGAGAGGGAGCAGGAGATGGGAGGGTTGCGGTGGGAGGGAAGTTATGGGAGGGGAAAAGCCATTGTAATCCATAAGCTGTACTTCAGAAATTTATAGTTATTAAATAAAAGTTAAAAAAATACAAAACAAACAAAAATATAACTTTTAAAGAAAATAAAGGACTATAACTAAATAATACACTATTTTGTGTTGAAAAGTAAAATGTCAACTGCAGGTGACATTATCAATGTAACTAATTCCTTAATGATTTTCATTTGAGCACTATTCAGTATATGGTTTACATACATATAAAATATGTATATAAATACATAATACTAAATATTTAAAAATACTAAATATTTAAAAGCTCTATGTGGCAGTCAAAATCCCAAAAATCCAATTTGAGATTAAAACACATCTACTGTAATTGTATTAGTGACACTCAATTTCCAGTTCAGTTCTCTGTTTTTCATTTAAATGAAGTATAAACATATTTCCCACTAAAAAGTTTATATGGAAATAGAAAAACAGGAAAATTTTGAAAAGAATAATACAGTTTCAAGCAATAATCTAATGGATGATCAGAATCTTTTAATTCTTTCACCATGAATGCTTACATTAGACATTCTAAAACATTCAGCATAATTTTGATTAAAAAAATTTATATTTTACAAACACACTACTTAGTCAATTAATAGAATGAACAGTTGTATATGACTAAAATTTTTCTTAGTAACAAGTGCCTAATCTATAGCCTTTGCAATAGGCATAGTTAATTTCCCAGATTTTAAACCAGTTGAACCTTACTTGAACTATCATTCTTACTATCCATCTGCTACCTGTTCTCTGAATTTCTTTTGAACACAGTCTGTATTTGTTCTCCTTGACCTTCTAGTAATCGATTCCAAAGTCTCTTATCTGTTAGGTATTCTCAGAATCTGCTCCCTGACTGATCATCTCAACACAATATTCATTCTTTCTCTAGCCTAATACTACCACAGCTTTCTCGTGCTTCAGGAACTTCTGATCATTGAATTAAAATGAATCCATCTGTCTGGTTGTACTAGGATTTTCTCATGCATACTGGCATACCAAGAAACCAGTACTCACTACACTATACAATTCTGGATTTTGCCTGGCACCAATATGTTGTTCTAATAGTACTATTGCAGACAACACAGAAGAAAACTGGGTAAAGCAATAGATGTAGCATCAGGAGAGCCATTTACACTTTCCATTGCTGTTAATGTTTAGCAAGCCTTTTGAATGATCTCACCCTCAATTTCACCCTTGATAATATGGGAGCCATAGGAATGGCATCAGCAGGCTATGAAGTTAAGGTAATGTGAACAAAAATACTCAAAATACAAAATACTGTCTTTCTAAAATTTTTACTTTGAAATACCTGAAAAATATTCTGAGATATGATACTGAGAATTTTCTCCATCAGAAGCAGTATTAAATGTGATATGTAGCAATAATCACTATGATTATATGTGTAATTCCCAGAGCTGAGTATAAAGACCTTGTGACAATACCATACCTCCTTCTCGGAGACAACCCCCATATTGAACTAGCATTCTTTTTAAAACATGTTTTATTTACTTTATCTCCAGTTAATTATTCTAATAATTGTCCAATGAACTGATTTAGGAATTTGGTATCTTGTCTAGGTAGCTGCCTCTCCATCGCCTCTGTCCTCAGACCTGCAAAGCTTTCATTCTACTCGTAAACTCCTCCAAAGTGTGCCCGTCTTGTCCATTTCACTCTCAGTGATTCATTCAGATTCACATAGTTGCCTAGATGGAGGATGGGCAAACTTTTTTGTGTGAAGAGCAGACTATCAACATTTTAGATTCCACAGATAGTAAATTTCTGTATGTACCAATGATCCATCTCTTATAGTTTGGAAACATCCTTGTGCAACATATAAACAAATGAGTGTTTCTGAGTCCCATAATTTTTTGCTTAGAATAATCAAGTCAGCCACCAGGCTGTAGCTCGCCAACCCCTGGCTGAGACCACTGCGATGGCTGCTGATGTTAAATGCTGTAATCTCCATCCCAAATCCCTACTCCTCCACACTCCATGTTCCACACTGAAAATAAAATCTGACAATGTTGCTCTCTTAGTCACTGATTATTAGCAATGGTCCAAAGTAATTTTGAGAACCCTGCTATACTCAACTAGAATTCCAGATTTATTAAAATACTTTTAGTTCTTGGCTCCTCTTTTAAAGATTTGATAACCATTTATTAAGTACATGTTATACACAATTGCGTACTCTTCCTTCCTTATAACTTTCTAGACTGAACACCTGAGGCATCTCAATCTGGCAGGAAAAAAATCAACTTCTCCCGTTGCTCTCCCAGTCTCATCTAAGGACTTTTTATTTTCATCTCATAAATTTTAGAATCTCCCTGATGTTCTATTTTTAGTTCTTGAACTACCTTCAGTATATATTTGATCTACTTCTCTCACTTCAATTAGGTAGCTGAAACTATCATAGATACTTCTAGCTCAAATTTCTTCATTTCCATATATTCTAATACTACCTAATAAGCATTGGAAGACATCTAGAATAGAACATATCCAAAACTTGAACCATTATTTTCTTGTGTTTCTAATCTCTATTAACACTAGTATTAAATTTAAATCAGTCACATAAAGTCTGTATCCTAGGAGTGATAAGACTATTCCCCAAAACTTGAAACTACAAAACTTTGATGTACTTTAGATCATTAATATATTAAGATAACTAGGCTTTGCTCTATTTGTCTATCAGAGGAAACGATAAAAATGTCTATGGATAAATAAGTTATTTTAAGGTCTACATTTTTACAAAAATGGAGAAGCACTGGAAAAAAATCACAAAGCTATGCTGAAAACAAACTAGATGACAAAAATCTAGGACAGCAATTAAGAAAACACAAGATAGGCCAGCGCCGTGGCTCAACAGGCTAATCCTCCGCCTTGCGGCGCTGGCACACCGGGTTCTAGTCCTGGTCGGGGCACCGGATTCTGTCCCAGTTGCCCCTCTTCCAGGCCAGCCCTCTGCTGTGGCCCAGGAGTGCAGTGGAGGATGGCCCAAGTGCTTGGGCCCTGCACCCCATGGGAGACCAGGATAAGCACCTAGTACCTGGCTCCTGCCATCGGATGAGCACGGTGCACCGGCTGCAGCGCCCTGTCCGTGGCAGCCATTGGAGGGTGAACCAACGGCAAAAGGAAGACCTTTCTCTCTGTCTCTCTCTCTCTCTGTCCACTCTGCCTGTCAAAAAAAAAAAAAAAAAACCACAAGATAATCGCAGATGATCCAAATATTAAAATCAATAGATTGATATACATTATAAGAACAGTCAAAAAAGGAGATTAAAATGGAAATATATGGCAAAATATAGAAACTGCCATAAAACAGAATTACAATTATTAAGCAAGTGGAAGTTCCATACCAGAGAAATACAATTCAGTTAAGTATTAGTGTAACATATTTTAAACAGTTCACTTAAAATTAAAATAAAGCCCAAGTTTATTTTGGTGAAAATTTTTTGAATCCTGTGCATATGCAGGGTCATCAAAAAAGTTCATAAAATGCATATTATGAAAAAACTGCATTTTTCCATAATTTTTGACATACCCTTGAATATGGGTTTAACAACTCATTAGATAGGGCAGAGACAGAATTTGTAAATAAGAATATAATTCATTATAATTTAAAATAAAACACAGAAAATACTGTAATAGAGATACAGCACAATAAAAATGATCTAACATACATGTAATTGGAATTTCAGAAGAGAGTAAAATAACAAAGCAATATAAAAAGAGATAATGAGTATAACATTTTCAAAATTGAGGAAAAATATAGTCTCAGAAGCTCCATAAACCCAAAGGAAGACAAATCAAGGAAAACCACAACCTGGCAAAGTTAATAAAATGACTGTAAAACATAGACAACAAATTTTATAAGTAGGCAGAATTAAAAAGGAACATTGTATTCTAAGGACAACAATAAAATGGATAGCCTAGCTCTCAAAAGAAAACCATGAAATTACATTTTTTAATATTAAAAGAAAATAACTGACCACAGAATGGTAAACCCAGTGCAGCTATTCATGAAAATTGAAGACAGAAATAAGGACCTAAAATTTTCTGCCTGCAAATGAAACAAAAAACTGGGCAGAATATATAAAATAACTGTTCTCAGTCATTGGCAAAGCAATACACAGCCACATTCTCTGCAATGGGGAAAGAAGAAAGATGACCCTACAATCATCCTGAAACAGCCAGAACTACTTTCTGAACAGAGGGCAGCCAGGAGAAACTGTGTGGATTCCGCTAAGTAGAGAAGGTAGATGTGTTCGTTTCCTATGCTGCAAAACAAATCACCTTAATGTCTGACTCTGCCCGTTTTAGACAGTCTGAGGCAGTGGGAATTCTCAGGAAATAGTACTGAAAAGAAAGGAGCTAAATGCAGAAAGAGACTCAGGAGTCAGTAAAGAGTCTTGGCCGAATGTTAAGGCACACGAGAGTGAGAAGAGGAACTCCATGAACACAAACTCAGTAAGTAACTCATTAGAGTTGGGAGAGATTTTCTGACTAAGACAAGTGGAGGAAGCCTGCTGAACTCCTGCAGCATTTAGGAGAGACCTAGGAAAGATCGTGCCTTAGGAAGAAACCGAAAACACTGCTATGTAAAGGCTGCCTTCGTGCAGCTGGAAGATACACCGTAGAAAGAACTAAGTGGTTTGAGAGAAGTTAATCTGCATTCTAAAATATAAGTCAACACACTTTAAAGGAAGAAAACAATATTCAGACGAAAAGCAATATTCATAATATGTTGTATTTGACCCATTATCAAGAAGGGCTTCAAGCACTAGAAAAATAAAAACAGAGTTGATAGGATTAACAACGAGGGCCTTAAAGAAAGTATTATAAAGCCAAGGGTTTAGAAGTAAGCACACATGTAAGAGAGGGAGGGAGAGACGATATGAAACTAACAAAAGCACTTTACAGTCAAAGCACAAAATCTTAATTGAAAATCGATAGGCTCAATTCAGAGGGGATGCGATAATGAGAAGGATGACACATACAAGGAATAGAAGTAAAACCTTCAATGCTGAAGCCAAGAGAGTAAAAAGAGTAATTTTTAAACCTGAGTTTTGTTACATGTAAAACAAAGTTAAATAGTCTAACATATACAGAAGTAGAGTCCTAAAACAAAAGAAAGTGAGTTAGACTGCACACAAGAAACATGTTAAAGATTGATGGACCCAATATTTCCTATTTTATTCAAAACTATGAAGAAAACTGCACACAAAATTAGTGAAAATAAATGATAAATAGTAAATTCTGAAAGCAATCAGAGAAAGTGCACACATTTCACAAAGTTCAAAAAAGAAATTTCCACTCATGTCTCATCAAAATTAATGAAAGGTAATGGCTGGCTTTGTGGCACAGCTGGTTAAGCTCCACCTGCAATGTTGGCATCCCATACGGATGACAGTTCAAGTCCCAGATGCTGCACTTCTGATGCAGTTCCCTGCCAGTGTGCCTCAGACAGAAGAGGAAGATGGCCCAAGCACTTGGGCCCCAGCTACCCACGTGGGAGACCCAGATAAAGTTCCAGGGTTCTGGTTTCTGCTTGGCCCTGCCCTGGCCTTTGGGGCCCCTTGAGGAATAAGCCAGCACATGGGAGGTATCTCTCTCTCTCTCTCTCTCTCTCTCTCTCTCTCTCTGTCCCTCCATCTGTCTCTAATTCTGCTTTCAAATAAAGGAAATAAATCCTTTTTTTCAAATTAAAAAATAAATGAATAAATATGCTAACTGCTTGAAAATTAAGAACTATAACACTAAATGACCAAAGATGAAATTACAACTGATATTAGAAAACATTTGAAACCACAGTGTAATGAAGATATAACAAAAGGTATGACAAGGGAGCTAAAGCAGTGCCTTAAGGGAAACTTATTAGGAAAGATCAGTTGAAAATAGCAGCTACTTCAAGGACTACAGAGTAAAACAGAAAACCAAATCCTGGTGAAATAATAATAAAATCTTTGTATTACAAAACAAGTATTGGGCTGGCAATGTGGCATAGCAGGTTAAGCTGCTGTCTTGGACAGCAGATCTTGTGTGTAGTGCCAATTTGTATCTTTACTGCTCCACTTCTGATCTAGCTGCCTGCTAATGTGTCTGGGAAGATAGGGAAGATGACTCAAGTACTAGGAGTCCTGCCACCTACATGGGAGACCCAGATGGAGTTCGTGGGTCCTGGTTTTGGCCTGGCTCAACTTTGACTATAATGGCCATTTAGGTAGTGAACCAACAGATAGACTCTCGCCTCTCCGACTCTGACTTTTAAAAAATAAAGTCTTGAAAAAGGAAAATCAGTGTTAAATAGAAAACCAAACAGAAAATTTACTACAGTCATCATCTGATATCTGAAAGGGGATTGGCTGCAGAAACCCATGAATACCAAAATCTGAGTGTTCAAGTCCTTTGTCTAAATTGAAGTCATATGTGCACATAACCTATGCATACCCTGCCTTATACTTTGTCATCTCTACTAACACAATATAAATACTATATATATATATATATATATATATATATATATATAATAGCTGTTGTACTATGTTATTTAGGAAATGACTAGAAAAATGTAGAGATTTAGTACAGAGTTTCTTTGCTGTTTCAAATGTTTTTGATCATAGTTGGTTGAATCCTCATAGGCAGAATCTATGGATATGAAGGTCCAACTGTACTTTCAAAACATAGTCAAATTCATGGGCACTTAGCAAGACTTGATAAGTAAAATGTTACCAACCAGAAATGGAAATGATTAAGGATCCTATTGATATTAAAAAATACAATATAGGAGTTATATACAACTTCACAACAGTATTTAAGTGATTTTTTTTAGGTCAACAAATTTCTCTACAATTTACTAAAGTAAACTTAAAAAGAAACAAAAATATGAAAATGCTGTAACTCTTTTTTTTATAAAGCTTTTATTTAAAGAATATAAATTTCCAAAATACAGCTTATGGATTACAATGGCTTCCCCCTCCATAACATCCCTCCCACCCTCAACCCTCCCCTTTCCTGCTCCCTCTCCCCTTCCATTCACATCAAGATTCATTTTCAATTCTCTTTATATACAGAAGATCAGTTTAGTACATATTACATAAAGATTTCAACAGTTTGCCCTCACATGGCAACACAAAGTGAAAAATACTGTTGGAATACTAGTTATGGTATTAATTCACAATGTATAGCACATTAAGGACAGATATCCTACATGATATATTTTTTAAAAAATTAATTAATTTTCTATGCAATTTCCAATTTATCACCAAGGTTTTTTTTTTTTTATTTACAATTATCTTTATATACAGAAGATCGATTCAGTATATACTAAGTAAAGATTTCATCAGTTTGCATCCACACAGAAACACAAAGTGTAGAATACTGTTTCAGTGCTAGTTATAGCATTACTTCACATTGGACAACACATTAAGGAAAGATCCGTCATGAGACATAAGTACACAGTGACTCCTGATGTTGATTTAACAATTTGACACTCTTGTTTATGGCGTCAGTAATCTCCCTAGGGTCTAGTCATGAGTTGCTGAGGCTATGGAAGCCTTTAGGGTTTGCCAACTTCAATCTTATTCCAACAGGGTCATAGTCAAAGTGGAGGTTCTCTCCTCCCTTCAGAGAAAGGTACCTCCTTCTTTGATGGCCCCATTCTTTCCACTGGGATCTCACTCACAGAGATCTTTCATTTAGGTCTTCTTTTTTTTTTTTTTTTTTTTTTTTTTCAGAGTGTCTTGGCTTTCCATGCCTAAAATATTCTCATGGGCTCTTGAGCCAGATCTGAATGCCTTAAGGGCTGATTCTGAGGCCAGAGTGCTATTTAGGACATCTGCCATTCTATGAGTCTGCTGTGTATCTCGCTTCCCATGTTGGATCATTCTCTCCCTTTTTGATTCTATCAGTTAGTATTAGCAGACACTAGTCTTGTTTGTGTGATCCCTTTGACTCTGACCTATCAGTGTGATCAATTGTGAACTGAAATTGATCACTTGGACTAGTGAGATGGCATTGGTACATGCCACCTTGAGGGGATTGTAGTGGAATCCCTGGCATGTTTCTAACTCCATCATTTGGGGCATGTCTGATTGAGCATGTCCCAAATTGTACATCTCCTCCCTCTTTTATTCCCACTCATATTTCCCAGGGATCCCTTTTCAGTGAAAATTTAAACACCTAAGAATAATTGTGTGTTAATTACATTGTTCAACCACTAGTACTAGAATAAAAAAAAATACTAAAATGGATAAAGTATTACATTGTATAACAACAGCACAAGAACTGATCAAGTTGCTGTTTCTCATAATGTCCATTTCACTTCAAAATGCTGTAACTCTTAAAGAAGTACAATTTGTTAGTGAAATTTTTTGTGAACTCTCCAGATCTTGATGTAGTTACTGGTAAATACTTCTAATGTTTATAAAAAAATTTTAGCACAAAACTTACACAATTTTTCCTGAGAATATAGGAAGATTTGCAACTCATTTTATTAAAGTCTAAGTTTGATACTGAAAAATGAAAAATATGAGATGAAAATTATAATTTCTCTTTTAGTTATGTTTGAAAATTCTAAATAAAATATTAGCATATTAAACTCAGCAATACATAAAAATATAACTCCCAGTGCTCAAGTCATGATCAATAGGAATAGAAAAATACTGAATATTTGAAGATAAATCATTGAAAATCAAAAACTAAAGAGAATAAATTTTCTTCTTATATAAAATATTTGTCAAATTGTATTCTCATAATGACTGAAACACATTCAGAATGTTGGAAATAGAAGCATTCTTATTCTAATGAAGCTTATAGACAGCATGATTAATAGAAAATTACTAGAAATTTCCTCCAACTTAAGGAATAAGGTAAGAATGTCTACTGTCACAACTTCTAGAATTTCTTGCTAATGTAAATAAGGTAAGACAAAGATTAACATTGGAAAAGATAGTATGAAGCTATCATTATTTATTAAAAATATGGTTATGCACATAAAAATCATTAAAACATATACAGACCTTTATAGTACCAAAGAACATTCACAGTGCAATCTTATCTCTTTCTGAAAAATTTTAAATAGTGATAAAATAAGAAAAGTTATCAATTGAGGCATTTGCCATGTTCATAAATTAGAATTTTCTACCAATAATATAAAAAATATCAGTTGTCCATAAATTCAACTATTAATATAATTGACTTTTTAATAAAGACTTATTTATTTGAAAGGCAGAGATAGAAGCAGAGAGAGAGAGAGAGAGGGAGGGCGATCTTCGAAGCACTAGTTCACCACCCAAATGGCCCCAAAGGCCAGAGCTGGGCCAATCCAAAGCAAAGAGCCAGGAGCTTCTTCCTGGTCTCCCATGCATGTACAGAGGCCTAAGTACTTGGTCCATCTTCTGCTGCTTTCCCAGTTGCATTAGCAGGGCACTAGATCAGAAGTGGAGCAGCCTAAACTCGAACTGGCACCCACATGGGATGCCGACACTGCAGGCAGCAGCTTTACCTGCTATACCACAGCACTGCCTCCATAATTGACTTTTTAAGTAATTACACAGACTCTTTTTAATCATAATGTTAAAATTACAATGTTACTGTGGGAGAACATGTGAGACACCACCATTGCTAAATGATCAAAGTTAACATCACCAATAATGAGACAAATCAGCGTGTGTCTCCTGAGACATGCATTGAGAAAACACAGAATCACTTGTATGATTTTACTACCAAAAATGCATAACTTGGATCAAATCATGAGAACATATCATATTTCAACTAGATGGACATGCTACAAAGTAATTGTCCTATACTCTTGAAATTATCTCAGCTTCTAATGCGATTCATTCTTAATCAAATGCAAGCATGTATTTTTCTATGAAAATCCAACTAATTATAAAATGTATGTTGAAATGCAGTAGACTAAGTGTCAAAGAAGCCTTCACAAATAAAGGAAACCATTATGTTACCAAATTCAAGACTTTTGAAAGGATGGTAGATAAGATAGTATAAATTTAGCGTAAGAGTAAGACAAGTAATGAAGACCCATTTATAAGACAAGTAAAATAATGGATAAGGAGTACAGATTTAGACCTGTTTCACTTTCACTTGATGGGTGAAAGTTGCTGTACTGTAGTGGGTTTAGGATCACTTCAGGACCATTCCATTCAGTCAATTAGATATCCACACTGGGGAAAAAAGTGAATCTTGAGAAAAAAAAGGATGTTGATTCCAATCTAAGATCATGCATGAAATTCAATTCCAAATGGATTGTGTATTTAAATGTTAAAAGTAAGAGAAAAAAAACTTATAGATGAAAATACAGGAAATTTTCTATAAAACATTGGAGTGAACAAAGAGTTCTTATATTCAACACAAAACAAACCACCCAAAGTGGAAAATGTGGTAATTTGTATAGAAAAATAAATAAAACCCAACATTTTATGATGCCATATTATAATGTAAACAAATATTTAATAGAATATTGTCATATTAAATCCAACAATTGATATTTAGAAATATATTATAATTCATTTATTGCAAAGCTACATGGTTAATTCAATATTAAGATAAATATTGTTATAAATCATATTAACATATTAAGAGAAAATACCCTCTCAGTAGATACAAATAAAAACCCAAGCAAAACAAATCAACACTAATCCATGATTAAAATATTGAAAATTAAGGCAGGCAAAGGGCTTATTAAGCCCATTAAGATGCGTTCAAGTACCCCATATTTCCCTAGTACCTGAGTTCATTACCCAACTCTGCTTCCTGACTCCAGCTTTCTGCTAATGCAGATTATATGAGGCAGCGGTGAAGATCCAAGAAACTGGGTTTCATGGAGGACCTGAATTGAGTTCCTAGGGCCAGGCTTTGGCCCAGCTCTATCTAGACTAGAGCACTGATGAAATTTAGGGAGTAAAACAACATATGGGAGATCTCTCTCTACTTGTTTTTCTCTTTGTCAAAAAAATAAAAATTAGGACCGGTGCCGTTGCTCTCTTGGCTAATCCTCCATCTGTGGCTCCAGCACCCCGGGTTCTAGTCCTGGTCTGGGTGCAGGATTCTATCCCGGTTGCTCCCCTTCCAGTCCAGCTCTCTGCTGTGGCCCAGGAAGATCAGTGGAGGATGGCTCAAGTGCTTGGGCCCTGCACCCGCATGGGAGACCAGGAGAAGCACCTGGCTCCTGGCTTCAGATTGGAGCAGTGCGCCAGCCATAGGGGCCATTTGCGGGGTGAACCAAAGGCAAAAAAAGACCTTTCTCTCTGACTCTCTCTCTCTCACTGTCTAACTCTGCCTGTCCAAAAACAAAACAAAAAAAAAGTAAAAAAAAAAAAAAAGAAATAAAAGAGAACTTCACTATCTTAACCAAGGACTTTTTTTTCCCAAGATATAGTTTATTTACTTGAAAGAGTAACAGAGAGAGGGAAAGACAGAGAGAGGTACTCCCCAAGGGTCAGCAACAGCCATAGTCAGGTCAGACTGAAGGCAGAAAATTCCATCCAAGTCTCCCCCAAGGATGGCAGGTGCCCAAACACTTAGGCCATTTCCAGTGCTTTCTCACACGCATTGGCAATGAAATGGACCAGAAATGATGGAGCTGGGCCTTGAACCTACACTCTGCCATGGGATGTGTTATCACAGGTGGGAGTTTAATCCACTGTGCCACAACAGTGTCCAAAGGACTTTATTAAAAATTCTAGAGCAAACATTATTTATATGAGTGACATGTTACAGCATCATTTTTAAAATGAAAATAATAAAGGTCCTTATGTTAAGTGGATTATCAATCCAAAGCAATAAACAGAAAAATTATAAAATGATAGGCATTAGGGAAAAAAGATGTTACTATTGAGGTTTATATCATATTTGTCAACTAGGAAAACATTTAATTTGCAAGTTAGTATTACTAATTGGGTAGCTTAGCAAAATTGGTAGATATTTGATCACTCTACAAAAGTCAATTTTTTTTCATTTTTATGAAGAAACGTGTTTTTTACAAAGGTAGAATTTACCACAACAATAAAATCTGATACTTAAATCTATTGGGAAAAAAGGTGCAGCTCCTTTATTGGGAAGAATGCTGGATTTCTATTGGCATTCTTAACGGACAAATTAAATGAGTAGGAGGTTAATCCAGATTGACAGTCAAACTCATAACTCTCCAACTTTCTGCAAATTAATAAAAAAGTATTAACTGCCATTGCTAATATTAACAGGATTTATTTGCTGAGAATTCACAAGGAATTCTAAAATATACTTGAGTATGCCGAGGGTAAAGAACAGTCAAGACAATTTGGAAGTAGAGGGAGGAAGAAGAAACATGGTGAAATGTTCTTTCAGAAATCAAAGTTTATTATCATGTTATATTGTTAGGAATGTATGCTGTTGATTCATGAATAAAGAGATCGATTGGACAGAGTGGAGACTGCAGAAACCAATTAATCTATCCAGGAAAAAAAAATTGGGGGTGGGGGTTCAGCACTGTGGTGTAGCAGGTAAAGCTGCTGCCTGCAGTGCCAGCATCCCATATGAGAGCCAGTTCAAGTCCCGACTGCTCTATTTACAATCCAGCTCTCTGCTATGGCCTGGGAAAGCAGTAGAAGATGGTCCAAGTCCCCAGACCCCTGCACCCACATGGGAGACCTGGAAGAAGTTCCTGGCTTTGGATTGTCTCAGCTCCAGCCGTTGTAGCCATCTGGTGAGTGAAACAGCAGATGGAAGACTTCTCTTTCTCTCGCGCGCTCTAGCGCTCTACCCACCCCCCACCCTATGCGCACGCCTCCTCGTAGCTCTGCCTTTCAAATAAATAAATCTTAAAGAAAAATAGGGAGCTAGCATGATAGGTTGATGGGAAAAGTGCACATTCTTAAACTGCTGGAACATCAGTATAGAGAAAAATGGAATTAGATTCTGTCTTAAAGCACACACAAAAATTTTTTAGATAAACCCAAATATAAAAAATAAATTTTATTACCTTTGTAAATGTACAGAATAATAAGTAAAACTGGTAGATATGGACTGCATTTCAAGTAAGTTTTTTTTAAGATTTTATTTATTTGAGAAGTAGAGTTACAGACAGTGAGAAGGAGAGAGGTCTTCCATCCACTGGTTCACTCCCCAGATGGCTGGCTGCAACGGCCAGAGCCATACCTATCCAAAGCCAGGAGCCAGATGCTTCTTCTGGGTCTCCCGTGTGGGTGCAGGGGCCAAAGGACTTGGACCATATTCTGCTTTCCAAGGCCACAGCAAAGAGCTGGATTGGAAGAGGGGCAGTCAGGACTAGAACTCACACCCATATGGAATGCTGGTGCCACAGGCAGAGGATTAACCTATTGAACCATGACACCAGCCCCTATAGTTTCTTTTCATGTAAACAGAAATAAATTTACAATAGAAGCTGAAGCTGAGAGATAATATCTATAGTACAATATAGCCAATACAGTATATTCAATGCAATACAATTGAATATAGTGCACTAGCACTATGCAATGTGAGTGATAGGGAATAAAATTCAGCTACAAAAATAAATCTCAAACCCTACAGTTAAGTTGAAAAAGAAAATTATACAATATATACTACAGCATGGTTCTATTTATAAAACTTCAAAACCAGGTAAAAATGATGTGAGTGTTGTTCAAGCTATAAAGAATAGCAAAACAATGGTAAAAAGAAAATATAGAATACTGATAGCTTAGGGGTGCACATGGGAAGGAGTATCAGATGAAATGTGTAATGGCAAGCATAACTTTTAACACTTCATTTCTGAAACTGAGTGGTGGGCATACCGGTGGCTTTCCTCTTCACCTTTAAACTACGCATACTCCTTCATAATGAAAATGAGTAAGAGTTCTCAAACTACAGCTAAACTTAGTTAACCTCATTTGTTAAGGAGAGTGGCTGGCAAACTATTCCCTTTCCAGCTTCATGGATTTCTCTTGGTGATGGATGATGAGATAATTAATTAGTAAATGTTAATCATTTAATATAACCCTTTCCAGTTACTCAGTATTTTTGGAGTTTACTAAACTAGGGTTGATAGTCCTTGTAATAGGCACAGTTACTTTTAATACCTCTTAAATTTCTATTAACATATTAAGTCTTGACCTTTGAGATATAAAGGTGGAACAGTCACCAGCTATGTGAGTTCCAAAAGCTTAATTAGCATTTCTGTCTCTGCTTTTATAAAAATGTTTGTTATTTTTTATACTATTAACCTCCTGCTACCAAAATCTATATATTCCTTCAGTTCTGTCTAGGATACAAGTGAGGACACACATACAGAATAACCATGGTCCAGAAGATGGCATTGTGATTGCATTCTCAGTAGGCTCCTATCATCCTCAGGAGAGGCATGCTCACAGACCAAGAGAACAAGTACTCAGGGCCCCATCACCTCTGTCACAAGTCTTGAATAGCCACAAGTTTAGAATATCCAAATGGAAGCATGTCCAGATCCATGAGGGACTGTATAGAGTGACTTGATGTAGGAAGCCTGGTGTCCTTATTACTGTTCCATGTGGTTCAATATACAGTAGATGAACTTCTTTCATTTAAGATTCTACCAATTTATGGTACTTAATGTAGTTATTGGGTGAACTAGGGACAAGTAGAGTAGGCTGTATATAAATATTGAAGCCAAGCCATATGATCCATTCTGTAAAAAGCCTTCCAGTGGATCAGACCTGTTGATGTCTTGCCTAGCCTTTGTCAGAACACAAGTATCACTATACAGATTTTGAAATAGAAGTCTTTATTTTCTATCATCCTTTTAAATGTCCCAAGTGACATTATTCAAATATTTTAGTATGTTGAAAACACAGCATCTACTCCCACCCCATGCTTGACCCTTCCTGACTTTGAATAAGTCTGTTACTCTATGTACACACTAGTGACATAAGCTGAATGAAACTGTTGAACTATGATTCTCTACATGATCAATTCAACAGAAATTCTTCCTCTGGCTTAAGAGGGAATTAAGATAACCTTTAATGTTGTTTATGCTTTATATACTGACATGGTTTTCACCACAAAATATTCCTTATATAAAAGAGTATTTGAAAAATGTATCATTTGTTTCCTTTCTAAGACCTCTGGCCAGCATCAGCTCAAACTACTTTTATTTTGCCCTTGAGATAAATTCACCTAAATATTTCCCTTACTAACCTCAACAGCCTGACACAGTATATTACTTTTTGAGTCACAGTCCTCCTTTTCATTGCCAATATTTTCTTACTCATATCTTTAAGAAAGGGTTTTTGTAAAGCCACATTGAATACTGCTAGATCTTTATTTTCTTTTCTTTGGAAATTGTAAAATATTGTAGTTCAATCACTGGGCTCTAACTCTCTAATCCAGAGACTTGATTCTCATCTAGAGTCATTTTCTTTTCTTTATCCTAAGTCTAGTTTCCCTTTATGAAACACCATGGGTGTTTGGTCTGAAAATCCATGTGGGTAATTTCTTTTTATTTACTTCTGATACCAACAGTCCTGATGTTTTCTCCTAACCATATGGCTAAAGAATCATGAGCAGTAATGCCAGGCCAAAGATAAGTAGAAGAGAATTCACTAGATGGCTCGATATCTTTAAAGGAATTTTCTAGAAAAGAACATGAATACTCTACATTTTCTTACCACTAGGATTGGGCTTTTGTCTGTTGTAAAGAATAATATAAATCAAATTTCAACGTGAAAATACTTAACTTCACATTCTCTAAACATAAAATGATTAAGGTCCTAACAGATTACAATCTAAGAACGATATCTGCAAGTCAGGTGACTATTGACAATTCAAGTATAAACAACTTTTTGTAATATGGGTTAAATCCCTTCTGAATTTAATCTCATAAGGTACTAGCTTATGGCTCATTCTTGGCTGAGTGATCACGATGATGGGAAGAATTCCAATCTCACTGAAATATGAAAAAAACAAAAAGAGTACCATTGGACTGTGCTACCAAGCAATAATAATGATTGAATAATAATAATTGTTAACAATACTATGATCTTACAGCTAACACTTAATGTGTATTGCTTTTCTTATTCGCCACCAGAAACCTCAGGGTAAGTTCTCATGTACATATTATAGATGAAAGATCTCAGGGTTAGAGGGGTTTTATACATATCTCAAAGAAATATAGTCAATGAATAGTGGGAAACTGAATTCTCCCTAATTTCTCATACCAGAAAACAAGCATCTAGTCAATCCACTCTTTTGGAAAGAAATAAAAAAAAATTGAAATGACAGTAAATGCATATATATATATATATATATATATATATATAATAAAAAGAATGCTAGATACTAATCTATAAAAAGAATAGATAGAAAAATTTAGAGAAGTTGGTTATCTTTTATTTGTTTAAAACCCTGGATAATGATATTTATGGATAGCTCTTCACACACAACTAGTGTGGCTATTAAAGATATGAAGTTTAATGATATATGAAAGTCTTGATTGAATGGAGCACTTCAGTACCACTGTTCATTAGGATATGAATGTTAGTCTTTCCACCGGCAGCAAGCAGCTCTTTTTTTTTTTTTTTGGATACTGCTCTCATGTGGGTATTCTTTCTGTGGGCCACAGAAAACCTTAGCTAAGTTTTCAGTTAATGAATTTCTGGTTTCTAAAGTCCCTAATTCCCACTCTTGCCATAAGACACACTTTTCTCCTCAGCGCCCCAATCCAATTTAGTTTCTATTCTGATCCTCTAGCCTAAAATAGATGGCAAAGGAAGCATTAAAGTACTAAATAAGATGAATCCAAGGAAAAAGGAAGAAGGAAAATGATGACAAGGAGATGTTGGTCAGAGCAAAAATGTGGAAAAAAATGAACAAAATGTTTTTCTCAGGAGAGAAATAAAACATAAAATGGTCTGAAAATAACTTTAAAAAATGCCATATAATATGGGGAAGAATTAAGTCTATACTTAGAGATGCTAAATAAAAAGGACTTCCGTGGTGGGACAACGAGAGTAAAGGAGAACAGTAGTCCTAATCTTTGTTTTACCAAGAGGAGCCTCCTATAAAAGGCAAAGGGTGTGAAATGCTGTCTTCCCAGCAGAAAACTGTGTTCCACCAACCCAGTAGGACGAGGCAGAGCCTTCAAATCATCCTCAAAGCTTGGGAAGAACACAGAATGGGATGGAAGCTAGAAATCTTAGTCCCGCACAAACTAGATGAAATCTCCAGCCAGTATGTGAATACAATCTTCCTTAGACTTATGAGGAGAAATACTACTATGAAGCACAGTCTGGGTATTAGGTCGATTTCTTACCTTAGCCAGCAGGTTTACTTAGGAAACACTGGGATACAAGCACATGGCACCATTTATGTTCTCTAGGATTCTACCCACTAAGAGACAGTGGAATGTGGGAATCTGTCATAAGGTTTAAGAGTCCATACTCCCTTTCTGTTGACTGATTTGTTCTAAAATATACTACAACTGCATTTGTCCCTACATACAACTAGTAAACAGAACCAGCATGTCCCCTTTTCAGAGTGCAAACAAGAATGTGTGCTAAGCGTATGTTCAGAACAAGGATCTCTCTTTGGTGGATTATAATAAACCTATTGTGCAAAGACGTTTATTGGAGCTCTACACCAGGGAGGTAACTGATTCTTTTGCTCCTCATAGTTCATCTTCTCTTCTTCCTCTCTCCCTTCTTCCTCTTTATCAAATATTTAAAATCAATTTTAAACTAACTTCTGTCTCCTTTCTCCAATGAGGAAACCATTTAAAACATTTTTAAAAGGTTTAGTGAATATTGTAGAAACTGGAAGATGGGTAATTATGGGAAGTTGCAATTCTAGGGTGGATTCTTCTCATAAATCTTCCCTCTGTGCTAACCTCCCCGTTACGCAAACAGCAAAAACACACACATTGATCACTCACTCAGAAAAACGCATTTATATCAAGGTTGTCTTCTTTTCCCCTCTACTTAGAATATTTATCTTCATCTTAAACAGTCCATAAATAGGAGAGGTTTAATTAAAAACTTGAAGATGTGTGTTACTGTTAATTGAATTCTTACCATAGTTACCTTTGCACACCAATGTTAATAAAACTCCAGTTCAAAGTGGATGAGTTTGGGGAATTGAGATAGCTATTTATTTCCTCACCTGAGGTGCCAAGATAATCTTCTCAGTAAAATAAAGAACCCAATTAGGAGAGCTCTCATTTGTAGCTATTGATCAAGTTTACGCAAACTGCTAAGATTTCTAAGCAAAACACATCAGAGGCTCAAAGGCCATCAAACAAGGTCAAGTGAGTGAGAAAGGGAAATCCTTCCTTGCGTTTTGAAAACCGTTCACCTGTGGAGCAGATAATGGACTCGCCGCTCTTCCCGGCTAGCTCGCAGTCCCTCCCCCACCCGCTGAGCCTGCCCGTTCCGCACCTCCCAGTATTACCAAGCTATAAATTGCCGGGAGCTTAGAGACAATCAGGTCACCACGGCCCTCTCTAGGGAAAAGCTTCTTACTTCCGAGCAGCGCGGTTCGACTGGAAAGAGAGGAAGGAGGGAGGGAACCTTCGCGGTAGTCGTCACGAGCTGGCAAAAGGGGGTGGCCAGCGCTGGGGGAGGGGGCCAGCACCCCGACCATGTCACGCTGGACCCAAGTCTACAAACTTAGGGGTCGCCGCAGTGGAAACTCCCAGGGCGCTCTCCAGCGCCTGGAGCCGCAGCTGCTGGGTGGAGTCCTGCTCCGAGGCCCCACCTATGGGACGCAGCTTTGCCTGCATCTCTGGGCCACCGCACCCTTCGGGGCGAGTCTCCTGTCCCCGGCCTTGCAGCGGCTTCCTACTCCCGCTTCCAAGCCTGGGTTCCCCGCCGGGGGAACGATTTGATTAGCCTCCCACCGCCTCCAGGGCCACCTCCCTGCAGCTCGGCTGGAGCACACTTGCGCAGCCTCCTTTCAGTCCCCTCCCTGCCCTGCTTTCCCAACTCGGCTGGGTCAAACGGCCAAAGACAAACTTCTGCCTGTCTCCCTTCCCCGCGCGCCCACCTTTTCAAAAAAACCGAACCCACGGCTGGCGAACCCACACACATCGAAACTCCTAGGGCACTGTGGCAGTCTGGGCATGCTCAGTATCAGGGCAGGTTTTGATTGAAAGTAAAAAAAAAAAAAAAAAAAAAAAAAGCTTTGTATTGTGCTGTGTCTCCTCCCGTGCCAACGGCTTGCTGAACAGGTTGCGGGGCATCCCTGAGCCTACCCAAGGGCTTATCAGATGCCCTTGATTGTGTCTCCTTGGGAACTGTTCCCCTCTGAGTTCGTCCCCCTCCCCCACCCCTCCATCCCCCTCTTGGGTCCCTGTCCGCTGAGGGGATGGAGAGACACCAACAGAACTGGGATGGGCGATGCTGGCCGAGCGGATCCACCTATTATTAGTGCGCGCGGATTGGCTCCTGGGCGCAGCGTACTCATGCTGGAACCAATCAGGCTGCCGGGGCTGGGAGATGATGGGCGGCCGCCTCCTCAGTGGAGGGATTCCTGGAGAAGCTGCAGTGTGGGGATGCTCTAGACCGAGTACTGCCCCCAGTGTCTTTCTACCTCCCTCTCCTGCAGCGGCACTTAGCAGCAGCAACTTGAGGCTGCACCCTGGGCGCGCTCCCGGGTGGTGCTAAGCGCAGAGAGGGGCTCAGCACCCTCCTGGGGTGTGTGTGTAGGGTGGGGGCGGCCGGCTGGGACCAGCTGGTGGCCCTGGAAAACCTCCCACACACCCACACCCACACACCCCTTTTGTGTTACAGGCTGCCCCTCCGAGAGCGGAGGCAGCGAGAGAGTCCGCGTGTGCCGCTCACCGGTCCGCACCGCACCGGGGAGAGCGGAGGGGACCGAGACCGGCACCACCTCCTGGTCCTTGCTCCAGGTAAGGCAGCGGGACTAGCCGCACCGCTACCCTGGCGGTGCCTCTGTGTTTGGATCTGTCCGAAAGATTTTCTTCTCGGAGCACTTGGCTCTTGGTGGTTGGGAGACTGAGACCGAGGGAGGGATCCCCGGTGGCCTATTGTGAGATGTATGAGACCACATGGGCATCTCCTGGAGAAGCACTTTGCATAGATTGAGCCTGGAGTTGAGGTTGGGCATCCCCCATCTTCTTGCTTCCTCTTTCCTTCTCTCGTGCTCTCTCTCCTGTCCCCCACCCCCAATTCATATTCTCATTTCTCTCTCTCTCTCCCCTCCCCCCTCCTCCTTCCCTCCCCCCAACCCCTCAGCACGCACAGGGTTTCTTTCTCCTCCTGGCGTGGATTGCCTTTCTTAGAGGAAAGAGGGGGAGTAAAGAAAGGAGAAAAATTTCTTTCTGTCCAGGTTGGGGGGAAAGGCAAGGTAGAAGACAACCTCTTGGAAAATTAGAGTACAAAAAGCAATTAAACAGGATAAGGAATTACACTGCATGAGGGGAGCAAACAGGCCATCCAGTTCCTGATGTCAGAGAGAGGAGGCATCAAGTTTGACTTGATTTCCTTGCAAGAAGCTGTGTCTTTCATTTAATTCGTTCAAACGGAACAGAAATAAACCGACAATCCAACCCACTTTCTACTGCTTAATTGCTGTTGCTTTTAAGTGCCAACCATCTGACTTTTCCTTTTTCCATCTGCCCTGTGGGACTGACAATTGGGCATTGCACATCCGTGTTAATGTCTGAACTTTGAGGGGTTTCCTGAGTCCAGAAAAAGCAATTAGAAATAGTTACTTTCCAGAGGTTCATCAGCATGGCCTGTATATTGAAAGACAAAAACATGCAAAGTTTAAAAACATTTGTTAAGTGATATCAATATTATCAAGAAGCTGGGATTTCTACTTTGAGGAAGCAAATTTTCTAGTTAGCTTTGTAAACATGTTGATATTATTCACTCTCTCAAATATTAACCCTTTGGTGAAATAAAGCCACTGTTTAACTTCCATGTTAAAGTTCTATTTGTGTATGAATTTTTGTTTTATTCTGTGTCGCTTACTGTCTGCCTGTGTTTTATTAGCTGGATATCAAGTTCATGCCTTGCCATGTTTTCTCTTAATATCAGACTATCTAATGGATGTAAACACGATATGTTTACAATTTCAGCACTGAGTTTAGAAGGTACATGAAGTCTCAGTTGGCCAAGAATCCCTTCCTACAGAAACAAAGTTTAGAAAGTGATGTTAGGAAGCTAGCCTCACGTTTAAGTATTTGTAAAGGGGAGAACATTTCTGTTCCCATGGTTTGCTAGGAAAAGAGAAAGCTATCAAAACAACAACATGCCCCGGCAGCCTACATAATAGGTCAAGTAAATGGTACTTGTTGGACAGAGCCTCAACAGCTTCAGCAATCTCTCATTCCAGCATCTGTGGTAGCAGCTTTCTTTTCTTATTATTCATCAGAGAGAGCTAAGTGATTACTGTTGGATGGGAGGAGGTAAAGAGAAGTACCTAGTTAGATAAAATGGAAAAGCCTTCCAAGTGGGTCCCTCATGAATGCAGAAAAGCCAGCAGATGTTACTATCCAGATAAACCCTTTCCTTTGATTTATCAGGGGAAACGCCAAGTCAATTTTTTTTTTTTTTCTGGATTTCCACTCGGGGTAAGAAAAGGCAATCTTCTGCCTTACCTCTGCCTGTTCTTCAACACTAACCTGTGTGCTGTGCCCCAGAAAGTGTTCTGTTTCACTGCGTATCTTTGTGTAAGTTTTTATCAACTTAGGGAAGAACTGGTTTGATTTGCCATCAATATAACATGTATTATTTTCTAAACCATTTTCCATTTGAGGCAATCCTGTCTTCCACTTACTTATGCAGAAATACCTACTTGCAAGGAAACAGAAAGGCTTCTTTCCAGGGTTTTGACATCGAAATGACTTTTTAAGAAATGCAGTGTCTCTGCTGAAAGCTTACTCCAGTGTTTAGAGGTGCCACCTTTGGGTTACAAGGACAAAAGGACAATCACTTAATTACCTCATATGTATGTGTAACTGAATTAACAAGTTTAGACATGCATAGATGTACAGAAGGGAAACCAACTGCTTTCCATGTAAGCGCAGAAAGATTTTGTGTGCTTGTTTTGCCACTATCTTAGGAAATTGTGAAAGTTCCGTCTTGGCTTATGACATTTATCTTCATCACTCTTTACACGTTAATTATAGCATTAAGCTGTAAAAATATGCATATTAATAATTTTTCTACTTGTAAAGCTTACCTTTTTATATATTGGAAATCAGAACTAATTCTAATATATGATGAGTGGATTTAAGAGAGATTTTAAATGATATAGGTTGGTATTACCCTATCATGCCACAAAATATTTTGGTGTCACCATTTCATACATTCTTTATTTTTCTACTTTTAAAATAATGTTTTAATGAATGTTTCATTGTATATATATTTTAAGGCATTTTTATGAGAACTGAAGATTGTCAGTATTTAAAAGAAGTCCAAAAATACTAATTTCACAAAAAATAAGCACTGTTGAGAGTTGTTGCTGAGTAGTTTTGAACTTCAATTCATAATGTAGGTTATTAATTATTCTGTCTGGTCAAATTTTCAGATAGTTATCAATGATGTGAAAATGGATAACAGCATTTGTGTTACAAGATTTGCATGTGAGATTCAGTGCTAACTGAAAATAAGACTGGAAAATAGTAGCTTGTCTTAATTACATTTGCAAAATGAGCTCAAAGATTAATAAATAAAATGGAGAATGTGTTAGAAATCTGAAAGTTAATTTGAACTTCCCTTTAGCTTAATAACACCACAGACATAATATCAATTCATCTCTTTTGATGTCAGTATATTACATCAATTTAGAGTGAATTCCCAAAACAGGCTTTTAGAGCCATCTAATGTTAAAGAATTCACACTTAACACATGCAATTATATGAGCCGGCAATTTATATAGCATGTGACTTCCAGTTTATACAGCAGTTATGAAGAGTTATCCTTAATTTCAAAATGGAACACATTTGTTTTCTCGGTGGTAATGACTGAATGCTTTTTAGGGAGGAAAAAGCAAAAATTAAATAGCTTGATTATATAATGGTACAAGTTTTGACTGATCTTCCAGAAAATCCAGACCAAAGTTCTACATTGTGCTATAGTATAAAGTAAATATTACTGGTCTTGCCAGAATTTTGCTTGAGAAAATTTTTGGATTACATATCTCATCCACTTGTGATTTTTTTTTTTAAATTTTGAGTGAGTTATTTGTCATGAACATATGAAAGCTTAATATATGAGATGATTTATAGGTAACTCTCTTTTCCATTGAAATTGATCTAAGCTATTTAAATAAAATATATAATAGTCTAAATAAATAATTTCAGTTAGCGCTTAAGGATATGGTATACATTATGTATTCTACATATATAAAATTTTAAATTATGGAACTTATTTCAGAAAGGATTAGAAACTATTGGGCAGTAGGATATGATGTGCTGAAACTAGGGTACTCATGTAGGGAAGTACCAGTTAAACACAGATGACAATGTCTTGGTGAGTTTTCAGTGTCTTGTTGGTTGAAATGCTAGACTTGTTCATTGATGTAGCTCCTCTATAGCTTTGGTAAGAAGTGATTTTTCTATATATCATGGTTGAGAAAACTGTCAGCACAAGCAAATGCAACTCTGTAATTCACCTCTGTATGCGGGCAGCATGTAAGTTGAAATCATAATTTTACATGTTTGGACATGATGAATGATAAAGTTTCTTTCTCAGGCTCTTAGCAGATGTTTCTTTCAGTATTTGCATTAAAGTAAATTTACTCTTAATCATTTACATAATTAAATGATGTCATTCCCATTGGTTTTTCACATGGGGGACATGGGAAACATATCTTTTTATTTAATTATTCAAGGAATGGCCAGTATTTCTTTAGTATCTTAGCAAACTTGATTCGAATGTCTCCATTAAATATGTCCGTTTTCTTAAGCAGGCATTTAATCTTTTCAATCCAAAGTGAATAGCATTTTTCCTTCAGCTTCTCGGTCATTTTAAGAGCATTCTTGAGTATCTTTTATATTGGCCACAAAATAAACTTACAGCAAGGCTTATGAGCATCACTCAACTCCAATGTATTAGCAATAGGAAACTAATCTTATTTTAAGTTATGTTGCAAAAAATATGCTACCTATTACAACCAAGAGAGCATGCCATCCTTTCCTGCCTATAGGTATGCAACTTTAACTTTGTTTTATTAAAAAAAAAGAAATCTTTTTTTAAAGTGTACAATGAAATTTTTTGCCCTTGTAGAAATAGTAAGCACCATTTCTGCCACCTTCAATATAATTTCATAGGTCATCTTGCAAAATGCCATCTCTTTTTTACCATGTCTTTGAGACATGCAAAGAAAATAAATAATTATTTCTATAATTTCTATAATTCTTTCCCTTTTTAAACTTCAGGTTCTAATTGCTTAAAGCAACTCATAATTTTCTTTGGGTTGCTTTTGTCTATGTAAATATGCCTAATGCTTGGATAGGATGTTAGGCTGGTTTCCATGGTTGACCAGTAATGTAAATGAGAGGTCAAAGTTTATCTTTTTGTTTACTGATAATGTGGACACAGAAAACATACTTGTCATTCATATAATACCTACAGTATAGTTAGCATATTAATTGTAGTCATAGGGAACCATTGTGTTAAAAAGGAGCTCTGGAAAAATCATAGCAGGATAACATAATAATAAATGCCTTCTATTTTTTGGTTGTCCATATAAAAATGAGAGCTGGGGAATTTTCATATTGAATGGAAATGACCTTTGAGCTGGTCTTAGAATCTGGTGAAGCTGTTTGGTTAAGATATAATTTCTTAACAGCCCTGTCAGACAACATTTCAACACACATACCAGATTATGCCAACCACAAATACTGTGTGCACATGACACTTAGCTAAGTGTATGAGCTAAGAATTAATTTCTGATTGAAATAGCCAATTTATCAAATCCAGGTTTGACATGAAACTTGTCTTAGTGAACCTGTGTCTCTTTTTATGGAATGTACCTTTGTTAATAATTCCAAAGTGCTTCAGACCTATATAATTATTATTTTGTCAAAGAATATATCATTATGTATGGTTTCCTGTGATCAGTGTTTTTCTTTGTACCTAATTCAAGTATTTCATCAAGGGTGAAATGGACATATTTATTCAAACTCAAATTTAGTTGAAGAGGTTTAAATGTAAAGCATTCTTAGCCTGTACTTGCTGATATAAGGGATGTCTCTTGTCTCTCTCACTCACATTCCCTGACGGAGCCATCCTTTCGGTCACAGGGGACTGTGAAGGGGAAACTTCAGGCAATCCCACCCCAAAACTCAGGAGAGCTCACTGGGAGTGGGTGGCCTCCAGGGGGCAGCCTCCTTGTGTGTTGGTCTAGATAGGAAGCAGGTAATTGGATTACTAATTACCACTTTGAGATTCCTTGGAATAGTTGCGTCAACTTGAAGGCAAAATCCCATGAAAGTAGTCAACACATACACAGCTATATTAAATTCACATCAGAACTTTTAAAATAAGAGGTTGAACCTTATATAGATTTTAGGATAATTGATAAATTGGCTTTTCTTTCACGGAATTTTTTTAGATTGCTCACAAGTGATCAAAGCAAAAAGTGAGGCTGCTAAACCATGAGTCACCATAGCATTTTTTTTTTTTGCTTAATTAACACCAGAGGATAAAATTGAAATAATTGTTAAAAAGGGTTTCAAGTCACACTTCCAAAATCTGTGTCTTGTTGCAGAAATCCTTAAACACAGACACAACTCATCTTTATGATCACAGATAATTGAGCCTTAGTTTGTTTTTTTGTATGTAATCTCCCAATATTGTGAAGCAGCATGTATGAGATTATTTCTGGATGAATTATTACTAATGTATTTTCAAACATAATTGTATGTTAGAGTTACTGCAAGTGACAACAAAACAAGGGAACCTCAAGAAGTTCACAGAAAAATAGGTACTAGCAATTTTTAAGTCTACACGTACTCAAGGTACAAGTTAGAAGGAAAGAAATCTCCCATCTTCTGTTTCATTCCCCAGATGGCCACACAGCCTCGGCTGTGCTAGACTGAAGCCAGGAACTTCTTCCAGCTCTCCCACATGGGTTCAGGGGCCCATGGGCTTGGGCCATCCTCCACTGTCTTCCCAGGCACATTAGCAAGAAGCTAGATGAGAAGTGGAGCAGCCAGTGCCCATATGGAATCTGGCACTGCAGGACTCAGCTTAACCCACTGCACCACAGTGCCTCCCCCCCACACACACACACAATCTCATTTTAACATCACACCAGCAGGCTACACTAAGATATCCATTGACAATTGTTTGCTCTCCCTTAGAGGAGAAGGAGCCATTGGAGTGGCTTTTTTCTCTCATGTACTGGTCTCCAATATTCTATGCAATGCACACAGTTAGGTCCTTGTTCACCACTTCTAAAATACAGAAACTGCCATCCTGCTTGATTTTTAAGGGGAAAATCATTCAGAAATGCTTTCTAAACAAATGACTTAATGGTCTTTGAAGCAAGGACAAGTGGCATTACAGGTTATTAAGGCATGGTTAAGTCCCTGTAGCAATCAGGTTTTGAGGTAGCAAGATATTGGGGAAGAAAAGTTGGCACGATTTCTCAGGAGAAAGACAAGGTAGCAAGGCAGCGAAATCTGTTTCTGACTTGGGGTGTCTGCCAGTTCCTGGCTTACAAGGTTGGCTCTCTGCCTAATCCCCAGCATTTCCATCAGATTTGAAGAATGAATAAAGTGAACCACTGGGCTTTCGAGCATATTTCGAGAGCACCAGGGCCTCTTCTATAAATAGAATAATATCACTACCCTCTTTTACCCAAGGTCTAGAATCCAAGGCCACAGCTTCGTAGTAGAATACATATGAACCACACCATTGTGTGTCTGAAAGTGCAGGGTCTTTATCTGTGTACAGGAAGTGTTTATGTTAAAAGTATAACTAATAACATGACATTCTCAGTAATGTGCCTATTTTTAATGGTTTTATTAAATTTAAAAAGCGAAACACTCACCTTGAGCTGCATCCTGATCCAAATAATACAACAAAATGACATTTCAAAGGAAAGCAATGTACCCTTAAATTGGACAACATTGTCTGCTTTTTAAAATTGCTATCTAAAAAGGTATTTGATATGCAGGTTCCCAACTGACTTTATAGAGGAATCCTAGATAGTTTTAAACAATACAAAATGAGTTATGATGATAGGAGAGAGCCAACTCCTTCAGGAAAAAGTGGAGGAGACAGCTTCAGTCATGCCTTTGAGAATCCGCTTCATCATTTATATGTTGTACATATAACAGCAGTCTGATTTCTCTTGACTTCTAGATTTTGGACTTAGGCACAGGAGCATAGTACTACACACTGCCTGAGTAGAAGAGATTTTTCAGCTCTGGCTATAAGAGGTATAGAGTGATTCTCTTGTATCCATTCCTTTCCTTACATTTTCCACTTTTTTCTCTCTCCACTTCATATTCTCCCCATCTTCTTTCCTTCCCTCATTCTTCTCTTCTGTTTTTGTATCTTAAGAAATTTTCATTTAATAGAATCACTAAATGGAAGCTTGATACTCTAGCCATCATAGAAGTCTTTTTAAAAAAAGATTTATTTGTTTGAAAGTCAGAGTTGAGAGAGAGAGAGAGAGAGAGGTCCTCCATATACTGGTTCACTCCCCAGATGGCCTCAACAGCTGGAGCTGTGCTGATCCAAAGCCAGGAGCCAGGAGCTTCCTCCCGGTCTCCCACGTGGGTGCAGGGGCCCAAGGTTGGGCCATTTTCTGCTGCTTTCCCAAGCCATAGCACAAAGCTGGATCAGAAGTGGAACAGCTGGGTCTCAAACCGGCGCCCACATGGGATGCCGGCACCTTAAGCCAGAGCATTACCCTGCTGTGCTACAGTAATGGCCCCTTCCTCATGGAAGTCTTTACCAGCTGGATTTATTATTTTTATCAACAATCATGAAATTTAACTCTTCATTTGTATAACATGTAGGCTAGCTTCAAAAGACATATGTATAGATAAATAAAGGAGAATTCTATTTATTTATGCAGTTGGAACACTCACATGAATTGTGCCATAATTTAAATGTTTTTAAGGTCTTGGTCTTGGTTATGAAAGTGTGCTTTCTGGTAGTTTCTAGACCACAATTGACTGCAGAGACAGAATAATCATACTTTACAATCCAAAATACTGGTTACATTATTTGTCACCTTCATTTTCTTTCTTGCTTTTGCAATGATATGTTACAGTTATTTATTGTGACAGCCTACAGCATTGTATTTTTTTAAAGTTAGGTTGCTTGATTGGATCTTGACAATCAAGAGATTCTCTGTTCTACAGATATAATATGGAGAAAACTCATGTTAACTCAAGTTAATGTGCCTGCCTGCAATGACACACTTAGGAAGCCTTTTTTTTTTTTTTTTCCAGGCAGAGTTAGACAGTGAGAGAGAAAGACAGTTATAGACAGTGAGAGAGAGACAGAGAAAAAGGTCTTCCTTCCTTTGGTTCACTGTCCTAATGGCCACTATGGCCAGCGCTGCGCCATTCGGAAGCCAGGAGTCCGGTAGTTCCTCCTGGTCTCCCATGCGGGTGCAGGGACCCAAGCACTTGGGCCATCCTCCGCTGCCCTCCCAGGCCACAGCAGAGAGCTGGACTGGAAGAGGAGCAACCGGGAATAGTACCTGGCGCCCCAGCCAGGACTAGAACCTGGAGTGCTGGCGCCATAGGAGGATTAGCCAAATGAGCCACGGCATCAGCCAGGAAGGCTTTTATATCTGTTATTTATTAACTCGATATTTTAGCACTTAATAAAGCACTTGTTATCCCTTCAGCATATAAGAACTAGTCTGTTCTTATCAAAAATGGCAGAAATCTAACATCATCATCGATTTTGCGTCCACAACCCATTCTTACCTCATTAAAAAGATAAGGACAATTTAAAATACCCTCAATAATTCTGTGAAACCAATTTTCAGTTAAATTTGTGTTTTCATATTAGTCAAAAGATGCTTTTCTAATCCACGAAGAAAGCTACTCAGCCTGAGTCACTAGGCACAATTGGCCTGTAGTCACTGCTCTATTACTGTCATGTGAGATCATCTCGTTTTTTTTTCCTGATGTGTATACTATATAATATGTTTTTAATTTATACAACAGAAGAGTTAGTTTGCACCTAGGGTACAAATAAATGTGGTTGAAATAATAAGTGTTATGTTTTACCACTAGCTCTACATCCCCATGTCTTGTTATTCTCCTCACAGATACTAACATAGACAACTTCTCACTAATCCTTCATTTAATGCTAACGGAATCTGCTGAATCTATTGTGGTATTATTCAACCCTAAGGTGAAGTCCAGTGGTTGGAAATTCTTTGTGTAAGAATCAAACGTGTTTGGGAGTAAAACATAACAGACATTACACTGCAATGTGGCTTAATATCATTGGCTTTGTAGCTGATCTGATCTAAGGAGTTTTAAACTAGAAAAAACATATAGAGAGAATACAGTATTATTTGGAGCATAGGATAGTATTTATGAGGATTTTTAGATGAACACAGGTAATTATATTCTCATTTCTTATTATGGGTCAGGTATTATTCTGGGTGTTTTCTGTGCTCCATACATTTAATATTTTCAAAAGCTCCATGAAAAGTTACCTATAAATTTAAATGAGAAAAATTGGAGAGAATATTTTTAAGTAACTTTTGCAGGTTCATATCATATAAAAGGATATGAAATCAAACTAAAGCCATCTTCTTAGAGTGAATATTCAACCACAGCAATCACATAATTATTAAATTCACAAATGGCAGCAGAAGAAGAATAGATGGTGGTAAAAAGGTTGGGGTGACCAAGAGGTTGAAGAATAAGCAAATCTATCTGTTTAATAGTTTGGGACCAAATAATCATCATGTCAACATGAGAAAAGCATAAAACTTGGAATCTTTTGTGTTCGAGTACAGACAACAACAACTCTGGGATAGTGAACTCTAATAAGATTTTTCAGCAATAAAAGTTTTGCCTTCCCAAAAGGGATGGGAATGCAATCATTTTTGCAAATTGTGTGATGCTCTGTTAACACAAGGGTCTTCAAAAAGTTCATGGAAAATGAGCACTGTGAATTTTTTTTTTCACCAAAATAAACATCTTTTATTTTCTACATACTTTTGAAGTCCTCCCCTCACATATGGCAGATTGGACCACCTTTTCCCTCCTCCATCCCCTTCTTTGTATTTTTAGAAACTCTAACTTACAAAAAATGCCCCCTGATGCAACATGACTTAAGCAAGAAAAGGGTTTTGGATCTCATGTGACCTAAGTTCTCGGGACGTTCTGGCTTCAGTCATAGCAAGAAATAGGGAATTAAAGTCTATGACTAGGACGTGACTGGTTTTACATCCCACTGCCTATCACTACCTCCCAACTTAGCTCTTTTTTTCTATACTTTACTTGGAATCATGTTCTTTGTTCACAGAAGTACAGAAATGGTCAGAAACTGTAAGGTTATAAGACACATTTCCATGCAAGAGGAATAATACACCAGGATGTTTGGTGGAACATCCTGGGTCATTTGTCCCATCACCATGTAAAATTTTATGAAATATGAGAAGTGTCTAAGCAAGGATCTTTTGCCTTCACTGCCTTTGGGAGATGGACATAGCAGCACTCAACTGTCTGGAAAGAGTTCTGCTACTAGAAGGAATACAGACTCAGAGCAGACAAATGCAACATGTCAGTTCATCACATGTGGGCATTGACTTCTCAGACTGGTGGCTACCTGTAGTGCTGAAGAGACCTCTTAGAGTGGCTCTAGTCTTCCAAGTATGAACTCCTTAGTTTCTGGCATGGAGGAAGATTCAGAGTTCAAGGCGAAGTTCCTTGTAATTGGACGTTGGCCTAAGTCGTGGCATAAAGCAATAATCAGTTACCAACCGGAGTGAAGATAATCAATTATTTAACAACTATTATGCTCATGTCAGTATGGAAAGGCTGAGGATTAGAGGCCAAGGGCTGAATTGGGCATCATTTAACTAGCTAGTTCCTTGCCTTATTCTCTTTGTTTCCATCCCCTTTAGTGCAGTGGGCAGATATTTATAAGACTTGAAGATTTTTAGAGTGACTCCTCTCAGTAGACCTACCACCAGCACACTGGAGATGTGCATGGGACCACCTGTGCATAAGTGTATAAGTGAGAGTTTCAAATTTTTGTTAGTTCTGTGAGTATTGTGGGGGGAGTCCAAGATGCAGCTAATATAATGGTTCTTCAGTAAGAACTATTATGTGCCTGTAAGTGAATGGCTATTCTATGCCAGGCACTATGTGGATGCTGGGGATGCCCTGCTTTCAAGGAGTTTGTAGCCTATGAAAGGAGATGGCCAATTAAACCAACATGCACAGGGTCCTTGAAAATAGTAATACATATTATAAAGTTATACAAGAGGCCAGTAAGTAAAACACTAACATTAGGGAGTGTGGTCAACCAAAGCCATAGAAGTTGAGACATAGAAGATGAGCCAGCCCTTTAGTGACCAGAGTGGAGCACTGTAGTCATAGGAAATGAGCAGTGGAGACACAGGCTCTGCAGTGGGAACTAGTGTGACCTACTTAAGAATAAAGACATTGGTTTCATGAATTTCACCCTACCTGCATTTTTTTGGAAGATTTATTTATTGAAAGGCACAGTTACAGGGTTGGGTGGGGTGTAGGGAAATCTTGAGTTCACTGGTTCACTCCCCAAATGATCACAATGGCTGGGGCCAGGTGGAAGCCAGGAGCCTCATCCAGCTCCCACATGGGTACAGGGGCCCAAGGACTTGGGCCACCTTCAGCTGCTTTTCCAGGTGCATTAGTAGGGAGCTGGATTGGAAGCAGAGCAGCAAGGATATGAACCGGTATCACAGGAGGCAGCTTAGTTCTACCATGATGCTGGCCCCATGCCTTCATATTTTAATTTAAAGAGTTTACTAGCTTTATTAAAGAGATTTTGTTTTTTTTTTGAAGATTTAGTTAAAAGAGTTATATGTGGAAAGGGAATGACAGGGAGATCTTCCATCTGCTGGTTCACTCTGCACATGGCTAGGCCAGGCTGAAGCCAGGAGCCAGCAGCTTTATCCTTGCCCAGGTACTTGGTCCACCTTCCACTGCTTTTCTGGACCAGCAGTAGGGAACCGGATTGGAAGTAGAGCAGCCAGGACACAAACTGCTGCCCATAGGGGATGCAGATATCACATGCAGCAGCTTTATTCACTATGCCACAATGCTGGCACCTAAGGAGATTTTCAAGGCAGTATTCTCACAACCAACTTCACCATGCTTTATGTGTGTAGCATCTCCTCTCTGCATATTTTTCTAATCTGTGTTCACAGGCTTCAGTTTCCATTGCCTTTTGTTTTTTGGTGTTTGATGATGATGATCATGGACTGCGCATTATTTCCGCTGTGACTTTAAAGATTGTATTCTCAGATGTCACATCAGCATGTTTTTTAATCTTCCATTTTCATCTTTGGAACGCCTTATATGGCATATACTATTGGATACTTTGTGCCTATCTCTTGTTATATCTTAATAACCTTTATTTTTTCCCCTTCATTTCTAAAGGAATTAAATACATAGTCCGGCCCCAATTTTATTATTTCTGTGAGTTTAAGTGAACACCTTGGCTTTTTATCATAATAATGATTTTTTTTTCAAAATCATTTCCTTTTGAGGATGCATGTGTTGATATTCTATAAAACTCTAATATAGATTTTGCAACAAAAGTAAATAAATACTGAAAACATAATGAAACAAATCACCTTGTGTCCATTACTGTTTAGACAACACAGGTCTCGAAGTGTTAAACCGGAAATTGTTTTTACTCTATCTAGTTTTCATATCCTGGTTTAAGGAACTCAATAACCTGAGTCTCCCCAGGTCACTCCATGATTGTAAACCAGGTGCTTACAAAGGCATATGGACTTTTCTGAGGTTGCAGCTGCTGCTGTAATGAAGTAATAATTAAAGCTTCCATCTTAAATGCCCTCTTTTTCTTCTCACTATGGCTCTCCATATGCATTACACTCTGATAATAACATGTTTTGAAAATGGAGTTTTCTTTCTACTCTGGTCCATAAAGGATGTTACACATTTTCCTTATCTGCAGAACCATGGCTGTTTGGTATACTAAATATTTTATGCTATAGTTCACATATGTCATATATATATATACACATCATATATATATAGTATATACATATATATACACATCATATAAATGTTTATATATATTTAATTTTTTGTTTATTTATTTAGAAGGCAGAAAGACATATATCATCCACGCACTGGTTGGCTCAAAATGCCTGTAATAGTTAGTGCTGGGCCAGATTGAAGCAAAGAGCTAATGAAACTCTATCCAATCTCCCAAGTAGTAGCAGGAACTCAAACACCTAAGCCATCACTTGCTTCCTGTCTGGGTGCATGTTAGCAGGAAGCTGGAATGGAGAGCTATACTGAAAATCAAACTCAGTACTCCAATACTGGATATAGGCACTGCAAGTGACATCTTAACTGGTGTGCAAATACCTACTCCCATTTTTTAAAAAAAATGCATCTGTTCCCTCCATTAAATACAAATTGACGGGGATTTCCCAATGATATTTTATCACCTCTGACTCTGTATTACCTGAAAGTAGGAAGGGAATATTATAGAGTTTGAGTGTTTATTGATTGAATGAATGAATTCTCTAACTTGATATTTTCTGACATATTTAACTGATATTCAAACTCAGTACAATAGGAAAATTATTAACAAGTTCTATATATACAGATATAGAATATATATAGGTAATATATATAGAATATATAACAGCTTATACATGTTGATACTTGCACTTGTTTTAATTTCTATTTCGCTAAAAGAAATACTGGTCATTATCAACTAAATTTATTATTTTTTTTCTTTTCAACTTTTATTTAATAAATATAAATTTCCAAAGTACAACTTTTGAATTATAGCAGCTTTCTCCCCCATAACCTCCTTCCCACCTGCAACCCTCCCATCTCCCACTCACTCTCCGATCCCATTCTTCATCATGATTCATTTACAATTATCTTTTTATATATAAGATCAATTTAGTATATACTAAATAAAGATTTTAACAGACTGCACCCACAAGACACACAAAATATAGAGCACTGTTTGAGTAGCAGTTTCACTATTAATTTTCATAGTACAACACACTAAGGGCAGAGATCCTACCTGGGGTACAGGTACACAGTGACTCCTGTTGTAGATTTAACAATTGACACTCTTATTTATGACATCAGTAATCACATGAGGCTCTTGTCATGAGTTGCCAAGGCCATGGAAGCCTCCTGAGTTTACCAACCCTGTTCTTTTTTTTTTTTTTTTGTATTTCTTCCTTCTTATACTTATTTATTTATTTATTTTTTTCTTTAATAACGCTTTTATTTAAAGAATATAAATTTCCAAAATACAGCTTATAGATTACAATGGCTTCCCCCCCATAACTTCCCTCCCACCCGCAACCCTCCCCTTTTCCACTCCCTCTCCACTTCCGTTCACATCAAGATTCATTTTCAATTCTCTATATATACAGAAGGTCAGTTTAGTATATATTAAGTAAAGATTTTAACAGTTTGCCCTCACATAGCAACACAAAGTGAAAAATACTGTTGGAGTACCAGTTATAGTATTAATTCACAATGTATAGCACGTTAAGGACAGAGATCCTACATGATATATATATTTTTAAATTGACTAATTTTCTATGCAATTTCCAACTTAACACCAAGATTTTAATTGGACACTATGAGAAACAGTGACTTGATTAGCTCTTGTGCTGACTGTTGTTGAACAATGTAATACTTTATCCATTGTAGTATTTTTTTTTAATCCTAGTACTAGTGGTTGAACTCTATAATTAACACACAATTATTCTTAGGCATTTAAATTTAACTGAAAAGTGATCCCTGTTAAATATAAGAGTGGGAATAAGAGAGGGAGGAGATGTACAATTTGGGACATGCTCAATCAGTCGTGCCCCAAATGATGGAGTTAGAAACGTGCCAGGGAATTCCAATACAATCCCATCAAGGTGGCATGAACCAAGGCCATATCACTAGTACAAGTGATCAATTTCAGCTCACAATTGATCACACTGATAGGTCTAAGAGTCAAAGGGATCACACAAACAAGACTAGTGTCTGCTAATACTAACTGATAGAATCAAAAAGGGAGAGAATGATCCAACATGGGAAGTGGGATACACAGCAGACTCATAGAATGGCAGATGTCCTAAATAGCACTCTGGCCTCAGAATCAGCCCTTAAGGCATTCGGATCTGGCTGAAGAGCCCATGAGAGTATTTTAGGCATGGAAAGCTAAGACACTCTGAAAAACAAAAAAAAGAAGACCTAAATGAAAGAGCTCTGTGAGTGAGATCCCAGTGGAAAGAACGGGGCCATCAAAGAAGGAGGTACCTTTCTCTGAAGGGAGGAGAGAACTTCCACTTTGTCTATGACCCTGTCGGAATAAGATCGAAGTCAGTGAACCCTAAAGGTTTCCATAGCCTGGGCAGCTCATGACTAGAGCCTAGGGAGATTACTGATGCCATAAACAAGAGTGTCAAATTGTTAAATCAACATCAGGAGTCACTGTGTACTTACGTCTCATGAGGGATCTGTCCTTAATGTGTTATCCAATGTGAAATAATGCTATTACTAGTACTGAAACAGTATTTTTACCCTTTGTGTTTCTGTGTGGGTGCAAACTGAAGAAATCTTTACATAGTATATACTGAATTGATCTTCTGTATATAAAGATAATTGCAAATGACCAACCCTGTTCTTATACTTAGACAAAGCCATATTCAAAGTGGAAGTTCTCTACTCCCTTCAGAGAAAGGTACCTCCTTCTCTGATGGCCCGTTCTTCTCTCTGGGATCTCACTCACAGAGATCTTTCTTTTAGGTCACTTTTCTTTTTTTGCCAGAGTGTCTTGGCTTTCCATGCCTGCAAAACTGGCTTTTTCACCAGATCTGAATACCTTAAGGGCTGATTCTGAGGCCAGAGTGCTGTTCAGGGCTTTTGCCATTCTGAGTCTGCTGTGTATCCCACATCCCATGTAGGATCATTCTCTCCTTTTTAATTCTATCAATAATTTGCAGATACTGGTCTTATTTATGTAATCCCTTTCACACTTAATCCCATCTTTTTGATCAATTATGAACTTAAAACTGATCACTTTAACAAGTAAGATGGCATTGGTACATGCTACCTTGATGGGATTGAATTGGAATCCCCTGGCATGTTTCTAGCTCTACCGTTAGGGGTAATTCCAGGTGAGCATGTGCAGAATTGTACATAGTCTCCATCTCTTATTCCCACTCTTATATTTAACAGGGATCACTTTTCAGGTTAATTTAAACACCTAAGAATAATTGTGTGTTAATTACAGAGTTCAACCAATGGTATTAAGTAGAACTAAAAATAAAACAACAATAAAAGGAATAAAATAGTAAGTTGTTCTTCAACAGTCAAGACAAGGGCTGATGAAGTCATTGTTTCTCATTGTGTCCATTTCACTTCAACAGGATTCCTTCTAAGTGCTGAGTTAGTTTGAGTTAGTTGTCACAAATCAGGGAGAACATATCATATTTGTCCCTTTGGGACTGGCTTATTTCACTCAGCATGATGTTTTCCAGATTCCTCCATTTTGTTGCAATGACTGGATTTCATTTTTCTTTTGCTACAGTATAGTATTCTATAGAGTACATGTCCCATAATTTCTTTATCTAGTCTACTCTTGATGGGCATTTAGATTGATTCTAGGTGTAGCTATTGTGAATTGAGCTGCAATAAACATTGAGGTGCAGACAGCTCTTTTATTTGCCAATTTAATTTCCTTTGGGTAAATTCCAAGGAGTGGGATGGCTGGGTTGTATGGCAGAGCTATATTCAGGTTTCTGAGCAATCTTTAAACTGACTTCCATAGTGGCTTTACCAGTTCATATTCCCACCAACAGTGGATTAGTGTCTCTTTTTTCCCACAACCTCGCCAGCATTTGTTGTTAGTTGATTTCTGTATGTAAGACACTCTAATTGGGGTGAGGTAAAACCTCATTGTGGTTTTGATTTGCATTTCCCTGATTGCTAGTGATCTTGAACATTTTTTTCATGTGTCTGTTGGCTATTGGATTTACTCTTTGAAAAATGTCTATTGAGGTCCTTGGCCCATCTCTTAAGTGAGTCGTTTTGTTGTTGTGGAGTTTCTTCATCTCTTTGTAGATTCTGGCTATTAATCATTTATCTGTTGCATAATTTGCAAATGTTTTTTCCCATTCTGTTGGTTGCCTTTCCACTTTCCTGACTATTTCTTTTGCAGTACATAAACTTCTCAATTTGAGTTATCCCAACTGTTAATTTTGGCTTTGACTGCCTGTGCCTCTGGGGTCTTTCTAATAAATCTTTGCCTGTGCCTAGATCTTGCAGGGTTTATGCAATGTTCTCTAATAATTTGATGGTGTTGGCTCATAGATTAAGATCTTTAATCCATGTTGAGTGGATTTTTGTGTAAGGTGTAAGGTAAGGGTCTTGCTTCATGCTTCTACATGTGGAAATCCAGTTTTCCCAGCACCATTTATTAAATAGACTGTTCTTGCTCCTGGAAATGGTTTTAGAAACTTGATCAAATATAAGTTGGCTGTAGATGTTTGGATTGATTTCTGGTGTTTCTATTCTGTTCCATTGGTCTATCCATCTGTTTCTGTACCAGTACCATGCTGTTTTGATAACAACTGCCCTGTAGTATGTCCTGAAATCTGGTATTGTGATGACCCTGGCTTTGTTTTTGTTGTATAAGATTGCTTTAGCTATTTGAGGTCTCCTGTGCCTCCATATGAATTTCAGCATCATTTTTTCCAGATCTGAGAATAGTATCTTTGGTATTTTGATTGGTATCACATTGAACCTATACATTGCTTTTAGGATAATGGACACTTTGATGATATTGATTCTTCCAATCCATGAGCATGGAAGATTTTTCCATTTTTTGTTATTCTCTTCTATTTCTTTCTTTAAGATTTTGTAATTCTCTTTGTAGAGATCTTTGACGTCCTTGGTTAAGCTGATTCCAAGGTATTTGATTGTTTTTGTGGCTATTGTGAATGGGATTGATCTTGGAAATTCTTTCTCAGCCATGGGATTGCCTGTGTATACAAAGGCTGTTGATTTTTGTGCATTGATTTTATATCCTGCTATTTTGCCAAACTCTTCTATGAGTTCCAATAGTCTCTTAGTAGAGTTCTTTGGATCCCCTAAATAAAGAATCATGTCATTTGCAAAGAGGGATAATTTGACTACTTCCTTCCCAACTTGTTTCCCTTTAATTTCTTTTTCTTGCCTAATGGCTCTGGCTAAAACTTCCAGGACTATATTGAATAGCAGTGGTGAGAGTGGGCATCCATGTCTGGTACCAGATCTCAGTGGAAATGCTTCCAACTGTTCCCCAATCATTAGGATGCTGGCCATGGGTTTTTCATAAATTGCTTTGATTGTATAGAGGAATGTTCATTCCATACGCATTTTGCTTAGAGTTTTCATCATGAAATTGTGTTGTGTTTTATTAAATTCTTTCTCTGCATCTATTGAGATAATCATTTGGTTTTTCTTCTGCAGTCTGTTAATGTGGTGTATCACATTGATTGATTTGCAAACGTTGAACCATCCTTACATACCAGGGATAAACCCCAATTGGTCTGGACGGATGATCTTTGTGATGTCTTGTTGCATTCTACTGGCCTGAATATGTTTGTTGTTGCTGTTGGTTTTTTTTTTTTTTTTTTTTGACAGGCAGAGTTAGATAGAGACAGAGAGAAAGGTCTTCCTTTTCCATTGGGTTCACCCCCCCAACTGGCTGCTACAGTCGGCGCACTTTGCAGATCCAAAACCAGGAGCCAGGTGCTTCCTCCTGATCTCCCATGTGGGTGCAGGGCCCAAGCACTTGGGCCATCCTCTACTGCCTTGCTGGGTCACAGCAGAGAGCTGGACTGGAAGATGAGCAACTTAGACAGAATCTGGTGCCCTATGTGGGACTAGAACCCAGGGTGCCAGTGTTGCAGGTGGAGGATTAGCCAAGTGAGCCATGGCACCAGCCTATTTGCCAGAATTTTATTGAGGATTTTTGCATGTATGTTCATCAGGAATATTGGTCTGTAATTCTCTTTCTCTGCTGCATCTTTGTCAGGTTTAGGAATTAAGGTGATGCTGGCTTCATAGAAAGAATTTTGGAGGATTCCCTCCTTTTTGATTGTTCTGAATAGTTTGAGAAGAATTGGAGTTAGTTCTTCTTTAAATGTCTGGTAGAATTCAACAGTGAATCCATCCGGTCCTGGACTTTTCTTAATTGGGAGGACCTTTATTACTGATTAAATTTCTGACTCAGTTATGGGTCTGTTTAGGTTTTCTATGTCTTCATGGCTCAATTTAGGTAGGTTGTATGTATCCAGGAATATATCCATTTTTGATAGATTTCCCTGATTGCTGGCATAAAACTCTTTGTAGTAATTTCGGATAACTCTTTATTTCTGTGGTGTCTGTTATTACATTCCCTTTTTCATCTCTGATTTTACTGATTCGGGCCTTTTCTTTTTTTTAGTTAGTTGGGCCAATGGGTTGTCAATTTTGTTTATTTTTTCCAAAAGCACTTTGTTTGGCTAATCTTTTGTAATTTTTTGATTCAATTCTGTTGATTTCTTCTCTAATTTTAATTATTTCTCTTCTAATAGTTTTGGGTCTGGTTTGCTGTAGTTTTTCCAGATCTTTGAGATGCATTGAAAGCTCATTTACTTGGTGCCTTTCCAATTTCTTCATGTAGGCACTTATTGCTATAAACTTTCCTCTTAACACTGCTTTTACTTTATCCCATATGTTTTGATATGTTGTGTTGTTATCCTCATTGGCTTCCAGAAAGTTTTTGATTTCTCTTTTGATTTCTTCTATGAGCCACTGTTTGTTCAAGAGCATGTTGTTCAGTCTCCATGTATTTGAAAATGCTCTAGCAATTCCTGAGTTGCTAATTTCCAGCTTCATTCCACTGTGGTCTGAGAAGATGCCTGGTAAGATTTCAGTTCCTTTGAATTTTGAGACTTGCTTTATGGACTAGTATGTGGTCAATCCTACAGTAGGTTCCATGAACTTCTAAGAAGAATGTGACCAACTAAAGTTATGTTATGACATATCAATTGCTAACAACATGTAGTTTCTTTCTTTCTTTTCTTCTTTTTTTTTTTTTTGACAGGCAGAGTTAGACAGTGAGAGAGAGACAGAGAGAGACAGAGAGAAAGGTCTTCCTTTTTTCATTGTTTCACCCCCCAAATGACTGCTAAGGCCAGTGTTGCGGCTATCTGAAGCCAGGAGCCAGGTGCTTCCTCCTGATCTCCCACTTAGGTACAGGGCTCAAGTACTTGGGCCATCCTCTACTGCCTTCCCAGGCCACAGCATAGAGCTGGACTGGAAGAGGAGCAACCAGGACAGAATCTGGTGCCCCAATAGGGACTAGAACCCAGGGTGCCAGTGCTGCAGGTGGAGGATTAGCCTAGTGAGCAGCATCTAGTTTTAAAAATTCTTCCTTAAAAGCCTTACCAGTTGTCACATAATTATAATAAAATTCAATTAACATATGTAAATATAATGTAGTAGATTACAAAGATTTTCAGTGGCTTTTTTTATATGAGATATCATATCATAAGTGCATGAAATATAATAGAATTCCTATACCAAAATGATTAAATCTTGACTACAGTTAAGTACAGGTAATTTTGGGTGAATTTGTACTGCATTAAAAATGTGTCTACAGTGAATCTGGCACCAATGCTGTTTTTCATTGTTGTCAATCAAGCACTCTGCTACTTCAAGAAATTCATCTAATAGGTTCTCTGCTTGCTTTCTGTTGAAGTGAGATCAATATATTGCATTCGTTGTTTTCAGTTATGGATATACTTTCTTGTAGAGGAGGGAAAATATACAAAAGTAATAGAAGTCACTTCCTTTAAAGCAGTGAGTAGAAAACTAGTATATGGAACAAATGCAAATGAAGACTGAGCATAAATATTTAGAGCATTGTTCTTGAATGAAAGTGCAAATAGAGATGCCTAACATGCACTTCAGGATCCAATACAGCCTTCCCTGCTTGGCCCATCACATTATTTATTGCCCCCAAAGATTTCCTTCCTACGCCTTCTACATGAACATTTCTGCCCCCATCTACATACCATTTTACGTAGTTCCCATTATTAATAGGTTACTTTATATCACTACTCTTGTTTGATTTTTTTTTTTAAATTTTATTCATTTATTTGAGTGGTAGAGTTACAGAGAGAGGAAGAGACAGAGAGAAAGGGCTCCCATCTGCTGGTTCACTCCCCTAGTGGCCACAATGGCAGGAACTGAACCAATCTGAAGCCAGGAGGTTCTTCTGGGTCTCCCATGTGGGTGCAAGGGCCATCTTTCAGTGCTTTCCCAGGCCATAGCAGAGAGCTGGATCAGAAGAGGAGCAACCAGGAAACCTACAGGCGCCCATATGGAACACCAGTGCCACAGCTCGAGGCCTAGCCTACTATGCTACAGTGCCTGCCCACTAAATGACTTGCTCTTTAAAGAAAAATCTCCTATCTCCTTAGTTCAAAGCTCACATAATATTCATGCTTATTTCTGGAATTCCACTTGTCATTTTGTTTTAGGATTATTATTTGAGATGGCCACCTCCCACTGACTGTGAGCTCACTAGGTTTAAAGACCATGTTTTCTTTTTTATATTCCCATTCATTTAAAGAATTGGAACATAATAGACATTATCAACATTTGTTAAATAAAAAGAGAACAAGTATATTTAGTCTTAGTGGGCAGAATCCCTCTAAAAGAAGCACAAAATCAGGCCACTTCTGTGATGCAAACGTAAACTTGCCTTTATCAGCCATATGCATGGAGTCCAGGACCTCCCAAAAGCCCCGTAGTCTTTGGTTATTTGTCTTTAAAGAGAAGATGAAGATGAGGGGGATAGTGGGGAATGGAGCAGATATGTAAAGCTCTTGGAGAAAACAACATTAACTGTCTTTGAGAAGCTTACTCTAAGGCCAATTTCTGCCATAGGATAACTTTAAAATAATTTTTTCTTACTAAATTTGTCTCATCTCTCACTGAAAAATTTCTTCCCTGTTATATTTTCCTGCACTTTTTATTTAACATTTGTACAATTTGTAATTATGTGCTTATTTACTACATTAAATGTTAAATGGAATGAGAAGCTAACAAAAACATGAACGGAAAGAGTTCAGAGATCATATCCGTTCTAGAGATCATATCTGTTCTGTGCTGGATTCTGTAATGACGCATGATGCATTGTAGCTATTCAACTAATGGGAAGATGCGCAGGTGTGGGGGGAATTGTCTGTTTGGTAAATGCTTGTTTTCTTCCTAATATTTAAGGAAATAAAATTTTTTCTCTAATGGCGAAGGAACAGTTTGTCATTTTTAAGGGAAGACAGGAAAGCTTAATTAAAACAGAGACCTGAGCTAAATATCAATGTAATCATTTTGCTAATATCTCTTCTATTGGAAGACATTAGAATCTTAAAATCAGCAATATATATAAATGGCTTTTTAAAATGCATTTTTGTGATTTTTATCTGAGAGCAAATGTTCAGTTTTTTCATATTATGAATATTTCAATTTTCAAAATTCCTTTAGAACTTTCCAAAAGTTCTAGTAAATTTGTGTGGCAGAGAAGGATTTGGATAATCACTGAATTTTTTATATATATTTTGGGAAATCCTAGATTAAGTTTGAAGATGTTGAATATTTACCTGGTTAAAAGAATAAATATATTTGTACTTTTCATGTCTTATTTAAGGGTAAGAATACTGATGAAATTAAATTTAGTTGAGGGGCCAGTGCTGTGGCGCAGCCGGTTAAAGCCCTGGCCTGAAGTACCGGCATCCCATGTGGGCACCAGTTCTAGTCCTGGCTGCTCCTTTTCCAATCCAGCTCTCCAATATGGCCTGGGATAGCAGTGGAAGATGGCCCAAGTCCTTGGGCCCCTGCATCTGTGTGGGAGACCTGGAAGAAGCTCCTGGCTTCGGATTGGCACAGCTCCAGCCGTTGTGGCCATCTGTGGAGTGAACCAGCAGATGGAAGACCTCTCTCTCTGTCTCGACCTCTCTCTGTAACTCTGTCTTTCAAATAAACAAAATAAATCTTAAAAAAAATTTAGTTGAAGGAAATCTGAAGTAGGATATAATCCATATTGCTATACTTTTAACCTTAACATTTTTCTACTATTTTGATAACATTTTTTAATAATGGAATCCTAGGGCTTTTTGTTTGTCTGTTTTCTTTGTAATAGGAACAGTCTGTAATCTTATATTTGGTAGGTGTGAAAACATATTTTCAGAAAATATCTTTTAAAAATGTAGTGAAAAATAAGTCTTCTAGCTAACGTTAAACAGTGAGATTATTGCAGAAATACTGGTTGGTGAGATTTTTTTTAAAAATTTGATTACTTATTTGATTACTAATTTGATAATAACTGTACAAACCCCTGAGGTTTTATGTGTATATTTCTGTTTTTCCTCAAACAGTAATGCAATAAATGATAGCAATGGGGAATTAATACTTATTACCACCATGCAAAAGCACTGATTCCATCCTGAGTGCTCTCTGAAAGAAGGAACTTTTCTTATACTGTTTCCAATCAGATCCTCACAGCTGACCAAGTTGTGCCTGGCCCTTACCGAGCAAGCACTTAGAAATCTCTGGATATTGCTAAGTGAATTTTTCTTGTGGGTGGGTTTATTTTTCTCAACTTGTTCTTCATTCATTCCAATTTTCATTCCAATTAGTATGATAGCTTAATTTATGGCTTTGAAAATAAGAGTCTTCATGAGCTGGAGTTACTTATAGTCAAGTCTGACTTCATCCAAGTTGAAATATGACTTCTTTGCTTTATTGGCGTCAATCACTGGGTAACTTACTGCTAAGTTCCAAATGAATGTATGCTAATGCAAATGTTTATTTTGTGTTGATAATTGAGAGAGAAAAGAATGTATGTAATATATTCCAATTCCACTTTAATGGGGCCACTAGTTTTGGATTTTTTGAGTAAATCTTACCTACTTGTGAAAAAGATGCTCATTCTATAACTTTCCTTTTTCCTTCCTCTCCACCTTTTATTCTGTTACTAATTTAAATCCTTTCATCAATTATATCTTTATTGTATCCAAAGCATAGACAAGTTCTATTACTGAACAACAGTTATTCTTTCTGTAGATTTTTAATATATACTTAACAGTCTGCATGTAAAATTCATAGTTTTATGATAATTTCAGTTTACTGCTAATAAAGAGCAATGTAGTTTTAAACATGGAGTTAATTTTTTAAAATTTTTATTTCATTTGAAAGGCAGAGATAGAGATCTTCCATTTGCTGGTTCATTCTCTGATTACTGGGGCTGGCCAAGGCTGAAACCAAGAACAGGAACTCAATCCAGTTCTCCCGTGGGGGTGACAGGGACCCAATCACTTGAGCCATCACCTACTGCCTCCCATAGTGTGCATTAGCAGGAAGCTAGGATTGGAAGTAGAGTGAGGATTTGAAACCAGGCATGTTGATATGAGATACAGGCATCGCAAGCAGAGTGTTAATTGCTATACCAAACACCTACACTGAGTAAAACTTTTAGACATATTCTAGCTGCATTTTTAAAAATGGAAATGTATTCTTTAATAATGTTTAAACAATCCAAAAATAAGTGAACTGAAAAATCAGTTGTTTTTCAGATCTGTATTATCTTCCAGAGGCAGCCATTGTTACTGGCCACTCAAACTCTCTAAAAGATTTATTTGTATTTTTCCAGAAACATTATGTATGTAACCATCACATTTAAAATCAATGTTGCATCATATATACTGTATTTTATGCATTTTCAGATACAAGTTTATTTATGTTGGATTATATTTTGATTTTACATAAACTAAAATGATTTTTAAACAAATGCTTATTGTATTTATTAGGAAAAGTTAAATCTACTGTGTTTGGTTAATGCAACATTAAATAAAGGTGTAAACAGTTTCAAGGGATTCCTCTACAAGCCAATTCAGTTTAAGAACCTTAAGTGTTTCTAACAAAATTTGTGTTGATTTAGCACATACAGTGCATTCAGTGTTTTTATAGAGCTGATCATGTTTAAGGATTTTTATAAATGTTCTACTTTTCTGATAGTGCAAATTACTATGTTAATAGCTATTGTAGTGTTCAGAGTTGTTTTGTAGCTTTTATTTATTTGAGAAACAGAGAAAAAAGAGGACAGTTTCACATGCAGGTTACAATTACATGTACAGGTTATTGCATTACAGGTTACAGGAAGCCAATTACATGAGTCATCACCACTGTCCCCCAGGGTCTGCAGTAGCAAGAAGCTGGCGTTGGGAACAGAAGCTGGCACTTGAACCCAGCCACTCAGAAATGGAAGACCAGCATCTTTATTGGCAGCTTAAACACTAGTCTTTAGAATTAATATTGGTATCAGTAATTAGCACTAGAGATCATAACCTACTGTAGTATTTTAATACTTCCTATATGTCTCTCTTCAGATACTATTACAAATAATATTTATAATCATTTGATAAATCTTTGGTTTAGAGCCATAATATGTCGATTGTAAGTATTTTAAAGCATATCAAAATGTAAACTTGTTAAGAATAATCTTGTGTATAATAGCTTCATGACACATTTTTAAACAAAAGGAAAGAATATGGAATGTTTTAAGAAGTATGAATTTTTCAGTTTATTTATAAAATTTAGTAAATTAACAATAATAGTTTACCACGGCCGGCGCCATGGCTCAATAGGCTAAACTTCCGCCTTGTGGCGCCCGCACACCGGGTTCTAGTCCTGGTCGGGGAGCCAGATTCTCTCCTGGTTGCTCCTCTTCCAGGCCAGTTCTGCTGTGGCCCGGGAGTACAGTGGAGGATGGCCCAAGTGCTTGGGCCCTGCACCCGCATGGGAGACCAGGAGAAGCACCTGGCTCCTGGTTTCAGATCAGTGCGATGCGCCGCCGGCCGTGGCAGCCATTGGAGGGTGAACCAATGGCAAAATAAGACCTTTCTCTCTGTCTCTCTCACTGTCCACTCTGCCTGTTAAAAACAAATAATAGTTTACATATAGAGAGATTTAGCTGTCTGCTAGGTGCCATTTCAAATGTTTTTGTTCATTACTCACTTAATCCTCACTTTAAAATCTGCACTTCCCAGTAGCTCACAATAGTTGGGGCTGGGCCAGGTTCAGTCTGGTTCACCCACATGAATTTCATATACCTAATTACATAAGCCATCATTTCCTGCCCCATAATGTGCATTAGCAGGAAAGTGGAAATGGGAGCAGAGCCAGAACTCCAACCTAGGTATTCAGGTGTGAGACACAGATATCCTGGCATTTTAATTGGTAAGCCAGACACCTACTCCAGGATGCATTTTTAAATAGGATAGTAAGTAAAGGTCTCCTTTGAGTACAGTTCTGAGGTGGTGCAGAATTGAGCAAGAATTGGAACCACACCTGGTAATTTGAGGAGGAGCAAAGAAATCTTATGGAAAAGGTAGACTGAGCCAAGGAAGCTTGGAAGTGCATTTCCCGAGTTAACTCAGGTGGTTGAGAGCACTTTGGCTGTTTACTGTCAATGAGCTTGGAAGCTGCTGAAGGATTTGGGGCAGAAAGGTAATACTTTCCAACTCAGATTTCATAAAAATCATTTGAGTAAAATGTTTTTGTTAGACCACACTTAGTGACGCAAAGATGGAAATACGTCCAGAATTTAGTCTTTGAAGGTTTATGTATCAAGCAAAATTGATCCATATTTCTTTCCTTTATTTTCCCTAGATTTTTGTCACCTCTGAGTACATTAAGAGAATGGTGGAAAGCTCAGGAATGTGTTCCCAGGGAATTTCTTATCAAAAATATCTCCCAGAAAAAGTAGAGCAGAGCATAACACTGGTTTTATTTTATTGAGCATATTATATGTACTCACTCCAGACACTTTGCCAGCTAATTCACTGTTTCTGTGAAATAAAGGTGTACTAATTCCACAGCATCTGAGAGGGTGCAGGAAAATCTTTTTTCTTCTATGCTTGAAAGACTTCCTAATGCACTCTCAATGTCAAAGAAAGAGAAGCATTAAGGGTTCATGAATATAGAGTGGGTGCAATTGGTTCTAAAAGCTGTCCTCCATAAAAGACCTGGATTGCTATGGCTTTTGAAGGAAATCATTTTTAGACAAAGTGCCTTTGCTTTTCAATACTTTACGTTTAATTTTATTTGACACTAAATATGTCAATATCAGCATTCAAAATTATACCCACTCTGCTGAGGGATGATTTTTGAAAGTTGTAAGATCTTTGATGCAGTACTTTAAAATTAACCATCACCTAAATGTTGCTTTTTATAGTCAAATGCATAGCAGCACATTTAGAATTTAAAAATGTTCATCATCTTTATAGCTGTTATGATCTGTTTTAATCAGTATCTGCTCCTTATGTGCTGGGACAGTCAGAAAGTATTTAGCTGTTGCCAGGTATTCCAGGAAATTTTTTTCCTAAAAATGTCTATTTCAGGAAGAATACATAGTTGCAGTGCTGAAAAGCTTCACAAAACATTTTCAGAGACAAGTCAGCATATGAATTCTTGTTAAAATAAGTAAAACAGAGTGGTGGGTATTTTTTTATGATGCTATGTAAGGTGCCTGTGTCTGGGGCCAGCATTGTGGCACAGCAGGTTAAGCTGCTGCCTCTGATGCCAGCATTACATTTTGGAGCACTGATTTGAGTCCCAGCTGCTCAACTTCCAATCTGGCTCCTTGCTAATGCTCCTGGGAAGACAGCTGATGATGGCCCACATGCTTGGTCCCCTGCCACCTGTGTGGGAGGCCCAGATGGACACCCTGGCTCTTGGCTTCAGCCTAGCTGAAACCCAACTGTTTGCAACCATCTGGGGAGTGAAATATTGAACAGAAGAATTTTTTTTTCTGTCACTCTGCCTTTCAAATAAATAAAATAAAGGGATGGGGGCAGGTGCCTTTGTCCCTTATGAGAGTACCTAGGTTTGATGCCTGATTCTTTGTCCTGACTCCAGGTTCTTGGGAGGCAGTTGTGATGGCTTAAGTGGTAATTATTATTATTAATGTAAATGGATGCTTAATTAAGAAGCATGGTGGAAAGCAGACAAAATCAATTTTAGGTTAAATTACTCAACAGATTCTCATGATCGTAAGTCATGAGATCTTGGTACCTGTATTCAGTAAAGGCTGGAATGTTTTCTTGTGTATGATGTTGTAGGAGGATGCCCCACTCATGGAGCAGAGAAGCTAATACGTCACTATGACACTTCTTTCCGCATTCTGATATAGTGTTGTTTCAGTTTAGCTTTTAGTATATTAACTCCTTGAGAGTAGAAAGGATCCCTGAATTACTTTGTGCAGTTGACACTGCTTGAATGGAGCATGTGTTTTATACTGTAATGCCAAAAGCACTAATGCAGTATCTAACCATTTCTTTAGAAAGAATGGATTTTTAATACCTGTTTGTGTTTTCCAAATGTGATTTTCTTAACTTACAGAATGCCACTTATGTGTCTTTAAATTTTATTTAAGATATTTAGGAACATAGTGATACTCCCCACTCTATCCTCCCTCCTGGCCCCACTCCCACCTTTCCTCCTCATTCCTCTCCTATTCCCACTCTTAATTTTTGTAATCATCTAGTTTCAGTTTACTTTATATTCATAAAATTAACCCTACACTAAGTAATGAGTTCAGTGAATAGTATGAAGCAAAAAACTGTTCGAAAACAGTAGAGATAAGGGCTGTAAAATTTTATCAAAGCTTAAAATATCAATTACTCTCCTATACATCACATTTTTGGTACTCTATTAATTTACTGCTGATCAAGGAAAACATATGGTATGTGTATATTTGGGACTGGTTTATTTCACTAAGTATAATGATCTAGTTGCACCCATTATGTTGCAAAACATAGGATTTTGTTATTTTTTATGGCTTAGTAGTTTTCTGTAGCATATGTATACCATAATTTCTTTATCTGGCCATCAGTTGATGGACATTTCAGTTGATTCCATATCTTAGCTATTAAGAATTGAGCTGCAATATGCAGGGGAGTAAAGGTAACTCTTTCATATGCTGATTTCATTTTCCTTGGGTAAATGCCAGTTAGTGGGATTGCTCTTTCCAGCTTTCTGAGGTATCTCCATACTGTCTTCCACCAAAGCTCTACTAGTTTACATTCTCACCACCAGTGGATTAGAGTACCTTTTCCCACAGATCCTCACCAGCATTTATTATTTGTTGATTTTTCTCTGAGAGTCATTCTAACTGGGGTGAAGGGAAAGCTCTTTGTGGTTTTGATTTGTATTTTCCCCAATGGCTAGTGATCCTGAACATTTTTTCATGTGTCTATTGGCCGTTTGAATTTCCTCTCTTAAAAGATGTCTGTTCAAGTCCTTTGCCCATTTTGTAACTGGGTTGTTTATTTAGTTGTTGTTGGGTTTCTTGAGCTCTTTATAGATTCTGGGTATTAATCCTCTATCAGTTTCATAGTTTGCAAATATTTTCTTCCATTCTGTCAATTGCCTCTTCACTTTGCTAAGTATTTCCTTTGTAGTGCCAAAGTTTCTCAGGTTGGTGTAATGCAATTTGTCTATTTTTGCTTTGATTGCCTGTGTTTCCAGGATATTTTCCAAGAAGGCTCAGCCTATGCCAATGTGTTGCAAAAGTCTCCACAGTGGTCTTCTCTGATGGTACCAGGTCATAGATTCAGAACCTTGGTTCATTATGAGTTGATTTTTGTAGAAGGTGTAAGGTAGGGGTCCTGTTTCATATTTTTGCACACAGATATCCAATTTTCCCTGCACCATTTTTTGAGGAGACCGTCCTTTGTCCAGGAATTGGTTTTATCTCCTTTGTCAAAGAATAATTGGTTGTAGACGTGTGACTTGATTTCTGGAGATTGTTTTCTGTTCCATAGGTCTACATGTCTAATTTTTACAAGTACCAGACTGTTTTTATTATAACTGCCCTGTACTATGTCTTGAAGTCTGGTACTGTGTTGCCTCTGACTTTTTGTTATATAATATTACTTTAGCTATTTGTGGTCTCTTGTATTTCCATATGAATTTTAGCAGCATTTTTTTTGCTAGATCTGAGAAGAATGTCATTAGTGTTTTATTATGATCACATTAAAGCTGCAAATTGCTTTCAGTAATATAGATATTTAACTATATTAATTCTTCCAATCCACAAATATGGAAGATTTTTCCATTTTTTGTGTCTTCTATTTTTTTCTTTGTTTTATATTTTCATCATATAGATATGTCACTTCTTTAGTTAATTGTATTCCAAGGTATTTAATTTCTTCTGTAACTATTGTGAATAGGATTAATCTTGGAAGCTCTTCCTCAGCCATGGCATTGTCTGTGTGTACTAATGCTGTTGATTTTTGTGTGTTAATTTTATATCCTACCATGTTACCAAACTCTTTAATGAGCTTCAATAGTCTTTTAATGGAGTCTTTTCATTCTCCTGTATATAGAATCATGCCATCTGCAAATAGGGATAATTTCAATTCCTCTTTTCCAAATTATATCCCTTGACTTCTTTTTCTGGCCTAATGGCTCTGGCTAAAACTTGCAGGACTATATGGAATAGCAATGGTGAAAGTGGGCATCCTTTTCTGGTTCTAGATCTTAGTGGAAGTGCTTACATTTCCTCATTCAATAAGATGCTGACTGTGGGTTTGTCATAAATCACTTTGATTGTGTTGAGGAATGTTCCTTCTATACCCAGTTTGCTTAAGGTTTTAATCATGAAAAAATGTTTTATTTTATTAAATGCTTTCTGTGCATGTATTGAGATAATCCTATGGTTTTTATCCTTCAGTTTGTAAATGTGATGTATCACATTTATTGATTTGTGAATATTGAACCATCCATGCGTAACAAGGATATATGCCACTTGGTCTGGATGAATGATCCTTCTGATGTGTTGTTTGGATTCAATTAGTTACTTTTGTTGAGGACTTTTGCACGTATGTCCATCAAGGATATTTTTGTATAGTTCTCTTTCTTTGTTGTATCTTTTCCTGGTTTAGGAATTAAGGTGATGCTGGCCTCATAGAAGGAGTTTAGGAGGATTCCAACCCTTTCAATTGTTTACAGCTTAAGAAGAATTGCAGTTACTTCTTTAAAAGACTGATAGAATTCAGCAGAGAAGCTATCTGGTCCTGGGTTTTTCTTTGTAGGGAGAGTCTTAATTTCTGATTAAATCTCCATCTTGGTTATTGGTCTGTTTAGGTTTTCATGACTCAATTTTTGTAGATTGTATGTGTCCAGGAGTCTGTCCAATTCTTCTAGATTTTCTAATTTGTTGGCATATAGCTCTTTGTAGTAACTCCTGATGATTCTATTTATTTCTGTGGTATTTGTTACATTTCCTTTTTTCATCTCTGTTTCTGTTGATTTCAGTTCCCCTCCCCTTTTTTTGGTTAGTTAGGTCAATGGTGTATAAGTTTTTTTTTTTTTTTTAAAGCTCTTCGTTTCACTGATCTTTTGTATTTTTTGTTACCATCTGGTTTATTTCTTCTCTAATTTTAATTATTTCTTTCCATCTACAAATTTTGGGGTTTTTTTGTTTGTTTGTTTTTCTAGGTTACTGACATGCACTGATAGCTCATTTATTTGATGCCTTTCCAATTTCTTGTGGTAGGCACCAATTGCTATAAACTTCCCTCAATGTTACTTTTATTGTATCTCATAAGATCTGATAGATTGTAGTGTCATATTATTTTATTTATTTCCAGAAATTCTTTGATTTATCTTTTGATTTATCCTCTGAATGACTGTTCATTCAGGAGCATGTTGTTATTTCTCCATGTATTTGTATATGTTCTAGAGATTGTTGAGTTGTTAATGCCTAGCTTCATTCTTTTGTGGTCAGAAAAGTTACATGGTATGAATTTAATGTTCAATTTGCTGAGACTTGCTTTATTGCCTAACATATGGTCTATCCTAGAGGCAGTCCTAAAGACTGATGAAAAGAATGTGTATTCTTCAACTGTGGTTTGAAAGGTTCTGTAGATATCAATGAGTTCCATTTTGTCCATAGTTGGTATTTGTTCTATTTTTACTTTGTTGATTTTGTTGATTTTTTTGTCTAGTTGATCTGTCCATAGATGAAAGTGGGTTGTTGATATTCCCCATTGTATTGAAGTCTATGTCTCCCTTTAGAACCATTAATATTTATTTTAAATAGGTATACTGAGTTGGGTGCACATACATTTATTATAGGCATATCTTCCTGTTGAAGTGTTCATTTAATCATTACATAGTAACTTTCTTTGTTTCTCTTAACCATTTTGGTGTTAAGCCTATTTCATCTGATATTAAGAGAGCTACACCTGCTTGTTTTTAATTTTCATTACCATGGGAATTCTTTTTCCATCCTTTCACTTTCAGTCTGCATTTCTGTTAATGAGATGTGTTTCTTGTAGGCAGCAAATAGATGGAACTTGTTTTTTAATCTGTTCAGCTAGTCTCTGTCTTTTATTTGGAAAATTTAGGCCATTTAAGGTTACTATTGATAAATGACAACTTGGTCCTGCCATTTTTCTATAAATGTTAGTATTTTTGCTTTGGATTTTCTTTGCACTTTTACTGGAAGATTTTCTGCCATCATATTCTTTCATAATGATAACTATCATTGTGTGTTTCTGTGCATAGCACATCCTTAAGCACCATTTCTAAGGTTGAACAAGTGATGACAAATTTTTTCAATTTCTGTGCTATGGGAGGTCTTTATTTCACCTTCATTCATAAATGATAGCTTTGTAGGGTACCGTATTCTGGGTTGATAGATTTTTCTTTTAAGACTTGGATGTATCTCGACTGTATCTCTCTATTCTCTCCTAACTTGTAGGGTTTCTCTTTTTTTAGATTTACTTTATTTATTTGAAAGACAGAGTTTATAGTGAGAGGTAGAGACAGAGAAAGCGAGGTCTTGTATCTGCTGGTTCATTCCCCTAATGTCCTCAAGGACCAGAGCTGAGCCATTCTGAAGCTCCTAGTCTGCAGTGTGGGGTGCAGCGGTCCAAGTACTTGGACCATCCTCTGATGCTTTCCCAGGTGCATTATCAGAGAGCTGGAGAGGAAGTGGAGCAACTGAGACTTGAACTGGTGCCCATATGGGAAGCCAATGCTGCAGTCCAGGGTTTTAACCAGCTATGCCACAATATCAGCCCCCTAATCTGTAGGGTTTCTAATGAGAAGTCACCTGTGAGTTTAGTTGGGGATCCTTTGAATGTAATCTGGTGTTTCTGTCATCCACATTTTAGGATGTTTATGTTTAACTGTTGAAAGTTTGACTATAATGTGTTGTGATGAAGGTATTTTCTGGTCATGTCTATTAGGATTTCTATGTGCCTTGTGTACTTGGACATCCCTTTTCTCTCCAAAGGAGTTTTCTGTAATTATTTCACTGAATAGGCCTTCTAATTCATTCCCATTTTCTATATCTTCATAAATTCCTAAAACTCATTTGCTGGGTCACTTGATATTATTCCATAAGTCTTCAACACTATTTTTAATTTTTCCAGTTTCTTCGCTTTTGGTCTTTCTTGTGCCTCAGTAAGTCTGTTGTTAAGGCTTTCCACTGTGTTTTTCATTTGATATATTGAGTTCTTCATTTCTAACATTCCAGTCTAATTTTTCTTCAAAATCTCAATCTCGGCCGGCGCCGTGGCTCAACAGGCTAATCCTCCGCCTTGCGGCGCCGGCACACCGGGTTCTAGTCCCGGTCGGGGCACCGATTCTATCCCGGTTGCCCCTCTTCCAGGCCAGCCCTCTGCTGTGGCCCAGGAGTGCAGTGGAGGATGGCCCAGGTGCTTGGGCCCTGCACCCCATGGGGAGACCAGGAAAAGCACCTAGCACCTGGCTCCTGCCATCGGACGAGCGCGGTGCGCCGGCCGCAGCGCGCCGACCGCGGCGGCCATTGGAGGGTGAACCAACGGCAAAGGAAGACCTTTCTCTCTGTCTCTCTCTCTCACTGTCCACTCTGCCTGCAAAAAAAAAAAAAAAAAAAAAAAAAAAAAATCTCAATCTCATGGGAGAAATTTTCTTCCATGTCATGTATGGATTTCCTTAACTCTTGAATTTGCTTCTAATTGCTTCTGAGTAACCCTATGACTAATTTAACTCATTTTCAGGTATTTCATCAGTCTCTTTGTCTAATATTGAAGTAATGCTGTGTTCTTTTGGGGTAATCACATTTTCTTTCTTATTCTTGTTTCTTGAGTTTCTGCAATTATTTTTAGGCATTTGTGGAATTAATTGTTGGTTTTCTCCTCTGATGTATTTTGTCTTTGATCCATGCCTCTGTGGCTTAGTGGAGTGTTGTGTCTTTCAGTGAATATCCAATGGTATGTGCTGGGTATTACCAGGGAGCTCTGATTAGTTCTCCAGTGTGGGGTGGGTATTCAAGGTGACAGCCAATTTGGGCATGGTAGGCCAGCAAGAAGGAGGGTATGATCACCTCTTTTGGCATAATCACACCTTCATGTTCTCCCTTCCAAGGTGATCTATGCTGCAGTTAGCCCACAGTGGGTACAGTCCTCACCGGTGCTACCTTATGAACAACACACAGGATCTGTGCAGTCCTTGTATAAACATGGATCCCACTACAGTATCCCACCCCAGGCAGTCAGAGAGCTCTGAGCTTTTGGTGACACATACAGTGATTGCCCAGAGACTCAGTTACAACCTGCACCCTGCCGCACAGTCAGAGTTCCCACAGCCTCAGCACACAAGCTCCCACAGTCCTGGGATGCAGAGGATCCTCTCTGCTTTGCTAGCCTATCCCATGCATGGAGAGCAGAGACATTCCCTGAGCCAGCTGCCTGTGGGTCCTCCACTTTGGCAGTTGGAGCACTATAGCCTGTGATACGTTGAGAGGCTGGGAACACCTCACAGTCCTACTTCTGTGCCCAGCCCCCCTCAATCCTCCAAGCCAGAGTCTAAGTTAATTGGAAATGCACATTTTTCCCTGTGGTAAAATCCCTGGATCACATGCACGCTTAAGTGCCAGTGTAGGCACTACTTGTTTCAAAATGGCAGTTTCTCCCCACCGGTTGCACATTGGAGCCACTGCAGCCGCTAGTGGTTTCATAATGGTGGCTTCTCCCTGCCTATTGCCGGGTGCACACTCCTAGCTGCCACAGCTGCTACTAGTGTCAGGATGATACCCTCTCCCAGTTGGCTGCCAGGCACTCTTGTTGGGGGATGGGGAGAGAGGAACGTGAACATTTATGGCTGGGTTGGGGGGTACACTGTCCCTCTCAGGTTCCAGGTTGGACATGCCAGGCTCTCTCTGGCTGTATTGCCAGTGTCACAGGGTGCTGCGGTCTCCTCTCACCTCCCACTCCACCTCTCACCTCCCACTCCAAAGCTGGTGCTTCCTCCGGTTCTCAGCTGCTTGTTGCTGCACGTCCCACACCCTGCATACCCATCCTCAGCATCCTTCTTCCTTCTGTAGAATTTCCACTTGAGAGTTCCCTCCAACTCTCCTGAGAATGCCTTTCCTCTACTTCTTTTGCTACTGTTTTTCCCTACCCTGAAGCAGTACACCCTTTCCCTAGTCCACCATCTTGAACGTCCAGGCTTAACTTTTTCAAAAATGGAAATATTTGAAGCAAACTAAATGAATTTTATTTTTACAGAGACTTGCTCAAGTTTTGCACCAAAGAACTAGTATTAGAGTTTTTAAGTTATTTTAGAGCATAGTTAATAAGCATATCACATGAGAAAATTAAGATGTCAATTTCTCACAGGAGTAGAACCTCAGATATATTTAGGATATTTTTTAGAATCAGGTAAATTTTTCAATTTCTGTGATTCAAGTGGACTAAGTATTGTCTATGTTTGTAATAGATTACAGTTATGACTGTGTGAAGCTGGTGTTTCTAGTGTTCATGTCTCAATTTGTAGTCTCTGTTTAAGTTTCCTCTATGGAATATTCTGTGTGCAATGTTCTGGGTAAATTTTTCAAACTTTAATGAAATGTATTTGAGCTACTGATACATTTAACCTACTGGGAGATATAACACATGTAAAGTGCTTAGCATGGTGCTTGAATAGAGAAATGATCAATAAATGATAGCTATTTCTATAATGGTTATTATCTTTACTAATCCTAAAGTTGTCCACTTTTTGGTATGCGTCAGGTAACACTCTTTCCAGCCACCTTCTGAACTCATCGTCACTTTGCACAGTTGGGCATATCTCTCCCTGGTGGTTGGTGAATATCTTTGGTGGCTCTGAGTCATGGTTCCTCAGGAAACCAAGGGTGTGCTTTGCATTCCAGCATATCCTCCCTGTTCCTCCCATTCACTGTCAAGTCTATTTTTACACTGGAGCAAAGGTTCTTTTAGGCATTTTGTATTCTGAGGTTTTTCACTTCCATAGATTTACTTACTGCTACTTAGGAAAGACATGTACTTGGTAAAAAATCTTTACTAGAAAAAAACAGCTGTAGTTAGATGAATATTTATGGCAAAAGCTTATCTTTTATCCTAAATTCCTGACTCTGTTTTCTCCTTGTACTATTATCAATTTTCTGTTTCAGGTCTCCCAGATTGCCTGGTTGAGTTAATTTATTAAACCAGTCAAAAATTTATTGAGTACCTATAGTTAATCCATTGACAAGAATGTATTAAATTCTTCCTTTGTCCAGGGATATTCGTTAAGCATTAACAAATAATTTCTTATCTTGGCACTCATGTTTCCTCAAGGAGTTCAGATATTATTTGCTGAAATTGTATATAAAATATGCATGTACATTTTTCCAAACAGTGAAATCAGTTTTGATCACATTGTCAAAATGTAAAGAACTCAAAATGAATAAGATTCAACTGTCAGATAGGCAAAAATGTGTGGAACTTCTCTGGTTGAGCACTATAAGTGAAAGCTTGACCTTGTAACTGTCTATGAGGCTAAAGCAGAAGTGCCATACAATATGTAAAAGGAGAACAATCATTTAGTAATCATTTAGGAGACAGAGAAATGAGACCTGATCTGAATTTAGAAATAAGTTATTGCTGAATGTGTCATGGAACTGACATGTTGTAGGTAAGAGAGCTTTGCAAAACCTTAGAATTAGTGTAAATTAGAATGTTTGGGGGGCATAAAGCAGAACCCATCGCAAGGCTGCTATTGGTTTATAAAGAAAAAACTATTGCATATATGAGATATAAAGAACTTCTGTGACTTAAAATGTGGAATAGTAAAATAATATATGTTTTCTTTTGACCTCATTTCCCTTAGATTTAGAAACAATTGGATTTTGGAAAACATTATAAGTTCTTTAATAATTCATTGTCAAAATAACTCATTAAAAATGATCATCGTAATATATGCCTCAGAAGGACATTGAGTCCATTTACCAAAGATGCCAAGGACAGTTCTTTAACATATTATATTAAAGAAGTTTACATTGTCCTGCATGGGATACTTATTATATTCTACTTTTATGAAGAATAGCCTATGCATTTCATCTCTGAACTCGTTTTACCATGATAGAGGAAAAATGCTCCAATTTCATGATACAAAAAGAAAAAAGAACGTAAGTGTGTGTGTGTATGTGTGTGTGTGTGTTGTACAACATCATCTCAAAAATAATGTTCTATCTAAACTGCTAATGACTCTTCTTCTTCTCAAACTGTCTCCCTATACTTTCCCTTCCTTTCTGGACTTCATAGTTTGTGTCTATTAAAATAACTCATTCTGCAACTTACTCATTCTTCCTGAACTCAACCCCTTCTGCTCTGAAAATTTCTTGCCTTCTCTTCTACTTATGCCATTGCCTCATCCTCACCTCCCCCTCTCTCTTTGCATTACCTCTGATCTCCCGATCCTCTTTCATCTCCATCCATGTAAATACTGCCCTATGTTCTAGGCTTAGCTAAAAAGCAACCCACGGCTAGAGTGTTTCTGAATAGTAACTTTGCAATAGAAATAAAGCCTCCATCATGGGTCCCTCTATGATTAAAACTAGAGATACTTCGCTATTTTATTTATAGTCTCTTCTACTAATTTATCTTATATATTTACCTGACTTATATTCTCACCTGAATATAACATTATAAGCAGAATCTTTTTTATTTTTTGTTTTGTTTTTATATTCCTCTATCAGATCATTAGGCACCAAATGGACTCTTGCTAGATAGTTATTTGGAAGGAAACTGCCAAAATTTTAGAAGAAATACACATAATTAATAGTCACTGACATACATTTTAATTTACACTGTATAAAACACTCGCCCATATTGTTTTTCCTATATTAATCATTACAAGACAACATTATCATTTGTATTTTTCAGGTAAGAGAACACTTTTGGACAGACTTTGATTTAATTGAGAATACAAATTAGTAGTAAATAATTGAGCTTAGCATTAAACTCAGCTGTTTTTACTCCATACCTACATTTTTCTGTTACAAGAGCTGTCTTCTAAATACATTTTATGCAAGAAAATTAAAAACTGGGTAGTGTCTAATGCCTATCTGGTCAATTAGAAATAGACATGTATCAAGCTTGTCAATATAACTAAGAGAATTTCTAGAGATTACTGACTTTAAAGTATCTATAGTGAAATTTTGATTAATTGGCATTTATGTACCTTTGGAAGAAGGAAATTTGGCAGTGTAGAGGTGTAATACTTAGGGTGCCTCACAATGTAAAGGTTGAAAGAAGTTTTTGTTAGAAATGTCCCTAGAAATCTGTGACAAACTGAACTGTGTTCAGGAGGAAGGTCACATATCACAGCTTTGGTGATAGCCATGAAGCAGTTTTTTGTCTATATCCATTATTTAAAAGTACTAAGAACCAAAATAAACCAAACTCAAACTGAGAGGCGTGTCATCTTAATGTCACAAAGCTCATACTATGGGACTTCAGTGTTGAGAATTATCCAAATAAATCCTTCTACATACAGAAAATAGTTCAAGAGCCAATAGAACACCTAAAAAACTATGGCCAAATTAATAGCTATGTCACAATTTTAAAAATTAGCTGTTTTCCTTTATATATCTCTTGATGTCTATATTTCTTATGTGAATGCTTATAAATCAAGGGTGAAGTTCTGGTTTTCGTGCCATATCGTGTATGATCTATCTAGACTCTAGATGTGCTAAATCCATGCCAAGTGTTTAAAGGGGTGGTGGATATTTTACTTGATTCGATTAAAAACCCGATGGACTCACCTGTGGGACTTATGTATTCACTGATATGGAAAACACCACTTTTTGTCTTTTTAAAACATGGAAAAAAAACTACCTATTAGCTATGACTAATTTTTTTTATTTTTTAATAACGCTTTTATTTAAAGAATATAAATTTCCAAAATACAGCTTATAGATTACAATGGCTTCCCCCCCATAACTTCCCTCCCACCCGCAACCCTCCCCTTTCCCGCTCCCTCTCCCCTTCCATTCACATCAAGATTCATTTGCAATTCTCTTAATATACAGAAGATCAGTTTAGTATATATTAAGTAAAGAGTTCAACAGTTTGCCCTCACATAGCAACACAAAGTGAAAAATACTGTTGGAGTACTAGTTATAGTATTAATCCACAATGTATAGCACATTAAGGACAGAGATCCTACATAATATATTTTTAAATTGATTAATTTTCTATGCAATTTCCAATTTTATACAGAAGATTGATTCAGTATATACTATGTAAAGATTTCATCAGTTTGCACCCACACAGAAACACAAAGTGTAAAATACTGTTTCAGTACTAGTTATAGCATTACTTCACATTGGACAACACATTAAGGACAGATCCCACATGAGAAGTAAGTACACAGTGGATCCTGAAGTTGATTTAACAATTTGACACTCTTGTTTATGGCATCAGGAATCTCCCTAGGGTCTAGTCATGAGTTGCTGAGGCTATGGAAACCTTTAGGGTTCGCCGACTTCTATCTTATTCCGACAGGGTCATAGTCTGGGTGGAGGTTCTCTCCTCCCTTCAGAGAAAGGTACCTCCTTCTTTGATGGCCCCGTTCTTTCCACTGGGATCTCACTCACAGAGCTCTTTCATTTAGGTCTTCTTTTTTTTCCAGAGTGTCTTGGCTTTCCATGCCTAAAATACTCTCATGGGCTCTTGAGCCAGATCTGAATGCCTTAAGGGCTGATTCTGAGGCCAGAGTGCTATTTAGGACATCTGCCATTCTATGAGTCTGCTGTGTATCTCGCTTCCCATGTTGAATCATTCTCTCCCTTTTTCATTTTATCAGTTAGTATTAGCAGACACTAGTCTTGTTTATGTGATCCCTTTGACTCTTAGACCTATCAGTGTGATCAATTGTGAACTGAAAATGATCACTTGGACTAGTGAGATGGCCTTGGTACATGCCACCTTGATGGGATTGTATTGGAATTCCCTGGCACGTTTCTAACTCCATCATTTGGGGCAGTTCCGATTGAGCATGTCCCAAATTGTACATCTCCTCCCTCTCTTATTCCCACTCTTATATTTCACAGGTTTTTAAAATAATCATCTCAACATTACTCCAATTGCAGTACATTTTGACTTCTCCACATAATATTCCTCAGAAACCTGCTCAGTCACACACACACCTGAAAGATCAGTAACCGCAATGAAAAAGATTTTAAAAAGTTTTTAGTGTTCTGTTTTTAGGGAAAATCTGTTAGAAATATAAAAATATCACTGGCATCGACTCTAAATAATTGATGTGTGTCCTATTTTACCCATTTCCTTGCATACACACTGAAAATAGAAGCCCAAAAGTGTTTGATTTTAACAAATAAATGAAGATGTGGATTTGCCATAGAAAGTAAAATTTATCTTATTTTGCTGGAAATCTGATTTAGCATGCAATAAAAGAAGTGTATACTAAGCACTGAACAAAAGAAAGCAAGATCAATTTGCTGTTTGAGAATGCAATACAATAAATGAATTGTAGAATAGAGACATATGTTTGATTTGGCTATGTAACTGATTACCCTAAATTATCTTAAGAAAAAAAAAAAACAATTTGATGACAAATAATATGAGGGAAGGATTAGTTTTGAGAATTCCTCATTTTGAGATATTTAGATATGAATCTACACTTGAGAAGAGTTGCTCTAACAAAAAAAGCATAAAAACAACAACAACAAAAAAACTGACGTAAGTATTTGAATTGAAAACTGTGGGCTATGTAAGTATTACTATAATGTCCTCATTATAGTTCCAGCTCACTAGTTACTAAGTTGTCCAAATAAGTTGATCTGATAACTTTTACCAATCTCCACTAGGATTGTTGAGATAAATTACTGACTTCCATCATGGTGGTCAACGCTGAATCTGAGCACACAAATGAAAAACAATTGTTGAGAATTTTGGGCAGTTGCAATGTCAAAAGACAATAATGACTAATATTAAATGATAGGATATTTCTTTAAATCTAATGAATTTTTGGTCATTTTTTTTTTGCCTACCTTTAGCCAAGTTATCAGAATATATAAATTGTTGATGCTGACAGTAAAATTATTGCGTACTTAGAGCAATAATATTGTTTCTGCATATAATAATAAACACATTTTAAGTTAAATTTTTAAAAAATATTTGATCTACAAAAAATTGAATCAATATTAAACATAACTTTCATCAAAGCAAGATCATCTGAGCATGGTCTTCTCCCTCTGAATTGGAGAGGAAATTGTAGCCAGCAACATACAAAGAGTACTCCAAAACTAAAGGAGCCTATAAATTTAGATACTCATGAGGTGCAAAGTACAAGGAGATATTATGGAAAAAAGTTAAGGTAAATATATTAAGATTACTCTGTGAATAAAATTTAAAATACTATGGTTTCTGCTAGAACATAGTGAATAAAATCATATTGCTGAAAAACTGAAGTAAAACTGTAGCATAAGCTTAGAGTTAGTTTTAAGCATAGAATTTGCCAAGTCTGCCTGTTGCTGGCGTTTGACAAGTGAATCAGGGATTATGAGCTATTGTGGTTGATCTGTTTGTCTCTCTTTCTCTCTCAAACAAATGAAATTTGTTTAAGACCAGGATTTATCTCATGTAATGCAGACAATCAAAACAAGTAAATGAAAATCATAGTTATTTAATTTAATAAATTAGGAATGAATTAAAGATATATTTTTAATTTTTTTAAAAAAAGATTTATTTATTTGAAAGAATGAGAGGGAGAGAGAGAAAGAACTAAATCTTCCATCCACTGGTTCGATCCCCAAATGGCCACAATGGCTAGTCCTGGGTCAGATCAGAGCCAGGAGCCGGGAGCTTTATCTGGGTTTCCCATTTGGGTACAGGTTCCAAGTACTTAAGCCATCTTCTGCTGCTTTCCAAGGTGCATTACGAGGGAACTGTTGGAAGTGGAACAGCCAAGTCTTGAACCAGTACCCATATGGGATGCAGGCATTGCAAACAGTGGCTCTACACACTGTGTCATAGTGCTGTCCCCTCAAGGCATATTTTTATGTAAATATTCCTGTCAACTTCAGCCTGGATTTTTTTTCCCCTCCATTCTTGCTTGTTGGAATTCTTGCAACCATTCAAAGGCTACACTAAATACCTCCTTCCATGCTAGTGTTCTGATTTCTGTATAGCACTTTATACTCTTCATTAATGTTTCAATTTATGATAATACTCAATGCTTTTCCCTTGTCAAAATAATCTAGTAGCAAATAATCCCAATCTAGAATTAGGCTGGCAGAGACCTTTCCTCCCAAGCCTTGTGACTTCCTGCCTGTGTGATATAAAGCAGCTCCCTTGTTCACTTACTTTCTCTATGCCTCACTTCTCCCTCTCCCAAATGGGCATCAAAATAATATTTCCATAGACTTGTAGACAGGATTAAATGGGGTAATGCATATTAAGTGGTTGTAAGAGAGTTTGGACAATGGTAAAATGTATTATTTGATAGTTATTAAGGTTTTTGTAGTTAAAGCCAGACATGAAAATATAATTGCCAAATGATCCCACTTTAATGTGGTACCTAAAAAAGTTGAACTCAGAAAAACAGAGGAAACCATTGATTACCAGAGGGTGCAAGTGTGGAAGCCCTGGAGAGAAGTTGGTCAAAGGATACAAAATTTCAATTTAAATAGGATAAATCAGTTCAAGACATCTATGGTACCTCATGGTGTCTATAGTCTATAACAATATGTTGTATACTTGAAATTTGCTGGGTTGATTTTAAGTGTTTCACCACAAAAATGATTGTGTGATGGAATGCATGTTAATTAGCTTGATATTGTCAATCCACAATGTAAACATATATCAAAATATGTTGTATACCATAAATTGGTACGTATTATTTAATGAAAAATAAAAGTTAAAACACATTATGACTTTTTGAGCCAGGATCTTTAGTTTGTTCTCCTTTGAGTTTTTCCATAGCTCCCACATAACACCTTGAAAATAAATATTAAACTAAGTTATTCATAAGAAAATTGATTACTTTGAGACTTAAGTTCACCTTGAGCACAAAATAAGAAAGGACAAAAATACACTTCTGGGTCTGGCATTGTGACACAGTGCGTTAAGCTGCTGCCTACAACACCATTCGGTATAGGGACTGGATTCAGTCTCCAGTCCAGCTCCCTGCGAGCACGCCTGGGAACTGGATGAACCCGCTGTTCTGGCTTTAGCCTGGACCAGCCACAGCTGTTGCAGCCATTTGGGGATTGACCCAGTGGATGGTAGAACCCTTTCTCTGTCTTTCCCTCCCCCCATCCACTCTTTCTTTCACATAAATAAACAATACACTTCTTCATTAAATTAGCTTATAACATTTAAGATTATAGAATTAAGTGATAAACATCTTAAATCAACCAAAACTCGTCAACTGTAATGTTTATTCTGTCAAATGCTCAATGTAAAATGATATTTGTTTTTGCAATTACTGAAGAGTTGGCATTTATATGCCTCCCACATCAATAAATACAAATTTTAAAAAGCATCTTTTTGGTTGTTATATGGTATTTTCATTTGAAACATAAGTATCTGTAATTGACTTGTTTTTAATTATCTTTGCAGATATTCAACAAAAACACTCCATTTTTATTGATCCATTTTCTTTTGCTACATACTAAATATTTTAATTATGAACATATACTTGAAGTCATTGGGCACAAATGTGAATGATGATGATATGTGCAAAGTATTTAAATAATGAGAGCTAATTCTAGCATATCAAGGAAAATGAAAAGTATAAGCATATAGTATAATGGCCAAAGTGCTGTGTCAAGTTTTAGTCCATGTTTGGACCTGTACGCTAACTTGCAGTGTATCTTCTTTGTAACTGATTGGAGTTCCAACCTAGAGAAATTCAGTCTCCCTCTCTACTTGGGGATTTTACAAAAATTGTAATGGCTTAGCAGAAAGAAAATGAGTGAAGACACAGAGACAGAAAACAAGTTTAGCTTATGTGGCCATGCAATGTACAGTTATTTTATCTTTGAGCCTTTCTAAGTGTAAAATAAGAATAATTATACTTACGTATAAGTAAGTGTTGCATAGAGCATCTAATTTAATTTCTGACGTCGTCTGTGACTGTGCTAAATATAAATAGATGGATTTGTTTCTAGAAATCCTGTTCTATGTATTACAAAATCTTCTTATTCTCTTTTCCCTAAGCTTTAACTTAAGTGTGTATTATTCTTTTCTACTAACAAATTGCTGCTTGCCATGTTTGAATAAAGAACTGATTATTTCTATGGCTGTGCTAAATCATGAATGAGTAATACCCTAACAGGAATTAAAAAAAAATAGATTGTAAAATACATTTGAAAGAAAAAAGGCATAGATGGGGCCGGCGCCATGGCTTACTTGGTTAATCCTCTGCCTGTGGCATCAGCATCCCATAAAGGCACCAGGTTCTAGTCCTGGTTGCTCCTCTTCCAGTCTAGCTCTCTGCTGTGGCCCGGGAAGGCAATGGAGGATGGCCGAAGTGTTTGGGCTCCAGCACCAGCATGGGAGACCAGGAAGAAGCACCTGGCTCCTGGCTTCAGATTGGCACAGCGCCTGCCTTAAAAGCCATTTGGGATTAAACCAACAGAAGGAAGACCTTTCTCTCTGTCTCTCTCTCTCACTGTCTAACACTACCTGTCAAATTAAAAAAAAAAGAAAAAAAGAATAAAGGCCTAGAATATACAATAAGTGACTAGGGAAAGTCTTAGGGTAAGCAATGAAAAAAGATTTTTAGCTCCCCTATTCTGTTGAAAAAAACAACAAAAAGAAATTGTAGCCAATGAAAAATATATATTTCTTGGAGAAAATAGTTTGTGATACTTAAAATTTTATCTGAAACTTGTTCTTCATAAAAGAGAGAATAAACATATTCTAACCTGTAAGAGATATGACTATAATTTGAAATTAACTGGAACCATCCCTCTCCGGGGGTGGTATTTCTCCAACCATAAATCCTCATGGAAATGGAGACTTTTCAATAGAGAGGGGTAAATGATATCCATTAATTGCTTATAAAGTAAATAATACAGGATTTACTTCTGTGTATATCTTGACACTAAAACCTATGAAAAAATTGTCTGAAATATCTTCATTTCTCATTGTTGAATATAAGACAAAAAATTCATTTTTAATTTACTTTTTCTGTATTTTAAGTGACTACCAAGACATTTTGAAGTTCAACATACAAAGAAAGCATTTCCTACACAAAATTCATTTTAACTAGAAAGTTTACCTTCCATAAATCTAAGAACCTCAGAATAATGCTCATACGTCCTCTTGACCTAAATATATTATGAAAATAAACTTATAACAATGTCAGCTGTCAACTAAAAGACAACATATTCAAGGCAAATTTTAAACTTCTCTTACACTGGTGGTAGATAGATTACAAAAGTAGTAGATCGTGCATTTAAATATATAATACTTGTACCTTGATCAAACTGAAATTACTATAGAGTAGCTTTTGTACTTTTTTCTTTTGAAGAACATTTGAAAAATATTCAGGGTAATTTATGTTTAATAAATGCTAAATAAAATGCTATGATTTTTTCTGCTTTTCAGTGTAGTTCAAGAGCATCAACATAATAATACCTAATAAACTATTCTTAGAGTACTTAGGGTAGAGTCACATGTTTAGTATGAGAAATTAAAATGCTTTGTTTTACATTTCTTTAGACTGGGGTTGGGGAGAGCTCCAGTCTGGGAGTAGGTCTTTATCCTACAGTCCAAGACTGCTGTGCAGAGACAAATGCAGCTGTTCATCCTGATCCTCTACAATGGGTGGCCACATGATGCCATCACACCAATTCAAATTAGATCTCATACAGATATACTCAATAGCACTAGGAAGCATCTATATATAACTTACTAAGGACCACAGGGAAATTGCTATCTTAGACCTTTACACCTTTCATCTCAAACATAGGAAAATAATTGACTTATTGATACATGTGGACTACAAATTTAAAATATTGGAGTCTTTCCTTCCCACTTGTTTTGAAATACTGTGTTTATTAGGGAATGTCATTATAGTTGGAATCCTTCTCCAGTCTATATGGTTGACGAAAAATTTTCTGGAGTCTGATTTTTACCCCCAAACTACTCTAACTTTGAGCAAATTTCTTAACTTCGCCATCTATAATCTATGAAACTGGAATAAGGTAGTACTACAGAGTATGGGCAGTTGGCATCGCAGCTAAGCTACTGTTTGAAATACTCCCATCCCTTCTCACAATGCTTAGCTTCATGTGCTACTTCCTCTTACAATTATAGCTTCCTGCTGATGCAGGCCTGGAAGGTAGCAGGTGATGGATCAAGCACTTGAGTCATTGTCCCCAACATGGGAAACATGCTGAGTTCCCAGCTCACGTCTTCAGCCTGGCTCAGCATGGGATGATCAAAGTGTCTGGGGAGTGAACCAACGGATGGGAGATTTCCCAACCCCTGTCTCTCTTTCAAATAAATCAGTTTACAAAATAGAATACTACCTTATAGACTTGTTTTAAGGATTTAAGTGATTTCATAGATGTTAGTGTGTTATTCTGACAACATCTGGCAAAACTATATATTGCTATTGCCTTTGTTACAATCTTCTCATGTATAGGCCATCCCTATTCCATGCCAAAACAATTCAATTTGATGGGGAAAATAGCAGTGAAAATAACAGGTTGATGCCTGAACGCTTATATTTCATTTGGCTGTTTTATCACTGTGTCGAAGAATGACAAACATAATCCCTGTTCTCAAAACTTCCTCAGCCCTCTGATCTTGCCCGACTCACAGAAAGTCGGATTTGAATGGCTTTAATCTAGTTTGTCTTAGTAATAGACCCGCAGTCCATCAAGAAACAAATGCCATTCTATGGCTTTAGTTAAACAGAATTCATGATTGTTTTTCCCCCTAGGACTGCATTGCAACCTCAGACGAGAATGGCAGCCAGCCAGCGGGTCCTGCCAGCTGGCTTTCTGCTGTACTCTGGGTTTTGGAGAACACGAGCAGAGATATTTTTGATCCTGCAGGCCAATTCAAGCATGATTCACAATGGAAAAGAAAACCTTTGACAATGATTTCATATGTAGTGAAGTTAGGTCTTTCACATAAAAGAACACCACAGTTTCTGAGTATGCATCCTTTCAAAACAGGCACTGGCTAATTATCAGCAAAACACAGATATTTATAAGCAAGCATGTTTCCTGAGAGTTAATTGCAAATTCGATAAAGGTATAAAATGATATAACTATTGGTGTTAAATTAGTCCATTCAATTCTTCAGTACGTCTTTAGTGAGCACCTACTATGTGCCTGGCTCTAGCATGACACTACATTCAATCATTATTGAGGTTTAACTTGTAAAATTCTGCTGCAATCTTGTTGCTTACAAAAGTCTAATAATACACCATTGCTCACGAAATGTGACCATCTTCAAATAAAATCTGAGATTAAAATTTCTCGACACAATAATTGAGATTCTTAATAAATTGCTCATGAGTACCTCTAGGGCTTTCTGGCTTGTCCATCAGTCTGCTCTGGAGACAGAGCATTGCCTGGTACAAGTGGACAGTGTAATGCAATAAATGATTCAACAAATAAATATGGAAATCTGTGTAATGAAGAAAGTCAATTACAGGGATTAAGTTAACAATGAAAAGCTACAAAGCCTGTACAAATGTTTTCATTTCAAAAATTTATGTGATATTGTCTAGATTAGTTTTTCATTACAGTTAAAATGCACAGATATATTATAAATGTGTAAGAGGCTAAATTTGTGAGTGGAGATAGATACAACATACTTGACTTAAAAGTTTTTAAATATTCATTTGAAATATTAATATTTGTCATATAAAATTGATTTTCTTTTTCCTTTTTTCTTATTCAAAAAGTTTTTTCCTTGAAATTTTATGTTCTCCTTAAAAATGTTCAATTCTTTGCTGAACTTGCAAGAAATATAATTGGATTCTCTGGACCTGGTTTTAAAAATCTTCCCTCTAATAAAATTTGTCCAATATCTTTATGTTTTTCATCCATGCTTTTCAACAAAATTCCAAAATAATTTTATAGTCAGATTATTTTATAGGTAAAACATCATATTTTCTAATATGAGAGCTTTTAAACCGAAGTCATTAATTTGATTATATAATTGAATTTAACTCCCAGTGTTGTATCTAAGCTACTTTTGGTAGCAAGAATTAAGAACATTATAAGAATAGATACATTCCTTATACAAGCTAAAAGTATTATTTTGCAAATGTATAGTAAGGCTAAACACAAATATGACAGATTAATAAAATGAATAGTTGCATGTGCGGTGACTAAGTAAGATTATGGTTAAGATACTGTGTTTTTATTGTTCTGGTAAGATAAATGTGTTGATGGATGAGAATACCGAAAAGAGAGTGTTTACTTATTTTATTCTCTTCCTTTTTAAAAAAAGATTTATTTATTTATAAGCTGGAATTAGAGAGGGAGAGACAGATTTTCCATGTGCTGGTTCACTCCCTAAGGGGCTGTACAAAGTGAAAGCCAGGAGATTCATCCTGGTCTCCCACATGGTTGACTTGGGCTGCTTTTCTGAGGCCATTAGGAAGCTGGTTGAGAAGTGAAGCAGCCTAGACACAAACTGGCCCCAATGTGGGATGTCAGCATTGCAGGTAGCAGCTTTGCCCACCACACCACACCACTGGACCCTTCATTCTCTCATTTAAGAAATACTGATTTCATTTGGACATAATTGCCAGGCACTCTTCATCACTAAGATTAAATCTGAAAACAAGCATGATGACCTACCTGATCTCATGCAGGAGAAGAAATGTTAGTATGAGGAGCTTCAAAAAATTCATTGCAAGGCCGGCGCCATGGCTCAATAGGCTAATCCTCCACCTGCGGTGCTGGCACACCAGGTTCTAGTCCCAGTTGGGACACCGGATTCTGTCCCAGTTGCTCCTCTTCCAGTCCAGCTCTCTGCTGTGGCCCGGGAGTGCAGTAGAGGATGGCCCAAGGCCTTGGGTCCTGCACCTAATGGGAGACCAGGAAAAGCACCTGGCTCCTGACTTTGGATCAGTATGGTGCGCCGGCTGCAGCGTGCTGGCCGCAGCGGCCACTGGTGGGGTGAACCAATGGAAAAAGGAAGACCTTTCTTTCTGTCTCTCTCACTGTCCGCTCTGCCTGTCAAAAAAAAAAAAAAAAAAACCTGAAAAAAAATCATTGCAAATTAGCATTATATTTTAAATTCCATTTTCTGCCAACTATTTAAAGCCCCTTCGTATGTAAGTAAATAAGGACAGTGGATTTATCAGTGAGAATAAGAGGCTAAAGAATGACTGTGGGGAGTTAGGACCAATTAAGATGGAATAGTCAAAGTCTCCTTTGAATTGAGCCACAATGACATGAAAATACCAGCAGGGGTACGATTTTATGTCCTATTCTCTAGGCAAAAACAACAACAACAAAAAAACAAACTAAACCAAAACAAAACAAAGCTAAAGTTTCCAAGGGAGAGAATTGATATTGCTGTTTTTGATATCTAGATGGAAGGCTTGTTTGAAGAGTTTAAAATTGGATGGAGTGGAGAAGATGATAGAGAATATGCAAAATCACACACTATAGGGCTGTGTAGGCCAGAAAAAAATAGGACTGAATTTCAAGTGCAAAGAAGAACTAACAAAATAGTGGCAGAATCTTAATGTAAATGTTTGTAATCTTAGAGAACTGCTTATACCAAGTATATTTAGTCTATATTCCATATGAATTTGGATCCCTATTGGTCTTCCATTCTTATTCTTTAATTTAAATGCTCAACAATGCCAAAAATGCATACTTTTTTATGTAATGTGATTTGTGAGAGCACTAGCAGGCAATTAAAATTTGACCTAATATTTACTTTTTCATCCTTTTACAGGAATTTGTGCTTAGCTTCTTTTATAAGATAAGTCAGTTAAATCATACCAAATCCATTTATTTCACTATATTCTTTCTACATAAAACTTGACACACTACTTTCAGAGGTATATGTGTATGGATCTCTGTGTGGTTGGCTTAATATTAATCCATTACTTCTCTAACTGGAAAGAATAGTCATGAAGAATATCTTTTCATCTCAACCATTCAATGTCTCATGATTTTTTTTCACACTTATGAAATCATTTACTGTCTAGGAACATTAATTTTATATTCAACATGGACCTTTTAAAATAATTATTCCCCAAAAGAGAGTCTTCTTCCATGACTGATGAAAATCAGTGTTGGTTACTGAGTGTGTGATTTTATTTTGGTGTAGATTTTTTTTTTAATTTCCAGACATGAATATCTGCCAAGTAAACACTGTATTTAAAGCCCTGAGACGCTCAAAAGGGATTGGAGACAGCAAAGGGAGTTCTTTTATATTTCAATATCCTCTGTAATTAACATTTCTGTCTCAGTATTAAGAAAACTAAGCTTTTGCCTGCTTTTGATTTCCATTTTAGTGGTTGGGGCCATTATTATTTGTGCAAAAGGACAATCCAGCTGTTAGAAGTAACACAAGTGTAAATTAGAGGGTAATTGGAAGAGATGATTTGCTGTTATGAAAACATGTCCAAATATTTGTTCATGTAGTTGTCGACAAAATGGTGATGGTAAATCCAATCCAATTCTCCTCATCAGGCACCAACTGGTTGTTGTCGTGAGTACTTGGCTTCCATTGTACTCATGCGATTGGACTCCATCACCCATGCTTTTAAAAAGCATCTTTAAAAAAGAAAAGTCCTTTTTTTGAGAGGGGGAAATGATTTTTAAAGTTTATTTTCATTTTATTTGAAAGGCAGGAAAACAAACAAAATCAGAGAGATCATCTAGCTGCTGTTTCAATTGCCAAATGTCTGTAACAGCCAGAGGTGGGCCAGGCTGGATCCAGGAGCACAGAACTCCAAGTGCTTGACTAAATCTTTTGCTGCTTCCCAATGTGTGCATTAGCAGGAAGTTGGATTGGAAGCCAAGTGGCCAGGACTAGGCACTCTGATAAGGAATGAGGCATCTCAGGATGTGACTTAACCATTGCACTAAATTGCTGCTTCGACAAAAGTGCAGATTTAGAAAAAGGGTTTTGCTCTTCTGCCAGAAAGACAGAGTCAGTCACACACACCCGCTCTCAAATAAATAAATAAAATCTTAAATAAAATTAAAAGAGATAAATTAAATTGATGTGCCACATCATCTGCCCCAGGAAAAGCACTCTTGATGGAAGAAATATAGATGCTGCCTTTTTGTCTGAACATTCTTAAAAAGCTACTGTCTGCTTTATCCTAACCTTCTGAGCTCTCTGATTAACATACATATACAAAGACATGGGCATATACAAAGTCAGCTCGAGGATGGGACTAATTAACATCAAACAAAGAGAATCATCTTTGTGTAAGAAATTCTGAAAGGGAAAATGGCTGCAAGATAATATTGTTTGGTATTTCAGGGGAAGAAGCCAGTATCTGTTTTTAATCAAATGTGGTGCATATTTGGCCTGATTAAGCAATATATGAGCCATACTATATGAAATTTGAAAATACACAAGTGTAGTATTTAATAACATTCATATAATCTTAACCTGTCATGTCACACTGTGTACATAACTGTCATTGCATTACCTTAGCAATTATTCATAATTGCACTAAATTTTTTGGAAATTATTTTCTTAGTAGAAAAGTAAAAACTTCACATACAGTAAACTTTCTCCTCTTCCAGAATACTGAATGGTTTTTACTGTTGTCTTAAAATTCATGAGTCTTGATGATCATTGAATTTACAATCCTAGAAAAGGGAGGAAAGGAGAATAAGCAGTCCTCTAAGATGTCCTGTAGAACTCCAGCGGGTTTTTCTCAGTTCTTTCCTAAACACATCCAGGAGTGGGCAATACATTCTTTGTAAGGCGGTCTGTTGTTTTAGAGCCACTGTAATCTCGAGAAGGTATCATATTTATTTCCTGTGGACCTGGAAAGTGAACCATCTCTCTTTAATGGCTTTTAACTGTGACCCTGAAGAGATTCTCTGGGGCCAGTCCGTAGTTCTTTCTTACCAGCAGAAACAATCCCAGGGAAACAAGGACTGACTGGTCCAAACACATACACTAACACCAAAGAATTAGCCAGACTCCTTCAGTATGATCAGCTTTAAGAATACGAGGAGTGTGCATCCATTGATTTCAGGGAGCACTGAGACTCTTGCCGCCTAAGTTAACTACTGGATTGTTGACAGTGGTGCTGTGATGGCAGCTGAAGGGAAAACAAGAATAGTGGAAATGGCTACAGTGTCTTGAGATCCCACTGGTATCAACTTCTGATAAAATGTCTCATTCAACAGTTAGTTAATTTCTGTGCATTAGATACCCACAAAGAAAAAGGTAAACCACACATTTGGAAAAAGATAAAGCACATACCTTTAGATCTTTGAACTTTTATTATAGAGCATTGCACTATACTACATTTTGCTTATTTATTGCTTACGACGACTTACACATATAATTTGAGTTTCAATGCACAGATATGAATACTTGGACATAGTAATACTATTATTTTTAAGAGTAATCACCTTGGAAAAAGATAGATTCATTGACCTATTTCAACAGCTTTTAAAATTACAGCATGTTACAGTAGTATTAAAAATGTAAATAACACCAACTTTCCATATGGGTGCTGGTTTGTATCCTAGCTGTTCCAGTTCTGATGCGGCTCCCTGCTAATGGCCTGGGAAAAGCAGTGGAAGATGGTCCGAGTCCTTAGGTCCCTGCCACGCACATAGGAGATCTGGAAGCTCTTGCTTCCTAGCTTCAGGCTGGCCAGCCCCAGCTATTGTGGCCATCTGGGGAATGAACCAGCAGATGGAAGAGCTCTCTGTCTCTTTCTTTCTGTCTGTCCCTCTCTCTGTGTAACTCTTTCAAATAAATAAATTTTTTTTAGAAAAATGTAAATAGCATAAAGGGTAGGTATTATGACATGTCGGGCAAAGCTACCATCTTTGACACTGGCATTCCACAGGGCACCTGTTCAAGTCCTGGATATTCCACTTCCAATTTGGCTCCCTGCTAACGGCCTGTGAAAAGCAGCAGAACATGGCTCAAGTGCTTGGGCCCCTGTCACCCACATGGGAGAACCAGATGAGGCTCCTGGCTCCTGGCTGCAGCATGGGAATTGTAACCATCTAGGGAGTGAACAAACCAGCAGATGGAAGTTCTCCTCTCTCTTTCTCTCCCTCTGTCTCTATTAACTCTCACTTTCAAATAAATAAACATATCTTCTTAAAAAAAATAAATAACATAAAAGTAACTTTAAAGTAATTTAGAGGAAAATTAATTACATGAGATTTGACACCAAGAAATTTTTTTCTTTTTTAACAAAGGTATCTCATATTTTATAAATACTGATGAGTTTTTCCTTCCTTGAGGCAAGGCAAAATGGTATTTGTAACTTAGAAATATCCCTCCTTGTTATATTCTTAGCATACTCTTAATTTTTTTTTTTTATAAAGCTTTTATTTAAAGAATATAAATTTCCAAAGAACAGCTCATGGACCACAATGGCTCCCCCCCCACACAACTTCTCTCCCTCCCCCCACCCTCCCCTTTCCCGCTCCCTCTCCCCTTCTGTTCACATCAAGATTCATTTTCAATTCTCTTTATACACAGAAGATCAATTTAGTACATATTACGTAAAGATTTCAACGGTTTGCCCTCGCATAGAGACACAAAATGATAATACTGTTGGAGTACTAGTTATAGTATTAATTCACAATATACAGCACATTAAGGACAGAGATCCTACATGATTTTTTTTTAAAAAAATTGATTAATTGTCTATGCAATTTCCAGTTTAACACCAAGATTTTTTAATCATTTGCAATTATCTTTATATAAAGAAGATCGATTCAATATATACTATGTAAGGATTTAATCAGTTTGCACCCACTCAGAAACACAAAGTGTAAAAATACTGTTTCAGTACTAGTAATAGCATCACTTCACATTGGATAACACATTAAGGACAGATCCCTCATGAGACGTAAGTACACAGTGACTCCTGATGTTGATTTAACAATTTGACACTCTTGTTTATGGCGTCAGTAATCTCCCTAGGCTCTGGTCATGAGTTGCCGAGGCTATGGAAGCCTTTAGGGTTCGCCGACTTCGATCTTATTCCCACAGGGCCATAGTCAAAGTGGAAGTTCCCTCCTCCCTTCAGAGAAAGGTACCTCCTTCTTTGATGGCCCCGTTCTTTCCACTGGGATCTCACTCGCAGAGATCTTTCATTTAGGTCTTCTGTTTTTTCCAGAGTGTCTTAGCTTTCCATGCCTAAAATATTCTCATGGGCTCTTGAGCCAGATCCGAATGCCTTAAGGGCTGATTCTGAGGCCAGAGTGCTATTTAGGACATCTGCCATTCTATGAGTCTGCTGTGTATCCTGCTTCCCATGTTGGATCATTCTCTCCCATTTTCATTCTATCAGTTAGTATTAGCAGACACTAGTCTTGTTTGTGTGATCCCTTTGACTCTTAGACCTATCAGTGTGATCAATTGTGAACTGAAATTGATCACTTGGACTAATGAGATGGCCTTGGTACATGCCACCTTGATGGGATTGTATTGGAAACCCCTGGCACAATTCTAACTCCATCATTTGGGGCCGTTCCGATTGAGCATGTCCCAAATTTTACATCTCCTCCCTCTCTTATTCCCACTCTTATATTTCACAGAGATCACTTTTCAGTTAAAATTTAAACACCTAAGAATAATTGTGTGTTAATTACAGAGTTCAACCACTAGTACTAGGATAAAGAAAAAAAAATACTACCATGGATAAAGTATTACATTGTACAACAACAGTCAGCACAAGAGCTGATCGAGTCACTGTTTCTCATAGTGTCCATTTCACTTCTACAGGTTTCCCCTTTGGTGCTCAGTTAGTCATCGCCAATCAAGGGAAACAAATGATATTTGTCTCTTTGGGACTGACTTAATTCACTCAGCATGATGTTTTCCAGATTCCTCCATTTTGTTGCAAGTGACCGGATTTCATTGTTTTTGACTGCTGTATAGTATTCTGTAGAGTACATGTCCCATAATTTCCTAATCCAGTCTACTGTTGAAGGGCATTTGGGTTGGTTCCAAGTCTTAGCTATTGTGAATTGAGCCGCAATAAACATTGCTGTGCAGACGGCTTTTTTGTTTGCCAATTTAATTTCCTTTGGGTAAATTCCAAGGAGTGGGATGGCTGGGTTGAATGGTAGGGTTATATTCATGTTTCTGAGGAATCTCCAGACTGACTTCCATAGTGGCTTCACCAGTTTGCATTCCCACCAACAGTGGATTAGTGTCCCTTTTTCCCCACATCCTCTCCAGCATCTATTGTTGGTGGATTTCTGAATGTGAGCCATTCTCACCGGGGTGAGGTGAAACCTCATTGTGGTTTTGATTTGCATTTCCCTGATTGCTAGGGATCTTGAACATTTTTTCATGTGTCTGTTGGCCATTTGGATTTCCTCTTTGGAAAAATGTCTGTTGAGGTCCTTGGCCCATCTCTTAAGTGGGTTGTTTGTTTTAATGTTGTGGAGTTTCTTAATTTCTTTGTAGATTCTGGTTATCAACCCTTTATCTGTTGCATAGTTTGCAAATATATTTTCCCATTCTGTCGGTTTCCTATTCACTTTCCTGACTGTTTCTTTTGCAGTACAGAAACTTTTCAATTTGATGCAATCCCAGTAGTTAATTTTGGTTTTCAGTGCCTGTGCTTCTGGGGTATTTTCCAAGAAGTCTTTGCCAGTACCTATGTCTTGCAGGGTTTCTCCTATGCTCTCCAGTAATTTGATGGTGTCGGGTCGTAGGTTTAAATTTTTAATCCATGTTGAATGAATTTTTGTGTAAGGTGAAAGGTAGGGGTCTTGCTTCATGGTTCTGCACGTGGAAATCCAGTTTTCCCAGCACCATTTATTAAACAGACTGTCCTTACTCCAGGGACTGGTTTTGGATCGTTGATCAAATATAAGTTGGCTGTAGGTGTTTGGATTGATTTCTGGAGTTTCTATTCTGTTCCATTGGTCTATCCATCTGTTTCTGTACCAGTACCATGCTGTTTTGATAACAACTGCCCTGTAGTATGTCCTGAAATCTGGTATTGTGATGCCTCCGGCTTTGTTTTTGTTGTACAAGATTGCTTTAGCTATTCGAGGTCTCCTGTGTCTCCATATGAATTTCAGCATCATTTTTTCCAGATCTGAGAAGAATGTCCTCGGTATCTTGATTGGTATTGCGTTGAATCTGTAAATTGCTTTTGGGAGAATGGACATTTTGATGATATTGATTCTTCCAATCCATGAGCATGGGAGATTTCTCCATTTTTTGGTATCCTCTTCTATTTCTTTCTTTAAGGTTTTGTAATTTTCATTGTAGAGATCTTTAATGTCCTTAGTTAAATTTATTCCAAGGTATTTGATTGTTTTTGTAGCTATTGTGAATGGGATTGATCTTAGCAGTTCTTCCTCAGCCGTGGCATTGTCTGTGTATACAAAGGCTGTTGATTTTTGTGCATTGATTTTATATCCTGCTACTTTGCCAAACTCTTCTATGAGTTCCAATAGTCTCTTAGTAGAGTTCTTTGGGTCCCCTAAATAAAGAATCATGTCGTCTGCAAAGAGGGATAGTTTGAGTTCTTCCTTCCCAACTTGTATCCCTTTAATTTCTTTTTCTTGCCTAATAGCTCTGGCTAAGACTTCCAGCACTATATTGAATAGCAGTGGTGAGAGTGGGCATCCCTGTCTGGTACCAGATCTCAGTGGAAATGCTTCCAACTTTTCCCCATTCAATAGGATATTGGCCGTGGGTTTTTCATAAATTGCTTTGATTGTATTGAGGAATGTGCCTTCTATACCCAGTTTGCTTAGGGTTTTCATCATGAAAGGGTGTTGAATTTTATCGAATGCTTTCTCTGCGTCTAGTGAGATAATCATATGGTTTTTCTTCTGCAGTCTGTTAATGTGGTGTATCACGTTGATTGTTTTGCGAATATTGAACCATCCCTGCATACCAGGGATGAATCCCACTTGGTCTGGGTGGATGATCTTTCTGATGTGTTGTTGCAGTCTATTGGCCAGAATTTTGTTGAGGATTTTTGCATCTATGTTCATGAGGGATATTGGTCTGTAATTCTCTTTCAATGCTGCATCTTTTCCTGGCTTAGGAATTAAGGTGATGCTGGCTTCATAGAAGGAATTTGGGAGAATTCCCTCTTTTTCGATTGTTCTGAATAGTTTGAGAAGAATTGGGGTTAGTTCTTCTTTAAATGTCTGGTAGAATTCAGCAGTGAATCCATCTGGTCCTGGGCTTTTCTTTGTTGGGAGGGCCTTTATTACTGATTCAATTTCTGACTCACTTATGGGTCTGTTTAGGTTTTCTATGTCTTCCTGGTTCAATTTAGGTAGGTTGCATGTGTCCAGGAATCTATCCATTTCTGATAGGTTTCCCTGTTTGCTGGCATACAAGTCCTTGTAGTAATTTCTGATGATTCTTTTGATTTCTGTGGTGTCTGTTGTTATATTTCCTTTTTCATCTCTGATTTTACTGATTTGGGTCTTTTCTCTTCTTTTTTTAGTTAGTTGGGCCAATGGGGTGTCAATCTTGTTTATTTTTTCAAAAAACCAGCTCCTCGTTTGGCTGATTTTTTGTAATGTTTTTTTGGATTCAATCCTGTTGATTTCTTCTCTGATTTTGATTATTTCTCTTTTTCTACTAGATTTGGGTCTAGTTTGCTGCAAATTTTCTAGATCCTTGAGATGCATTGAAAGCTCATCTATTTGGTGCCTTTCCAGTTTCTTGATGTAGGCACCTATTGATATAAACTTTCCTCTTAACACTGCTTTTGCTGTATCCCATAAGTTTTGGTATGTTGTGCTGTTATCCTCATTTACTTCCAGAAAATTTTTGATTTCTCTTTTGATTTCTTCAGTGACCCATTGTTCATTCAGGAGCATGTTGTTCAATCTCCATGTGTTTGCATATGCTCTAGAGATTCCTGAGTTGCTAATTTCCAACTTCACTCCCTCATGGTCTGAGAAGTTGCATGGTATGATTCTAATTCTTTTGAATTTGCTGAGACTTGCTTTATGGCCTAATATGTGGTCAATCCTAGAGTAGGTTCCATGTACTGCTGAGAAGAATGTGAATGCATTACTTGTAGGATGAAAAGTTCTGTAGATATCTGTTAGATCCATTTGGGCTATAGTGTTGTTTAAATCTACTGTCTCCTTGTTGATCTTCTGTCCTGTCGATCTGTCAATATCTGTGAGTGAAGTATTGAAGTCCCCCAGTACTATTGTGTTGGGGTCTAAGTCTCCCTTTAAGTTTCTTAACAAATTTTTTAAATAAACCTGTGGCCTGTAATTAGGTGCATATACATTGAGAATTGTTATATCTTCCTGTAGTATTGATCCCTTAATCATTATATAGTGCCCCTCTTTGTCTCTCTTAACAGTTTTTGTGTTAAAGTTTATGTAGTCCGATATTAAGATGGTTACACCCGCTCTTTTTTCATTTCTGTTGGCGTGGTATATCTTGTTCCATCCTTTTATTTTCAGTCTGTATGGATCTTCGTTGGAAAGATGTGTTTCTTGTAGGCAGCAAATAGATGGTTTTTGTTCCTTAACCCAATCAGCCAATCTCTGTCTTTTAACAGGACAGTTTAGACCTTTAACGTTCAATGTGACTATTGATAAGTGGTAAGTTTGCCCTGCCATTTGCCAGATATTTTCTAATGTATGCTTTGAATTCCCTGTGATCTTTTGCCGTGAGGTTCCCTTCGTTTACCTTCTTTCATGTTGATGGTCGTGTTTCTGTGTTTCTGTGTGTAACACGTCTTTAAGTATCTTTTGCAGGGCTGGACGAGTGGCAACAAATTCTTTCAATTTTTGTTTGTTATGAAAGGTCTTTATTTCGCCTTCATTCACAAATGAGAGCTTTGCAGGGTATAATATTCTGGGCTGGCAGTTTTTCTCTCTAAGTACCTGGGCTATGTCTCGCCATTCCCTTCTAGCTTGTAGGGTTTCTGTTGAGAAGTCAGCTGTAAGTCTAATTGGAGATCCTCTGAGAGTAATCTGACGTTTCTCTCTTGCACATTTTAGGATCTTTTCTTTTTGCTTCACTGTGGTGAGTTTAATTACAATATGTCGTGCAGAGGATCTCTTTTGGTCATGTTTATTAGGGGTTCTATGAGCTTCCTGGATTAGGATTTCTCTGTCTTTCTCCAAGCCTGGAAAGTTTTCTGCTAGTATCTCCCTAAAAAGGCCTTCTAATCCTTTCTCCCTCTCCATACCTTCAGGAACACCTAGAACCCGAATGTTGGGTTTTTTAATAGTATCCTGTAAATTCCCGACGATATCTTTTAGTTTTCTAATTTCCTCTTCTTGTCTTTGGTTTGACTGTTTCCTCTCCTGTTCTCTGTCTTCTAGGTCCGATATTCTCTCTTCTGCTTCACCCATTCTGGTTTTAAGGCCCTCAAGATTGCTTGTCACTTGATCTATTGAATTCTTCAATTCATTAAGATTTTTTGTCACTATCGTAGCTTCTTGTTCTACTAGTTGTTTCATTTCGTTTTGATTTCTCTGTAGTACTTCATTCTCGCGAGAGAGATTTTCTATCTTATCCATTAAGGATTTCTGTAGTTCAAGAATTTGTTTTTGAGAACTTCTTAATGTTCTTATCAATTCTTTGAGATCTGCTTCTTGCATTTCTTCTATCTCATTATCTTCATAATCCTGACTTGGGGTGTCTTTTCCGTTTGGGGTCATCATAGCGTCTTCCTTGATCTTGCTCCCTCGGAATCTGTTTTTATTTGGCATTTTTTTTTTCCCCACACTCTTTCTCTGGGTTGTCAAGGTAACGGAGTTTGTGTGCGCGGTGTGTTCCCAGTTTTTGGATCCCCTTCAGGTTTCTACAGCCTCGGGTTTTTGGTTCCGTCTGCCTCAGTGATGGGTGGGCGGGCGGGCGGGCGGGCGCGCCTTTTCCCACTGCGTTCAGTCCAGCTAGAATTAGCAGGGTGGGCAACGAAAGAGGCTAGTGTCCGTGTGGGCTCGCCTCAATTGTGCTGTTTCCCCCGAGGCGTCTGCTTCCCCCCGCCAGTGTCTCGGGATCCCTGTATCGGCTCCCGTTTAAGCGCTCGAATCCAATGGCGACTGTGTTCCGTCCGGTTCCCGTCCCTCCCGGCAGCTCCCGTGCCACTAAGGCACGATTTGCCGTTCGCAAACTTACTTTCCCTAGGTCCTCTGCGTCTCATTCACTGGGTCCGGAAGAATTTCCACTGCATTTTTTTCCGTGAGATTTTTCCTGAGGCTACAGTAACTCTGTTTTTATTAAACTATCTTTTTGCGGACTGCTAGTGCGCGTCCTCACTATTCCGCCATCTTGGCTCCGCCCAGCATACTCTTAATGAAGCCAGTGAAAAAGCATACATGCAATAAATAGAATTATGTACTTTGTACAAAGATAAATCATGTTACTCTTAAAAGAAGGAAATTACTTATTTTCAATCATCCTCTGAAAGTCTTAACATTTTAAAAATACAAACAAGATAAAATGAAATATTAGTGATATGAAGTCCTAGTGACTGCTTTTATTGTAGGTGTTTATACATATGTGGGGTTTTCAAAAAGTTCCTTCAAAATGCATGTTATGAAAACTATCCAGTGATTTCAAATGTTTTAAAGATTATTTTATTTGAGATGCAGAGTTACAGACACACACTCTCCAAATGGCTGCAGTGGTCAGAGCTGGGTCCATCTGAAGTCAGGAGCTAGAAACTTCTGTTCTCTCATGTGGGTTCAGGGGCCCAAGTACTTGGGCTGTCCTCCATTGCTTTTCCAGGCCATCAGCAGGGAGCCTGATCAGAAGTGGAGCAACCAGGACTAGAACTCGGTGCCCATATGGGATGCCGGTGCCACAGGCAGAGATTAACCTAGTATGCCACAGTGCCTGCCCCAGTGATTTCAAACTTTTGCACTATAGCAAACTTACCTTCTAAGAACATTTTCCCATGAAGTTTTTGAAACTCCTTGTGTATTTAAAAGAATAAAGATGTTCTGATGTAAAAATGCAACTCTCCATGGTAAGTGGAAACTCACTCCAAACATTTAACAAATATCTTTTTTTTAAAATTTATTTGACAGGTAGAGTTATGGACAGTGAGAGAGAGAGACAGAAATGTCTTTCTTCTGTTGTTCACTACAGCAGGCGCTGTGCCAATCCAAAGCCAGGAGCCAGGTGCTTCTACCTGGTCTCCCACACTGGTGCAGGGCCCAAGCACTTGGGCCATCCTCCATTACCTTCCTGGGCCACAGCAGAGAGCTGGACTGGAAGAGGAGCAACCGGGAGTAGAACTCGGTGCCCATATGGGATGTCAGCACCGCAGGCGGAGTATTAACCAAGTCAGCCACGGTGCTGGCCCAACAAATAGCTTTTAATACCTGCCAAGTGCCAGATTCTCAGTGTTGAATGTGTAGCAGTGAACAAACAGATAAAGATGTCTGCACTCATGCATATCAGATGCTTACAGGGGTAACCAGTTAGATGTACCAAAAAGTAAAATGTACTGCACAGCAGACAGCTAGTGCTATGAATAAAGGAAAGAGGGATAGGGCATTCGGGCAGAAATGTGATTAGTCCACAGTCTCCCAACTCACACAGTATGGAGAGTGACTAGTGTGGAAGCTCTGAGGGATGAACTGGAAGGCCTAGGCTCTTGTGGAAACCAGAATAATCAGAGGATGAGTTCTGCTCATCTTGCTGTTCAGTGGTGATCAGAGTAGGAGTTTCTAGGCATTCGACATGACAAGAGTCTTGCCCGGAGAAAGCAGTGTTGTGGTCTCCATTTCCACTCTGCTGAGCACATGGTATCCTTAGGTTGTATTGATCTATTCTGTCATTTTGGCTTAACATCTCATCACTAAAACACTGATGTCATCGCCTACTGTGCCAAGTTACTCTAAATTTTGTTACTACAAACAAGACTTCATATGCAAACTTTAATAATACCAATAACTTAATAATACCTGCTGATAGAATATTTGGTGTGAATTTTTTTAGCATAGAATATTCTTGTTTTGATTCATTAAGGCATTTATTTATGGCAAAGTGCTCAGAAAGGGAATGCATCTTTTTTTTAAAAAAAAAAAAGATTTATTTATTTGAAATAGAGTTACAGAGAGAGGTTGAGATAGAGAAAAAAGGTCTTCCATGCGCTGGTTTGCTCTGCAATAGCTACAATGGCTAGAACTGAGCAGATCCGAAGCCAGGATCCAGGAGCTTCTTCCGGGTCTCCCACAGGGATACAGGGGCCCAAAAACCTGAGCCATCTTCTACTGCTTTCCTGGACGCATTAGCAGGGAGCTGGATTGGAAGTAGAGCAGCTGGGACTCGAACTTACACCCATATGGGATGCTAGTGCTGGCAGGCCTGGGCCTTAACCTACTGTGCTACAGTGCCACCCCCAGGAATTTAACTTTTATTGAAGTTCTTCTCGTGTTCACGTTGTGGAATAGGTACTTCTTATGTGTTACTTTGTAATAATAAAATGTTCCCAGGAATTGAGTACTATGATTCCCATTTAATTTTAGGAAACAGCAAAATATCCAAGTTTGTGGAACAACCAAGTGGCAGCACAGATGATCCCAAGGCTTCATTGATTATTTCTGTCAAAATGCAATAGTTACAAAAGCCCTTTATAAAATAGATGCATTTTGTAGCTTGATGACGTGATGATTGCATGTAAATGTACATAGGTTCATTCATCAGCTATTATATTACCCAAAAATATTAGTTCTTTGGAACATCATTTCTCTGATGGAGGGTGAAAAGATTGAGTTCTTCCAGCAAAGTAAAATGATAAAGTTTAGGTGGTGATGCTAAGAGACTTAATCCACAAAGCAGGCCTTCATCCCAGAAGTTACATACTTATTAGAGCATTAAATACTAAATTTTCCTTTTATCTACTGATGGAAGTCTCAAAAGAAGAGCTGTCTGAATCCAAAATATAAAATGACATATGTAGTTAGGGCAGACACTGATCTGCCTCCCAGCTATTACTGTCACAAAGCCACTTTTTATTTTGTCAAATGAAATAAAATTGTGAGCTTGTAGATGCCTTACAAGAACCCAGAAAATGCCATGAAAATCACAAGTGTTTGGGAAATAGAAGCAGAATAATCAAGGTTGTTGCATATACAAAACATAGGTCTGACTCTCCGCTCTGTGCTTTGAAAAGAATGAGTCATTTTAATTTCTCTTGAGTAGGGAGGAAAGCTTTTCTCTGCCATTTCTTGATGTCTGAAATCTATAGACTTGTTTAGCCAGCAATCATGTTGCTAAATGGAAAATATGCAAGTTTTGCTTTAAACCCCAAAAGGTCAAAATAATTGGGTTTGTTAGTATGGAACTCTCAAGCCAATGTGTTTGAAGTCATTGTGTCCCTGATTAAAGATAGAAAGCCAGAGTTTCCCAAAGTCGAGGAAAAGAACCTGTCAAGGATTCTCTGTAGAATCCTGACCTTCAGTAGCTGCAAGTTCAGCCTGAGGAAAATCACTTAAATCTTTCTTAACCTCAGTTTTTTCTTTATCTATACTCTCCACATTTCTGGGACAATTCTTTCTGTAGTCATTGATCTAGTAGTCACTGAAGTTCTCATTTCTATGCATTGAGGATCTTTCTTCTTCCATGATTCTGGTTGAAATAATGAATATAAACTTGAAGGATATGAAGATTGCTATTCTGAGTGCTGGTTGTGTTATTTCCAAATATAATGTGACCTTAATGGCATGACATAACTTGAGGAGAAAAAAAAAAACAGAAGCTCGGTCCACAGTCTCTGCCAGTTTTGATAATTACAGATCTCAACAATATCAAATTGAACAGATCAACTGTTCACTTGTAGGACAGGATTTGTGTCAATCAATTCTGCTCTAGTGATCAGATTTTAAAGCCTAGATTTTCCCCCAACCACTGAAACACAGTTGTGCTATGTCCCAATGGTTTTTTTGATAATATTTACAGTTCATCCTGTGTCGCATTGTTTTAGTGTGATTAAATTGTATAGACAAAAAGACTCATGAAAAAGCAGAGGGTAGAATCAACTATTTTGGCCCATAGGAGAACTATGACATTTTTTAAGAGGTTGAACTTCTTACCTGGCATTTCCAGGAAATCAATTTTGTTTCTTTACTTGGATTTTTTCAGATTCTGAAATACTGATTGATGTTATATTTATTCTTTTATAAATGATATATTTAAAAATCAGATGATTTATATATAATTAAGGCATAACCTCCATGTACATTCCATACTCCCATTCACATCTTCTTTAATTTACTGTATTTTCAAAGTGAGTGATTATGCATGTAAGTGTATAATTAGTGGGTTTCTAAGATTCTTCTGTGATTTCCTATCAACCATTCGTTTATAAGGCATTTATCACCATGAGTTGTTTCTAAGTTGCTCTTCTTCATCTAATTGTTTTCTTATGTTTAAATAGAAAATGGGATTTATTAATTTGTTTCTGATTGTAGCTTCAAATTGTCAGGAGATTAAATTCCCTTATATTATTAAGATTCAGGTTAAATACTAACTGCAAAAAAATTAATAAATACAAATGACTTTATATAAAGGGGAGAATCTGAGATTTATACACCATATTCTTTTATTCCTATATTATTATAATAAAACATTCTAATCTTATTTGTATGTACTTTTCCTATAGTTAAACTTAGATTCTTTGATACTTTAAATATATATATGTATCTATCTATCTATCTATATATCTATATCTATCTATCTATCTATCTATCTATCTATCTCTCCAGTGTTTTCCACAAAGGAAAAACAAAAATAATGGCTGTAATCAATATGATGTCTATTTGATTTTTTGGACATTTTTCTTTAAAAAGAAAACCTTTTACTTTTGAATTTTGGTTATTTTACTACAATCTGATAGTTTGTCTTTCCAACATTGTCCTTAAATTGTCAAATACCATACACAATAGGTATTTATTTTAATTTTTAATACCCGTGCTCTCTCTTCAAAAAAACAGTCATAGCTAAAGTTGTCACATACTACTGATGTCTCAGAGCCATCTCCAACATTGTTTGAGCCAACCTTTCTTTCTTCCTGTGTTCACAAGTCTCCAGCTTGGCATTTATCAGTCATCAAGCCTGCTATTTCCTGCTTCAGTCAAGCGCATCCCACAATCGTGGCAATCTAGAAATAAAACTCTGTTAGAAACTCTTTTCCCACCATTGGGTGGGCTCAAAACCATTTATCTATCAGATTATAAGCTTCCTATGAGCAATCACCATCTTAGATCTGTAGCCAAATGGACAGCATACTTCATGGGGCATAATATGCGTTTAATAAATGTTAAGTAAATTGATAAATGATAAAATAAATAGAAGGATGAGCTTACCCCGACCTCCTACTTAGTTGTTTCCATTTCCCTTTTTCTATATTTGTTGTCTCAATTCCCAGACATTGACTTTGTGCCTTAAGATGTACATTAATCCTTTGTTCACTTTCTTAGACACTAGATATCAAATAATAAATTTGCTTAGGGATTTTTCATGCTTCTCTTCTTGATCCCTTTTCTCAGCTCAAAACCTGGGATATTTGTACCTATCTAGTCCAGACTGCAAACATTAATTTGCTCATTCAATTGGTGTTTATTAATTTCCTGTGTATGCTGAGTCAGTTGATATTTATTGATTTCCTGTATATGCTGGCAATAAAAACAAGCAAATGCCTTGCCTTCATGAAAAGTCTGCAAAAAGAGTAATAAGATAATAACTGCAAGAAACACAAAGTTAGACTTCTGAAAAATGGTGCAAAACACATTAAGATCCATAGTCTTCTGACAGCTCATGGTAAATAAGTTTAAAGTTATTTGGAAATTGAGGTTTTCCTCAATAAAATATAAATGAGCTGATACCTGCAGCAGAAACTGGAAACCAACTAGATGACGACGATGAAGCAAACAATTGAAAAAATCTTGAGAGAGAACAAAGGGCTGGAAAGGCCACTATATATCAAAGTTCATGGAGCTGAGAAGGCATGCTGTAAAAAAAGATAGAAGAAATATGATTATGTGGGGCATTTTAGGTCATGTTAAGTTTTATTTAAGTGTAATGGAATGCTTTGAACAGGGAAGGAAGTGATCAGATTTCATTTTTAAATTATCACCCAAGCTTCAGTGTTGTGTGTAGAATAAAGGGGCACTAAGGTGGATGTGGACAGATTAGTTTGTTGTCAAGATGAGTTTTCTAGGTTGTGCAACTAGATGGATGCAGGTGTTATATTCAGTGAGATAGAAAACACACTGAGTGCGTGGGAAGACCGTGAATTTGATTTTGGATGTGGATATGTGGAAATAAATCCTAGGAGAGATGTCTTACAGGAAATTGAATATATTGGATCAGAGCTCAGAAGAAATCATTTGTGTTTAGGTAGTAATTCAAGTTGTGGATATGAATGATAATGTGGACTGAAAAGAGGGACAGCCTAAGACTGAACCATAAAGTGTTCCAACATTCAATGTCTATGAACCGGAGAACAAGCATAAGAGAAGGGGTTTCCCAGCAGAAAGAATAAAATAAAGCAAATATATGACAAAAGACCTGTGAAGAGCGTGTATTAAGAGGGAGAGAAGACGTTAACTATGTCAAAAACTGCTCTGAGGTCACCTCAAAACATTTCCATCAGATTTAATGACATGGAAGTCATTGGTAATCTTGAGCTGTTTCAGTGAAACCGTAGGACACAAAGCCATTAAAGTGTGGAATGAGAAGTTAGTAGAAGCTAAGGTGGGTTAAGTGTAGACAGCCCCAGCCTTGCTGAGATTTCGTGATTGTGGTTTTCAGGAAGTGATGTGACTTAATACTGGAAAAATCTATGGCCAGTGCCTTGTTCCTTGTTCTTGCTTTATTAAAAACGCCATCAAGTGATGGAGTCCAAGAGAGTCTCTTCACTGGAACTAGCCATTTTGTGAAATTATTCAACAGTATGAATATTTGCTCACCATAATGCTTCATAGAACCATGACATCTAAAAGGCTCAAAGTACAGCATAATGGATGACATCTGTTTCTGAATTCTTATATCAGTGACTTCTTGTATGAGTTTCAATAACATTTCTATAAGTTTCCTCCATAAAATTTGGGAAATGGAATTTAGAATTAGGGTACACAAGAAAGATAATGTCAGGTATGGAATGTTAGATATCAGTGAAAATGGAAGTTTTAATTATATTTTTACTCTATTGCTTCCCTTCCCTCCCCTCTCCTCCCCTCCCTTCTGCTTTCCTCTTCACCCCTTCTCTTCCCTCTCCTATTCTCCCCTTCCTTCCCCTCCCCACTCCTCTCCCCCTCCTTTCCCTCCCCTCCTTTCTTTAAAAAAATTAATACTTAATGTTGATTTAGTACTATTTGAGGCATTAGGTGATAAATAGAAAAAGGAAGTTAAAAGGTGATGACAAATACAGTGAAATTGCTTAAGCAGAAAGACTATGTCAGAATAAATAGATTGAAAAGAATGGAATTTAAAGAACAAGTGTGATCGATACTGTTGAATGCAACACTGAGATGTGAATAGAGCACAACTGACAAGATAAAATCAACAAACTGACCCTTAGAAGTTCTATGAAGTTCTAAAACAAAGAGGTATCTATGATTATACTTAATTACCAGTTTTGAGGAGTGAATATAAATGAGAGACATTATGTTATGGAAGGATTCTCAAAACTGAGCAATCAGTGGAGTATGTCAAAGTTAAAGGCAATGATTTGCAGTCAGGATCCTTAAATACAAGATACTTTAAAGGGAATATAATATTAATAAGTAAAATTATAGTCACTTGTTTATTGGATATCATATATTGTTAGTAGAACATCCAAGTGTATATTTACTAAATCTCAGGAAAATGCTAATAGACTTAGCCATTATCCTGCAGCTTCTTAACATCAAAATTTCACTGGGAAGACTTACTCAGTAAACAGCCTTTTCTCACATATGCCCCAGGTTGATAAAGTAAGAATGTGCATTGATTGAAAATGCTACAAATCTATTTGAATTCATTCATTTACATCATACTAGAAATTTTAATTTTCCTTTAATTCTAAATAACATCATTTTAAATTCATTTATCTTCTATTATGACTTGTTGAGTGTTTCTTAGATGATATAAATAGAATATCTCAACTTTGTCATAAGAAAATGTAAACAGTAATCTTGATTTCTTAGGTAAGGTTCTGGTATATAAGGCTTATTTTTAAGAGAGCAAATTCTAAATGATATTTTCTTATCCTTTAAAAATATATTTTGCTTGTTAGATTTTCTGAAAAATGATTTTGAAGATTAAAATTGCTGAAAAATTTGAAGCTTATTCTTCTTGATCAATTTATACTCATTGCAAAATCTAACAATGAGAATTGTTACATAATTTTAAACTAAGCCAAAAACACTTTTTCAGAAAATATTGAGTAAAAACTTGAGAAGAATGTTAGAGAACATAATACTTCTTCAAAAATCAAGTATTTATTTAGTGTAATATTACTTATTTTATTGATAATTAAGAGACTTTGTGTATTTTCTCTTTATACTCATAATAATTTAAAACTTATATGTGTTTCAAAATGCGATGAATGGCTCATGTTCCAGATTCATTTTTTTTTTTTTTTTGACAGGCAGAGTGGACAGTGAGAGAGAGACAGACAGAGAGAAAGGTCTTTCTTTGCCATTGGTTCACCCTCCAGTGGCCTTTGCAACTGGCGTACTGCGGCCGATGCACCGCGCTGATCCGATGGAAGAAGCCTGATGCTTCTCCTGGTCTCCCATGGGGTGCAGGGCCCAAGCACTTGGGCCACCCTCCACTGCACTCCTGGGCCACAGCAGAGAGCTGGCCTGCAAGAGGGGCAACTGGGACAGAATCCGGCACCCCAACCAAGACTAGAACCCGGCGTGCCGGCGCCACAAGGCAGAGGATTAGCCTATTGAGCTGTGGCGCCAGCTTATGTTCCAGATTTTTCATCTGAAACATTTCCTCTGATGTTGGCCATATTGCTGTTATAAAATCCTGAATTTCTGCCATCATTTCTGGCCCTGAACAAGTTATGTGGATTTTTTCAATATAAATGTTTTTAGGTATGCAGTTATTTAGCTTTTTCTTTCTTTCTTTTTTTTTTTTTTTGACTGCTTAACAATTATATCCTTTGTAACACTTATGTGAGCCAGCAAAATTTATGAGTCACTTGCTCTTCACCATGGACTCATGAAATGACTAAACTCAGAGTAACTGAAGTCTATTAACCATTGTTACAGGTGGCAACCTGATGTATCATTAGTCATATACAAGGGTACTTTTAATTCAGTTTTTTTGCCCCCAAGTAAATTTATCTTTTAATTCTATTTTCCACATACTTTTTGCAGTATCCTTATATGAAAGGTTAGAAAGGTATCTTCCTTTCCAATGTATTGAGTATGTTCTTAAGAGTCCTATAAAAATGTAATTATGTTTGGGAAAATCAGATACAGTGAAACAGGCAGTGTATTGGAGTTGCCTTAGGAAAACCAATTAATTTCATTTAGTTTCAGTTTCATCACTTCCAAAATACACTTAAAATTTTTACTTAACACACAAGGGTATTCTAAGTTAGTGTGTGTGATTTTTATTTTCAGTAGAAACATGACATTAACTTTCAACTCTTCTTTAGATCTCCTCTCCAATCCATAACTTAACAAAATTCAGGTGTGTGTATACAGTGTGTCCCTGGAATCAATTCTGATAATAGCCTATGACCTCTATGCCAGAAACCTACAGTTTAATGAGTTATGCTTACTGTAACAGCAACAAACTGTAATTTGTTTTCTTTTGTTGATGTATATGTTATTTATATTTTTTTCTAAGCTGGTTTACCATAGTTTATGGGTTCTTACCTTGTTGTTATCTACTTTAAGATACACACTGCTGGCCGGCGCTGCGGCTCAATAGGCTAATCCTCCGCCTTGTGGCGCCAGCACACCAGGTTCTAGTCCCGGTCAGGGCACCAGATTCTGTCCTGGTTGCCCCTCTTGCAGGCCAGCTCTCTGCTGTGGCCAGGAAGTGCAGTGGAGGATGGCCCAAGTGCTTGGGCCCTGCACCCCATGGGAGACCAGGAGAAGCAACTGGCTCCTGCCTTCGGATCAGCGCAGTGCGCCGCAGTGCGCTGGCTTCGGCGGCCATTGAAGGGTGAACCAATGGCAAAGGAAGACCTTTCTCTCTGTCTCTGGCTCTCTCTCTGTCCACTCTGTCAAAAAAAAAAAAAGGTACACACTGCTTAAATGCTTTATTAGAAACTTTTTTTTGTTTTCTCCTTATAAAAATTCTGAATTTGTATATCAAGAATGTGATTTATTTTCTGTCTTTCCATGCATTAATTCAAGCAATTGGATATCTACTCTTGTGAGATATGTACACAGTCCGCAGAGTTGGTACATGGACTGATAATTACAGTAGAGGCGTGAAGATACAAGTGCCATATGAATAACAGAGAATGGGGACTCTGATTAGGGAGTGATAACTTTTATCACAGGTAGTCAAAGTAGGCATCACCATGGAAGACATGCTTTTCGAGGTGAAAAATACTGGTGATCTCTTGAAAAAGAGAGTCTGAAATTAGTTTTTCTGAAGGTTTTAAAATAGGAAGATGATCTCCTCAGAGAGATGTTAGGAAGACTCAAGTAGACAGTGTGGAAGGCAGGGGAGGAAGCTGCAGGTAAAATGCTTGCAGCACTATTTTAATTATGGAGCAGGTGTTCCCAGGCATTGACTTCCCTGCCACAAAAGCGTCTTCAGAGATTTTGTGAAACTGCAAGTTTCCATGACTCTCCTCAGAGATCAATTCACTGTGTTTAAGGTGTGGCCCCCAAAGTGATATTACAAATCTGCATAGTGATTTTGATACTTTGCCAACATTTAGAATGATAGGCTGTAATGATAAAGCTTCTTTCCTGACCAATAAAAGCTAGAAGTAGGATGAGAAGATAATGGAAGCAAAAAAAAAAAAGTGGAGGAAAGAGAGAGAAGGTATTTTAGTTGCTGTTAATTACCCAACATTTAATCATAATCTTACTCTTCTGTGAATTTAATAAAATGTACTTGTCAAAAGTTTTGTGTGATTACTGTAGTTATACATGAATTTAATGTCTAGTTTTCCATTTTTCCCATATTGATATCATTGCAAATTTTGTTTAAATAAGTTTAAATTATTTCTTCCTATTTATGCTGCCTAGCATTTTAAAATTATTTGCAGATTTTGTTTTTTTAAAATTACACTGATATTCAAAATGACTTTTCTTGCTACCTTAGGTATTTTTAAGGAAAAAAACTGTTAATGAGAACACTATTACGTTTGTGACTTTTCCGGTGCTTAATATCTACTTTTCATTCCAAATTTGATGTATTTTTGTTAGGATTCCAAAATGCGTAAGAATAAAAGCTGCGATGTATTATTTAATATTCATTTAAAATATTTGCATTTAATTATGATATGTTAATAGGATGTCATTCTAGATATAATCAGATGTTTCTGTGCCGAAATGAAATCTAGTTTTATTTTAATTAAATAGGAAAACACGCTGAAAATGATGGGAAGAGCTACAAGGAAAAGGCCCCACTAGAAAACTCAGGTTTCATTTGTTGATTCTTTAAACATAACATAACTGAGCTCTCCAGTGAGGCTGCCAGACAACTTTTGAAATGCTGGTATAGGACCTCATCCATTGAACCAGGATGTTCTCTGATTTAATTTCATTGAAATCTCTGAATATATTATTTAGCTAAATATATAATTTTTGTTTCAAAAATAGTAATATCCTCACTAAAACTAAGAAGCTCTCATGTGGGGTTAATCAAATGAGGAGACAAGACACAGGAGCATCCAATCTAAGAGCATGCACTGGATAGTTATGCGCTCCCACTTTTATTTAGAGGGAACTGGCAAGTCTACAAGCCAGCAGGCACCTAGGCAAGGTTATACATCAACTTAAGGATTTGGGAAAAGAAATTCAGTCTGGTGGTTTCAGAAAGGTATTAGAGCTGTTTTGCAAATCCTGAAAGAGGCCCATTTAAATACTCCAGGTACCAATTCATGTCCAATAGCCCCCTGCTGCTTCCGCTGCCACAATCCTTTGGGGACGATGTGCCCATCCATGGCCTGTTTTGGGGTGAGCAGAAACTGTGGCTGTGTCTCTAATTTCAGGGGGCTGTGCCCCCTGAGAAGCAATTATGCAGCATTCTCTACACTCTCATACACAGTAAATAATAAAAGGTAACTATCAATGGGTTCATTTGAAACATATTTTTTAATTGATAAAACTTTGAAGAAGGAACAGATTTGGCTGTTGAAATCAACATTGTTTTGATGATTTTTTTATTTTTCTTTTTTTGTTATGAAGATTGGCCTTGCAAAGTTCTTTCATGTCCCTTTTATCCTATATTTTTGCTTTCCAATAGTTAATTATATTTTTATTACTTATTGTTCTGCTCTCTGGAACTATCCAGCTTTCCCTCCCCCCTATTTTGTCTAAATAAAATAAAAAATTTCCTTTATTTATAAAGATCTGGGGGCCAGCAACGTGGCTCAACAGGCTAATCCTCTGCCTGTGGTATCCACACACCAGGTTCTAGTCCTGGTTGGGGCACCGGATTCTGTCCCGGTTGCCCCTCTTCCAGGCCAGCTCTCTGCTGTGGCCCAGGAGTGCAGTGGAGGGTGGCCCAAGTGCTTGGGCTCTGCACTCCGTGGGAGACCAGGAGAAGCACCTGGCTCCTGCCATTGGATTAGTGTGGTGCACTGGCCACAGCGCAATGGCTGCGGCGGCCATTGGAGGGTGAACCAATGGCAAAGGAAGACCTTTCTCTCTCTCTGTCTCTCTCTCTCTCTCACTATCCACTCTGCATGTCAAAAATAAATAAATAAATAAATAAATAAATAAATAAATAAATAAAAAAGATTTGGGATAATTGTACACTTGAAACTATGAAAACTTCAATTAATTACTTGTAAACTCTTTTCAGGTCTCCGTGTGTAACTTTTAATATTGAAACTAGAAGGTTGCATTGCAACTTAATTTCTTTTTTCTAAGTTTTTTTTTTTAAGTACAGTTGCAGGTTCACAGTGAAGTGAAGAATAAGCTAGAGAGATTGCCTATATGTTCACTATACCACATGTACTTTTCTTATAAAATGATAGGGCCTGAAGACCTTTCTTTGCAGTCTCAATAGAAATTTTCAAAGCATTTGAAACTCACCCTGTGCTTTATTGGGAAATTCATTTCTGTATTGAGTTGAAATGTTTTCAGTCATTTCCACCTATAGCTCAATTACAGATGGCTATACAGAACAAATGTTATTTCATACAGTAGCCCTCCACATATTTGTAGACTGTTATATTCATCTTCTTATGTGGTCTCTGCTCCAGGCAATTGTTTTATGAATCATGGCTTTGATTTGTTTAATAGCTTGTCTTTCTGAATGTACCCCAATTAGTCTCTCTGCCCAAAGTTGACTCCAAGATGCTGGATATAGTATGAACATCACAAAATGAACTAGGACCTACTCTAATCTTATTCCATTTTTTAAAGATTTATTTTTATTTTTGAAAGATGGCATGCCAGGGAGCACAGAAATTGAGACCTTCTATCTACTCTTTCACTCACCCAATGGCCATAATATCCAGGAATGGGCCAGAATGAAGCCAGGATCCTGGAACTCTATCAGGTCTCCTTATTGGGTAGCAAGGGCCTAACTACATGAGTCATCTGCTGCTGCTGCTGCTGTTACAGGCACATTAGCAGAGATATGAAAGGAAACAGAACAACCAGTACTCTAATCAGAGCCCTCATATTGGATGCTGGTATCACAAACTACAACTTAACCCATTGCACTACAGCACCAACCACTCTAATATTATTGTTTACAGTGTATTTCCATTAATTTCGCTTACCACATATACTCACATTCCTGCTTTATCTGATTAGCTCTTAAGATGATTATTTTATAATCACATTAAATTTAATAGTGCCTAGAATTCAGGCTTGGGGCAAAACTCAAGTAATAAATTGTTGGTTAGACGAATAAAATGGATAGATCTTAAGAACTCATGTTATATATAATATATAATATGTAACATATAATATATGTTATATAATATATATATAACATAATATATATGTGTAGTTTATAGAGGCTATGGTTCCTTTTTTTAAAGATTTATTTATTTTACTTGAATGTCAGAGTTATACAGAGAGAGGAGAGGCAGAGAGAGAGAGAGAAAGAGGGAGGGAGAGGTCTTCTATCTGATGGTTCACTCCCCAATTGGCCCCAACAGCTAGAGTTGCGCTGAACTGAAGCCAGGAGCCAGGAGCTTCCTCCATGTCTCCTACGCAGGTGCAGGGACCCAAGGACTTGGGCCATCCTCCACTGCTTTCCCAGGCCATAGCAAAGAGCTGGACAGGAAGTGAAGCAGCCTCCTCTCAACTGGTACCCATAGGGGATGCTGGCGCTTCAGGCCAGGGTGTTAACCTGCTGTACCACAGCACTGACCCCTATGATCCCATTTTTTAAAGATTTATTTGAGAGGCAGAGTTACAGACAGGGAGAGAGAGAGGTCTGCTATCTACTGATTCAATCCCTAGATGATTGCAACAGCCAGAGCTTGGCCAATCCAAAGCCAGGAGCTTTTTCTAGGTCTGCTATATGAATTTCCTGACCCAGACATTTGGACCATCTTCTGCTGTTTTCCCAGGCTCATTAGCAGGAGGTTGCATTGGAAGTGGAGCAGTCGGGACTTGAACTGGCTCTCATATGGGATGCTGGTACCGCGGGCAGCAGCTCTACCCACTATACAACAGCTCTGGCTCCCTCTTTCAGTAATTTTTAAAGCCATATATTGATGAAGATATTGATGAGTCTTTAGTAAGGTTTTTAAATATTCTCATATCATATACAAAGGAGTGTAATTAGAAGTGTTCAAGAAATATCAACATGGAGGTTTTTGTTTACTTAAATAATAGTCTAATTTTTAGACTATACAAAATGAATTCAGATTCCTTTTTTAGGTACAAATGTACTGCAAGCATTTTGTACTAAATAGAATTAAGAGATATTTATTTTAGAGTTTAAAAATGTTGAAATTCATTCATAGTTTTTTCACAATGTACATTTCCAAAAACTTCTTGAATATCCCTCATATACGCAGGGCAAAGACTTCTTGCAAAAGACTCTGGAAGCACAGGCAATCAAAGCATACATAGACAAATGGGATGATATCAATCTAAGAAGCATCTGCACTACAAAGGAAACAGTCAGCAAAGTACAGGGGCAACCAACAGAATGGGAGAAAATATTTGCAAACCATGCAGCTGATAAAAGATTAATATCCAGAATCTATAAAGAGAACAAGAAACTCAACAACAACAACAGTCCAGTTAAGAAATCGGCAAAGGATTCGAAAAGGAATTTTTCAAAAATGGACAACAGACACATGGAAAAATGCTCCGGATCACTAGCCATCAAGGAAGTGAAAGTCAAAACCACAATGAGGTTTTCCCTCACCCTAGCTAAAATGGCTCTCATACAGAAATCAAGAAACAAGAGAAGTTGGTAAAGATGTAGGGATTAAGGTACCCTAATCCACTGTTGGTGGGAATGTAAGCTGGTATAATTGTTGTTGAAGACAGTATAGAGATACTGCAGAAAGCTGAAAATAGATATAAGATATGACTCAGGAATCCCACTCCTGGGATTTTACCCAAGTGAAATGAAACCAGCATATGAAAGTGTTATCTTTCAAGTTTATCAACAGCTCATTTCACAATAGGTAAGATATGGAGTCAAACCACATGTCCATCAATTGATGACTGGATAAAGAAATCGTGGTAAGTATATAGTATGTAATACAATTCAGTGATAAAAAATGAAATACTGTCTTTTGCACAAAATAGATACAACTGGAAGCCATTATACTTAGTGAAATAAGCCAGTCCTAAATATACACATACCACATGTTTTATCTGTGACAATGTATATGAGTAAAAGTGACATTTTGAGATTTGGTGATTGTGTTAGCCCTTGTGTCTCTTGTTGAAGAATGGAGATTTTTTTTTCTTCTTAATATTTGTTAAATTCACCGGCACTCCAGGTTCTAGTCCCGGTTGGGGCATTGGTTCTGTCCCGGTTGCTCCTCTTCCAGTTCAGCTCTCTGTGCGGCCTGGGGAAGGCAGTGGAGGATGGCCCAAGTGCTTGGTCCCCTGCACCTGCATGGGAGACCAGGAGGAAGCACCTGGCTCCTGGCTTAGGATCAGCACAACACGCCAGCCATGGCTGCCATTTGGGGGGTGAACCAACGGAAGGAAGGCATTTCTCTCTCTCTCTCTCTCTCTCTCTCTCTCTCTCTCTCTCTCTCTTTCTCTCTTTCTCTCTTACTGTCTAACTCTGCCTGTCAAAAAAAATTCTTTACTTAGTACAGGGTTGATCTTTACAAATATAAAATATACTTACTGTAGATTATTGTAAAAATTAAGGAAGGAAGGAGGAAGAAGGGTTGGAGCATGAGTGGGAGGGAGAGTAGAATGGAAAGTATCACTATGCTTCTAAATCTATATATATGAAATTTATTCTCAAGATATTTGAACGTGTGAATAAATAAGCATAAAAATATTTTAAGAACTGGTTCCTCTAAAATACATGTATCTTTCAATTCTATTTTCATGAACTTTTTGAAGTCTCCTCTTATTTTTAGTTTTTAAATCTGCCAGTAAGTTAACATTTAAACTCTTAAAGATACTATGCTTTAATAGAAACAACAAATTATACTTGTTTTACTGTGGATAACTGGGATACTTTTGTAGTGAGGTTTGGAGCAAGATTGTGTCCCACACGTGCTCTAGTGGGCTTGATCCCTCCAGGGAAGAGGCCAGAAAGGCACTGATGTGTGAGTAGAGTCTTCCCCTTGCAGTTCTCTCCATTCCAGGCAGGTTATCTGCCAAAAAGCTCATCCCTGTGTGAATGACTGCCAGCATCAGTCCATGAAGCATGCATGTGTAATTTGCTTTTTCTGGAAAGCCATATCAGGGCAGAGTTGACTGATTGAGGGAATTAAAAGCTACATACTGGCACAGGAGAGCTTCCCTGTGGGCATATGAACTAGGTACATTTTGGTTTCATTTCAAGCTAGTGAGATACAAGCTTGGTATGTATATAAAAAGGCTGAACTTTTTATGCTGACACTGCCTCTGAGCAATAACAGGGTCCTCAATACAAGTGCATTATTCACATAGTGCTCATCACAGCAGCACCTAACAAAACAATATATGAGAAACCAATTGGGACCACATTTTATATAAAGAACATTCCTCATAGCATTACTTATAATGGGAACTTTATGAATGACACACAGTCACTGGTATTATCGTATACCATACAAGGAAATACTGTGCCTCCAGGTATAGTATGATTAATAACAACCTTTAATATGTTCATGAGATATATTTAAGATAAACTAAACAAAAAATCAAGTTTCAATGCCATATATGTATTAGTATCTCATTTTAAAAACATATAAATGATACATTTGAAGAGAGAGTTGAGACAAATTGAGATTGAGACAGATGTAGGAGGGGAAGTAGATGACATCTAATTTAAAATTATTTATTGCTAAATGGTGGAGCTATTGATTATTATTGATTTTTAGTTTCCATCTTTGGGCTTGTGTTATGAAAGTATTCTCCAAGCAATGGAGTCACTATTTTTATAATTAAATATTACATATATTTATATATTTATATATATTTATATATTCATATATATTTATTTATACTAATATATATGCATATATATTATATGTAATATATATTATATATTATATGTTTATAAATTATATAATATAATTATAATAATTCATATATTTTATATATTATATGATATATAGTAAATATTATATATCATCAATTATATATTTATATATAATTAATAATTTATATATTTATATAATATATTTATATATATTATATATTATATATTTATAATTTATATAATGCATTATTATATAATGTATTATTATTTAATTATTATTATTTAATTATTTATTATTATTTATTATTATATAATTATATAATTATTATATAGTGTATATATTGTTATTATATTTTATATATATATATTTCAAAAGAACTAATTGACCATGACAGGTAAAAAGGTAAAGTTTCTAGATTACAAACAATGGAAACCAACTCTGGTCAATTTCAGCAAAAAAAAAAAAATTGAATTCTTTCAAAGAACTCCCAGAATCTGCTGGGTAGCCAGACCCAAACTTGGAAAAGATGTCAGGAGAAGCCCGAAATTGAGAGAGACCAGGCAGCAAAATTCAGAACTGAGTCAGGAAAATCAATGGAATGATCTGCTTAGGTACACTACCTCTGGTTGCTTTCTTACTTGGCAGTTGCTCTGTGCATAACCTCTTGACACTTCTTGCATATCCTAAATAAGTACTGTTCTTACTCTTCACTTCACTTTGCTGAGATACTTAAAATCGGGAGTGGGATGATGTATATCGCTAGCCCATCACCCAGAGCATATGAGATGTCCAAGTTTCCAGGGATCTGATTGGATGCTCAATGCTACCCTTGGTTTCTGGCGGAGGCACTTCTTCTATGTTGAGATGTCTGCCACCCTCACCCTCAAGTATGAGAGTGCTGGATGTCACATAGTGGCAAGTGTCCTGCGTGGTCAAATATTGGAATGGGATGGTGAAGTAGTATGCTAGTACTCTTCTGGAAATCCTTATGATCATTAAAGTAGATATTTATCTATACAAGAGAGTCCAGTTGGGATTGCCACTTTTTTTTTTTTTTTTTTTTTTTTTTTACAGGCAGAGTGGACAGTGAGAGAGAGAGACAGAGAGAAAGGTCTTCCTTTGACGTTGGTTCACCCTCCAATGGCCGCCGCGGTCGGCGCGCTGCGGCCGGCGCACCGCGCTCGTCCGATGGCAGGAGCCAGGAGCCAGGTGCTTTTTCCTGGTCTCCCCATGGGGTGCAGGGCCCAAGCACCTAGGCCATCCTCCACTGCACTCCCGGGCCACAGCAGAGGGCTAGCCTGGAAGAGGGGCAACCGGGACGAGAACCCGGTGTGCTGGCGCCGCAAGGCGGAGGATTAGCCTGTTGAGCCACGGCGCCGGCCGGGATTGCCACTTTTCATAAAACTCTGGAAAATTTTACTAAGTTGTACTTTGGCATTAAAGCATAGTAGAAATTTTTTTTTACCTGGAGACCAATATATGACCTGATTTATGGGTGTATTACCAGGCTCAGACATCATATTTTAATGCCATAGTATTCTGGTGCATCATCAGGGTTGATTTGTTCAAGAAGAGCTCTATCATTTAGCCGTTTTTATATACTAAAATATAATGAGTTACTAAACTACCAAAATCCAGAAATATATATATATACAAATATTTCCACATTAATTATGCATAGGAATCTGTATTTTACTAATAAACTTGAAAGAAAATTATAGACTAAAACCATGGAAATTGACAATTAGGTTAATATTGTAGTGATAAATTCTTAGAAGCAATAACATTTAATAAAGTCATTCTCTTCAGTTTTATAATATGTTTCACAAGGTCACAAAGTGGGATACAGATCTAGTACCTACTACTGAGTTGTTTATGAATTAATAAATGATACGGAACAAATAAAGAGGCTAAATGTGCCTTATAGCTGAAAATGAATATGTGACAATCATCAGTGGGTGTGTGCTAAGGTGTACCAGATGGTTTTAATGCATTGAATTTAGTCTAACAAAAATTCAAGAAGCAACTGAATTTTTAATTCACATACAAGTATTTTTGTTTACTTTACCCATTCAGATGCATTTTTTAGATCTTTATAACCAAATTATCTCCCTTTTCAAAATGTTTAATTGTGTTATAGGCAGAGAGACAGAGATCTCCTATCTGCTATTTTACTTCCCAAATGAAATTTCACTGAGAACAAGCCAACCTGAAGCCAGCAGCCAGGAATTCCATGGGAAGCTTCCACCTGGGCGGTGGGGACATACCGTTTGCGCCCTCAGCTACCCTGTCCCAGGAAGTTGGAATAAGGAAAGAAGCTGGAACATGAACTCCAGCGAAACCCAGCTCACCCCCCCCCCAAAAAAAAAAACCTCTAAAAAGTATTTTTCATTAAAAATAACACAATCACATTGCTAATTTTAAAAATTTAGATGAGAAAGCTCTCTAAGCATTGTCCTTACTTGTGTGTACATTGTCAGCTGTTGGAGTAGCTCTGTGGTGCAGTGAGTTACATGGCCACTTTCCCAAATTGCAGTGCAGGCTTTGGCTGCTCTGCTTTCCATCCAGCTTCCAGCTAATGCGCATCATGGGAGGCAGCAGATACTGCTTCAGGCTCTTGTGTCCCTGCTGTCCACATGGGAGACCTGGATGGAGTTCTAGGCGCCTGACCTTTGCCTGCCTTAGCCCCATCTGTTGCAGGCATTTGAGTGCTGAACCAGTGGATGCAAGACTCTCTGTCTTTCATCTCTGCCTTTCAAATAACAAAATGTAAATAAGTAATCATCAAAAAACAAAGTATCAGTGATTGTATCCACTGGAATTAATGCCCTTCATTTCCTTTTATATTTCCATTAAACTTCACTTTTATCTGTATAATCTGATTCATTTGGATTATATGATGCTGATACTAATAATGACAATAATACCTTTTTTTAAGATTTATTTATTTATTTGAAAGGAAAAGCTACAGAGAGGCAGAGGCAGAGGGAGAGAGAGAGAGGTCTTCCAAATGCTGGTTTATTCCCCAGATGGCCGCAACAGGTAGAGCTGAGCTGATCCGGAGCCAGGAGCTTCTTCTGGGTCTCCCACACAAATGCAGAGGCCCGAGGACTTGGGCCATCTCCTACTGCTTTCCCAGGCCACAGTAGAGAGCTGGATTGGAAGAGGACCAGCCGGGATTGGAACCAGCAACCATAAGGGATGCCGGCACTGCAGGCGGCAGCTTTACCCTCTGTGCCACAGCACAAGCCCTGATAATATCCTTTTAATGATTAGAAAATCCAAGATTAGACAAATTAGCTTATTTACTTAAGGTCATGCTCCTTATAAATAAGGTGTAAAGATTCAATTTTGGGCAGCCTGCCTCCAGAGTACATACTTTCAATCCTGATACTACTGATAACGATTATACATTTTCTTATTTGAATCATCAATTATTTTGAAGTTGAGGCATCAATTTTATTTAATAGTATAACCTCCAAATTAAAAAAAAAATACTTGAGACTGTAGTGACTACCTAACATATAATATTAAAAAGGAAATACACCAAAAAATGCAGTATACTTGTTGTTTAATGAGACTATTAGTAATTCTCACAATCTTACCACTTTAATATGTTTTGCTAACATTCTATAGTGAACAGAAGTGAATATCAGGGAATATTTAAAAGTAAGAATTCTGATCAAACGTGACTATTTTAAAATTCTCCCTCATTTTATGGTTGTAACATGCAAAAATTTCAGTAAATTATGTCTTGCATCAAATGGGTGCATTTAAATATTTCTTTTAAAAGTTTTCCTTGAGATTCATGAACCTACAGGAAAACAAAATTTCTTTACTTTTCTCTATGCAATTCCAAATCAAATGAGGTTTGACCCCATGAGCAATTTGGACAAATTCCACTGGACTATCCTTTATATGGAGACCAAAAAACCATTCTCTAGACTCAACACATTTTTTTCTCATGGTGGGTATACACCAGCATATCCAATATGTAGTATGTAGTATGTGCTTGAAGAGTATATAATGAGTGCGTAATTAAGTCGTCATTTGGCATAAAGATTGGGAGTTGCAAGACCTCTCTTCAACCCTTGGCCTTTCCACTTGTTGAATGCTTTCAAATGTTACAGAAGTAGATGTAAATGATCTTTGCAAATATAAATGCTAATTGTCATAATGTCATATTTCTAAGGCAAAGTGGCAATGCTGTTAATATCATGGAATCATAAGAGTCAGTATTGAAACAGATCTTAACAGTTATCAAGCTCAACTATACCCCCTAGTCCTTGATTATAAGTGAGATGTATATTAAAGTTTACACTTAAAGGATTAACTTTGCCCCCGTTGTACCTCAGAACATTCCCTTTGAATTATTAAGCTTTTTTGCATTCATTTAATTCTCACACAACCACATGAAGTAGACACTATTACTATGTCATTCAACAGATAAGGAAACGCAAACAGAAAATTGTGAAGTTACGTGCCTGAGAACTCACAGGCAGTAAGTTATAGAGCCTGGACTTGAGAAATCTCCAGAGTCCTTTTGGAAAACCAATAGAGGGTATTTTCCTGTGTGTAGTATAATGCATCCGTCCCCTCTGCGCCCTGCACATAGTTGTAGATGGATGTAAGGAGCATCCTTTTCAGTTTTATAACAACCTGTCATCTGGATGAACACAGTCTGATAGAACTTTCTGAAAGAATGGAAATTTCCATATTTATACTATCCAGGATAGCAGGTGGTAGCCACATCTGCCTTGTGAAGTAGGTTTGTTTGTTTGAAAGGCAGAGTTATAGAGAGGGAGAAACAGGGCGAGACCTTCCATCTGATAGTTCACTCCCCAAATGGTCACAATGACCAGGACGGGGTGAGACAGCATTCAGAAGCCTGGCACTCCACCCACATCACCCTTGTGTGTAGCAAGGATCCAAATATTGGGGCCTTCGTCTGCTTCTTGTTCAGGTGTAATAGCACGGAGTTGGATCAGTAGGAAAGCAGCTGAAACCTGAACTGGCACTCCAATATGGATGCCGGTGATGCAAGCTACAGTTTACCCTACTACATCACATGGCCAACCCCCACATTTGCCTTTTGAGCATTTAATTTATGAGTAGTATGACTGAGGAACCATGTTTTCAATTTTAATAATTTAAATTTAAATAACCACAGGTTATTACTTCAACACATACTGAACAAAGCAGTTGTAGGTTCTGTAACCCAGGTCCTCATTGTTTTTCTTTCTTGGCCTGTGTGACTGCTGGTGTATGTGTGTGTGTGTGTGTCTATGTATATATATATATATATATGTATATACGTATATATGTATATACGTATATATGTGTATATATATATATATATATATATTTACATAGACACACACACACAAATGACGTTCTCTTATACACTAGCAGAACAGAACAATGTAGTGACCATTCATTTAGATGGTGAAGAAACTTAGGCTCAAATTTCGGTGATAATACTGAGTCTGTGACATTGAGTTGACTTACCCTTAAATTGGGCTGATAATTGAACTACATCATAAAGCTGTCTTTATACTTTTGATTTTGGGTTAATCTGAGGCTTATAGAAAAGCATCCAGAGTTGTACAAATAAATCCTCCATATAGCAAGAATCTCCAAGGGTGAATGTCGTTGTCACTCTTGCTCTCTATTTCTGTCTCTTTCATAATTTCCTTGAACCATTTGAAAGTACAGTATAGGCATGATTTATGTTTCCTTTGCTAAATGCTTACTTGTACATTTCCTAAAAATAAGGATGTTAGCTACATAAATCAGTATATTCATTTTTCTAGTCATAATGCAATTTTTCTCATTTATAGATCCCATTCATATTTTGTCAGTTGCCCAAACGATGTCTTTATATACAAAGAAAATACTGTCTTACGTCTTGCATTCAATTTTCAGATCTCTTTAAACCTCTCCATTCTGAAGTTGTTCTTCTTTCTTGATTTTATTTCATGACATAGACATTTTCAAAATAGTGCTGGCCTGTTAATTTTGTAGACTGTCACTCCAGTTAGATTAGTCTGATGATTCCTCTTGATTAGATTTGTGGTATTTTATGCCACCAAATGCTTAAAATAGTAATTTTGTGTCTTTTGAATGGCAACATATGAGAAGGCACACAATGTTCATTTGCCACATTATGGTGATGTTAACTTTGATCACTTTATGACTTATTAAAATAATTCTGCTAAAATGGCATTTGCTATGAAGGTGATGCCGGGATATAATTCCGTTGTAGTTATTATATTCACCTTTTTATTTATTTATTTATTTTTTTATTTTTGACAGGCAGAGTGGACAGCGAGAGAGAGAGACAGAGAGAAAGGTCCTCCTTTGCCGTTGGTTCACCCTCCAATGGCTGCCGCGGACAGCGCGCTGCGGCCGGCGCACCGCGCTCATCGACAGCAGGAGCCAGGTGCTAGGTGCTTTTTCCTGGTCTCCCGTGGGGTGCAGGGCCCAAGCACCTGGGCCATCCTCCACTGCACTCCTGGGCCACAGCAGAGAGCTGGCCTGGAAGAGGGGCAACCGGGACAGAATCCGGCGCCCCGACCGGGACTAGAACCCGGTGTGCCGGCGCCGCAAGGCGGAGGATTAGCCCGTTGAGCCACGGCGCCGGCCTATATTCACCTTTTGTAGTGAAAAGTGTTTTGTGGGGAAATACTTAGATAAAAACTAAACATCCTGTGGCTCACACTGTCATACATTTGTGAATATTTCTTATGATAGTTACTAGAGATTTCATATTTCTGATTCCAAATTTCTTTTTATTTTTTCATTGGATTCCTACATAAGTGACTTCCTTTATGCCTATTAAATTTAGACTTAGATTGTTTAATCAATCATAGTTTTTTTAAGGTTTGTTTATTTACCTGGGAGTCAGAATTACACAGAGAGAGGAATAGACAGAGCGAGAGAGAATTTCCATCTGCTGGTTCACTCCCCAGATGGCCACAGTGGCCAGGGCTGGGCCAGGCCAAAGCCGGGAGCCAGGAGCTTCATCTGGGTCTCCCATATGTGTGCAGTGGCCCTAGCACTTGGGCCATCCTCCATTGCTTTCTCAACATATTAGCAGGGAGCTGGATCAGAAGTGGAGCAGCCAGGACCCAAGCCGACACCCTTTTGGGATGCTGATGCTGCAGTTGGTGGCTTAATCTGCAGTACCACAGCAGCAACCCCAGTTATAAACTTTATTTAGATGCTCAAATTGTCTTGTTGAGCAAAGGGAGCCTGCTTTCTTCTGTGTCCTCTTGATAAGTCTTCCATCATCCCTTGATACTTCTCTAATTTCTGGCGAAAGAACTATCAAACTCATCTTCTGCTTTCCCCGATTAGACCTAGAATCAGTAATTTTTCTAAAATGCCATAATTCTTCTAGTGAAAACAGACAATCAGAAATCAGGATCCTGGTGTGAGGTGTGTCTTCTTGTTGCTATTGGGTCTCTCAACAAATAAATTGCATTTTTATTCATAAATGTATACAAATCTATGAACAAATACATATCTATGAATGTATACAAATGCATTAATATCCATATATTCACACACATATAAGTTATGTATTACCACATATTTATTTATTTATGTCTATTATGCCTCATTATCCAGCTTAAAAGCTGCATGTTCAAAGTGACACGTACAAAGCCAGCACCATGGAGTTCTTTCACTCTTCCCTGCTTTGACAGAGCAAAACTTAGCCACTATTTCCCACAATACCTTTGTTTGCTGATTCTAGAATAAATAGACACTAGTTTTAAAATTGGTAACCCTTGTTAACTGATGAAAAAATTGAAGCTACTTACAAGAAGTCAGTGTTTGTTCAGAGTTCTTTATGTCTTCAGGCAGTATTTGTAGTTCAAATTCAAAGTCCAGCCCAAATAGTTTAAAAGTTAATTGAGCCTGACACTACCTGGTATGGATGTGTTTGTCTCTGGAAATAGAGTTTTGTACATGTCTTTGTCTTCCATTTTATGTATTTGTAAATAATTATTTTACTTTTTACTTGAAAGGGAAAAAGAGACAGAGAGGCAGTTAGAACAACTCCCATCGGCTGGTTCACTCACCAAATGCCCACAACAGCCAGGTTAGCACCAGCTAAAGTCAGGGGCCAGGAACTCAATCCAGGTCTCCCATGTAAAAGGCAGGGACCCATCCCCTGCAGTCTCCCAGGGTGCATTCTCGCAGGAAGCTAGAACTGTGAGTAGAACCAAAACTCGAACTCAGGCATTCCAGTATGGAATGTTAGTTCTCAAACTGTGCCTTAGCTGTTAGGCCAAATGCCTGCCTATTTTACATTGCTAGGTCTATTTTATTCTCTACCTGGCTAATGGAGTTTCTTTTCTAAGTATTTGAAACATTAACAATTTCCAGAATACAGAGCTATAAAAAATTAGTGTTATTCTAATTTACCCTTTCTTCACCGAGCTGTTTTGAGAGTAAGTAAAATCATAAATGTTTCTGTATTACATATTACCAGCACACAGTCTCAAAAATTCTAATCCAGCTACTCCTCTAGTAATAGTACTTTGTCTGTGTTCAGTTATACATTGGCTAAGTACTTCATATCATTTTATTCCATCTGTAAAACCAAATTGAAATGCAAATGTATGGATAAAACTCTTCTGAAACCTTAACATTTTAACTTATTAGTAACAGATTATTTCCAATCCTTTATACAGTAATCAGAAAACATTTTTATGTTTGGCTTTCCAGTTAAGAATCAATAACCTATTTTATTCCTTAAGGAGTAGAAGATGATAACTACATGTGGCATAAACATAGTGTTATTGTAAGAGTAATGTAGTAAATATATTAGGGTCAGAACTCATTTTAGTGGTGCCTTAAATGTGAGAAAATAGCTTAATGCTGTCTGAAGGTTATAATCGTTAGAGTGGAGTGAAACAAATAAGGAGTCCTGAGGCATGTCTAAAGAAATGAATGGATTACATGCTTAACTAATTCTGGAAGATAAAGTTTCTAGATTAAGTCATGCTCCACAAGGGAAACAAAAAGAGGAAGCATGACATCATTAGAATCAATTTTATTGTAATGCTTCCCTCTAAAGAAAAAGCTTTGCCTTTGCTGTTTCAAAAACGTTTTTCTATTGCTGCATTTTTCTCATAGTGTGTTCTGAGATTCTAGTATGTATTCTAATATGTATCCTTTACTAGAAATACTCAATAAATTTGTCAGCAGATTTCCATTCATGGCTAAATGCTTGCAGTAAAATTTGACTTCAAATTTGAGGTATGTTTTAAAGTATATATTTTGAATATAGCATCCTCTTATTGTTATGATTGTGTATAAAAATTATTGAGATTAAAATTCAAAGACATTTTACTATGACCTCATAATTAAGAAATGGAAGAAACAAAAAGAAAAATATGCTTATAGAGAGTTCTTTAAGTGCAAAAGTAACCCTGAGTCTTAGACATTTATGTGAAGAAAATAGAGATGATATATCAAGAAAAAGATACAATACCTGTATCATGTCACCAATATGACAATATCCCTAAGAGATGATTATTTTTACATATGCTTTCTATAGTCTTAATGGTATATAGAAATACATTTTCTTGTCCACACTTTAATACCATGTGACTTGAGAGTTGAATTAAATTATAAGTTGTATACATTTAAAGTGTGAAGTATAATATAATTTTGGTAAATTTTATATACCAATTTGAAGGGAAAGTTAAATACTGTTGCATAGATGTGCCAATAATATATTTATTCATTTATACAATCTTCAATAGATATTCACTTTTACTAAGAATTTTCTTAAGGCAATACTCAGATGTTTACTTATTGGCTGCTAATCAGTTTTCACATTGCTGAGCTCTCAGTTTCCAGATGAGGTAAAAACATCAATCCTCCCCCAGGGCTAGCCTGTTAGAAGCCAAGTTCTTTCTTTTATTTGACTGGGGCTTCCGAAGTCCCTGACTCCCCTAACGTTACTGCTCCTCTTCTGGAGTGCTTTCTTTTCTGATTTTTCCACTTGCCTCTACCCTTGTTCCTGAGGAGATAAGGGGACCAACAGCCATCATCGTCAGGGTGCACATGGAGATCAACTAGATGATGAACCCTAGGATCTCTTTGGATTGTTTTAGATACCCAATCACTATGTAAGATTCTATATATGAATAATTGGGTTCAGGGCTGTAAATAATTCAAGCACAACTTGCTGTAACTCTCCTGCAGATCATCATTATTATTAGCATTTTGTATCCAGTATTCAAGATGAGACATGCTGTTTTTTCGGTGACCATGGCATCAACTCTGCATTTTCCTGACCCTCCTCAACCTTATCTTTATAAATGTTCTCATTGTCGGTTTTAATTAAGTCCAGAAGAGGAAATTATCCTAATGAATTTCTTTTCCTTCTCTAAAGGAAATTGTTAGTATGGCAAAGAAAAAATATATAAGCTTATCTGTTTTTATTGTAGTAAATTTTATAGTAGATAACAGGATAATTTAAGGCCTCAATACTATACAAGTTTGCCTTTCTTTCTTCTTGTTTTGAAATCATTATTAGGAACAAGACAGCCATACCTTCCAGCTAGCCAGGAATCTACAACAAAGTATACCCCTTCAACGGGACGCTTCCTTTTCCATCTCTATTATTCTATATTGTTCTCCTCTAGGCTTCCACTCAAAAATATATGAATTCCTCCATATCTTGTTTTCCCGTTTTCATATTCTGGAATTTAAAAATATGCGTTTGAACGGCAAATAAGTAATGCTAATAGACAAAAAGTAAGCAATATTCTATTGTAAGATGAAAGGAATGATAGATACATTTTTTTTTGGCGGATCTCGTAAATACCTATTGCAAAAGCATTTACCATTCTTTTTTAAGTATAAATATTTGATATCTATTTAGTTGGGAGTAATTTACTTAAGATACATCATGTTTTAGTCTGAACATAAATCACTATCCTACACTTAAACATTATGAAAACTAGTAAAATTTAAAATTAACAGTGATTTTATGTATATTTATAGGCTTATTTCACTCGGATAATTTTAATAATTGAATATACTTATGACTCAATTAGTTAATAACTCAATTAGTTAATCTAACTACCACTCAAAAAACCTTATGTCTCCAAAAATTAGTAAACAATGAACATTCCATATATGCTCAAAAGTAAAAAAAGAATATGACCTTAGAAAGTGTTATGACTTCATTAAATAAAAAACAATAGGAAATACATTTTTTTTAAATCAGAATTTTGGAGGTAGAATTACATAGCAAATAGGGTGAATCTAATAATGCCCTAAGGCATTCTCCTGTCTTTACTGATATTGTGCTAAAATAGATAGGAATTCTAACATACTCTGAATCATAAATCACATGGAATTGGTTAACATGAGTTATCCCAATATAGCATTGTGAAGGATCTTCAAAAATTCATATAAGATGCATATTATGGAAAAAGTATGTGTAGATTTCAAAAAAAACTTTTGCACCAAAACATTCCTACTTTGAACCCCACTTTTCTTTTTTTTTTTATTTTTTTGACAGTCAGAGTGGACAGTGAGAGAGAGAGACACAGAGAGAAAGGTCTTCCTTTACCGTTGGTTCACCCTCCAATGGCCACCGCGGCTGGTGCACTGAGGCTGCTGCACCATGCTAATCCGAAGCCAGGAGCCAGGTGCTTCTCTTGGTCTCCCATGCGGGTGCAGGGCCCAAAGACTTGGGCCATCCACCTCTGCACTCCCAGGCCACAGCAGAGAGCTGGCCAGGAAGAGGGGCAACCGGGACAGAATCCGGTGCCCCGACCAGGACTAGAACCCAGGGTACCGGTGCTGCAGGCAGAGGATTAGCCTATTGAACTGCGGCACTGGCCTGAACCCCACTTTTCCGTATACTTTTAAAAATACCTTCATATCTCCATTTTGAAAACAAAGAATCTAGAAATCAGAAATATTTTCCCTTAAGACCCTATAGAAAAATGGTAGATACTTTGATTCTAGAATTTCTCATAGAAGAAGGGGGAATGATGTAAATAATGATGAAGAAACTGGAGATCAGATACTACTAGGTTGAACCAGGAATCCAACATATCTCCCATGCTCTCCTTGGTAACCCCTGAGCTTTAAGATGTTATCAAGTCCTGCACTTCAGATGCGATACTAAAATTAAATGTTAATAGTTGAACTCTGTCCAATAATTTGTTGCTATTTTACCATACTAGTTTAAGGTGTTCTTTTCTGTAATCTGAAAATTGGAGCTTGAATGTGAAATTCTTCTATGCTCACAAAAGAGATCAACACATTGGTGCCATATACTCAACTTATCTCTAATTCTGTTGTACTCTAAACATGACTCCAGTGTGTATATGTTGGGTACAAGGTAGTTTCAAGATGAAATTTAAAATTTATGGGACCAGCATTGTGGCATAGTATGTTAAGCCTCTGCCTGCAATGCCGACATAGCATATGGGTGACAGTTTGAGTCCCAGCTGCTCCACTTCTGCTCCAGCTCCCTGCTAATGTGCCTGGGAAAGCAGCAGAAGGTGACCCAAGTGCTTGGACCCCTGCACCCTTGGAGGAGACCTGAAAGAAGCTCCAGGCTCCTTACTTTAGCCTGAGCTGGGCCAGGCCATGAAAGCCATTTGGGGAGTGAACCAGTGGATAAAAGGTTCTCTCTTGCTTGCTCGCTCTTGCTCTCTCCCTCTCTCCTTGTCTCTCCTTCTCTGTATATCTGCCTTTCAAATAAATGAAAAATAAATCTTTTTTTTTTTTAAAAAAAAAGGTTGTTAAAAATGAAAAAAGGTTTGCAGAAAGCTTGACATGATTTAATGTTAAGTCTAAAATAGTAATCAGGGCCAGCGCTGTGGCACAGCAGGTTAACACCCTGGCCTGAAGCGCCAGCATCCTATATGGGTGGTGGTTCTAGTCCCGGCTGCTCCTCTTCTGATCTGGTTCTCCGCTGTGGCCTGGGAAAGCAGTGGAAGATGTCCCAAGTCCTTGGGCCCCGTGCACCCATCTGGGAGACCTGGAAGAATCTCCTGACTCCTGGCTTCGGATTCGCGCAGCTCTGGCCGTTGCGGCCAGTTGGGGAGTGAACCATCTGATGGAGGACCTCTCTCTGTCTCTGCCTCTCCTCTCTCTGTGTAACTCTGACTTTCAAATAATAAAGAAATAATTTTTTTTTAAAAAGTCTAAAATAGTAATCATATAAATCAGGGAAAATCTAGGTAAAAATATGAGAGCTACCACCTGCAATTTGTATTCATTAATTTTACTTTCCAACTTACTTAACAATTTAAGTAGTGTTTGAATGATACACATTAGTGGTTATTGCCTGTCTGATTAGGAGAAGGGAGAGTTTTCCAAAAGATAAACTTTAGAATAACCAAATGATGTCATAGAAAGTCATTCTCAGAGGCAGAAAACATGGCATCTGTCTTGTACTGTGACTCAGTAGATGCTGTTTATTTCTTCTGAGTTTCAGTATTCTTTTCTCTTAAAAATGACTAATAATTACCAACCTAAAAGATTATTGAGAATGCTACATAAAACTGTATTTGGCAGTTAAATATGTATAGTTTTATAATAATATATAAATAGAGATAATTCAAAGAAAGAGAAGTGGGTAGGAGGAGAGACAGAAGGAGAGAAAGGGATACAGACTGAGAGAGAGGGATATTGTGTAGACCCATTTAAAAAAGATGAGACCAAAATCCAGTCAAGGAAGCTCATGGTTCTGTGAGATCAATGTGCTTGGATTCCGTGTACGAGTGAGATCGTACAGAGGCTGGTAAGATGTAAGGGTGAAGACAGGGGCAGCATGAATCAAAGGTTGCAAAGTTTTGGTTATACTGGAAGAATAAGGGTTAGTGATCTATTGCAAATATTGCTGTGGTTTTGGGAAAAGGCCCCAGGCATTATGCATCACTGATTTATGAACTAAATATTCAGAGTATTTCCTTATGCCTATAGAAGTTAGGACTTGAATCTACGTTTTCAGAATTCAAATTGATTACTTAGAAATGAATGAGTAAGTATATAGGCATGATATAGGTTTACTGATATTCTCTAGGAGTTGTTTGGGCAATTTTGTCTTCAGAATTCTAACATTTTCTGTAGTTGTTCCACCAGCTTCTATGATTCTGTATCCCTTTCTGGCAAGAACTGTCTCTCAACAGAGATAGACTGATTTATTTTATGCTGCCCTCAGAGAAAAGAGAGACCCTCTGAGTGCAAAGTGTGTCTGTCATACAGGTGATCGCCCTAATCTAATGAGGCTGAGGCTGAGTTTCAGTTCCTGCTTCTTCAGATGACTTGATGTTTCACAAGTGCTAATGGCTGCTATTGACTTTGGGTTAGTAAGCCAAGTTAGCAACAAAGGAAAAAGATACATAATATAAGGCTTTCACAAAACCAAAAGATTTATATGAGGATCAAAAAAATTTTACAAATTATAAATTTCACTGTAGTTTATTGACTCAATAAAGATGAGTGACTGACCTATAAGACATATCAGCTACATCCCTTAAATATAGAAGATTATACTCAATTTCCTTTCCTAATTTCCTATTTTTCTGAAAGGAACCATAAAAATGCACAAGGCAGGAATGTCCCTTTAAATCTACTTCATAAGATTCTACTTCACCTCATTTTTCCCCCTCTCAATCTCAGTTCTCTCTTGATGAGGTTAAACAAAGATCCTCATAGAACATTTGCCCTATAGATTTTGTGCTAATATATTTGATGAAAGTTTGCAGTAAATTATCAGGAAATATTAAACTGGTGCTAAAATGAATAGTTTCCAAGGTGATCTGAACCATGAAGTTGAAGACATTTGCCATATATCTCTAGGCAGCATAAAATAAATAGGCTTATCTCTATTGAGAGACAGTACTTGCCGGAAAAAGATACAGAATCATAGATGGGACAACTACTGAAAATGTTAGAATTCTGAGCTAGTTATTAATAAACTGTACTAGCAGATTACTAATATTATTTCCTGTGGTCTGAATATGACAAGTAGTTTAGATTGTAATGAAACTAGATTTAGATTTGAAGAAAACATATTTGCAACATGAGACTTAAGAAATGAGACATTGAATACTGCTATAGTTTTAATGATCTGAGATTATTTTAAAATTCACTGTATATGGTGGAAATGGTCAATCTTTCCATTCAATTATTATTTATAGCCTGTGCCTATCTTCCCACTGAACTGAAGTCTTTTTACATTTTACCTGTTGAACTCTTTATTTAGTGGAGTATTGAGCCATTGACTGTAATGTAAATTATTTCTAAAATGAGAGAGAGATCATGAGAGGAAGTGATGGAAGAATGGAATGGATATCATTATATTCTTATAATTGTATTTGTGAACTGCATCCTATTTGTTCTCTTTGTATTAACATCACATTACCATGAAAAAATAAATTTATGTCAAAATCAAGTACTATCTATTGCTGAATTCCAGGGCTTTGAAGTCATCAGCATGGTTTTGTCAATTGCTCCTATCTTGATGTGTCATAGCATTCTTTTCCTGCCAGATTCAGGTCCTTTTTTTTTTTTGGCATTTTCACTTTTCTATCCCAAACTGAAGCCTCTCTTACTCACGTAAAGGCTTTTTCGAGGCACTGTATTTCAGCTGCCCAACTCTGTAGAGAGAAGTTGATATGCTGTGGTCAAGATTGCTCTGGTATTAGTCATGTAGATTCATCTAACTATATGCAGAGTATAGAATAAGACCATACAGAGGGACAAGGCTAATATCTGTGACCTAGGTACTCTTCACAGGTGCACGATTTCAAAGTTAGGAAAAGTAAGTTAAAAATACAACTCAAACTGACTGCCTAGAGGCTTGCTTCAAAAAAAATTTCTAAGAAGACCAAGAATGATGCCTATAATCTTTATAAATCTGGATATCTTAATGTGACAGAGTTTTGCTTTTTGGAGAACTATTTTGTCTTTTTACATGAATAGACTTATGCGTTTTTATGTTTCAGAAAGGTTATAAGGGCTTATTGTCTTAGAATTGAAGTAATGGAATAAAATAATTGTTATAATTTAGCAGGATTGAATGGATTCCCTGTTATCCAAGCGAGTAAAATGCTTATTTATAATCTTTGACTTTTATTGTTAAGAACTGATAGGAGTTGAAAATGAGTGCTTATTGAGTTTTCATATTGTTTCCTAAAGGCAACTGAAAAGAAAATCACAGGGAGAGCAAGATAGATAAATTATTGCTATAAAATCAAATGAAGTGTGATCACTATGCCGTGATAATATTTACACAAATTTTTAAATTTCACATTTTGAAGAGAATAGCACTTTTTCAATAAAATTCATATCAAAATATTTAAAATATAGTCCATTACAATAGGATCATTTAAAAATCATTTTCCTATGATATTGGATGATCTGGGGGACATACATAACCATAGGTGTCTGGAAACAAACATAATGGGCATTTCAATACAATCCTACAAGGCTAGTAAAACATCTGACATATGTCCTACTGAGGCATGGAAAGCATAATGGGATTATGCAGATGTTCCCCTCATTACCACTATCAGGTTTGTGGATGAGCTGTAATTTCTGTCTAAAGAAATACTCACAGCTTAAATAAATCGATTACTAAGAATAAAGTTTGGGGCCAGCGCCACGGCTCAATAGGCTGATTCTCCGCCTGCGGCGCTGGCACACCGGGTTCTAGTTCCAGTAGGGGCATCGGATTCTGTCCCGGTTGCCCCTCTTCCAGTCCAGCTCTCTGCTGTGGCCTGGGAGTGCAGTGGAGGATGGCCCAAGTGCTTGGCCCTGCACCCATGTGGGAGACCAGGTGAAGCTCCTGGCTTCGGATCAGCGCTGCCATTGGGGGGTGAACCAATGGAAAAGGAAGACCTTTCTCTCTGTCTCTCTCTCTCACTGTCCACTCTGCCTGTCAAAAAAAAAAAAAAAAAAAAACCAAAAAACAAAAACAAACCCAAAATTCTGAAAACTAAATTGAGACACTCTGATTATACTCTAAGGACATTATACATTTAGAGAAAATGCAGTCTGGTCTCGCATGTGTGCAACAGAGGAAGACTTCTTTTCTAAACCAAACTGTCACTAGGAATAAAAGGGAAGCACAGTTGCAGTAGGAGAAAGTACTGTACTGATGGACCAGCCACACACAAACGCACACAGGATAATCTCAGGGAGCATCAGCCTTGTCACAGCCTGACAGAATTTGAGGAATTCTCATAGACAGTGTTCCTGGATCAGCTATTCATACATCGATGGAAGAAGTGAATGCAGAGGACCAGCTATTCATACATCGATGGAAGAAGTGAATGCAGAGAACAGACTCTGCTTTGCCAACACGGCTTCTTCTGTGGAATGCTTAGTTCTGCAATGAAAATGAAACCACAGACATCTCTTTGACAGTTGATTTCAAATCTTTCTGGAAGAGGGATTTATGGATGATATGGCAGCACTATTTTTAGTTTTTAAGGAATCTCCAGAGTATTTCTCAAATTCATTATGTTAATCTACATTCCCATCAACAGTGTACAAGGGTTCCCTTTTCTCTGTTCTTACCAACCATTGTCTTGTCTTTTGTAAGGATAGATATGATAGATGTAAGGTGCTACCTCATTGTGGTTTTAATTTGCTTCTTTTTTGTGATTAATAGTGTTTATTTAGAACTTTTTCATATTCCTATAATCCATTTGTATGTTTTAAGAAATGGCTAAGTACACATTATGTCTTTTCCTTTTAAGATTTATTTATTTATTTAAAAGGCAGAGTTACAGAGAGGCAGAAGCAGAGAGAGGGAAAAAGAGAAAGAGGGAGGTCTTCTACCCACTGGCTCATTCCCTAAATGGCTGCAACAGCTGGAGTTGGGCCAATCTGAAGAAAGGAGCATCTTCTGGATTTCCACGCAGGTGTAGGGGCCCAAAGACTTGGGCCATCTTCCACTGCTTTCCCAGGCTATAGCAGAGAGCTGGATTGGAAGTGGAGCAGTGGGACTCGAACTGGCACCCATTTGGGATGCTGACGCTGCAGGCTGGGGTTTTAACCTGCTGCAACACAGTGCTGGCCCCTAAAGACCCCTTCTATACAGTTGTTTGAGTTGCTTACATATTTTGGATATTAATCCTATTTTAGATATATGACCCACAAATTTATTCTCATAATCTATGAATGTTTCTCCTCCCTCTAATTTTTTTCATTGGTGTACATAAATTTTTAATTTTGCTGTATTCCTACTTGTCTTTATTTACTTTTATTGTATGCAATTTAGGGTCAAGTTGACAAAAACATTGCCCAGATCAATATAGCGTAGGTTTTTTTCCATGTTTTCTTTTGGTAGTTTAAAGTTTTATGTCTTATTTTTCATTTTCAGTTAATTTTTGTATGTGGTATGAATCCAGTTTCATTCTTTTGCCTATGGATATCTAATTTTCACAATATCATCTTTTGAAGAAACTGTCCTTTCCTACTGTGCATTCCTGATAGCCTTTGTTGACTATAGATAACATGGATTTTCTGGGTTTGCTATTCTACTGGTTGGAGAATCTACAAAGGAGACTTCAAAGATTCAGAGAGATGTATATGATCATAAAACTTTTAATGAATTTCAAGATTTTTATCCAAAATAAACATGTCTTCTAATTCCATTTTCCATAAACTTTTTGAAGTACCCTGTATGCCAGTACCATGCTTTTAATAAATTTATCATGTTGCAGTATAATTTAAAATCAGATAGAATATAAAGAGAAGTAAGTGTGTTTAGGTAAAAGACTCAGTGGTTAACAGAAGGCACATATGAGGAATAACTACATGTATGGACTTTATAGTTGTTAAAGGGTCAAATTATATTAAGATGGAAAGGAATCTGGTACCTACAATACTTGCCCATCCTTTTCCCTGATTTATTTCTTTCAAAGAACTCTGGTAAATCCTAAGAAATCATGAGTTAGTAGAATAAAGAGCATCTTGACTAACATAGTAACAAATGTGACACTGCCATTTATAAAAAACAAAAACAAATAAAATCAGGTAGCCCAATGTCTCCAGTTTTATTCTTTTTGCCCAATATTACATTATCTATTCAGTGATTCTCTGGTTTACATTTACATTTTAGGATTTTTTTTTTCTTAATGAAAAGTGTCATTGGAATTTTAATAAAGATTTCATTGAATCTGTAGATAGCTTTGGGTAACATGGGTGTTTTAACAGTATTAATCCTTGCAACTCATGAACACAGTGTATCTTTCCATTTTTTTGTAACTTCATCAATTTCTTACACTAATACTTTGTAATTTCCCATGTATAGACCTTTAACTCCTAAGTATTCCCAAATACTTTTGTAGTTATTGCAAATGAAATTGTTTCCTTGTTTTTCTATTTTTATTAATTTTAAATATTTGAAAGGCAAAGAGACAGAGATCTCCTATCTGTTGGTTCACTCCCCATATGCTCACAGCAGCCAGAGCTGCACCATACCCAAGCCAGGAGCCAGGCCATGTCTCCCGTGCAGGTTTCAGGGATGCAGATAGCTGAGCCATCACATGGTGTGCTCTGGTTACTGGTTAGCAGTCAGCTCTAATGGAGGGTAAAGCTGGGACTCAGACCCAGGCACTCCCATGTGGGATGTGGCCATCCCAAGCAGCGTCCTAACTGCTGTACCAACCAACCAAACCCACTGACTTCTTTGCTGAAAGATTGATTGACAGAGAATAGAAATGCTACTGGTGTATCCTGCAATTTTACCTAATTCGTTTTTTCAGTTCAGTTTTTTGATGGAATTTTTAGATTTGTCTATGTATCAAGTCATTTCATCTGCAAATAGGGAAACTTATAATCTTTCTCTTTACACTTTAGATGCTTGTATTTTTTTTTTCTTCTGCCTAATTACTCTGGCTGTGATCTCTGTTGCAGTGCAGCAAGTTAGCGTCTCATTTTTGAGCACTGTTTCAAGTCCTGGCACTTTTTTTGTTTGTTTTTTCAATCCAGTTTTTTGGTAATGTATCTTGGGAGGCTGTGAATGATGGCTCAACTGCTTGGGCCTCTGCCAATCATGTTGGAGACCCTGAGATAAATTTCCCTCCTGGCTTCCACCTGGCCCAGCCAGGTGGCCAGTTGGGAGTAAAGCAGCTGATGGATGATCTCTGTCTCTGTCTCTGTCTCTGTCTCTGCCTGTGTGTGTGTCTTTCTCTCTTTTACTCTGCCTTTCCAGTATAAGAAAATAAATAGGGCCAGCGCCGTGGCTCAACAAGCTAATTCTCCGCCTTGCGGCACCGGCAAACCGGGTTCTAGTCCCGGTCGGGGCGCCGGATTCTGTCCCGGTTGCCCCTCTTCCAGGCCAGCCCTCTGCTGTGGCCTGGGAGTGCAGTGGAGGATGGCCCAAGTGCTTGGGCCCTGCACCCCATGGGAGACCAGGAAAAAGCACCTAGCACCTGGCTCCTGCCATCAGATGAGCGCAGTGCGCCGGCCGCAGCGCGCCATCCGCGGCAGCCATTGGAGGGTGAACCAACGTCAAAGGAAGACCTTTCTCTCTGTCTCTCTCTCTCACTGTCCACTCTGCCTGTCAAAAAATAAATAAATAAATAAATAAATAAATAAATAAATAAACATACATTAAAAGAGAATTGAATATTACCCAAGGTATGATATCAACCTCAGTGCCCATAAAAACAGAACTGGATAAAGAAAATGTATTTAGGTATTTCAGAAAGTTAGTGGGAAACAAAACTAAAAGTTTATTTGGGGATTAAAAAACTGAAATCCGCATGTAGTTTTTATTTTTCAAAATGAAGATTTCATGATCTTTTTGAAGACCACTTGTACACATAGATTTGAAAATTCATTGCATTAAAATGAAGTTTTAAGTTTCCTTTTCCACACACCTTTTGAAGTCCTCCTTTATATTTGCTAGAATACTAGTCAGCCTTAAAAACAGGAAGAAATTCTGTCATTTATGAATAAATGAATAGATTTGGAGACCATTATGCTAACTGAAACAAGCCAAACACAGAAAAATGTCACATATTCTAATTTATATTTGGAATCTCAATATTAAACAATTGAGCTTATGGAAGGAGAAAGCAGTGTGATGGTTACCAAAAGATGGAGAATAGGAGGAATTGGGGAAATGATAGAAAAAGTTATAAACCTCAGACAGGAGGAATAAAGTCTTATTTTTTACATAAATGGCATTGGCTGCTGAATATAGCTGATAACACTGTACATTTCAGTATCACTGAGAATACATTCCCAGTGTTCTCATCACAATGAAATGCTAAATAATTGAGGGTATATATGTTAGTTACTTATCATTCCACATTGTATTCAGAAATCCTAACACCATTTTTTAATAGTTTTTATAAATATATTTCCTTGAAAGGCAGAAAGATAAACAGAGAACTCTGTCATGGGCTGGTTCACTATTCAAAGAGCTTGGGTTGGGTCAGGCCAAAGCCAGAAACAGGGAACTCAATTGAGGTCTCCAATGTGGGTGACAGAGATCCAATTATTTAAACCACCACCTACTGCCTCCCAGGGTGCATATTAGCAGGAAGCAGGAGTTAGGAATCAAACCCATGTAGTACAATGTGGGATGTAGACGTCCCAGCTGCCATCTTAACTGCTAATTCCTAATGTCTGCCCATAATACCATTTTATATACCATAAATATATATAGCTGGTTTTTGTGAACATATAATTATAAGTAAATTGATTTTTGAAGTTGATACAGGATTACAGACACATTCAACATGTTAAAAGACTGATAGCACAGTGTTTAATTTTTATTTTCCTGTATGTTTTATTTTCCATATGCATATGATCTCAATGAAAATGTTGAAATAACTATTCAAATTAGAAGAGAAATCAAGTCTATAACATTTTGGAATAAAACAGTATAATAAGATAATATTAGAATAAAAATTAACCAAGATATATTGGTATATTTGTTTGGATCTCTAAAGCAGAAATAAGTAATAAAAAACAGGAAAAAACTCACTGGTTTTTTCTCATATCTGGAAATGAATATATCTGCCAACCAATCAAAACCAGGATTGAATGTCCATGTGGAGAAGTGATATAAAGATAGATACAGAGATAGTTAGAGGTAGATGGAGAGGTGAAGGAGAGGGAGAGAACGAGAAGAAATAAAAATTCTGAAGAGCAAAATATGTATTCCAAAATGAAATGCAAGCTGTCTTTGAAAAGGATACATTGAAATTTACTACACAAATAAGCCAATCATCTCTGATGAATTTGTGGATTTACTCCTGTATTTAGAAAGTATTACAAAGGAAGCAACTACCTGGCCTCCAAATTCTCTGGAGCTGGAAGGAATCTTGAATTTATGAATTCTCACAGATTATATTCCCTGCTCTTACAGAAAGGGTATTATATCTTAGTATCTGAAGTAAGAAAAATCAAATGCCAGACTGTGACCTGTATCCACAGAAATCAGGCCCTGCCCACATCTAAATTTTAGTGGGTCTGTTGCCAATTAATGAAAATCAGAAACCTGGAAGACCATGGTTGAGATTACTGGATAGAGAGAATTTTGATTCTGTCTTTGGGTAAGAGGGCAGAGGGAGGAAGTGAGCATCTTGTGGAGACATCTGATCCCCTAGGTAGCCCTGGATGCATCTCCCATGAAGGCCACTCCTGAGTCCAGAGCAGACACTCTACTAAGAAGGTTCTGGGAAGCTATTTGCAGGTCTCATTGATCCACTGAATTATTCATTCAGTTGTACAGTTTTGAGTCTCTTCTGAGGCAGTGTGGTAGACATTGCAGATACAATATCAGCATGGCTCATGGTTTTGTGCCACTTTTTTTTTCTTTAACCTTTGGAAGCAATACCTTAGTCATCAGAAGGAAGACTAAATACCAAATTACGGGACAGAACAAGAGTGGGCACTTGGCATAAGCATTAAAACATTGCATCTCATATTGCAGTGTTTGGGTTTGATTATCAGCTCTGGCTTCTTTCTCCAACTTGTGCTAATGCAGTCCCCAAGAAGCATTGCAATGGCTCAAATAATTGAGTTCTTGTCATTCAAATGAGAGACCTGGATTATATTTCCAGCTCCTGGCTGCAGCCACAGCCTAGTTCCAGGCACCATGGATATTTACAGAGTAAACCAGCAGATGGGAATATATATTTATTTTCTCTCTCTCTCTCTCTCTCTCTCTCTCTCTCTCTCTCTCTCTCTCAGAAGATGGGAGTAGTTCTATCTCTTCTCTCACATGGGTTTTACTGTTATTATTATTCAACAGAAAATAACACTCTTCTGAAAAAAGACAAATACAAAAGAAAGGGAGTCTAACTATAGGCACAGGTTGGGTAAATGAAACCATGGTTTCACTGCTCCTGCCTTATGCTGAGAATTAAGGGGAAATACAGTTTCTTATTTTTCCTTTCTGAGACTTGTATACTTTTATTACTAGTTTTAATTTTTCATTTTCCAATGTTCTGAGTTTAACACGATGTGGCAATCTTTCATAAACAAGCAAAGAAGAGGGTACTCAGTTCTTACACTGAATCAAAAGGAAGGAGTGTTCTTGAGGAGGAATGTAAGGCCATAGTACTCATTAATTGGCTTTATCAAAAGGAAAAGAAGCATTCTTCTATTTTCAAGGCAGCAGATAGCTTTACAGCATGGTGTGAGGGGTCTATGGAAGTTAGGCTCCTACCCTCCCAGAGAGACTGGGAAATAGGAGCTCCATGTGCCTTGATGATTACATTTCAAAGGAATGGCTCCCAGGTCCTTGAGCAAGACATTTCTGAGTTGTGAAACTGGTAAGAAGCTTTTAAAAAGATTTACATTTCAAAGGAAGAGAGATTTTGCAATTATAAGTTCTCTGAAGTAAATGTTCTAAGAAAAGGGACACCAAGGGCCAAGAGTCAAGAGGAAGCCTTGCTAAAGTGTAGTTGTGTCAAGGGAAATGTTTAAGCTACGTCCATCAGGAGAGCATGTTGCAATTTTGTGGTCAGTTGTGCTTCTTTTCCACTGTTCTTTGACTATAGATTTTGGAGATACAACTCATTTGTAGCTTTGGAAACAACCAATAGGTTTGATGCTTTTGGTATTCTCCTACTCTCTGTTATCCACTGTTTATGTCTTGAGAAGCTCCCCTAGTGAGCTTCCAGTTCTAAAAGTTGAATAGAAATTAGATATTTATCCTATTAACAAACAACATTGAAAACACAGACGAGTGAGTCTATACGAAAGAGGATTGTCATCATCAAAACACATTATAGGACATAACCATTATGATAATAGAAAAGGGAGGTGGTTAAATTATAAAAATAAGTACATTCAAAGGTGAGTTGTGATGAACAACTACTTAAATACACCAGATTATATATATATGTGTGTGTGTGTGTGTGTGTGTGTATCAACACCCTCTGACTTTCAAAGGGGAACTCAAAGAGAAATGGTGTTGATAAGTTATCTTGTGATAATTCTAAAATGTCTTTTTCTCCCCCAGAAACTGTTAAACAAAAAAGCATGAATTCTGGAAAATTCTGAAGTGCTACAATGCTGAAAATGATTCAAAATAGAATTGCTTAATGTCAGTTAGAAAAAGTAACTAGATCATTTTTTAATTCTCTGAAAGATAGGGCTCTATAATGTCTTGTTTTTGAAAGTCATTTGAATGAATAGGTAGAATTTTCCAGTACTTGGAAGAGAGATGAGACTGGTATTGATGAGATCATTTTAAGGTGATATTGTGATGCTGACCATACAAAGGAAAGTGAAGATGAGAGAGTTAACAGTAGATGTAAAGATTTGAAACTGAGATTCTTTGTGCTACATTAAAAACAATTACTTTCAGGGCTTAGAGCCATCATTTTGTTTTTGCATTCTACTTTTTTGTTCTTTCCTTGTTCCCTTTTACCATTCCTATAGTAACTTAATTTGGGGATCTCTCTTTTTTCCAACCTTATCCTCCTTTTTTTTTTCTCACTTAGCAGTGCTTTTCTCTAGGAAAATAGGACACAGAAAGTACATATAACTTCAAACAGCCATCAGGGAGTAAGCCCTAATCATGCCAGTACTCAGTAAGCCATGTCTGAAGACTTACCCTTTCCCCTGAGTTTAATAGGATAAAGCAAGAGTGGAATAGAAATGGAGAAATGTGGCTCTAGTGATAAGGAAACCTCACCATAAAGTATGAATTAGCAACAGTTCACCAGCTTTATTTCTGGGGTGTTTCATGGCTATATAGTGTCTGTTTTTTTCCTTTGGCTTCTGTGGACATATTATCTGAGCTAATGATCCTATATCTATTTGCACAGGTGCAAGGGGGGAAAAGCCACAAAATGGACATGTAGACTTACACATGTAAGCATCCCAAATATATTAGATTATAGAAGAGAATAATCCATTAACAAAGTAAATGTTATGAAGTCCTATGACTCACCATTCATGATTTACTCATAACACAAATTAAAAAGTCATTTTGAAATAGGTGGCAGATTGGGCCAGAGGCTTATATCTAAGCTGTCCACACGCTAACCGTATAGGTACAGCTGCTTTGTATAGATCACACATGGTCTGCTTTTGGAGACGCTAATGAGATCTGACAGATCAGAAATTGCCAGAAATCAGAAATAACACTGCTTAAGAACTACTAAAAGTGGAGAATATTTTGGTTAATGCCATTATTTGTTCATCTGAAGATTTACAGAGTGAGTGTCTTACGAGTAAACACCTGGGTTTCTAGGAAAGTATCCTTCATGCATTTACCAAATAACATAGACAGAGGGGCTGTTTGTGTGCTAAGCTCTGTGCATGGCTGAATTTTCTGCCATGATTTAAAACTTTTAATCAGGCAGATTTTTCTTAAGAAAAAATTGAATAAACCTATTTCATAAAGTGAACTGTTGAATAGTTTAATGTAAAAGAAAGCATTTCAAAGGATATTTCATTTAAATGCAAATGTAGACTATGAGTTATTAAAGAAAATGTGGCTTTTCATATTGTTTTTCTAGACACCTGGGATCAAAGTCACCTTTGCACTTGCAAAGTAAGCTGCTAAACTTAAACCTCTCTGTTAGGCATTAAGTTTCTTATTTTTGCTGTTAAAAGACAAATGCTACCTAAAGCTTTATCTGCAGCATTAATTTTCCTGTAAAGACAAGGGAACTGAATTAACAGGGGAAAGGGTAGAACTCCAGAACATTTAGGTCATGACTTTGGAATCTGAGCTTTCAACAGTTTCCTGCTTTGTGGATAATTAAAATCAATACAAAATAATTACACAGTTAGAAGGATCTCCAGATACTTAATCCAGTCCCTTGTCTGCAGGAGAAACTAGCTCTTGTCTAAAAGAAACTCCTCACTGGCATTTAGGTTGTATAAGAGAAATGGAGACCCTAGATTCACTTTGTGTGCCAATCAGAAACATGGCAAATGTGACTTGGGAGAACATGTTCAGAAAGCTGTTATTTTCATAAACAGAACATCAACCTCATAGAATGATCTCTGATCCACTGTTGCAACATTAACAGCAGGAGGTAGTGATAGCCCAAATGACACTCATTTTTCATGTTGCATCTTCCAAGACTTTAGGATTTTTAATCATGTCCCATTTGTTAATTCTTTTAGTCTTTGTGTCTGAGAAAGTCAGATAGAGACTGATAGAGATTTCCCATCCACTGGTTCACTACCCAAATGCAGTAATGATTGGAACTGCACCAGATCAAATGTGAGAGCCAAGAATTCAGTCCAAGTCTCAAGGATAGCAGGAATCCAATTACTGGAGCCATCACCACTGTCTCCTAGGAACTGCATTAGCAGGAAATTGCAATCAGGAGTCAGAGGCAGCTGTCCAAACCAGATCTTCCCATGTGAGAGGCTGACATATTAACCAGTGTCTTGAACACCAGTTAAATACCCCTGGTTTTGTCATTTATAGCATGTCTTGTGTCTTATCCTAAAATTTAGACCAAATGTTACTATCTCCATGAAATTTACCAATTGTAATGTTATCGGTTATTATATGTTTTTGCTCCTTTATTTAGTAAAGCTCTAGGTTATATGAGTAATTGTACATTATAGATAGATAGCTCTAGAAAGTAGCACTTGCCATTTCTCTATCTAAAGGAGAAACTCTCGAATTCTGTTCCCCAATATGCACAGCAATTCTCTCAACTTGGTTGTTATTTGTCAAATAAGTAATAGTAATTTTTTCTACATTTGACTGAAACTAATTCTCTCTACCACTCTATTCTTAGGGGAGATAAGGGTAATCATGAAAAGTATAGGGTTTCCTAGCTGATTTCAGTTCTATATTCTAACATTCATATAACTATTTTTAAGAATCTTTTTTTTTAATTTCATGAAGTCAAACACCGTAAGAACAAAGTAGAGCAACAATTTCCAAGTTCCATTAATATTTGACTTTCTTCTAGTAAAATTTAATATGACAAAATTACTCTGCAACCAAAAAGTCAAGCTAGTATGTTGGTTTTATTTTTTAGATACATTTTCTCAAAGAAAAGGGCAATGGTTATCAAAGCTTTTTGTAAGTCAGTGGAATTCAAAATCCCCGAAGTAATATGTCAAGTTAGATTAGTGGACTAGTCTAACAGGATTTTCCCTTCCTCAAAGGTCAACATTGAAAAATGTATGTGCATCAGCATTACTAAATTGAACTGGTGATGTTGAATATTTATTGTGTTCTCCGAGATTCACACCATTTAGGACTTTCCTTAATAGAAAGTGTGTGTAAACACACACACACACACACATACACAGACAGTATCATGCTTTAAAAGGCAGAGACGTTCAGTGTTGGAGAAAATTTTACCAAAATTTTAGAGAATGCATTCACTGCATGCTTTGAAAAACAGAGGAACTTTTTTTTAAAGATTTATTTTATTTGTTTCAAAGAGTTACAGAGAGAGAGAGAGGTCTTCTATCCACTGGTTCACTCTCCAGGTGGCTGAAATGGCTGGAGCTGAGCCAATCCGAAGCCAGGAACCAGGAACTTCTTCTGGGTCTCCTACGTGTGTGCAGGGAACCAAGGACTTGGGCCATTCTCTACTGCTTTCCCAGGCCATAGCAGAGAGCTGCATCAGAAGAGTAGCAGCCGGGACTAGAACTGGTATCCATATAGGATGCCACCGCTTCAGTCCAGGGTGTTAACCAGCTGCGCCACAGTGCCAGCCCCAAGGAACTTTTTTTTTAAGTTTCATTTTATTCATTTGAAAGGCAGAATTAGATGCAGGGGGAGGAGAGCCAGAGAGAGAGAGAGGAGGAGAGCCAGAGAGAGAGAGAGGAGGAGAGACAGAGAGAGGAGACAGAGAGAGAGAGGGGAGACAGAGAGAGAGACAGAGAGATTTTCCATCCACTGGTTCACTCCCTAAATGGCCCTCAACAGTTGGGGCTGGACCAGGCTGAAGCCAGGCATCAGGAGTTTCATCTGAGTCTCCCACGTGGGTACAGGGGCTCAGGCACTTAGGCCATCTTCCACTGCTTTTCTAGACACATTAGCAGGGAGAAGAATTAGAGCAACCAGGAATGGAACCAGCGCCCACTGTGGATGCCAGCACTGTAGGCGATGGCTTAACCCACAATACCACAACACCCACCGGCCCCCAGAATATTTTAATCCATATTCAACACCAGGCCACCATATGGAAATTTATCTTATTCAGATCCACAATATTTCTCTTAGTCCTACCACCATTGATCAAAATAAGAATTCCTATTAGAGGAAATATTTTCTGTAAGTATATATTTATTTTTAAAAAAGATTTCATTAATTTATTTAAAAGGCAGAGTTGCAGAGAGAGAGAGAGGTCTGCCATCCAATGAATCACTCCCAAATGGCTACAACATATCAGGCTGGATAAGCTGAAGCTGGAAGCCAAGAGCTTTTTCCAGGTCTCCCATGTGGGTGACAGGGGCCCAAGGACCTGGACCATCTGCTGCTGCTTTCCCAGCCATATTAGCAGGGAGCTGGATTGAAAGTGGAGCAGCCAAACTCAAATCTGTGCCCTTATGGGATGCTGGTGCTCTAGGTAGCAGCTTAACCTGCTGAGCCACAGTACCAGCCCTGTAAGTTTTTATTTCTATAGCCAACTGCCTTTACAACTACTTTTCTATATTTTCTGAACTATATTCTACATTTCTTTAAAAAACTAGCTCCATGAGCTAGTGGACCACCTGTTAGTTTACCTGCCATTTAACAGGCAAACCAAGTGTTATTCCATTCCATTCCATGCTGATGGGAGGGATGATCAATGGGGATGGCATTCTACTCAATTCCTATTGTCACTCTGGAACCTTTGGTTTTCTCTGACACAAAACCCTCCTTCTGTGCAAACTCCTCTGGACTGTCTTCTAGTTAATGTCTGTGGACAGTGGGATCTGCCTCGCTCTATTTCTTTGACTTCCAATCCAGAGATCCTTGGATCCATCCATGATGTGGTGAGGAACCTATCAGTACTCACCAGTGCCCTTCACTGCATTTCTCAGAAC